>OY720162.1:3936939-6336939 GCA_963082805.1 Hemicrepidius hirtus | reverse complement strand
TGCTGTAAATCTATTAATTTACCGGTGGTACAAAATAAGCTGAACCATTGATTCAGAAATGGTTCAGATTATTTTGCGCCATCCTTTACATACTTGCTAGTAATATCAAATTGTCTCTTCGTGATTTATTTCTCAACATACGGGACAACTAGATTACTACATCTGTTTTAAGAAATGCAATGCGGCCAATCAAAATATGTTTTTCAGCCTAAACTATGGCAGATACCGAAATCAAACAAGAGACAAAAAATTATTGAAATAAGAATGTCTCTCTGCAAAAAGATTTTGAAAACTATTGGGTGAACTGTTAAAAAGATATGAGCTTATTTGACTGTGGATGATCAACCTTTGACCACTTACGCGATACTCCTGAACAAAAAAATGATGTCAAAATACACCTTTTTCCAGTAAAGAATCACATCCCAAATTTCATCCTAATCGCTAAAAACAATCTTTTGTTATTTAAAAAAATAGAAATTTTTTGAAGTTCTTTGGTGTTGGATAGCGCTTTAACGAAGCAATTTCGGATAGAGGTAAGTTGCGTTAAATCGTCTTATTTTGATCCCCGGAATCTGTGGTTAAGCTATGGCACCATATTTTAGAGACACCCTGTATATAACTTTAAATCTCTTTGCTAATTAATTTACAAATCAATTATGATTTATTATCAAATCTAAAAGCAACTGGAAGTTGTGGTTAGAAATATAATTTCCTGAAGCAGTATCGTTACTGGAAGTTTGTGGTTTATTAAGAAATTAAAAATTATCGTATAGATTATTGTGGGTTTTTTTATTTTTAATTAAAAGCACTTTTGAATCAACAAAAAGAGGAAGTCTCATGCATGAGTTCTTATGAAAATTAAGATTATTAATATTTCCAGTAACCTCTAGACATATATAATTCAAATGTTCTGCAGTTATCCAATTATTATTATTGTTAATAAATTCATCAAGCCACTCGAATAGAGTAGTACGCCAATCTATTGAGTTATTTGGAAGAACAATAGTTTTAGCAATGGTTTTGGTTTCTTTATAGGTGAAGTTGAGAACTCCTTTAACTTGTACATAATTATTACATTCGTTAGAAAATATTTCTACTATATTATAAATAATTATCGGTTTAAGATTCTCAATACAACGTTTAAAAGAATAGCTTCGAGAACTATCATCTAATAAATATTCAAGAGTTAACGGTTTCATGTGACATGTTTACAGCGCAAGATTAAGTTGCAAAAATGTGTAAATTTATATATTATTCTACCATAGAAATATATTTACCTCTATTGGTTAGTATAATTATTATATTCTTCTTCTTCTTCATCTTCTTCTTCTTGTTCTTCTAGTTCAGATATATTATTCATATTTACTAATTTTAAAAGCAAATCTCTTAATTGCTCCAAAAGTCCTCGATTTGCATAACGTACGTTAAATATAGATATATCTTTTTTACCAACATTTATTAAAGTATTTGTAAACTCATCAAATTCAAAATAATGTTGTTTTTGCATAAAATACAGGGTGATTCAAAAATGGCGCATAAGCTCTTCAGTACGTTGTAGGGGACGGTTATTTGAACTGTAGAAAAATCATCAAAAAATTTTAGCTGCTACATTTTTGTAGTTAACAACGAAGAAGTAAATTGTAGATTTGGCAACACGGGTGCAGCTATGTAGTATGCGAGTGGCTTTTATTTCCTTTCATTTACATAGTGAGCTTATTAAAAGTTTCAAACATCGTTGCCACATATTTTTTTCAAACAACTTGGTACAAAAATATCAATTTTGAAAGCTAATATTTCAGGATAATGAGGTGTTATGAGCATTTTATTTATTACCCACTATGAAAAAATACTTAAATTATTTATATGAAATGATGAGAAGTTTCAAAATCCACATGAATTCAAAGTTGAGTTCTCAACTTAACTTCTTCATTTCTCAGCAAATTAGCGGCTAAGAAATTTTTTACTATTTTTCCTACACTAAAATTATTATTCCCTACAACGTACTGAAGAGCTTATGCGCCATTTTTGAATCACCCTGTATAACCGTCCGTTGGTATATCTAAATAGTGATAATAATTTAGCCGGTATTCCAGGGAAAGTTGCAGATATTAATCTATGAGCTTTAGGTCTTAAGTTACATTCGTTCAATTCCATTACTTGATTATTATCGTAAAAAACAAAAGTTTGTCCAGAGTAAGTGGATACTGCTGCAGAAATCTTGCTTAAAGTAGGAATTCCAATAGCATTGTGAGGTTGTGGCCATCCATGTTTAAGTTCTAAACTTGGGAAATCTATCATATACAGGGTGGAATGCGAAATTGGAAACACGTTTTTTCTCGGAAGTTACTATAGATACCAAAAAATTGTTTAAATAAAGTTTTTAATACTTTGAAGAAGCTAACTAAATCTGTATAAATTTGGTAAAAAAAAAGTTTAATTTTCGTAGATATTGCCATATTTGTACTTTTTTTAAATGGAATACCCTGTATATTATTACAATAATTAAGAGAAAATAATTTTTGCTTTAAAAAAGTTGAAGGGTTCTTACCTTCTAAACTTGATAGTTTTTGAGATATTAATGAAAATATTTAAATGTTTCTTCTCAAAATAAAGTGTGCGTTGAAAACAAAATTACTATTAAAAACAATGTATAAAATAAACAATTATTTTATTATCATAGTAGCTCATAGATAAATACAAAATAAATGTTATCTAATTACAAAAAATATTCAAAATTTTTCGGGTTAATATTGAAATATGCCAATACATCAACTTCTAAATTTTCATTTATCTCACGTGTTTCGTAATTCCTTAATACTGATCTAGTCCTACGCAGCTCTCTTTCTAATTTGAATAAATGCGAATAGTTTGGATAAAATACAATACAAAATAACTCAACTGCCAACAAATTTTGTTTTCAACGCACACTTTATTTTCAGAAGAAACATTTAAATATTTTCATTAATATCTCAAAAACTATCAAGTTTAGAAGGTAAGAACCCTTAAACTTTTATAAAGCAAAAATTATTTTCTCCTAATTAGTGTAATAATATACAGGGTATTCCATTTAAAAAAAGTACAAATATGGCAATATCTACGAAAATTAAACTTTTTTTTTACCAAATTTATACAGATTTAGTTAGCTTCTTCAAAGTACTAAACACTTTATTTAAACAATTTTTCGGTATCTATAATAACTTCCGAGAAAAAAGGTGTTTCCAATTTCGCATTCCACCCTGTATATTAATTGATTGGCAAACAACATAATTTCCCCGCTAGGTCTTTGATAAAGAGCATCAATTTTCGAAAAAAATTTAGGTAATAACGTGCCAACTTTTTATTTTTAAATGGAACACCCTGTATTTTTTGAAATTTTTCGATTGGAAATAATTTTGGCTTTAAAAAAGTATAGTACACATGTACAATTAAAATTACTTATAACCATGATATTTAACGTTCTTTATTTTTATTAAATTGGGTACACAATTAGCTTTGCACGAAACCAAACAGGAACAATAAAGAAAATAAACAATAATTATCAGATAAAACTATTTGAATACGTATTCAAGTTATTGCAAGTACTGTTCGAAACAGTGGAGCACGCAGAGATTGTTATATCTTTGTTATATCTTCAGACATATTATATTTAGACAATCACAATACTAACATAATTTTAAGCAACTATTGTTGTTATTCAAAATGTATTACTAACCAATATTTACTTTTGGAATAATTCCATAAAATATCTTATTGAATATGTATGTGTATAAGTAATCTGCAGACTTTAGATAAATAAGAATTCTTAATTAATGTTACACTATGCACTTTGACAGCTTCAATCGTGTGACTTCTCACGCGTCTTTATCACAACTAATAAATAGCTCTGTTTTAGTTTTAAGAACATTCAGTTCAATTAATTCATTCATTATAAGAGACGACTTCACCAAAGTAAGACGTAAAAAGTTTAACTTTTGCGTTCTGTAGAAAAATAATTGTAATAAACCAAGTATTTAAGTTAATCAAAATAAAATAATTTAAAAGTTTTACTATATTTTTCAACAAAATAACAAATTCTAAATTACCCACGTAACAAGAAATTATTGGTGTCAGAAGTGACAATTATTTTAAACGAGAAGAAAAGTGCAAGATTTAACGACCTCTTTAAAGAAAAGTCGGATCTGACAAATCTTCATCGTTAATGGTTTTGGCAACGACGTTCAAAGGTATCACAAGTTCCAATTCCAATTTCAACTTTACAAACTTCAAGAACTGCCAAACTTCAAGAACTTCCAAACTCCAAGAACTTCCAAACTTCAAGAACTTCCAAACTCCAAGAACTTCCAAACTTCAAGAACTTCCAAACTTCAAGAACATCCAAACTTCAAGAATTTCCAAACTGCAAGAAATTCAAAACCCCGCAACTTCTTCCCGATGCAACGCGGAACATTTTTACTGTAAGTATCTTTTCAATACTACTTGCTGTTGTTTCTATATTCCAACCTTTCCATTATATTTCACGACAATTAATTTCTAACTCTTAATCCTCAAATATGACTGACATTCAAGATAATTTGGAACAACAATCATCTCGTAGTTCCAATGTTTCAACCCCTGATAATGTTTCAAACCTTGATAATGTAACACTGACGCTAGGCGAACTTTTTAAATTTATTCACCCATTTGACGGTACTCGTGAAGAATTACCATCTTTTATTGCAAAAGTAGGCTCTGCATTTTCATGCTCCCTACCTTTTCAGCGAATTCCTCTATTAAAATATGTTCTAACACAACTTACTGGAAAAGCTAGTATCCTAGTAACTACCAGATCTTTCGATAATTGGGCAGAATTAAAAGATTTTCTTATCTTACATTATCAAGATAAGAAGCACCATACGCAACTTATTTGCGAATTAACCAATCTCCAACAGAAACCTAATGAAACTATTAATGCTTTTGTCCAACGCACTGAAACGTTACTCAAACGTTTGACCAACTCAATCACACAAAATACCACCGACAAAAAACTATTACCTGGCCGCATTGACCTAATGAATGAAATAACTATTTCAAGATTCATACATTTTACTCATTCCAAGATCTCAGATCGATTGCGTGGTTCAAAAATCACCAATTTAAACGAAGCTATTTCCATAGCGCTAGCCGAAGAATCTTCTTTACGTTTAATTAATTCAAATTTCATGAAAACTTCGAATACTTCCAACAACTTTTCTAAAATTGTTACACCTAAACAAACCTTATCAACTTAAAACAAATACACATAATACCGACAAGTGTTATGTAAAACACAACACTCACATAAGGCAAATCCAAAATTTTCCCTCTACATCTACTCGTACTACTAATAATGTACAAAATTCTCAAAATTTCTCCAAAGCTTGTGCTTATTGCAAAAACAAAGGACATCTAATTTCGGAATGTCGTAAACGACAATATAATGAAGCACGTAGAAAGTAGAAACCAAAATCCACAACAAGTGCATAATTTAAACGAATCAAATCTCCCTGTAGCAGCCAATAAAGAGGAGACTGCGACTTTAATATTGGCATAAATTCAACTTCTAATTTTTCAATTTCAAACAAAAACTTAACTGTATCGTTTAAAACTATTGACAAATTCAATAAACACAAACAATTTCTATTTTTGCTAGATACAGGCGCTACAATTTCATTAATTAAAATTTCCTCATTAAATCCTATTTCAAACATCAATTATGATGATCAAATTTCACTTAAAGGAATCTCCAAAGACACAATCATGACCATAGGCTCAATTGTGCTCCCCCTTCAAGTTAGGAATCTTACAATTCTTACTAATTTCTATTTAATTAATGACTCCACTAATGTTCCCTATGACGGAATTATTGGCCAAGATTTTCTATCTAAACACGAAGCCACAATTTTTAAGATGAAAATCCTTCAATTAAAAGATGTATCAATCCCTCTGAATTCTCATATTTGAAATTCATATAAAATTCCTGCACGCACGGAACTGATTATCCCTTTCAATGTTATAAACCCTGAAATTAAAGAAGGCATACTGTTACGGTACATTCCCTTATTTTGTACACGTATACATAGAATGCTGACGGCTATCTCAATGGAGATTGGGGTGGGTTATTAATTCGTGAATTAAGGGGGTTCTTAAGGGCGGGACGATAACTTACTCAAGGAGTGTTAAAAAGGGCGCCACCTATTTTTCTGATGGTCCTAAGACTTTGAAGGTAAAAACAGGAAAAGCCTCGGGGTAAATGCTGGCCCCCAGGTAAACAATCTGACCCCCTTCCGGGTCCACCGATTTGGTACCTGGAACAAAGAAGCGACTAGGGGAGGGGGGGCGAAATTCGTGACGTTACTTTTCAATAAAAGAGCGAGATGCCTTGATAAATGACTTTAATTTCTATGTTTAAGTAAAACTAAAAGCAAAGGTAACATATAAACATATAACAACAAAATATTTACATTATTATACACAGTAAATCGACTGAGACAGTCTTGGATTTGCCCAAGACGAAGGGGGGAATCGATTCGCCCAGGACTCACGCGTCCGAGTTCATATTTACGTACTAAACTAGAATCTCGGAATCGCAGCCCTGCACAAGATTGGTAATGGTTCGATACTTAACTATGATTTTAATATTATACACACAAAAGTGAGGTGGAATCTTCACCACTAAGGTAAGGATCCCGTTACGGGAACTTGAATCTGAACGTTAAATGCTGGAGACCCTAGAGGATTATTAGTAAAAGTTCAGGTAACTCAATACCTCCGGGTTCAACAGCTATAAGTATGATGAGTCTTACTCGAGGGTATTTACGTTACTGAATAGGCGATAATGATAAGTCTTTAAAGCGAAAACAACAATATGGCAGTACCTGATTTTCGATGCTGCTGTCAGATGGTTTACCTTTAGCACTATAATTTTAACACCAGAGGCCTTGTCACTTTCACCTTTTTAGAATCTTCGGGTGAGGTTTAAGCGGAGAGGTGTCGAGATGGTGAGGCTGAGGGCTGTCAGGACGAGCGGAAGAACGCTATTCTTATCGGTAGGCGACGAAGATGGTATTCTAAACGATTGGCCAGATACGGGAATCTTTGTGATTTGGATCACTTCACAAACTCTTCGTAAACGATAATTCCGGAACAATATTCATTATCTTCACGATACTATATTTTACTTAGTAAACGATAATTTCCGGGACGATATCTACTAGTTAACTTGTAAACAGTACTTTGCGGAACGATAGATACTGGTTAACTTGTAAACGGTAATTTGCGGAACGATAGATTGGTACTAGTTAACTTTTTAGAACATGTCGTGACGAGAGGCGAAGCCGAACTTAAGCTCTTTTTCGTAAGAAGAGCCAACGTGAATTCGTATTTTTAGGGGGAATGGTGTTAAAAACGGGCAACCGATTGGCTGACCTGCTTACAGTGCGTGGGCGCTTGTACTTCGTATCTAAGGGAAATATGATATCATGTTTACCCGATAACTTCCAGTCAAAAATCCTGGAATTCAGGCGCCACTCTGCAATTCAAGCGTGTCGAAACGAGAGTTGGGAAGGCCAAATGCGATCATCGGGCGCAATGAAAGGGTGATGTGTTGCACTGGCCCCAAAGGATATAACAATACTCCCTCAAGTTAACTCGATCCCTCGTGTATACCGTGTGTCCCTGGGAAGACGGAACATAGGGATCTTACAATGGTACTTTTTTAAAATGATCCACGAGTGCTTTGAATTTCTATTTGGTGGAAGCGTCGACGTCGTTATGTCAGCTGTTTAACGCGCTTGCTAATACAAATGTAATACGTGCGTGCGTTATACTAACAAACGATTCAACAATTATTTACAATACCTACGAATTGATAGCCGCGCTCTTGAAAATCAGTTAGAAATAAAATTATTAATTATTTGCTCAAATAATTGGTTCATGTAAAATGTAGATAGTGTTTTAATTAAATTAAATGAGACTGGGTATCATTATTATAAAGGTAATAAATACAAAATAATTTGTTTGCAGTTGACGTTATGGTTCTACGATCTTTTTCAGATTATGATGGATTAGGTGAACAATTAAGGCTTTTCGGAAGTTACGCATTATTAGAAACTGAAAATGAAATTACGAAAATTATACTAGTAGGTACATAAAATAATGCTGTGGACCTGTGTTAGAAAACTTTCCTTCGTGGTATGCAAGAATTATACCCCCACCCCTATTATTGTATTATTGTTGTGTTAACATTAATAAAATTATTATTTTATACATCATTAAGTATACATTCCTTTAGTTACATTCTTGCGACGACTAACTGCGACTACAAACAGGAATCCGGTTTGTTAAAAATCAAATACTTTTAATGTAACAATTATTTCATCACATTAAATTGCCGTAGAAATAACGATTTCATAGTCGTACACACTAACTAACTGATATTAATATTCGCTTTTTCTTTGATTTCATCTTAATAGTCTTATGCAATTAGCATTGTAGCATGTTTCATCATAAAGCTGATTGTCGTATCAAATTCTTCGGTTCATAGGTACATCAAGATCATCTTATTAAAGTAAATTTTCACATTTCACATGTAATTTAACTGGGATTACTGATTGTCAACTCTAAACTGTAATGCTTCAAAGCACTCGTGGATCATTTAAAAAAATTAGCATTATAAGATCCCTATGTTCCGTCTTCCCAGGGACACACGGTATGTTTCAAAAGCACTGGTAAAAGTGTTACCTAACAATATTTGTTTAGCAACAATAGCTAACACAACAAATCAAGAGTATACTTATGCAGTTACTTCCCTTAAATTAAAACCTTTCGATACAGGAGCACAAATACTAAATTACAATAACGACTCAACCTCTGAATCTACAAATTCTACAAAATTTTCTAATTTCCCTTAAATTACTACATTTCCTAAATCTACAAATTCTACTAAATTTTCTATTTCAAAACGAATTGAATTTCTAAATAAAAATATTAGAGTTCAACATTTAAATTCGGAAGAAACCAAATCTTTATTACAAATTTGTACCAATTTTCATGATATATTTCACCTACCTGGTGATGTATTAACACAAACAAACGCTGTTACACACGAAATTATCACATCTTCCCGAAATCCTGTAAATTCAAAAATTTATCGTTATCCTGAAATACATAAGAGTGAAGTAAACACTCAAATTTCAACAATGTTATAGCAAAATATTATCCAACCTAGCAAAAACCCTTGGTGTTCTCCTCTTTAGGTTGTCCCTAAGACAGAAGACGCTAGTGGTAAGAAAAAATGGTGGATTGTCATTGATTACAGGAAGCTCAACGAAATTACAATCGGCGACGCCTTTCCTTTACCAAATATTGAAGTCATCCTTGCACAAATAGGTCACGAAAACTATTTTACCACCTTAGATCTTGCAAGTGGATTCCACCAAATTCCAGTAAATTCCCAAGATGTCGAAAAAACCGCTTTCTCAACACCCACTGGTCATTACGGAATACCTTCGTATGCCATTTGGTTTAAAAAATTCTCCTGCTACATTCCAACGTTTAATGAACAATATATTAACAGGTCTGCAAGGTACAAAATGTTTTGTCTACCTTGACGATATTGTAATTTATGCAACTTCCCTGTTAGATCACAATTCTAAATTAACTGAAATTTTCCAGAGACTGCGTTCTAATAATCTAAAATTACAGCCAGATAAGTGTGAATTCTTACACAAAGAAATCGCTTACCTGGGTCACATCATTTCAAATCACGGTGTAAAACCAAATCCTAACAAAATTAAGGCAATTATCGATTTTCCAGTTCCAAAAACTCCAACTAATGTGAAATCATTCCTTGGATTAACCGGTTACTACCGCAAATTTATTAAGGATTTTTCCAAAATTATAAAACCACTCACCATATTATTACACAAGAATAATAAGTTTTTCTGGAACCCTGAACAACAACATTCATTTTGATCACTTAAAAGAAATTCTCTCTCAGGATCTGTTGTTACAATTTCCAGATTTTTCCAAAGAATTTGTACTAACCACTGATTCTAGCAACTTCGCTATAGGATCTGTACTTTCGCAAGGTCTTCTTAATTCAGATTTACCTGTAGCATATGCTTCACGCACTTTAAACAAATGCGAACAAAATTATTGCACGACAGAAAAGGAATTACTCGCAATTATTTGGTCCATCAAACATTTTCGCCCATATTTATATGGAACCAAATTTAAAATTGTTACACACCATCGACCACTCACCTTTCTCAAAAATTGCAGAGATCCAAGCTCAAAATTAGCTCGATGGCGAATCTTACTCGAAGAGTACGAATACGAAATTATTTACAAACCCGGAAAGGTAAATTCCAATGCAGATGCACTATCAAGAATTTCTATCCTTTCGATTTACCAAGATTTAACCTTTAACGATTTCCTCAAAGCTAGAAATTGTAACGAATTACCATCAAAGTCTATAAGTCTACACGATGAATCAATTACCCAATCCGAAAATTTAAAATTATTGTTTCACTCGTTAGATAACGAAAATACTCTGTTAACAACTTCCTTATTAGACAATGAAAACTTAAAACCCTCTGAAATTGCTGAAATTTTTGAATGTGAAAGAATATCTGAACAATATTTATTAAGTTATCACAAAAACCAACATTTTGACGAAATCTCATATCCAGAATTGTTCAAATGTTTATTGACAGTTTCAAAATATTGTCATCAAAATAAAATTACAAATCTCGACATTTCCAATCCTTCTGATGAATTTAACAAAATTAACTTGGAATATTTGCTTGATATGCTAAGATTCTTAATTCCACAAACAACCAATGTCTCAGTTTTCTTAAACAAAATTGCAAACGTTTCTACTGAAGACTGTAACGGGGTTATATCCCGTTACCAGGGATGGTAGAACTACAGGGTGTTTTTAGCTCTGCTCACGGTTTTGCTCAGTGAAGAAGGGGGTGGGGTAATTAAATTGATACCGTTAATCGGGACAATGGTCATATACAGGGTATGTTGTAAAATGGGCGCCACTACATTGGATATCTTGTTTCCCAACGGAATGTAGACCGCTGGAAGATAACATTGGCTTACCTTGATGATCGGCAGCTTACGGGATTACTTGTTAAAGTTAAGATAAATTTCAAAGAAACTCAAAGTAAGTTTAACTATTTAACATTTAATGAATAAAATTAAGATATTGAGTTGTTCGATAAAAACACATACCGTGTGTCCCTGGGAAGACGGAACATAGGGATCTTATAATGCTATTTTTTAAAAAAGATCCACGAGTGCTTTGAAGCATTCGCCTTGAAACAATTACACGAATGTCACCGATCGTTAACGATTTCCATGCCGATCATGTATGATCTTCTCCAGATCAACTTTTTTGTTTGTGTTTTAAATGTCAAGACAATAATTAAAGGTTATGTTCATGTTAATTTTTTTTAAATGGAGTCCTACCTTAACTGAAGTACAGTTTAGAGCTGACAATCAGTAATCCCAGTTAAATTACATTTGAAATGTGAAAATTTACTTTAATAGGATGATCTTGATGTATGAACAGAAGAATTTGATGCGACAATCAGCTTTATGATGAAACATGCTACAATGCTAATTACATAAGACTGTATTAAGATGAAATCAAAGAAAAAGCGATTATTAATATCAGTTAGTGTGTACGAATATGAAATCTTTATTTCTACGGCAATTTAATGTGATCAAATAATTGTTACATTAAATGTATTTGATTTTTAAGGAGCCGGATTCTTGCATACCACAAAGGAAAGTTTTCTAACACAGGTCCACAGCACCACAGCATTATTTTATGTACCTACTAGTATAATTTTCGTAATTTCATTTTCAGTTTTTAATAATGTGTAACTTGCGAAAAGCCTTAATTGTTCACCTAATCCATCATAATCTGAAAAAGATCTTAGAACCATAACGTCCAACTGCAAACAAATTATTTTGTATTTATTACCTTTATAATGATACCCAGTCTCATTTAATTTAATTAAAACACTATCTACATTTACACGAACCAATTTGAGCAAATAATTAATAATTTTATTTCTAACTGATTTTCAAGAGCGCGGCTGTCAATTCGTAGGTAGGTATTGTAAATAATTGTTGAATCGTTTGTTAGTATAATGCACGCACGTATTACATTTGTATTAGCAGGCGCGTTAAACGGCTGACATAACGACGTCGACGCTTCCACCAAATAGAAATTCAAAGCACTCGTGGATCATTTTAAAATATTACCATTGTAAGATCCCTATGTTCCGTCTTCCCAGGGACACACGGTATATATAATACAGTCGATGGTTGCAAGTTAACAACAAGCTTGAGTTTTCAAGCTAATACCTGAAATGTACATTCCCAAAGGACCTCAGAGTCAGGGACCACATTTAAGACGATAGTTCGCGCGTCACACTAGGTTCTGACTTCGAGTCCTTTTTACATAAACATAAATACAGAACTAAAATGTATAAAGATTAATTATTATTAAAGCAAGATATTTGAACATAAATAACTTGGATTATGCCCAAGTGAATGAATAAACTTTTGAATAAACTAACTTAAGAGCTTTTATGAGCTTAGCTCTCAAATAAATGTCTAAAAACGAAAGTCTTTACTTTAACTGAAGTAACGGTAGTCAAAATGACTGTCAAAATGACTTAAAACTGAACTCGGAGTCTTGAGATAGATTCGGAGTGACAATAAACGAAATGATTAAGTACTTAGCTGAAGAGATGGCGAAACTGATGTATCCTTGGATAAAGGATGGACGATGGGGGGTTAATTTACAGTTGCGTGAACCCCTATTGTTGAGATATGAAGTTGTTTAAACTTTACGGAACGAAACCTAGTGAACTCACTTCACAATATTTAATACGAAGAACGATATATTCGAAACGTTGGCCTAAGACTTGACTTTTATTCGCAAGAGGCGTTAACGGGGAAATTACGAAACGGTATTCCAAAGTGTAATTATGAAAATTCGCGTTGAACTTAATCCAGACTTGGCTGAAATTTTAGCACCCTTGTGCTTAACGAAAAATAGCGAAAATTCGTACACTGTCAAAGGCTTTGGCCACGATTATCGACGATACGATAGACTTGATGACTTTTTTGAGTGATGTTCACGGATCGATAGCTTGTGGATCACTGCCGAAGGGGGTAGATGAAATTATCCAGTACGAGAGAGTGACTTCATTATGCGTCACCGGACGTGAAGGGAGAGGTAACATATTTATGTCGCCTTACACTAAGGAATTTTGTGAGACTAATTAATGAAGGGAGATGAACAGAGTTTAAATCAGCAATTCATACAGTCTGAACTAATAATTCCAAGAAATAATGTTGAAATCTATATTTGACCAAAACAGTTTCTGGAACGATCGTAAAAGTTACATGGGAACCACTAAGTCGACAAAACATACTAAAATGAACCAAAACAACAAACGGACGTTACAAGACATCCCTAAAATCCTTCATGAAAATCACGATTCTCCTATTTCAGGACATCCCGGTTTTCACAGAACCTATTCAAGAATAAAAGCAAAATATCATTGGCTCAATATGGACATAAAATTAAATTACCAACTACTACAAGTTTTTCACAAAACACTTACGACTCTTAGTTAGATAATCTAAAATTAAGAATGCAAAATACTAATAAAATTGCCAAAGAAAATTTAATTGAAAGCAAAAACAGTTCTAAATTAAATTATGATCAAAAACTAAACACTCCTTGTTTTCTACCTGGACAATTAGTTTTATTACGTAATGAAGGTAATACATTACCATCTGCTGCTACCGCAAACATGACCGATGTTGAGGCTTTGGAAAAATCCATGATTCTCGAAGCATGCTTAATACCCCTACGAACAAGAACTCGCTCTTTGCCCGGATCGTGGGTTAAATTTGTTTCATCGTAATTGATAATATTACTTGCGGGCACATCTTCAATACTTTTCAAGTTGTCGAAATACTCATCAATAATATTTTCATTGAGTTCTGCTCTGCTTCTTTTCATATTTTCACATAATCTTACTTTTAAAATCTTGTTTCGTCGTAAAAATCCGCGGATCCAATCCTTCCCTGGCAAATTTTCTTTAAAACACTTGACCGTGACTCCTTTATGGGCTTTATGATTTAAATAGTTTTGTACAAATTATTTTAAACATCTCTCGGTAAAAGGATATCCGTAGCCAGCTGCTACTAGCGCAGCTTCAACAACTACACTTTCTTCATTTTTATTTAAAATTGGAGGCTTTCCAAGAGTGTCTCCATTTTGCCCTCTGTATTTACGATATAATGTTGTTTTAGGGACGTTAAATCTAACTGCAGCTTGACCGAATGAGAAATTTTCATCAAAAATACTTCTCAGGGCATTTTCCAAATTTTCTGGATCATAATCACACCTAGGTTTAATCCCAAACTTTCTTTTATACTTGCGAGGCATAGGTAGTAGATAAGGTCTCTCCTGTCGTTCCAAATTACCCTAGAAATTTAAATTTTTTTATATTTATAATTTTTTTCTAATAAAAAGTAAAATTTATACCTAAAATTTTACCAATATTTTGCTTACCGTCTATTCTTTAAAAAGTTCTAAAAGAGCAGCCACGTAACTCAATTAGTTTTGGAAATACAGAGGAGACTATTTGTAGTATATCAATAGCGATCAATTTTTGTAAAACAAAATTAATTTCTTAGTTCAAAATTACTATTTTATCATAACCTTCACTTCGTCACATTGTTTTCCTTGGCATGTCAGAATGTTGCCAAATTTATTGAAGTACAAAAATATTCCCCTAGATTTAATTCATGGCGCAATATTCAAAAAGTGAAACTTTTGTTCCATATAACCCGCACTGTTCCATATTACCCCGTTTTACGGTACTCATGGGAATATTTTTATCCTGGTGGTTAGCGATTTGTTTAGTAAATTTAGTCTGTTCTTTTCTATTCGTAGGGCTGCCGCTAGTGTGGTATCTAAGATATTGGAAGAACATGTATTTTTGGTATATGGGGTACCGCAGTATGTTTTGTGTGATAATGGGGTCCAATACAAAAGTAAAGAATTTACCAAATTATTAGATCATTATGGTGTAAAACCCATATGTAATCCGAACTACCATCCCCAATCGAATCCCGCTGAACGCGTAAATCGTGTCTTGAAGACAATGTTGGCCGCATATGTTGAGGAAAATCATCGGATATGAGACGAGAAACTACCATACTTGGGATGTGCGGTTAGAACAGCTCGCCATGAAGTAACCTCGCACAGCCCGTATTTTGTAAACTTTGGACAAGATATGCCTTTACATGGAAGTGAGCATCAACAATTGATTTCGGATGATTCTGTTAAGACGGTTATTGAACATAAGGTAGAACTTCTGTCTAAACTGCGAGAATTTGTTAGGAAACGTTTGGAACAAACAGCTACGAAAGTTCGTGAAAAGTATAACTTGCCACGTCGCCAAATCCAATTTGATGTTGGGGATTGGGTGTGGAAACGTAACTATGCTTTGTCGGATGGTGGCAATTATTTCAACGCAAAATTAGCAGGCAAATTCACGGGACCGTATCAGATCAAACGTAGGGTTGGATACTGCATATACGAACTCGTCGACGATGCGGGACTTTCCAAAGGTAACTGGCACACCAAAGACTTAAAGCCTCATCACGAAGATGGAGGAGACTAAGACCCAGCTCAGTTGTTAATTTTAGATTTTGATTGAATGTGGTTGATTGATTTGGTATGGAAATGGTTAGTGATTTTGGTTTCGGAAAACATTTAGTTGTAGCTCATGTAGATTGTAGTGTTAAGGTGGGTTACCATAGGTTGCTATTGTTGGTTGTAGGCTGTTGGGGGTACAGTTTTGGATTTTGGATTGAAGATTGGTTTTCAGCGATTAGGTCACCGGCGCAGCAATACCACCTCGCAGCGAAGATTCTAATTCGTTGAAGCCTGTTCCGGTCTGACGTCTGGAGGGGCTCGCCAGCGGCTTATTAGTTTTGTTTTGTTTTGTCCTTAGTGAAAATTTCATCTCTTTCATCGCATGAAATTTTCTGGTGGTAAAGGGGGGAGTTGTTACGGTTCGAATTCGAATAAGTGACATATTCCAATTTTGCATTTTTATTTGTTCAAGTTAGCCAAGTTACATCTTAGTTCTTAAGAATTATTAGAGATGGCGTATGTATGCTGTTTTGATCAAAGCCACTTGATTGTTTTTTCTAAAGTAGCGACATGAATTTTGACGTTTTAAAAGGCAACAATAATGATTTACTTGCCGCTGTGGCGCTACTATCGCGACTTTGACGTTTGTCAATTTAAATACTATTTGAATTTAAAATTCAGTTTAGTTTTGCAATTATGAATTAATTATCATGCTTTGTTATTGTGCAATTAATTGCCACATTAATAGCGGTGTAAAATTTTACTGATTACCGAAAAATAACCCGGAAAAGTGGATAAATAATATTGGTAGAGAAGGTGATATCCTGTTTTGCAATGCTTCGAGAAGTAAGTAGTATTTATTAGATTAAATTAACAATTAAAACTTTAGTTTTGAGAGATATTGAAATAAACTGTTATTTTCTTTGCTTGAAGAATGAGAATTCAAGATCAATTCAAAAATCGGAGGGACAGAAATGTTTTGCGATGAAAAGCTTTACCAACAATTTTACAGCCCATACTTCCAAAACTCTTCAACCCAGAAAACGTACAAGAGTAAATAATTCTCTAGATTTGTCTGACACCATTAGGAAGTTTAATTATAATTTCTGTTTGTTATCGCAAAAGTGTAAAAAATGAATTGTAGGTATTATTCGATGTCAATAAGTGATTGGGTGTTCCAATAAGTGTTAAGCGTAATTTGATTTATGTAACTACTTATGACATATGTTCTTTTGTGTCTAATAGTGAAATTGCTAATTGATTGATCTAGAACCGATGTAATATGTTACAATAAAATACATGATAACCTTTAATATATGATATGATTAAACAAATCCAATTGTTCCTAGCTCACGATCCCCAATCCTATAATCCATGACCAAGAATTAATTAATAAACACTTTACAAAATCAGTTACAAGCTGCACAGTAGTAGATAGAAAAGAGAAATTATATCTATATTTGAAAATTTAAAGAAAGTATTCGAGCTGAACAGATATAATAATAGGGTAGGCACCCACCGTGGAATAAAATGATCAGATACGAGCATTCGCTAATTCCTCAAGTTGTATACCACATGTAGTACAAGTACAACGTGGTACAAGTGCTTACAATGAACTACAATTGCTATCTATTCTGTGCATTAAAACACTACAAAGAAGAATTCAAACATTTAAATGTACCTATTCCGGAAATACACGAAGAGATACTGAATTTATTAGAAGTGTTGGAAGTAAAGGTTGAATGCTTCTTTGCAGAAGAAAGGTATGATGGTTTATTGATAACATGAAACAGCCATAAAATCTGGATATCAATTTGATAATAAAAATGACGAAATAATACGCAACATAGGCTACATGTATTTACTTAAGCAGTTTTTATACAACTATAATTATAATACTAATAAAACCACTATTATACTATTGAATAGAGTACTAAAACTATTACACTAATATTGAAATTTTACTAATAAAATGTCTTCTGATGGCATAACGCTATTCGAAACCGTTACAAACAGGCTTATTACTATCCACAAAAGGTGTTTTGAACCAGCAAAATAGATTTTTAACAGTGAAAATTTCAAATAACTGTCGTAGAAAATGTATTCTCTAATATTCGGTCTCTCAATCTCATTCCAAATGCGAAAGAATCCAAAAGGGCACTTCGGTTAATTGCTTTATCCCAATATTTTATGCAGTCGAAACGTGGAAATTATGGAGTACCAGACTATATTCCATTGATAAATTTTCGGTCTGTGATTAAATCTTACGATGACATTGATGTTAAATCTTATTCTTCATAAGTTTGGAGGAAAAAGAGTGGATAATGATTTTGTCTGTTAGGTTTCATCATTAAAAATATTACAACAAATCAACTACACTTCATGAACTGTATAGCGTTTGTAATTGCCCAAAATTTGGATATCGTTAATCTTGTCATGCCAGTCTGTATTACCTAAATTAGTTATTAAAAAGAAAATTTGTATAAACTACCTGTCCTCCTAGTTGAGCACGTTAAAAACGATGTTGCCATGATAACGGTTGTTTGATTGACCAGGACACATTCAATCGAGATTGTATACATCTACAGCATTTTTGTAGACTTTCCTGAGATTATAACAATTAATAATATAATATGGATTCTTGTAATCTTTTAAGGGTCTAATATTTATAAGTTACTTACCTCTTATCAAACACTGCAATATTATTTAAAACGCCTTCCAATATGTTAATATTTTGAATATCCAAAAAATTCAGTAACATTGTGACAATTATGCTAAACGTCAAACTATCAAAGTCGCAAACTTGTTGACAAACTTTTCTGCAAACTCGAAATTCTTAACACCATCTAGCGGACGAAAGATCGTTATTGTTGCCTTTTCAAGTTCATGTCGCTACTTAAAAAAAAAATAATCAAGTTTTGATTTGGTTGGTGCCATAATTTTTAAAAATTTTTTGGTGACTTTAGTGTTATTTTAAAAAGTCTTTTTGGAAAATTTTCCGTGAAATCATCTGGTGTGTTCTGTGCTCATGAGAAGAGGACTAAACTAGGACTAAAATTAGAAATCACAATTTATCGTGAATATTTTGGACCATCTTCTAGCCATTTTATTAAATTTAAACGAGGATATAGTCGTTCTAGTGGTTCCAAGTTTAAATAACCAATTGTTTGGGATTTTGGCAGCAAGCACAACATTTCTCTTAAAAAAAACCGACTCCATCTTAGGTTTTATTACACCCCAAGTAATTACCTATACCGTGGTAATTAAGTTTAGCTCGTAATTTATCTGTCCGTAGTATTTCGGTATTTAACTTCAACTTGAACTGGAGATAAGAAGATAGCGGGTACCTAGATTCAAATCTTGTCTGGACCTGTGCATTATCTCAGGTCTGAGAGCCTAGGAATCTACAGTCTTGGTATTTGCCGAGGGGACTTCATCGAGTAGGCCACCGGCGCCGTCTTTCCATCTCTCAGCGAAGGCCTACTTCGGTGAAGGCAATTTTGGATGCACCATCGTGATCTCCTCCAGGCCAATCTACCTCCGTCGACGAATGTCATCGCCGAGGAATTTCTTCGAGTAGGCCACCGGCGCCGCCATTCCATCTCGCAGCGAAGGCCTACTTCGTCGTAAGCAATCTGGGTTTTACCATCGTGTCCTGTCCAGGCCAACTTATCTACATATAGTCTGGTACTCCATAATTTCCACGTTTCGACTGCATAAAATATTGGGATAAAGCAATTAACCGAAGTTGCCTTTTGGATTCTTTCGCATTTGGAATGAGATTGAGAGACCGAATATTAGAGAATACATTTTCTACGACAGTTATTTGAAATTTTCACTGTTAAAAATCTATTTTGCTGGTTCAAAACACCTTTTGTGGATAGTAATAAGCCTGTTTGTAACGGTTTCGAATAGCGTTTTGCCATCAGAAGACATTTTATTAGTAAAATTTCAATATTAGTGTAATAGTTTTAGTACTCTATTCAATAGTATAATAGTGGTTTTATTAGTATTATAATTATAGTTGTATAAAAACTGCTTAAGTAAATACATGTAGCCTATGTTGCGTATTATTTCGTCATTTTTATTATCAAATTGATATCCAGATTTTATGGCTGTTTCATGTTATCAATAAACCATCATACCTTTCTTCTGCAAAGAAGCATTCAACCTTTACTTCCAACACTTCTAATAAATTCAGTATCTCTTCGTGTATTTCCGGAATAGGTACATTTAAATGTTTGAATTCTTCTTTGTAGTGTTTTAATGCACAGAATAGATAGCAATTGTAGTTCATTGTAAGCACTTGTACCACGTTGTACTTGTACTACATGTGGTATACAACTTGAGGAATTAGCGAATGCTCGTATCTGATCATTTTATTCCACGGTGGGTGCCTACCCTATTATTATATCTGTTCAGCTCGAATACTTTCTTTAAATTTTCAAATATAGATATAATTTCTCTTTTCTATCTACTACTGTGCAGCTTGTAACTGATTTTGTAAAGTGTTTATTAATTAATTCTTGGTCATGGATTATAGGATTGGGGATCGTGAGCTAGGAACAATTGGATTTGTTTAATCATATCATATATTAAAGGTTATCATGTATTTTATTGTAACATATTACATCGGTTCTAGATCAATCAATTAGCAATTTCACTATTAGACACAAAAGAACATATGTCATAAGTAGTTACATAAATCAAATTACGCTTAACACTTATTGGAACACCCAATCACTTATTGACATCGAATAATACCTACAATTCATTTTTTACACTTTTGCGATAACAAACAGAAATTATAATTAAACTTCCTAATGGTGTCAGACAAATCTAGAGAATTATTTACTCTTGTACGTTTTCTGGGTTGAAGAGTTTTGGAAGTATGGGCTGTAAAATTGTTGGTAAAGCTTTTCATCGCAAAACATTTCTGTCCCTCCGATTTTTGAATTGATCTTGAATTCTCATTCTTCAAGCAAAGAAAATAACAGTTTATTTCAATATCTCTCAAAACTAAAGTTTTAATTGTTAATTTAATCTAATAAATACTACTTACTTCTCGAAGCATTGCAAAACAGGATATCACCTTCTCTACCAATATTATTTATCCACTTTTCCGGGTTATTTTTCGGTAATCAGTAAAATTTTACACCGCTATTAATGTGGCAATTAATTGCACAATAACAAAGCATGATAATTAATTCATAATTGCAAAACTAAACTGAATTTTAAATTCAAATAGTATTTAAATTGACAAACGTCAAAGTCGCGATAGTAGCGCCACAGCGGCAAGTAAATCATTATTGTTGCCTTTTAAAACGTCAAAATTCATGTCGCTACTTTAGAAAAAACAATCAAGTGGCTTTGATCAAAACAGCATACATACGCCATCTCTATTTCTGTTACTTGTGGTGCTTTGTTATTGAGAAAGGATAGTTTAAAATGGAAAAGAAGAAAACTTCACGTAAATGGTGTATTACAGCAGGGTGTAATAACACGAGCATAAATAACCCAGAGAAATTGTTTATTCAAGTTCCACTGGACGAAAAGCGGAGAAGTGCGTGGAGAAACATACTATTTAATGCAATACAAAGTTAGTACTTACTAACAACTTCTAAGAAATAGTACAGAAATGTATCTTTACAGTAATTGGTTTAAAGGCCCCAATAATTTTAAGATAATCTGCTTAAGCTTCTATCTACATTTCTGAGTAATTAGGTAAAATTTTGTTAGATAAATATCACTATATGGAATTTTACGATCATAGTTTAGAGGTAATTTTACATGCAATTTAGCCCCAAGGTCAAGATCCTGGCAAAATCATTATTATAAAAAAATCATTAAATAGGAGTTCACTATATGGGAACTTTGGACAATTTGGATTTTTTCCAATAACATATAACTTCTGTAGGGGCAGGTTCCTCGCTGCGACGGTGTGTCCACATTAAAAATGCTATAGCATGTTTACATCCACCTGTAAAAATTTGTTATATATTATTATGGGAATATCTATTTAAAATAGTGTGTGTAGTAGATATTTGAAAGTGTGGGTTGTTCATATTACCTGCTGCAGCTGCACAGTCTATACATTGCACTTGCAATACCTTGGCTTCCTTCTCATCGACTTCTAAAAACACGGTAGGTATAATTTTTCGATGTGACGCGGTGCTCCGGACATAATTCTGCATTTCACAGTGCAAATATTTTCTTTTCTTTGGACTTCAACGTACCCTATTGCAGAATCCCCATAACTTTCACGACCAGCACTAAAAACATGCATTAGATTCAGTATAAATTTCATTGGAGTTTATATTTAAACCTACACAACTTAGGTACATACATAACTCGAAAATTACAATCATTGAGCCTACTATCAAAAGAGAAATCTATATATTTGTTCATATTAATTACTTACCTAGCTGCTTTCACCCCATGAACCTCACTGGCAGAAAAACAATCACTATTTCTTAAAAATTCGGCTACCATAAACGAATCAATCTTTGGTAAATTATCTGATTGGCCTTGGCAAAATCTTGTAGATACTTTCGCCATTATAAACAAACTTATTACACACAAAAACAATGGTTTAAGGATGAAACGTGTATGAAACATAGGAATTCTTAAGTTGAGAGGGGTTAAGTTCATTTTAAGCATGTTTAGTGACGTCACGGCGACACGCTTGCGCCGATCCGTTTCCAAATGTAATTGAAAATTTGAATTAATAAGCATTTTCATTTCAATAATTTCCCTATCTAGACCGACTTTTTTAATACATAAAAAATACACACATGTATGACTATAGCACATAATGTGTATTACTAATAATTTAACCAAATTTACATTTAATGCAAGGACCCTATTCCGATAATCAGCGTAACCTGAAAATAAATCACTTTAAGTAAACTATTAGGTATTTATTGACATTTTCAAGCGTAACTTTGTTAAAATCCATAATTATAGAAATATAAATATCAAATAAAATATCGATTTTAACTGGAATAAGAATATTTATTTTGCTTTATACCTATTTCGGCATCAATGTGCCATTGTCAAAAGCATTAAACATTTTAGAAGCTTTTGAAATTTATAAACACACAAAAAACAACATACCTTTAATGAATGAGCAAATTGAACTCTTAGATTCTCCTTTACTGAAGATTTTGGAATAAATATCTTTTTAAAAACACTGATAAGCGACTGACCTCCGACGGGTTGACTGGGGCCAGTTGCTTCACGCAGTGTTAAAATAATAGAATCAAGCAGTTACTGTATAAATCATTTTGCATTTGTTATTTAATATTTTATAAATGCTTTTGACAATGGCACATTGATACCGAAATACGTATAAAGCAAAATAAATATTGTTATTCCAGTTAAAATCGATATTTTATTTGATATTTATATTTCTATATTAGGTATTTAATTTATAAGATTAGACATATAATAAATTCCAAAACTTTATGTACTTCAAGGTCATACGAACTAAGTTATGGACATGACGTGCGCCTATGTAGCTGGTCCAGATCAGTGCAGGAGATACATATTTTTTCGTTCCTTTTAATGTTCTAAGTTTTTCGCTTTACCCTCAATTTACAATTTTTAATGATTGCTACACTTATTAAGATGTATAATTCATGTTACGCCGCTGTAATTGTCAATTTGACAGTTCTTCGTACGTCGTTGTACACTTCAGTTGTATGACCTTGAAGTACATAAAGTTTTGGAATTTACTATACCTTCATCATCAAGATATGTTGATCATCCGCTTTTGTTAAAAAGTTATCGATATTCTCTTTGGTCAATACTTTAGATTTCTTGGCTCTATATCCCTCGGATTGTCTTTTTAAGAATGCAATTAGGTTGTTATACCTGCTAATATCAACGTTTTTATTCTTAGATAGCATCGTTCTCAACATTGAGTATTGGCTCCAGAGTGACGACGGTTTCTGAACTTTTGATTTTTGCTGGAAATATGCCAACAAAACGTTTTCTGTGGGGTGCTTGGTTCTCTTCTCATCGCACCATTTTTCAAATCGTGTATACGCAGTTTCATATTGGGCTCTGGACTTCGCAGGTAACAATGCATCCATTGCCAGTCTTGCAGACTCTTCTACATCGGACGCAACACCGTCACTGTTCTCGGCATTTAAATTACTGCCGTTCATATTATTTGATTCACAGAAACCACAAACATCAACTCACAATAAATAAAAATTGTTGAAACTTTAGTAAAAAAAACAATTTTGTTTATAAACAAACAGTGGAAAAACATACTTTCATTACCTTAGTTACAGTAATTTCTTAGATAGTTTGATTACAAATTCGGAATCAGACGTACACTTTGATATTTTATAGAATTAATTGTTATTCAAGGAAACTTCAAAATTTAAAAAAGTTAATATTGGAATGTTCGTAGAGAAAAAATCTTGTATGATATTCGTGTGAAAGCTGCGTTTAAGCCACTATGAAATGTGAACAAATTCGCACCGTTTACTGTTACTGAAAATTGTATATTTCACATGGCAACGAAACTGTGTGAAATGAGCGTGTGCAATATATTTCACACGCTAGACGATAAAAAATAGTTGACCACTTTGAAAATCGTCATTCATTTTATTAAAAATTAAATATTGAAACGTCAAATTGTAGCAAATGCAACGAAGTGCAGTACCTATTAACCTGTTACTAGCCGAATGTTTGTTAAGAAACTTGGTAAATTGTAATAAATAAAAGAGGTAAATACATTTAATTCACATAATTTTATATTTTATTTAGTTTTGCTGTTGATACGGACGATATGGATGATAAAATGTTATAATTAATTAATTTTTTTATTTTGCTATTTTTAAAACAGAGTTAAGTGGTGCAGTGGCGGCTCGTGCGTTTAGAAGTAGGTGCAGCCCTTAAAATTAAAACAAAACAGTTTATAAGCTTCCTTAAACACGTCAGTCATTCAATATGTCGATAATTTTTTGTATTCTTGCATTCTTATAACGGGCATCGCAATATATAACATCAAATTCATTCTCTAACCTGTGGGTATCTTTTATAATTAAAGGGGAACAATTTTTTAAATTTTCAACTGCCTGATGTGAAATTTTTTTGAATATTTTTCAAATTTCGCTGAATCGGCAAGGCAAATAAATTTTAAGTTTTTCTGCTTCTTGGAATCTGGTATCGATCTCCATTAAAACCGTGTCCAGTATTTCAAAATATATTTTACATTTTTGAAAAGCTTCTTTTTTTAATTGTCAAAATTGGTTGCGGTCTTTCGCACTGTAAAACATCTTTTTTGTGTTCATCTTTCCACAATGAGAATGGAACTTGCAATAAAACACAAATTATATCTATAACAGGTTCCTTTTCATATAAATAATAATTGTACAAAGTATCAACTACTACTTTAATCATTAAAAATTATTTAATACTGAATTTCTAAAATACGGTACAGCCAGGATCCCCTGCGTGCAGTTTCGGCAGTACCTCTGACGTCACCAGTCATTGATAACCAAAGCAAACGTGCAGTTGCCATGGTAACGTATATATACTTTTAGCATGCTGATGCAACCAGTGCAGCCAGAAAGCAGATTGGCAAACTCGGCTGTACGCTGTACTGAGCTGTGTAGTGCACGCATTAGACAGTTTTGTGCGATACTCGGCGACGTTTAAAGCTAGGATTTCCTAGGATCGCGCATCCGTGACTGCGCTATGCGTGATGCGGGACGGCGTGATACGTGATGCGGGATACGAGAATGGGATGTTTTGCTAGATGCGTGGAGTTGCATTTGGCGGTGTGTATTAAAATGGAGATCGCCATTGGAATGCTCGAAGAACTAGCTGACAAAGAAGATCTTTTATTATTGATAAACCTTAGAAATGATAGCCACGAAGGAGCTTTCAAGCTTCTAATTACAAACCATTTTATTACATTCTTCTTGTAGTTTTTATGGCCTAGTTGGTACAAAACAGGATGTGCTTTGACCAAATCTATTAACTTCTCATCTAGCACGTCCGTAAATAGCTTTGATTCCATTGTAAGAATGAATACTGTAATGCACATAAGCGCGCCACGCATAAGTCGACTGACAGGCAACCGGTGCGTGTCGCGCTTCAGTGAATGCGCTTGCGATATCACGCGACAGTCACGCGTGCGGTGCTAGAAAATCATAACCATCGAGTACCGTTAAAGAGACTTTTGCGTGATCACGCCGTCCCGCATCACGCATCGCGCAGTCACGGATGCGCGATCCCAGGAAATCCTAGCTTTAAGGCTTTTATAATTATGTGTTAATTATTTTCAACATTTTGACAAGAATTTCCATGCTAGGTATAGCATAATTCTTCTGATTTATATTAAAATAAATTACTTCACGCAATGTAACATGAAAATGTATTTGCGAAAATGATGGTACAGCCGGGCATAGCCGCCACTGAAGTGGTGGTCGGAAAAGTTGTGGTCGTCGGAAAAGTACAGTGTACAACTCGTGCTGAATGGATATTTCAAACTCGTATGCTTAACCTTCCGGGGCTCGCGCCCCAACGATGCTCACCACGGACTGTGAGTCCGCTAATGTTAAAAAAGGCTTTTTGCTGAGTTTGATAGCCGAATTCCGTTACAGATAATGAAATCAGATGTGTAAACGATATAAACTTTATTTGTGTTCATTTCCATATTAAATAAACTTAAAAATATATGTTAATACAGGAAAAATATCAAATGTCTTATTATGCGACATATAATTCAAAGTAAAATATATTTGAATGTAAAAAAGTAAAACAAAAACTATGTAACTAAATATTATTGAAAACTAAACACTTCAAACAATCCTGGCCTCATCAGAATAGCAATCTTCACAAATAAATGTGGAATGCTCTAAACACATGTACTTTCCACATTTTCTGCATGAATATCGGGTTGGCCTATTTTTTTTCTGTTGCCATAAGCACAGCGACCTCGTGTACTTGTAGATGCCTGAGCAATAGGTTCAGTTAACTCAATTCCAACAATTTCTCTAATTCTTATACGCATAGCCTGTGGAAGATTGTCTACAGTTGCACGCACACGAAGGTGTCCGTCAAATAATTGGAAGGCAAGAGTACGCAGAAATGTTCTTCGCCTACAAGAGTTTTTAGGATTATTTATTGAATGTATTACCATAGAATTTATTGCGCCAACGTTTAATAAGGAATAAAAAATAACCATTGGCCACCTGCGAGTATTCCTCGCGCAGTTATAGGCAGAACATAGTTTATCGACAGTATCGACGCCACCTTTGGTGGCGTTATAGTCCATTATTATTTCCGGTTTATTTGTCACTGAATCTATATTGTCATCATGATGTAAACTTGAAACCAGCAATACATTACGTTGTCTCTTCGGGATATAGGATACAAGTGTAGCATTATTACGGAAGCCAAACATGCTCGAATGAACTGGGCGATTTTTAGCAAAAACAAACTCTGGTGGCAACTCTCTTTTGTTCTTTTTGATCGTACCCAATAAGGTAAGTTTAAAGTATTTATACACTGAGCACCAAACATATGGAACATACCAAATAAAACCGAAATAAATGTTTTTCTCTAAAAATCCCGAAACACGCCAATTTTCTTCTTTACAAATACACATTGGAATGTCAAAATCAATTCCTACCTTCATTTGTTTGTAAGTGATGACGTCATCAGAAATTTTTTTAAATGTCAACCCCCATTTTTTTTCTGCGTTTTTGAAACATCTTTCAATTCCTTAAATGACAGTATAAAAATGTTGGTACCTTACATAAGAAAATTTTCGAGAAATAAATTATTTAATGTTTACTAAACACATTCTTAACAAATGTTAAACATGGTTTAATTGTATTAGTATTGATAAAAGAGAATCAAAGGTACCAAGAAACAAATGCCCGTAATCTAAACAAGTGCCTACAAGTTGTCAAATATTCGGAAATGTTAATTGTCGTTTGCTTGTAATTGTTAAATGAGCCATGTCAGATTTATGAAGCTGATGTTAATTATTACAAATCAACGACAATTAACATTTCTGAATATTTGACAATTGGGCATTTGTTTAGATTACGGGCATTTGTTTCTTGGTACCTTTAATTCTCTTTTATCAATACTAATACCATTAAACCATGTTTAGCATTTGTTAAGAATATGTTTATTCAACATTAAATAATTTATTTTTCGAAAATTTTCTTATGTAAGGTATCAACATTTTTATACTGTCATTTAAGCAATTAAAAGATGTATCAAAAACGCGAAAAAAAATGGGGGTTGGCATTTAAAAAAAATACTGATGGCGTCATCATTTACAAACAAATGAATGCCGGAAAATTATTTTGACATTCCAATGTGTATTTTTAAAAAAGAAAATTGACGTGTTTCGGGATTTTTAGAAAAAAACATTCATTTCGGTTTTATTTGGTATGTTCCATATGTTTGGTGCTCACTGTATAATGTTTCTAGTAACGGCATACTGGTAAACCAGTTATCTACTGTAACATTTCTACCTGTTCCTTTTATTGGTTCACATAATCTTTGTACCACAAAATTAGGAGAATTGTTTACACAATAGGGTCCTGGTGGTTGCTGTCCTAAATATACTTCCATATTGGAAACATAGAAAGTTTTGGAATCTACTAAGGCAAAAATCTTTATGCCATATTTATTCGGCTTCTTTGGCATGTATTGCCTAAAAATGCATATTCCCCTGAATGCCTCAAGTTTTTCATCGATTGTGACAAACTCGAATGGGGTATATGCAGTTTTGCAATTACTAACAAATGACTTGAACAGTTCCCGAATTGGAGCTAACTTATCTATTTGCTTCCGTTCTTCGCGAGTTGCCATTTCATCAAATCTCAAGTGCTGCAAAAGAAATTGAAATCTCGGTCGTGACATTACTAATCGAAATATTTCGACACCTGTGCCATTACTATCCCACAATTCTTCCATATTCAAGCGACTCGATTTCCGTACCCCCGCAAAGTATAATAACCCAAATAGAGCTTGAATTTCCAATACATTCGTAACTTTAGCATCTCTCACTCTACCATAATTATGTTGTGCAGATTCAATATGTTTATTTGTAAAATCAACAATAAGAACCAATTTCTCATGAGTAAAAAAATTTTCTAAATATCTAACGGTTTTTTAATTTCTTTTAGCGCTGCTTTGGCACCGGGCAAGTGTTTGACTATATTCTCGGACCTTGTTCTCACTGTCTTTGGTGGCATATGTTTTCTCCATTTTGTCTCATCTTTCCCAACAAAGGATGGGCCTCCCAGATTTTGATTCAGCTCTTCGTCAGCATCGGAAAGTTCTTGTTCGGTATCAGTATCGGTGTCTTGAGTTTCCAACAAATCCTCTTCGCCTTCTTCTTCTTCATCATCTCCACATTGATGTCGTCAACCTCATCTGACAAACACTCCTCCATTAAATTCCTCAAACGCTCTTGTTCCTTTTCATATGTCGACATTCTAACAAAATTTCATATATTGATAAAAATAATGAAACGGAATTCACATTGAAACGTACCTTCAGCTCTATAAATTAATGGTTTTCCCAGGACTGGTATGCTCGCTGCGGACTGATACTCCGCATTCGTCAATAGAAACGTAACAAACACACCTATCAAAATGCAACTCTGAACTAACACCCAGCAAGCAGACTTAGGAAGGTACAAAAGGCGTCAGCATCGCAGAGTGGGGGGTGCGCAAATAAAATTAAAAAACCTTTTAGCGCGGACTGACACTCCGCGTAGCGAGCCCCGGAAGGTTAAGCCACTCGCCAAGGCTCGTGGCTCAAACTTTCATACTCGTTTGAAATATCCAATTTTCAGCACTAGTTATACAATACAGGGTGATTCAAAAATGGCGCATAAGCTCTTCAGTACGTTGTAGGGAATAATAATTGAAGTGTAGGAAAAATAGTAAAAAAATTCTTAGCCGCTAATTTGCTGAGAAATGAAGAAGTTAAGTTGAGAACTCAACTTTCAATTCATGTGGATTTTGAAACTTCTCATCATTTCATATAACTAATTTAAGTATTTTTTCATAGTGGGTAATAAATAAAATGCTCATAACACCTCATTATCCTAAAATATCAGCTTTCAAAATTGATATTTTTGTATCAAGTTGTTTGAAAAAAATATGTGGCAACGATGTTTGAAACTTTTAATAAGCTCACTATGTAAATGAAAGGAAATAAAAGCCACTCATATACTACATAGCTGCACCCGTGTTGCCAAATCTACAACTTACTTCTTCGTTGTTAACTACAAAAATGTAACCGCTAAATTTTTTTTTTAATTTTTCTACAGTTCAAATAACCGTCCCCTACAACGTACTGAAGAGCTTAAGCGCCATTTTTGAATCACCCTGTATACTAATCTTTAGCGATTGTATTTTTTACTTTCCCATACCACCATTGGTATATGGGAAGTATTGATATCATGAAAATTTTCGAAATCGAAATTTTCGCGGAAATACCTGTTTTGGGCCTCCAGGAACCCAAAAAAGTGGTCTAGAAAAAATGTTTGTGCGTGGGTGCGTGGGTATTTAACGCCTCTAACGCAAAAACTAGTGAACAGATTTTGATGAAAATTTAAATGAAGGGGTATATCGAAAATTCATCGACAAAATAAGCTTTTCAAAAAAATCTGAAACCGGAAGCGGAAGTTAGACATGTTTTTTTGGTAGCATTTTTTTCAGAAGTGGAATTTTTAAAATGTGGGTAGGGGATATGAAAGAAGACCATAATTGAAGGGAAACGGTTTTTTGCCGGACTCTCTAACTTCAAAATGGCGGCCGCTATGAATTTTTCAAAATTTCGACTTTAACGCCCCATAACTCAAAAACCAGTTATCTGATCAGGTTTCGCAACAACTTGTTTGAAAGCCCTTTGGCGGTACTATACCATGAAAAAAATTATTTACTAAATTGAAAAACGGTCGCAACGGCGGAGCTCTTCCAAAAATTTTGAAATTTTTGAAATATTATTACAAAAAAACTGTCCACAGGATTTTGTTTAAATTTTCTATACTTATTAAGCTTGGTATTAGCTACATTTTTGTTTTTTGATGAATGCCAGAATTTCACTGTGGCGCCCTCTACGACGTTTTGAAAATCGGGAATTGATGCTCCTATAGCGCCCTTATTAATCAAAATATGAAAAAAGTTTGAATATAAAAGTTGTTCAGTATATAGTTTTGCATTCTCCTAAATGTATATCACGTATACAGGGCGTTTGCTTTCCACAGTACAATAAGCAACTTTGTTATTTTAAATGAAACACCCTATATATTATTATATAATTGAATGCAAAATTTAATTATCTATCACATTGTATAAAGTGTTCAGATAGCTAAAATGTACGGTTAATGAGAAATTCGTGAATTTTGAATATTTAGGTTGGACTCGGATCGTCGCGGTCGGTCGGTAACGATCGTCCGACTTCGCCAGTTGTAATTTCTAGCCGCGATAGAAGCGTATCTTGGTGTCTTTCTTTTGTCCATATCGAACCCGTATAGCCTCGTTTTTCTCGCGAGGCATTCAAATGATTTCCAATGTTGCCTCGCGAACTACTGTTGAATAGCAAAAACAAAATGTTTATTTTTAGTATGGGAAAGTCCAGGGGAGGTTTGCACCTCCACTTTTTTATTATTCGTTTAATTTGATAGTTCGGTAGCAATCGAATTACCCATTTTAATAAAAAAAAAATTATGATGTGTTATTTCTGTACTGCACACCTTACTTCCAGACCCACCGCACGCCACTGAGGACTGAAGCTGCTGACCTCGACGTAAACAGACCGTGTCATCAAGCCGTGTCATATAGAATTTCAGAAAAAATAATTCGGACGTGTCTTTATGGCTTTTGAGGTTTAAATTAAACCCCTTAGCATAGGTTACCCTTAGCCTCGTGAAGTTTCGTTTTCATAACTTGTTATGTACTAGGTAGGTACCGATTTACTTGATTGTATTTAGGTTATTCTCTGAATAACAAAAGATTTAGCATATATTTCTATATTATAACGTGCTTAAGTCAATTAACATTAAAATTAAAAAGTCTATTAAAAGAAATAAACTGGGAACTGCGTTAAATAGTGCTGGAGTTTAAATACCTTCCATAAATTATTTTTAAATTTTGGCGCCGTATACTCGTATAGCGTGCCCACATCAACCAATCAGGGGAGCCTCATTTACAACTCCACTGCTATTAGAAATCTCCTGATCTACGCAAGACGTTTCGCAGGACATAAATTAAGCATGGGTAGATGAGTATCCTCTGTACTACCAGCCGGCTAAAGTCACTGTATGGTCTTCGCATGCTCGCGTCACACTTCGCGTGCAACAGGCGAGGGCTATACAGTGACTTTACAGCAGGCATCAAAACAGCGCCACTTGTGGTTGTAGGCGAAACTATATCAAAACCGCGAAATTTAAAACTGGTGATTTAGTTTCAGATTTGGTTTCATTGTTTTGGCCCGGTTTATTCATTGGAAAGTCAATAAAACACAATAATAATAGCGGTATCGCTGACAGTTTAATATGAACAATGCATGATACAGAACTGGATGATAGACAACGTGAAATATTTTATTTAAATGTTAACATTGCACAATAAATGTGTCCAATACTTTTGCAATAACAAACTTATTCTCCAATGTACAGTCGAACTTATAGCTAAACACACTTCTTATTATACGCTCTTTGGAGTTTATAAATAACACAAATCCGGTTTATAAATAACACAAATCCGAGTAACAAAACCACAAATAATTAACAATAAACTTGCACTCACGTCGCGTAGATAAACTTAATCAGTTCATAGATAAGATACATATATAATCAGTTAACAAGTGCTGATCATGTGATACACACAAAACATAAAGTAATATAGGGGATTCACACAAAATGTCGATAACGTAACGATAATTTGTAGGAAACAAGCAGGAAATTGTAAGAAATTGCTTCCAGCGTTCCAAGCGGTTGTGGGGAAAAGGAGAAGCGTTGTAATAAACCACGAAAACTTACGTCCGACTCCTCTTAGTCCAGGAGCTAGCGGTATATTTTAAGACTAATTTCTATCAAGCTGAAATTTTTTTTATGGGCTGGTATGGTTATGTCTGCCAAATGTAGGTGGTCGGCAAAATAGGACCGCGGGACATAGGGCGCCAAGAAAAAAAAATAGGCCAACTAACCAATCCAGGACGTCAGAGAGTGCTTCTGTCCCGCTCAAATTGTCGGACAAGGTGATTTTTGTGTTTGTTAAATTAGTATATAGTTATTTAAAAAAAAATCAGGTTGATGGTAATAAGTCAAATGTCTTAAAAACAATACGAACCCCAAACGGCAGACACTGATTCAGTTCCGACTCTTATATCGGACAGTTAATTTTTTGTTGTCGGAATGTCTTAAATAACGAGCAAAATAGGAATTAGCTTGATTGAAGTTTGTAAATTTCATCAAAAAATAACTAAAAACAAAAAAATTCTGGGCGCTTTATGTCCCGCGGTCCTATTTTGCCGACCACCTACATTTGGCAGACATAACCATACCAGCTCATAAAAAAAATTTCAGCTTGATAGAAATTAGTCTTAAAATATACCACTAGCTCCTGGACTATCTCATTTAACTTACTTATCTACCAATGTTTAATTTATGTCGCAGGATTGATGGCAGATTGATGGCATTGTTGCTAAAGATATTCTGCCGTTCTCACTCGACAAAGCCAACAGGCAACACTCACTTTCACGTTTACTTCCTTTCCCTTCGTTTGACGTCATCTTGGTGTGCAACGGTCCTGAACGTTCCTTCTTGATATTTATTTGTTAGAAAGTGTCGGTTACGTTAGGCTCTGCAAAATGAATATTTTACGCAGTGGAGGGTTTCATATTTTCGGTAAGTTGTAGGTTTTTACTTTTAAATTTAAAATTAGAGTTAGTGCATAGTTAAGGGCTGTGGGGGCACGTGCGGGGTTAGGTTACCCCACAAACAAATGGAAGCACCGTTCTTACATAATTCTAGCCAAATATTTAATTGCGCTATGTTATCTAATGTATTCTCAAATTGCTTCTCTGCCTATAACAGATTAATGGTAGAAGGGTGGCTCTTGGCAGCTTAATAGCTGAAGAAACTAACCCCTAAAGGTGCTAATGCGCGATGCACCTCGCCCTTGTAACAGTCGGCCATTTCCTAAAGGACGCCCCAAACCCGGTTTTTCGAATATTTTAAGAGTTTGGGTGTTTACACCCCTGTTCATTGTTCGTTTGTATTTATCATGTGCATTTAACTACCTGTCCCATAATTCCTATAATCTAAAGTGAATTTCCATCGGTCCAAAAATAAGAATTGTCGGAGCGTTTAACTCCTTTAATATTTGTTTGGTTAAGTATAACAGTTCAATGTTTTATTAAATAATCTTTTTAGGGTAGCAGCAAGACTGTCCTGTAATTCAGATGTACTACGTTATGGTATATAATGGAGTGCTTGGCTACCCGCTAGTTGTACGATTTGGATTGGCGAATGACTGAATGAATAATTCCAAACATTCTATTGCCAAATCAGGTAAAAACTTTTTGCTCTTGTTAGACTTTAGCATTACTTGAAGGTTTATAAATGCAGAAAATGAATTATTACTGGTGTTGTGTATCGACTTAGACTTTATTTATAAATTCACAACTTACAATTGAATAAAATAAACATTTAATACTTTTACAAAAACCTGTTTATTTTTACTAGAAAAACATAAGACTGAACTATCGTTATGGTTACTGAAAATAAAACAAACTAGAATCATAACATTCTCCTCCTACTTAAAGAAAACTATTTGTTACAAGTTTAATCTTTTGGGAGTTTTAATAACTCTACCCGAACGTGTAGTTTTTTTATGTTCTACTTGTTCAGGGTTTACATTTTTATCAGTACCACTAATCATTGGTGTATGATCGTTATGCAATTTAGTAATTACATCAGAATTGTCGTTTCCCTGTACAAGGGTAGTTTCAGGTTCACACTTCTTAGGAAATAATAATAAAGGTTCATTAATTGATGTACCTAATTTAAAGTTTACAGAGTTTTCAATGTTTTCCATAGGAGGATCTGATCTAATATCATTTGCATGTACAAATTTAATATTGCTATCAACTTGCACTAAATAAGTACTGTGACTTAGTACTTTCACAATTCTTCCTTTATTCCAAAGTTTTGATTGAATATTTTTAATATACACTCATTCGTTCAGTGAATATAATTTTATTTTTCTAGAAATATCAGAGTCATTTCTAGAATTATTAATAGTGTTAAATGACGGTTTCGACAAATCAAATCTAGTTCTTGGTCTCATTTTAAATAAACTTTCAGCTGGTGAAATATTGGTGATACTTGACGGAGTATTTCTATATGTAAATAAAAAATTTGTTAAACGACTACATATTAAATCTTTACTCATTTCTGTCCCCCTTTAAGAAAAAGTGACTTTTCTAAACCTTTTTTAATTGTTTGTACACCTCTTTCAGCGATTCCATTACTCTGAGGGTGATATGGAGGTGCTTTTATTGGTTTAATTCCATTTGCTTGACAAAAAATAATAAATTCAGATGAATTGAATGGAGGTCCGTTATCTGATACAATTTCAACAGGTAACCCAAAGACCGAACAAATTTCTTTTAATTTCAAAATAGTTTGTTTTGCATTTGTACCGCTACTCATCAACTTAACTTCTATCCATTTAGATTTATTATCAACAAGTATTAAAAAACTATAATTGTACTTTTGAAAGAAATCTATATTTACTCTATAAAAATTATTAGGAGCACCAGACCATGGTAGTAAAGTGCTACTATTTGAAAAATGTTGTGTTTGTTGACAAATTTCGCATGATGCTATGAATTTATCAATAGCTTCATTGATTCCTGGCCACCAACAATAGGATCTCATTACCATCTTTGTTCTAACAATTCCCAGATGTTGTTCTTGAAAAAGATTTAGAACTTCCTTTTGTAAAGATTTTGGAATAACTACTTTATTGCCAACTAATACACAATTATTTTCTACTGATAATTCATACTTTTTGTTAAAGTACGGTTTTAAATTATCATCATTCGTAGAATTTGGCCATCCTGAAAGTGTTAAATCAACAACTTTTGTCAGAATTTGGTCTTTTTTTGTTTCATTTGCTATATCACCGGCGTGGCGTGTAACGGTATATTTTCAACTAAATTAAAGGAATATAAAAAATTCGAAATTTCAGTATCGCTTGATACTGGTACTCGCGATAATCCATCAACATTTGCCACTAGTTTGCCTTTTTCATGCTGTATTTCATAATCATAAGCTGATAATGTTATTGCCCACCGAGTAATGCGTGATGCTGCTGTTACCGGAATGCCTTTATTTTTTCCAAATATAAATTGTAACGGTTCTGTTATTAATGTAAATTTTCTTCCGTATATATGTTTGTGAAATTTTTTTAAACCAAACATTATAGCTAAACTTTCACGTTCTAAATTTGAATAACGTTGTTCTGCTGTAGATAATGTGCTCGATGCAAATACAACAGGTACAATTTTCCATAATAATTCAATAAACCAAGATAAGATATTAATTGCGTTAAATTTTGAGGTGAAGGTGCTTTTACAATGCATACGATCTTATCTTGCAATGGATATATGCCCTTAGAATCAATCATATAACCAAGAAATACTATATTTTTCCTATTTGCATTTCCCTTCATTGACTTTTACATTATAAGTTTTTAGACGTGACATGACATTGACAACATTTTGATGACATTCTTTTACACTAGATCCATAAATTAAAATATCATCTAGATAACATTTTGTTTTATCTAGACCAGCTAAAATTGTTTCCATGATAGTTTGAAATATTCCTGGTGCAGAACTTACACCATAAGTTAAACGATTATACCGAAATAGACCTATATGAGTGTTAATTGTGAACATTTCTTTGGATGTTTCACTAATTAGTAGTTGTTGGTAAGCTCCTTTCAGATCTATAACTGTAAAATAATGACTACCACTCAAACTAGCAAAAATATCTCCTGGTAATGGTAAGATACAATGATCGGTATCTATGACTTGATTTATAGTTTTTTTTTAAATCTACTTCTTCTTCTTCTTCTTCGCTAATCCTTATGCCCTTTCAGGCGTCGGATGTGTGTTCCTTGTCCTGCATCCAAATCTTCCATTCTTTCCTGTTTCTTGCTAGGGTTCTCATTTCCTCTACTGTTTTTCCTCTTTCCATTCCTCTTTCTCTGATTTGATCCATCCATTTTCTTCTTGGTCTTCCCCTTAGTTTTTTCCTTGTCTTTCCCGTCTCCATTATTTTTCTTGTAATTCTATCTGTTTCCATTCTTATTATACCGAGTGGGTATTTTCAAAGCCGAACATAGGGGACTTGCATTGTAACTGATCTTTATATAGATTCCTGCTCGCCATTTAAACCCACAAGGATGGTAATGTCTTTATTATAAAAACCCTCTGCTCTACTGAATACTCGTTATTATTCATATTATTTGATATTAATAACAGAAACATCGACTGATTTCAAATAATTTAATTGACAGATAAAAAAAAGTTGACAATCATAGCAACCTATATTATTTCAAAATAGCATTATTTCATATTTTTTTTTACAGAAAAAGATAACTAAGTACTAACATTTATTGGTACCATCAGATGCGCTGTATTTTTGTCGTTCTATTCATACCATTACCATCCTTGTGGGTTTAAATGGCGAGCAGGAATCTATATAAAGGTTAGTTACAATGCAATTCTCCTATGTTCGGTTTTGAAAGTACCCAGACGGTATGTGCGAACCAGTTCAGTTGCTTCTTTTTTATTTTTTCCACTATTGGCTCTTGCTCTGTTATTTCTCTAATCCTGTCGTTTCTTTCCCTGTCCCATTTAGTTTTTCCGGCGATTTTTCTTAGGTGTTTCATCTCTATAGCATTTATTTTGTTTTCGTCTTTTTTTCTTAGTGTCCAGTTCTCACAGGCGTATGATATTGTTGGTATTGTTATTATATTATGTACTTTCCTTTTCACCTCTATGCTTATGTCTTTATGCCCTAGTATTGTTTTGTTTAATGAGTAGTATAATCTTGTTGATTTATTAGCTCTGTTTATTAATTCAGCCTCTATTTTCCCATCTTCCGTTATTATTAGTGTTTCACGAGATTCTTGCATTTTTCTTGTTCTTGTCTTGCTCTTGCGCAAAATGCAAGACAAGAGCAAGACGAGAATCACAAAAAACTTTGCAAGACAAGACAAGAAACTAGTTTGCAAGAAAAGTGCAAGAACAAGATTTTTCTTTCAGTTCTCTTGCATTCTTGCACTCTTACAATGTAGGTTTAAATCACGTGACATTAAATTTGTTTAAACTGTTTATTAACAGGCTTTTTCGATGTGGGTTATGGTCGGTATAGATTAATAATGTAACCTATCTAAAGAAAAAAGAAATACGTCTCTTACACAGAAAAAAAATATTTGGTGCGGTAGCAAAAAATATTAGGCAATATAGGGACACCTGATTTCTTAGCTACAGGAAATAATTTGTACTGCTGGAAAATTATCTGCTGCTGCAGCAAATTACTTTTGGAGCTACTAATAACTTTAAATTGGCTGGGTTAGCTATTATACTTAGCTGATATAACAAATCACTTTTGGAACTGCTGCTAACTTTAAATTAGCTGATTTAGCTATTATACTTAGCTGTTGTAACAAATCACTTTTGGAACTGCTGCTAACTTTAAATTAGCTGATTTAGCTTATCTAATGGACTTTCACAGCAAAAACTATTTGCTGGTTTTAGCTCACTTTGCTTAGCTACTGTGGCTAGTAGTCTTAGTTGCATTTAAGGGATGATTACAAATTTAGTTGTAATTACCTCCAAGTCACTTTAGCATATACACGTTACAATTAAAAAATTAATGCAAATATAACATTTTTTTGACAAAAATAGTAATTCAGTTATTATGTAGATTTACAACAGTTTACTGCTGAGAAGTTCAATATGTATAATTATTAAATAGAAATAGAGGAAGGAATAACAAATCTCGGCATTTGTAAAGAATATAATAATAAAAGTTGAAAAGCATACAAACACAGAAGCAACAAGGTTGGTCAAAATAAAAATATTTCCATCGTAAAATTTTAAATGTAAATAAAATCTTAACATTTAAACCAAAAATTAGAGGCCATGACGCATGCATATATAGTCACAACCTCTACTATTAATCATTAAACACTGTTTAGGTTCTACTAAATATTCAGCATTAATAATTATATTATAACAATCATATTTTACAAATTCATATGAATATATGTGGTAAATAATTTTACTCGCCCACTTTTAATTTCCTTTCCTTTATACATTTTTTTGACTCTAACAAAATAGGTTTGCTACAAATAAAGAACTAAATAAATGTAAATGGAATTTACAACATTTCTTTTTACATACTTTAAATTCCTTTGGAAATAGTTCGACTATAGATTCTGACAGACACTCGAACCTTTCGCAATTTATTCTGAAACAATATCCCACTAGTAAATAAATAAAGTAACCAAAAGGTGTTTTACCTTTTGTCAGGGTTGCCTTCTAACTCGTTAGTGATTATGATTTCCAATAATTTTTGTCGGTCACTCGTCGCAAAACCAGTAGAGCTACGGTACTTTTCCATTATAGACTTTCCTACGTTGGTGGAATTTAGCAGAATATGTAATGCACTAACTCTTGCCTTTTTTAATTGGGGTTCCACAGCTTCAACAATATTTATACCATCGACCATGACAAATGGACGTGTTTCCAACAACCTATCTAAAAGTATAATTTGGAAATTAACGGAATAAGTAGTTTCAAAGAATGTACCTATTCTATAAGTAAAATGGGAGGGGGGATGTAGCATTATTTTTATCATTCTTGTTTGCTTAAGGTTGAAAAGTATCATTGGAGTATTTATATAGATGGAATACTATAAGAAGCGTAAACAAAGGTACACTAAAGTGCGTAGGTACATTTAAATCTAGAATAGAAGTTTGAGATTTTATGGGGAATGGCATTTGCCCTTTTTTGTATATACGTACTTCTTTCCTCCAAGCTACAGTCGTCTGCTTCAACATCAAAATCTGATTTTTCAGCTAAGGTCTTAAATGAGGAAGATGATGCATTTGATATGGTAGTACTTATCGACAAAGCATCGTCATTTTCGACCGTCTAAAATTATTCGATAAATGTATTTCCAATTCTGAATCAAGCTATTCTGTTTTTAATTACCCTACGATTAGTAGCATTTTCGGATCCAATTTGTATTGTGGCATTCCAAATATTTAATTGTCTGCTAAATTTTATTCGAGTTCCTATGTTTGGAATTAACTCTTTCAAAATTTCATTTTGCAACTCTCCGAACATGTCAGTTGTTATATTATGCGCTACAACATAAGGTTTCATTGTTTATCTACGAATGGCATTAGTGCAACTTTTAGATTTGACATGAAAAGAAAAGAATGACAAGAAAAACTTTCTACTAAATTTGAGAAATTTAGAAATAAAATGTATTATATTTCTTGAGCGAACTGGTTATTTGCCGGTTTTCGGTTTCACTTTTTGAAGAGATGAAAATCAAATTGCGCTATACCCATACTACCTATCTTTTCATCAGGGTGTCGATTATTTAGAAATTCCCCGACTATTCCAGGTTTTCCAGAAAATCAACACCCTGTTTTAAAAAACAGTTTGTTGAATTCGTCTAAAACAAAATACATACACCGTTGCTTAAAACAGATTTATTACAATGTGTATTGCATATCAAAGTGAATTTAATAAACTTCACTTAGTTTTTAAAATCGAAAACGGATACCATCCGTAATTTAGCAAATCAGAAAATTGTGGCGGCTTTGTTAAACAACCTCAAAAACTTGTCATATCTAGCTAAAATTTGGTAAATAAATAATGTTTGTACTTTACCTTCGAATGTTGCAGCAAGTTCAGGCAGATCCCAATTTTCTAGTAAATCCTTCACTTCCATAGTGGTAAATGCCCTAAAATGCAGATGTACGAAATATAAAATAATTCTATTTCTGCATTACTTAATTACATTAACGAATTGTATTAAGTAATACAGGGTGTCCAGCAGTCTGGAAATCAAGGAAAACCTGGAAAAGGCAGATAATTTCCCAATGGACACCCTGTAATAGGTTTACAAACTTACCTTTACACAACGGATTTAACACTGAACTCTACCTACAGCACGCACTTCACTACCTATTATCAACGACGTGGTTTATAAAATGAACTGAGAAATTAAGCACGACCATGCACTGACCTCCAATTTAAGGCACCAATATACTGTTGATACAGCATTTTATACTGGATATTGCTATGACTTGTTTGGTTTCTGCGAAATGCATGTAAAATAATACTGTTTTATTTCAGTAGCTAATATTTTAAGGAAGACCAGCAGATAGGATTAGGTAACGCACTTTAAGTAGCAAAATATATGAGCTACTTATACAGCAAATATGTACTTGCCGCTGCACCTTCCCATGTTTGTGCTGATTTTTTAATTGGCAAAATAAAATAGCTGCCGCAATTAAGAATATTAGGTCCACTCAGTAATTTCACCTTAGCTAAGTTATATTTGCTGCAATACAAAAGATATTTTTTTCTGTGTAGCTTGAGATAATGGGCTGTTGTTTTTTTTGTCTGTTTCTTTTTTTTTCTGTTTGCCTTTCTAGTGTCGGAATCTGATTCACTAGCCCTAATTTCCATATCGTTCATGTTTAAATATTTCGCTGATAATGTACTACCACCGTAAATGCGCAGATTTATTACATATGCGTAAGAATATTCATTGCATACTGATTCCCTTTGGGCGACAGCAAAAACAGTGGCACTGCAATAAAGTTGCATCACCTTGTTGTGCAAGACTGCACGTGTGGCGCAAGAGTCTTGCAAAAAAAAGCAAGAAACGGGGAAGTCCCGGTAAATGTCAACCGAAAACATGCAAGACAAGAAAGCGCAAGAGTTCTGCAAGCAAGACAAGACTTTTATTTGCAAGAGTCAATCAAGACAAGAGGTATTTAAATTTCTTGTCTTGGTCTGCAAGACAAGACAAGAAGTAGCGCTGCAAGACAAGAATTCTTGTCTTGTGAAACACTAGTTATTATACTTCCTAAGAATTCGTATGTTGTTACTCTTTCCAATATTGCATTTTTGCATTTAATTTCTTTGTCCATCTGTGTGTCTTTTTGTTTTTCATTCACAATCATAGTTTTTGTTTTGTTTATATTTATTTCCATTTTCATGTTTTCGATTTCTTTAGTCCAGGCGTTTACTAAGTTTTGCATTTTGTCCTTCTTATTTGCTAGTAATATCGCGTCATCTGCGTATAACAGGCTGCTCACTTTAACTACTTCTAGATTCCTGTACCCTATTACTGTATCCAGTTGGTTATATTTTTCTTTAGTTTGTTTAATAATTTTATCCATAATAATGATAAATAGTAGAGGGCTTAGGCTGTCTCCTTGTTTTATTCCTTTCCTCATCTTAAATTCGTCTGATCTTTGTCCCGCCATTTGTACACAATTAGTAGTTGTTGGTAAGCTCCTTTCAGATCTATAACTGTAAAATAATGACTACCACTCAAACTAGCAAAAATATCTCCTGGTAAAGGTAAGATACAATGATCGGTATCTATGACTTGATTTATAGTTTTTTTTTTTAAATCTACGCAAATTCTAATTTCATCACAATTTTTCTTAGGTACAACTACTATTGGACTTGCCCAATTACTAAAGCTTACTTTTGTTAGTACCTACCCCAGATTCTACCATTTTTCCTAACTCTGTCTCAACTTTAGGTTTCAAAGAAAAAGGCATTTCATACGCTCTATGAAAGATTGGTTTTATACCATCTTTGACTTTAATTTCAGTCTTAAATTGTTTGGTATAAGAATTTGGTTCATCCGCAAACACATTTGGGAATCTACTTTTAACTTCAGCAATTAATTCAATATGTTCGACTTCATTACTACTGACTTGACTTGACTTACTGGACACAGAATTAATACTATCGACTTTGACAATGATATTGCTATCACCGACATTTTTCCAATATGGATTAAAAATATTCAACCAATTCCTTCCCAATAATGGAACGAATTTATTTTGACTTTTTAAGACTATCAATGGCAACTCAAATACTTTTTTTTTGTACTCAACATTAACATTGATTTGACCGATTATGGAAACATTTTCCCCTGTAATTACCCTTAATTTAAATTTTACCAGTTACCAGTACAAAATAATGATTCATAATCATCAATATGAATTACAGATTTACATGCACCTGAATCGACCTTCATAACAACAATTTTACCTTCAATAGGTAACTTTACTTTAAGACTCTCATTTTCGTTATGTTTATTCAATGCATGTAAAACGTATAATTAATCTGATTCTTTCATCCAACTTAACTATAATGACTCATCTTCCACTTCATCCTGCTCCGAATTCTCTTCACCAGTTATAGTAGAGTGCACGGCGACCTCTAACTTGACAGTCGTGGGACATTAGAGGTAAAAAGCTATGACCTAGCAAAAAATGTTCCTTATGCCCTAAGGATTCAAAATCTGCAAGTCGTCAAAAGATCGTCCTGTGCAAAACGGCACTAGACAAAATTTTCGAGTTAGTGTCACAGCAAGAAACTTCGGTATTAGAAGTAGCTGCCAAAAAAAATTCAAAAGGTTTTCTGTGGCCTTTCTATTTTTAAAAATTAATTAAATTTTGACAAATGCACGGCCCCTTACGGAGCTAAAATAATAAAAACGCGATTATCTCCGTTCGAAAGTACACAAATTTCTAATTATTTTCAAGCTCTTTGCGGTTTACACCGCGATATAATCTAAAGTACAACAGCTATGAAAAAATCGATTGGTGATCAATTGTAGGTTGATTCATGCCGATTCTCATGGTGTGTATTACATAATTTTAGCAATTGCAATAATCACACAAATAACATAAATAGAGCGAGGTGCAAATAAATGGAATTTGTCGTTTTGTGGCTGCCGCATGTCCCGGTCTTGGTGAGTCCCGCTGCTTGGCTGCATACCCCTTACTGCACTCATCTCCGTGCCAATATTTGGCGGTTCTTCAATGTAAGCAACATTTTATTCTGCTTTATTAAAAGTTGTAATGTATAATTTTTTCTGATATTTCAAAAAAATAAATGATTATTCTTATACTCTTTAACCCCTACCTGTAATCGGTTCTGAAAACTCAACAATAAAAAAGAAAAACAATAAAATCTCAAAATATCAGTTTAATGGTTTAAGCAATCAACGATTTAAGGTAGCTATATCTAAAATTCAACTGCTACAAGAAAAACACAAAAATTCAATCACTGTCAGATTCATCAGAGACTTCCAAAACATCCCATGGTCTATTTTGAAGTTTCATAGAAGAATTATTACATGACTTCTGTCCCATGCAATGACACGAACCAATACAACAAATATTATTTCTGCGACAACTGCACGAATTGTATCTGCAATCTACAATATATTAGTTATTAATTTGTTGTTAACTTTATTGCACAAATCCGAACTTACCTGTTTTACAACCACATGTAGTTAAAATTGTCACTTCTGTTGGAAACGATGGTTGTACCTGTAAAATTGGCACAACTTTTCCATTTTCCAATTTCCATCCATAGTCGGAAATATTTGGTAGCACTGGCCTAGGGTTCAAACTATTTAACCAAATGTTTGTTTGATAGTGTACTCTTAGGCAGTGCTGTCTTAAGCTGTCGATTATCAACGTTATCAAGTAAATGGCAGTGGAATAGATACGTTTTCCAACAATGTTTTTTTCCCATGCCGGAAAACTGGCTAGTTGTGTCGCACCCTGTCAAGGCATGGAATGCTGGTAAGTTTTTTAAAAGAAGAGGGTCCATATTAATGCCATGGACAGCAATAAATCGAGTAGTATCCTTAGTTCCTACTTTCATCCACACTTCAGTAGTTAAATGCTCTCTAAAATGTACAAGTAATACCAGGACGTCAGTATCTTTGCAATCAATTATGCACCTTGTATAACCAGTCATCTTTGCAGATAAAACGTGTAAGAGTATTCTAGTATCTGCTTCTTCGTGGTCAGAAATAAGCAAATTACTAGCACTGTCTTCGAGCGCAAAATTACATTTATACTCATTAACGTTTTTAAAACCACCACTTGTAACGAAATCTATTGTTTCAGATAGGGAGTACTTCAATAGTTGATGTGATAAAAAATTTGTTAACTGCTTCTTATTGAATGTTGAATGAATAAATAAATGCCATTGCTGTGGTAACTTAACGCCATTCGAGTCGATTATTTTATCAATGGTATTTTCTGTAGTGGCTCTTTTGGAACGAGTGCAACTTTTTATTGATCCATCCATATAGTGATCAAGAACTACATCAATTCTATGCGCGTTAAAATTGTTTTTAAATATAATCGAATTAAATACTTTTGCATAATCCCCAAATGTCTTTGCTTTTTCCGGTTTTCCCAGACCTTGTATAACGGCCATCCCATCAAAAATATGGCAGGTTCGGTGATTCCCATTGGCTGGAAGAGCTTGCACAGAATTAGTAAATGTGTCGATTATATTACCTAAAATGCTTTTATTAGTTGGTATTCCCAATCCTCCGTTGACGGCTAAAGCCATTGGATATGATGTTAATTCGTACTTGAAAATTTCTTTGTAACTCACTTCTCTCCCCATTTCTCTCGCTGCTAAAATTCTTTGCACAAACTCTTGCCCCTGTTGCCAATCCTTTTTCTTTTCGAGTTTGCCTTTCTTGGGTTTCAAAAGTTGCAATTTTAACAAGTTAAGTTTTTAAGCGGTTTATAAAAATCCTTTGTATCCATTATTTCTACAAACTTATTCATTGCGCTTCTACCCTTTTCTAAAATGCCCAATAATACATCTTCTATTACTTTTGGCACAACTTCATTTGTAGAAATGCATACCAAGTTGGAATCGTCTCTGTCAAAAACTCTAAACTTGATGAATTGATCCTGTAACCTCATCACAGACTGCTCATCCAGCACAATTCTTTTGGCTCCAGTTTCGATATTTTGACTCGTAGGATCACAAATAATTTTGTTTTCGACGGAGGACTTGAAAGTGTCGATCATTAAACCAATCTCGTTGTAACTTAAGTACCACTCGTCTAGTCTGGTACAATTCTTTGTTAAACCAACAATGCCACCAGCGTCCTTGGAATTTTTATTCACATGTTCAAGGGTTTGATCTACTGAAATTGTGTTAAAGTAACCAGGCAAACGTTTTACCACGAAATTTCCAGAAACAAATGCATCGTAAATCTCAGGGGCGGAATGTGGCAAATTTAACATATCTAATAAATATACCGATCCCCATCTCGAATAGTTTGTGTGGTCGTAAGCAAAAAGAAAAGGTAACATTTTTTCGAAGCTTTTCAGGTGAAGTTCCCAGTTTCCCCTTCCGTTCACTATACAGGAATTCTAACAAAATTTCTACAAGGTCGATATATGTCATCCAAAATCTAAATGTAGGCGATTGCGATGTTACGAATTCATTGAACTCATTCGAAAACTCTTTGCAAGTGTCAACAATTCGTGAAAAAGATTTCAAATCTTTTTTTTCTTTAATGTCATTACAGAGCTCTGCTGATAACAATCGCACCAAATTAACTTTATGTATTTGATCACTTCTACAATCAGTCAACCACTTCTCGAATACCGAAACAACAATTCTCATTAAACTCTCGTAGGTGAGCTTATGAGCTCTAATACCCTTATTCCATTTTTTTTCCACTGAAAATCCCTGCTACAGTTGCTTCTCCATACATACCACTTTCCAGCCAAACATCTCGTAGTCCAGAAGTTTCCATGTACTGTCCAATGACTTTTAGAAAATTTAGCATTATGTGAAAACCGCCTAGACGCACGATATAATGTTCGCATTCTTCTGATTTAAGCCATTGAATTTCCTTTGCTTTAAAATATATTGCTTGGTCAAAGGTAATTACCGTGTATCGGATATTTAGTTTTTTTGCGATATTGTTGCATCTCGTCATGGTTGTCCATACAGTATCGTATTCCGAAGCAACGTAAGGTAAAAGTGGTAAGTACCCATGTAACGTGGTAATAGAATCTGTATGTGCCAATAATTTATTGAAACCAGACCATTGTGGTACGACCGTATCTTCTTCAATTAAGACTGCGTTTGTAATTCTACAAAAAATCCATGATAAATTATGGTGTCGAATGAAATTTTCATGTTCTGTTTGCAGAACTTCCTTATTTTTCATTAGAGGGGTTGGTTTGTCAGCTTTATTTACATGAATTTTCGTAGCAGATGAAAATTTTCTGGAACTTCTAATTTTTCTTTGTATGGTAAGAGTTGAAGTTCTTGCTTTAATTCGTTATTGCCTGGACCTTTTTGGAACACTACCATTTGTGTTCCGTGAAACGTCGGTGATTTGTCCAATGTTTCTTCTAATATATCGATGTTATCAGCTGCGAATTGAAGAAATCTATTAGCCACTAGTTGTCTGGGAATAACTGTATAATCATTTGTAATATATTTATTGATTTCTTCTTGAGCGATGGTATTTCTTAACCTCAAAACTTCTTTGTAAGATACACTGTGTCCACAATTATGAAGTGTTTCTATGAGCTTTTTTGATTTAGTTTGCTGATGAATAACAAGCCCTAAGGCAATGTGTTTAGGAGTAACTTTCCGAGTCTTTGAAGCTGCGTAAATTATATCTTGACATATATTTAATACTACTTGATTTTCACAGTCATCAGGAATAGCAGTTAAAAGACTAACGATCCAAATAAGACTTTCAGGTATGTGCTTTTTGTATTTATATCCAAATTTTTATATTCCTTAAAGTCTGGAATTTGATCAATTTTTAATTTAACATCACTGCAAATTTTGTGAATTTGTGATAATTCTGAAGTACCAGTAAAAACTGGCCTGTAATCCTGATCAACCAAGTTATTTATATGCGAATGAAAACTGTCTGACGTGGATAATTTCGGAATTATTATATTTGACTCCATTTAGAAAAGTTTTTCAGAAAGTGAAATCATCACCCCATGTAAGATTTCAGAAATATGGGCAGCATATTTTTTTCAAATTTTTTTTAATAAAAAATATGCAGACATGATTTCACAAAAATAAACTGATATTTCTGAAATTTTGCATGGGGTGATGAGTTTACTTTCTGAACAACTTTTCTAAATGACGTTTTGCCACAGTTAGTACAGAAAACGTACTTTACCAGAATAAATGTAAGTAAAAGACGTAAATTCTAATTTTGCTGAAAAACTATTAAAAATATACCCATTAAAGTATATATTTTATAAAATAAAAACAAAATCGCCGTTGCTAGCTCCGCGGCTAACGTGGATATAATTCTGACGTCATTAATTCGGCGACGCGAATACGAGCTGCACCTACTGCGCATGTCCGGGAACAAAATTATTCCATTATGAAAGTTTCAAACATTTTCATATTTTCAATTGATTTTTAATTAATTTGCAAGTTGAATATGACCAATAAAAAATACTAGGTAAAGCGATTGATTTTGTTTGTAGTTAATAATTATTATCATTCGATTTCTCAGAAACAGACTTTTACGCCTTGGGAGTAGGCACCTCTGTCCCGCCGAGTTGGCCGATAAACGTCGCCCCATGATAATGACGTAATGCCGTGGATTTTGTGTCAGAATTATATCCACGTTAGCCGTGGAGCTAGCAACGGCCGAAAAAAATACCTGTTTTAATGACATAGCCAACTATGGTTTCTATTTAAAGAAATACAACTATATTCAATATTTCCGAAATTTGAACCCTAGTTAAAAATTTGAGTACGCCATTGAGTTCTACCCAAAAAAAATTCCTTGATAATGTTTTTTAGTTTTGCGATGGCTTATAAAAGTTTTTCAACATAATAGGAACAAGGAAATTTCGAAAAATAGGGCTACCCTATACATAGATACGTATTGCTTACGTTTTAAAATTCTATTCCTTGTCATTTTCGAATAAATGAAAAAAAGAATGATACTTTTTCAACTTTCAGCACCCTGTATCTCGGTAACGAAGCATTGGGAGATCCATGTTAATAGGAACTGTTCCTCGTATTTTCATTGTAACGTTTCACCCCTGGCTTATAAGGGTGGACGTTGCAAAATTTGTATTTCGGGTAGCTCTGAGTTGTCCAGGGGTCGACTTGTGCTTTAAAATTAAAACGGATGCTTAAACCTGATTAACAATATTTATTTACACTATGTACAAATTATTCTGAGTAGAATTTGTAATTATAAAATACAAAAATAAACAATTTATGTAAAACAGTAAAATGTTTTTGATTTGAATTACGGCTGTTCCCGCCGGCAGCTGGGGATTTTCGTCCGGGTTGGCAGCGCGAGCACCAGTAAGTGATGGCTGCGCGTCGTTGACTTTGAGAATGACAGCTGATCTCGGAACACAAAACCTATGAACAAAGAAATCGAGCAAATCTGCCTTGTTTTAATTAAAGGATTCAAATAAACAAAAGTTGCCCAGAGGCCAGAAGGACAGTCTGGATCTTTGGTTAAGTGTGAGGACAATATTCGGTGAGTAAAATGAAAAGGAGTCTTTATGAATTCAAAGTCCTCGACTCTTTGAATGTATAATTAATTCAAATGAATTCTTTTAGTGACGAATAAAGAACAGGCCACTGAAACCTGTTCGTTTAAACAAAACGACAGCTATAAAACTGGTGCGGATAGATTCAAAATAAACGAATCAAAGGAACGTTTTACATCCAGGTACTCGGTGCAAGGTTTATTCGGTTCGGAAAATACAGGTAGGCAGTAATTTAACTTATAAGGGGATAATGAAACGGGTAGGGAAAAACCCAGGGTAGTACCAATGGACACCAGCACTGTACCCTGGGGGGAAAAAGGCAGCGGTTTCTCACGGTTGAGGGAAGCAGGACAGCATTAATGGACACAGACGAAGGATGGGTTTATAGATAGCCGACTCTCTCTATAAAATGGGGACACGATTTTGAGCGCCACCTAGAACTTTGTCACAGAACATATACGCAACTTAAAATTGGTCACTGTAAAAATGCAGCTTTGGAAAAAAGCGGGAAATTCGAATAACCATTAATTGCATTATTTAATTTTAATTTTATTAAACTTGACAACCAAAAAAAGTATAATACATTCAGAAAACTCCCGTGACGTTTAATGTGTCAAATGAAAAATTTAGTTGGCTAATATAAAAATTGCTATAAATTTTTGAAAATGGGGCCTTGATTCCTAATAGGGGATTTTTTTTGTTAACCAACTGAATTTTGCATTTGACACATTAAACGTCACGGGAGTTTTCTGAATGTATTATAAATACAAACAGTTCGCTGTAATTGTTTTTACTCATTTTTAGTAATTTATTACTTTTTGAGAAAAAATAATTTCAGAAAACTGTTTTGGCTACTTTTCTTGCTTTCAAACATAAGAATATGGAACTATTATATAAGTTTTTAAAGAATAACTAGCAAATTAGACATAAACAGTTCTCAGTACTGAAGAAATTCAGACAGCTGTTTTGTTCTACTTTTTGCTTTCAAACTGAAAATCTCTTAACTAAATAAAATATCCTTAAAAAATAAAATAACTAATAACAAAAGAAATCTCATTCACTTTCAAACAAGTTTAATAAGGACGAAAATATCCTAAATCACAAAACACAACAATATGAAATCAATCAGTAACAAATAATTTAGGAAACTAAAAAATAACCAATAAAAAAGAAATACCATCGCAACAAGTTTACCAATAAGTAAATCCTTAACCTACAAAACACAACTTCTTGTTATAAATGACAGAACAACTGATACGTAGGTAGGTTTACAGCTTTTAATTCTAATGCAGGAAGTGAATTTTGGGTAAAAATTAAGGCTACTTTTTCGTATTAACTTGTATCCTAATAATTATGCTTCCTTGAAGAGTTACGCCTCTTCAATAATGCAGTAAAAATTTGGTTATTAATTTTTATCTCAAATTTGGACAAAGATAGAGAAATACAAATAAATAAACGTGTTCTACTAACAGGAAGGCTCTTTAAGGATATTTTCTTTACACACGTGTAGCAGGATCACCTCCTGCATTTTCTACATGTACTTAGAAAACACCTTGTATAGAGCGTACAGAGTGCAAAATTTCTAATGATATTGTTACAGTTGTTACAAGGCTGGAGAAAATTAAAAAAAAACTTTGTACGTTTCATACAATAATAATTAATCTTGGCTCTGTTGCTTATTCGTTATCTTATATTTATGGCTTTTATAATATTTTTTTACAGCTACAGCTTTAAGTGGGTCTTGGCTGTCTTTAGCTCCACGTATATCTTTTCCTAAAAGTATCCTATTTATAGTTTTAATATATCTAAACAAAATTACATCTACAGAATATTTGGCAAAAATATCAACATAGTTCTGATGATTTTCACAGAACAATGTGGATATTTGTAAACTACATTTCTCTAACACTATACTACGTAATTTCAGTTTCAAGCTGTATGAAATTATTAATTGTGGTAAACAATCTACAATTGCTTTTGTAGTGTTGCTAAATGCAGATAAAAAATCACTTGAAGGGTGAATTAATTTTGCACCAATATACTGCTTCTTTCGAATTAATACATTTTCAGGCAATTGTTCATCTGCAGTTATTTTATTTTTACAGCAGTTGCAACTAGAAACACGTCTGAATATTTTTCGCCCGACGAAGCCAGCTACATATGCAGAAGCACAATCTCCATAAAAAGAAGATTCATTTTGAACGGTTTGTAAGGCATACAGTGAAGTCCATTTATTATGCAATATAGGCATGTTGCAAGTTAATTGGCGCGGCCACAATATCATTGAAATATAGGCAACCCATTATACACAGCTCAGCACTCTTGCCCCTGCCTACTGATGAATTTAAATTTTCAATTGTCAGGAATGTTTTATTTTGAGGTTAAACTCAGTTAAACTTTCATGTGTTGCTGATTTCGGTTAGATCATAGATGGTTAGATAAAAAAAAAACTAGCTAACTGTATAATGGGTTGCCTATATTTCAATGCTATTGTGGCCGCACCAATTAACTTGCAACATGCCTATATTGCATAATAAATGGACTTCACCGTATATGGGCTCAACAATATCCGGAGGCTCGAATACTACTTCTTCATCTTGTTCGACAAAACTTTTTAATGTATCCAAAACACCGACAGAATCATCTACTTCGCAGTTTGCACCAGCAGAGTGGGGGGATGCAAGGTTGTTAATTAAAAGGGATTTACTGGTATTAATGAACGATGAACAAGTGGGATTGGTATTTCTCACTCCATGACTACGCACACATGAAAAATAATTTTCAATAGGATCTTGATTTAAACACCTCGGAGAAAGGAATCTAAATCCTTTTCCTTGAAGATTACTCCATAAATACTGCAAGCTACGTAGAGAGAAAATCCAATTTTTTAAGGAAGGTGTAATAATCTTTTTGTGGGAATTTGGAGAGGTGAAATACATGGAATTTAGTACAGGAATACAGGAATTCCAAAAGGATATGTGTTCGGACTTACTTGTTATTGCACTTCGCAGCTGCTTACCGTGAGGGGGATTTACTGCAGAGGTGCCATTAACACTATCAAAAAGTTTATCGAAAAACATGAGAAGTTCTGATGTGTCAACTGCTTGTGGATTGATGGTAGAAGCAGAGTTAGGGGGCAGTGCAGAGCTATACTCAGCAACGATATTCAACATAATCGCAACAGATTGACTAAAGACTTGAGTACAATTTTTTACTTTCATCTTTTTAATTTTTTCTGGATATACATGCTCATCGGTAAGCTTATAGCAAGCATTAAACTGACCCTTATCTCTTTGAAGCTCATATAGTTGTATTATATGAAACCAGGAAGCAAGTTTTTCTACACCATCAATAGTAAAATGCAAATTCTTTGTTAGTAAAGCATTTCGAATTCCTTTCATTAAATGAGGAAAATCAAATAAATGAATTATTTCAGTATTTCCTATAAGATATCCCCGATAACGGTTTTCTATATTTGATTTTATGCAATACTCATTGGTATCCCTAATTAATGAATTTACAACAGCTTGATTAGTTGCTCCTTGATCACAAATAGTAGCAACTACATTAAGACCAATGCGCTGCAGTTGTAAAAGGACATCCTTTAGTGTTCGCTTTAGATCAGGAGTAGAAGTAGTACCTTCACAGAATGTAAAACAAACGGGTTGTTTCCACCTTCTATAAATGCCTCTGACCATGAACACTAAAGCATGGTCTGCAAATGCAGCCCGTCGGTTACTACCACCATAATCTACAAAGCCCTCAACAACATCAAACTTTTGATTATATTGCAACCCACTTTGCAATGAAACTTCATCGAAAAGCAGAACACAATATTTATCAAAAGCTCTCATTCGAGTCACTGAATATTTTAAATGGTCAAAAATGTGAACATTAATACCACAAGCAAAAGGAATTTTGTTTAACATACTCGTCAAACTTTTACGAGAAGGCCAACTAAAATAATTTGATAAATATCTATATGCCTTACCGCTTTGTTTATACACAGATAAAGCAAAAATTTTATCATCCAAAGTAAATCTTCTACCTCTGGTTTTATGTTTCTGTGTACGCTGCTGTAACATAAACAAATTTCTGGTCGTCTCATTCACATTGTCCAATACCTTTTCGCTTTTTCGAAGTAATTGTAACTGTCTTCGCATGAATACCTTTTTTGACTTAGCTTTTCTTGCAGACCTTTTAACTTTACAAATTTCCTTTGCTAAAACTAGCTCCTTCGAAGACAGTGACAGAAATCTTCGTTTGCTGATAGTTTTCATTTTTCGTGAATCTAAAATATTATATTTAAAGTATTCATTTACGTCCTATTAATAAATCAATCAAATGGTTTACCAGAAATTGTTGTATTGGCTTTGAAAATATCAATAACTGGATCAGTCGCAACTAGAACGGTACTACTAGGACTACGTTTAGATGGTACTTCTTCATTATCTAAATAATTATATACATAAATTATTAAGTACATATATAGGATGGTTAATGTTCTTACCATGTGTGTCTGTTGTAAAAATTTCAACAGGTAACCTCCGTTTAATAGACTGGTACTGTTTAGGGAGTTCACGACGCAGCAGACTTACTGTATCACCAGTGTCACTCGAAGTAGATGGTACAGACAAATCAAATTTTGAAATAATTTCTGTAAAATAACATATATCAGTCAGGTATAATACCATTATTATATATTGAACAACATACTTCTCAATTTCTCCGGAGTCTGCAACTTCAATGACGTAGGGAAGCAAAAGCTGTTAGTTTCTGTGGCAATCTCATGAAACTCTAAAACACATTTAAAAAAATTATGAATGTAAAAAGCACTTAAATAACAACATCGTAAATATACAAAAAAATATCCGCTGCTTAAAATGTTTGCACGAGGGCATCTTATACTACATGCACCTTACAGCAAGCGAAATGAATTTACTTCGTAAATTGTTAAGAAACATATCTACTATATTATACTTATACTACATACCTGGAAGATTAATAGTAGGTAGAGAATATTTTCGCAGTTTACCATTTTCATCCACACACACTTTTAAAAAATGTACCTGGCAAACACGATAGTTTGTAAGGTTTTTCTCTCCCGACAACACTAAGTCGCGCACTTTCACGTTTCCTATTCGTTCAACCCAGATATCTTGAATAGTTTTTTCCAAGGGAATTGCGTATCTAGGAACTTCTTTGTTGTTACATCCAGGTACACAACACGGTCTCTTCCTGGCGCCACTCATTTCTAATATTATTTACTTCACCTTGTAACACGCCAAATAATATATACGCACACAATAAACAACTTTTTATATTTGATAGCAACGTAAAAACCAACAAATTTATGAAAAATCAAACTGTACGTGTACCATAAATAACGAAATGGGATTCTGTGTACTTCCCAGGACGTTTGTGTACTTCCCCTACTAAAATTAGTCAACGTCGCGTCATAAGCATGAGTCGTCACGTGATGCAAGCGTGTAACAAAGAATAAGTTATCTCTTTCTAGCATGCTCAGCTGCTGCCATCTAGATATTTGTCACCAACTACTTTTACGGACCTCACATGCGTATTAGAGTTCCCAGTGCCTGCTAATGGACACCAGCGCAGTGTCCTGGGGAACACACCTAGACCTTGCCAAGTTTGCACAGGCGTGCTCAGTCTAGGTCAAGGATGAGACCTTTCGCTCAAGTTCTTCACGAAGCGGGTGGTCTCGGAAAGGAACGGTAACTGGTTAGGACTTCGGGTTTGTACCTGGATGTAAATTTTAAATGCCCTTTGGTCCACGGTTAATAAAATTTGCAATGAATTGTCACAAATAATTACAGGTAATAATAATAAAAATAATTCGAAAAAAAATAAACGGAATTAAATCAATTTGAAAATATCGGAAAAATAAACGGAATAAACGGATAATTCGGAAAATAAACGGATTTAAAGTTAGATGTTTTAACTTGAAAACGGAGTTGTTGGTCCTGGCCTGGGGAGCTGGTTTTATGCGGGTTCCCCACCAAGCCAGGGCTCTGATTGGTGGACTGCACGAATCGGTGGTGGGAATCCTGTTCTCCGCTTCTCTACTTGCAGCGCCACCCGCGCTCAAAACGTGAACTACCAGTGGAACACAAAATGGCGATGTTTGCCAACGCCCAAAAACTTTTGTGCCGCTCTGGTAGCACGTTACATCATGAAAGGAACCTGCCCTTGACTGGATGCCCTTTCTTTTTGGGATAACCTGTATAGCTCGCCAATTAACAATCTGTTTAGCAAATACCTTTACCAAAAGGCAAAAAAGATCGAGTTGTAGCAAATACCCAATGTGTGGCCCCACCTTTATAACTACAAAAAAGAACTGATACTCCAAATGTTTGTAAAAGAAGGCCTGTGCCTTGCACCAGGACTTGATGGATTAATATTTAAGTTGATGACAATGATTCATTAAAGATTTTGATAAAAAACGATTTCATATTATTCTGATAAAGTCTATGTTCTGCAAAGATAATAAGTTGTTAGTGTTGTAAGTGTAAAACCTTATTTTGGTTTACAAATGATAATTTTTTTAAGTCAGTTTTGCTACTGGTTGCCTTTGACAATGCAATTCAACTGACGAAACATATAAAGAAAATTTATCATTGGTTAAGAGATTTATGTGAGAAGAAGAATGTGGAAGTGTAGCTGTGGAAAGTAAAGTTTATTAATTTTTGGTTTATTTTGTTACAGGTTGAGAAGGAGGAAGCACTTTCCAATTATAAAGACTTATATTTAGACAAGTTCTGAAACTAATACAAGAGGGAAGGTGATGTTTGCAATATCAACATGATTGACTACGCAGAAACCGATTCAATGATTTTATCATCTGCCGCTTTGGATATCGGAATGATTGAGGGAATGCTGTTTTTCCATCTAATATTGGATTTTATTTTATTGATGTCCTTGCTCGATGGAAATGAAGTCGAAGATAATGTAACAGCTTCTCATCCAGTCTCTAAATCTTGGAAGTGCCACTAAAACGCTTCACATATTTCAACAAGTGCTTTAGCTGTCCTTATGTCATACGATTAAACCCTTCCCTTTTGCTAGATAACTTAGAACTTAGGAGTTCCCTTTTTGTTCAGGCATTGTTAAATTTTCATTACAGAAGAATTTCTAAACAATCTATTGAGTGATTCTGATTCACAGAGTTTTTGTTGTTTCAGGTGCTTCCACTTTGTGTTTTTTTTCTATTTCAAAAGCATTGCAAGAAGCTAGATTTAAAAAAGATTAATAATTACAGTCAAACGGCGTAAAACCGATCAAAATTTCGAGTTTTTATACATTTCTTAGTGTTTGTTGTGAGAAAAGAAAACCCAAAAAAATATATGTTTTAGACACACTATTCAGCTATTTAATCGATATTTTTCGAAAAATCAAGACCCTTCCTTTTTGCTAGATAACTTATTCTTAAAGTTAGGAGTTCCCTTTTTGTTAAGGCATTGGTAAATTTTCATTACAGAAGAATTTCTAATCAATAGATTGTTGTTTCAGGTGCTTCCACTTTATGTATCCTTCCTATTTTAAAAACATTGCCAGAATGAGATCTTTTAATCCTTTGAAGGCAGATTTTAAAAAGATTAATAATTAGAGGAGAGTGGTACACAGTGAAACAAAAAAAAAAGATTAATGTATAAAACATCAATTTAATACAAAAAAGTAAAAGTAGTTTGATTAACCAATGTGTACCGTAAAACTGGATGACTTAGTACACTTTTCAGGTATTTTCACACGATACAGTACTGTGTTTAAGAGATAAAATTTTGCTTTTTTTACATTTAACATTAAGGAGCTCTTAACAACCATGTCAACATGAAAAATTTTTATTTTAACACAAAGGGTTCAAGTTTTTTTAAAAACAAGTGAGTGTCCCAAGTCACCTATATTGAGGACACTTGGGACAATAAATTTTAAAGGCATTTAGCCATAGTCTAATAATATTTGTTAAAAAATGCATGTTACTTTAAAAAAAACTTTATTCCCATAGAAGTCTCGTACATTTTAAAAATAAACACTTTCTTTCATAAAAACTGAAATAAAAACATAATAATAAGACACATTATGGAAAAAACAAAAGTATAAAATCATCTTCCCTTCCTCCCACCCCACACAAGCACTGCTTTCGGGGCCTGGCAACAGGACATGGGTAGAGTAGATTATTATTATTATTATTATTATCTTCACTAAGTACTACCTAACTCTGGCCCTGAAGAGCTGAATATATACTTTCCTGTTTTATTGGTAGGCTTTGGTAACTTCTCTGCAATTTGGTCATGGTTAACTAATGATATCGACGCGTTTCAGGAAAAGGAAAAACGACGTAAACGCCTTTTATAAAATTTTGCAGTACACCAAAAAAACATTTTATTTTCCAACACGTAGAAAAATTTGTATATTTGCTTGATGTTACTTGTGAAGATTTTTTTTTCTAAAATTTCGATACAATAATTAATAAATGAATTTTTATCTAATTTTGAATATTTAGCAAAAACGAATGTTTCGTCACTTATGCTATTTCGCACGAGCCACTTGGTGGTTATGCCATTTTGTATTTGTCGCTTACGTCATTCCAGTTCATGTGCTGTCTGGAAATACGGCGCTTATGCGCGCTTACGTCGATTCATTCCTAACCATAGTGATAACAAAAAATGAGTCGTTTACGCTATTAATAACAATTACGAAACTTACGAAACTATACACTCTTATGAAACCCAAAACTTTATTAAACTCATTAAAAGCAATAAACAGGAACAATAAACTATATTAAAAAACAATGATCTAAAAACATTGTGCTAAAGCCGTAAAAAGGTACCTATACTTAATTATCGCAGTCAACTAGATCTTCCTCATCTGATTCATTTAGAACATCGGGAACGTTTCCTGTCTTAAGAGATAAATATTCCAAATGGTGCAATGGTTTTATTACATGGCTTTGGCACAATGACTAAATCATTGAATTTTTTTTTATTTATAGGGAGTTCTGATTTATAACATTTTTGTGGATGAACTCCAGGTTTGATTTTCAAGTAAAAACTATATTCATTTTCTTGACAAAAACTTTTGGTGTAAAAAACGTTGTCTTCATATTTTTTAAAGCAGATCTTTCTAATGCACGATATTTTAATCTTTAATGAATTCGCCAATGCAAGTGATTTAAAATAAAAAAAATCAGAATATTGTTTTTGCTCCACAGTATATGGCTCAGGAAATTTTCTGGCATTGCGTAAAATTGTGATCAATTCGGATGGAGCATGAACAATCACATTTTTGGTATACTTTTCTATAACTGCATGCATGGAGTCAACTGGCATGTATGTATGCCCAGTTATTAGAAACGTTAGTTTTACTTCTTCTATATAAGTGGAGTTGTCCAAGAAGTAGCGTAGGGGAAGTTGTCCTACCTAGGGACACTTTTTCTTCTATATTTTTTTTGTGGGCCTAGGTAACAAAAAAACTAATAACGAATACGTCAGGTGATGCGCTACTATGTCTAGTACATACAGGTAATTTTAGAAAATCATGTGATAATATTTAAAAATTTTACATTACATTTAACTTGTCAGTGTTTGTTATATCCTTTGGGGCCAGTACAATACGTCACCCTGTAAGAATGTGGCCCAGTCCATGTTAACAGGCTACCCCTCGCATTGCGCTCGATGATCGGTTGATAACCTTCCCATTTGCCATTTAAACGTGATGGAATGCTGAAATACGCTTTTCATTTCCAGGATTTCTGTCTGTACTTTTCAAGTCAACAGGATATCATATTACCCCTGGCCTTAAAACCCCGAGTATACACCCCTTGTAAACCAGTTAGCCAATCGGCTGCCCGCTTTTCAAAGTCAGTCCCCTAAAACTAAAAGTCACGCATGCTCTACGTCCGCAAGAGAGCCTAAGTCGTTCTTAATCCGTCGTCCCGACTGGACCTAAAGAACGATCAAGTACCGCTTATCGTCTCGAAAAATTACCGCTTATCGTCTCGGGGAGAAATTACCATTTATTTAGAAGACAAAGTTCTGTTTCGTCTCTCGTCTCGTTTTGAGTTAAAGATTGGTCTGATACCGCTAACGTTTCAATTACCGATTGTTTTTAAGTGAACTATCAGATCCTATCGTTGATCCGGTTGTGAAGTCGATAAGTTCTATCGCACGAGAATGTATCCCGTTCAAATAGAGTGAATATTCCCGATCAAGGAGAGAAGTTCTCCATACCGTCAAGAAAGTCCCGTACCGACTCATCAGTCACCGCATCGGTTCCCGTCGTCAAGGACCACCTATCTAGCACCGTGAAGGACCCCATCCCGTACCGCCAGTAAAATGTGTTTAAAGTGAAAGGCCTCTATTGTGCAATCTTAAAGTGCAAAGAGATAAACCGTCTGACGACCTCATCACCGAACAGGTACTGAAATTCATGTTTATGCTTTTAACATTTGATTCCTCTGGTGAATCACCGTAAATTAACGTAAAGAATCCCGTCTACTTTAATAAAGTAGCAGACGCTACTTTTGTGTTCCGAAGAGTTGCTTCAGTAATACCTAATTACGAATTGTAGTCTAGCTTATACTTGTCTTTACTGTACAGGGCGGCAACCCCGAGAATCTAGAGCTTACCGTAAATATGATCTCGAGTTTGTGCGCTCTGGGCTGAATCGATTCCCCCATTGATTGTTTATCGCAATTTATTGATACATAGGTGTGTTATCATACTTGTTTATTTTTAGGTTTTGTATAAATATGTTTGAGTCATCTCTCCTCATTATTGAGGGAGATTCTGTGTAAATATGTTATGTCACCCCTTTTCTTATTGCAAGTCAATAATTAAAAGTTAAATCGTTTAAAAGTAACGCATTTTGATTGAAAAGTAACTTAATGACCTCCTCCCGAACCCTCCCTAGTTGCTTGTCTGTTACAGGTACGTTAGTAGGCCAACAGGTGCAGTCCGACTGTTTATCTCGAAGCCTGCGATTACACATCTCCGAGGCTTTTCCTATTTTTGCCTCCAAAGTCTTAGGACCATCAGAAAAATAGGTGGCGCCCTTTTAAACACTCCCTGTGTAAGTTAACGTTCCGCCCTTATATCGCGAATTAATAACCCACCCCAATCTCCATTGAGATAGCCGTCAGCACTTTCTGTTCACGGGTACAAATTAAGGGAATGTACCGTAACATGTTTTCTGTCCCTAGGTACGTACCCGGTATGTACCAGGGGACATACTATGTTGAACCTAGGGACAATATTATAAAGAGACAGTTATGAAAGAAAAATGGTATATTTAGTAAACATATGTTAGGTAATAATACAAATTAAAGTTAAAATTAGAAGTAAACAAATATATCAACCCAAGTGGAATAGGGAAAAATCCACAGAAAACTTAAGATGATTAGAACTTCTCTTGGTGGATCCAATGGTGTCAGGTGGAGGAAGTTTCATAATGATATCTTCACAGCTGATAGAATAAATTTGTTCATCTTCCTTCATAACAAACGTTTCAGTTTTACTCATTTTCTTGAGATACTTCACTTCATAATTATTTCTTGACTTTTTTGCCTTTACTACTAGCGCTACAAAAAAGAGTTTTGTTTTTTCCCCCATGCACTGAACTAACAGATAATCACCGTCCTCAATATTTTCATCTTCAATCCTTGCTTCTAGTTGGCTAGCAGCTAATTCATCTTCCACCTCATCGCTAGATAAGTCATTTAACGGCACTTTTGTTGCAGCATCTTCGTCACTACTACTCTCAAACAATGTTTTCGTAACTTTCTGCTTTTTGGACTTAAATGTTTTTGTTAAATTCTGTTTCTTATTTCCTTTTTTGTCTTTAATCATTTGCATTTCGGGTGTATCAGTTATAATACGGGATTTTCCTATTCTACGCCTTGTTTTGGTTTTTCGTTCACCGGCTTTCGGAAAAGGCCTAATTGTATCAGGTGTTATTCGCACAATTTCCAGTGGCACAGAAGAAGTCTTCTCAACACCATCCATATTGCTAGTTGAAGCACCTGTTTCTGAAGTTGTCTCATTTTCAACAGGTAAAGGTCTATCTGTTACGTTGGATGAAATAAAGTCAACATCATCGAAGATATTTTCATTTACTGGCACAATTCCAGTGGATTTGAATCCACTTGTTATATTTCTCAAATTGAAAGATAATTCATAAGCCACCCCAGCAAGTTCCGCAACTTCATATATGGTGATGGGTTTTCCTGCATTGCCTGGTGAGTTCATCCAATCATTCATGGCCTTAAAATAGAACGTCTTAAATGGTCCGAAAATTGTGCGATCTAAAGGCTGCATCTTATGTGATGTATGAGGCGGCAGGGTTAGTATTACAATTCCAGTAGCTTTGGCTCTGCTAATAACTTGTGGGGAATAGTGGCTTTCGTGGTTATCCAAAATCAAAAGCTGTGGAGTTTGAGGACTCGCTTGTACATGCATTATAAAATGTTCCATAAATTTCAAAAATATCTCCTCATTTGACCATCCGCTAGGATTGGCAGCACCAATGGAGCCTACGGGTGCCCCTTTCAGCATATTATTTTTTAGATGAACTCTAGGAAAGACGAATAATGGTGGCACACTATTACCAGCTGAATTCACTGCTGCTATCATGGTTACGTTAATTCCCCTTTCAGCACTAGTCATAGTTCCAATCTGCTTCATACCCCTCGGAGCCAAAATTCTTGGAGGCACTGTAGACAATCCAGTTTCGTCTGTGTTCCAGATTTGATGAGGTTGGAAATTAGTTCTTTTCAGAATGTCTTGATAGTTTCTAAAAAATTCACTAACAGTAGTTCTATTGAATGCAGTCGCCCGCGCCAAGCTGGTAGCCTCCGGTTTCCTGAGTGAAAGGCTACGATGTCTATTACGAAACATGCGTAACCATCCTTCTCCAGCGATTTCATTTTCCTGCCAATTAGGATGAACCTCTACGTTGTTAGCTATAGCAAATTTATAGCCTAATTTCCTTGTTTCTACTTTAGTGAGACCGTAATTAAGCTTTGCAGACAACAATAAGTAATCAGAAAGTTCAGATTCTTGTTCAGGTGTAAAAACCTTGTGATGATCATAACTGGGATTGTAATTAAACTCATCTTCTTCAATCTTCTTAAATTTTTTAATACTTCGATCTATGGCAGATTTAGATATTCCATACTTAACTGCAGCTTTTCTAAGCGGAACTTTATTTTCCAACACATCTTTGACGGCAGCTTTCATTTCCTCTTTATCCGGACAAGATCTTATTTTACCAATTTTACTTCGGGGCATTGTGCCAGTCTGATAACAAAAGAAAAATAGTAAAATTAACTCATCATCACATCGTTTACTATACTAAAACACATAGGTATTACTACATGTTCTACCTGGGGACATGTCTCTAGGTACATCATGCAAAATTGTCCCCTGGTACATGCAGTGCTCATCTGCCACATAACCTAAATTTTTTCAGCATGCTTATGTAAATTTGAAGACTTATCTTTGAATTATCGTGAAGGGGATACTAATTAATATACTTACTTAGAATTTGTACTTTATAATCAAAATTGCAGCTGAAATGTAGCTCACACTTTTAATAAAAAATTTACTTACTCACGTTACGAGCACAACACATCAAATATCAAGGTTAACCGGAATCATAGACATGGTTTGAACAATATAGGCAGCCATACATTAATAGAACGTAATTTTGTCACATAACTTACAACTCCATATACGACTGATGTTCAGTAAACGCGTTTGTCCCTAGGTGCATACTGTCCCTAGGTAGGACAACTTCCCCTACCATTGATAATATTGCCTTATTCTTATTCTGGCCGCTACAATTATCGCAGTACAATTTTATACTTTCCTTCTGCATCAACCTTTTGAAAACCTCTCTTGCCATCTTTCTCGCCCCAAAGATAACAAATTCCTCTTTTCGTTTTTTTTTCGTACACAGTAAAATTGTATTCTGCATACTTCCGGGAGAAACCCAAAAGCATAGTGTCTCCATGTGGTGTCGTTAGTACCTTCTGCAAATCTAGACTGGCTACCAACGTCCAACATGCCATTTTGGGTCGAAACTTCTTGTTCTTGGAGAAAAGTTTTCTTCGCGGCATCTTTTTCAGCAATATGCAATTCAAAGTCTTCGCGATCTTCTTGTTATGGATCATCTAGATTCTTAATTTTTTCGCATTTGTTGCATTTGTCCTTACGTGGCACATGGATTCCAATGTTATATTTTGATTTAAACAGTCGTATAAAAGTAATTTTTTGAAGAGCACTGGATGTTACATTGTCAGAACTATGTAAGTCAAGGTATTTTCGATATAAATTATTGTAACTTCTGACTTCTGCGGGTAAATATACGCGTGATGATGAACTTCTGCAGTAGTGAGTGGGTACAGCTGGAAGTGCTTCTACAAATTTCTCAAAATATTTCATCTGTTCATCAGTAGTTTTATTTTTTGGAGAATCCATGCCACGTCGGTCAGTCTTTGGGAATTTTTTGGGATCTTTGTTGTCGATTGTGGTTCTAATAAACCTTTGTGTAATTCCAAAAGTGTTGAGTATAAACTGTTGGCACACTTGTCGTGGTATTAAATGTTTGTTAATAAAGTACTCGTTAGTAAATTTTCTTTCGACTTTTTCCTTAGACTTGCGATGTCTTTTTACACTTTGAATTCTAATACATTCACTGATGTAACGCTTTTGCTGTTCATTGTCTTTTAAATTACAAAAATAATCGAACAGATTTTGTCTTTCTTCTTCACTGAAGGTTTTGCATTTTTTGTAACATTTCTTATTAATACAAGGGTTGGGGAGCATCTGTTTCTCTTTAACTGTATTTCCACTTGTATTGATATATTCTTTCCTGGAATCCTTCAGAAGTTTACGATTTTGCCTTCTTGTATATTTTTGTGCTTTTCGCTTTCTTGTCAACTGCTGTACTGCATTATCATTTTCGTCGTTGTTGCTGGATTCTTCGTCTAGAATGTATTTGTCTTCAACTTCATTGCTGTTATTGATATTATTATCGTGTTCGTTTAATGCCTGGTTAACTTCTTCACCCTCTTGTGCCATTTCTTCATCGTCATAATCATCAAAAGGCTTCAGTCCCCCTGCTTCTGATAATTCTGTCTCATTTTCTACATTATGTAAAACAATATGGTCCTCTACGACTGCATTGAGTAAACTGTCTTCTAATGCCAGTTCCACAATACTTTCAAAACCATTAATTGATGTAGTTAAGGTATTAATGTCTGTTTGCAATAGTGGATTGCCTTCTTTTTCCGCATCGATTGGATATAAGAATATCAAATTATTTTCTAAGGCCACGTCAAGGTCGTTTTGTATTATTTCAGTTTCACTAGTTTGTGCAATAGTTTCAACAATATCATTCTTTGGAGAGATTGAGGTATTAATCTTTGTCGGTACTGATAGTGATACATTTTCTTTGGTTTTGGTATCGCTTGAACTCAACGTAATCACATTGTTTTCGAAGTTGGTTATAATTTCTTTATCAGTCTTGTCATAGTCTTCATTACTATTTTTATTCCTTGGTTCAACATTAATATTATTATTATTTAAGAGCGCGAATATCTTTCTGCTTCTGGTATTCATCCTATAAAAACGGAGAGTATTTAAATGACGTAAACGCCAAAATGTTTTAGTCAATTTTGTGGAAATTGAATGACCAACATCAGGTAAAATCGTTTTATAGTAAACTTTAATTGCCATAGTAACAATTTCAGTGGATAAACTGTTTATATTTGAATACATTGTGCTATCTGTGGTGAATAGGTATAAACGCCATGTAATAAAATCGACTATTTGAGAGTAGATTCTATATTTTATCCATGATATAATGTATTATGGACCCTTATTATTGTACGAACTTGATATAAAAAGTTTAGTTTCTTCGTTTTTGTGGAAGGAACACGAAAAACACACGCACAACAACCCCATGCAGTTCTTATGGAGTGACTGGCGCTTACGTCAATAGGTACCGAAGGTCTTGTCGCTTAAGACATTCCAAGTAGATTTAAACCAGATAAACGCAAAGAATGTATTCGTTACAAAGTATGGCAGTGGTACCAAACGATTCAGAAAAATCTGGAGGTTACGCCAATGTAAAAACTTATTTTCGATTTTTGTGGCGCTTACGTCGTTTTTCCTGAAATGCGTCGATATGTCCTCAACATTTGGAAAAATATAACATTTATACTGAGAATAATTCTCAAGCTAAAATGCATGAAATACAATAAAATTATTGTATCTCATGCATTTTACCTTAAATTTGTTTTCTTGTGGAACACCAATTACCTCGCCGAGAAACTGCTTGTTATTTGCTTTTTTCGTTCCTTGATCATAAACAAAATCACATATCACAAAATCTTCTATGTCTATGTATTGTTCATTGTTAGAACTCTTTTGAATCCTATTAATATTATCATCTTGATCATTGACTTGATTCTGCATACTAACTTCATCAACATTACTATCGATTTCACACATTTTTCTCTTATAATAATTTGGCATTTTCAATTTTCACACTGTCTCAAGTCACCTGAAAATTCAACATGCTTGCTTAACCCTTTGTATACCGACGACGGTACCGTAAAACGGGGTGAATAGGGTCAGTTTTCAACTTTGGAGCTCTGTATCTTTCTTATAAAAAGTGATAAAAAAATCGGTAGATATGTTAAAAGTTGAGTCTTGATGTGAACTATCGTCTGTCAATTTTAAAATTTAAAATGATCCATCCCCCGCCCAAAAAAAAATAAAATGTCTGATCCTATTCACATTGCAATCGGGTCATCTATATATTTTGCTAGAAAACAGGGCTCCCAAATGATTTTTGGCTTAAAAAAAAGGTAAAAAAGGACCAGCACTCTAAAAAATAAGGACCAGTAATCCAAAAAATAAGGACCAAATATTAAAAAAATAATAACTAAAATAAATACATTATACGTTTTTATTTAACTATAAAACAAAAATTCAAGTGTAATTTAAGAACCTATTAACTAAACAACATCAAAATCAATACATTACAGACTACAGTACTATTAAATATAATAAAATTCTGGAATGTCGCTTAAAAAATTGTAAAAAAAATAGAAAACCAACAAAGCAATGATTTTGGGTCAGAATTGAATTCTAAAGTTTTGGTTTTTTTATTAAAAATTCTGAAATCAAAGAAGATTTTCGTTTTTCTATTAATTTTTGAACTTGCGAGGCATTCTTTTGGTTTGTTCTTTCCATTAGAATGTTGTATTATGGCAGAAAATCCTTTAACAACACTAAATTGTGTAGCACAAATTTTGCAAAACGCAGAATAGTTATCGTCTTCAACAGCCGCGGCCCATTTCGCAACACTATGTCCCAACGCATCGTTTTTCACTAACCATGATTTTTGATATGTGCATTTGCCCATTTTTAATCACACAACGTTTGATTAACTATAAAATGAAAAATAAACCAACTGTAGGAAATAGAATAAAATAATCAAACCATTAACCATACACACCTTAAAATCGTAAAACACCTTACAAAACACTTTATAGGTACCGATAGAAATAAAGAAATATTTCATTAGTTTGTGCAGTCACAAATCACGTTTTAGTATGAATTCGCCATATTTGCTTTGAACAAGAGAGATAAGACTATAATTGACATCACAGCAGGTTAAAATGAGAGAGATACAAAAAAACGCCAAAGTATTAAATGCGCGCGCACTAAGTTGATTTAGGCAGTTATGTTTTAAAAGAGTGGAGAACTGGTATGCCTATGAATCATCAACTAAAATAAATACATTATACGTTTTTATTTAACTATAAAACAAAAATTCAAGTGTAATTTAAGAACCTATTAACTAAACAACATCAAAATCAATACATTACAGACTACAGTACTATTAAATATAATAAAATTCTGGAATGTCGCTTAAAAAATTGTAAAAAAAATAGAAAACCAACAAAGCAATGATTTTGGGTCAGAATTGAATTCTAAAGTTTTGGTTTTTTTATTAAAAATTCTGAAATCAAAGAAGATTTTCGTTTTTCTATTAATTTTTGAACTTGCGAGGCATTCTTTTGGTTTGTTCTTTCCATTAGAATATTGTATTATGGCAGAAAATCCTTTAACAACACTAAATTGTGTAGCACAAATTTTGCAAAACGCAGAATAGTTATCGTCTTCAACAGCCGCGGCCCATTTCGCAACACTATGTCCCAACGCATCGTTTTTCACTAACCATGATTTTTGATATGTGCATTTGCCCATTTTTAATCACACAACGTTTGATTAACTATAAAATGAAAAATAAACCAACTGTAGGAAATAGAATAAAATAATCAAACCATTAACCATACACACCTTAAAATCGTAAAACACCTTACAAAACACTTTATAGGTACCGATAGAAATAAAGAAATATTTCATTAGTTTGTGCAGTCACAAATCACGTTTTAGTATGAATTCGCCATATTTGCTTTGAACAAGAGAGATAAGACTATAATTGACATCACAGCAGGTTAAAATGAGAGAGATACAAAAAAACGCCAAAGTATTAAATGCGCGCGCACTAAGTTGATTTAGGCAGTTATGTTTTAAAAGAGTGGAGAACTGGTATGCCTATGAATCATTTGGAAGGGAAAGCATTCCATTCTATTGTAGCTCATGACTCAGGACACAAAAGAATAAACACTTTATGGAATACAAATGAAATTTTACCTGGAAATTAAATAAACAGCGAATTATTTTTAAATAAATATATAAAGTAAAAATTTACTACAAGAAATAGAGACTTTAAGTACCATTTTGAAAAATTAGGTACTTTAAGAGACCATTGTTAAATATAGGGACTTTTTCCTAAAAAAGGAGGGACCATTTGGGAGCCCGAAAAACATAACAAGCTGTGGGGTGAATAGGGTCAACAATTATGTTTTTTTAAGTATATAGTTAGTTTTTTTAAATATATACACAGGTAGGTAGGTATATATAAAAGACAGGTACATAATAAAAAGCAAAAAAAAAAATTAAAAAGAATATATTTTTATTAAGTTTTAACAGTTTTAACATTAAACTTGAGGTAACCCCTCAAATATTTTTCGGGAGGAGTTAATTTACCAACAACTTGCTCAAATGTAAAGACAGATTCTTCTTTTTCATCAGGAAAGTGGTATATGTATTCCAAAAAATCTCGTGTCTGTTTTTGTCTCAAAAATTTTCCCAAGAATTCTGTTTCATTTACTTTGCTCATGACATGAGCACAAAGAATCGGAGATTATTACTTCTATCAGCCTTTGTTGTTTCAACGGAAAAGCTCACTAGGAGCCAATCTTTTTCTTTGATTTCATTTTCCTTCACAGGAAAAACATTATTGAATGTTCTTCCAAATTTTACAACAGTCGATTCAACTGGGACATTATTATCGAGGTTTCCGTCATCATCCGACACATCGGTAAATTCATGGTTTTGTTCTTCATCATCTTGTGTAATTGGTAAATCGGTTTGTAAAATTGCGGGGCCCAGTGCAGAATATGAAAGCGGGGCCCCCTAGATTTTAGAATGGTGGGTGATCCTGAAAAGAGATCGAAACAATAAAAACCGATTTGCGGTTTTGGTTTTTTGAAAAAGGTATGGGCAATTAAAATACGACAATACAAACAAATTTTTTAATGGTGCATAGTGTTATTAAAATACAATAATTTCAAAATAATTTTCTCGCTCGTTTCGCAGCAAATTCTGAAGTTATATCATCATAAGCTAACGTTTTGGCCAGATCACTTTCAATGGATACAATTGATAGGGAGGAACATCGCTCTTGGCTAATTGATGACCTTAAATAATGTTTAATTATTTTCAGTTTTGAAAATGATCTCTCAGACGACGCTACTGTTACAGGTGTAGTTAATGTTATTTTTAAGGCGATAATAAAATTCGGATAAATTTCACACATATTGTGTTCGAAAATAAATTGCAGTGCTTCCATCATGGTGCAGTTTGAAGGGAGTATTGAACGGCACATTTTAATTTCCTCGTACAAATCTATTCCATCAGATCACCTTCCAATGCTACATGCAAATCTTTGCAATTCTTCAAAAGTTCGTCAGTATTAAGACACTTTTAACTTGTTTATGTCATACAAAAAATCAAATATATTTGTATGTGCTTCATAAATTTTGAATCTATGTTTAACCCTTTAGTGCCCAGATATAGAATGAAGTAAAAAATAAATGTTTTAATAGCTTTTTCTCTTTATTTATGATGTAAAAAGACTATGTGAATTTTTTCAAAATTTTATTTTGAAAATTTAAAAAAAGAATTTTTTTGGACTTCTAGGTACCGTCAGGAATAAAAACATGCACAGGTTTACTAAAACACATTTTATTACAAAAAAACTTGAAAAGTGGTTATTAAAAGTAAACATTCAATTCATTTCATGATATTCAAGAAAACAGTTCTTTTGTTGGTTGGAGCACAAAAATATACCACATGTAGAGCACATGTGGTCGTGACTGCACAGCAAGAGAACTACATTGCTCGCATCTTCCCCTGTTCTTTGTAAAAACAACCCAGTGTGATGCGCGATTTCCAAGTCGCACATCGTTTGGCACACTATAATTATATTTGCGTCGATTTACCACAGGTCCAGACTTTCTGCCATCAACTCTAGATGAATTTCTTGCCAGTGCCGAAACTAGCTATATTTTTATGGTAAGCGAGGTCCTAAATCGGCGCCCCATTTTTTTACCGCAAAGTATTCTATATACAAATACAAAAAAAATTTAAAAAAAAAGTATTGATATAATATTTTATTTAAGTATAATAGGTAGTACTTAAAAATAGTTTAAAAAGCAAACTACAAAAATACATAAATCAATGAAATATTATAAAAGCATCTTCCTAGCTTTTTGTGTGGCAAAGGTACCAATAATTTCATCCATACTTATATGCTTCAATATATCTGTTTCTATTGAAATAATGGCCATATCAGTAAGCCTTTCTTGACCGATCGTAGAACGTATATACGATTTTATTAATTTTAATTTGCTGAATGTACGTTCACACGAAACTGAGGTAACTGGCAAAGTCAGATAAATTTTAAGTGCCGTAGTAATATTTGGATATATACTATCTAAGGAATGTTTGTAAATATCGGCCAAAATTTGTTGTGGACCCATAGTTTTTAATTCATCCATAATTGATTTAGCCTGAAATTTAAAGCTTTCTATTTCTGTTACTATTTCTAATTTATTGATGTCTAGGGGATAGTTGTTTGCCAAGTCAATGCAACACTTCTGAAGATATTCTGTTGAAAGTTCTACAATTGAACATCCATTTAAAAATCCAAAAGTATCTTCTACTGCTTTTAAGGCTTTATAGCGACTGCTAAGTTGAGACAAAATAACGTCAATTACTTCATAAAAGATCTTTTTTTGTCGATTTTCTGGACGGAACGTTCCATCCTCATCATCAGCTAACTCACCAGGCATTTTTCTAATTTTTCTTTTACGTACTTCAGTCAGTTCAGGAGTAATTGTAGTATTTTTCACCAACTCTGTTGTTGCTTCAAAAACGATATCCCAACAATTATCCCTGAAAGCTTCGATATTGTTCGCAAGACCTTCTAAATGTTTGCAGGCTGTACTAATATTAATCTGCTTCTGTTGTAGCACTAAATTGATTTTATTAATTTGTTGCAGCAAGTGATTCCAAAATGTTAAGTACAAAACAAATTCAAATTTCTTCACAATTTTTAATTGCATTTTTGCACCGCCAACCGTATCGTCTGTATTCTTGGCATCTACATCCGATAGATTTTCTAATAAAGATATCACTTCAGAAAACTGAGTCTTTAGAGCGTTAATTGCCAATGCTTTAGAACACCAGCGAGTATCACTGAATCCTTTAAGGCTAATTTTCAGGGATGTTTTTAAAAGGTCCCATCTCCCTGTTGATTGCACAAAATAATTAAAAAGATTTTGTATGTTTCCAAAGAAGGTGATTATTTGAGGACAAATTTTCGCGGAATGAAGGGCTACCAAATTTAGACTGTGTGCAGAACAAGGTATAAATGTTGCCCCCGAATTAATTTCCAATATTCTTGCTTGCACACCTTTATACTTTCCAGCCATATTCGACCCTTGCCTGGTTTTGGTAGTTATCCCATCTCTGCAGAGCACTTGGAGGAAACTGTTCCCTGCTGACAACATTGCCATTGTATGGGTGGATTCCAGCTTTCCTGAATCCATTAATTATCACATCTGGCTGTATAGACTGCCACGTCTCGCACAAAAATTGTGAAAATATTTTCTTCGGTAGCTTCTGGCCTACGTGTTGGCGTTACCATGTGATAATTTTTTCGTCCCACTTAGTTTTGAAAGATTTAAATACCGCTAGATCCAGGGGCTGGGTTATATGGCTACTATGTGGCGGTAATTTAAGTATAGTAATACGTTCTTTAATCGCAGTTTCAATAACAGTTTCATCTATGTGTGTACTATGTCCGTCATACACTATAAGAACTGGTCGTTCCAATCCTATAGTGGGTATAAGTGTGTTCAAAAAGTAGTTTTTAAACACCTCACTTTCCATCCATCCCTTTTTAGTAGCGGCGTACACTGTACCTGGATATTCTGAACCTGCAGGTGCCACCCACTGATCCCATATGTGTAACCCTTTAAAGATAATTAACGGTGGAGCTTTCCCACCGGCTGCATTGCACATTGCCAGGATCGTTGTGTTCTCCTTTCCAGAAGTGCTTATAGTCCTGGACGAAGGTTTTCCGACCTCGCCAACCACTTTACTTCGGCGTGGATCAATCGACAGCGACGTCTCATCCAAATTCCATATTTGGGCAGGTTTATCGTGCAGGTCAAGTTTATCCAGCTGTGATTTTAAAATAGCAAAATACTTATAAATTATGAACGGATCCATTGCTTTTTTCCGTGAAAATTCTACATTTTGCGGAATTTTTAAACTCAAATGATGGCGTTTTCTAAAAGCCATTAACCAATCATCTCCAGGAACTCCATTTTTAAAAGATGTTTGAATATTGTTTTTGTTAACATATCTTCCCACCATTTCTCTTATTTCTTTCCTAGAAAGTCCAAAACCCCATTTTTCAAGCGCCTTTACGCCTTCTGCTAATTTAAGCTCAGCTGTTGGTGGAATATCTGTTGGCCGCCCTTTCATGTTTCTAATTTTTCCCCTTAAGCCCTTCAAATGGCTGTAAATAGTGGTATACGGAATTTTATAATCTTTAGATGCCCGATAAATAGTTATTCTGCCAGTCGTTATTAATTGTACGGCAATTTTTAAATCTTCACTGTTGTATTTTGGCACTTTGGTGTTTTTCTTTTGATAATTACGTACCATATTGAAGGATTCCTGAAAAGGGGGAAATGTGTGATACAGTATTACATTTTCCCCATACCCCATATAACACTTTTACCCCGCGCCCTGTTTTTGTGGGGTAAATGTGTTATACATTGAAACATTGTAAACAAGCCAATACAAGCAAAAAACAACAGCAGGAACGTGCTTTAGAGCTTTAAAATACAGTATTAACACTTATATTCTATTACTTACTTTATTAAAAGTAACAAAAATCAAGTGACAAACATTTACGCTTGCACTCGCAATTCGAGTTTAGGTGATAACCTTCAACATGCTGAGACCTAGCTAACAGTGCGGTCGGTAAAAACCGGTTTTCTAGTGGCGGCTTATTAAGGGAATATATTTGCTTGATTCCTCACCAGATGTAGATGCAGTTGCGGATTCTTTAAAGAAAAAAACCCTTGTATATCACAATTGCCCCATTTTGACATTTACCCCTATTTACCTTAATTATATTTGATAAAATTGGAAATATTATTGAGTAATTTGGAATGGAATACATCATCATTAATAAATTGGAAAATTTTATAATATAATATGGTATAAGAAGAAAGAAGGATACATTGTGGGATAAAGAAAAGGAAAAGGATAGTTCGTGAGTGACATATTTTATTTATAAGGAAAGAGAAAAAGAAGTTGTTTTTGTTTGGACAATAAAATATTTGAAATTTAATTATAAGATAGGAATTTTAGGGCAGATAGGAATATAAGAAATTGTAATAATTTCTTGATGGTATTTTTGTATAAATTTTAATAATAAAAGAATTATAAATTGTTGGAACCTACCCTGAGATAAAAGAGTTTTAGTTTATGCTAGCTGAGGAGATAAATTAAAATTTATAAATTTTGAAAGATAAGTTTGATTAATAAAATAAAACAAAGTATTTAGATTGCCTGATAATTTAAAATAAATAAAAATTAACAATAGTATTGCACTACATATATTTATGGCGCCTAGCAACGTGTGTGTGGACTTGATAATAATAGATAAAAATTTGAATTAAAGGGTAAATTGTTTAGAAATTATAATTTAAATTTATTTTATGGAGACTAGAAGTATGACTAATAAAGGAAAGATGGATGTAATTATAGAAAGGGAAGAGTTAGAGAGGGGAGATGGAGAAATAGGAGTTAATGAGGAAACGTTAGATGGAGGGGAAATAGAGATAATTGATAAAATTAATGATAAAGAAGATGTTGATAATATAAGAGTAGGGGAGAAGGGGGGACATTCGGACGCTACTTTTAATTTGTTTATAGTTTACTCACTTTTCGTAATATTTGTATCTTTTTTATGCTGGACAATTCAATATGTCTTCTAGCAACATATTCTAAGGTGAAATACTATAAATTGTATTGAAAAATGTAACTTTTTCCATTTTCAAAAATGTATGTCTTGTCCGAGGGTACCCCATATAGGGGTAGTTTCGGACAAAGGCGGGGCAGGTCCGTACAATCTATTATTCATGACAATTCAAAATAAAAAGGTTAGGAAAACTCAAATTTTTATTTTCTTTAATTGGTAATACAGAAAACTTTACTTCTAAAAGTAGAAACGAATTGTAACAATAATGAATAAAAGATCTAAACTAACTTTTTTTTATAGAAAAATACTTTAACAACTCATAGAAATTATTTAATATTGTAGGCATCGAAATTCACACCAAATTTGATTTTTGCTGCCTTTCTTGAAGTAGTACCATTTATGAAGTATGGTTTTGGAAGTATGGCCACTATGTCGTTACGAAGGACAGTAGAAATGTCATCCACCAGGGGAAATGAAAATTTTTTGTTTTTGTGACGTAAAAATTTTAAATTGAATTCATTTGCTCCAATAACTTCCTGCACAATCCCTACATAAAACATAATGGTTCTTTTTGTTGGAAATTTGACAAACAGATAGTCTCCAATCTTAATTTTTTCATTTCCAAACAAATTTGGGAAATCATTATGTTCTTCTTCAGATCCAGAAAATTCGTAGTTGGATGATGATAATTCTGGTGATTCTACGTCTGTTTCTGTTTCTGATGAAGAACATTTCTTGACTTTTTTTTGTTTTGTGTGTTCTTGCTTTTTGTGTTGCAAGACTTGCCTCTTTGCGTTATTGTCGCGTTTATATATTTTTGCTGTTTCGAGTTCCTCTAGTCGATCTTTTTCAGGCGTGTCTGTATAAATTCTGGACTTCCCTTTGCGGCTATTATTTCGAACTGCTTTCCTGGGCCCTGCCTTTGGAAACGGGCGTACATCTTCAGGGCTAACAAAATTTAATGTCGATTTTGCCAAAACTACAGGTGTTGTTGGACGATCTTTTGACGAAGTTGCAAGCGGTTCTTTGGACAAAGGGGCAACCGGTTCTTCGGACGAAGAGGCAACCGGTTCTTTGGACAAAGACGCAACCGGTTCTTTGGACGAAGAGGCAACCGGCTGACATAGCTCTTCATTTCTGTCCGTTACATATGAGCACGCAAAGTCTTCCTCTGTAAATGCAAGCCTATTCAGTGGCCACAGACCTGGTTTTATGAATGAATGTGTAATATTTGACGGAGTAAATGATTGAAGGTATGGTTGACAAGTTAGGGAGGCAATGTTATATATAGTTATTGGAGTGGAAGGATTTGAAGCCATATAATCATTGAAGGAGATTTTACATTTTGCTTTAAAAGGCCCAAACACTTGTTACGGTACATTCCCTAATTTTGTACACATGAACAGAAAAGTGCTGACGGCTGTCTCAATGGAAATTGGGGGTGGGTTATGAATTCGCGATATAAGGGCGGAACGATAACTTACACCGGGAGAGTTAAAAAGGGCGCCACCTATTTTTCTGATGGTCCTAAGACTTTGGAGGTAAAAATAGGAAAATCCTCTAGTGTGTTTGCCAGCGTCGAGGTAAACAGTCTGACCCGTCCTGGATCCTGAAACAGAAAGTACCTTGGGCGGGTTTGGGAGGAGGTCGTGAATTTACTCTTTGAAATAAAGAAACGGGATTGCTTAACAACTTGACTTTTAATAGTAAATAAATGAAAATGATGATAAATATACATACACATAAAAATATTCACAGGTTATAATACAAGCACATAATAAATCGGAATAAACAGTCTTGGACTTGCCAAAACGATGGGGAATCGATTCGCCCAGGGCTCACGCGTCCGAGTTCATATTTACGTGCTAAACTCTAGAATCTCGGAATCGCAGCCCTGCACAAGATTGGTAATAGTTCGATACTTAACTAGGATTTTAATGGTATACACATACAAAAGTGAGGTGGAATCTCCACCACTAAGGTGAGGATTCCACTACGGGAACTTGAATCTGAATGTCAAATGCTGGAGACCCTAGAGGGGTATTATTAAAAGTTCAGGTAATTCAATACCTCCGGGTTCAACAGCTATAAGTATGAGTCTTACTAGAGGGTATTTACGTTACTTAATGAGCGGTAAAGATAAGTCTTTAAAGCGACAACAATATGGCAGTACCTTATTTTTGATGCGGCTGTCAGATGGTTTACCTTTAGCACTGTAATTTTAACACCAGAGGCCTTATCACTTTCACCTTTTTAAGGGTTGATGCGGGACGGAATCTTTTCCTTGAAACTCGACTGGGGCCTCCTAAGCTACGGGAACCGATGAAGGTGGCGGAAGAGTCGGTACGAGCTTCTTCTGGCGGGCGGGATTACTTCTCGACTATTCGATAGACGATAATCACTTTACTTGAAAATGATGCATTTCCGGAACGGGAAGCCGTGCGAAATAACTTAACGTTAGCACGACCGAATCTCGAATAACTTGAGAGTTCAGTGAGTCGCAAACACTTTATTTACGGTAAAATCTGATAGTTCACTTAAAGATAATCGGTAAACGAAACGTTAGCGGTATCAGAATATTCTTTAGCACCAATCGTAACGGGAGATGAAGCAGAGCTTCATTTTCTTCACAAACGGTAAAGTTTCGAGACGATAAGCGGTACTTGGTCGTTCTTTAGGTCAAGTCGGGTTGACAGATCGGGAACGACTTAGGCTCTCTCTCCCGAGTAGAGCATGCGTGACTTTTAGTTTTAGGGGACTGACTTTGAAAAGCGGGCAGCCGATTGGCTAACTGGTTTACAAGGGGTGTATACTCGGGGTTTTAAGGCCAGGGGTAATATGATATCCTGTTGACTTGAAAAGTACAGACAGAAATCCTGGAAATGAAAAGCGTATTTCAGCATTCCATCACGTTTAAATGGCAAGTGGGAAGGCCATCATGCGATCACCGAGCGCAATGCGAGGGGTAGCCTGTTAACATGGACTAAGCCACATTCTTACAGGGTGACGTATTGTACTGGCCCCAAGGGATATAACACCCCCCTACGTGAAGAGAATTTCCCCAAAATTCTCTTGAGGCAAGAGAAATCCGAAGGGGACAGTGACAACGAGACGGGACGAAACCGAGAGCGGTAACGAGACGATAAACGAAACGGTATCTCCTTACACAAGTGTAAATAAATCCTTGAAAGAAGATAAACTATAAATGGAGAAGCATTACTGTGATGCTATGAACACGAGACGATAAACGAGACGATAAACGGAACGGCAACGAGACGGTAAACGGAACGCTAAGCGAGAGCGATAGCGAGACGATAAACGAGACGATAAACGAGACGGTAAGCGAGACGCTAAGCGAGAGCGATAGCGGACGATAAACGAGACGGTAAGCGAGACGTTAAAATTCCCAAAAGGGAAACGGTAACGAGACGGTAAACGAAACGATAAACGGAACGATAAACGGAACGATAAACGGAACGATAAACGGAACGATAAACGAGACGATAAAATCCCCAAAAAGGGTAAAAGATTGTCAAAATCGGGTGAAATGTCATAATCGGGGGGGGAAGTCTTAAATCAGGGGGGGGAGTCTTACACCCGTGAAGAGTACCGACCAACCTACCAAGGGCGACACGGGGTTGTGTTTGGAAAACACAAAAACAAGCGCTCGAAGTCCCAAAGAAATCACACTGAAGAGGGTACGTTGAGTTTCACGCTATTCACCCATTGTAATTTTCCCACAACCAGATTAAATCAGGGAACGAAAGAGCCTCCTAACTACGAGGATGTCTAATCATCACTGGGATTAAGTTTTAAATCTTTCGCATGCCAAATGCCTTTACAAATGCCAGAAGCGTCAGATAATTCGTAAGTATTATACGAGACTTTACGATGAATTAAAAAGGGTCCTAAAAATTTAGGAGCCAGTTTAGCGGTAAAATGCTTGACCAACGTCAAAAGTAGCGGGACGTCTACGTAAGTCATAGCGAGATTTGGCATTCTTATAGGCAACATCTAACCTTTTAACGATATCTTCGTAAATTTGGTTGAGCGCAGGGGCTCGGCGTAAAAGCGTTTCGCGATCAGGGGTCTGAATATTATCAGCGGTAGCGGCATCGTTAGCTTCACCAAAAAGATTTCCTTCTAAAATCATTTCACGACCAAAATTTGCGAAATAGGGAGACATCCCTATTGCTTCGTGAACCGCAGTGCGAATAGCGCAAGCTACTTTAGCTAAGTATCGATCCCAATTTCTATGGTTTTCCTTAACGTAAGAAGCGAGCATAGTTTTCAATACGCGATGAACACGTTCGACAGGGTTGGCTTGAGCGTGATAGTAAGCGTTAAAAAGAATCGTAGTCGAGTAGGACTTTACCAAGTTTGCAAACTCTTTACTACGAAACTGTACTCCATTATCGGTAAGTAAGTATTGAGGTGCTCCAAACGTTAGGAAGACACCTTCCTCAATTCTTTGAACAACTGCTGAAGCAGTAGCGGAACGTAACGGAAAGAACAACGTGAATTTCGTAAAGTAATCGACAACCGACAAGATATAAGAATATCCTTGGCTCGACCGAGGTAGTGGACCTACCAAATCAATCGATATCATTTGCCAAGGTTTCTTAACGATAGGGTGCCGAGACATGAAACCAACAGGCTTCTTTTGTTCGGGTTTATGAGCGATACAAACGGTACAGCGATTAACGTAACGAGCGACATCAGCTTTAAGTTTGGGCCAATAATATCGTCGAGCGATACGCGCAAAAGTTTTAAAAATTCCTAAATGACCAGCAATTGGTTCATCGTGATTCTGTTTTAGAATAGCGGAACGATTAAACTTCGGTACTACTTCTCTCCACTTGTCTTCATCTTGCGCTAAATCAGGGTATCTAGGTGAAAGATATTTAAATAGCTTTCCTTCCTTTATTTTCCATAAAGGGTACGCTAGGGGGTTTTGCTTGACATTATTGATTAGGCGGTTGTACCACCGATCGGTACGAGAATTAACCACAGGTTGTACCTGGGTATCGGGAGCGGGATCTCCTACGGGACTTACAAGAACGTTATCGATAATCGGAACGGAACGCGACAAAGTATCGGGAACAACGTGATCTTTCCCCTTACGATGTATGATTTCAAAATCATATTGTTGGATCTTCACGGCCCATCTGGCCAAGCGACCACTAGGTTCCTTAAGGGAGTTTAACCACACGAGAGAATGGTGATCTGTAATCACCGTAAAGCGAGTTCCTTCTAAATAGGGACGCAATTTTTCAATGGCCCACAAAACTGCTAAACATTCACGCTCGGTAACGGAATAATTGCGCTCTGCTTTATTTAGCGACCGGCTAATATAGCAGATTACTTGTTCTTTATCATCAATAGTTTGCGTTAAAACAGATCCAATCCCAAAAGCTGAGGCGTCTGTTTGAACCACGAAAGGGACATTAAAATCGGGACACGATAAAATTGGAGCAGAAACCAATCGTTGCTTGATTGTCGAGAAAGCGACAGCGCGTTCTTCAGTCCATTCAAACTTCTGCTTTTTTCGTAAAAGCGCGGTAAGTGGCGCGATAATAGCGGAAAATTCTGGTATAAAACGTCGATACCAGCCTGCCATTCCAATAATTCTTCTAACTTCCGAAACGTTTTTAGGTTCCGGTATATTTACAATCGCTGTAACTTTATCTGGGTCCGCTAACAATCCTTGAGCGTTAACCACGTAACCCAAATATTTTAACTCGGGCTTACAAAAGTGACATTTATCACGGCCCAAAGTCAACCCTGCTTCTTCCAAGCGTTTAAGGACTTCGGCGAGAATTTCGAGATGCTTTTCGAAAGTAGGCGTACAAATAACGACATCGTCGAGATACACGAAAACAAAAGGCTCCAATTCAGGACCTAAGACCCGATCAATCAGGCGTTGCCATGTTGCGGGAGCGTTATGAAGTCCAAACGGCATTCGTTTAAAGTGGAAAAGTCCACGATTCGGAATCGTAAAGGCGGTATATTGTCGAGAATCTTCTGCGACCGGGATCTGCCAATAAGCAGACTTAATATCGAGACTGGTTATGAAACGTGCACACTTCGTGCTCTTGATAATTCGTTGACCCGCTCTAAAAACGCATTCAACGTCAAAACGCGGGCGTCGCCCGTAAAAGTCAAATTCCATTTTGCGACAGGGACGGACGGTACAACATTTTTGCTTTTAGGCATTAACGGTGACGTGGAACGTGACGTAGAGACTAAGGGTACTACCGGAATAGCGCTAGTTGTCGGTACATCTGGGTCAAGGTTTATATTTACCCTTGATCGGTAACGAGATAATTCATAACGAGTAATTAAAACTGAAAGCTCGACCAGCAAAGCTTCTTTACGCGCGGAATGATCGTCAGCCGTAGGGATACTTGCATCCAAACGGGCTAGTCCGTGACTGAATTTTGTCTCAATAGCTTGAGCGGTATTCCTATCTGGTTGATCTATAAATCTGGCAAGAAGGGCTTGTATTTCCCCCCTAACCGTAAGTAATGCTGCGTAATCTTCTTCAAACGAGAAAGGGCGAGTCACCGGGCGTTGGGGTGCCGAGCCGGCGGCCTCGTCTCTTAAGACTTGACGTAAAAGGGTTCGTAATTGCGTTGTATTTTTCGGAAGGGGAGTGGAACCTCGTATACTTAATTCGTACTGGAGTTCCACCTTCGATAAACGATCGATAATAAGTTTAAAACCCATTATGAATGTTAAAACAAACAACGAGATAATCGGGACCTAAATTAACCCAAAAACACAACGATACAAGGGAAATAGCGAAAATTTCACCACAAAAATCCCAAAGCGAGAATTTAAATCAAAACTCAAAAGGCCCACACGTTTAGGGCGCCAAATTTGTTACGGTACATTCCCTAATTTTGTACACGTGAACAGAAAAGTGCTGACGGCTGTCTCAATGGAGATTGGGGGTGGGTTATGAATTCGCGATATAAGGGCGGAACGATAACTTACACCGGGAGAGTTAAAAAGGGCGCCACCTATTTTTCTGATGGTCCTAAGACTTTGGAGGTAAAAATCCCGGTGACTCGCCCTTTCTCGTTTGAAGAAGATTACGCAGCATTACTTACGGTTAGGGGGGAAATACAAGCCCTTCTTGCCAGATTTATAGATCAACCAGATAGGAATACCGCTCAAGCTATTGAGACAAAATTCAGTCACGGACTAGCCCGTTTGGATGCAAGTATCCCTACGGCTGACGATCATTCCGCGCGTAAAGAAGCTTTGCTGGTCGAGCTTTCAGTTTTAATTACTCGTTATGAATTATCTCGTTACCGATCAAGGGTAAATATAAACCTTGACCCAGATGTACCGACAACTAGCGCTATTCCGGTAGTACCCTTAGTCTCTACGTCACGTTCCACGTCACCGTTAATGCCTAAAAGCAAAAATGTTGTACCGTCCGTCCCTGTCGCAAAATGGAATTTGACTTTTACGGGCGACGCCCGCGTTTTGACGTTGAATGCGTTTTTAGAGCGGGTCAACGAATTATCAAGAGCACGAAGTGTGCACGTTTCATAACCAGTCTCGATATTAAGTCTGCTTATTGGCAGATCCCGGTCGCAGAAGATTCTCGACAATATACCGCCTTTACGATTCCGAATCGTGGACTTTTCCACTTTAAACGAATGCCGTTTGGACTTCATAACGCTCCCGCAACATGGCAACGCCTGATTGATCGGGTCTTAGGTCCTGAATTGGAGCCTTTTGTTTTCGTGTATCTCGACGATGTCGTTATTTGTACGCCTACTTTCGAAAAGCATCTCGAAATTCTCGCCGAAGTCCTTAAACGCTTGGAAGAAGCAGGGTTGACTTTGGGCCGTGATAAATGTCACTTTTGTAAGCCCGAGTTAAAATATTTGGGTTACGTGGTTAACGCTCAAGGATTGTTAGCGGACCCAGATAAAGTTACAGCGATTGTAAATATACCGGAACCTAAAAACGTTTCGGAAGTTAGAAGAATTATTGGAATGGCAGGCTGGTATCGACGTTTTATACCAGAATTTTCCGCTATTATCGCGCCACTTACCGCGCTTTTACGAAAAAAGCAGAAGTTTGAATGGACTGAAGAACGCGCTGTCGCTTTCTCGACAATCAAGCAACGATTGGTTTCTGCTCCAATTTTATCGTGTCCCGATTTTAATGTCCCTTTCGTGGTTCAAACAGACGCCTCAGCTTTTGGGATTGGATCTGTTTTAACGCAAACTATTGATGATAAAGAACAAGTAATCTGCTATATTAGCCGGTCGCTAAATAAAGCAGAGCGCAATTATTCCGTTACCGAGCGTGAATGTTTAGCAGTTTTGTGGGCCATTGAAAAATTGCGTCCCTATTTAGAAGGAACTCGCTTTACGGTGATTACAGATCACCATTCTCTCGTGTGGTTAAACTCCCTTAAGGAACCTAGTGGTCGCTTGGTCAGATGGGCCGTGAAGATCCAACAATATGATTTTGAAATCATACATCGTAAGGGGAAAGATCACGTTGTTCCCGATACTTTGTCGCGTTCCGTTCCGATTATCGATAACGTTCTTGTAAGTCCCGTAGGAGATCCCGCTCCCGATACCCAGGTACAACCTGTGGTTAATTCTCGTACCGATCGGTGGTACAACCGCCTAATCAATAATGTCAAGCAAAACCCCCTAGCGTACCCTTTATGGAAAATAAAGGAAGGAAAGCTATTTAAATATCTTTCACCTAGATACCCTGATTTAGCGCAAGATGAAGACAAGTGGAGAGAAGTAGTACCGAAGTTTAATCGTTCCGCTATTCTAAAACAGAATCACGATGAACCAATTGCTGGTCATTTAGGAATTTTTAAAACTTTTGCGCGTATCGCTCGACGATATTATTGGCCCAAACTTAAAGCTGATGTCGCTCGTTACGTTAATCGCTGTACCGTTTGTATCGCTCATAAACCCGAACAAAAGAAGCCTGTTGGTTTCATGTCTCGGCACCCTATCGTTAAGAAACCTTGGCAAATGATATCGATTGATTTGGTAGGTCCACTACCTCGGTCGAGCCAAGGATATTCTTATATCTTGTCGGTTGTCGATTACTTTACGAAATTCACGTTGTTCTTTCCGTTACGTTCCGCTACTGCTTCAGCAGTTGTTCAAAGAATTGAGGAAGGTGTCTTCCTAACGTTTGGAGCACCTCAATACTTACTTACCGATAATGGAGTACAGTTTCGTAGTAAAGAGTTTGCAAACTTGGTAAAGTCCTACTCGACTACGATTCTTTTTAACGCTTACTATCACGCTCAAGCCAACCCTGTCGAACGTGTTCATCGCGTATTGAAAACTATGCTCGCTTCTTACGTTAAGGAAAACCATAGAAATTGGGATCGATACTTAGCTAAAGTAGCTTGCGCTATTCGCACTGCGGTTCACGAAGCAATAGGGATGTCTCCCTATTTCGCAAATTTTGGTCGTGAAATGATTTTAGAAGGAAATCTTTTTGGTGAAGCTAACGATGCCGCTACCGCTGATAATATTCAGACCCCTGATCGCGAAACGCTTTTACGCCGAGCCCCTGCGCTCAACCAAATTTACGAAGATATCGTTAAAAGGTTAGATGTTGCCTATAAGAATGCCAAATCTCGCTATGACTTACGTAGACGTCCCGCTACTTTTGACGTTGGTCAAGCATTTTACCGCTAAACTGGCTCCTAAATTTTTAGGACCCTTTTTAATTCATCGTAAAGTCTCGTATAATACTTACGAATTATCTGACGCTTCTGGCATTTGTAAAGGCATTTGGCATGCGAAAGATTTAAAACTTAATCCCAGTGATGATTAGACATCCTCGTAGTTAGGAGGCTCTTTCGTTCCCTGATTTAATCTGGTTGTGGGAAAATTACAATGGGTGAATAGCGTGAAACTCAACGTACCCTCTTCAGTGTGATTTCTTTGGGACTTCGAGCGCTTGTTTTTGTGTTTTCCAAACACAACCCCGTGTCGCCCTTGGTAGGTTGGTCGGTACTCTTCACGGGTGTAAGACTCCCCCCCCTGATTTAAGACTTCCCCCCCCGATTATGACATTTCACCCGATTTTGACAATCTTTTACCCTTTTTGGGGATTTTATCGTCTCGTTTATCGTTCCGTTTATCGTTCCGTTTATCGTTCCGTTTATCGTTCCGTTTATCGTTTCGTTTACCGTCTCGTTACCGTTTCCCTTTTGGGAATTTTAACGTCTCGCTTACCGTCTCGTTTATCGTCCGCTATCGCTCTCGCTTAGCGTCTCGCTTACCGTCTCGTTTATCGTCTCGTTTATCGTCTCGCTATCGCTCTCGCTTAGCGTTCCGTTTACCGTCTCGTTGCCGTTCCGTTTATCGTCTCGTTTATCGTCTCGTGTTCATAGCATCACAGTAATGCTTCTCCATTTATAGTTTATCTTCTTTCAAGGATTTATTTACACTTGTGTAAGGAGATACCGTTTCGTTTATCGTCTCGTTACCGCTCTCGGTTTCGTCCCGTCTCGTTGTCACTGTCCCCTTCGGATTTCTCTTGCCTCAAGAGAATTTTGGGGAAATTCTCTTCACGTAGGGGGGTGTTATATCCCTTGGGGCCAGTACAATACGTCACCCTGTAAGAATGTGGCTTAGTCCATGTTAACAGGCTACCCCTCGCATTGCGCTCGGTGATCGCATGATGGCCTTCCCACTTGCCATTTAAACGTGATGGAATGCTGAAATACGCTTTTCATTTCCAGGATTTCTGTCTGTACTTTTCAAGTCAACAGGATATCATATTACCCCTGGCCTTAAAACCCCGAGTATACACCCCTTGTAAACCAGTTAGCCAATCGGCTGCCCGCTTTTCAAAGTCAGTCCCCTAAAACTAAAAGTCACGCATGCTCTACTCGGGAGAGAGAGCCTAAGTCGTTCCCGATCTGTCAACCCGACTTGACCTAAAGAACGACCAAGTACCGCTTATCGTCTCGAAACTTTACCGTTTGTGAAGAAAATGAAGCTCTGCTTCATCTCCCGTTACGATTGGTGCTAAAGAATATTCTGATACCGCTAACGTTTCGTTTACCGATTATCTTTAAGTGAACTATCAGATTTTACCGTAAATAAAGTGTTTGCGACTCACTGAACTCTCAAGTTATTCGAGATTCGGTCGTGCTAACGTTAAGTTATTTCGCACGGCTTCCCGTTCCGGAAATGCATCATTTTCAAGTAAAGTGATTATCGTCTATCGAATAGTCGAGAAGTAATCCCGCCCGCCAGAAGAAGCTCGTACCGACTCTTCCGCCACCTTCATCGGTTCCCGTAGCTTAGGAGGCCCCAGTCGAGTTTCAAGGAAAAGATTCCGTCCCGCATCAACCCTTAAAAAGGTGAAAGTGATAAGGCCTCTGGTGTTAAAATTACAGTGCTAAAGGTAAACCATCTGACAGCCGCATCAAAAATAAGGTACTGCCATATTGTTGTCGCTTTAAAGACTTATCTTTACCGCTCATTAAGTAACGTAAATACCCTCTAGTAAGACTCATACTTATAGCTGTTGAACCCGGAGGTATTGAATTACCTGAACTTTTAATAATACCCCTCTAGGGTCTCCAGCATTTGACATTCAGATTCAAGTTCCCGTAGTGGAATCCTCACCTTAGTGGTGGAGATTCCACCTCACTTTTGTATGTGTATACCATTAAAATCCTAGTTAAGTATCGAACTATTACCAATCTTGTGCAGGGCTGCGATTCCGAGATTCTAGAGTTTAGCACGTAAATATGAACTCGGACGCGTGAGCCCTGGGCGAATCGATTCCCCATCGTTTTGGCAAGTCCAAGACTGTTTATTCCGATTTATTATGTGCTTGTATTATAACCTGTGAATATTTTTATGTGTATGTATATTTATCATCATTTTCATTTATTTACTATTAAAAGTCAAGTTGTTAAGCAATCCCGTTTCTTTATTTCAAAGAGTAAATTCACGACCTCCTCCCAAACCCGCCCAAGGTACTTTCTGTTTCAGGATCCAGGACGGGTCAGACTGTTTACCTCGACGCTGGCAAACACACCAGAGGATTTTCCCTCCAAACCTCCGGGTTCAACAGCTATAAGTATGAGTCTTACTAGAGGGTATTTACGTTACTTAATGAGCGGTAAAGATAAGTCTTTAAAGCGACAACAATATGGCAGTACCTTATTTTTGATGCGGCTGTCAGATGGTTTACCTTTAGCACTGTAATTTTAACACCAGAGGCCTTATCACTTTCACCTTTTTAAGGGTTGATGCGGGACGGAATCTTTTCCTTGAAACTCGACTGGGGCCTCCTAAGCTACGGGAACCGATGAAGGTGGCGGAAGAGTCGGTACGAGCTTCTTCTGGCGGGCGGGATTACTTCTCGACTATTCGATAGACGATAATCACTTTACTTGAAAATGATGCATTTCCGGAACGGGAAGCCGTGCGAAATAACTTAACGTTAGCACGACCGAATCTCGAATAACTTGAGAGTTCAGTGAGTCGCAAACACTTTATTTACGGTAAAATCTGATAGTTCACTTAAAGATAATCGGTAAACGAAACGTTAGCGGTATCAGAATATTCTTTAGCACCAATCGTAACGGGAGATGAAGCAGAGCTTCATTTTCTTCACAAACGGTAAAGTTTCGAGACGATAAGCGGTACTTGGTCGTTCTTTAGGTCAAGTCGGGTTGACAGATCGGGAACGACTAAAGCCCAATTCACATTATAGGTCAGGTCACGGTTCGGTCTCGCTCCGGTCCCGGTCCGGTCAAATATTGTAGCATGTATTTTCAATGCACCTGTGCACACTAGCGGTCACGGGCAACGCACGGTACGCTCACCTGACCGCGGCAATTCTTCGCAACGATCTTTTGACCGAATCGAGACCTGTCCGCTGTGTCAAACACGCGGTCTGTTTTGTTTATTCTAAAGAAATCGTGTATTGTGATTATTGAAAATGGACGAACAATTAATAGAATTAGTACGATCTCACCAAGAATTATATAATTTCGTAGATAAACGATATTCGGACAATACGCACAAAAATAAAATTTGGAAGGAGATTGGAGAACAGCTAACAAACAAAAAAGGTTAGTAGATATTTTATTAACATATTACAATTTAAAGTTTTTTTTACATCGTTCTAATTAATAGTACAATTGACAGTAAGGAAGAATATTTTAAATTTTATCCATTTGCCAAGAAACAGCCCCAGCTTCAGAATTAAAAAAAGTTTTAAATGTTTCTCTTACGTTAAACGCCGCTTGTTGTGCATTGCCCCCTTGTCTTGGCAAAGGACAAAAATGAGTATTTTGTTCACTGCAAGGTGGATCTTGTACGCCTGCATATATTCCAGCATTATCACGAAGAAAATTATGTAAAATGCAGGTTGTTAAAATAATGTTTTCAACATTCCCAGGTTTTGAATTTAATTTTCTTAAATATATACGAAACCTTTGTGCCAATATACCAAAGGCATTTTCGACTATTCGCCTAGCACGACAAAGGCGATAGTTAAAAATTCGTTTTTCTATGTCATTCGCTGCTTGAGGTTCAGGATAAGGTCTCAAAAGATTATTCTTTAGTGGAAATGCTGAATCTCCTACAATTACATAAGGTGCCAGCAAATTTGTACCAGGTAGTACTTTTTCTTCCGGAACTGCTAATTTTTTATTCTCTAGTGCCTTTCCCAGTTTGGAATTTGCAAGAATACCGCCATCACTGTTTTTTCCATAAGATCCTATATCAACTATTAGAAATTTGTAATTGGCATCCACCAAGGCCAATAACACCACAGAAAACGTTTTTTTGTAATTAAAAAAGTTAGAACCGCTATTTGGGGGTGCCACAATCTCAATATGTTTACCATCCAAAGCACCCAGACAGTTGGGGAAATTCCAGAGGTTCCAAAAATTGATTGCATTTTGTTCCCAGTCTTCTTTCTTTGGCGTAGGGATGCATTCTTCCTGAAGATTCTTAATTATTGCTCCACATACTTCTTGCACTATACATTGTACAGTAGAATTCCCAAGTCGGTAGCTAAATGCAATGGTTTTAAATGAATCTCCTGTTGCTAAAAACCTGAAACAAATTAAGAAGTACAACCTTTACTTGTCATAAACAGAATAGCAATAACTAATATGAGTAATATGGGACCACCCTTGTCTTATTTACAGATCAGGTGTATTGCAAAAAACGGTGGGAATCTTTGCGTTCCCAGTTTCGTAAAATATGTCGTTTTCGCAAATCCAAAACAGGGCAGGCTGCTACATCAAAAAAGAAGTGGAAGTATGAAGACGAATTGTCGTTTTTACTTCCACATATGAAAGATAAACCACGCTTGACTTCATTAGAAGTGGAAGGTGAGTCGTCAAACGCCGAATCTGAACAAGAGGAAGGTGTACAGGATGAAAATGCAAGCTCATCGGAAATACTGCAGCATACAGAGGAGATACCGTTAAATTCCTCACAAACAGTAGAAGGGTCATCTTTCTCAGGGGAGGGCGGAAGTTCCTGCTTTACTCCGACCAACTCACGAAAAGGTGTAAAGAGAACGACAAAAAAGAATAAAATCCATCATGGAGCCTCCGAGACTGCGGGATCTACTTTAATGAAGTATATTATCTCCCAGAAGGCAGCGGAAGAGCCTCGACCAAAAGATCCTTTGGACATTTTCTTTGATGGCATAAATGCAACAGTCAAAACTTTCTCTGAATTAGATAAACATATTGCCAAAACCAAGATTTTTAACATTGTGTCGGAAATGGAAGTAAAATATTTAAATGATGGCAAGCCGCCTCAGGCTAATCATCAACTTCCATATCACTCCTTTCCACATTCATCACACCAAGAAGGTAATTATCCCTACCCACTGATTCCTGCAGCTCCTTCTTCATATTCAAGAACTGCAACTCCTACGCCAACTTCAAGCAATAATTCATGTTCATCATATTTCGAAGCATTTTCTCCCATTGGCAATGAGTGATATTAATTTGTTTTATTTTTAAACTATATTAATTTTGATTTTTACAAATATGATTATATGATCAAAAAGTCTTTGAATAACGGTTGCTGTGGAATTTAAGCCATCTATAATTTTTTTAATTTTTTATATTCCTTTTGCAACGTTAGGTGTATTTAACAGCAACGGTTATCCAAAGACTTTTTGATCTTATGATACAATTATATGTATAATAAAAGAATTATCTGTACCTAACTTGATTATTATTTATTATTATTATTATATTCACTTACCTTAGACAAACTGCTAATTTTTCGATTGGCGAAACAGCTTCACGGAATGATGTATTCTTTTTTGTTATATCGTTTTTAATTTTACGAAGTACGTATTGAAATTGGTACTTGGGCATCCGAAAATATTGAAAAAATTTGGTTTCGTCATCCATTAGCTCTCTATACAAGGTAAAAAACTCTCCCTCTGTTTTCCGTTTACTTAACATTTGATGCACCCATATACGCCTACGCTTACTTGCTACTTTATTTTCTTCTTCCTCATCTAAAATAAGGGCCATCATGGCTAGATCCGTTTTTGAAAAGTTATTAAACATTAGGTAGGAATGGGAATGTGTGCACTGCAGCTAATAGAAGACTGTTGTATGGCCGCGGTATGACCGTACAGTGTGAACACTAGACAAAATTCCTTGACCGTGATCAGTCCGAGACCGAACCGTGACCTGACCTATAATGTGAATTGGGCTTAAGGCTCTCTCTCCCGAGTAGAGCATGCGTGACTTTTAGTTTTAGGGGACCGACTTTGAAAAGCGGGCAGCCGATTGGCTAACTGGTTTACAAGGGGTGTATACTCGGGGTTTTAAGGCCAGGGGTAATATGATATCCTGTTGACTTGAAAAGTACAGACAGAAATCCTGGAAATGAAAAGCGTATTTCAGCATTCCATCACGTTTAAATGGCAAGTGGGAAGGCCATCATGCGATCACCGAGCGCAATGCGAGGGGTAGCCTGTTAACATGGACTAAGCCACATTCTTACAGGGTGACGTATTGTACTGGCCCCAAGGGATATAACACACTCCCACATCGAGTGGTTGCAATCGATGCGAGCAGTGTGGAGGAAATGACAAAATAACCATTCCATTCTCTCTTGTGTACATTATCGCACTCAGTGAAGAATGCGTCTCGTGGTTGTCAAGAAGAATTAGTATTCTATTTTCTCGGGAGCAATGGGTATGGTGTTGTATATGCTGTAAAACTTTTACGAAAATCTCTGTTGTCATCCAACCGGATTTTGAACCATATGCTTCTGAACCTTCTGGACATCCTTTAAGAAACTCATCTTTCATCCTTACGCGTGGAAATATATATACAGGTGGAAGAGACCTACCCGATGCTGTAACAATTCCGCAGAAAGTAACTAGTTCTCCTCTCTCTCCAGATACACATTGTCCGACCTGTTTTTTTCCTGTTTTAGCTACCACCCTTGGTGCTTGCAACACCGTCGTAACGCCGGTTTCGTCCAAATTTATAATACTTTCGGCATTAAATTTGTATTGGGTAAGGACTTTCAAATAGTTATCAAAAAAAGCATTTACATTATGTCGGTTAAATGACGTCGCTCGAGACAGACTTGTGTTTTCCGGCTTACGTAACGCCAAATCGGGATGTCGTTTCATGTAAGATTGAGAACCCAGTCAATGCCAGCAATGCCATTCGTATCCCATGTTGTAGGATATTGTTTCTGCAAACGCTTTGCGTAGTTGAATGCTAGGTCTCGCACCTGTTTAAGAGTTAAGCCGTATTGTATATCTGAGGACCTTAATATGTATTGTTTTAGTTCTGCTTCCTCTTTATCAGTGAAAACTTGTCTTGTATTGTACTTCTTATGGTCTCTTTCTTCTTCACTGTCATTTCCAGAATCTGAACTATCGAGCCCCCTATTATTCGCCTTAGCAATTTTAACTCTGTCATGCAACGTAGATTTCTTTATGTTATAAGTAGCCGCTGCTTGTCGGACACTCATAATGCCCCTTAAACACTGCTTCACGGCGTCTTTAATAGACTCTTCCGGAATATTAGACCTTTCCGTCTTTTGTTTGTATGTCCTCACCATTGCTGGAAGCAGAAACAAGGAACAGTGGAAAAGTACGATATAAAGGGGGCACTTTCGGACAGTCCGAATGTGCCCCCAGCTGCTCGTCCGAATTAGCCCCTTATGTTGTTTAAATAAAAAGTGAAACATTAAAAATTTTTTTAGGTTTTCTAGAGTAAAACTGATGTGCCTAAGTAATGAGTTGATATTCCTTAATTTCAATTAGCGCACCAAGAAAAACAAATTAGACAGTCAAAACAAATTAGAAGCTTACCAGTTAAAACCAAAAATTACATGCACGAGTAACAAAAAACATTTATGCTGATAAGACAGCTATGCACATACCAATAGCTATGCACTTTTGTTTGAAGAATCAGTATATTACTGCCATCTGTTAAGAATTTTTTCAGATTTTTAAAATCACGGCTTGGCGGTAAATTTGAACTGTCCGTAAGTCCCCCCTTCTCCCCTAAAAGATAAGGATAGTCAAGATGAAAATGATAATTTTAAATTGATTATTAATTTAATGAAAGAAAATCAAAATAACTTGGAAAATAAAATAGAGAATAGTATTCAAGAAATGAAGAATAATCAGATTAAATTGGAAAATAAAATAGAGAATAGTATTCTTAATTTGGAAAATAAAATAGAGAATAATCAAAGTAACTTGGAAAATAAAATAGAGAATAGTATTCAAGAAATGAAGAATAATCAGATTAAATTGGAAACGAATAACCATTAATTTCATTATTCAATTTTAATTTTATTAAACTTGACAACCAAAAAAAGTAAACACAAACAGTTCGTTGTAATTATTTTTACTCATTTATAGTAATTTATTACTTTACAAACAAGTTTAATAAGTACTACAATATCCTAAATCACAAAACACAAACTTACTGTTAAAGATAAGTACAGATAAATGACAATATGAAATCAATCACTAACAAATAATTTAGGAAACTAAAAAATAACCAATAAAAAAGAAATACCATCGCAACAAGTTTACCAATAAGTAAATCCTAAACTACAAAACACAACTTCTTGTTATAAATGACACACACACTTTTAAAAAATGTACCTGGCAAACACGATAATTTGTAAGGTTTTTCTCTCCCGACAACACTAAATCGCGCACTTTCACGTTTTCTATTCGTTCCTGATATCCTGAATAGTTTTTTCCAAGGGAATTGCGTATCTAAGATCTTCTTTGTTGTTACATTCAGGTACACAACACGATCTCTTCCTGGCGCCACTCATTTCTAATATTATTTAATTCACCTTGTAACACGCCAAATAAGATATACGCACACAATAAAAAACCTTTTATATTTGATAGCAACGTAAAAACCAACAAATTTATGTAAAAATCAAACTGTACGTGTACCATAAATAACAAAATGGGTTTCAGTTCTGTGTACTTCCCAGGACGTTTGTGTACTTCCCCTACTAAAATTAGTCAAAGTGGCGTATGAGCATGAGTCGTCACGTGATGCAAGTGTGTAACAAAGAATAAGTTATCTCTTTCTAGCACGCTCAGCTGCTGCCATCTAGATATTTGTCACCAACTACTTTTACGAACCCCACATGCGTATTAGAGTTCCCAGTGCCTGGATTTGCCAACCGCGACGTGCTTGTGACTACCTCGATTGTTGCGCTGCAGCGGACGATCGTTACGCCACTGTCGCCAAACTAAATGCCTTCTCAATTTACATATTGCTGAGTTTGTTGCATAGTTTTCGGCGTTTTAGCGTCCAAATTGGGCTATATTCTCCAAATTATGTTATTAGAATTCTTCAGGTTATGTTTCATTTTTAATATCATTAATAATTTCCATCTACTACAATTTAAGCTAGTTTTAAGCCCAAAATGTGTTTATTGCAGTTGAGAGCAAGCGTGGTATTAAGATAATTTGGAGTTATCTTATTGCATGTGGTTGTAGTACCGTTTTGAAAATTGAAAGTGAACAAACCGTAACACAATAAGAAGACGGTATTGTTGAACTTTCAATCACCGACGGTTCAGTGCAGTGGTTTGCAAATCTCTGCTTATTAGTAGTAAAAACACCTTAATTAGAAAGTAAGATAAGTTAAGATTGGTTTATAAGTGTTAAATGTACAATGCTACATACACAGGTCAATAAAATACCATACTCATACATAGATATGCATTACAAAAGTATGAAATAGATGAACATAATATACAACTCCAATAAAACAGAGCATTGCTAATGGCCGTATCTAAAAATTCCTCGTATGAGTAGAATGCCTTTATTAGGATTTAATAGTTTTTTTGAACTTGTCAAAACGTAGTGTTTTATGGGTGCTGATAGAAACTTCCTAGGTATATAACACCAGTTTGAGTCTTTTTTAATCTGCGGAAATGGGGTATAATATTTCCTTTGCATCAAGTATCAAGAGTATGAATCTCCGAGTGCATGTTCAAGCTATCCAGATTTTCCTAAACGTACATCAAGCTTTCTAGAATATACAGGGTGTTTGCTAACGTGTGTCTCAAAATTTGGAGTCTGGGTCTGCCCTTCAAAATAAGTAAGAAACTATGTCTGGAAACCAATGCCGGCCGAGTTGTAACATTTTTTAAAAGTAGTGGTTAACGTAAAAGCTTGGAGTTTTTTCTTAAATAAGGACAAAAATGTTAAGTGGCTGAAACGAGAATAAAACCATAGAGGAAAAAATCATTTTGATAAAACCGATATTTATAATACATTCAGAAAACTCCCGTGACATTTCATGTGTTAAATGGAAAATTCAGTTTGTTAACAAAAAAAATCCCTATCAGCTATTAGTAATCAAAGCCCCATTTTCAAAAATTAATAGTTATTTTTATACTATCCAACTAAATTTTCCATTTGACACATTAAACGTCACGTTAGTTTTCTGGATTGATTATATGTATTTATAAGCAGTTTTCCACACCACACATTTGTAGCACACATACCGTAGCTTGTGAAATATCCAGACGTTGGCAAGTTTTTATAAAAAATTTACCAACTCGTTTCATACATAATAATAATCAAATCAAATCAAATAGTTTATTCAGTAAAATAAAACGAAGGTTTATTCAGTTTATTCAGTGCTCATGGAGTTGAAATACAACATTGATACCAAAATAATTTGCCATTAAATACAATAATTCAAAATTATATATAACAATTGAAAATAAATAAATAAATAAAATAATAGATGTAATTTTTATTTATTTCATAAATTATTCCTCAAGGGAACCACAAAGGATAGAATAACAATTTTAGACATAAGATGAATCTGATGAATAGAACATAAAAATATATGTGCCAACAGTAGTATGGTTGAACACCCAAATTAGTCAATTTATTGTTTGTAGTTTCAGAAAAACCACTCACTTTATAAAATTTTTCTGTGAAAAACGAGCCACTTTAAATTGTTTGTAGTTTTTTGTGTTTAATAACAGTAGGAAAGTGTTATTAAAGAGTTTAACCTAATTAAATAAATATAATAATAGAGTTGAAATCGGTATTTGAGAATTGCAAAATACAAAAATGATATTACATTAATTGTTATATGGGCGGCAGCTGCCATGGATATTTTCAATTGTTCAATTTTAAGGCTGGAGTTTACACCTTGAAATATACCCCATTTTATGCACATTTTGCTCCAATTTTTCAGAGCCAATTTTAAAGTATGAAGGGCGGGCGAAATTTTTTTCTTATTATTGGTGTTTTATATCTGTCTACACATAGAACGTTTTTGTTTAATTTCTAAAAACTAACTTTTCAGCAGCTGCACTGAAGATGCCCTTGTAAGGGCGAAAACGTTTTGCTTTTACCATCTTTAAATTTTTACATTAAAATCTGTGGGTTAACGACTACGTGCTATCAAACCTTCGTTTTATTTACAACTAACAGGACCATTCATTTATTTCATATTCATATTTAATTTAGACAAGAAAATTGTAAATGAATTTTGGTAACGTCAGAAGACTCTGAAATATTTAAAAATATGAAACAAAATTCCAAGGCAAGCCGTTAGGAAGGTATTTGTAATCATACAGACAGCATTATTCTTGTTATTGTAGGTATGCAACTTTCCATACATCAAATTGTTTAAAAACTACTGCAGTTAAAGTCACTAATATTTATTACACTCAATTATCCAAAATATCTAGTCATAAACTACTATTTCCTAAATTTCCACGCCGGTTGTTGCACACGAGGTTTGCAGTTCTCAAACAAGATTTGGCTAAATTTCCAAAAACTGTTTGCTGTTCGCAAATTCATACTCTACGACAGATATTTAAAGCTAAGTAGGTACATATTTTCTGATCAATCAAGTTTTAGATAAAAATAGTTTTAATAAGAGAAATTTCAATTATTAAACAAATTGCATACAGCAATGGCTATAACACTACACTTATTGACAACTTAATTAAAACAGAAAAATTATAAATTACCTATTCAAAATGTTTATTCTATTAACGACTCTAATAAAACATCAAAATACGTTTCGATTCCATATTTTGGTAATATTTCAGAAAAGATTGCTAAAATTATAAATAATACAAATAAATATAAAGTCACTTTTAAAACAAATAAAAATATTCTATACACTCTTTTCAATGCTAAAGACAAAACTAACGACTAGCTAAAATCAGGTATTTATAAATTAAATTGTTCATATTGTAATTCAGTCTATATAGGTCAAACAATTAGATATTTCAGTATTAGGCAAAAAGAACATATCCCATATTAAATATTAAATATTAAATATTAAATATTAAATATTAAATATTAAATATTAAATATTAAATATTAAATATTAAATATTAAATATTAAATATTAAATATTAAATATTAAATATTAAATATTAAATATTAAATATTAAATATTAAATATTAAATATTAAATATTAAATATTAAATATTAAATATTAAATATTAAATATTAAATATTAAATATTAAATATTAAATATTAAATATTAAATATTAAATATTAAATATTAAATATTAAATATTAAATATTAAATATTAAATATTAAATATTAAATATTAAATATTAAATATTAAATATTAAATATTAAATATTAAATATTAAATATTAAATATTAAATATTAAATATTAAATATTAAATATTAAATATTAAATATTAAATATTAAATATTAAATATTAAATATTAAATATTAAATATTAAATATTAAATATTAAATATTAAATATTAAATATTAAATATTAAATATTAAATATTAAATATTAAATATTAAATATTAAATATTAAATATTAAATATTAAATATTAAATATTAAATATTAAATATTAAATATTAAATATTAAATATTAAATATTAAATATTAAATATTAAATATTAAATATTAAATATTAAATATTAAATATTAAATATTAAATATTAAATATTAAATATTAAATATTAAATATTAAATATTAAATATTAAATATTAAATATTAAATATTAAATATTAAATATTAAATATTAAATATTAAATATTAAATATTAAATATTAAATATTAAATATTAAATATTAAATATTAAATATTAAATATTAAATATTAAATATTAAATATTAAATATTAAATATTAAATATTAAATATTAAATATTAAATATTAAATATTAAATATTAAATATTAAATATTAAATATTAAATATTAAATATTAAATATTAAATATTAAATATTAAATATTAAATATTAAATATTAAATATTAAATATTAAATATTAAATATTAAATATTAAATATTAAATATTAAATATTAAATATTAAATATTAAATATTAAATATTAAATATTAAATATTAAATATTAAATATTAAATATTAAATATTAAATATTAAATATTAAATATTAAATATTAAATATTAAATATTAAATATTAAATATTAAATATTAAATATTAAATATTAAATATTAAATATTAAATATTAAATATTAAATATTAAATAAATATTAAATATTAAATATTAAATATTAAATATTAAATATTAAATATTAAATATTAAATATTAAATATTAAATATTAAATATTAAATATTAAATATTAAATATTAAAATTAGATGAGAAGATTAAAAATATAAATGGAAAATTTAGCATAAAGAATGTAGGATTAGAAAAATAGATAAAAATAGTTCAGCAGGAGTCTGATAGTAAAAATGAAAAGGTAAAAGAAGTAGTAATGGAAGGGTTGAATAAAGTGAGTATAATGAGGTAGATGAGAAAGTAGTAAATATAAATAGGAAATGTTTAATTGTATGTCAAAAAGAAGTGGAAAGTAAAATGGATAACGTAAGAGATGTATGTGATGAAGTGAGTGATAAATATGAATTAATGAACGAAGATTGTACCCTGACTTAAAAGATTTGTACAAACAGGCTAAAGAAAAACACACCCTTCTTATTAACAATACAAAACGAGACTATTTTCAAAATAAAATATTTAATTCCGATAATCCGGAAAAATCTACTTGGGCTGTTATATCCGAACTATCAAATAAAAGTACTAATAAATTAAACAACATAACCTTGCATAATAATGATACGGTTGTTGAAGACCCTACACAAATAGCATCAATGTTTAACGATTTTTTGTAAATGCGCCAATTAGTTTGGTTCAAAAGATACCAAACAAAAACGAAATCTCCTCAAACAACTATACCCAAAATAAACATACACTATTTCTAAATCCCTTTACTGAAGAAGAACTGTTTAATATTTTAAATAAAAAACTTAAAAATAAAAAATCAGCTGGTATGGATGAAATACCAGTTTTCCTAATAAAAGGAGTTCTAGGAGCGTTAGTAAAACCACTAACGCACTTAGTAAACCTCTCCTTTTACACGGGTACATTCCCAAAATGCCTAAATGTAGGAAGAGTGGTTCCCATTTTTAAAAGAAAAAACGCTCACTTAATAGAAAACCGTGTACCGTGTTGTTTTTCTAATGTATTCGAATATGCTTATCTGGACCGCTTAATGCTATTCCTAAATAAATTCGGAATTCTAAATGATAAGCAACATGGTTTCCGTAGTGGGAGGTCCACAGACACAGCTCTCAAAAAATTTTATAATCAAGTAATCGAAGGTGTGGAAGCAGGAGAATGTCCTGTTGGGATTTTTTGTGATGTCAGCAGAGCTTTCGACTGTGTGAACCATGATAAGCTGTTATGTCAACTGGAAAACTATGGTATCAGGGGTCTTTCTTTGGATTGGATTACTTCATATATAAAAAATCGTAAACAATTTGTCTCAGTGCTGCACAGTAGTCATAATAATGTTAGTAATTTCAGATCACATTGTCGTACTTTAAATATGGGGGTTCCACAAGGCTCTATACTGGGCCCTATACTTTTCATTTTATATGTAAATGATCTCGACACAGTGTTACCTGGTCACTACTTTACTATGTATGCAGATGATTTATCACTGATAATCCCGGATCGCTCATCATTTACTGCACTAAAAGACAGTTGTAATTCTGTCTTTGAAAAATTGGTTTCATACTTCAATGAGCATTACTTGTATTTTAATGCCGAGAAAACTCAATTAATACGATTTCACAGTAAAAACAAAGTTTGCGACCCACTTACTGTAAATATTAACAACGCTGCTAGAACATCAAACAGCGTCGAGGATGTTAAATTCTTAGGTGTGACTATAGACGAACGTCTTAATTGGAAGTCAATGTGAAAGTCTTATCTCAAAGATGGGCACCATTTCTTTTTTATTCCGCAATATAAAATCCGTCCTTACTTCAAAACAGCTTATTAATTTATATTATGCACAAGTTGAGTCGCGACTAAGATTTGGTGTCTGTCTTTGGGGTAATTCCACCCTATCACGACAAGTTTTTGTAATGCAAAAACGCATTTTAAGATGTATTGCTGGAATCTCCCAAAGGGAGACATGTAAAACTATATTTTCAAGTTATGGTATTTTAACCTTACCCGCTTTGTATATTTTTGAACTGTGTGTCTATGTTCATAAAAACAAATGTAAGTTTATTTTAAATAGTGATGTACATTGTAGAACTACGAGGCATAAGGATGATTTCTATATACCTCAAGCTAGGCTAAACAAAACCATGGAATCACCAAATTACATAGGTCCCAGAGCTTATAATCTGTTACCTACAAATATTAAAAACTACGTAAAAACCAAAGATTTTAAATTTAATTTAAAGACATATCTGGTGGGAAAGTGTCTGTATAATGTGTGTGACTATTTTATTTGTTAACTGTTAATTTGTTTATATCTTAAGTTAGTTATTATGACCATTTCCTATACAATTGTGCTGTCAAAAGGAAAATAAAGATTATTATTATTATTATAAGAAAGTAAGGAATTGAATGGGAAAGAAAGAAGTAATATGGGAAATAATGTTATTATGAATTTAGGAGTTATTGAAAAGGAAGGTTCTAGATTTAATAAGAGAAGGGGAGAATATCCTGTTGCTTGTATAAAAGAAATGAAGGATTATTTAAAGCATATTAAAAGAACAGGAAAGAAAGAGACATTTAAAGGAAAAAGAGTAAGAAAGATAGAGCAATATAAAGTAAGAAAGAAAGAGAAATTTAAAGGAAAAAGAGTAAGAAAGATAGAGCAATATAAAGTAAGAAAGAAAAAGAAATTTAAAGGAAAAAGAGTAAGAAAGATAGAGCAATATAAAGTAAGAAAGAAAGAGAAATTTAAAATTAAAAGAGTAAGAAAGCAAGAGCAATTTAACATAAAGAGAGTAAGAAAGAAAAAACAATTTAAAATGAAAAGATTGGGAAAGAAGGTGTAGATGTGAAGAGGTTAATTAGATAGAGCAGGAGAATGGAAGTAATTAGAGGGGATGATAGAGAGGTAGAGGGGAGAATATTATAGGAATATGTTATGAAGAGAGGAAGAAGTTTTTTTTTTAAGTTATTTACCAATAGAGTAATAGAATAATTTAATGATAAAAATATTATTTTGAAGGAAGGAAGAAGTTTGAATTTATTTAAATGTAATAAAAAAGAAGAATACTCAGATGAAAAATATTATATTTATTTAGTATTAATAAGTCTGCAAACAAGTAGGAAAGAAGGAATAATGTAAAAACAAAATGATTAAGAAAGGAGGAAGATGTAAATATGAGGGAATAATTTTATAAAAAAGTATGGGATAGGGGATGATTTTTGCAAGATTAACAAGGTTAAAAGAATAGGAAGAATTACAAGTTTTTATAAATAATGAAGAAATATTTGATGAAGTATGAGGAGATTGCAAGTGAATATAAGATTATAAGTAAGGAAAGATGATGATATTACAGGCTTTGAAGTATAATATGTTATATCCTTTGGGGCCAGTACAATACGTCACCCTGTAAGAATGTGGCCCAGTCCATGTTAACAGGCTACCCCTCGCATTGCGCTCACCGAGCGCAATGATAACCTTGCCACTTGCCATTTAAACGTGATAGAATGCTGAAATATGCTTTCAGTTCCCGGATTTCTGTCTGTACTTTTCAAGTCAACAAGAGATCAAATTACCCCCTGGCCTTAAAGTCACAAGCACCCACCCCTTGTAAACCAGTCAGCCAATCGGCTGCCCGCTTTTCAAAGTCAGTCCCCTAAAACTAAAAGTCACGCATGCTCTACGTCCGCAAGAGAGCCTAAGTCGTTCCCGATCTGTCAACCCGACTTGACCTAAAGAACGACCAATTTACCGCTTATCGTCTCGGGGAGAAATTACCGTTTATTTAGAAGACAAAGTTCCGTTTCGTCTCGTTTTGAGTTAAAGATTGGTCTGATACCGCTAACGTTTCAACTACCGATTGTTTTTAAGTGAACTATCAGATCCTATCGTTGTTCCGGTTGTGAAGTCGATAAGTTATATCGCACGAGAATGTATCCCGTTCAAATAGAGTGAATATTCCCGATCAAGGAGAGAAGTTCTCCAACCCGTCAAGAAATTCCCGTACCGGCTCTTCAGTCACCGCATCGGTTCCCGTCGTCAAGGACCACCTCTCTAGAACCGTGAAGGACCCCATCCCGTACCGCCAGTAAAATGTGTTTAAAGTGAAAGGCCTCTATTGTGCAATCTTAAAGTGCAAAGAGATAAACCGTCTGACGACCTCATCACCGAACAGGTACTGAATTCATGTTTATACCTTTAACATTTGATTCCCCTTGTGAATCACCGTAAATTAACGTAGAGAATCCCGTCTACTTTAATAAAGTAGAAGACAATACTTTTGTGTTCCGAAGAGTTGCTTCGGTAATAATTACGAATTGTAGTCTAGTTTATATTATATTTACTGTACAGGGCGACGACCTCGAGAATCTAGAGCTTACCGTAAATAAGATCTCGAGTTTGTGCGCTCTGGGCTGAATCGATTCCCCCCATTGATTGTTTATCGCAATTTATTAATACTTATGTGTGTTATCATACTTGTTTATTTTTAGGTTTTGTATAAATATGTTTTTGATTCATCTCTCCTCATTATTGAGGGAGATTCTGTGTAAATATGTTATGTCACCCCTTTTCTTATTGCAAGTCAATAATTAAAAGTTAAATCGTTTAAAAGTAACGCATTTTGATTGAAAAGTAATTTCATGACCTCCTCCCGAACCCTCCCCAGTTGCTTGTCTGTTACAGGTACGTTAGTAGGCCAACAGGTGCAGTCCGACTGTTTATCTCGAAGCCTGCGATATGCACATCTCCGAGGCTTTTCCTATTTTTGCCTCCAAAGTCTTAAGACCATCAGAAAAATAGGTGGCGCCCTTTTAACACTCCCTGTGTAAGTTAACGTTCCGCCCTTATATCGCGAATTAACCACCCACCCCAATCTCCACTAAGATAGCCGTCAGCACTTTTCTGTTCACGTGTACAAAATTAGGGAATGTACCGTAACAAATTTGGCGCCCTAAACGTGTGGGCCTTTTGAGTTTTGATTTAAATTCTCGCTTTGGGATTTTTGTGGTGAAATTTTCGCTATTTCCCTTGTATCGTTGTGTTTTTGGGTTAATTTAGGTCCCGATTATCTCGTTGTTTGTTTTAACATTCATAATGGGTTTTAAACTTATTATCGATCGCTTATCGAAGGTGGAACTCCAGTACGAATTAAGTATACGAGGTTCCACTCCCCTTCCGAAAACTACCACGCAATTACGAACCCTTTTACGTCAAGTCTTAAGAGACGAGGCCGCCGGCTCGGCACCTCCACGCCCGGCGACTCGCCCTTTCTCGTTTGAAGAAGATTACGCAGCATTACTTACGGTTAGGGGGGAAATACAAGCCCTTCTTGCCAGATTTATAGATCAACCAGATAGGAATACCGCTCAAGCTATTGAGACAAAATTCAGTCACGGACTAGCCCGTTTGGATGCAAGTATCCCTACGGCTGACGATCATTCCGCGCGTAAAGAAGCTTTGCTGGTCGAGCTTTCAGTTTTAATTACTCGTTATGAATTATCTCGTTATCGATCTAGGGTAAATATAAACCTTGACCCAGATGTACCGACAACTAGCGCTATTCCGGTAGTACCCTTAGTCTCTACGTCACGTTCCACGTCACCGTTAATGCCTAAAAGCAAAAATGTTGTACCGTCCGTCCCTGTCGCAAAATGGAATTTGACTTTTACGGGCGACGCCCGCGTTTTGTCGTTGAATGCGTTTTTAGAGCGGGTTAGCGAGCTATCGAGGGCACGAAGTGTGTCTGACACACAGCTGTTCGCGGAGGCCTGCGATCTATTTGCCGGTAAAGCCCTAATATGGTATCGCGCTAACGTGGAGTTAGTTAACAATTGGGAAGAACTCGCGGCCCTTTTGCGCCTTGAATTCCAACCAGTCAATTACGATGACCGATTACTTGAAGAAATCCAGAGGCGTACCCAGGGGGCTGACGAATCCATTGGGATTTTTGTTGCCGTTATGAAAAATTTATTTTCACGTTTATCGCAACCTTTGTCGGAAGAAAAGAAGTTACGCATTTTAATGCGGAATATAACTCCTTTTTTTCAAACGCAATTAGGACTTGTTGAAGTTCAGTCTATCCCGGAACTTATCAAGTGTGGTAGAAAAATTGAAGAGCGTCGTTACGCTGTAGAGAATTTCGTACCGCCTTCACGTAAGAGGAATGACCTCGAAACGGATTTAGCTTATATAGATACCGCTCCGGTCGAAATAAATGTACCTAATCCGGTTTTAGACGTTGCAACCGCGAATATTAGAGATAATGCAATTTCTAATACTCAAGAAATTTCCGTCCGGGCTACTCAGCGATTTACCGCGTCATCTAACGCTAATCCACTTTTATGTTGGAATTGTGGAGATTCGAACCATCGTGCGGGTCAATGCCCTAAACCACGCACTAAACTTTATTGTTATCGTTGCGGAAAACCGGAAGTTACCGTGAACACTTGTCCTAAGTGTGGAAAATCGAATAATTCACGCGCTCCGTCGGGAAACGAACCGAGGAAGCATTAAGTGGTCGTGCAATGTTCTCCCGTCCCGTCTCGTATTCGACCTACCCTATACAAATGTAACAATTTTTCATTTGTCACAATTCAATTTTATTATGTTTCGATTTTGATTTAGGTAATTTTGGTTGCCTATGTTATACGTCTTTCGTTTCATTTATTTGGAAATTTTTCTACCTTTGTTTTCTTATCAAACCATATTTTATGGTATTTTTCCAATCAATGCTCTGCCTGCGTTGAACGAGCAAACATCGTTGTAGAAATTTAATTCGATTGTTACGAATTGAGTGCATATTAATTGAAATTTGTTAAAGAATTATTTATTTTTCTTATTCCAACAACCGCATGGTGGCGTTTTTACAGGTTGTTTTAGTATATCTATCAAAGATAGCGAACGGAAAAGTTTTAAGGATAAAAATCTATATACTACCTACAAATAATTTAATTCAACACTCGACTTGGGAAGAATTCGATTGCCGATAAGCAACATAAGGATAAAAATCTACATACTACCCACAAATAATTTAATTCAACCCTCGGCTTGGGAAGAATTCGATCGCCGATAAGCAACAAATAGCAATATTAATGGTACTACGAAATTTAAGGTCAGATAAATTTATTTATTACGTCCGATTTCGTGGAAACTGAAGTATAACAACAGTTTGTGTTCATCAATTTCATTGAGACTAATTATTTCTTTAAATATTCAAATAACCTATTTGTTATTAATAATTTTTTATGCAAACTTGATCAAATTGTTCAATATCATTGATTTGTAAGTTGTGAAGCAGATTTATGTTTTGATTTCATATTAAGTAAACAATCTAGGGAAATTCTGCTGAATTTTGTGCGGGTTTAATAATCTTTATCTTAACCTTTTGCGTGTAATGGCGGAAGTAATAAGGTAATAATTGAGAGATCTCCCAATGCAATTTATTGCTCCGTGCGTTTTCAGTTTTTTTAGTCAGTGGGGGGTTATGATTCTGCATAATTTGTTATCTGGATTTTTTTTCTCATAAAAGAAACGGAATCTGGTTTTCAATTATTATTGTTTATGTATTTTTTATTGAATCAGGTTGCTGCATTTGCTGCATTTAATTATTACGGTATTAAATATTTGGTTAGATTTTCGCAATAATTGTCTTATTTACTCACCCACGACCCAAAGCGCCGTCCTGAGTAGTCGGTGGCATTTTTTTATTTGTGCCCCTTGGTTTTCAATAAGGTGGGGTTACACAAACTTGTAGTGATAGGAAGGAAGAAAATTTTTTGCGTAATAAAGTTATTTTAGATTATTTTTTTGATAACGCTACCGCTGACGAACGCCCTCACGTCACGATTAATATTTTGGGTTACGATATGTTAGGATTATTAGATTCAGGAGCTAATCGCTCCATTTTAGGAGGGGAAGGTTGGAAAATTTTAGCGCCTTTAGGGCTTACGCTGAATACGGATTCTCGCCCAACCTGTTCCGTCGCTAATGGACATACTGTACCCAGTCTCGGCACCCTTACGCTACCGATACGGTTACGTGATCACGTATCGACTATCGATGTTTTAGTTGTACCGGATGTTCCGCATATATTGATCCTAGGGATTGATTTTTGGAAATCAGTGGGAATAGTCCCAGATTTATTTCGCGGTGAATGGAAATTTGCCAAACCTTATGTCGCTGCCGTCTCGTCTTCTTCGAAGAATTTACCGACTCTCGCTGCCGTTTCGACTCTGTCGGAAAATTTATTATCGGCTAAAGAACTTACCGTTTCGCAACGTACCGATTTGGATCGTGTTATCCAAAAACATTTTTCGAGAAACCCTAAATCATTAGGATGCGCTAAGCAAGTTGAGCATAATATCGTTACGTCTTCTCGCCCAATTAAACAAAGATATTATCCTGTTTCACCGGTCATGCAACAACATATCGACTCCGAATTAGATAAAATGTTAGAAATGGATGTGATAGAACGTTCTCAGAGCGCCTGGTCTAGCCCTATTTTATTAATAAAGAAGAAGGATTCCTCGTACCGCTTTTGCGTCGATTTTCGTAAATTAAATCAGGTTACAGAAAAGGATGCGTACCCTTTACCTTACGTTTCGGCCATTTTGGATCGTCTTCGTGATGCACGTTTCATAACCAGTCTCGACATTAAGTCTGCTTATTGGCAGATCCCGGTCGCAGAAGATTCTCGACAATATACCGCCTTTACGATTCCGAATCGTGGACTTTTCCACTTTAAACGAATGCCGTTTGGACTTCATAACGCTCCCGCAACATGGCAACGCCTGATTGATCGGGTCTTAGGTCCTGAATTGGAGCCTTTTGTTTTCGTGTATCTCGACGATGTCGTTATATGTACGCCTACTTTCGAGAAGCATCTCGAAATTCTCGCTGAAGTCCTTAAACGCTTGGAAGAAGCAGGGTTGACTTTGGGCCGTGATAAATGTCACTTTTGTAAGCCCGAGTTAAAATATTTGGGTTACGTGGTTAACGCTCAAGGATTGTTAGCGGACCCAGATAAAGTAACAGCAATTGTAAATATACCAGAACCTAAAAACGTCTCGGAAGTTAGGAGAATTATTGGAATGGCAAGCTGGTATCGACGTTTTATACCAGAATTTTCCGCTATTATCGCGCCACTTACCGCGCTTTTACGAAAAAAGCAGAAGTTTGAATGGACTGAAGAACGCGCTGTCGCTTTCTCGACCATCAAGCAACGATTGGTTTCTGCTCCAATTTTATCGTGTCCCGATTTTAATGTCCCTTTCGTGGTTCAAACAGACGCCTCAGCTTTTGGGATTGGATCTGTTTTAACGCAAACTATTGATGATAAAGAACAAGTAATCTGCTATATTAGCCGGTCGCTAAATAAAGCAGAGCGCAATTATTCCGTTACCGAGCGTGAATGTTTAGCGGTTTTGTGGGCAATTGAAAAATTGCGTCCCTATTTAGAAGGAACTCGCTTTACGGTGATTACAGATCACCATTCTCTCGTGTGGTTAAACTACCTTAAGGAACCTAGTGGTCGCTTGGCCAGATGGGCCGTGAAGATCCAACAATATGATTTTGAAATCATACATCGTAAGGGGAAAGATCACGTTGTTCCCGATACTTTGTCGCGTTCCGTTCCGATTATCGATAACGTTCTTGTAAGTCCCGTAGGAGATCCCGCTCCCGATACCCAGGTACAACCTGTGGTTAATTCTCGTACCGATCGGTGGTACAACCGCCTAATCAATAATGTCAAGCAAAACCCCCTATCGTACCCTTTATGGAAAATAAAGGAAGGGAAGTTATTTAAATATCTTTCACCTAGATACCCTGATTTAGCGCAAGATGAAGATAAGTGGAGAGAAGTAGTACCGAAGTTTAATCGTTCCGCTATTCTAAAATAGAATCATGATGAACCAATTGCCGGTCATTTAGGAATTTTTAAAACTTTTGCGCGTATCGCTCGACGATATTATTGGCCCAAACTTAAAGCTGATGTTGCTCGTTACGTTAATCGTTGTACCGTTTGTATCGCCCATAAGCCCGAACAAAAGAAGCCTGTTGGTTTTATGTCTCGGCACCCTATCGTTAAGAAACCTTGGCAAATGATATCGATTGATTTGGTAGGTCCACTACCTCGGTCGAGCCAAGGATATTCTTATATCTTGTCGGTTGTCGATTATTTCACGAAATTCACATTGTTCTTTCCGTTACGTTCCGCTACTGCTTCAGCAGTCGTTCAAAGAATTGAGGAGGGTGTCTTCCTGACGTTTGGAGCACCCCAATACCTACTTACCGATAATGGAGTACAGTTTCGTAGTAAAGAGTTTGCAAACTTGGTAAAGTCCTACTCGACTACGATTCTTTTTAACGCTTACTATCACGCTCAAGCCAACCCTGTCGAACGTGTCCATCGCGTATTGAAAACTATGCTCGCTTCTTACGTTAAGGAAAACCATAGAAATTGGGATCGATACTTAGCTAAAGTAGCTTGCGCTATTCGCACTGCGGTTCACGAAGCAATAGGGATGTCTCCCTATTTCGCAAATTTTGGTCGTGAAATGATTTTAGAAGGAAATCTTTTCGGTGAAGCTAACGATGCCGCTACCGCTGATAATATTCAGACCCCTGATCGCGAAACGCTTTTACGCCGAGCCCCTGCGCTCAACCAAATTTACGAAGATATCGTTAAAAGGTTAGATGTTGCCTATAAGAATGCCAAATCTCGCTATGACTTACGTAGACGTCCCGCTACTTTTGACGTTGGTGATACCGTGTGGCGTAAAAATTACGTCCTTTCCGATGCAGCCAAGCATTTTACCGCTAAACTGGCTCCTAAATTTTTAGGACCCTTTTTAATTCATCGTAAAGTCTCGTATAATACTTACGAATTATCTGACGCTTCTGGCATTTGTAAAGGCATTTGGCATGCGAAAGATTTAAAACTTAATCCCAGTGATGATTAGACATCCTCGTAGTTAGGAGGCTCTTTCGTTCCCTGATTTTATCTGGTTGTGGGAAAATTACAATGGGTGAATAGCGTGAAACTCAACGTACCCTCTTCAATGTGATTTCTTTGGGGGCTTCGAGCGTTTGTTTTTGTGTTTTCCAAACACAACCCCGTGTCGCCCTTGGTAGGTTGGTCGGTACTCTTCACGGGTGTAAGACTCCCCCCCTGATTTAAGACTTCCCCCCCCCGATTATGACAATCTTTTACCCTTTTTGGGGATTTTATCGTCTCGTTTATCGTTTCGTTTATCGTTTCGTTTATCGTTCCGTTTACCGTCTCGTTTATCGTTCCGTTTACCGTCTCGTTACCGTTTCCCTTTTGGGAATCTTAACGTCTCGCTTACCGTCTCGTTTCTCGTCTCGCTATCGCTCTCGCTTAGCGTCTCGCTTACCGTCTCGTTACCGTTCCGTTTACCGTCTCGTTACCGTTCCGTTTACCGTCTCGTTACCGTTCCGTTTATCGTCTCGTTTATCGTTCCGTGTTCATAGCATCACAGTAATGCTTCTCCATTTATAGTTTATCTTCTTTCAAGGATTTATTTACACTTGTGTAAGGAGATACCGTTTCGTTTGTCGTTTCGTTTATCGTTTACCGTCTCGTTACCGCTCTCGGTTTCGTCCCGTCTCGTTGTCGCTGTCCCCTTCGGATTTCTCTTGCCTCAAGAGAATTTCGGGGAAATTCTCTTCACGTAAGGGGGGTGTTATATCCTTTGGGGCCAGTACAATACGTCACCCTGTAAGAATGTGGCCCAGTCCATGTTAACAGGCTACCCCTCGCATTGCGCTCACCGAGCGCAATGATAACCTTGCCACTTGCCATTTAAACGTGATAGAATGCTGAAATATGCTTTCAGTTCCCGGATTTCTGTCTGTACTTTTCAAGTCAACAAGAGATCAAATTACCCCCTGGCCTTAAACTCACAAGCACCCACCCCTTGTAAACCAGTCAGCCAATCGGCTGCCCGCTTTTCAAAGTCAGTCCCCTAAAACTAAAAGTCACGCATGCTCTACGTCCGCAAGAGAGCCTAAGTCGTTCCCGATCTGTCAACCCGACTTGACCTAAAGAACGACCAATTTACCGCTTATCGTCTCGGGGAGAAATTACCGTTTATTTAGAAGACAAAGTTCCGTTTCGTCTCGTTTTGAGTTAAAGATTGGTCTGATACCGCTAACGTTTCAACTACCGATTGTTTTTAAGTGAACTATCAGATCCTATCGTTGTTCCGGTTGTGAAGTCGATAAGTTATATCGCACGAGAATGTATCCCGTTCAAATAGAGTGAATATTCCCGATCAAGGAGAGAAGTTCTCCAACCCGTCAAGAAATTCCCGTACCGAATCTTCAGTCACCGCATCGGTTCCCGTCGTCAAGGACCACCTCTCTAGCACCGTGAAGGACCCCATCCCGTACCGCCAGTAAAATGTGTTTAAAGTGAAAGGCCTCTATTGTGCAATTTTAAAGTGCAAAGAGATAAACCGTCTGACGACCTCATCACCGAACAGGTACTGAATTCATGTTTATACCTTTAACATTTGATTCCCCTTGTGAATCACCGTAAATTAACGTAGAGAATCCCGTCGACTTTAATAAAGTAGAAGACAATACTTTTGTGTTCCGAAGAGTTGCTTCGGTAATAATTACGAATTGTAGTCTAGTTTATATTATATTTACTGTACAGGACGACGACCTCGAGAATCTAGAGCTTACCGTAAATAAGATCTCGAGTTTGTGCGCTCTGGGCTGAATCGATTCCCCCCATTGATTGTTTATCGCAATTTATTAATACTTATGTGTGTTATCATACTTGTTTATTTTTAGGTTTTGTATAAATATGTTTTTGATTCATCTCTCCTCATTATTGAGGGAGATTCTGTGTAAATATGTTATGTCACCCCTTTTCTTATTGCAAGTCAATAATTAAAAGTTAAATCGTTTAAAAGTTACGCATTTTGATTGAAAAGTAATTTCATGACCTCCTCCCGAACCCTCCCCAGTTGCTTGTCTGTTACAGGTACGTTAGTAGGCCAACAGGTGCAGTCCGACTGTTTATCTCGAAGCCTGCGATATGCACATCTCCGAGGCTTTTCCTATTTTTGCCTCCAAAGTCTTAAGACCATCAGAAAAATAGGTGGCGCCCTTTTAACACTCCCTGTGTAAGTTAACGTTCCGCTCTTATATCGCGAATTAACCACCCACCCCAATCTCCACTAAGATAGCCGTCAGCACTTTTCTGTTCACGTGTACAAAATTAGGGAATGTACCGTAACAAATAATTATGGGAATAATAAATATGATTAAGCGTCGAATAATTATGATTATAAGAGTTGGGCGTCGAATGTTATAATAATGAATAAAGCGTCGAATAATATAATATTGAATAAAGCGTCGAATTATGATTATATGAATAATATGGGGTACTGAAGATAATAATGATATAAAGCGTCGAAGATAATAAATAAATGGGTTGGTTTATAGGTCAAAGTACTATGATAGAATTAACTAGAATGAAAAATAATATAAAATAGTAAGCAATTTTGAATATGAAACGAATATGAATAATAAAAATATAAAGACGAGTAAAGGAATAAGATGGTTAAAGGCAGAAATGATAGGGGGGAGGTATAGAGTAATAATTTGGGGAAAAATATTTAGAAAAAAAGTAGAAGAATGATAAAGTGATTTAAGATTTAATATAGAATTATTGATACTAATATAAGGTAGTTTAATATTATTTGAGTTAGTAATTTCTAAAAAAATTATCTTAATGTTAATTTTTTAAGAAATTAAGAGGGGAAAATATGTAGTGTTATATGAGACAAATAATTTATTAAAATAAATAAACTTTGTTTTGTTTATGTAATTAAAATAAAAATATAATAAAAAAATAATAAAATTAAATTTATTGAGGGGATTAAAATAATAATGGGAAAAATATAAAATACCAGCGAGATATTAAATAAAAAAGAAAATGTAATAATAATAGTATAGCTAAATAAATTTAGAAATAAGAAATGGTAAAAAATTAAATTAAATCATAAATAAGAAATATTAGCTAACAAGATTAATTTTAAATATTTTTTAATTAAATGTTTGACAAGAATATAATTTTATGAATACTTTAAATTTAAATATTGCCATCCATGGAAAATTTTTATTTTTGAATATTGCTAAGGAGAATAATAATAACAACGGAGAGAAGAAAAAAGTATGGAGGAGGAGGAAGATGGCGCCGCAGAAAGGTCATGTTGACGAAGGTGCCTCTGCAAATTATTGTAGAAGATGTAAAAAAACTGCTCTTCAAGGGTTTAAGTGCATCGTTTGTGGAACTATAACTCATTCTGCATGTGTAAAGTTATTAAAAAACATTAAAATAATTGACGATTCTAACATAAATTGTTGTGATACTGAACAAGACGAACCTAACCCTGAAACGCCATCCGATGCAGCTGTACGTGACGTGAAGGTTAGCGATACAGTGACAATACTCGATATTGAAGTTAAATATTTAAAGGAATTGTTAAAACAGAAAGATATCATAATTTCTAATCAACAAATAACTATAAACGCGCTAAGTGAACAAATTGTTTTAATAAAACAAAGCAACTCTACGGCCAGTAATGCTAAAACTGCACCTCCCATAAGACGTGCTGATGAGTCAAGGGATAAGCAAACCAACAGCTACTCGGCTGTTTAAAAACCATTAACTTGCAGGGTTATAATCTAGTTAGTTATTTCTGTAGGTCTCGACATATCCACGGAGGAGTCTCCATATATGTCAAAGATAACATCAAATGTAAACCAATTAAGTTCTCTAAATTGTGTGATGAGATAAATGCCGAATTCCGTGGAATCGAAATTTGCTCCATAAATAGCATTGTTATATGCCTATATAGGTCATGCGATGGTGATTATGAAGTTTTTCTGGAAAGGTTTGAGGAGCTGCTCTTATCGCTGTCAGGTAAATACAAAAACGTGTTTATCACTGGTGATTTTAACACCGAATTTCGCTTCGACTCTCATAAACTTAGTCGACTTACGTGTATAATGGGTAGTTTTGGTTTGATGGCCACAATCTATGATCCTACTAGAATTTCTGGTCAAAGTTCTAGCTGCATTGATAATATATTTACAAACTGCAGCAGCCATAGCTTTAAAACTGCTGTTGTCGACCCCTGCCTGTCAGACCACTTGGGTCTGATTTTAACTTTAAACGAAAATCCTAGCTGTACTAATCAGAAAGCCCTGAATAGAATTTTTAGTATAGGGGGCATTTATAAGTTTAGAGAATCCTTAAAAAATGTGGATTGGGTTATGGTTACCAATACCCATGGTAAAGATGTCAACTTGTTTGCTGAGTTCTTAGTGAATACCTACAAGAACCTAGTTGACAAACATTTTCCTCTAAAAGGTACTACTAACGTACCCAAAACTCCTGCTGCTTGGTTCAATGAAGAATTAAGAATACTCAGAGATAAAATTTTCTCTGCGAAACGCCTCTATAATAGCACTCGTGACCCCCGATTTAAATCATCCTATTCTAAATTGCGCAGAGATTATAAACTACAAATAAAGATAGAAAGAAAAACTGCCTACGATCAGTTTATTAGGAACTCAACAAACAAGGCTAAAGACAGTTGGAAAGTTATTAAGAAATAGGGTAGCAAAGAGAGAGGAGCCTAACATATCACCTGATAGTTTCAATACATTCTTCGCAGGTGTTGCTGAGGAGATTATACGAGATCTACCGCAGCCAGACATTGACCCCATGAATATACTCCCAGAAAATAACGTAGCCTCTCCTGATAGGTCGCTTTTCTTAGAACCGGTTACGGAGGACGAAATTACAAAAACCGTCCATTCCCTAAAAAACTCAAATTGCTTGGATGTTTATAATCTTAACAGTAAATTAATAAAAAATACTGTTGACATAATCATATACCCTTTAACAACGCTGATCAATAATTGCTTTAGCACTGGCACCTTCCCAGATATTTTCAAATCTGCTGCGTTGATTCCTGTGTTCAAAAATGGCGATAAGGAATGTACCAACAATTATCGGCCTATCTCCATTCTTCCTGTATTTGGAAAAATTCTTGAAATCCTTATCAAGAGGAGACTATTAAAATTTATTGATGCCAACTCTATACTCTCTGCATGCCAATATGGATTTCGGTGTAATAACTCTATTATTCACACTATCTCAAGAGACATAGTCGAGGGCTTTGAACTGAAAAATCTCACTGCAATTACGCTCTGTGATCTCAGCAAGGCCTTAGATTGTGTATCTCACAAACTGCTAATTGACAAACTAAACTATTATGGGATTAGGGGTATTCCCCTTATGCTTATGCAGTCTTATCTCTCAAACAGAAGGCAAGCAGTTAGAATATCTGGATCTACTTCTGAAAGTCTTCCTGTATTGCACGGGGTACCTCAGGGCTCAATCTTGAGACCCCTTTTATTAAAACGTAAACGACTTATGTAAATTTCTGGGTCCGGACAAATGCGTACTCTTTGCTGACGATACCACCCTCATTACATCAAATAATGACCATAACGTACTCTTAAGGAAAACTGCTGAATTAGAAAATGTGGCAAAAAGTTGGTTCACGGCCAACAAATTAAAATTAAATCTAAACAAAACACAGATGTTGATCTGTTCTTCAAACCAAGATGTTGCGCGGAGGGAAAACGTCAAACTTCTTGGTATCACCGTAGACAGCACTCTGGACTGGTTACCTCACATCGAGCAACTTAGCCGTAAGTTATCCAGCTCTATCTTCATTTTTGAGCATTTTTTGTACTGCAGATACCCTGCTCTCGACATATCACTCTGTATTCCACAGCCACTTACTTTATGGTGTGTCTGGGGAAATTGTGGCCACGCCGTCAAAATTTTCAGAATCCAAAAGAGAGCAGTTAGGGTGCTTGCCGGTGTAGGCCACAGAGAGCACTGTAAGCCTCTTTTTATAAATTATCGTATAATGACTCTATCATGTGCTTTTGTCTTTAATACTTTACTCGAAATACACAAGAATACGCTCGCTGTTCCCAAGCACTCTGACTGCCACTCTTATAATACACGGTATGCGGATAATTTCAAAATCACCCGATTTAGATTAAATAAAGCGAAAAATAACGCTATTAATTACAAGCTATACAACATATTGCCCATACAATGGAAGCTGCTCAATTTAGACCTCTTTAAGAGAAAAATTCGTCACCACCTATTGACACATGCATTTTACACGGTAAATGAATACATGGAGACACATATCGTATGTCCATGAGTGGTACCTTTTTTATTCTGCTTAGGCTTATGCGTATGTGGTCTTAATTTATACTTATTTTTCTTTTTTTTGACTTACCTTAAACATTTCTTGTATATATGTAAACAAGGCAAATAAATATTATTATTATTATTATTATTATTATTATAAAGAAAAATACAGAGAGAATTTTTTATAAAGGAGATAAAAAGGAATTAAATGGGTTTTATCTAATTATATTTGATAAAATTGGAAATATTATTGAGTAATTTGGAATGGAATACATCATCATTAATAAATTGGAAAATTTTATAATATAATATGGTACAAGAAGAAAGAAGGATACATTGTGGGATAAAGAAAAGGAAAAGGATAGTTCGTGAGTGACATATTTTATTTTTAAGGAAAGAGAAAAAGAAATTGTTTTTGTTTGGACAATAAAATATTTGAAATTTAATTATAAGATAGGAATTTTAGGGCAGATAGGAATACCTATAAGAAATTGTAATAATTTCTTGATGGTATTTTTGTATAAATTTTAATAATAAAAGAATTATAAATTGTTGGAACCTACCCTGAGATAAAAGAGTTTTAGTTTATGCTAGCTGAGGAGAAAAATTAAAATTTATAAATTTTGAAAGATAAGTTTGATTAATAAAATAAAACAAAGTATTTAGATTGCCTGATAATTTAAAATAAATAAAAATTAACAATAGTATTGCACTACAATATATAGTACAGTTGTAAATTTTAATTTGCAACAATAGGTAAGTTGTAGGTACATTTATTAAAACAAAACTGAAATGTTATGGCTTATATTCATTATCATTGTTTAAATACCGCTGATGTGTTGTGGTCTCGAACTTCCACGCTTCAGTTCGATAGCAACATCTCTCTCTCTCTCTTACGTCAAGAAACGGCGTTATACCGTTGCAGTATGTGAATCAGTTACGATTTTGAGAGGCGGGCGAAATTGCTCATTTAAGTAATGGTACAGAAAGAGAAAACAGCGTCTGCTTCTCTCTTTCACCCTTTTTATCTTTTACGTGGATATCGGACTTCTAAAATAAATTTGACTTTAACAACACCAACAAAAGTTAACAGTAACGTATATTTATACGAGCACGCCTTCACAAACCGGGTAGGCGGGGCCTCTAGATCGCGTCCCTCACTGCGGTTTTGCCGTGAAACCGCTAGCGCATTAGATAAAAATTCGAATTCAACTGGTTTCACTGTAAAACTAGTGGGCGTCAAAGGGCTTTGAAAATCATTTTTTTTGTTATTCGCACTAAATAGGTGTTAAATAAAGTTAACTACAAAATCATTATTTTTTTTTATTTATAAGTAAGGAAAAAAGTGGTGGTTTCCTGGTGAAACCAGTGAGCCACTACAGAATATTTTTGTACACTTAACATAACAACAAAACATTTTTAATTCTTACTATGAAAGCTTAAAAAACAATTCCTTTGTTCGTTTAAACATAATCCCACTTCACAGACTGTGCAGGACCATTTGGTTCGATGTGGTTCTTTTGTGGTGCTGCAATGTCCACACCGTTTAGAAGTGCTGCGTATGGGTAAGTGGACTGCTTTTTCACATTTTACCTCCACTGTATATACGTCTTGAAATGGTTAATCTGAGGGCTGTTTGATGTTCTTCCTCTACGAAGATTATCATTATTATCTACCCCAATAAGTGCCACTGAAATTAGTCGACGAAATGTTTTTAGGCTGAAGGATGTGCTAGCAGCGTTTTCCGTAAACATGATGTATGCATTTACTATCGTTAGGTCAATGAAATGCCACAGGATTCTATGCCACCACTTCTTATATTTTCTATTTATCTCATAACAATGTTTGAGCATATCCGATTTATCAACCGATCCCATGAAAGCATTATATTCCTTGACAACGACTGGACACGCAAATTCTACTCTTTACCATCTTTCATTTTACGATTGACGTTCGCTAAGTTGAATGGATTCAGGTAGTTACTGGCATATAAAATACCTTTGCTATCCATCCATTTTACAACACTTATACCTTCTTCAGTCACTCTTGAATCGTGCTCACCTCGTTTTAACTTGCATGAAATATTCTCGCACATATTCCGTCACATTGTATAGTCTTTCCATCTTCATTTACTTTTTTGTTGCACTTAATACACGGCTCGCCGACTTCGCCGTCTGACGCTCCCGCCATCTTGCATATATACTACTAAATGATACACGCACATCCACACACACGTCTTACATAAAGTACCAACATCAGATTCCTTCATAAATGCTCTAAGGCAAGATGCCAATGAGTTGAGTACAGAGCCACCCATTATGCTACATGCTAGCTCTGAAATGTACTGATTGTGTTTATACTTTATATTTATGCTAGCCACCTTATTAGTATGTTGTTTAGGTGTTTCTTGTAAAATACAAAGGCTTTACAGGTGTATAATGTTTTCTAGGTAAAGCTCTAACCTGTAAGACTGCAGTCTCACTATGTACAGTAATCCTAGGTAAAATACTTTGACTAATGTTAGGATAATGCTTTTGAATATACTCTTGACACTCAATTATTTCTGTGATATTATCAGGAAGTTTACTCGTGTGATGAAACTTTAAACTCAATCTGACAGACTTTATGTAACTTAATGAAGTATCATCAGGAGTCAAAATGTTGTAACTACTTATAATTGTTGACTTGTTATTGACGTAAAATTTATGAAGTACTATGTTAAATAATAGTCTCCTCATATTATTTCTTCCTTGTTGAACATAACCTGTATGATGCACTGTGGCAGCTAAATCATAAAGATGATTGCACTTTATAAGTGTGTCAATAAGTACATCATAAGGTGATTTCTCTGTAGTTGTGTCTAATATTGGGTCCCAAATTAAGTGAGGATTGTAGTATGTTTCCGACATAAATATGAAATGATAATAGATTAAGGATCCTATGAATTGTTTGCAGTTAAGATGTGAAAATTCTGTTAAGTTAACAAAAGGTGCTATCAAGGTTTCATTTACAGCTCTATTTTCTAAAGATGTTAATCTGTGGGTGGTTTTTTGACTTTTAAACCAAAGAGTAAATTCTCTGGCAATCATTATTGCATATTTATTTATTTATTTATTTATTTATTTCCCAAACAGGCAAAGCCTAATTACATGGAAAAATTATAATAAAAAAAAAAAAATCTCAGAGAAAGACAAAAAAAGAAAATAAAGAAACACAACTTATTACTGCATGCATATAAAAAATGATACATAAGAGAAAATAGATATAAAATAAAAAAAAGCAGGTTATGTAAATTATAACAGGTTGTATAAATATATGCAACTGCACTACCCACCAAAACAGAAATTCTGATATAACAATAAGGAAGGAGTATAAATAATTTTAATTTATTGCTTGTCTCTTAATGTTTGATTAATTATTTAGTTTAATTCGTTACGAGGGACTTATTAAAAGAAAGTAGCACTTGAGTTGGACCCTGAAAGCTCGGTAGTTCAACGTAAAATCAATATCACTTCCAGCAATTGTTTCGTTTGCAAGAGTTAAGAAGTTTAATATAGGTGACCTACGGATTGATGATACATAGGGTAAAGCGAAGAAAGTAACCGGTCTCAGTACTCTGGCCGGGATTTTTAAAGATAGCAAGCCAAGAAGTCGCGAATCATTTATGAGATTATTCAACAATTTATAACCAAACATCACCACACTGAAATTTCTGCGAGCCTCAAGACTGGTTATATCAACTCAATACGCAGATCTATTGATCGCACCTCCGCATAGTCTGGATATCTATTTTGTTTTTTGAAGTATAGGTATCTTAGGAATTTATTTTGAACGTTTTCCAATAACTGTTTTTTGTCTATGCTATAAGGATACCAGATAATGGACGCATACTCCAATTTTGATCTTACAAAACTAAAATATAATGTTTTAAGTGTTTGTATTTGTTGAAAATTACTAGACTGTCTGATGATAAAGCCAAGGTTGCGCAGAGCCTCACCCCTAATTTGTTCAATATGAGCATCAAATCTGAGCTTGTAGTCATATTGTATACCTAAATCTTTAACATTTTCTATCTTCGTCAACTTTTCCCCATTAATTTTGTAATTAAATTCCATTTTGTTTTGTTTCATAGTTAAGGTCATTTGAGAACATTTTCCAATGTTAAAAAATAATTTATTTGTTATGCTCCATTGTAATATCGCATTAACATCAACTTGCAAGAGCTCACAATCCGCTACCGAATCAACTTTACGATATACCTTCATATCATCCGCAAACAGCAAGCACTTCGAGTTGGCAATGACCTCTGGCAAATCATTAATAAAAATTAAAAACAAAAGTGATCCTAAGTTCGACCCTTGCGGGACTCCCGAATTCGCTTCAAATTTGCCAGACGTATTACCATCGTATTTGACCATAAAGTGCCTTTTCTGCAGGTATGACGTAATTAAGCTTAATGTATTACGAGCTAGTCCATTGCTATGAAGTTTTTGCAATAAGACATCGTGATCGACTCGATCGAAAGCCTTTTTGAAATCTGTGTAAATCACATCAGTTTGCTTTTTTTCTTCAAAATGGGGCATGACATCATGAACGAACTCTACTAGATTCGTATTAACCGATTTTTTGACAACAAAGCCATGTTGGGAATCATTTACATATGGGGAAAAATGACTCCAAATCCTATCATATAAAATTTGTTCAAAAACCTTAGCAATAGCAGATAACAGGGCAATTGGTCTATAGTTTTCCACACAAGATCTATCACCTGATTTAAAAATAGGTATTATAAGCACATTCTTCAGAGCATTAGGGAATTGAGATGTTTTAATTGACAGATTAAAAATGTAAAGCAACGGTTCTTTTAGCCAATCAGCATAAGCTTTTATAACGTACGGTGGAATGTTGTCAGTACCTGCAGACATTTTCGGTTTAAGTTTTTTTATCGCACGTACAAAGTCATTCTCGGTAATCATGTTAATGTTTAATAAATCGTGAGTAAATATGTTATTGTCATATTGAACAGTATACGTAGGAGGTGTCTCATTATACACAGACTCAAAATATGCTGCAAAATTATCAGCAACCTCTTCTGTTTGAATTACTTGATCATTTACTTTCATTGCAACATAAGCTTCATTTGACCGTTTAGCTTTTATGTAAGACAAAAAGATTGCAATGCATCATTCACATCTGTTTGTTCATAAATAGATGACCAGTTAGCATTACGAACCAGATCCGTGAAAAGTTCAAAATTACTACGTTTAAAATTGTAATATTCAGCATTGTTTTGAGTATTGTCGTAGGAATTAGATTACTTTAAGATTATATTAATTGACAGGGTTGGGTGATAGGGATCTACAGGTACAATTGGGTATTCGCCCTTCTCCACTTTTATGTTATGCTTTTCAGTTGCATACGCAAGAACTTGGTCTAGGGTTCTGTTATTACAGTTTTTAATATCATTACATAAATCGAAAGAGTTTGTATTCAAAAAATCTAAGAATTCTTTAGAAGTTTCCCCAGAAGCAACTGGGTTATACAAATTGGTATTAGTTTTCCATATGTCACCTAAATTAAAATCTCCCACTATGTAAACGTTACTTGAATTTACAGTTATATTTCTGCCAATCAATTCAAAAAAGGATTTATAAACTTCTACTTTTGAATTAGGTGGTATATATGTAACAGCAAAAGTAAGTTTAATTTTGTTATATTTAACTTGGACCAACAGAGTATCTAGAAGCTGACTTAACTCAACAACCTTTATTATTTTGAATGATTTTTTCAAGGCTATCAATACACCACCTCCACGTCCTTTACCAGTTATTTCAGAATTCCTGTCACATCTAATCAGATTATACCTATTTAAATCAACAATTTCCGCATTTGCTACATCACTAGTTAACCACGTTTCAGTTATACAAATTACATCATAATGCCCTTCTGCGATGTATTCAAAAACATCCTTCAACTTATTTTTAATGCTTCTACAGTTTTGGTAGATTAATTTGATTTCAGACATGTACAATGAATATTTAGATAGGGGTTACAATAAGAAAAGTACCTAATATATGAATTAATTTCCGATTTAGAACATAGTTACACCAGCCATTTCCCTTTTCACTCACACAACTTCTCGAAATCCCGCATGGTCTTCACATATGATTTCTTGTTATTATTATTTACAAAAACAATACCATCACGCGACCAAGTATTCTTGTAACCAAATTTCTCACTTACAATATTCATGACGTCCATCCGTGCTCTTGTCAGGTCTTCTTTAATCAGTATTCCTGTTCCCTTTAGTTTCTTTTTGGCATTGAATACCAACGCACGATAACGATAACTTGTAAACTTTACTATAAGGGCTCTGGTTTTATTTGGTTGCATTTTACCGACACGATGGCACCTATCAATAGAATCCTGCTTAATGTCAAGTCCCAGCTTATTATTGAAGACATCGATAACTAATCGTTCCGCATTTTCGTTCGGGTTTTCTTTGATTCCAAAAACACGTACACTATTGCGCCTAGTGTATTGCTCGAGGTCATCCAGAGAATTATGTAGTTCCTCATTCTCTTCCTGCAGCCGAACCATTTCTTTTCCCATTTCATTGATTCTATTCATTAACTTATCTATCTTGTCTTCCATTTTCTTGATAACTATTTGTGAAAGTTTATCGGCGATAGTTTCTATAAATGTTTCATGAATCAGTAGATCCTTAATCGACTTTTTTGTTATATCCGTGATATCATTTTTTTGCGATTGTGTAAACACCATTTTTCCTATATCCCGGGGTGAACCGATGAACTTAAAAATTTAAATCACTGCTGGAGTAACTTTCCACGCGTCTATCTCGCACGACTGCACATACTTATGCAGATGAACCATCTATAGTTCACTCTAAATTAACAGGTTTTTTAGGCTCAAATTTGGGTTGAAGGTGTGTAACTTAGATAACAAGTTTACCCCGTGATATGTTGTTTCTTGTAAATCAAATGTTTCAGAAGGTATTTCCTTAGTACAATTGTTGCACTGAAAAACCACACCCCATTTACCTACAATGTCTTCAGCTAATGATTTCTTAATGTAAGGTTGCTAAGGGCATATAAGAAAATAGATTGAAAACAAATGTTATAGTTTATTCCACTCTTTGCAAAATGAGTAAAGTCAAATTCTGGTTGGCCATTCCACTTCTTCTTAAAGCAGGACTGTGTAGTCTATGAGATATGGCTCCAGAGTAAATCTGATTAGAATATTGATAAAGAGCATTTATATCTATATTTGTTTTCTCTTTGATCATCGTATCTAACAATGTGTTAAGAGCATCATTACTTTTAAGCTACCCTTTTATTTCAACAACATATTGGGAAAATAGCCCACCACTCTTGTCAACTTTATTGTACTGGGCTACCTGGTATTCCCGCACCTCATGAAATTCAAGGATACTGTAACCTAATTCCACAGCTTTGCGGAGCTCATCTGCCACATAAATTCCGGTGAATTTACGTTCGCCAGCTGTGTGATTGCACTCGCCTTAATTCATTACATCGGCACAGCTCTTACATAAAATAAACATCAGTTTCCCGTGCATTCGGTGAAGCAAGACAGGGTGATAAAGATCGCTCGGTGGTAAAATTGCCGCCTTAATAAGCCCTTCAAAAGTGTCAAAAGGTAATTGACTTCTTGCGTCATGACCAATATGCACTTTAGGGTGACTAACAGGGTATTTGCCATATTTGTTAATGAACAGATATAATGAACACACATCAAAATATTTTATTTTTCCACCCTCTTCAACTTCACAGTGAAGCTTGATAGCATTGGTGCGACCACCGAAAAATGCGTCGCGCGGGTTAAGAGGCGCGCTTCTCAAGGCTTCATGATTGGCGACAAATTCTGCAGGTTGGGGGTTTTCTCTTAGAAAATTTTTGAACTCTCATTCCCATTTTTGAACTAAATTGTAATAATAGAGATAATATCAACATTTATTTTGATGTTCGCTGTACATTGAAAGGTAAAAATGTATCGAAGGCATTTTCGGGTGCTATTTGGGGTGTACTTTGACCCCCTAAATTCGTCTGGCGATATCGGTGTCCAACACCCCCCCCAGGGGGTAAAAACTAAAAAAATAATGAATTTAGAATATTTTGTTCTCTATCCGATAAAAAAAAGAAAATTCAGGTCCGTCAAGTACGAAGGAAGTTATAACAAATTTCCCTATCAAAGTAGTAGTTAAACGGAAGAATATATTCCGAATCGGCTTGTAGCGTCGTAATAACACGTATTTTAATTTTTCCCGAAATCGTTCCAATTGTACATCGCGATTACAGCTAAACGACACAAAATATTAAAAAAAGTTAAAAAGTAAATGTTGTAGAATGAAGCTTTTGCAACACAATGGTTTTTTTAATTTTGCGATTGGTCAATAAATATCGAATATATCGCTAATTTATCCCGACGATGTGTAAATCTCCGCTGGGATGCGCGTCGCTCTATCTCTGTTTTCGCCCATTTCCTGTCTCATTCTGATAGACCCCGCTCTGCGTCACCACGTCCCGCAAGCCTCCAGCTAGTGGACGATGCATTTGAAATATTTAATTTCTGTTTATTATTACAAAAGTGTAAACATTTAATTGTATTATTAGATGTCAATAAGTGATTGTGTTCTAATAAGTCTTTGGCGTAATTTTATTTATACAGGGTGTTATTAAATAAGTGCGAAAAAATTTAGTGGATGATTCTTTGGGTCATATTAAGATACAGGGCGATAAAGAATTACAACCAATACAAGGTTGTCTCTAAAATGTGTGGGCATAGCTTACCCACAGATTATTTGCTTATTTGCTTAAAAAATAGTTATAGCGTTTTGATAGCATTTATTAATTATTATGAACCTATTACATGATCATCTACTTCTAAGATTACTATTTTTTTTTCTAATGTGAATTCATTCCGACAATCTCTTGATCCAGAACAGCCGCATGTTGTAAGACAGGGCAATTTATTATGCCTGCACTTACACCGGAGGCATCTGCATCCTAATATAAAAAATATATAAATTAATCTGAGTAACGATTTAAGTAAACGAAGCGTACCAGTTTTACATGCCCAAAATGACATTTCTGCTGTAAGGGATGGTAGTGCCGGATTTGTTGTAAGTATGGGTGAAATGTTGCCATTTTCATTAATTGTTGTCCATCCTTAACTTACTTACTCCTGTTTCACGCTTTAACTGGGTGCGATGTAACTAGTCAGTTTAAAGGAATCGGGAAAAAACGTGCGTGGAAAACTTATGAGACCAACTATCATCTATTATCCTCAATCCTCTATCATCCGCTGAGGCTTTTGATGGAAACCAATTTGAGGACCTACAGAAGTTTGTCATGTTGCTGTATTCAAATGCATCAATTGGAGTATGTAATACAATTGACTGTTTAAGGTCTAAAATGTCCACGAAAGTTACTATAGATAAATTACCTCCTACTTCAGATGCACTCAGACAACACTACTTAAGATCAGTTTATCAGACGATAATTTGGAGCAATGCGTTAATAGTATATTATTCAACGAGCATGTTAGGATGGCTATTATTCACGACGGTTACATTTACGAAACTCACCCGCGGTTCGTTTCGTAAATGTAACCGTCGTGAATAATAGCCAATAACATGGGAGTTAAATACTATACTTTTTCCACGACTATTACTAAATAACAACAATTTTTTTAAAAATTTATAATTACCAGAAACATTTTTTTAAAAACTTCATCTAATCAGCCATGACATTGTACCTATATCAAAGGCAGCAATTGTTTTTGATGTTATTCGAGAAACGTCAAAAAATTAATACTGTGCGCGAGAGTTTGCTTTTGCAAGTATTTTGTATTAAAAAAGTTAAAAATGGACAAAATGACTTCTTTAAGTTTGACAAATCTCAGGGCCTCGAAACTAAGTTGGGGTATGTTGTATTGTATTGTATTTTGATATATGTGATTTTGACGTAAGAGTGAATTATGAGTCATAATTCACTCCCATAATTCACGGCAATTTATTATGGGTAGTCTTATGTTTAACAAAACACATAAATAATCGATGTATAATTTAGTAGTCGTGGATAAAACCAATTATGACTATACCTGATCACAATAGTTATGGATGGACAACAAATGAAAATGGCAACATTTCACCCATACTTACAACAAATCCGGCACTAACATCCCTTACAGCAGAAATGTCATTTTGGGCATGTAAAACTGGTACGCTTCGTTTACTTAAATCGTTACTCAGATTAATAATAATAATAATAACAACTACTCTACCCGTAACCTGTTGCCAGGCCCCATAAGCGCAATGCTTATATTAGGATGCAGAGGCCTCCGGTGTAAGTGCAGGCATAATAAATTGCCCTGTCTTACAACATGCGGCTGTTCTGGATCAAGAGATTGTCGGAATGAATTCACATTAGAAAAAAAATAGTAATCTTAGAAGTAGATGATCATGTAATAGTTTCATAATAATTAATAAATGCTATCAAAACGCTATAACTATTTTTTAAGCAAATAAGCAAATAATCTGTGGGTAAGCTATGCCCACACATTTTAGAGACAACCCTGTATTGGTTGTAATTCTTTATCGCCCTGTATCTTAATATGCCCCAAAGAATCATCCACTAAATTTTTTCGCACTTATTTAGTAACACCCTGTATAAATAAAATTACGCCAAAGACTTATTAGAACACAATCACTTATTGACATCTAATAATACAATTAAATGTTTACACTTTTGTAATAATAAACAGAAATTAAATATTTCAAATGCATCGTCCACTAGCTGGAGGCTTGCGGGACGTGGTGACGCTGAGCGGCGTCTATCAGAATGAGATGGGAAATGGGCGAAAACAGAGATAGAGCGACGCGCATCCCAGCGGAGATTTACACATCGTCGGGATAAATAAGCGATATATTCGATATTTATTGACCAATCGCAAAATTAAAAAAACCATTGTGTTGCAAAAGCTTCATTCTACAACATTTACTTTTTAACTTTTTTTAATATTTTGTGCCGTTTAGCTGTAATCGCGATGTACAATTGGAACGATTTCGGGAAAAATTAAACTACGTGTTATTACGACGCTACAAGCCGATTCGGAATATATTCTTCCGTTTAACTAATGATAATTTTGATAGGGAAATTTGTTATAACTTCCTTCGTACTTGACGGACCTGAATTTTCTTTTTTTTGTCGGATAGAGAACAAAATATTCTAAATTCATTAGCTTTTTAGTTTGTACCCCCTAGGGGGGGGTGTTGGACTCCGATATCGCCAGACGAATTTAGGGGGTCAAAGTACACCCCAAATAGCACCCGAAAATGCCTTCGATACATTTTTACCTTTCAATGTACAGCGAACACGATTTATAGACGACTTTTTCAAGCGCGTTAACTCTACTATAACCATGATAGCGAATTCGATCAGCTGCAGCAAGCGTTGCTTCACGACGTATGAACATGGTCTCATTTTTTATACCCGATAGCTCTACTGTTTGATCGGGGAAGCAGAGTTCACACCCATGAAAATAGCACCCGTGAACATTGTAAACGGTGTTTGTGGCCACGCAATACCCATCGACTAAGAAATTTTCCTTTATTCAAACCTCACGACCATTACCCGCATGCTGAATCTCACTCGTTCTCGACCCACAAAAGCCATTTAGTCGTAGTGGCAGAATGGTTGTCGGCCATTCTATAACCGCCATGAGGTATTATACCAATAGTGCCCGGTTTCAAAAAATTTCGTCTGAAAACGGTCATACAAGATCCGGCTATCGTGCAAGTTTCCCTGAAGTGGTCTACATCGTTTTGACCTGAGAAAAGTTTCCAAATCTCGAGACACGCCTTCCTAAAAATGTCAACATCCGTTATACAATATTGAACAATATCGCGCTGCATATCAAACACGACGTTTTTTTCCGATTCTGAGTTATACCATTTAAGAAAAGCCTCTCGAGCTTTGGAACTCATTTCATCGGGGGAATAATATTGGACAGGTGGAAGTGGCCCTATATAATTTTGGTTGGCTGTGGTGTTAAACAAAACCGGAAAATGACCTTTAGCACCGGGGAATTTAAAAGTTTGCGGCAATTTTGATAGAGGCATCGCCATGAAATTTAATGAATCAATAAATTTGATCTTACCGCATGAAATAGACATAATTTTTGTACCTGTGGAGATTATTTTAGGGTTCCATTTAGATTGGTTTTTGACCAATTCGCGTAAAATAAAAACCCCATCATACCCTTTGATGTTATGTGCTAAAGCTGTCACGCTAACACCGTTATTCGCTAATCTGGCTATATAATCTAAAAAATTTAGAACAGGGGACTCCTTAAAAACGTGCATACGTTTTCCACACACACCGCAGCGCAGCCTTGCTCAATATTTTGATCATCAATGAACGCATGACGAGCAAACGTGTGGAGCCACACCTAAATTCGGTTCGTGCAAAAATGTATTGACGGCACTTTCCACAGGAGTCTCCTGCATACTTTCAAAATCATAGACAACAAAAATGAAATTTTAGCCATACTTTTTTGTCGGCTTTCTTTTCGGTCATGAAACAAAGATGCCTATTAGGCATATCCCTTTCACAGGTTCTGCAACCTTTGTACCCGCATCTGTGCGGTTTCGTTGGGTCAACCCAGGCACTACTTAAGCAAATCATACACCTCTGTAGTGATCCACATAAAATATTAGCGTGTGTAGCAAAACACTCATCGCCGTGGAAATCCCTATTACAAATATTGCATTTGTGAATTGGTGAAGCATGACAACACGGGCAGATATATTTACATTGTTTATGACCCTTCTTATCACCAAACCGCACCCTACACAACTCGCAAAAGAACTTGCATGCAAACGCCGACGTAAAGTTAGTTACAACATTATAATAGTTGTCTTCAAAAATTAAATTTAAAACAATTCTACCGGGCTCTCTAGGACCCTCGTAATAAACAGTTTTACGTACTCTCTATTATAAACTACAATGGTATACCTCGTCAAATGCTACTTGAACTGCTCGATGTGCCCCCGATCACCACCATTTGATAGATCAGCCCCCGCGGTATCGCAGACATTGAACGCCTCGCGACGCCACCGTACTGCAGCATGTCCAAATCCTCATCATTACGTCTCCACGCCATAGCCAGAACCAATGCCCGGGCCAGACAATAATTATCTTCGTTTTTTACGACCATAATAGCAGCCTTTCGGTTGCAATACTCTTCAAACCCAACGCCCGTAAGTTTAAGGCGACTAAATCCTGTTGGCAAAGTTACACGGTCCACGTGTAGGTGCATGGTATCCCGTGAAAAGAACGCAGCGTTGCTTTGAATAATCTTCTCCAGCGTGGCCAGTATTGCGCTTGAGGACAGCTGATCAACCCTCCTGAACGAGAAGCCACAGGTTTTTCAGTTCGCATTACGTAATAACAGCCCTATTCGATCTGACGGTGTTGAACCCTGCGTGACGTGTTTAATTATCTCGTCGAAGGCTTTCTGTAGATAATATCAGGTTATTAAAATTATTGTACTGATACGGTTTAAGTCGTAATTCGTAATTGATTAATATGAAAAAAAGGTACTCTGTAACCGACTATACCCGAGGTGCTTTTACAGGCTCTGTTAATCGATTGTTCCAAAGCCATGTCACAAGCTGCATAGTTAAACCTTTTTTCTGTTGTCTTTTTAACAACAAAATTTCCCTGTTTGAGATATTCATGCATTTGTGGATTATTCAACTTAAGCTCTAACATACCGTTTAGATATATTGGAACCCACTTTGCATAGAGATGTCTTCCTCCGGCTGTTAAGTAGGGTAAAAGCTCTTGGTTACATTTCAAATGCAGTTCTAAATTCGTGCTCCGTTCTGCTCTGTGAAGATCTAATAGATCAACAGCTTTCAAAAAAGTAATTAAATGTCGAAGATAATTTCTTTCCAATATCTTCCTCAAATTCCGCCGCTTTCTTCTTCAAAGGTGCAAATTTGTTTAGTAAATCCTTTATACTGTCGTCTTTGAACCTGCTATTTTCTGTTACATCAACAAAGTAATCAGTGTGAAATTCTTCGCATTGTCTGTCGTACTATATAGGTGAACATTTTTGCACTTTATTGTTTACTTGAATTTTTATAAATTTTCTGAAAATTTCGCGGAGTGCTCCGCGGATTTCCGAAAAAAAAAACAAATTTAGCACTCAGGGGAGCAGCTCTTGCTCGGCCGCCAGTTTCGATGCGTCAATGCCGAAACGAATTTTTAAAAATGATTTTTTTACTATGGTCATATAACATAGGAGTTCAAAATGAAATTATAATTTATTAAAGATGTTAATGCTACAAAGACAATTCTAAGACTGAATACATTTATGAGTGAATCCTATAAAGTAACTATTTATCTAAACTACACCTAGACGACTGTGTCATCTCCTTCTCAGGTTACACATATACATTTAATTATATTAATATACATAACTATTGATTATATCAACTACTTTGCTAATTTTATTAATTAACTTGCACTTAGTATATATTTGATTATGTTACAATATAACTACTGTCGAAGATCATATCTCCTTTTCAGGTTTCACATAGTACTCTAATTTTATTAATATAACTGGCCTCCATAACGTCCCTTACCACTTGGACGGCCCGCTCGGGGGTGACAGTATTATGCGAAACGCTTTTGTGTGGAATTTAAAAGGTTAATTTTTTTTAACGTCTACTAGTCTGTTATTTTTCGATACTAATTAACTAAGAAATAAGATAATTATATATTTTTTTAACGGGGTCTACGGCATTAGTTTTAATATCACCATGGAAATGCTGCCTCGATCTAATTAATAATAGATTAGATAGGTACAAAGTGCAGGGGTCTCGATGATTAATGTCGATACAAATTAAATGGACTTCGGCCCAATTGCACCGGTTACGTTTAAATAATAAGCTTAGCTGAAAAGTTAGCTTATTCTTTTTAAAAGTGTAACAACCGATGCAATTGGACCTTAGATAATATATCCAAAACAATTCGAATTAAAGAACAGCAGATTAGCAGGACGTTGAAGGCGCGGCTGCTGCACTTTTTTTTATCCTTTTTCAGTTTTTTTGATAAAGCAATCTAGTTTTTGTCTTCGTACTACTGTTTAATTATAACCCCCTGTATATATTAGGTTTTACGAGCAAGTATACTTATGCTAAAAACAAAATAATTTTAAACTTGGTTAAAACAATGTTATTAGTACAATTTACAAGTTAGTGTAAAGGAAAATTAAAAAAAAAGAAAAAAACTAGAATACGTATATGATTATAGGCTACGTCTTCATCATCCGGGAACGTTATTAGCTAAACATAAAAGAAAAAAAAATCAGAACAACGTATCTAACGATGAACGTGCATCGGGTACTACCGTAGGCATGCATACCTTAATGTTCCTCCGATGAGGAGGTCGGAATCCCCAGCGCCTGCCGGGCTGCTAGGATGGCCGCCTCGACGTCTTTGATCAGTTTGCGGTCTTGCGGAGGACGACGACCATTCTCGCTCTCGCTGGACGCCGCCGACGCGGAGGGCCAGTACGGAACCACGCGGCGGAAGGTCGGCTTTTCGGCGAGAGGGGTGGTCGTTTTTTTTGCTGAACGACGGTCTGGCTTCGGGAACTTCCCGCCGACTACTGGACGGTGACGACGCACAGAGGGGTATTTGATATACAGGGTGATTCAAAAATGGCGCATAAGCTCTTCAGTACGTTGTAGGGGACGGTTATTTGAACCGTAGAAAAATCATAAAAAAAATTTAGCTGCTACATTTTTGTAGTTAACAACGAAGAAGTAGGTTGTAGATTTGGCAACACGGGTGCAGCTATGTAGTATATGAGTGGCTTTTATTTCCTTTCATTTACATAGTGAGCTTATTAAAAGTTTCAAACATCGTTGCCACATATTTTTTTCAAACAACTTGGTACAAAAATATCAATTTTGAAAGATAATATTTCAGGATAATGAGGTGTTATGAGCATTTTATTTATTACCCACTATGAAAAAATACTTAAATTATTTATATGAAATGATGAGAAGTTTCAAAATCCACATGAATTCAAAGTTGAGTTCTCAACTTAACTTCTTCATTTCTCAGCAAATTAGCGGCTAAGAATTTTTTTACTATTTTTCCTATACTTCAATTATTATTCCCTACAACGTACTAAAGAGCTTATGCGCCATTTTTGAATCACCCTGTATAGGGTGAGTAAAAACTATGGAATAAATTCATTATCTCCCAAAATAATGGTTTTTTTTGGAAAACGCTCGCACAGGTAGGGGAAGGTGTCGTACCTTGGACATATCTGTACCTCGGTCCTATCTTCATTTCAAGATTTGTCAGTAAAATATATGGTATTCTACTACAGCACCTTTAAACCTTATTACTAGATGGCCATACTATAGATATTTATAGCGCCAGTATTTACAACAATCGTGATTAGCAGGTGGTATATTAAAACCAGTATTCAAAAGTAAATATTTGTATTGTGTTTAGCGTGTTGTATTTGATTCAAGGTAAGAAAATTATAATAAATTTGTTTTTAATAATAAAACTGTATACAATAATGCTTGCATTTTGGTAGATATTTTAAATCTTAACCTAACTTTTTTTATTAATTGGAACATTTCTTAAAAAAGTGCAAGATGTTGTACCTTGGTCCAGTCGGAGGTGTTGTACCTAGGACCGATCCAAGGTACAGCAGGTAATAGTAGTGTATACGCTGACTACAAAGAATTAATTCTTATTTACAGATAATTAATTAGCGTAAATTTAAAGAATAAATTATGCCTCGTAGCAAGCAGGGCCTTAAACGTAAACAGGTCAACGAGGTTGACTTAACTGCTGCGGTAGAGGAAGTTCTAAAGAATAATACGTCCGTTTATTCAGCTTCAAAAAAATACAGCATATCTAAAACTACCCTCTTGCGCCATATCAAAATTTTTAGAGCATCAGAGTTAAACGAATTTATCTATAAAAAGAAAAATAACGTAAAGCAAGTTTTTACAGAAGAAGAAGAAATCTTACTGGTAGATTATATCCTTAAAGCATCAAATCTTCAGTATGGTCTTACCTTGAAAGATGTCCGTATCCTAGCATACCAATTCGCTAAGATTAATAATAAAAAGTTTGACAAAAAATGGGAACATGAGAAAATGGCTGGAAAAATGTGGCTACGAAGCTTTCGTAAACGTTATTCCAGACAAATGGCTTTAAGGAAACCCGAAGCTACCAGTTTAGGTCGTTCTACCGCTTTTAATAAAGCAAATGTTGCTCTTGTATTTGAAAATTACAAACGGGCCTTAGAAAATAATAAAGGTATAACTGCTTTCAACATCTGGAACGTTGACGAGACCGGCATATCAACGGTGCACGTACCTCCAAAAATACTGGCGAAAAAAGGGTCGAAACAAGTAGGTAGCATGACCAGTGCAGAAAGAGGCACCAACGTCACCATGATAGCGGCTATACATGCTGGGGGAGGATTTATACCACCCATGTTAATATTCCCGAGAGTGCACTTTAAGGATTTCATGATACATGGGGCCCCACCAGGAACTATTGGAAGTGCCAATCCTAGTGGTTGGTCCAACGAAGATCTATTCCTGCAGTTTTTCCATCATTTCCTAAAACACAGTGGTGCAAGCAAAGATCGTCCAGCAATTTTGTTGATGGATAACCATCAAAGTCATATTTCGGTTCCCACAATCCAGTTGGCAAAAGATAACGGTGTAACGTTGGTTACATTTCATCCGCATACGAGCCATAAGATGCAACCGCTGGACCGAAGTGTTTTCGGTCCATTTAAAACTTATTACAATACAGCAATGAACGAGTTGATGCTAGAACCTGACCATGTTGGCAAACCAGCAACAATTTATGATATCGCCAAATTAGTCGGAAAAGCATTTCCCTTGGCTTTTACTCCTAACAATATTACAAAAGGTTTTAAAGTTGCTGGACTGGAACCTTGCAATGAAAATATCTTTGAGGATTATGAATTTATGCCTTCTGATGTGACCGACAGGCCTCCACCTCAAGAAAACAATGCTATTCAGGAGTCAATTCTACTGAAATCAGCCGACATTATAAATTCTGAAGAGCTCATACCGTCTACTTCGAGAATAATAAGTCCTGAAATTATCAGGCCCCATCCAAAATCTGCACCAAGAAAAGAAACCCGCAAAGGAAGAGCTAAAGTAAAATCATGTATTTTAACCGAGACGCCGGAGAAAACACGAATAGAGGAAGAGAAAGCTATGTGTGTTTCTAAAAAAAGAAATGTCCCGGTTAAATCAAAATTAATTGCTGTCAAACGAAAGATAACGTCATCTAGCAGTTCAGAAGTTGAAACCTGCGATAGTTTTTCCTGTGCTGATAGTTCTGGTGAAGAAGGTTCTGTAGAGCTGGAAGAGACAGAAAATGGTGAAATAGAAAAAGGGTCCTTTATGCTTGTTAAACTTGCAGGAAAGAAATCTGTGAAATATTTTGTGGCAGAAGTTATTAATATCCAGGAATCACGTTTAGAAGTGAAATATTTAAAAAAAAATGCAAATAGTCAAACGTTTGTGCGAAACGACGAATGTCCAATTTATGATTTAGACAGAAAAGACATTGTTCTTCAACTACCTCACCCACATTTGTCTGGTGGCTCAGCACGTCAAAGAGCAACGCTTGTATTTAGCGGCATAGATTTAAATTCCTATAATGTTGAATAAATTTTGCCTCGTTTCAAGTTTTCATGTTATTTTTATTGTATGAATTTATATTTAGTTTCAGCAATAATGAAAGTTTTGTATTTAAAACGTTTTTTGTGTTTTGGGTCGTTAATAAAGTATAACAAATACCAGTTTATAATTTATTAGCATAATTTTTCAGCATTTTTATTGTTGAATAATGGCATGGTCCAAGGTTCAACTACCATATGACCAAGGTACAACACAAACGTTGTACCATGGTCCAAAACAATGTTTTTACAATTTTTTTCAAAAATAGTAGAGAACTTTTATACTTCCATTATAATACGTATATTGTGTAGTGGGACATCCTTATACACCATTTTACGTACTTATCGATTGACTAACCGTATTAGCAACGCAAAAAAAAATATATATGTGAAATTGGGACCTAGGTATAACACCTTCCCCTATAGCGATTTAAATTATAGCGCAATTTTTTTTGCGACTCGTGTTCTTGTGGTGACGTCAGAGTAATTTTTTTTAAATGGCACGCCATACTTTTTTAACGGATTTCGACAAAAGACGTCATTCTGCATCTGAATAAGTATCGTGACCTTGAAATTGACAGTTTCTGCGATGTTCATTTTTTAAATCTGAAAACCGTTATTTTCAAAAACATTAATATTACGCAATTTATTTATTAAGAACCAATAATTAACATGAAAAACAATCAACCTATGAAACTGGTAAACTCATACAACCAAATAAAAGCTAAATTAGGTGCTCGAACTGTCTCCCATTAAAATTTTACTTAACAATTTTTCAAATTTAAAAAATGAACTAGGAGAAACTGTCAACTTCAAGGTCACGATACTTACTTATTCGGATGACGTCCTCTGTCGAAATCCGTCAAAAAAAGTATGGGGTGCCATTTAAATAAAATTACTCTGACGTCACCACAAAAAAATGGCAGTCGCAAAAACCAATTGAAACACCTTAAAATATGCGCTATAATTTAAATCGCTATACCTGTGCGAGCGTTTTCTAGAAAAAACATTATTTTGGGAGATAATGAATTTATTCCATACTTTTTACTCACCCTGTTGGCCAAAATAATTTTATGCGTTTTCGTCTATCAACTATGTATGAGAAACCATCTTAATACTATTTTAGCCCACGGTTTACAAAATTTTCGAAAAAATAAGCAGAATATCAGAAATCAGAATTATTTTTACAGGATGTAAACGGATAGAAGTTTAAATAGGCGTAAATGACAAACATTTCTCGAATTGGTTAATCTTATTTTGGATTTAACTTCTGCATGATCTTAAACTAGAATGTACTTAATGCAAACTCTCTCAGTTATTGGTATACAGGGTGTTTTGGAACGGATTTAGGTAATCGCAAGAGCAAACTACCTTTAGTTTTAAAAATACAAAATAATTTTGTCAACAAAAGTTGTTTATAATCCAAATATATAACTAATTACAAATTTTTAAAAACATCAGTCGACTCCCAATTACGTTCTTCATAAAATTAACAAAGTTGTAATAATCACAATTAGACCCAATTTTTTTTTTAGAATAATGTGAAAGCAAAAGTGGTAGTTTTTATGACCTAAATTTGTTTCTAGTTCAAATAGCACAAACGAGATCGAGATAGAATGAATAAATTAATTTAATTTGGTGGTATTAGTTATTAGGACAAACAGTCAAATTTCTAATAGAAACTAATTCATTTTATTCAAATATTTCGGGATCTAATGAATCCCTTCTTCAGTGAAACTAAAATTATAACGAACAATTACAAAATCATACAACAAAAAATTATCAAGTTAAAAAACTCACATAATGATCCAAAGTTTCTAGGTTGACATTTAATTACCATAGGCGACGCTTCCTTAACACAGTAGATAACAATAATTGAACAGAATTGTAATTTTACTAAACACATTAAAATCCAAACCATCTGTAAGTGGAACTAAACAATATAACCTTGTGTAAAACACACCAAAATAAAAGAAACTGTATCAACTTCGGCCAATTCAAAATAATTCAGTATGTATAAGACAAAAGTAAATACACTAAAAAATTATAACAATTTTAATTTAATAACATAGTATAAATAACACTTAAATTGTTAATGTCAGTGCGGAAATTAATAGACTTTTTTTCCTTGTTTATACAGGGTGTCTCAAATGGATTAGGATAGTATGGGTATCTTGGTTATTATTGAAGATAGAGATTTGGTTAAATGGGCAATGTTTTGCAGTTTCTCATACTGATTCATATCCCGATTAGAAAAGTTATAAATTTTCAGTCGTTCAGTTGTTATCTTGAAAAAACTGAAAAATGCGTATTTTTAAAAAGTGGAATATTTCCGTAATTTTAATATTTATGGAGAAAAGTTTCAAATAAAAGTTACTAGGTTCGATTAGCATGATTTGAAAACGTCATTCAATTTTTTTTCAAAATGGCGGTTTTCAAGATATTGATAGCAACTTTCTTATTTTAAATGGGCGCCATTTTGTTTTTTTACAGAAATGGATTGAATTTTTTTTCTGATTGCAACGATGTATAACAACCTATGTTTAAATAAAGTTTTACACTGAATTTCAGTGGCGCCGGAACTATTTTTCAACTACGGGTGCAGGGAGAAAACATGGCTTTTTTCAAAAGTGGGCGTGGTCAATTTAAAAGCGTTATACGAGCATATGGCTATTTTAATGTAAAATTTTAAGAAATAAAAATTTCAGCAATTTTATTTATGCATATTTTAAAACGACGAGGCTATACGTCCGCCGCCGGACGCATGCATTCCACGGAGGAATTCCGCCGGACGGCGGATTGCTTGTTATAATGTAGGAAAATCCGTCGAAAATGTGTGAGTTTGCGCAAACGCGGCGAAATTATACAACAGAAATCAATTTTTCCGCCGTTCAGCAATCTTTAGTCGGCGGCACAGTAAATCTTTAGTGAAAATTCCGCCGGACGGCGGAATGTATTTAGTATTAATAAAACTCCGCCGGAAATGTGATTGTTGATGTAAGCACGGCTGAACGATATCGTAGCATCTAAATTTCTGCCTCCCGACGCTTTTTGGCAATCTTTTAAGAGCGTGTGCATCTTATGTCGGACGGATAAACCCATAAACGATACCTACTAGTACTAGTTAAAAGGAAGAATAAAAATGATGAAGCGTTGTTCACAAACAAATTATCGTCCTAACACTTATTTTTATTAGTAAATGTATCCAAAACTGTTTGAGTTATGAGCAATGTAATGTGTAATAGTAATAGGTACCTACATTTTTAATGAAGTATAGAACTTGAGGTCTTAAATAATTACATAACACATAAACATAGTTTGAAAAATTTATTAAAATATAAAATGTGTACAATGTCCGGTCTCAAACTCGAACATAGGTATTTAACACGTATTGAACGCTCTTTCGATTCCTGCTGGATTTACAGGAAAGTGGAAAGATGCTGATTCAGTCCACTTTGGATTATTTTCCTTAAATTTTGAAAAAAAACATTGCATTGTCTCATTGTTTTCTTCTACTGATATTGCGACGGCTACTATTTCCGTTAGTCCATTTCCATCTTCATTTATTACTATCAGGACCGAGCTTCTAATATTTAGCAACTTGTCAGTACTATCCATACAGATAAATTCGGGATATGTTTCATGTGTTTTCTATGTATAAGACCGCCGGATCGGCGGCAAACTGATTTCGTAGTACATCTTTCCGCCGCGCTCGCGCAAACTATAGAAATTTTCGACGGATTTTCGTATATTGTAACAGAATATCCGCCGCCCGGCGGAATTTCCACTAAAAATTTACGGTGTCCGGTGAAAATCTCGAATCAAAAATCTCGAATCAAAAATCTCGAAAGCAAAAATCTCGAAAACAAAAATCTCGAAAAGCAAAAATCTCGAACGGCAAAAATCTCGAAAATCAAAATCTCGAAAGTAAGAATCTCGAATAGCAAAAATCTCGAATGACAAAAATCTCGAAATGTGCTAGTAATAATGATAGTATAATGGTATACATTCCTTCCGCCCTTGATAATATATATTTATTAGTTTTAAGACAGTAGATATTATTATAAATAAATACAAAAATTATTTGTTACAATTATTACACACAATATTCGAACTGGAGTGTTCATTACAAACGTTTTTGTCGCATGTTTCACAAACTTGTTCTTTTCACCTTCATGTACCTTTACGGTTCAAATGAATTCCAAAATAATTGTTTGTTACGAAAAATGCAATTAGCTGAGCACTATCATTATACACGATAAATAGAAAGATACATAACTTAGACGAGTAGAATGCATTCCAGAGTAATTGCAATAAAATATATGAAAAATAAAATGAGCTGGAACAACAATTTTAATCTTACCTACCAAAGTTACCGATTAATAAGTCCTTACTTTTTAAGTTACAAATTGCGTTATGGGTTATTAAATAGTTATTAATTACTTGGTAATAACACTAATATACTTCAAACTATAAAAGGGGTGCCTGGTTTTAGTAAAATTCAGTTTATTTTATTTCTTCAACCGTGTACTACAGTGATTACACAACAGTCGATATGGTTTTGCAGTTCTTGAAGAGCCAGAAAGGTAAGCAATAACATTAGAACAATTTTATAAAATATTATATTAATTTTTGTTCACAATATTATCTAGGCATATTTTTCTCGCAAATAAAATATTTTTCACTTTTTTTTAGGTAAAGACCAACTAGTAGAAAATGGTTACCTGTTCATTTTGGACAAAATACACCAAGAGAGATCCTATTGGAAATGTGCCCAGTCAAAGCAGGGGAAATGTCGGGCTCGTAGAATCACCGCTGGGGGCGAAATAAAAAGTTCTACTTTTGAACATAACCACGTCCCTGATGTTGCTGCAATCGACGCCAAACGTACAGTAAATGCAATGAAGGAAGTTGCAATGAATACACAACATGTTCCTCACGTAATTGTAGCTGAGGCATTGGGAGATGTATCGAATGCCGTACAAGGAAAATTGCCTGACATCAATGGTTTGAAGCGCACAATTCGACGTCAAAGACAGGTGCACCATCGATACCCGGCAAATCCAAATTCATTAATTGAACTTCTCATTCCACAAGAAGTAGCCACCACAACCGTGAATAATCGAGATGAACAATTTCTTTTATTCGATAGCGGGCCAGTACCCGAAAGGATACTAGTATTTTCCACTCGAAAGAATCTGGACCTACTTAACAGGTAATGTTTATCCATAAGACAACAAGCATGTTACAAGTTATTAAATATAATATAATTTTAGGAGTGCGCACTGGTACGTTGATGGTACCTTTTCATGCGTCCCGGCGTTATTCCATCAACTCTATACGATTCATGGGGTAAAATTTAATAACGTCATTCCGTCCATATTTGTGCTACTGCCAAATAAAAATGAAGCTACTTATACGCGGATGTTGCGAGAAATCAAGAATCTACAGCCGGCCTTAAATCCTGCAACGATAATGATGGATTTTGAACAGGCTGCAATTAATGCATTTAGAGCCGAATTTCCAGATTCTTCTATAAGAGGTATGTTAATAAACTTAAAAACATGAAAAATGTAACTAATTCCAACATTTTTAGGCTGTTTGTTTCACATGTCCCAGTGTTTATGGCGTAGAGTACAAAACTGCGGAAAAGCTGCGCGCTACGCAGTTGATGCAGAATTTTCGCTACAAGTGCGTATGCTGACCGCATTGGCATTTGTACCTGTTCCAGAAGTCCCGGAAGTATTCGACCAGTTGTTAGAATCAGATTACTACATACAAGAACTTGATGATCTTCGAGATATTATCGATTATTTTGAAGACACTTGGGTAGGGCGGCTTCAAAGGCGTGGTGGTCGTAGGCGTCCAACTTTTCAGCATGATCTATGGAACTGCTATCGTGCCGTACAAGGAAATATGCCCCGAACCAATAATTGTGTTGAAGGGTGGCATAGGCGTTTTAACGAATTAGTTTCAGCAAAACATCCAAATATATGGAAGCTGATTGACTGTTTAAAGAAGGAACAACAGCTAAATGAGACTACAATCGAACAATATATTCAGGGCCGAGATGTACATGTCGGGAAGAAAATTTACAGGGATGTTACAACCAGGCTTGAAAATTGCGTTGCAAGATATGCTGAGACTACGGCCGTAGATTATTTAAGGGGAATCGCCCATAACTTAAGCTTGAATGTATAAAATTTCTGTATTTTTTAAGTTATATTATTTTGAAAATAAAAGTTAATAAAATTATTATTATAATTATTATTACTGTTAGTGTTTGCACATTTCGAGATTTTTGTCATTCGAGATTTTTGCTATTCGAGATTTTTACTTTCGAGGTTTTGATTTTCGAGATTTTTGCCGTTCGAGATTTTTGCTTTTCGAGATTTTGGTTTTCGAGATTTTTGCTTTCGAGTTTTTTGATTCGAGATTTTTGATTCGAGATTTTCACCGGAAACCAAATTTACAGTTCCGTCGACTAACGATTGCTGAACGACGGAAAAATTGATTTCTGCTGTATAATTCCGCCGCGCTTGCGCAAACTCACACATTTTCGACAGATTTACCTATATTATAACAAGCAATCCGCCGTCCGGCGGAATTCCTCCGTGGAATGCATGCGTCCGGCGGCGGACGTATAGCCTCGTCGATTTTAAAATTGCATTGAAATACTGAAAATACCAAAAACAGTAAAGGGTGTAAAGAGCCATTTACAAATTGTTTACGGGTGCAACTGACCCGTTGCACCCGTGGTTCCGACGCCACTGCTGAATTTACTGATGTTTTAATTTGCAGTCGAGTTAGCCATGAAAACAAAAGACATGAAACAAAATTTATTGAAAATTATTGGTAAAGCATGTTGCACCTGAACTAGAAATATCATAAATCTTAGAAAATTTCACAACAAATGCTCAAAATGGTGACCATTATTAGCCAGACATAATTGGCACCTTTTTAATACAGAAGCAGTTACTTTGCGCAATGTGTTTCGATTAATACCATTAAATGCTTCCAAAACCTCTTAATAAATAATAAATTAATTAAAATTAATAAATAATAAATAATAAATTTTGTTTCATGTCTTTTGTTTTCATGGCTAACTCGACTGCAAATTAAAACATCAGTAAATTCAGTGTAAAACTTTATTTAAACATAGGTTGTTCTACATCGTTGAAATCAGAAAAAAATGCAATCCATTTCTGTAAAAAAACAAAATGGCGCCCATTTGAAATAAGAAAGTTCCTATCAATATCTTGAAAACCACGATTTTGAAAAAAAAATGGAATAACGTTTTTAAATCGGGCTAATCGAATCTAGTAACTTTTATTTGAAACTTTTCTCCATAAATATTAAAATTACGGAAATATTCCACTTTTTAAAAATACGCATTTTTCAGTTTTTTCAAGATAACCACTGAACGACTGAAAATTTGTAATTTTTCTAATCGGGATATGAATCAATATGAGAAACTGCAAAACATTGCCCATTTAACCGAATCTCTATCTTCAATAATAACCAAGATACCCATACTATCCTAATCCATTTGAGACACCCTGTATAGTACATTTCTAAAAATAACCTGTTATAATAATTCGATTCAGTACTTAAAATTTTAACATTATCAAAATCTAACTGATGGTTATTGTCAATTGAATGTTTAGCTAAGGCGCTAGATTCTTTGGAATTTTTACAATCGTTCTTATGTTGGTTTATTCGTTTTTTTAGCCATTGAGATGTCTGACCTATGTATACTAAATCACATTGATTGCACGGTATTCTATAAATAACATTACTACAAAAGTTTAATGGGGTTCTTTGTTTTAATTTAGAAAAGAGTGAATTGCTAGTTAGGCTATTATAAAAAACTATTTGAATATTTTCATTCTTAAACAGTTTGCTGATCTTATGAGAGATGTTCGTAATATAAGGTAATTTTTTACGTTTCGGTATAATATTATTATGTGGAGGTTGATGTTGTCTTCTGTTCCTTGTGTTATAAATTAAAATTTTTAAGACCTTCTGCGGGTAACCATTGTTAATTAACATTTCATACAAAATGTTAAGATTTTTATTTTTAAAGGATGGATGACTAATTGCCAAAACCCTATTTTTTAAACCAACAACCATATTCCTTTTTTGTATCATAGGGTGATTAGAGTAAAAGTTTATATATCTACCTGAGTGAGTCGGTTTCATATACCAATCCAGTATAATCTTGTTATCATTAGTTCTAAACACTCTAGTATCCAAAAAAGGAACACAATAGGGGACTTCTTTTTAAGTTGAAAAGAGATGGGAATGTTCTACCCTAGTGCTATCTCTGTCTGTCAGTATCGCCACCATGTCAACGCAATATCACTAAAATACTAGTTATTATTTCATGTAAATAGCTGCAAGTTGGCTGCATTTTTGGTGTTTGTAAACAAACCGATCATAACCTCTCCTTGCATTGTGTGAAAGTGGTGGTACAAGGACATTTTGAGGTCAATCAGTCATACTAACCTACATCTAGTTACATTCAACAATTACTAAAAATCTAGTGCTATTACTAATAATCTAGTGCTATTTTTGCCGCCAATTGGTGGAACTGATGGAAAAGGAACACACTAGGGTAGAACTTTCCTCTCACTCGTTTCAAGGTCAGATTACTGTAGAAGTCCCCCATTATGTATTTCATTTTCTATCGTGAATTGAATGTGAGGATTGAAGTTATTGAAAATGTGTAAAGTGGTATTAACACATGGTGGTATATATTTTCTATCGTGAATTGAATGTGAGGATTGAAGTTATTGAAAATGAGTAAAGTGGTATTAACACATGGTGGTATATACACATTTTCAATAACTTCAATCCTCACATTCAATTCACGATAGAAAATGAAATACATAATTGTGTTGCTTTTTTGGATACTAGAGTGATTAGAACTAATGATAACAAGATTATACTGGATTGGTACATGAAACCGACTCACTCAGGTAGTTATATAAACTTTTACTCTAATCACCCTATGATACAAAAAATATAGGTTATAGGAATATAGTTGTTGGTTTAAAAATAGGGTTTTGGCAATTAGTCATCCATCGTTTAAAAATAAAAATCTTAACATTTTGTATGAAATGTTAATTAACAATGGTTACCCGCAGAAGGTCTTAAAAATTTTAATTTATAACACAAGGAACAGAAGACAACATCAACCTCCACATAATAATATTATACCGAAACGTAAAAAATTACCTTAATTACGAACATCTCTCATAAGATCAGCAAACTGTTTAAGAATGAAAATATTCAAATAGTTTTTTATAATAGCCTAACTAGCAATTCACTCTTTTCTAAATTAAAACAAAGAACCCCATTAAACTTTTGTAGTAATGTTATTTATAGAATACCGTGCAATCAATGTGATTTAGTATACATACGTCAGACATCTCAATGGCTAAAAAAACGAATAAACCAACATAAGAACGATTGTAAAAATTTCAAAGAATCTAGCGCCTTAGCTAAACATTCAATTGACAATAACCATCAGTTAGGTTTTGAGAATGTTAAAATTTTAAGTACTGAATCGAATTATTGTAACAGGTTATTTTTAGAAATGTACTATATAAACAAGGAAAAAAAGTCTATTAATTTCCGCACTGACATTAACAATTTAAGTGTTATTTATACTCTATTATTAAATTAAAATTGTTATAATTTTTTAGTGTATTTACTTTTGTCTTATACATACTGAATTATTTTGAATTGGCCGCGGTTGATACAGTTTGTTTTATTTTGGTGTGTTTCACACAAGGTTATGTTGTTTAGTTCCACTTACAGATGGTTTGGATTTTAATGTGTTTAGTAAAATTACAATTCTGTTCAATTATTGTTATCTACTGTGTTAAGGAAGCGTCGCCTATGGTAATTAAATGTCAACCTAGAAACTTTGGATCATTATGTGAGTTTTTTAACTTGATAATTTTTTGTTGTATGATTTTGTAATTGTTCGTTATAATTTTAGTTTCACTGAAGAAGGGATTCATTAGATCCCGAAATATTTGAATAAAATGAATTAGTTTCTATTAGAAATTTGACTGTTTTTCCTAATAACTAATACCACCAAATTAAATTAATTTATTCATTCTATCTCGATCTCGTTTGTGCTATTTGAACTAGAAACAAATTTAGGTCATAAAAAACTACAACTTTTGCTTTCACATTATTCTAAAAAAAAAATTGGGTCTAATTGTGATTATTACAACTTTGTTAATTTTATGAAGAACGTAATTGGGAGTCGACTGATGTTTTTAAAAATTTCTAATTAGTTATATATTTGGATTATAAACAACTTTTGTTGACAAAATTATTTTGTATTTTTAAAACTAAAGGTAGTTTGCTCTTGCGATTACCTAAGTCCGTTCCAAAACACCCTGTATACCAATAACTGAGAGAGTTTGCATTAAGTACATTCTAGTTTAAGATCATGCAGAAGTTAAATCCAAAATAAGATTAACCAATTCGAGAAATGTTTGTCATTTACGCGTATTTAAACTTCTATCCGTTTACATCCTGTAAAAATAATTCTAATTTCTGATATTCTGCTTATTTTTTGGAAAATTTTGTAAACCGTGGGCTAAAATAGTATTAAGATGGTTTCTCATACATAGTTGATAGACGAAAACGCATAAAATTATTTTGGCCAACTTTATACAGGGTGAGTAAAAAGTATGGAATAAATTCATTATCTCCCAAAATAATGTTTTTTCTAGAAAACGCTCCCACAGGTATAGCGATTTAAATTATAGCGCATATTTTAAGGTGTTTCAATTGTTTTTTGCGACAGTCATTTTTTTGTGGTGACGTCAGAGTTATTTTTTTTTAAATGGCACCCCATCCTTTTTTTGACGGATTTCGACAGAGGACGTTTGGTTTTCTTATGTGGGTATGGTCTCAAGCCGGTTAATAGGGGATCTGACCGTAATAGTAGCCTGTTTATGATGTCCAGATTGCAGGCTTCTCTAGAGAACTTCCTCGAAAACTCAAGGCTGTATTGCCGGAAATGTTTGTTACGGGCTTCTGCGGCTTCCTCTGATAGTTGTCCAACTGGTAAAATCGCGGAAGAAATAACAGCAGCTCCATGAATGAGTACCTTATGCACTCGGAGGCATGGGGTACCAACCATACAGCTCTACGTACAATTTGGCTGTATCAAGGGCATACTTTGAAAATTTCTCTACATCAATATTCAGTCCACAAGATATAGTTTCGAGAATTATTTTGTATCGGTATAGTACCCCTGCGTCTATGCCAGTAATCGCACTGGCTTTCTCGATGTTGTTGAAGAACCTCCTTGAGGTATTACCGTCATTCGTATTTCCGAAGCCGGCCTTCGGAAAATCTACTAGAAGGCCCATTTCTTCTTTAAATTTTTCCTGTGTAGTCTTCTTCCTATCCTCAACGATTTTATAATTTGCACTGTTTTTCTTCACTTGCCATTCTTTTATTGTTAATTTGTATGATAAGTGCAACACGCTTTCAAAGAATCTTATTCTAGCATGTAGTATCGATAAACCAAATCGCAAATTTTCAGGGTTAACATCAATTAGTTGTCATAGCATCTAGATTATTAAATTGTTTGGAAGTTGCTCCGCAAATGTAACATCTTTGAGTGTACTTCGTGCCCGTGACAGCATTACACACTTTGCCATCAATCATCGTAAATAGCAGCTTGTGCTCCACAATAGCAAAGTCACTATCTGTTTGTACTGGAGTTTTCTGGAGTGCATTGATTTTACTTTGTATGTAGTTAACTTTTTCATTTGTTATATCCGTAGTCTCGTGTACAAATCATATGCGGATGGGCCGGCAGTATCGGGGTGAGGATAGTGTTGGGTTTTGCCAAGCCACTTTTTTCTGGCCATTAATTTCTGACAGAAGTTGCAAGTAAGCAAAGGAGCTCTGAAAAATGTTTGCATCACTTTCAGAATCGCTCTCGAACTTTTGTTTATACTGACTCTGCTGGGAGCCGTCACATCCCCATTTCGATATAAGTTGAAGATTTTCTTTTTTTTTTATCGTCAATCTCTCCAAAACTTCTGATAAACTCATGCACAATCGCTCAGCGGTACGGTCCAATAATGGTTGTAAATCCAATTCAGCACAAGATGTCACTCTGTATGATTCGCGCGGTGGGTAGCATTCCGCTTTAGCTTTTTGTAAAACGGTGTAGCACGGATATTTTGATTTGTCTGCTTGTCGGATTATATCGTACTGCCTTCGCGTCAATTCAGCTTCAACAAATATTGATAAAGCATGTGTCAATGAGAGTTGCACATGTTCTTGTGGTTTCGTTATGGCTTTTCTATATTTTCTCGCCCGTTCTGGAGTGGTATTGGTAACATCTCTAATAACTTTAGCAGCTTCTACTTGATCAGAACGTCTTAAGCTCATCTGAGCAGCAAAACTTAGTTCTTCTGGAGTTTTATTTGTCCTTAAATCTTCCGTTTTCCGTCTTTTTGATCGTTCACCTGATTCCAGGAAGGACTTAGTAGGACGACCACTTTTCACTAGTATAAAAGTAGGTATATTAATGGTACCTGTTAGCCATTCTTCGTTCTTCTTGAGAAAAATTGCTTCCGTATTTCGAGCAGCAGACCACCGAAACTTGAATTGTGATTTAAAGTGAGAAAGCTGCTGTCTCAAATCTTTATAGTTTTCCTCGGGACATTTGGTGACGGTAATCAAATGTGTCTCTAAATATTGAAATTTTTCGTCGAACTTGCTACGATAGGATTCCTTGATTATATCAAACAAGGCTTTTCTGGTCATTACTATACAGTTTTCTGTGGAATCTGTGAACAGAACAATGCGCTTTTATTTATCTTCCAGACGTTTAAAAATTTTCCGCCTGTGGACCACCTTTTTGAAAGTAATGTATAAATCAAATTGGTGTACTTTGGTAAAAAATTTTGACAGATTTTACAAGTTGAAGAATGGAATTTTAATATTAATGAGGGTTTTCTGCTTGGCAAAGCTTGGAAGTGTAACTACAAGTCTTGTGATTCTAGTAAAATTTAAAAAAAAATTAAAAGTTTGTGAAGGTGATTTTGAAGATAAAAACATAATTACACCTAAGAGTATGAGATGTGATATTATGTGCAAAATTATCTACATACCGTCAGTATTATTAACTTTCGGCTTATACCGCGTCGTCATTTGAGTAAAACTCACAGCAGGTAAGGACCAACCTGTAGCTTGTCTGCCATTACAAGCATTTGCTCTGGATGTTTGAGCTAAATTATTATTATTGTGTGAACCTTGGGGCGGACAAGGATTTGTTCTTTGTATAACTTGTTTGCCATCACAAGAATACTTGTTCGGTTTTTGCCTCAGCTGTTTGTGAACCCATACAAACTAACGTTTCGCAAGACATTCCAGCTTGCATCTTCAGAGTGAGTCAAAGCGCACTGAATTCAATTCCGGAATGCGGAGGTATTTATACCCCATTGAGCCAGTCGGGCAGAACGGCGCAGTTCACCTTGACCGTTACCGTTGGGCGGAGACGGAAGCGGTGGTGCTTGACCGTGAGATCGATGTTGCTTAAGAGATTTCAGAGGATGTATTACCGGAGCCCAAGCTTTACTGAGTCTAAAACCATCCTCTCTATTAATATTATTCGGTTGTTTTTCGATTTCAATAGCTTCACGTATGATCCGAGGGAAGTAATAAGGTACTCTGGCGAGTACTCGAGCTTTCTCAAAGTCCATTTTGTGACCAGTCAATACAGTATGTTCAGCTACCGCAGATTTAGTGATCCGTTTGTGTTTGCAATCACCTTGATGCTCACGTAATCTTAACACAATAGAGCGTCCAGTTTGGCCGATATAGTTAACACCACACGAGCAAGGGATGTTGTAAATCCCGGCACATTTCGTACTGGATACTTGATCTTTAACAGATCTGAAACCGTTTCCCAGGGTTTCTGAGGTACTGAAAACAGTCTTTATGTTGTGCCTTCTAAGTATATGCCCGATCTTATCAGTAGTGCCTTTACTGTAAGGTAAAAAGGCTAAGCCTTTTGGAGGTGTAGATTCCTCTTTAGCCTTGGGCTGTTCTGCATTTAGGATAGCTCTGCGAATTTGTGTGGCTGTATAACCATTTTGTTGTAACGATATCAATAGATGTGTTTTCTCTTGTTGTAAGTGTTCTGCATCAGAGATTCGGACCGCTCTGGTTGCTAGAGTTTTTAGCACCGTAGCCTTCTGCATAGGATGGTGATGTGAATAATTGCTTAAGTACCTGTCTGTGTGAGTTTTCTTTCTGTAAACAGCATGCCCCAAGCTGCCATCTGGTTTTCGTGTAACTTGGACATCTAAAAACGGAATACTGCCATTTTCCTCAACTTCCATAGTAAATTGGATGTTATTGTGAATTGTATTGAGATGATCTAGAAAGTGGTTTAATGCTTGGCGTCCGTGAGACCAAACAACGAAAGTATCGTCTACATATCTGAACCACGATTTAGGCTTAAGACCAGCTGTTTCCAAAGCTTTGATTTCAAAATCCTCCATATATATGTTAGCAATTATAGGTGATAGCGGTGAACCCATAGCCGCTCCCTCAATCTGTTCGTAAAGGTTGCCTCAAATAATCAAATTAAAGAATTCAACTTTTTATATCAAATACCCCTATGTGCGACGCTGGCTGCGGCGGCGGGGACGGCGTCGGCGGTGGGGTGGGTGGCTTCTTGATTGTTCATGATGTTATAAACCCTAAAATTAAGTAAAATAAGACGCTGTAATGCTCTGTAATGGATCATCGCATTTCTGAAACCAGACCTCTGGGGTTGCTTTGATGTATCCTCCAGGAATTGATTCCTTTTGAGAGTAATCGGCTACGGGAATGCTAGGTTCGCTTGGTTAAGCGTTGAGACGCACTGTTGCAGGAGTACTACGACTGTTGCTCGGTTTTCTTCCTGACAGCCACGGATCCCAGCTCATCCACCAATTTATGTTGTATACCAGGGCACCAACAATGATTTTTCTCTTCACGTCCTCCACCAGGGCAGCTTTTAAAGAAGGCTTCGTACTTCTATAGGGTTGTCGGTGAGACTTGTCTTTACTACCTGCTCGGGGTGGACTTCGGTGATGGGATCAGTAAGTCCTGATGTTGGGGTTGATTTGGTAATTGTATACACTACTCCAACGGCCAGTTTATTATGAACTGTATTTACTCTAACAAAATTCTCGACTCACTTTAATAAAACAATAGACGAATAATCTAAATACGTTTATTTAATATGAGAATTACACAAGAGGGTGACTACCCTTAGCCAGGTAAAATACAACTGCGTGAGAAAGGGATTTGCTTAGCTTTTATATGTTTTTAGAGTCATCATTTAAAAGATATCAATCTTAATGGGTTCTCTACCCTAATAACTGTCATTATTGCATTTTTATTATACTACGTGGGTGGATTTGGGATGATGCAACAATATATTATAAACCAATAGGTTTAAGAATTTTTTTCTCGGATATACCTTCTTCGTCCATCGGTATATTCGATTTGGTGTTTCGGCTTCTCCTATTGGCTGTGATACGATAGTATCTGTAGCAACCGTAAATAACAATAATTGATTATTTTTTTTATAAAATAATTTAACAAACGTCAAACTGACATTTTGAGCAAAATGAACTTTAAAATTCTTGACAAATATCATTCGATCACTTCCGTATATTCTAAATACTTTTCCCTTTTTCTATTCTTACCATTAGGAAATAAACCTCGAGCAAGCTCTCGGGATGTTTCCATCGCAACATCAATTTCGAATAGAAATTGCGAAAAGTACATCCGAATATACGAAAGCGCTGTTATGATATTACTACTGATTATACTAATAATGGAACGCATAAATTACATTGATGGACAACAAGAATCTCAAAAAATAAAAAAAAACATTCTAAATACTATATTCATAGATACAATATTTGGTTATAAACTTAGTATAAACTTAAGAGTCAAAAAGTAAACTACATTCTAAACATATTCATACATATTTTGGTATAAACTAAAAATAAGCAGCTATATATTCCTTTACAATTACGGTTATAAAAATTATAGGTAAATAATGCTATGAACTTTAAGTACTACATACAAATTAAATAAATGCATGAACATTATGAGTTTCGTTCCTACTAATCATTCTTACTTTTTGACTTACATCATCATAATTCTCCTATACATCATCATTTTTGCGGCACAAATAATAATAATGGCCTATTTGATCTGTAGTAGCAGTTTTCAGCCCCCTATACGCTATAACAGATCGAAGAATAAGTTTTCTGTTAATGTTTAGAAGTAAAGGTATATCACTGATCAAGACCTTCGATAATTCCCAATCTATAAATATTTGACAGTTTATATGCACGCCCACTTGCACAAGTTGCGAACAAGAACAGCATTTCAGGGTTTCTTTGAAGGATCTTTGAATTTCACTTTCTAGCAATACCACATTTTCACATTTGACGAAATAGTCTTCTTATCATTTCGCCACTCAAAATTACAGTTACTACATTTGTATGTTTCAACACTTTCAAGTCCTTTAGAAACTTTTTCAAATGGTGCAGCAATATTGCTTAGACACTGTATTAGTAAAGTGCCATTCATTGTTATGTTTGTTGTACAGAGTCTGGAACTTACGATTTATCAAAGTCAATATTTCTATTTTACATTGTCTCATATTGTCTGGAGATAAAGCTGCCATGTCCCCCTCCAAACTTCAAAAAATAATTGGAGGCCTGATTTGCCCGATGGCTTCGGGGTCTTTGCCAATTTCAATTGTAGATAATCACATAATTTCTCATCTACTTGACTTACATTCCTTTTTTTTTTTTTGTAGGGTGTGTTGGAGTACCAGCAGCACTTCTCGATGGTCGTGGTGAGAGATCACCGTCCACTAAGTTTTCAACCGGCTGGGTATCATTGACGGTGTAGTACTCCACACTAAAAATAGGTAAAGTACATACATAAAATAATAGAAAAGATTAATTGTTACATACGTTGATGCGTTCGATGTGGTTTCCTGCTCTGCAACATACTCGCCGTCCACTAAGTTTTCAGTAGACTGTGTGGCAGAAAGCAGCTCCACATTGTCATTGACGGTGTAGTACTCGACACTAAAAACAGGTAACGTGTATACATATATCATACAAAAGGTTAATTCTTACGATGCTGCGTTTGATGTGGTTGCCCGCTCTGCAACGTACGCTTCTAAAAACCTTAGGCTATCAAAGTATGCCCATTTTCTAATTTTTGTAGCAGCCTGGCTAGATTGCACTGCTTGGTACTCTTTTCTTCTTTTGTCGGTACCCCCCTCGCAAAATTTGTCACTTACTTTTGAATAATTTATCTGAAATACAATCAATAAGTTAGTATTACAATTGAGTTCAAAAGTTTATTGCTTACCATTCAGCAATTTCTAGCCACAATTTGTCCATCACAGTTTGGTTCGAATGTCCCGGAAGAGATTGATTTTATGATGTCATTAGTTTTGTGACCAGCTAATGAAGGTTTTGGAAACTTTTGTTTTATGTAATTTAAATATAAGATTGAATATGAAATATCACATGACATTGGAATTACTAAATTTTTTATCTTGTGTGTTGCTGAACTATCGATTTCAGGTTCTCGAATTTCAGTATTTTGTTGATGGTATAATTGAAAATCTTCGAATGTGAGAATGTCGCGAGTAAGATCGCTTAAAGTGTTGTTTTCTAATTGTAATATAGGACGACTAAGTGCGTCTGCATTTGAATTGATTTTTCCTTGGTTTGTATTTTATTTCGTAAGTGTATTCAAGTAATTTAAGTCTCCATCGAACTAATCGACTGGAGAAATCTTTGCAGTTCATTAACCAGGTTAGTGGTTTATGATCTGTTAGAATAGTAAATTTTTGTCCGAATATAATGACAAATTTAACAAACTAAAAATTAAAAAAATAAATATAATTTTTCTTTGTATAACAAAATCAAAACTAAATTAACATTAACATAATGTTTACATATTCTTAATAAACCTACTACTAAAAAAACATACTGAAATCTTTTACTGAGTCTACTATCGCAAGTAGCTCCTTTTCAGTAGTGCGAGTAATTTTTCTCCGCTTGGTTTAATGTTCTGGAGTAATATAAAATTGGGAGATCTTGCCCAATTGTTCCTTGTGAAAGTACAGATCTATGGTTTCGTTTGAAGCGTCAGTTGTAAATAAAAATGGTTTGTTAAAATCGGGATATTGTAAAATCGTTGTTTCATTGGGACCCACGCATTTAAGGTAAATACAAGCAACGTACTCCATCTTCGAAGCATCGCAAAATCCATGAAGTTCTGCCCTTGTTAAATTGGTTGGGTTCGCATTTCTTGAACTGCGAAGTTCATTTAACGTAAGAATCTGCCTGCAAAATTTCGATTTTTTATCTCAAACCGTTTTTAAAATGCAATTGTTTTCCGTTTTTTCAACACCATTTTCAAAGACGTGTAGCTTCCTTATGCTGCGGTTTAGGAGAATATTTTTATAGACATTTTCGACTTATTTTTACGTCAGGAAGCGGCTGGTAAATTTATGGTACTAGGTTTAGAGACACCCTACCCTGTATATGACAAATTTAACAAACTAAAAATTAAAAAAAATAAATATAATTTTTCTTTGTATAACAAAATCAAAACTAAATTAACATTAACATAATGTTTACATATTCTTAATAAACCTACTACTAAAAAAATATACTGAAATCTTTTACTGAGTCTACTATAGCAAGTAGCTCCTTTTCAGTAGTGCGAGTAATTTTTCTCCGCTTGGTTTAATGTTCTGGAGTAATATAAAATTGGGAGATCTTGCCCAATTGTTTTTTGTGAAAGTACAGATCCTATGGCTTCGTTTGAAGCGTCAGTTGTAAATAAAAATGGTTTGTCAGTATTATTAACTTTCGGCTTATACCGCGTCGTCATTTGAGTAAAACTCACAGCAGGTAAGGACCAACCTGTAGCTTGTCTGCCATTACAAGCATTTGCTCTGGATGTTTGAGCTAAATTATTATTGTGTGAACCTTGGGGCGGACAAGGATTTGTTCTTTGTATAACTTGTTTGCCATCACAAGAATACTTGTTCGGTTTTTTGCCTCATAGCTGTTTGTGAACCCATACAAACTGTAGTTTGTATGGGTTCACAAAGGGTAACAATGTCTTTTCTAGAAGATCGCATTTTTCTATTGTTGTAGCTGCTTCAAAAATTGATTGCAATTTTGACCAAATTTTTGCCATATAACTTTCTACATCGGAAGTATGATCTCTTTTTGAAGAAAGGGTGTTTGGCAGTTGTTTTAGGGCTATTTCTTTTGCTTCTTCTTTGGGGTCAATATGTATAATTAAGTTACTGTCGTCGTTGACGTTATTCATTTCAATAGGCCGAGATGTTAATAAATGCCGACAGAGAAGGTGGATATGCTTGCACATGTTCCACTTAACCGATGAGTCTGGGCGTGAACATATGTACGCAGGAATGCATGTATCACAATCCATACATTTCAGTTCACATGCGCAATTAATATTAACTCTTTCAATGTTGTAAAGATCGAGTCCTGTCCAAATTCCTTCTTGTTCTTCGACCATTGGTGCATCCTTAATATGATCCATATTTTTATGTCTTTTTCGTAATGCGGCCAGCTTTGTCGGTAATTTCCCTAAAAAAAATGAATGTTTTAAAACTTTACACTTACTTTACTATTTACTTTTACCTTTATGTAAAGTAATAAGTCTCTCATAAAGCTCTCTCACTAGTTTCATAATGGCATTTATTGCTTTATCGAGTCGCTTCACCGCATTCTTTCCAAGTGCATATTTGTATCTAAACCGACGTGTTTCCTATGACAATATGCCCATGATTTTCGACTTAAATAATAATTGTTTGCAAAATATTGACCGAAGTCTTTTAACTGTAAATCGGTTTCTGTTAATGATATAAAATTTTCCAACATTTTTTCAAAAGCATCTTGGTCTTGTTCTTCTAATAATGTTCTAAGAATGCTGTATACGGCTGTTGCTTTTCAGTATTTTTAATTTTAGATCCAATGTTTTTTTCCAAGCTCTAACAACATGCCAGGTGCAAAATAATCTGAAATTCACAGGTCCCATTACATCAGACCAGGCAATATAAAAATTTTCAGCCATAACCGACATAAATACTGAAGGAGTTAGTGTCGATTCTAAGACCTTTTTTAGAACGGTAAAAATTATCTTAAAAATGACATTGTCAGATCTGTTGCTGAATGTGAATAGGCAAGGAAAACCTTGTCGTAATTCGTCGAGAACCATAAGAGTAGTTAACTCAAAATTATACCCATTTAGTCCATGTGTACTGTCAATACATATGCAGTCTTTCCCAAATTTCTTTAATGTTTCCATTTGCGCATCGTTCATTATTATTAACAAAAAATCATCCTTTTTTCAAAATTGTTAAATTGCAAAGTTTCTGTGGATATTTCAATATTATGTTGTTGAGTATAATGTTCCAATACATGTGTCCGTGAATTCTCATACTCACACATAGCGCATTTAACTTGTATTTGATTTCTGTTTATACTATTCTTGCTACATGCTGAAATATGCCGAATTAAATTGAATTTGTTGTTAAAATTACTTGCACAGTGGTAACAAGTAAATATATTTTGTGAAGTCGTATCTGAGTGTGTATTATTAAAATGTCTTTGGTAGTTGGATTTGTTTGAAAAATATTTTTTGCAATGAACACATTTTATACGATCTTTATTTCCCATTTAACCAACCTATAGGTGTAAATAAATATTGTGTTTATATTTACCTGTTAAAAAAACATTTAATAAAAGAATTACCTACCTTAAAAACAAAGTAAATTCGTGTAACTCAATGAAACCAGAAGCACTTGTCAAAGGACTTAACAATCGCCTGCCACTGGGGCTACTGGTTGCTGCGAAAAATGCATTCTAAAATAAAACATAATATTGCATACTATTGCATTTCACTCAAATCCCTGCACATGTGATGATAAATTCCCGCCAAAACCACGGAATAAACCACGGGAACACTTCGACTTAACTCGTGCATATTCGTTGTGATCTTCTTTTGTGACCACTAGACTGAAGTGGTGCAAGGTACCTCGTGCGTTCTACACGTAAACGTATTATTCGGGGAGGACTTGAATGTAGGGGGCAGCACTAAATTTCAAGATGGCCGCCATAAGCGAGTTAAAGGTTTGACATTCGTGGTTATCTGTGTATTTGTGTCTACTTATATTTCAATTCGCAGTCGCTAATTACCGTTAAATATGCCTTTGATTAATTTAGCAGCCGTATTGGAATATATAGGTGTTGGGGTACGACCTCTAGTAGAAGGTGAAGCGGTGTTAAATGCCGGTCATATAATTATGTGTGGTTTAAAATCCAGTGCTGCACAAGAAGTTTTTGGGTTGTGTTTGCAAACAGGGATCACATATATTTCTGAGGACCGGTTTTATAAAGTATGGTTGACCGATGGTCGACTCAACCACGGATCAATTGTCATGGATACAAATCTTAAAAACAATCGTATCCATGACAATTTCTCGTGGTTGAGTCAGCCGTCGGTCAACCAGACTTTATAAAACCGACCCTGAATGTCCTATAAAAAGCAATATAAAATAAAATTGTGTTTAATAAAGTTTTATTCCGTACCTTTATATTACATTTTATCATTTCTGTTTAATTTTTATTTTTTTAATAACATTTTCAAGTGTTTGTGAAAATCCATAATTATAGAAATAATAAATATTAAATAAAATATCGATTTTAACGAGAAATAACAAGATTTATGTGATTATTTATTTACTGGCAATTTTGGAATAGAAGATGTCTTAAATGGAATCAAGTAGTTGCTATATAAATCATTATTCATTTGTTATTAAACATCTTATAGGTATTATGCTTTTAACAATGGCACATTGGTGCCGAAATACGTATAAAGCAAATAAATCTTATTATTGATCGTGGTTCAGCTGAACGGGGAGTTAAACTACTCGATACAACTGGCCCTAAGGGTTGGTTATATCCATATAATTTAACCCCCGTTCAGCTGAACTACGATCAATTGTCATGGATACTATTGTTCGAACGGTGATATGCCTGACAATTGATCATGGTTCAGCTGAACTAGCAGTCAAATACATACAACCGGGCCTTACAACCAATTTCATAATCAAAGTCAAATCGACTGTAAATATAAAGTTCATTTAACTCGTGCATTGGTAAGCAACGCATTGTTGCATTACACTTTAAACGACCTTTGAATTTAAAAACGGCTTCAGTTAATTATATAAATTTAGGTTAAAAATTTGTCTTCTGCTAATATTGGATTATTTAAATTACATATTCCTACAATGGTAATCATAATATTATGCATATAAGGTAGCATTTTCCATTACAATGTACCTTTCAGGATTTTGAAAACTTTTATACGTTGAACCAGTTTTTTCAGCGTCTTCCTTGTATAATTGCTTTACATTTCTGCGTAAAAATGGAGGGCGAATTAATTTTACAAAATGCTCATTACATTTCTGTTCGATCAAGAATCCTTTATCCACCATTATGGCATCACCTGGATCTAGCATTGTTATTAAATTTTCACTATTAAAAATAGCTTTATCTGACACTCTACCACCATACCCGTTACTTAGGTACGTAATTAATCCAGAGGATGCAACGCCAATTAAATATTTAATAGTTTGGCCACCTTTGTAATGGGAATATGCTTTAATGCGACATTTTAAACATTTGCTTTTTTCTGTTCTTATTTCTGTGCAATCTAAAACAATTCTAGTGGATTGAAAGTTTTTGAAGCATATTGGCATGTTTTGTAAAATTTCTTCTTTTGGTGGAAACCTAATCAAAGGCTTTACAATGACAGTAACTATATTTAAAGTGTCATAAAAGACTTTGCTGTTGTTTTACAACTGATATTAAAAAAAACAGCTAAACCTGTAAATGGTAGGTCCAATTTAAATTTCATAAATGTTAAAACGCTCGCGCCATGGAAATGTCATGCGTAAGAAGGGTTGCCAGAATTAATAAAAAAAAGTGTAATTTCCAAAATAGCCCCGCATTTCCAAAATAGCCCCGTTGTCGGTATAGAAAATTTAAACAAAATCGTGTGACCAGTTTTTTTGTAATAATTTTTCAAAAATTAAAAATTTTTTGGAAAAGCGCCGTTGCGACCGTTTTGGATATTCTAAATAAATTATTTTGAATGATGTAGTACCGCCAAAGGGCTTTCATACTAGTTGTTGCGGATCCTGATCAGATCACTGTTTTTTGAGTTATGGGGCGTTAAAATCAAAAATTTTGAAAAATGCATAGCGGCCGCCATTTTTAAGTTAGAGAGTCCGGCAAAAAAACTGTTTCCCTTGAATTATGGTCTTCTTTCATATCCTCTACTCAGATTTTCAAAATTCCGCTTCTGAAAAAACTGCTACCAAAAAAACATGTCTAACTTCCGCTTCCGGTATCGGATTTTTTTGAAAAGCTTATTTTGTCGATGAATTTTCGATATACCCCTTGATTTCAAATTTCCGGTTCACTAGTTTTGCGTTAGAGGCGTTACATACATACACACCCACCCACCCACCCACCCACAGACAGCCATTTTTTCTAAACCACTTTTTTGGGTTTTAAATTTATTTTCTTTGACCAAAAAAATTTTATTCGTGGATGAAGTTATTCGGGCAAAATAAATTCCATCCAAAATTTTTTCAATTTTGGTAACATATCTGTTTCCCAAAAGTGAGCATCCCTCATTATCCTTATAACTTCTAAATCTACATCAGTGTACAAAATCATATTGCAATATTCTCTGTTTATATGAAAATGAGTAAATAGTAAAAGTTTAACAAGAAGGATCTTTGTTAATGAGTAATGCTAATAACTAATAGATACGTACAAGAGGCTTTTAAAAGGGTCGCCCAGGTAACTTTTTCCATCCTTCTATCGCTATTTCACACAGAATAGTTCAGAGAGATTTTCAAATATTCTGATTAATTAAAACATACTTTTTCAAAAGTGTATGATGTATCGACCCCAATTTTTCACTTCATTAGATCATGTACGATTACAGGTTATGACAAATTTTCAAGATCGAGTAAACTTTAGCAGTAAAGAAAACTATGTTCTTAGTGAGAGTTTACGGAAAATGGATTTTTAATGACATAAATTAATTTATTTCTCAATAAGGATAACAAAATATCAATATCCAAACATTTTATACCCTAGAACAGCTACGGAGACGTCTGTAAAAATTTAGTTTTGTGAAATATTACTAGTAATAACGACGTAAATGTGTTTTGAACTAATTTTTTTATTAATATATTTTTTAATTTTTTTTTTACGCTAATTTGTAAAACAAGTTATTATGGTACATTCCAAATGTCGATTACTTCTTCAAAATTAGTTTTAAGCATTTTAGAGCTAGTTTATTGGAATCATTTTAGCTGGGATCTACCCCTTTAATACTGTTCCATTGTATAACTAATTTGTGGCGCAGAGTTTATCCTTATGGTTTATGATTTTTAATATATAGTTTTGAATTACATTTAGTGGTTGCAATGAATTTTCATAAATATGAATTAATTTCAATAGATTTAATATCAATATAAATAAAATAATAAATTTATTTAGTACCTACTAGAAAAAATAAAACATTAACAAATTAAATTTAAAAAGTGGAGGTGCAAACCTCCCCTGGTCTTTCCCATGCTAAATATAAACGTTTCGTTTTTGGTATTCAACAGTATAGTTCGCGAGGCAGACCCTGATAAGCATTTGAATGCCTAGTGAAAAAAACGAGACTAGACGGATTCGATATGAACAGAAGAAAGACACCCATTTATCTGTAGGCAACGGCTAGAAATTACAGCTGGCGAAGCCGGACGATCGCTACCGACCGGCCGGCGATCCGTTTCCGGAGTCGAATATAATATCCAAAATTCACGAATTTCTCATCAACCGTCCATTTTAGCTATATGAACACCTTATAGTATGTGATAGACAATTAAGTTTTGCATTCAATTATATAATAATATATAGGATGTTTCATTTAAAATAACAAAGTTGCTTATTGTACTGTGGAAAGCAAACGCCCTGTATACCTGATATACATTTAGGAGAATGCAAAACTATATACTGAACAACTTTTATATTCAAACTTTTTTCATATTTTGATTAATAAGGGCGCTATAGGAGCATCAATTCCCGATTTTCAAAACGTCGTAGAGGGCGCCACAGTGAAATTCTGGCATTCATCAAAAAACAAAAATGTAGCTAATACCAAGCTTAATAAGTATAGAAAATTTAAACAAAATCCTGTGGACAGTTTTTTTGTAATAATTTTTCAAAAATTTCAAAATTTTTGGAAGAGCGCCGTTGCGACCGGTTTTCGATTTAGTAAATAATTTTTTTTTCATGGTATAGTACCGCCAAAGGGCTTTCAAACAAGTTGTTGCGAAACCTGATCAAATAACTGGTTTTTGAGTTATGGGGCGTTAAAGTCAAAATTTTGAAAAATTCATAGCGGCCGCCATTTTGAAGTTAAGAGAGTCCGGCAAAAAACTGTTTCCCTTCTATTATGGTCTTCTTTCATATCCGCTACTCAGATTTTCAAAATTCTGCTTCTGAAAAAAATGCTACCAAAAAACATGTTTAACTTCCGCTTCCGGTTTCGGATTTTTTTGAAAAGCTTATTTTGTCGATGAATTTTCGATATACCCCTTCATTTAAAATTTCATCAAAATCGGTCCAGTAGTTTTTGCGTTAGAGGCGTTACATACACACACACACACACACACATACATGCGTGCTCCTCTATATTTGTGACAACTGTGCATAAGCCCAAATTGTGGCAGTCGAGCCAAAATTTAGCTGAGTGAAGCGCCATCTGTTAGGAAGCATATGTATCTTGGGAATGTGTGTATACCCACCATATAAAGGAATCTATACCAATTATTTAATTGTGTCGCCTGTGCCACAAAACTTTCATTACGAAAACTGTGTAAACCCAATGCCACAATTATCCAAATAACAGAAAGGTGAAAAAATAGGATGCCACAATAATTTCACTTTCATATACTGTGTTAAAGCGGCGTTGCCAAGTTTACCATTTCATTATGAGCATACACTGCAACTAAATTATAATAAAAGTCTAAGGAAAAGTAAACAAAAGAAATTTATTTCAAAACTTACGATACAGTGTAATAAACATATATTTTTTAACGAAAAAACTTATCTAAACGTTTTAAAAAAAGCATAGCTATTTTTTTACTTTTTCATTTTCTTAATTTTGTCCAAATGATTTTTGACGCAAAATTTTACATCTGTCCATGTTCTTGATGACAGTGCAGGATTCTCCTCGATGCATTTCGAGCAGTCGACTTTTCCTGGTACAACGCCTCGTTTAATCGAACTTTTGAAGAATTTCAATACCCCTTCCTTTTCTTCAGATGACCAAGGGCGTCTACGATTAGCTTTAGAGGTTTGAGGTTGTGCCTCTCCTGGAATAAATTACGTTTAGAACAGCTCTAACTTCTTTGGTTTAGTAGCGGTTTCACAATTCAACAGTGTTGTAATAATATCAGTTACACGAAACTGTTTTTGATACAAAAGTTAAAGTAACCTGCCCGAAATTAGTTTAATAAATGCTAAATAAACTTCCTTAGTACTTATTTACTACGTAAGATATTAAAAACCTACTTGGTGCCGCCAACTGTACCAGAGACAAAACTGGAGATTGTGCAGAAGTACTTTGTCCATTGTTTGAGTTTACATGTCCTGCAATAATCAGAATAAATAAATTAAGTATTCCTTTTTGCTGGATTTCCGTTTTAACGCTTTTGAAATGTGCTTACGTCTGTGTTGAGAAGGTTCATTTTCCCTGGGCTCATTAGCTTCGTCTTCATCTTCACTTTCTTCCTCTACATTCGGCATGTCTGTAGAAAACAAAATAATACTTTTTCTCATTCTTCTTTAAAATGCATTAGCTTAATCACCCTATGTTCTATTCCATTATTTCATAAACAATTTAAAATGTTCTGAACTACTTACCTTCCAAATTGATATCTTCTAGTTTCTTTCCTGCGAATTTATTTACTTCCCCTTTATCAACAGCAATTAATAAGCGGCTCACTTTTGTCAGCTCAACAGCACTTTCATGTAGTCTGTAATATTGACGGTGCACCCTAATATCGTGTCCAAGATGGCGAGCTAGCCAGTCATATTCGTTTTCCGATAAATTAAACACTTGGCATACAGTAGCTATATACTTTCTAAGTTTTGTACTTGTAATATTTTCAGCATATTCCAAACAAGCATCTGAACATATTTTTCTGAGACAGTCATGTCCCCTCATGTTCGCGACAGAGTTTCCAGTACGAGCAAACACGAAAGGATTTTCCTGACAAATATCAACGTTACCTCTAGTTTGGATAAGTTTGTCAATTGAAACTTTGGTATCTTGAGTGAGAAGAACCGGCACTTTCCTACCCCGTTTTCCTACGATTTCGACTACAGTGAGTTGATCTGCTAATTTCCTTTCAAAATCGGTAAGCGATTTCTTTAGTTCTTCTGTACATTGTTCAGACCATAGTGGCCTAGAAGAATAGTCAGAAATGGTCATACGCGATGCTTCTCCCGATCTCCTTTTATTAAAAAGTATTACTTTGCTGAGGGTTAAGGTAGCTAGTAAGGTCCATTTCTGGATTGAGGGATCTTCTGATAAGAATTTTCGGGATTTTATCATTTCACTGTCTATATATTGACTTAGTTTAATCAAATCACTCGTTAAAGGTAGCAGCTGAGTTGCATTGATTTTCCTGTTATACATAGTGGCTAGTGCATTTGATGATATTCTTATACTCCATTCTAATTCCATAAGATTTAAAAAACACATTAAGGTTTCGTTTCCAGATAAATTACCGGCTCTTAAACAGCTTCCACGTTTTATTGCAGCACATTTTTTCAGAGCATATCCAATCTTTAGTGCTAGAGAGGGTATCTCAAATTCGGGTCTTCTAACTGTATTTTGATGCGACACACATAATGATTTGGTAGCCTGAATAATTGCGTCAAATTTCTGTGGAACAAGGTAGTCTGATAAATAATTGTTGCTGTTCTCAATTTCACGCAGTTTAAGTGTAAATCGCGCTAGCTGCCTCATCGATTGTCTTATAAGTTCGCATTGAGTAGTTCCATATTTTTCAAATTGCATGGCACCAAATTTTAATATTAAATTGTCTTCTGTGCAGTAGTTTCCAATATCATCATCACGCAATTTAGAAGAAATATTTGTTACAAAGTCAGTTGAGAACTCTGCGCCAAAGGTGTCATTTAAAATTGCATTACTCTCAGCAATTACGTGTCTATTTTTATCAACGTCGTTTCTTTTTGTAGCAGTACAGCTGATTTTGATGTGATGCCATAGGTGTTTCTTAAGCATAAACCCCAAGCAATGAGGACAAGGCCCGTAGTCATTCAACACTACAAATTTTGATTCTTCCTCAGTTGGGCGTCTCACTAGAATTAGTTCACCTTTTTTTGTAGACATTACATCAGTGTTGTGATAAAAGTCACTCACTCTTATAAGATTTGCGAATCCATCTCTTCTCGGTTTTGAATTTTTTGGCATAGCAAGTAATTTTGCCACATCCATTTCCTTTCCATGCATCACTTCAAAATGTCTAGCCGAGTTTTGAACAATTTTTTGGCAAAAATAGCAAGCATGACCTTTATTTCGAATGCGTTTTCCTTTATCTTTTATTGCTGCCGAAATTTCTACATAAGAATCTTTGCTTTTTTTTGATGGAGGTTCAGAGACAAGTGTAGTTAAAGTTGACACAATATTTTCAGACATAGTTGAATCGGGAATGTCGTTCATGTTAAATTTTGGAGTAGATTTCCTTTCCTGGTTTCCTGTTTTCTTTCTTCTCGTTAATTTTTTTATGTGTATAGCAAATTCCTTCATTTTACTTTTATTAATCGAAGTGGTAGGCTCTTCATCGCTTGTACTATTTTGAATAACGCTATCATCATCATCTGATGGGATGTATTCGCTTCCACTGGTTTTATCTTCAGACCAAGACTCACAGTAGGATGGTCCTGGTTCGAGAAAATCACAGATTTTCGAGGAGGAAGCGCCATGAATGAATGGATCATTCGAATTGTTTTGATAAAGAGGACCGGCTGTATCTTGAGAACAAGGATCAACATTAACTTTGCTAATATCAAATGATGTATTTGATGGGCCCGGATTTTCGATAATGATGTGAGACAATATGTTTATTTTAACAGCGCCCTCTGATTTCATTCCTAATTCTAAATTTAGCGATTTGTCCGAATCAGATTCTTTTGAGTTGACATTTTCATTAAAAATGATTGGCGATACAACTGATATTTCAGGTGAAATTGATACTGTACTCGTGATTGCGGTTTCATCATTTGTAATTGTAAAATTCCCTATCGATTTTGTTCTGTTAGATAATTTTTTCCCTGTAAAAGAAAACTGGTTGTAAACCTCCATTAAACGCAGGCATATTTTGTAGGTTTGTTAAATTGGTATCCTTTTTAATGGTTTTATTTTCATTAAAAGAGTCAAAAACAATAGTTACATAATGTAAAATACGTATTATTATTATTATTAATTATGGAATATTTAATAGCTTAATTTTCTTACATTTTTAATAATTTATCTTAACACTTACGTATTTTAAATTGAATAAGTAGTTATTGTTGTTGACTCTTTTTAAGTGTTTAGTTTTCTGATTTTGAAGAAAAAATAAAAACTACAGGCGGTTATAGTAGCTTCACACTGATTTCGTTCCCAAGTACGAAAAATAGTATATTCTGCCTATGACCATGGTTTCTTTCATGATTCTTAAAGATAACAAAAAAAAGGAATCAGAATTAGTTGTCCTTAGCAATTTTAAAACACGGCGTGTTTTAAAAGCCCGATTTTGCACGTTTTTTAGTTTCAAAAACAGAGATTATGGGCAGGTATAATAAAAAATAAATTAATACCTTTAAAACCTTCTATAGAGCGTCTTCTCAGAGTTTCATCCAGATCCTTGGTAGTCTCATATTTCGGTAAGTTTAACATACTCAGCATTCTTTCTGACCTTCTCATTGTAACAAGGCGTAGACTGAAAAGGGAAGTTTACTGTTGATTTTCAATTATAATGGGTGTTCCATACATTTATAGTGCTACTAAACATTTTTTAATGAGGCATCTGTTGTATTTTTAGATTTCTCTCATGTTGAAGTGTTTACCATAAGAATGATACTAATGGGGATTAATTACTTTCTTGTCTGTATTGGCAAAAAATAAATTTCCCAAAATCCTTGCACTCACTAATAATTGTCATAACTCAATCCCTGAATACCCTTTAATATAAATAAATTGAGTAGGTACTACTTACCTTTAGGTTATCCAAACAAATAACTAACTGAACTGCACACATCCGATCTCTGCGGTTAGTTTTCAGTTATGAAAATAATGACCTTGAGAATGACAACATTGCCTAACTAAGCAGAGGGCGCCACAATCGTATCATACATGAAGTTGCCACAAATATTAAAATGTGTACTATGGGAATAAGACCCAATTGTGGTGTATTTCACACAATTTTACCAAAAATTGAATATACTTTCAATATTTTTGTCTACTACGTAAAAACAAAGAAGGGTATACAATACGTATAGTTATAGGGACAAGAATTGGCATAAAATGTGGCGTTTAACTATGCTAGGTACCGAGAAAATTCAGTTTAAAATTGTGACAACGCGTGTAAGATGCCACAATTTGGAAAGTTGCAACAATACAGGTGTATTCACACACAAGTTGCCACAATCATCTAAAATAACTGTACTACGTACATCACCAATATATCTTTGGTCAACAAAACTGACCCATATAGCTATACACCTCAAGGTTAGTATTCTAGCGTAATTTTATTATTGTGGTATACCAAGCCACAATTATACAAATACAAACGTTTTATACACAAGTACACCATAATTAGGACTGTGTGTGAGAAGGGTCACGGGTATACCACTATTATAAATTGTAGGTACTGACTGTGTGCGAGTTCAAATACAATATAGAGAGATATAAAATTGAGAATCCGAAGCGATTTTTGTAGACGCATGTTATAAGGTTTGGGGTAAAAAAATTATAAATTTGGTCACAAATTAATGAATTTTTTTTATTCGGAACATTTCAGTCGAAACTGGCTTTGTAAATGTAGTATGTATTACTTAAGTAAAAAAAGACTTGCCGAAACATAAGACGTTCGACTTTAGTTTTGAAAATTTCATTGCATGTGTTTTGTAAACTGTTAAAAACATCTTTGCGGGCATTTTTGTATTCTGTCTACCAAAAATATAGAAACGCTAGTACCTAGTGTAGAAGATCATAACTTTTTATAAAAAAAATAGGAGTATGTAAGCGAGTTTACCACGTAGGTTCCTAGGTACAGGTTATATTTTGGAATTATAAATTAATTAATTCACTGTTCTACTTCTTTTAGTATTGGCATAGCGCTAGTGTAGGTATACCACTTGCTACATTTTCGGAATACGAGGAAACGCTGTCTAAAGGCAGCTAAACAGAAAGTTTATTAAAACTTTCCAGAAAATAATAAAATTTCCTATAAAAATTCTCAATTTATTTTAATATTAGGTTTAGAAACATCCCTACAATAAATTAACAGGCTCAATGCCTCAATCTTATTATGATTACTTATTTCTACAGTATAAAAAAATAAAGTTATTAAATTTATAGCGTAAGTCAATGATAGTAATAAAAATATTTAAAAAATAATCGCAACAAAAGCGTAAAATCAAAAATATTGAATTTTGCTAACGTTTTTGTTGTCCAGATCTTTGTGTTTTCTGAATTTTAGTCAAGTAATTTTTGATGTAAAATTTGAGGTCGGTCCATTTCCTGGAGCTCAGAACATGGTTTTTTTCGATGCATTCTTCACATTTTAATTTACCAGGAAGGTTTCCTTTTTTAATAAGGGGAACAAAAAATTTTAAAACTGTGGCACTTTCTTCTTCAGACCATGGCTTCTTTGTACACACATTTTTGTTATTTTTCTTCATTTTTGCTTTAGTAGTACAACTCCTTTCTCTTTCATTTCTAGATTTTGGAGAAGCTGATAATCTAGATTCTTCCATATCTTCGTCAAAGTCTGGATGTTCTTCAAATTCGTTTGCTTCACCTTCCTCCTCTATTTGCGGTAAATCTAAAAATACACATAAATACGAGTGATTAACAAATACTACAACGAAATCACGTGAAGGAAGGAACTCTTTTACAGTAGTACCTACAGTGAAGATAAACCACGGAAAACTGAAGTATCTTAGTTTAGCCAAGCAGTAATAATCATAATTTTTAATTTTTACTTATATCTACTACAAACAGTCAAAATTATGTGACCACTTTTTTGTTAATATTACGTTTTCATAAATCCTAATCCCCAAATATAATCTACGTATAATTATTTTTTATCAATGTAAATCAGTACATACTCTAGTTTTTACTATAATAGTAAAGTTTATTATTTTTTTTGTTAGACAAAGATGCTCCGGTTTTGGTGAGAAGTAGTATCGTAGGTAGTATCTATAATTTAATATAAATTTGATATAAGAGTTTACCTGTCAATTCAATTTCCTTTAGGGTTTTTCCAGCAAACTTGTTTGCCTCTCCGCAGTCCACCATCAGTAGTCTACTAACTTTTGTTAATTCTACGGCGCTTTCATGTAGTCGATAAAAGTCACGATGGACGCGAATATCGTGGCTCAAGTGTCTAGCAGGCCAATCAGTTTCATTTTCCGTTAGGTTAATTATTTGGGTAACTTAATTTCGTGCCGTTAATATTTTCCGGCGCTTGCAGATTTGCGTATACAATCGTGACCTCTCATGTATTCCAGGGAATTTCCACATCTAGCGGAAATATAGGGATTGTCTTTATTAATTCCCACAAGAGTTCTAGCTTTTATTAGCAAATCAATTGCATCTTTCATGTCTGGGGTTAGTAATATTGGAACGCGCCTGCCTCTTTTACCGGGAATTTCTACCACTGAAAAATGTTTAGCTAGTTGCTTTTCGAAGGGTGTCATTGCATTTTTAGACTCTTCCGTAGTTTGTTCTGACCACATAGGTCTCGTTGCATAATGTTGCACGGTCATTCGAGCCGTTTCCCCGGATCTCCTTTTATTAAATATGACTATTCTAGTAAGTGACAAAGCAGCAAAAGTAGACCAACACGTCTGGGAAACACCAGGGGTCTTCATCATTTCTTCTTTGTACATCTTCATTTGACTGTCTAAGTAATTGTTTAATTTAATTAAATCACTGGTTATGGGCAAAAGTTGAGTACAGTTGAATTTCCTAGTATGCAAAGTGTTTAAAGCGTTAGATGAAACTCGAATGTGCCATTCCAGTTCTAACAGGGATAAAAAAGATTCTAACTGCCTATTTCTTTTAATGTCCCCTTTACGTAATGCATTCCTCCTTTCATAACCTACACATTTTTTTATAGAATGGCCAATTTTTAAGGCGAGAAAAATAGTCTGAAAGCGTCTGCCGAAGACACTTCTACACCAAACATACCGACAAGCATGGAGTTGCTTTCGCTTATTGGTTTCCGATTTTCCAGTCTTGTTTTTGATCTTTCTGTGCAATTATATTTCAAGTGATGGGCAATATTTTTTTTAACATGAATCCAAGACAATCGGGGCACTGTCCATAATCTACATATGTATATTTTATTAATTCCATAGGCGTAGGACGCCTTAACAATAAGTTTTTTCTTTTCATTTTTCTTTAATAGAAAATTACCTGTTTAAAATAAAATCATGATATTCAGGCCACAGATTAGTACTTGGGTGCGAATAGTTTAACGTAGAAATCTATCGTTAAATATTACCAGTGGCGTAGATAGAGGGGTACCTACGAGTACTTTTATTCAAAAAACTATTACCCAACTAAAATATTCAATTTTTTTTATTTTAAAATATGAAAGAGCATTCAATTTTGTTCAAAAAAACTCTCTTGTTGCAAGTCGATACGATGCTGCGTTTATAAGATAAACAGAAACCTTTGTAACAAAATGACAGAAATTTATTTGATACAAGATACGTGAAATTAATATAAATTGTGAAATACGTGAAACAACTAGCAAGGATAATAAGAAATAGGTCCAGTATCATCTAAAGCATTTTCCCAAAATCTTGTGCAGATATTTCACAATTTATACTTAATTTCACATAAGTAGGTACCTTGTTTTAAATAAATTTCTGACATTTTGTTACAAATCTTTCTGTTTATCTTAAAAACACAGCATGGTATCGACTTATGATAAGAGGGCCTTTTTTAAATAAAATTAAATGACTCGCCCTGTACTATTATTAATATATTTATTAATTATTAATTAAGTTGTTCATAATTAAAATTCTAATTTTTAAATTTAATTTGTTAATGTAACTTCTTTCTAGTAAATAAATTTATTTATTATTTATTAGCAGCAGTTAACGTTACTAGGTACTTTCAATCTCACTCTGATGATGATGAACTTCGTCGGCGTCCAATTCATCATTGGTGTTAAATTCTTCGTTAGTGTCGAATTCATTCGTAGTAGTGAATTCTTCATTATCGGGTTTGCCAGCATCAGCTATAATCAGTGCCGTAACTAGCATTTTATGTGCCCTGTGCAAGGATTTTTTTTGGGCCCCTGAATTTTTTTATTAGGAAAAGCATTAATAAAACAAACACGATATAACAATTGTTTATAAATAACTTTTGTGTACACAACAAATAGGTACCTACATAATATATAATAAATAAAAATAATGCTTATTTTAATTTCATTCTTCTGCATTTAAGTTCAGCGAATTCATCAATTATATCATCATAATTAATATTTTTCGCGATGTTATATTCAATTGAAAGATTGGATAACCGGTCTTGTCCGATGGTCGATCTTAAATAGTTCTTGATTAATTTTAATTTACTAAAACTTCTCTCACTCTCTCTAGAAACGGGAAGAGTTAGGAATAATATACAATAGTAGCTTAAAAATTCGCTCCCTGAGCTGAGCGACCCTGTGAACTGCATGCAAATGATAAATTTTGAAGGTATGAACAGACAACAGTAAATTTATTTTCATTCTCAAGCGTCACTTTGTTGAAATCCATGATTATATAAATAATAAATATTAAATAAAATATCGATTTCAACGGGAAATAACAAGATTTATTCGCTTTATACGTATTTCGGCAGACAACAAAATGACTTAGATACCTTTAAAATTTTTGGGTTTTCTGTGGTATTCGGCGATCTTTTTGCTAATATGGCTGACGACCATGGAGGATTCGAAATCTATATTCGGCTCATCATACTTCTTATTGGTTTTCCAACCAATGACGTAAAATTGCTACATGGAAAAACATTTAAGTTTGAAAGATTAATTTGCTTATGTAAAGGGCAGTGTTTAATTTTAATGATGGGTATACACAAACCCAAAAACGTAATTTTATAATTTATTACAGATGTCAGAGTTTAGTAATTTCTAGTCAAATTTTTACTCTTATAAAAAAAAGTAAAGAAAAGGCACAGCACTCGAATCATAAACGAAAAAAACATACTATACAACATTTACTAAATATAATATAGCTAATAATAGAACAAGAAAATAGTTGAAAATACCTTTAATTGCCAATACTTTTCCTGCTTCTAACTTTGGTCTTGCGTCAGTTTTACTGCTATTGCTGCTTCTCCCAGTAACGGAGGAATTTTTTAAAGTTTCAATCCCAAAAACGGCGACCGCCATGTTTTTGACGAAAGCTGCAGCAGTTTTGCTCTGTAGTTTTATGCTATTATACCGTGTGTCCCTGGGAAGACGGAACATAGGGATCTTACAGTGGTAATTTTTTAAAATGATCCACGAGTGCTTTGAATTTCCATTTGGTGGAAGCGTCGACGTCGTTATGTCAGCTGTTTAACGCGCTTGCTAATACAGATGTAATACGCGCGTGCGGTATACTAACAAACGATTCAACAATTTATTTACAATACGAATTAACAACTCGCGCTCTTGAAAGTGAGTTAGAAATAAATTTATTAATTATTTGCTAAAATTGGTTCATGTAAATGTAGATAGTGTTTTAATTAAATTAAATGAGACCGCGTATCATTATGAAGGTAATAAATACAAAATAATTTGTTTGCAGTTGACGTTATGGTTCTAAGATCTTTTTCAGATTATGATGGATTAGGTGAACAATTAAGGCTTTTCGCATGTTACGCATTATTAGAAACTGAAAATGAAATTACGAAAATTATACTAGTAGGTACATAAGATAATGCTGTGGACCTGTGTTAGAAAACTTTCCTTTGTGGTATGCAAGAATCCGGCTCCTTAAAAATCAAATACTCGTACACACTAACTGATTAATATTCGCTTTTTCTTTGATTTCATCTTAATACAGTCTTATGCAATTAGCATTGTAGCATGTTTCATCATAAAGCTGATTGTCGCATCAAATTCTTCGGTTCATTCATCAAGATCATCCTAATAAAGTAAATTTTCACATTTCACATGTAAGTTAACTGGGATTACTGATTTTCAGCTCTAAACTGTACTTAAGTTAAGGTAGGACCCCATTTAAAAAAAAATTAACATGAACATAACCTTTAATTGTCTTTGGTTTTAGTAAATTGACATTTAAAACACAAACAAAAATGTTGATCTGGAGACGATCATACATGATCGGCATAGAAATCGTTAACAATCGGTGATATTCGTGTAATTGTTTCAAGGCGAATGCTTCAAAGCACTCGTGGATCATTTAAAAAAATTAGTATTATAAGATCCCTATGTTCCGTCTTCCCAGGGACACACGGTATATTGGCAATGCTAGCCATACAGCATTCCCCAAGTGGATCTGGAATAAAAATCATGCTAATTACTAAAACTGCTTCCTATAACCTTAATTTTAATATAACTTTAATGGCAATGCTGATTAAGAAAAAAAATACTTACCCTGTCTTTATTTGGTTGAATAAACCCTGTAGGTAAGGCCTCCAAATTATTACCAGATGCTTTAACCATCGACACCCGCTCTAAAGATATTAAAAATTAAATTGAGAATTAACAGAACACAAATTCACAATATGTTTCAATCTACCTTTAAGCTCTTTAAACTCATGAAGTACTTCCTTTTGCAACGAAACATTTAATGAATAAGTGTCGTTAAACATTTCTTGAGTTTCCTGCTTCTTTTGCTTAAGTTGCGAATTTTCATTGCGCAATTTACTATTCTCATTTTCTAACAATCTGATTCTCTTTTTAAGGCGCTCCAAACCACTGCATTCTTCTACAGGGCTGTTCTTGCTGGAAATCTAAAAATTAAAAAAAATTGTAGATGTATAGTAAACAATTTGAAGGGTACCTATATGCAATTATGTAACAAACACTTTTTAAAGATAGCCTGAAAATTGTTTAATGCATATTTAAAGGTAGCTATAGAAACAATCCACTTACATCTAGAATCTTGTTAGTTGACCTTAGAGTTGATGACTTTGCTGTCTTTGGAGTTTATGGCTCAACATTTTCTATCGATAGGATATTATCATCTTGTACTGTTGCCTTATTGTGATCATTATGATCATTATCTTTCGTAGATTCAAATTTTCTCTATAACAATAGGTACTATGAAAATTGTGGTAGTTTTGGATAGGTAGGTATAGTGATGTATAATATTGTAGTAGGTACACAGATACCAAACTTTTAAAAATACTTAAAAAAAACTATTTGTGAACAACTTACTTTCATCTGATTCTCTTTAAGAATCTTTACTTTGTTATGGACAATATCAGTGACCTTTTTCTTCTCAAACTGCATCTACAAATTTACACAAACATTTTAAGTAGGTAAATCTACAAAGCCCCTAAATATAATATTTTTCTTGTTTTAACTACAGTTTATATAATTATATATAGCTAGGGTAATTCCGGGAGAGACGCCACCCCTTTTTCAAATTCATTGCTGTAGTCATATTTAAAACATTTTTAATAAAAAAAAATAAGAGTTGGACAATGGAAAATACAATAGACAATATAAACACAAAATAAACGTTATTTCTAGAAAAAATAATTGAGAAAAAAATAAATTCTTGCAATTGTGCTTTGGGCATCTCTCCCTTAGCATACGGGAGAGATGCCGAAGCAGTTAGGGTGAGATGCCTATCCATGGGAGAGATGCCCGCACCACTTATTTCTTCTGCTTGAGAAGAACTTTAGCGCACAGTTCGCAGACATTAGCATATTTTGAACAAGATTCATGCATCCACTGACTGCAGTGAATGCATTGAATCCAATCGTCCTTTTTCTTCGTTTTAAGATATTCTTCCCCACATCCAATGCAACAACTTTGGTCATCTAAATTATCATCGTCTGTGGAATCATCCAAAGAAAAAGCGTCCGAGGTATCACACGATGTACTACTTGATCTCGATTTGGACTTCTTTTCGTTTCTCTTCTGGTTTCGGGAAGCTGTGCCTTTTTTATTGGATGGTCCTGGTTTTTCCAAGTCTGTAGTCGATGGTCCTGGACGCGGTAGATTTTGTTTGTTCCGTTTCTGTTCTCTTACAGCGTTAATGTTCTTCCGCTTAGCCAAATTTTCGGGAGTAGTCAAAATTTCGGCTACTCTTTTTCCTCTTGTCTTCACAGCAATTAAAGTTTCTGGAACTGGCGTCTCATCAATTGAACGCGGATCTGGATTGTTATCTGGCTCGAGATCCTGATTAAATGCATCTGGAGGAGGTGTGTGATTTCCCAAAGCTACATGCAGTGGCTCCTCTTGTTCTTGTTGAACTTGATCTTCTGGTGGAACATGCATTTGCGCTTGTTCCTGGCCTACATTGCGGACCTCGATAAATGCATAATCCGGTATGGCCAATGGATTATATGGGTATATTCCTGTGAAAACAAGAGGACAATTAATTGCTAACGACTTTAGGACGCCTACCTACCTGTTGCAGAAAATCCAGAAAGCGCATTTTGGACTGTTGCTGCTCTACCCCATGCTTGATTTAATAAAGATCCGAATGCCAAACGGGAGAGCTTTCTGTCACTGTGAGTTTTAATCCAGTTATTTGACACAGTCGTGTATGCAGATTTCAATGACTTGAAGACGGAACGATCTAATGGCTGCAAGTAATGGGTGGTGTGAGGTGGCAAACACAGTAAAATTATATCATGATCGTCTGCAAATTGCAAAGTTTCCACGTTGTTACAGTGTTACGCATGTCCGTCAAAAATCAATAAGGTCTTTCCAACACCTTTTCTAGGATAGAAATGTTCTTTCAGCCACTTCAAGAAAAGCTCTGAATTGATGTAGGCCGATTTAGGGGACATGTACACCTGGGAACCTGGGGGCATATCGTCCAAAAATTCTTTTTTCAAATTCTTCCCCTTGAAGATGCATGTCGGCGGAAGGAATACTCCTTCGGCGTTGCAGCATGCTACCACCGTGATAGTTTCGCCCTTCTCACCAGCGGTCAATGTTGTCACAGATTTGGAACCTCTTTGCGCAATTACATTTCCAGGCTTGTTATTCAATTGCATCCCTGTTTCATCGATGTTGAAAATTTGTGACGGTTTATCAAATAAATCATGTTCCTCCATGGTCCTCTCAAGTAGCTCGAAGTATTGTTGAACAGATGCTCTGTTCATTCCTTCACTGCGATGTTTTGACAGCCCTTCAGCTTTTCTGATTGCGAGCTCTGGATTTCTTCGTAAAAATGAACTCAGCCAATCGTAACCCGCTAAACGGTTCTCTCTGTCAAATTTGTGTCTAATCTGTAGCTGTTCAGCTAAGTGGAAAGCCATTTCCCTCAGATCTCTCCTCGAAGGCGAGAAACCATGTTTTTGCAGTTTGATGACATGTGAAACAATCTTTTTCTCTGCCTCAACACCAAATATCGACGTAGGTCCCATTCTTCCCTTTTCAGTGTTGTTGTTGGCTATGCGTCTCTTTAAGGTTCTTGGAGGTATCCCAAACTCCCGGGAGGCAGCTTTCAACGACATTGTGTGTTCTATAACGTTCCTTACAGCTGCAGTTAGTTGATCTTGAGTCCAATTTCCCCGCGATTGGCATTTTCTTTTATACACAGTAGGCATGTTTGTTCCTTAAAAATACTGCATTCCATAACCCCAAATTTACCTTGTTGTAATTAGGCATCTCACCCGACAGCATTTTTGGCATCTCTACCGAAATTCAGGGTGAGATGCCTCCTGATATTTTCAAGTTACGCGCCTAAATTATAGCATGATAATAAGGAAAACATAACCTTTAGAAGCAACCCTGACCATCAATTGCGAATTTGGTCACCGAACACTTGAAAGCTGATCTGAATACAAAACTTACTTACCGGTGGATAAAATTTCACCGTTCGTTCAAAATAATTTAAGCGAGTAACCCGAGCACCATGCACTTTTTCGTTGCTGTCGCACTTAACTTCAAGGTTCGCGTTTATGACGATTCACTACACAGCAGCGGCGGCTCCATCTATACATTAATAACTTAGATATTGCAATTGGGCATCTCTCCCGAGGGGGCGACTCTCCCGGAATTACCCTACATAATATATACAGGGTGAGTAAAAAGTATGGAATAAATTCATTATCTCCCAAAATAATGTTTTTTCTAGAAAACGCTCGCACAGGTATAGCGATTTAAATTATGGCGCATATTTTAAGGTGTTTCAATTTTTTTTGCGACAGTCATTTTTTTGTGGTGACGTCAGAGTAATTTTTTTTAAATGGCACCCCATACCTTTTTTGACGGATTTCGACAGAGGACGTCATTCTGCATCCGAATAAGTAAGTATCGTGACCTTGAAGTTGACAGTTTCTTATGTTCATTTTTTAAATTTGAACAATTGTTAAGTAAAACTTTAATGGGAGACAGTTCGAGTACCTAATTAAGCTTTTGTTTGGTTGTATTGGAGTTTACCAGTTTCATAGGTTGATTGTTTTTCATGTTAATTATTGGTTTTTAATAAATAAATTGCGTAATATTAATGTTTTTGAAAATAACAATTTTCAGATTTAAAAAAATGAACATCGCAAAAACTGTCAATTTCAAGGTCACGATACTTATTCGGTTGCAGAATGACGTCTTTTGTCGAAATCCGTCAAAAAAAGTATGGGGTGCCATTTAAAAAAATTACTCTGACGTCACCACAAAAAAGTGTACGTTTTTCTAGCCTCCAAGTGGAAAACATATTCTACAGTTATGGGTCCGATAGTGTAACGTCAGAAAAGTGCGAAATTTAAATTGGAGTCACTGGCAAAATTTCCGCTTTGAAAGTGACCCTTATTGCACCTGCTATAAGGACTAAAATATAATTTGTACATTTCGCGACCTTCTATAGCTGTTAAAATAAATACTTAACGGATTTGGAGTCTTTAATTGAAAAAGCCACAGTTTTTTGTTCATAAGTTTCCATAAGTATTTATCGTAAATTAAAAATGATCTTACACATTGCAAGAGGACGGGCTTGGTTGTAAACAACGCCGACGATCTCCGATGTTCATCGAAATAGCGATCGGCGGTAGTTGTCATGACGTTTGTTGACATCGTTTGAATTTTGAATTTTCATAACTTTTTATTCACGCTTTTCATAATCTTTACTTGTTACTCTTGTTTAGTTTTTTTCTTTAGTTTAGTTTCTTGTGATTTTTAAAATAGAACACCATTCACTAATATTAGTAATAAATAAAAAATAATAATGACGAGTTGTCAAAACTGTTTGAAGTGTTCCTGCCAGAGAAATATTTTATATGCATCGTGCATGCGCTACACTGTCCTCACGAGTCGTTCTTTTTAAATGCGAATAATACATTTTAAATTTAATTTTTTCAATAAAATTCCATACAAAGTAACGATAGTATACCAATATTTCATGTTATACGCATTTACATGATTAAATATGATAAATAACGGCATAAAAGTAGAAAATATGGAGAGGCGTTTATTATGAACCGTATGTGTAGGTGCAATAAAGTCGACTTTTAGGAGGTATAATTTCGGGCGACTCGGGTTTGAATAAATGCCGGAAGTGACGTCATGACTACCCGACCCAAAAAATAAAAATTCAGTATTCCCTATTATACTTCAGTTCCGAGAACCATTAAATCCTAGTCATAACAATAATACTAATACAGCTTATATAAAATTTCAAGTGTTCACTGCGTAGATTTCCTACACTCGGCCATCCTGAAATTGTCTGGCTGTCCTCGGCCCTTGGTTAACCTAGAACAACACACCGTTATTAGCAACAACACTTCCAGAATCAACGACGTCGTTGTACTTTCAGATTTCCTCTTATATCTTTGCCTAAATGTTTTCACACAAAATACTACAGGACAGTAGTAAGCCAATTTCAAACTTGAGGTACTGACCTTATGTCAGACTTAAAACGTGAGGTACCGACCGTATGTCAGTCTTAAAATTTGAAGTAGTGACCTTATGTTAGTCTTAAACCTCTGAGGTACTGACCGTATGTCAGTCTTAAACTTTGAAGTACGGACCTTATGTCAGTCTTAAAACTTGAGGTACTGACCTTATGTCAGTCTTAACACTTGAGGTACTGACCTTATGTCAGTCTTAACACTTGAGGTACTGACCGTATGTCAGTCTTAACTTGCGGTACTGACCTTGTATCAGTCGTCTTTGTGGTTGGAATCGTCTTTCAAGAGGATCCATGGCTTAAGTTTATCAACTGCAATTACAGTTGTGAACTTCTTAAACTTCTTATGCCCTTCTCGAAGATCTTCCACCTCATAACGATCATTAAAAAGGACCCTTTTGATCTTGAAGGGTCCCTTGAACTTAGGCAGGAGCTTGCGACTACTGCCAGTGGCCGGAGTGTCAGTCTTCAATACCATAACCACATCGCCTTCGGTATACTTCACAGCATTTGCTCGAGCTTTATCGAACCTTTCCTTTTGTGCCCTTTCGTCTGCAGAAAGTCAAGCAGTTATGTCTTTCCGTAGAACTTTTAAGTCCAGTCGACTTAAGTTATCCTCAACTTCGTTTATAATTTTGGCGTCAGCCAAATTGCGCCCTTTGTATCCCGCAAGAGCTTCTAAAGGGGTAACTTTTGTTGATTTATTCATAGTGCAGTTTATGGCACTTTGGACTTTGCTTCACAAACGTGTCCCATTTATCTTCCGGACTTCCTGCTGCCGTGGCCGCCAAAGCATTTAGGATAGTGCGATTGTATCGCTCACACTGGCCGTTAGCTCTAGGAGTTGCCACCGCGTTTAGAATGTGCTTGACTCCATAGTTTGTGCAAAACGTTTCAAATACTTTGGAGGTAAATGCCGTTCCTCTATCTGTAATAATACGACCTGGTGCCCCAAAGAGATACATAATATTCAATAATACTTTAACTACATGACGGGTTTTCGTATCTTTAACAGGTTCTACTACAACAAACTTGATATAGGCGTCCACAACAACCAAAAGGAATTTATGTCCCCGGCGGCTTGTAACAAATGGCCCCAGGTGGTCTGCATGTAACGTATGGAATGGTGTAGCCACCTTTTCAATTGGATATAGCATCCCTTGTTTTTTCCCACTTGGACTTTTATAGTAGGAGCAACTTAAACAAGCCTTCACATATTTGGTCACAAATCGATTCATTCCAGCAAACCAATAGTTTTCCCCCATTTTCCGTAAAGTCTTCTCCACGCCAAAATGTCCCATGTCGTCGTGGTTTAGCTTGCAAATCTGCCATCGAACATCCTTTGGTACTACCCATGATTGCTTACCATTAGCTAACTTTCGATAAACTTTTCCCCCTTTGAGGACATACTGGTCGAAATACTGTTTAGTTTCTCGATTTTTAATTCCAGCTTTCAGGATGCTTCGTATTCTGGAAACTTGATCATCCTGCAATTGAGCTGCCTCCAGCCAATCTGCTTCCGTCACATCTACCTGACACACCTCCGAAACTGGATTTCGACTTAACGCATCGACATGTGCCATCTTAACTCCTGGTCGGTATGTGACATCGAAGGTAAAGTCTTGAACCTCCAACCACCAACGAGCTACTCTTGGTATCAAGTTTTTCTTGGAAAAAGACGTGCGAAGGGCACTACAGTCTGTGACTACTTTGAACCGCATTCCTACTAAATACGTTCGGAAATGACGTAAAGCAAGGACGACCGCAAGTGTTTGCAATTCGTATGAATGGTAGAACTTTTGCTCCGGAGTAGTCTGTTTACTGAAATACGCAACTACATGTGTTTGTTCGTCTTTAATTTGAAATAATATGGCGCCGAATCCAATTGAACTTGCATCCGTGTGCAGCTCAGTGGGAAGTGCGGGATCAAAAATGCTCAAAGTAGGTCTGCTTGTCAGTAGCTCTTTTAATTGTAATACTGCTGCTTCCTGCGTATCACCCCATAGCCATGTCACATCTTTTCTAGTTAAACGCGTTAATGGTTCGGCAATGCTAGCATATCCCTTTACAAATTTACGAAAATACCCAGTCAAACCTAGAAACTGGCGAATTTCTTTTACGTTGCTTGGGCTTTCCATACGGGCTACGGCTTCAATCTTTCTGGCTCCGGGCCTTACTCCTTCCACACTAATTTCTCTACCAAGGTAGTCCAATTGCGTTTTGAAGAATACACATTTGCTTAATTTTAAGGTAAGGTTACTTCTTTGAAAAGCTTTTAAAACGCACTCTAATCTTTCTAGGCCTTGTTCAAAGGTGGGGCATGGTATTATAATATCGTCGATGTAGGGAAAAGCAATTTTGTTCTTCAAAGGGCCTAACACATTATTGATCAGGCGTTGGAAAACGGACGGTGCATTGGCTAACCCAAATGGCATTCGCAAAAACTCATAGTGTGAATCAGGTGTCACAAAGACTGTCTTTGCGATGGAATCTTTTGCCATGGGAACTTGGTAGTATCCGGATGCTAAATCTAAACCTATAAAATATTGATTTCCACCCCCTAATTGGTCAATCTGGTCTTCAATCAAGGGCAACGGATATTTATCTTTTATGGTAACCGCATTTAATTTGCGATAATCAACGCACATGCGTGAGTCTCCCGTTTTTTTCTTAACCAACAAGACCGGACTTGCATAAGGGGACTGTGACTCACGTATAATTTCATTTCTTAATAAGTCCTCAATAATTTCAGATAATTTTTCTTTATCACTAATTGACATTCGATACGGTCTATAAACGATGGGCTCGTCTGTTTTACATAAAATTTGCATCTCGGTGGCATCAGTCTTTCCTAATTGCTTAAAACTTGTTGCTATACGATCGCAATAATTTTGAAGTAAACCGTACACTGCCTGCTTTTGTGTTGCCATCAAAGGCCCCATTTCTACGTTTTCTAATTGCAACTGATCTCCGTTAAACGTTTCTACATTGTTAACCTCTACAACCCGCAGCTGAGGCATCGTTCGCAAGGTAACATGATCTGCAACTTTCAACAATAAAACATGTGGTTGATTTAAAAAGTCCGCACCAATTATTAAATCATGGTTCATTTTATCATCATCCAAAATTATCGCTTGCACCGCTCCATAAACTCCTTCAACTTTTATTGTAACCTTCGCAATTTGTTTACTGACGACCGTATTTCCCATAAAACATTTTAAAAGAGTGCCGCAGTCGTCGTTTGAAATAGCAAGCTTTAATCTGTGGGCCACCGATAACTTTAATAATGTTCGTCCACTTCCAGTGTCAATGAGAGCATTTAATTTGGAGTTATTTATTATTGCTTGTTTTACGTATGGATTATTTACATTTGCGCTCAACGTACTAACCTCATTGAATGCTGCGTTAGGCATCACTTTCGTGGTGAGATTACAATTTGCTTCTTTATGGCCTAATTTATGACAACGCCGACATTCTAAAAGGGGTCTGGTACAATCACGTACGCGGTGATTTCCCCGACAATTAAAACATGATATATTTTTAGAACACGAACGATTGTTGTTGTTATGATGTTTCCAAGAAGCAGTGAATTCATTCGTATATACGGTTTTGGGTTTCTTTATTGGGCCGAGACATGGTTGATTTGAACTGCCAGCAGTGGCGTTGTTTAAATATCCAGCGAGCTCGCCAACAGTCATAAAACTAGCTGCACGCACCGATAATTTTAAGCTGACGTCATCCAAACCTTCAATCACACTGTCGATTTTAAAAATTTCAGGAATTTCTAGTTTCAATTTATTTAGTTTGGCGACCTTTTCAAAACAGTAATCGGCCAGATTTTGTTTAGGCTGAGGCACATAATTAGCAGCTTCTAACAATTGTTTTCCAAATTGTACAGGTGTCGGAAAGCTTGTAATAAGTAACTGTTTTAATTCACGCCACCTCAAACACGGGTTTACCAAAGCATCGTACCATTTGCGCGCATTACCCCTCAACCGATTAGTAACAAGCTTATTAATTAATGCGTCATCCCAATGATAAAAAGCGACTAATTCATCTACTTTTCTCACCCATGTATCCACATCTTGATTTTCAGTGCTTGCGTCGAATATTGGTATCAACGTTTCGTCAATTGTTACCTTCAATCCGGTTGGGGTATGCGTTTTCTTTCTTAACGAGGATAATTGTTTCTTCAATTTAACAACCTGTGCTTTGGCTGTAGTTCCTGAGGATTCTGAGCTTGACGAGCTGCTGTCCGAAGAAGACGACGAACTGCTTGTCAAAACACGCCTTTTGCGCTTCGACTTAGGGCTGTTTTTCCCCATAGTACGTCAGTAACTGTTAACCAACACTGTTGTTCAATAATCACTAGCACTTCACGTTAATCGTACAACACGTAATTGTTTATAACGCGTTTTATTTACTTTCCTTTTTTTTTGTTTTTAGCTAAACATGAGCTATTGTCTTTACAAGGGCGTTCTTGGGGTAAATCTCACTTCTGACTTGTTAGAAGGAAACCAAAAGGTCACAAAGAATAAAATATTTAATACGCTAATCCACACGTCTTTACAGGAATAAAGCTTAAGAAACAAATGAATACTGAATACTCCAAGCATTTTGCCTGGAGACCAGTTCCGAGAACCATTAAATCCTAGTCATAACAATAATACTAATACAGCTTATATAAAATTTCAAGTGTTCACTGCGTAGATTTCCTACAAATGTTATTAATAAAACACTATGAACACAAAATTTGGGTTTTCAATAATTATTTGTTACAATTATTTTGAGTCGATATTCCAAACCCACATCAATTCCAACAATATTCTTAAGAAATTGCCGCACTAATGTGCACAAAACTTTATGCACGTGTAATCAATCAATCAATCCAAAAACACTAACAAGCGTTTTCAAACTTGTATCCACAGAATACAAACGTTTATCCAAGTTTATCCACGTGCAATCAAAGCATCCAAAATTAAAAACCCTTTTAAAACCGTCATCAACAGAACACAAACGTTTATCCAAGTTTATCCACGTGCAATCAAAGCATCCAAAATTAAAAACCCTTTTAAAACCGTCATCAACAGAATACAAACGTTTATCCAAGTTTATCCACGTGCAATCAAAGCATCCAAGATTAAAAACCCTTTTAAAACCGTCATCAACAGAACACAAACGTTTATCCAAGTTTATCCACGTGCAATCAAAACATCCAAGATTTAAAACCCTTTTAACACCGTCATCAACAGAACACAAACGTTTAACAAACTTATGCACGTTTAATCAAAACACCCAACACTAAAAAACCGTTTTTAAACTCTTCTATAAAACGAACCACAAGCGTAAGCGCACACAATTGACACAATGCAAAGAACAAAGAATCGGCAAAGAATGCGTGGAGATCCAATACATACTAGTAGATACGAGTGCAGACGCGTGGTGCCGGTCTTATTTAGACATTGCCAAGTGGTTGCCAAAGTATACATTATTTTACATACATAATTATGTAAAAAATTTATACTTCTGTAAAAAGTAATTAAATTGAAAATAATGACTTCAAAAAAGTCCTACAAACGGTTTTTAGATCCTAATTATTCGAGTCTCCAAGTAAGTGTTTCAACGCAAAAACGATGGAAACGAGTTATCAGGCAAAACAATAAAACTGGTAAAGTAATACTAATAAGTATAGAGCTATAGGATAGTTAGGCAAAATAAAACCTTAAAAAAGGCAGGCTAAAAGGCAAAAAACAGGAGCAGAAAAAGCCTTAAAAAAGGAGAAATAATGTAAAAAAAGCAAAATCAATTTTTAAAAATGACCCTAATAGAAATAAAAATATATTCATATTTAAAAAAAAATAAGAAACATTTAATAAGATTTATTTACACCTAGTTTTTTAATTTTCCAACTAGTTATAAGTAACTTTTCGGTGTTTTCTGAAGTCAAACAATAGTCCTCTTGTCACTAACAATTTGTTTATAATTTGAAAATAAGGACCGTTCTAGTAGGTACATCGCACTTCATGAAATTGACACACACTGACCGATTCTCGATTCACTATAGTTATTTCAAATCAGTTTTTTAAGTTTTTTTTAAATAAAATTTAATTTTTATTTTTCATTAAAAAATAGAAAAAAACTTTTTTCGATTGTTTGATGATAATAGAAAAATAATTTTTTAATGTTAATTTGTGTACCGTAAAGGGCAGAAAAAGGTATAATAAATTGGAAATGCCTCAAAAAGACAGAATCCTAAAAAAGACGCAAAAAAGGCAAAATCAAATTTGCATTTTTGGATTGCTCATACTCGAAAACGGATTTTAAATTGGGTCTGCCTTCAATTTTACCATTTATTTAAAAAAGGAAATTTGCCTAACTGTCCTAGTTCTAGTGATAATGTATTATACAGGGTGTTTCTTAAATCGCGGACACGGAGCACAGTACTACATTTCCCTCCAGATACCAATTGGAAAAATATAACACAATAATGCCCGTTCTTCGCTAGTTTCAAAGTTATTCTCGGTCAAAGATTGAGATTCAATTCCTTTATGCTTTGGAAAAACGGGTAAATTTTAACCGTTCCGCATTGTTTATCAATGAAATATTAAATCTTAATAAATTTGGAATTTTTTATACGTTGTATTCCTTCCTCTGCAGACATTCTTTCTGATAAATATCTGTTGTTAAACTTTTTTTCAATATGTTGCAACAGTGCATTGTAGCTATGAGGTTATTACCTAGGAAACTTGTTCATACTGCCTTATTAAAACAGCAAACGTTTAAAACAAAGTTCGTGCAAGCATGCGCAATGTTGTCAAATTTAAAATTTCCTAAATGCGAATAACTCGGAAACTAAATACATTAGGACAAAATCGCCTATACTTTTTCAACTCAGTTTAAAGATGAGAATCGCGTAATGCTCTCCGTGTCCGCCATTTAAGAAACACCCTGTATAGTGCAGGATATTATTACCTATAGATAATTATATGGTACACCTATATAATTGTTTTAGATATAGGTATACCTACTTAATGGGTATATATATCTTTCAGAAAATGAAACTGAATTTGGTGGCAGAAGTGAAACAACTCTTCATCAATCAAATAATAATTATGCTAGCAATGTAAATGATAATGCAACAAGTGACACCGAAGAAGGTAATGGGGAAGATAATAAGAACTATAAACAAGAATCCAAAGGTTATGCAACTATTGACAATTCAAATGATACTACTGACGATGACTTATTCTGCAATTCAGAGGAAGATATTCATGAATCTCAAGATAATCTGAATACCTCTGACTGTACAAAAAATTACCAAGATATAATGTTCGAATCTCCAAACCTCAGCGTAGGTGATGTTTTAGTTATGATACAAGCATTCTCACTTCGGTTTTCATTGCCATATGAAGGAAGGGCTGCTCTATTTGATATGATTAAAACTATGGCTGGTACAAAATTCGAATCATTGCAGATTTCACATTATTTGTTTTCAAAACAATTTGACCCATCTAATGACTGCATAAAGTACCACTATTATTGTACAATGATGTTTGTAGCAGTATCAGCATTTTAGGTAAACCAATCACCAAGAAAGACATTAATTGCAAACGAACTGTTGCGTCGTGTTCAAATTGTGAGAAAGAGTATATTTTGTCTCTGAGCTGTGATAATTACTTTATTTCGGTTGACATTGAATACCAAATAAATACTTTGTTACAAAATAGGGAACTAAAATCAGATTTATTACAAAATGTCACTAATATTACAATAAAAGACAAAAAATCTAGCAATCAGGCATCAAAGACAGGCGTTTCAGATGTTCATGATGGAATATTATACAGGGTGATTCAAAAATGGCGCATAAGCTCTTCAGTACGTTGTTGGGAATAATAATTGAAGTGTAGGAAAAATAGTAAAAAAATTCTTAGCCGCTAATTTGTTGAGAAATGAAGAAGTTAAGTTGAGAACTCAACTTTGAATTCATGTGGATTTTGAAACTTCTCATCATTTCATAAAATAATTTAAGTATTTTTTCATAGTGAGTAATAAATAGAATGCTCATAACACCTTATTATCCTGAAATATTAGCTTTCAAAATTGATATTTTTGTATCAAGTTGTTTGAAAAAAATATGTGGCAACGATGTTTGAAACTTTTGATAAGCTCACTATGTAAATGAAAGGAAATAAAAACCACTCATATACTACATAGCTGCACCCGTGTTGCCAAATCTACAATTTACTTCTTCGTTGTTAACTACAAAAATGTTGCAGCTAAAATTTTTTTATGATTTTTCCACAGTTCAAATAACCGTCCCCTACAACGTACTGAAGAGCTTATGCGCCATTTTTGAATCACCCTGTATAATAATTTAATAAAGGAGCACAATAACAAATGTCAATATTTAACGTATAATGTGAATACTGATGGAGCACCTTTATTTAGAAATTCATCAAAAAGGTCTATGTGGCCTTTACAGTTTACGATAAATGAATTCACGCCAAAATTACGATTTCAAAATATTATTCTAGCGGGTATGTGGATACGAAGTGTAGAACCTAAACCAAATGTGATGAATTTGTATATATTGCTGTGATTTAGACACTAACAGGCTTGTATCGAATACCTATGCTAATAATATAAAAGGTTGATAGCTACCTTAAGCTTACGTTTAGTAAATTTGTCAATCATTTTTAATTTTCTTTTTAAAATTTTTCTTTTATGTTCACGTTTTGTTTATTTCGGTTTCTTACAGCTCTTATCTCGGGATTTTGGTTCGTTGTGTTCATCGTCTGGGTATTAGTGGTAGTTTACTTCTAAATTTCAAAATTTGGGCCATAATACGGTTTCTATGCTTTCATTCGATCAACTAAAACGTAAAGTTTAGTATTGTTGGAACACATTTCTGAGATAATGTAAGAATGGTTTATTAGGTATTATAATTCATTGTTTACATGAATTTAGCTATTTGTGTAAGGCTATTTGTTAATGTTAAGTGTTTTCTTTGTAAAAAATTGTCATCGAAGCATCTTACGATAGTCGGACAAACGATGTGAAATGTTGCAAATATGTGTTGTCCGAGTATTCGTGATGTGGGTTGTAGCTATCTCCTTAGTTTAGAAACGGTTTCTGTTCATGTTTAAATGATTTTTTTTTCAAAAATCGTTTATCTAAAATTTGTAAGGTTTCAGGTTAAGTTACTAAATTTAAATTTTAATTTGTGGACAATTATAAAGTATTTGGTGAGATGCAAAGAACTTAAAAGTGTGTAGAAAATGGTGAGGAATCTGAAATTTTATGATTTGAGTGAAAAAGTTTTCCTTAAGGAAAATTAACAAATTTGACAAGTTTTACAGATGTTGGAAACGTAGCAAATGAGATATTATTTAAAAGGGAAAATTTTAAGGAGTTCAGATATGTACATGGTTTGGAGAGAAACATAAGGATAAAGGCCAGAAAGGCATTTAAAATTTATTAAATTATAAAAACAATTGATGTTCAATTTTTTTACCTGAAAAATTTACGTTCCCATGGAGATTTTCTAACAACGCACCGAGCTTTTATAAGGAAGTGGAGAACAAAAAGAAGATGACTCTGTTAAAATCTTTTGAAAGAGCTTGCTTGTCAAGCTGATCCGTTACGAAATTTTTTTAGAATGTTTGGTGTTTGCAAGTGAAGCAGCCATTTGCCCATTTTTAGTGTTTCTGGTTCCGTTAAGTGATCTATATCGAGTTGGAGATTGGACTCGGCGCAAATCGTAAATTACGAAAGAAGCGCGGGAAGTTTGAAAAGTACCATTTATCGCCTTGCATCAGAGTTCAGCGTGATTTTAAGTTAAGTTCTTTGTTGTATAAATTTAAGAGTTTAATTTTGAGCCTAGGGAAGATAGGGTGTTTAATTGTTTGTTTTTAATTTTAATTTTTTTTTGTGTGTCAGTAAATATTAATTTTCTTTGTGTGTAAATAAATTTCAATTTTGTTTGTGTGTTGCTTTAAAATTTTGTTGTCATTTAAATTCTTTGTTTGTCGTATGAAAGTTTTTGTTGTGTTGGTTGAAGAATTTGGTATTAAATAGTGGACCCACGCGATATCTGTCGATGCAGGACAGGGTATCGAAACCCCAAGATAAGAGTTTCCAGGTAATTTTTTTATTTGTGTCTTTAAACAGATAAAGGTATTCGGGGCATTTATTATTAAAGGGAAAAATACAGCAATATATCATCATTGATAGAACAAAGTGAAAAATTACAAATTAAATGTGTGAGTGATTCTGGGAGCATTACAGTCTTTAAATTAGCTCCATTGTGTGCAATTTTAGACTCAGTTGCTCGACCTATTGTTCAGAACAGAATACAATTTAATGGATATTCAGGTTGTTCATGGTGTTATCCGAACGGACCTTACAGTGCAGGTTCAATGCGATATCCGTTAGAAGAGAAAGAGATTCCTGTTCGTAGTCATAGTGATCACTTACGAGATGTAAAAGATTCTATTCAGTTACATAAACCTGTACGTGGAGTAAAAGGACCTACAGTTTTGTGTAATGCCAAGTCTTTTAACATGGTCTGGGGTTTTCCAGTTGAATGCATGCATGGGGTGATACTGGAAGTTACTAAACAAACGTGTGAAATGTGGCATCGTCCAGGATCTTCCTATTCTCTTAAACCTAGTAAACGAACTGAAATTGGTATCCGTTTGCAAGCAATTTTACCTCCAGATGAAATACATAGACTTCCCAGGAAAATGTCAGACCGATCCAACTGGAAAGCATCGGAATGGAAATCTTGGTTGCCTTTTTACAGTATTCCTGTACTGGACGGAATTATAAATGATGACATGTTACAGCACCATTCTTTACTTGTAAAAAGCATATTTACGTTGCTTAAAACTGAAGTGACAGAAAAAGAATTAGATGAATGTGAAATAGATCTTTTAAAATTTGTCGGTGAGTTTCAAGTTCTGTATGGTGTTGAAAATATGACATTTAATGTACACAGTTTAGTACATTTAGTAGATTCTGTAAAATTTTCTGGACCGTTATGGGCTACTTCAGCATTCCGATATGAAAGTAATATCTATAATTTAAAAGTGCAAGTTAATGGTCCCAAAGGAGTGAGCCAACAAATTGCAACACGAGTATTACAAGTACATCAACTTAAACACGTTCTCAATCGTTTTACTACAAATATTACGTGTACAGACTATTGCCGCTCACTATTTTCAGAAAAATTCATAAAACATTTTAAACGAGATACTCGAAATATTGTTTTTCTAGGTCAAGGAAAAAGTACATATAATGTACAGAAAAACGCTACGCAAGAAATTTTTCTCAGATGTGTATTTAATAAATACTGGCTTCGAATATTATACTAGAGCTTACAAAAATAATAATTCTGTTGTTCAATTAAAAAATAAAAGTTTTGTTCAGATTATAAGATTTATATCTGAAAAGGAAAATTCATTAATGGTATGTATTAACCATTAATTTGCAGAGAATTGGTACACCATCAAATAAAAATGCCTCATATTTTTAAAGTAACCATTAGTAGTGAAACCTATACAGTACCAGTAATTGAAATACAAGAAAAATGTGTACTTTTAGAAGTAGGTAGCAGGTATTTTTTATGTACGTTTCCAACTTTTTATGAAGTTCAATAAAACTTTATGTCAGTACAGTAATAGACGCATATTTTATTTTAGCATTTAGTAATATACAGGGTGGTGACTTGAGCAACGCAACATAAGGATTTCAATGGTAAATTCTTAATGTTTAATTATTGGCTCCCCTAATTATTTTAGAGCAAAAGTGTGTTGAGGTTTTTTGTAGAGAAAACAATTCTGCATCTGTTCATACTATTACTTATAATTTTCCATTTTCCGGAAGCGTAGAAATAGAATTAAAAATGGTCTTTTTAAACAAATCAGTGATGCCTTGGAATTATCTAAACAATCAACATTCGCATTTACATCTGTCATTACGGTTTGAAGTTTATAACCGATTATTAAAATCTATTATTTTTAAAATGTATTCAACGAAAGAAAAAGTAGAAATGATAAAGTGTCTTGTTTAGCGTAAAATATGTTCCTATTACCTACTCGTTCTATTGCTTTAAAAAGAAAAAAAATGTAATGAGACAGAAATGTCTGCGTTTGTTTGATTTTATAATTCCATGGCATCAGTGATTTTTTTAAAAAGACCATTTTTAATTTCTTCTATTTCTGCGCTTCCGGAAAATGGAATTGTAAATTGTAGTATGAAAAGATGCAGAATTTATTTCTCTACAAAAAACCTAAACACACTTTTGCTCTAAAATAATTAGGGGAGCCAATAATTGAACATTAAGAATTTTCCATTGAAATCCCTATGTTGCGTCGCTCAAGTCACCACCCGGTATAGGTAGCTACTACTATATGGTATATGGGTGTATAAGTGTTTTCAGTAAATATGAACGAATATAATATAATCCAATTTTATTGTAAAGTCTCGAAATATATTTCACATGGAAACATATCGGATTTTCTATATTCAAATGTTTTGTTACTATTTTCAACACTAAATAAAATCGATAGACACCAATTAAAATTGTATAGGGTATTTATAATAGATTTTGAATTAAAAGGATAGATTCTGTACCGTGTTTCCCATATCGAAATTACCTACCGTTTACTTCCGAATGAAAACGATAGATACCAAATACAAATATATCGGGTTTTCCATATTCAAATGCGTTACCATTCCCTACCGAACGAAACCGATAGACACCGATTAAAATTGTATGGGGTTTTTCACAATAGATTTTGTGTTATTCGATACTGTATGAAAACGATAGAATCTGATTGAAACTACAGCGTGGTTCCCTTATCGGAATTATCTACCGTCTGCTGCTGAATGAAAACTATAGATACCAAATACAAATATATCGGGTTTTCCATATTCAAATGCGTTACCATTCCCTACCGAACGAAACCGATAGACACCGATTAAAATTGTATGGGGTTTTTCACAATAGATTTTGTGTTATTCGATACTGTATGAAAACGATAGAATCTGATTGAAACTACAGCGTGGTTCCCTTATCGGAATTATCTACCGTCTACTGCTGAATGAAAACGATAGATACCAAATACAAATATATCGGGTTTTCCACATTCAAATGCGTTACCATTCCCTACCGAACGAAACCGATAGACACCGATTAAAATTGTATGGGGTTTTTCACAATAGATTTTGTGTTATTCGATACTGTATGAAAACGATAGAATCTGATTGAAACTACAGCGTGATTCCCTTATCGGAATTATCTACCGTCTACTGCTGAATGAAAACGATAGATACCAAATACAAATATATCGGGTTTTCCGTATTCAAATGCGTTACCATTCCCTACCGAACGAAACCGATAGATACCGATTAAAATTGTATGGGGTTTTCACAACAGATTTTGTGTTATCCGATACTGAATTAAAACGATAGATTCCAATTAAAACTATACTGGGTTTTCCATATAATAATATCCTCCTATTTAACACCAGAATGAAAACGATAAATACCAATTAACCTTACATTGAGTTTGCCATATTAAAATGCTGTATAGTTCACTACTGAACCAAAGCGATAAAAACCAATTGCCACAATATCTGGTTTTCCACATTGGAATGCTATCCACTGATTGACACTGATTAGAAACGATTGAGTCTTTATCCACAACCGGATAGATCTAATAGAAAACGAACAAAATCGACAAAACTTAAATCGTATACGTTCAGTTTCTATCGCATATTTTAAACAGGGAATTTACCAATTTTCTTAATAAAAATTCGGCTAGTAACAGGCTAGTAGGTACTGCACTTCGTTGCATTTGCTACAATTTGACGTTTCAATATTTAATTTTTAATAAAACGAATGAAGATTTTTAAAGTGGCCAACTATTTTTTATCGTCTAGCGTGTGAAATGTTTTGCACACGCTCATTTCACACGGTTTCGTTGCCATGTGAAATATTCAATTTTCAGTAACAGTAAACGGTGCGAATTTGTTCACATTTCATAGTGGTCGTCGGAAAACATTTTTTTTATTTTAATAAACCTATCTACCCTGATATTCCTCACATATATTTTTCTATAAACGTCAAAATGTTAATTTACTTTTTTTTTGTTGTTGTTCTCCCTTTATTTATGCATCTCCTTACATATCTTGACAACGACCATCTTGATACGTTTTTCCATGCACGATAGAATATATCAAATTAGAAATACATATTTTAAATTTATCAATATTAGCTACCTTATAATACTTTACAATTTTTATCACGCTTATTTAAAAATAAAATTGTTACATGTAAAAAAATAACTATATTTTTAGCATCTATTAATCTTTGTTGTTTTATATTACGCTTTAATAGTGAGCAAGTACATGTACTAAACTAGCAAGTTTTCGGATTAACTTCGTTCGGATTTACAAATACTTATTAACTACTCACTGCCATTATTTACATTTAAATTAATTTACACAAAAGACCATGATAACGGATGCGACATTTTTGTAATGTCTTAATATACGGATGATGAAATTTCCGTAAGGTTTTCGGATTTCTTCGAAATATCTCGATCGGGTGATGCTAGATAGTATATGCCGACGATCGGAGGAGGAAAGCGTGCAACTACGTGCACGGCATTACTAAAAACGAAAATGCATTTATTACAACCGTCGTTATACATTTATAACGGACTCTGTTTAAAATGTCTGTCTGTGGGTGTGTGTGTATGTAACGCCTCTAACGGAAAAACGTGAACCGATTTTGATGAAATTTGAAACGAAGGAGTTGTCACCTTAAAATAATTTAATAAAATAAAAAGGTATATTCCTTCGCTGCACTTATTGATCACCCTGATTAATTGGTGACATAGAAGTACCGCGGCTAACAAGTCGGTGATGGGGTGAGTAACTTTCAAAAACTATTATAATTGGGCGCCAGAATCCTTGAAAAGCCTAAATGGCAGCACGGTACAACAAAAAGAGAAAACGTTTAGGGGGATTCACCCCAAACGTATACTTACTCAAAGGTAAACAATAAGGCATCAACAACAGACCACCAATAATAATAATAATAGACAACAAAATATTCAATCTAAACCATTACGTTTAATTATTCACAAATGTAACAAAATTCAGAAACCACTTTAATAATGTAACAACAAATAAAAAAGAATAATGCGGAACGTACCTACCGAATTAGTCGATTAAAAATAAATCGAAAACCAAAACCCAATTTTATTGTGGTTCGAGGTTCGAAAACAGTGATATTGGAATATTTTCAACGCGATTTTTAATCCACACGAAACATTCTACACTCAACAAAACCCACACCCTAACAATTCTGAATTCATCTGTGCCATTATGGATCCCAAAGTTCAAGCTCCAGAAGTTAAACGCGGTATTTATCTCGGCAAACCGGAGAATAAACAGAATCCCAAAGCGAAGCAAGGTCCAGCCCATAAGCCCAAACCAGGGCAGCCCGGCAAGAAAATACCTTCAGCAACGCTTCCCCCACCCACTCACAAACAGACACCTCCAACGAAGCCACCATCTGAGAAGTCACCTTTCTCTGATAGTGTGTTTGCAACTGATGTGTCAGTGAGAGAAATACAAACACAAACAACGCAACAACCAACACTATGCGCATTACCTGACATAACAAAAACTGTCACGCGCCAGTTGCTTGTTGATGACCCCAACCTATCCAAGACCATGCTTCCTCAGTATATTGATTACTACGCTACATTTTTAGCATGGCTACGCATGATTAACCTCAAAGACAAAAACTCTCAAACACTAACACTCCCTGAGAGAGAGGTTCTTCTAGCAACACAGTCAACTTCTTTTGCTGTACCGGAACCATTACTTCTCTACCTTAGAGGACTTGGAAACGTCATCGCTAAAACAGGTCAGCATTTGTACCCACAATTTCCTGATCTACCAGTCAACGTGGTTGAGCTAATACCAGGCTTTTATGGCCCGCTCATTCCAGACAACGACCCCAACGGTAACATTCGCAACTTATACGAGGAGATTCCTTGTATGGGCACTGTGACTGAAGCCGTGCTCCAAGCAGTTTCAGACCATCCACCTGGACGCTACGAGCCAGTGCTACAACCAGAAGGGCGAAGAATTAATAGTAACATGTTATTCTTCAGGCCACTAGGTCATAGACCTAGATAAAATAAAATAACAAGTAAATAAACGCAACCTATCCCCGATTAATTGAACTAACGCGAGCGAAGATAACCGGGTTGCAAGATCTCGCAAACGTTTTGGCTAAGGTCGCTATTAAACTTCTAACACGGAAGTCAAACGAACCCCCATAAAAAAATAATGATTCCCGTAATTCCGCAGAATCTTTCCCCTCAAATAATGAAAATCAAATTAACTACCAAATACATCAATAACAATTATATATATATATAAGATTTTAAAAAGAAAAGAATAAACACATTTTATCAATCGCTTAACAGTAATAAAAGATTATAACTATACTAATTTCCAAATATAATGCGACACCGCTGACTGACACAGGACCACAGCCAACATTCAAATCAATAATTAGCAACATATAACATAATCTCAATCTTGAGTTAATTGTCAAATTCGTTCTTGCTTTTGAAAGTTTCAAAAATTAAATAATCATGTAGCCTAACGTAAGGCAAAACTTGACAATATACTCGACAGTATAATTTATTTATGTCTCCATATATTATATCTTGGAACACAAAAGGAAACTACAATTATCACGTAATTATAACAAAATAACTAACATTGCATTACGCAGACAAACAATCTCAATTTTGACTACGTCTAGATATTGTACACACGATTATCACAATCACACGAAGAAAATGGTAGACAAAGTAACTGGATCACACTGACCTTATCCGTCGAGCAATGAAAATCTAATTTCTACCTACGAACATCCAACGGATTACCCTTTTGGATACTGTGAAGTTCGGTTACTTCTACCTCCAGTTATTGTTAATCATCATCCCAAATTAGTACAATCCCACAATCCAATATCGACATATAATTGAGGATAGTCGGAGCTTCCAATGGTACCTTCTCCAAGTAACTTGTAATTTTGGGTACAATATTTTTTTAAACCTTTTAGATATTATCAATACTTAAAAGAAATATCCGTATACTTAAAAGCCTATAAAAGAAATATTCAATAGTAAAATTCAATTCCCAAACAAAAGGAAAAAAGTAACTTACCACATTAAATGCGGCTAGCGAAATACTTCCGTAAGAAATGGCCAAATATGATCCTCCCAAAGGAGATTTGTATAAATACTCTTAACCAAACAGAATATCTTATACGAAAAGGTAAAGATGATTTAAAACTTTATCCGATAAAATAATCGACAGAAAATGTGCTTCAGTAAACCATCTTTTAGCAATCACAAACTGGAAGTGCCTTCAACACGAAGAATTCCACTCACAACCCAATTGATCAGGAACTCAAAAAATTCGTCAAAACGCGCAAAATTCAAATCTCAAAGAGAACCAAAATTCGACGTAAAGCAACCATCAACACATAAGTGATAGCCAAGTCAACTATCCTCAAGGATTAAATTATAATATAAAAATAAATTGTAACAACACCCCCCTTTCCAAAAAAAGAAAATTTAGTAGAAATTTTCAATAACTAAAACGGTAAACTGAAAAATTCAAGAACAACCCACCATAAGTTTGTTCATAGAAAAACAGACACAAAAGAATCGCAACATATTCGCAACTGTCGGAACATCATTCAGCATCATCATCCTCGTCATTTTCGGGCGGATGTGCTTTTAAATCCTTCACATGCCAAACTCCCGTCTTTCCGTCTTCATCAATTAATTCGTACGCTAACGGAGACAACTTTTTGCGTACGGTGAAAGGACCTAAATACTTCGGTGCTAATTTTGCGGTAAAGTGTCGAGCAGCATCCGATAACACATAATTCCTTCTCCATACTAACGAACCCACGATGTATTCCACAGGCCTTCTACGTAAGTCATAACGTTTCTTGGACCGTTGATGAGCTACCTCTAAGCGTTTACGAATTTCTTCAAAGATCTTGTTAAGTTCCTCCGTAGGTGGACGGAATTCTTTTTCACTATCGAAATTTGGATGCTGAAACCTTTCTCCCATTATTACGTGCTCACGTCCAAAATTTACAAGGAAAGGAGTAAATCCGGTAACTTCATGAGTTGAGGTACGAATGGCACAACCAACTTTAGGCAACAACTTATCCCACTGACGATGGTTATCCTTTACATAGGAAGCAAGCATGGTTTTTAAAACTCTATTCACTCGTTCAACAGGGTTTGCTTGTGCATGATACGCGGCATTAAACAAAATTTTTGTTTTATAAGTTTTACACATGTTTGTAAATTCGTGACTCCGGAATTGTACTCCATTGTCGCATAAAAGATATTGTGGCACTCCAAACATCAAAAATACATCTTCTTCTATCTTACATGTAACAGCCGAAGCTGTAGCTTTTCTTAACGCGAAAAATAAGGGAAATTTACTAAAATAATCAGTCACAGCTAGAATGTAACAATATCCTCTTGGACTACGTGGCAAAGGACCAACTAGATCCACACTAATCATTTGCCAAGGTTTTGTGACAGAAGGTCTCGATCCCATTAACCCTTGGGGTTTCCGTTGTTCCACTTTATATTGCAAACAAACTGAACACTTATTAATATAGCGTGTGACATCAGCCCGCATTTTTGGCCAATAATATAATTGCTTAAGCCTCTCATAAGTTTTAAAGATACCAGCATGGCCAGATGTGTCGCTATCATGATTCTCTCTGAGTATAATTTTTCTTTTATCTTTTGGTACCACGATTTTCCAAGCTTCGGTCTCGCGCAAGTTAGTTTTATGATCTGAAACGTATTTATATAGTTGATTGTCTTTTACTCTCCATTGTGAGTATCGTAAAGGATTGTTGTTAACCAACTCCAGCTTCTTAACATACCACTTATCAGTAATTTGTGGTTCGATTACTTCCACAGGATTAACTTCCGGCACAGTTCTGGAAAGGAGATCAGGGACGACGTGGTCCTTACCTTTGCGGTGTTTAATCTCGAAATTATATTGTTGCAAACGTACGGCCCATCTCGATAAACGACCGGTCGGATTCTTAAGATTATTCAGCCATAATAATGAATAATGATCGGTTACTACCGTAAATTTATATCCTTCTAAATAAGGTCTTAACTTTTCAAGTGCCCATAAGACTGCAAGACATTCTCTCTCAGTGGTAGTAAAATTTCTTTCGTGCTTGGCTAGAGACCTACTTAAATAACAAATGACATGTTCCCCATCGGAATGTTCTTGGGATAACACGGCGCCTATTCCGAAGGCTGATGCATCCGTTTGTACAGAAAAAGGAAGAGTAAAATCAGGGCAGCTGAGGATCGGAGCGGACACCAAACAGTCTTTTACTATACCGAAAGATTTTCCGCATTCTTCCGTCCAATTCCAATGTTTATTTTTACGTAAGAGTTCTGTCATTGGAGCGATAACGGAGGAAAAATTAGGAATAAATCTCCTATACCAAGATGCGGTACCTATAATCTTCCTAACTTCGGATACATTCTTGGGTGGAGGAATATTAAGAATGGCACTAACTTTATCTGGGTCTACATGTAGACCGTGTTGATTAACAATGTACCCTAAATACTTCAACTCGGGTCGGCAAAACTGACATTTTTCCTCTGATAAAGTTAATCCAGCTTTATATAGGCGTTGAAGGACCTCTTCTAACGTCTGAAGATGTTGTTCATAGGTTGGTGTACTGATTATTATATCGTCTAAATAAACAAAGACAAAGGGTTCCAGTTCTGGACCTAAAATTCTATCCATTAATCTTTGCCAGGTTGCAGGGCTATTGCTCAGGCCAAAAGGCATGCGTTTAAAATGAAATAAACCACGCCCTGGGATTGTAAATGCTGTATATTCCATCGAATCTGGCGCCATTTTGACTTGCCAGTAGGCTGATTTAACATCCAGTGAACTTAAATACCTAGCATCCCGTAATTTATCAAGGATGGAGGAAACATGAGGTAGTGGATAAGAATCTTTTCGGCTAACTTTATTTAATTGACGGTAATCTACACAAAAACGATATGACCCGTCTTTCTTTGGAACTAGTAGGATCGGTGACGCCCAAGGCGAAAAGGAGCGCTCTATGATATCTTCATCTAACATTTTCTGCAATTCCTTATCAATATGCGCTTGCACAGCGGGAGATACTCGATAGTATCTTTGCTTAATTGGTTCGGATTGGGTAACTATTTTATGCTGAACTAAATTAGTGCACCCTAGGTTCTTTCCCATAAGACTAAAATATTTCTGGGTTAAATTGTTAAGACTTTGTTGTTCTGAAGGACTCAACACTTCTTTCGAATGAATCGCGTTGATATCACAATAAGGTTCGGCGGTTTCGAACATCCAATTTCCTTTACGCAAATTTGGTATTATACCCATGGTGATCCAAAAATTCACCCCTAAAATTAACGTATGCGGTAACTCAGGAACCACATGAATGTCGATGGTTTTGATTCTATCTACTAATTTAATAGGTACATTTAAAATTCCAATTATTGTGCACTGTTGGTTATTGGCTACCTTACACGTTTTTAGAGCAGACGGATGTAGCGGTAAGGCCAAATCCTTTAAGAACTTCCATCCCTTTTGTCCTAAGAATGTGGAGTTTGCTCCCGAATCAAGTAACCCGTTAAGTTTTCTACCAAAAATTTCTACTTCAAGAAACGGGCGTTCGTCTTGTTGAGAATGTGAAAATATATAATCTAGCACAGAAGTAGTGTAATGTCGCTGTTGATTTGTATTTACAAAGGAGACCGTTTGAGTTTCAGCGGTCGAGCTCACGTTACGATCCATTAGTGGCTCGACTGGGCATTTCCCGAACAGCTAGGACAAGTGCGGACCGTGACATTGGGCTTTCCGCATTTAAAACAATGTTTCCTTGGTGGTCTACTACATTTACGCGACGTGTGACCACTTTGTTGACAGTTCCAGCAAGTAATAGCATCTAAAGTTGGTATCATGGTAGCGGAATCTGAGGATACTACCTCGCTAGGTGGCTGAATTTCTACGGTCGCTACCTTAGATTGATATTTGGGCTTTCGATAAGCCAAATCGGGTTCTAAAGTTTGATAATATGGGGGCGGAGGACGAAATTGAGAAGTACGAGACTTCACATCTTCCATGACTCTACATAGTCGACTTAGTTCTGAAATAGAATCAATAGTATGCAACGCTAACTGGTTCTGTAAGCAAGGTTGTAAATTTCGAATGATCAGGTGTAACCTAGTGTATTCTGGAGGCACAGTGTCTAACCTGTCGAATAAATTTTCCATGACAGCAATATATACGGTTACCTTTTCTTCGGCTGCTTGGGTATGACGTCGTATCTCATCCATGAGCGAGAACTCGTAATCACATGGTAGAAATGCGAATTTTAGTTGCTTTACTAAATCGTCCCAGTCTTTAACTGAATATTTGACGGATCTAAACCAAATGAGTGCGTTGCCAGTAAATAATTCGGCTGCAGCTAAAAACACTTGTGATTTGGTGATACCGCGGGATACGCGTAACTCATCTAGCCTTTCTAAGAAGTTATGTAAACTACCTTCTCCATCATACTGGACATTCCATTTGTGAATGTAGACAGCAGTTTTGTTAGCGGGTTTTAGACCAGTATCTACTAAACTAGATCGTCCTAAAGTAGGTTCTTTAAAAGTAACGGCGCGGAGCCTATTCCTTAAGTCGGATATGGAATCCCTAACAGGTGTTTGTTTTGCATCTCTTTCGGTTAGCGCCCTAAGAGATTGATTTGGAGGAGTATGCGATGTGGTCGGTTGATTATCTTCCTCTATGTCAACTAATCTACCAATTGTCGGTGCTATTGTTTCTCCTATCCTATCTTGAACATTGGGTATTAATTCAATGGGCATGTCTATTAAACTAACGCTAGGTCGAGGGATACGATAACGCACTTCTTCACACGGTGTTGAGTGAGAAGCTGGCGGCTGATTCTGCTGGTTCCTTTCTGGGGCGTTATTTACAAACCTCCGATCTAGTTCTTCTACGAGCGCCAGGCACAACGCAAGGAGCTCTTTCTTTAGAGACATTAAACTCTCATCCGCCGGAAAACGTTCTACTCTACCAGTTACATGAAGTAAACGCGTATTAATTCGTTGATACTCGTTATGTCGATTATCTTGATCAAAATTATCGATTTGTTGCATTAACTCGTTTAATTTCAATTTGCACGTTGCAACTTCTAATTCGGAATCTACTCTGCCTAAAGTAGGTTCAAAAGGATAACCTTCCCTTTCTTCCCTTAACCTGCTTCGAAGAGCACTGCGCTTATCCGGAACAGTTCCACCTATTCCCATACCTCTAATTTGTAATTCGTGCGTCAGTTCATCTCCCAATAAACGATTAACATCCATTTTAAAATATACCCGATCAAATTTAACAAATTAATAAACAATATTAACAACTACAAGTAACTAGCTTATCCAAATTTGCTACACAGGGGGCCCCACGTTGGGCGCCAAATAAATCTGTCACCTTAAAATAATTTAATAAAATAAAAAGGTATATTCCTTCGCTGCACTTATTGATCACCCTGATTAATTGGTGACATAGAAGTACCGCGGCTAACAAGTCGGTGATGGGGTGAGTAACTTTCAAAAACTATTATAATTGGGCGCCAGAATCCTTGAAAAGCCTAAATGGCAGCACGGTACAACAAAAAGAGAAAACGTTTAGGGGGATTCACCCCAAACGTATACTTACTCAAAGGTAAACAATAAGGCATCAACAACAGACCACCAATAATAATAATAATAGACAACAAAATATTCAATCTAAACCATTACGTTTAATTATTCACAAATGTAACAAAATTCAGAAACCACTTTAATAATGTAACAACAAATAAAAAAAAATAATGCGGAACGTACCTACCGAATTAGTCGATTAAAAATAAATCGAAAACCAAAAATAAAATAAAATAAAATAACAAGTAAATAAACGCAACCTATCCCCGATTAATTGAACTAACGCGAGCGAAGATAACCGGGTTGCAAGATCTCGCAAACGTTTTGGCTAAGGTCGCTATTAAACTTCTAACACGGAAGTCAAACGAACCCCCATAAAAAAATAATGATTCCCGTAATTCCGCAGAATCTTTCCCCTCAAATAATGAAAATCAAATTAACTACCAAATACATCAATAACAATTATATATACAGTGAAGTCCATTTATTATGCAATATAGGCATATTGCAAGTTAATTGGTGTGAGCACTTTACCATTGGAATATAGGCAACCCATTATACACTGCTAAGCACTCTTGCCCCTGCCTACTGATGAATTTAAATTTTCAATTGTCAGGAATGTATTATTATTATTGTTTTCAATATTAAATAATCTTTTTTTAACTAAGAACATGTTTTATTTTGAGGTTAAACTTTCATGTGTTGCTGATTTCGATTAGATCATAGATGGTTAGATAAAAAAAAACTAGCTAACTGTATAATGGGTTGCCTATATTCCAATGGTAAAGTGCGTACACCAATTAACTTGCAACATGCCTATATTGCATAATAAATGGACTTCACTGTATATATAAGATTTTAAAAAGAAAAGAATAAACACATTTTATCAATCGCTTAACAGTAATAAAAGATTATAACTATACTAATTTCCAAATATAATGCGACACCGCTGACTGACACAGGACCACAGCCAACATTCAAATCAATAATTAGCAACATATAACATAATCTCAATCTTGAGTTAATTGTCAAATTCGTTCTTGCTTTTGAAAGTTTCAAAAATTAAATAATCATGTAGCCTAACGTAAGGCAAAACTTGACAATATACTCGACAGTATAATTTATTTATGTCTCCATATATTATATCTTGGAACACAAAAGGAAACTACAATTATCACGTAATTATAACAAAATAACTAACATTGCATTACGCAGACAAACAATCTCAATTTTGACTACGTCTAGATATTGTACACACGATTATCACAATCACACGAAGAAAATGGTAGACAAAGTAACTGGATCACACTGACCTTATCCGTCGAGCAATGAAAATCTAATTTCTACCTACGAACATCCAACGGATTACCCTTTTGGATACTGTGAAGTTCGGTTACTTCTACCTCCAGTTATTGTTAATCATCATCCCAAATTAGTACAATCCCACAATCCAATATCGACATATAATTGAGGATAGTCGGAGCTTCCAATGGTACCTTCTCCAAGTAACTTGTAATTTTGGGTACAATATTTTTTTAAACCTTTTAGATATTATCAATACTTAAAAGAAATATCCGTATACTTAAAAGCCTATAAAAGAAATATTCAATAGTAAAATTCAATTCCCAAACAAAAGGAAAAAAGTAACTTACCACATTAAATGCGGCTAGCGAAATACTTCCGTAAGAAATGGCCAAATATGATCCTCCCAAAGGAGATTTGTATAAATACTCTTAACCAAACAGAATATCTTATACGAAAAGGTAAAGATGATTTAAAACTTTATCCGATAAAATAATCGACAGAAAATGTGCTTCAGTAAACCATCTTTTAGCAATCACAAACTGGAAGTGCCTTCAACACGAAGAATTCCACTCACAACCCAATTGATCAGGAACTCAAAAAATTCGTCAAAACGCGCAAAATTCAAATCTCAAAGAGAACCAAAATTCGACGTAAAGCAACCATCAACACATAAGTGATAGCCAAGTCAACTATCCTCAAGGATTAAATTATAATATAAAAATAAATTGTAACAGAGTATATTGAAAATTCATCGACAAAACAAGCTTTTCAAAAAAATCGGAAACCGGAAGCGGAAGTTAGATATGTTTTTTTGGTAAATTTTTTTCAGAAGCGGAGTTTTGAAAATCTGAGATGGGGATATGAAAGACGGCCATAATTCAAACAGTTTTTTTACCGGACTCTCTAACTTCAAAACGGCGCGGCGGCCTATTTATTAGTTGCCAGAGACCAACAGCACTAATGACAAAATACAATTTATTACGGGTCTAGGCTGGCCGCTGAGGCTGAGTCGAGCGGAAGTGTTGATTGCTAAAATGTACGGTTGATGAGAAATTTGTGAATTTTGAATATTTAGGTTGTACTCTCGGTAATGATCGTCCGGCTTCGTCAGCTGTAATTTCATTTCTACTACAGATTGATGCGTGTCTTTCTTCTGTACACATCGAACCCGTATAGTCTCGTTTTTCTCGGTACACAAGTGATTTCTAGGGGCTTCATTTTAAATAACAAAGTTCCTTATTGTACTGTGGAAATCAAACACCCTGTATACGTGATATAAATTTAGGAGAATGCAGAGTAGCTAGCGATACTGAATAACTTTTATATTTAGGCACACGTTTTTTCATATTTGACTAATAATAATAAAGGAGCTATAGAAGCATCAATTTCCGCCTGATCAGATAAGTAACTGGTTTTTGAGTTGTGGGGCGTAAGTCAAAATTTTGAAAAATTCATAGTCCGCGGCCGCCATTTTGAAGTTAGAAAGTGCGGAAAAAACTCTTTCGCTTCAGTATGGTATTTTTTCATATCCACTACTCGGATTTTCAAAATTCTGCTTCTGAAAAAAGTGCTACCAAAAAACATGTCTAAGTTCTGCTTCCGATTTCGGATTTTTCTGAAAAGCTTATTTTGTGGATGAATTTTCGATATACCCCTTAATTTCGAAAATTTTCATGATATATCAATACTTCCCATATACCAGTGGTGGCATGGGAAAGTAGAAAAATGAAAATGTATTGTTTAGAAATTTAATCTTAGAATTGGGGGCCCCGCGTAATATCCTCGTCTTGGGCCCCGTCAGGGGTTAATCCGCCACAGGTGACTACTATAATTAGTAAAAATAAGCCGAAATCAGAAGTAGGCAACCAAACATACTTAGTTCTTTGACTCCAGCAAACTTACCTCCACTGGAAACGAATTTCTAAGTCTCCACTGGATAGGTATATTTTATTTCTTATCAACTAAGTAACGTCGGTTGCCTACATTCGAAAGTGACGTGCATCAGTTTCAATCGAACTAGCAAGAACGGAAATAAATATTGATAAAGGTAATACTCTATTGCCCCAAACGTAGCCGCCTTACGGGAAAGTGAATATTTCGCTGGAAAATTATGTGTTAGGGCCTTTAGTTATCTTCCTGGTGAATATGGATCGAATATGCCAATAAATAAAAAAATTGCTGGCAGAAAATCAATAAAATCGTGCGTTTTTCCGCCCCCAGTCGTAGCCCCCTCACGGAAAAACGAATGTTTCGCTGGAAAATGATGTGCTGGGGCCTTAGTTATTTTCTTCGTGAATATGAATCGAATATTTAAAATAATAAAAAAAATTGCTCGGAACAGACTAAATTATTTGAAGTTTTTTGGTTATTAGTCGTCCCCTTATGACGGAAAATCAAATGTTTTGCCGTTATATAATCCTATATATCCCTCCTTGTATATGTGTTACAATTTTATTTTAATACCATGCTTGAATATGTAATTATACTTGATGCAAATTCAAATTTTTTAATATGCACCATCTGACCACGACTTTATCGAGTTTTAGTTATTACTGGAGTTATTGCTAGGGTAACACGGCAGCACAAACTCACGTAGTTCTTATATTTTACCGAGTTTCGACAAAGTTATTTTTAAGCAACTTGCATGAAATATTCTCGCACATATTCCGTCACATTGTATAGTCTTTCCATCTTCATTTACTTTTTTGTTGCACTTAATACATGGCTCGCCCACTTCGCCGTCTGACGCTCTTGCATATATACTACTAAATAATACACGCACGCGCACATTCACACACACGTCTTGGACAAAAATACAAGCGAACGGCAAAAAAACAGGAGCGAAAAACAGTATAGACAAACGGGGTTGACTGTACAAAAGTCCAAGGCTAGTTTGGAAAGTTTACATCAGGATCATAGTTATTAGTATTTTGATCATGACATTCATCTTCGTTCTCTAGTTGCCAGTTACTAAAGTCGTTTTCAATTTCGATATTTTCAAAATTTTGTGGATCTTGAATTTCAATTTCAGATTGTTCATCTAAGTTAAACAGGTGTTCAGAGTGAACATGTTTCGGTTGTTGACTAATGTAATTACATGGGTATGTAACATTCTGCGAGGTAAATTTAAATTTGTTTGGATTTCCTACTTGTTCTGATGCAGGTCGTTTTTGAATCTGACCAACTTGCATGGATTCTGGGGGACGACTTGGTTTAAAACCACGCTGAGGAGCGAAAACATTTTGGCCAGGTTTTCCGAAAGGTTTTTTATATCCTGGAAATTGTTTAGGGGCTTGATATGGGTTTAATTGAAGACTGGGATTTCTATTTGTTACAAATGTTCGAGGTGTAAACAAGTTCATAGGATTCCTAAATGGAATAGCATTTCGGGATAAAAATGAACTTTGTTGAGGTGGAATAAGAGTTCGAGGTGGGAACAAACTTTGTTGTAATCCACTATTGTTTCTGAAATGATTTTGCATTTGATTTGTTGGTTTAAGGTGTTGATCTGTGTTAGAATAATTTTTACTTAGGTTTTGTGTGTATCTAATGTCTATTTCTTCTCTAACAATTGTTATTGCCTGTTCTAGGGAATCTGGGTTTCTATATCTAATGTAACTGCCAAAAGGTTCATTTAAGCCTGTTACAAAGCTCGTAATGCCAAATTTTTTGCATTGTCTAATTTATAATTCTTAATCGGTGGTGTTTCTTGTCCTAACGATATTTTCGAATTTAATACAGCTAATAAGGATCTAACTCGATTGTAGAAATCAATAGGCGATTCCTTTAAATGTTGTTAATGCGGGATAAATCTACATTTAAATTTAGTTCTGACCTTTGGTCACCGAAATTTGAAATTAATATAGATTGTAAATCTGCCCAGGTGTTATAATTATAGCCTGTAATTGCTTCAAGTGCTTTTCCTTTTAGTTTATTTATCACTGAAAAAATTTAAAATTTATTTATATACGCTTCTGGTTGTTGTGGTACTAGAAATTGGGATAAAATTACATCTGCGGCTCTTCTGAGAGTGTAGCTGGATTACCATCATAAGTCGGTATCTCCGCTAACATAGAAACATGAAATGAAAAATTATTTGCTACAGGTGCAGGATGAGCCATATTTAAATTATTTATGTTTATTGGGGCGGCTTCTTGGTCTGGGCCCCAGGCCCAGGGTACGTTCTTTTTGGTAAGATTAGAGAGTGGCCTCGAGGTCTCGGCAAACCCCGGTATGAGTCTTCGATACCATGAACATGTCTGGAGGTAGGAGATTAGTTGCTTTAGGTTTTTGGGCGCTGGCAACTTAGTAATCGCGCTGGTTTTCTCGACGTCTACCCTTGCGGTGAAATTAGATGACCCAGGTATTTCACTTGGGTGCAGGCAAATTTACACTTTGAGCGACGCACATGTAATTTGTAGACCCGTAGCCTTTGGAATACTAGGTGTAGGTCACGGAGGTGGTCCTTCGCGGTGGGCGATAAGATAATCAGGTCGTCGAGGTAGGCGCGCATGGTCACGTTTGGTAGACCTATCCGGAATCGATCCATGAGCCTTTGAAACGTGGCTGGAGCGTTCCTCAGTCCAAAGGCCATTCTTTTGAATCGGAAAAGGCCAAAGGGAACCCCCTTTGGCCTTTTCCGAAGGCGGTTTTGTCTTTGTCCTTGGGACGCACGGCAATTTGCCAGTAGCCCGAGCGTAGGTCGAGTGTTGAAATGATGGCAGCTCGGGCGGTATGGAGCAGGTCATCCACCCGGGGGAGGGGATGACTGTCGGCAACGGTTATCTGATTTAAGCGCCTATAGTCAACACACACGCGGATTTCTTGGTTTGGTTTAGGCACCATAACTACTGGGGCTGCCCAAGGTGAGTCGCATTCTTCTATTATGTCTTCTCTAATTCCTCGCGTAGAATCTGCTGTCGGTGAGGTGGCAACCGATAAGGAGGGCAAGATACTGGCGGATGTGTTCCCGTCTCTATACAGTGTTCCCCGAACGTGGTGGGGTCTCCCCCTGGAGCGAAGACATCCTGGTACGTCGTCAATATTTGTCCCAGGGCTTCTTGATCGGCTTTGGATAATGTTTGTCCTTCATCGGGGGTCAACGAAAGATCTTCGATCTCCGCTAAAGCGATCTCTAGCCGCGGTGGGCTTTGACGTGGAGTGTGGGGAAAGATAGACGGTGACGGTAAGGTGTTATACCCCAGTGGTGGCTACAGATCGGATATCGAGGAGGCGAAGATAGCGAATGGGTCTTCTTCTGGAGCTATGGGTAAGAATACTTCTTCTTCTTCCATCGGCACTGGTGGGTGCTCGGTGGGAGAACGTTTCCGAATCGATTCTGAACCGAATAAGGCTGCGAACCTGACAGCGGTGGCCCGTGGGTCGTTTGTTAGGGGAGTCTGTATCCCTTCATAACGTGGCGGTGTCTCCACCCGTCGCAGTTCATATTTGTCATCGGATTCCATAATTGGTTGGCCTACGAAGGCGTGGTTTTGATGTGGTTCGTCGATGAAGTGCCAACTTTTGTTTGGAAGGTTAAGCACTACACCGGCGCGGCGTCCTCAATGAAGTCCACTCCCAGGAGGGTACGGTTACGGGCTCCAGGTAGGATTACGAAATCAGTTGCTATACTTCTTCCACGTAGCTGGACCGTGGCTCGGGTGCTGAGTACTTCTTGGGGTCGGTCTTCTCCGTCGGCCAAGATTAAATTTATGTTATGGGACCGGAAGCGGTGCCCTTGTTGTCGCAACGCCTCATATAGGGTGTATCCTACGATGCTCTGCTTTGCCCCTGTGTCTACGTATGCGGCTCCGTGTATTTCCTTGTATTTCCAGGATTGGTCTGGTGCGAGGCAATTTAGGTTTTGGGAGCAACTCATTTTGCTCTGCTAGAAAAAATGTCCACTCGGCTAGGGCTGCTTGTGTGCCTTTACATGTCGCGCACTGGCTACGAATTACCCCTGGGGCACCACAACCGAAACACGAAACTCGCGAAGTGTTTGATACCGGGACACTCGCGTGTGTGGCGAAATTGTTTCTCGCGAACATGGCGGCACTGTTTGTTGCACTAGTACTCGCGGCACTGTTCGTTACACTATTACTCGCGGCACTGTTCACTTCACTATCCACTGCTCGTTGGCGTTTACGACATTCCTCGGTGGAGTGTCCTGGGAACCGGCAAAAACCGCACTTTTTCTTTTTTCCTGCTGTTTGCTGAATCTCGGAGGTCGGAGGTGGCGGCTTCTTCGCGGATGGCTGCTCCTCTTCAATTTTCCTGATTTCCTTCAGCAGGTCGGAAAAAGTTTCAAAAGATGTACGGGAAATTTGTCGGCGATTCTTTTGGTTTAGCAATCCATAAACCATGTCTAGTTGTATGGGTTCGCTAATTTGTCTATCTGCTGGTAATTTGGATATGAGAGCGCGTTTTTCGCTTATATATCGTTCCGTAGGGGTGTTATCCCCTTGTTCGGTGTGGCGACTACGACTTGAAAATAATACATATACAACTATACAAGTTCTTATGTACAAATAAAATTATTGCAGAACAATAGAAAATGAACTGACAAAGAACACTAGAAGATGAACTGACAAAGCACAGTAAAAAGCAGGCAGCTGTATTCGCTTCGTGTTATCTATAAAGATATGCACTAGACGAGCTGGTTGAGCATGTCCGTTGTTGCTTCTGTTGGAGGTAGTTATTATTTCGGACTTTAACTTTAGTAGGGATATACGACCCTTCTGTCCTCTAACGGTCACTTGTCTTGTGCGGGGGCGCGATGCTTTCAGGTAGCAACCCTTGGGTGCGTTGCTGTGGTCACTTTTAGTAAGGGAGGTGGCCTAATCTAGTGTTATGCGTTACATGTTTAATCTGTCGTACAATGTTATTATTTCTTGACATAAATGTTTCTAGTTCTTTTCACTATTCACTATTTTTTTATGTTAATTTTAATACTAGGGGTCTAATCAAGGTTCCTACACATAAAGCATGAGTATACTCAGAAATTAAGTGTGCCTAATATACACACTGCTTGAACTTAAAGTTCATATTAATTCTACGTTAGTATTCTTTAAAATTTGTTTGAATTTTCAGTTCACAAAAATAATTAAAATTTCTTACTTCATCCTTTGATGATTCTAGGTTGATCGCAATGAATTGTGTTCTCGATGAACGAGTGATCTCGATGATCAGAATTGAAACCAGGCTGCTTGGACCGTGGCGATGTTTGTCCTTGATCGTTGCAGTGCTGAATTTCGGTTGTTCTTTGAATTTCTTAATGTTCGAAGAGTACTTGGTTACGATGGTTTGATTTTCTTAAAATACGTGATAAAGTATTGAAATACAAGAAATGGATATTTTAACTTCCTATTTCTTCACGTATCCTACCGACTGCGCCATTTAATTTACAATGAAGTCAATAATACCTTTTTAAGCTATTTATTAACTTCAAGGGAGTACAAGATGTAAGTAGACGAAAACTTTGTTGAATCAAAACTTTAATCAAGACTGGTTACATTTGAGACAGCTACCAATATATATAAATAAGACGTACGTGCTAACGTGCATTATGATCTATTGTTACAAAGTAATACAAAGAAACGGAAATCTCGTCTTTTCCAACAGGAAGGTATATCAATAAAAACGGGTTTATTATATTTGGAGGGTGCGTTCTTCTACTATCTTTACTAATACCAAAGAATACATTTATTTATCTAAATATAAGGGTTGAGATTTCATTACTAGCGTGTGCAGAGTTTCAAGAAATAATAAAATTTATCAATTATTAAACATTCAAAATTATTGAAAGTAATAAAATTTGGTTACGCATCGGTTCCATTAAACAGAACAGTATTTAGAAAAACATCATATTGTGGTACAATGAACAAATGATATCCTTGTATGAATTTGGAGTTAATAAACTAATTACATAATCTTGAGTTAATGAACTAATTACATAATCTGAATAAAGTAAGAAACACGATGATATCCTTTTATGAAATTGGGGTTAATAAACTAATTGCAAAATAAGAAATACGGATTAGTTATATGAAAGTCTTAATTGTAGGTTAGTTCACGTTAATTAAATACAAGTATAAGATAAAATAGTAAGGTAACATAATATAACAATTGCGTTTACCCCTATTACCATTTAAGAAAATTCAAGATGGCGACTGTATTCCGAAAGTATGTGTATGAAATAATTAGAACACATGAACTTCAAAACAATTTATTAAGCAAACTTTTACGTGTAAGAGATTAATTAAAACACATGAACTTTCAAAACACTATACTAAACAAACTTTTACGTCCTACTCGTTAACATGCCTAATACTGAATTCTCAAGCCTTTTTATGCTCGTATTTCACGCTGTACTATTTTTAGAAACGATTTGGTCCTTTCCAGCGGTGTGATACTCTAACGTTTAAGTATATATTACATTCGGCCATCCTGCGATTAGGGCTGTCCTCGGCCCTTATGTTGTGACGGCATTTCTACCTGGAGACAAACATTTTACTTGTTCTAAATCTACTAACACACAATTACTCATGTTATTGCCGTAGTTTGACTCGGATAAACCATAAGCACCAATCGGCTTCAATGATGTGTTGCCGTCTTAGTCTAACTACCATATTTCAACTTACACTCCCGACAACACACAAGCACCCGTGCGTCGGTTTCAATGTTATTGTCGCTGTAGTTTGACTCGGACAACCCATAAGCACCAGTCGGCTTCAATGATGTTGTCGTCTTAGTCTAACTACCATATTTCAACTTACCCTCCCGACAACACACAAGCATCCGTCGGCTTCAATGTTATTGTGGCTGTAGTTTGACTCTGACAACCCATAACATTTTGCCAAATCATCAACACGGCGTACCCACTCATTGACTATGTGTTCGCCTTTCTGGGGATCGAACGCTGGGATCATTTTTTCTTCTCCTACATGATCGGGGAAGACTCATCTGTCTTGTCTACTTTCCATACGGCGTAATCGTTGTTCTAGTTTTCTCATCTTTTTCTTCCTTTTCTTTCGCTTTGTATCTTCATCTGTTGAACTGGACGAGTCCGACCTTGATGAAGAGCTCGAGTCAGACGAGTAACTATCTTTCTGAGGATGGGGTTATATTTTCCGGAGTTTCTTTTTCCTGGAACTTTTGCGCGGCCTTTCGGTTTCAGGGGATACGCACTGGAGTCGGCTAGAGGTCGACGGGCCAGTTTCAGAGAAGGTAGGGGTATTTAATTCGTCCTGGGATTCACAAGATCTCGGCATGGTAGAGCAATGTATCACTACTTGTTTATTACGCGATGCCACACTTATTTCCTCAGTAATAATAAATAGCGTTAGTAATATAAGCTCGAAGCAAGTTTATTCTAAAAGAACAATTAAAGAACTATAAATGAACACATTTATCCTAAAAGAATAGTTTAAAGAACAAATACACATGAACTTCAAAACAATTTATTAAGCAAACTTTTACGTGTAAGAGATTAATTAAAACACATGAACTTTCAAAACACTATACTAAACAAACGTTTACGTCCTACTCGTTAACATACCTAAACAATACTGAATTCTCAAGCCTTTTTATGCTCGCATTTCACGCTGTACTATTTTTAGAAACGATTTGGTCCTTTCCAGCGCATATGATACTCTAACGTTTAAGTATATACAGGGTGATTCAAAAATGGCGCATAAGCTCTTCAGTACGTTGTAGGAAATAATAATTAAAGTGTAGCCCGAGTGTAGGAAAAATAGTAAACAAATTCTTAGCCGCTAATTTGCTGAGAAATGAAGAAGTTAAGTTGAGAACTCAACTTTAAATTCATGTGGATTTTGAAACTTCTCATCATTTCATATAAATAATTTAAGTATTTTTCATAGTGGGTAATAAATAAAATGCTCATAACACCTCATGATCCTGAAATATTAGCTTTCAAAATTGTATTTTTGTACCAAGTTGTTTGAAAAAAATATGTGGCAACGATGTTTGAAACTTTTAAAAAGCTCACTATATAAATGAAAGGAAATAAAAGCCATTCATATACTACATAGCTGCACCCGTGTTGCCAAATCTACAACTTACTTCTTCGTTGTTAACTACAAAAATGTAGCAGCTCAAATTTTTTTATGATTTTTCTACAGTTCAAATAACCGTCCCCTACAACGTACTGAAGAGCTTATGCGCCATTTTTGAATCACCCTGTATTACATACGAGTCAAAGAAAATTTGTCTATACTGTAGTCAGCGTCCATACTGACAGAGGAACATAATATTATGTTAATATGTACCGACTATCTTAAAAATATGTACTCTATATGTAGGGGAGACCGGAGACAATTGTAACATGTTCTATGTAAAATTATCCCACATTGGCAAAAATCATTATAAAGGCACACCATTTTGTAATTAAAGTAGTGCATGTTTTACCTATATAATGTAATAATTGTAATTCATTTGTTCCATTTGTATGTTAAGAAATAAATAGTGATGATGCCCAATGAGGCACACTCGAGAGGGTACTGAAATTCCTCAAAAGTCATTCCTAGTTTCTGTACTTCTTCAAACGCCTTTTTCATTGCATCTTTAATCGTGGTTTCAATTTCCGTTGACGAAATATCTATCTCTTCTCTGTTATTACTTGCTCATATTTTTCCAAGTGTTCCTCTCTTGGAAAAATAAATGTGCTCTTCAAATCGTTTAAGATATCATTTATCGCTTTCATCCTGCCCTTTCAGTAGAGAATGTCTTGCAAACTGAAGTTCACTACTGTTGAGTAAGTGGAGGTAAGGAATCTGGTGGCCCGAAATATTTTTTCATATGACTTGCTACTATAAAGCCCGAGAATAAACATTTTAGGATGAGATCTTCATCTTCTTGAAAGACTTTTATTAGGTTTATTAAGTTGTGTGCATTTAATTCTATTGACATGTAACAATTTAGTGATAAAAAATTGTCCTTGACCGTATACTCCTTTTTGGATTTTATCCACATGCGCTAAATTCTGCAGTGGCATCCGCCAAACTAAATTTTATAGATCCTTGATATAAAGTCCATATCTGGATTTCGAAAGATTGAAGAACCATATTCATCATTTTTAAGTAGGAACGAGTGGCATTGCTTCCGCGGGCGCCTGACCAACAATTCAATCACTTTTGAATCGCACATTTTCTCTGCAGCAGTGAAGTTCATTTTATCCTCGGATTTTATATCAGATATAGTAAAGTGAATGTCTTTCGGGAAACTTACGATTAAAACTTTCAAGTAGTCCGTTTTCGCACTATGAATACGAGGTTTATTTTTGGTGTCAGCAACCTTGTCCTAAGTTTCGTGCCTATGTGAATTTGAACTTGAATAAAACAGGTCGAATCATCACCAAATGCCATCTGAAACCAGGGTCAATTACTCGGTGGATCTGGCGACCTTCCAAGGGAGGATTCAATCCGCATGGCCTTTAAAAGTCGTGTATCTCCGTTGGAACATACACCCACAATGTTTATTCCAAATTCAGCCGCTTATGTTTTAAAATAATCCCACCTGCAACAACGTCTTAAAATGTAAATCGGTTATCGGTTCCAAACAAGTCCAAGCAAAATAATAATAAGAGTTTATTTAGCGAAATCATAGCGCTATACATTGAAATTTATAAAAGATATAGATAAAATTAAATTAAAAAGACATAGTTCCTAGTATAATAATAATATTTCAATTTGATTTTCAATCAATTCCGTGGGAAACGTGCTTAATTACGCCCCTTTTGAAATCCTTAAGACTATTGCAATTTTTTACTTCTTCTGGTAATCTATTAAATTCTAATAGGCCTTTTGAAAAGACAGAATTCGCCATCTGATTTGTACGATACCTCTTTATGTTAAATAAAGCAAAATGCAGGACTTGCTGTAGAAAGAGGTTGTGCTATTATGACATACGCATAATTTGCTTTTGTGTTCTCTGCAAAATATCTCTATTGATTTTGCCAAAGAAGCAAGAAAGGATTTTGTAAAAGCCATTATGTAATGGTACGGTAAAACCAACAATTTTATTGATTTTTTCATTGTACTCTATTTTTCCAGTAATTCGCGTTCCATCCTTTCTCATCCAGACATATTTGGGAAAATTCTGATCTTCTAATAATTTATTTAATCCTGCAAAATCAAAGTACCCTTCTTCAGTTTGCTTGTCTATGAATCTGTTCAAGCTTTATATGGAAGGTATGATATTTTTTTAATTTGCTTGAAGCGTTTCATAGAGTAAACGACCTCCAATATAATACAAATAAATAAGGGACATTTTTTTTCATTTCATCGTCATAGAAATTTCGGTTACTTGTATTTATTTAATTTTTATGTGAAATTTGGTTTAAAGTTTCTAAAAAGCTGCTTACATGACTGCTCACTAAGACTTTTGGTAATCTTTGGCTAGGAATTCCAGTTGCTTAAATCTACCTACATTCTAATTTATCTTGAAATTCTTTTTTTCTCCAAGAAAACTTTTAAAATAGAAAATTATTCAGTTTTTCTCTGAACCGTCTGCTTTTAGCACTCCGTTGGTATTTTTCAGCCAACTCAACGTTGACTCTCAACAGTTGAGTGCATTCCATTGGACGCCTTGTCGATTCTTGGGCTCTTATTGGCCAACCAATTTCGTGGTATCTCAACGTTGAGTTGGCTGAATGCGCCCATTTGGAGTAACACATCAACGCAACTAAAGACAGAACACAACTCAGGTGTTCTTATGGAAGATGGAAGATTTAGATAACGTAATAACTCATTTAAGAAAACTATGACGGACGTGAAATAACGTTTTTTACACAACACATATGTACAACACGAGACAACATAATCTCCTTCGACCTAATTTCAATTGTGAGGTAGATTAGCGCATGCGCAAATCTCATTTATCACCTTTAATTCCCTTGTAATACCTTGTATTTCCTCTTAAATTCCTTCTAATACCTCGCAATACCTTTTGTTTCCTTCCGTTTCCCCAGTAATTCCTTAATTCCTTAATACCTCGCTCAATACTCGATAATTACCAGCGGTTTACCCCTCGCTCTGAACGTTTTCCGGCGATTTCCGAAAAAAAATATATTTTTTGTTTAAACTTCGGCGTCTGCGCATCTCGAAAACGAGGTCTTTTTGTATTACAGTATGTGTAAGATAAGGTAAAACTCAAACAATTAATAGAACACTTTTATTACTCAATATTAATCAAGAACGACAGCCGCCTTTCTCATTGGAATGTTGATCCCCAACTACTTCCCTGGACCAGCATTGTCGCGTTGGTTGACTCAGCAACCCGGCTCTACGTGCCATGACCTCATTGTGTTTTGCTTAGTCCGCGGATTGGATTACACTCGGCCATCCGACAAAGGCGGAATGTCCTCATGCCAAGCTGCTGTTCGTCCTTGCCATTTTTATTGTTACCTGTCAACACAAAATTGCTGCTTTAGTAATTATACCACACGCTGTCCTGTTAAGTTCTCAAGCTTAACTTAGTTCTTCGTTTCTCTCACAATTACATGCCCCTCACGGCATCAACAGACGGCCCCTTTACGACCCCGTCTGTTCGTCATACGCTTCAACTCAAATGACAGGCAGGCAGTCAACAACCTCGGCTATCACCATCATTGTTTAAGCGCCTCATGACCTACATTAATTCTGTTCGTCATACGCTTCAACTCAAATGACAGGCAGGCAGTTAGCAACCTCGGCTGTCACCATCATTGTTTAAGCGCCTCATGACCTACATTAATTCTCAGAAGGACTTGTTTACAATTCGTCATACGCTTCCACTCAAATAACAGGCAGGCGGTCAGCGGCCTCGGATGTTATCATCATTGTTTAGGCGCCTCATGACCTACCTCAACTCCAAAGAGTTCACTTACATTTGCATAGTTATCCATTTCTTTATTTTGTCTACGGCCACTACCGTTCGTGCATTATGTCTCTTTTAGAGAGGTAGAAGCTTCTTACTCGAACCTGTGCAGGTTTCGCTGGTAATTCGTACAAGCACCAAATCGCCCACGCTGTATCGTTCTGCTTCTCGTCTGTGCTTATCGTACCGTTCTTTTTGCCTATGCTGGTCCTCCGTGATGTGTTCTTTGATGCGACCTCGAAGTTCACTAATATTTACTCTGTCTATCGTAGATTCTAACGAATTCAGCAGGACAGCTTCTACAATCGGCCTGGCTTGGTAACCAAACAACGCTTGAACCGGAGTGGTATTTATGCCTTTATTAAAAGCGGTGTTTAAAGCACTTTGCACTCCTTTTACATGTGTGTCCCATTCATCACTGTTACCATCTACACTTGACGTGGCTAACATTGTCACTATAGTCTTGTTATACCGTTCGCACTGCCCGTTTCCCCTCGGCGTAGCGACAGCGTTTAATACATGTTTGATGGCGTGCGATTCGCAAAAGATGCGAAATGCCTGGGACGTAAAGGCACTTCCGCGGTCAGTTATCACACGAACCGGTACCCCAAAAATACACATGATACCTTCTAGAGTGCGTATCACTGGTTTCACCTTGGTGGACTTGACGACCTCCAGAACCACGAACATAGTAAATCCATCAACAACGACGAGCAAGAACTTATTGCCTACTTTGCTGGTCTCAAACGGTCCAACATGGTCCAGATGGATGGTATGGAACGGCACTGCCGGCTTTTCAATGGGATGTAACTTCCCCTTTCTCTTCCCGGCACTATCCTTATAATAGGCACAATTCAAGCACGCTTTAATATATTTTGTCACAAACTGTCTCATTTTAGGGAACCAGTAATGCAATTGAATCCGTCGCGTCGTAGTGTGTTTTCAGTACTCAAGTGTCCAGCATTGTCGTGACACATTCGAACAATATGCCACCTTGCCGCTCTGGGTACTACCCATAATTTCTTTCCATCGGGTAACTTCCTGTAGATCTTATCATTTTTCAACAAGTACTCCCTGAAATACTGTTTTGTTTCGGAGTTCTCGACTTGTGCTTCCAATATCTCGCGAATTCTGGCAAGCTGGTCATCCTGCATCTGTGCAGTTACGATCCACTCTCCTTCTGTTATGTCCACGGCGTTTATCTCTGCCGCGACGGGATAGCGACTCAGCGCGTCAACATGGGGCATCCGGGCACCTGGTCTGTATTTTTATCTCGAATGTAAATTCCTGTACCTGGAGCCACCACCGTCCTACCCTCGGCACTAAATCCTTTTTGGTGAACGCCGTCCGCAACGCGTTACAGTCCGTAATTACTGTAAACTTTAATCCCAACAAGTACACACGGAAATGTTGCAAGGCATACACCACTGCCATCGTTTCGAGTTCGTATGAATGGTAATGTCTTTGATCTTCAGTGAGCTTTTTACTGAAATACGCTACCACTCGTTGCACCCCGTTTTCTAATTGCAACAGCATCCCCCCCACAGCTACCGAACTGGCGTCCGTGTGTAATTCCGTGGGAAAAGATGGGTTGAATATCGTTAACACAGGCCTTGTGGTTAGTATAGTTTTAATGTTTTCGAAGGCTTGTTGTTGTTCGTTTTCCCAACACCACTGAACATCCCGGCGGGTAAGTTTAGTTAACGGCTCAACGATCTTCGCGTAGTCCTTTACAAACTTGCGAAAATAACCAGAGAGTCCAAGAAACTGTCGCACTTGCTTAATGGTCTCTGGTGGGTTCATTTGTTCTATTGCCGCTACCTTACGTGGTCCTGGCCGCACCCCTTCTTCGCTGATCTCGCGACCTAGGTAATCTATCTTAGTAAAGAAGAATGAACACTTGCTGAGTTTTAACGTCAGGTTGTGAACACGCAGGGCTTCCAACACCAATCGCAGTCGTTGCAAACCCTCTTGGATCGTTGTCGATAGTATTATTATATCGTCCATGTATGGGAACGCAACTTTGTTTTTTAATGTTCCTAGAACGTTATTCATTAGCCGCATGAATACCGACGGTGAGTTACAAAGCCCGAAAGGCATTCTAAGAAATTCGTAGTGGGAGTCGGGAGTTATGAACGCGGTCTTGTGAATAGAATCCTCGTCTACGGGAACTTGGTAAAACCCCGAAGCCAAATCGAGGGTAGTATAATGTTTGTATTTATTGCCCCATTCGTCTCTTCCTAAGCGGTCGCAAATCAAAGGGAGGGGGTATTTATCCTTAACGGTTATCGCGTTGAGGCGTCTATAGTCTACGCACATTCTATAATCACCTGTACGTTTTTTTACGAGCAAAATCGGACTTGCGTAATTCCCTAATAATGTTGTTTTTTAACAATTCTTCAATCATACCACGTACTATTTCTTTTTCAGATAAGGACATTCGATACGGATTGTACGCAACGGGTTCGTCCGTAATTACTTTTATTGTTATTTTGGCTGCGTCGGTCTTTCCAAAGTCTGCCAACGAGGTTGAAATTCTATCTCGAAACGCATTTAATAATAAATTTCTGCATTTGACCTTCTGTTCGCTGGTAATATCGCCACAAATTACTTTTTGTTTATCGTCTTCTTCGATTTCAAAACAGTCAAATTTATAGTCCAGTTTAATTTTTCCCAATTGCCTTATACACACTTCCGTTCCAATTTTAAGTAACATAACGTCCGGTAGATTTATAAAATCACGTCCAACGATACAGTCGTGTTTCATCTGGTCGTCTTTTAATACAAACACTTCTAATAACGCACTGGGTTGTCCGACACGTACATACACTTTCGCGACTCCCGTACTCATTACGCAATTTCCTCCAAAACCGCGTAACACACTATGTTTACTGTCTTCGAGTTGTAAACATAATTTGTCGGCGACACTTTGTTTGATTATCGTGCACGCACTACCGGTGTCAACTAAACACTTGAACCTTTTGTTCTTGAGCGCCGTATCCATAATGTATAGGGATTTACACTACTGTTGTTCAATATTTCGTTCACCTCATACCGATTTTTCGTGTTACCTTGATTGCTTTTAAAAGGGCAGTTCCTTTGCACGTGACCCATGTTTTTGCAATGAAAACATTCTATTTTGGGTTTTGGGCAATCTCGTACGCGGTGAGGACCTTTACAATTAAAGCACTGAACTCCGGGCTTTTGCTTGTCCTCAATATATTTGACAGGTCGATGTTAAGGACTACTGGGTGTTTTCCTTACGCTTGGGACTTGTGGCATGTTTCCTAGCGTGCTCAAGTACGCGTATAACTCGTTGGTATTTTCAAAGCGTGAACATTTAGCAGACCTCGCGATATGTTCGTCTGTGATGCCACCAATCACGGCGTCAACCAAATATACTTCCGGGATTTTTAACTTGAACGCCCTCAGCTTTTCGAGCTTGCTGAAGGAATATTCACTTAGGTCTTGACCGCTGTGCGTTTCGTACAATGTAGCTTCCCGTAACAGTTTGGAGAATGGCAACGGTTTCGTAAACTGCTTAACTAACATCTTTTTCATTTTTTTCCAACTAAAGGTTAGTTGGTCTAGCGAATCATACCATCTCCTGGCCATTCCAACGAGGCGGTTCGCCGCCAGCTTCATGGTAGTCAGGTCGTCCCACCGGTAACAATCTGCCAGCTCGTCGACCCGTCGGATCCAAGAATCGATCGCTTGATCTGCCTTTTGGGGGTCAAACCACGGAACCATCTTCTCTTCTCCAGAGTGATGTGTAATGCTTGTCCGGTTTTCTATGCAGTGCAGTCGTTTTTCTATTTTCTACATCTTTTTCCTTTTCATACTCTCACCCTCGCTAGACGAACTAGAATTTGACGACGTAGAGCTGTCTCTTCGTTTTCATTCTTTACTTTTGCTAACTTTCCTCTTACTGGTTGTCCTAATAATCGAGCGTTTTTTTAAGTTCAGCTTTTAGAGCTGACGTCGAAGGTTGTTTTTCGCGAATCGGTGGCGTATCGCCGCCACTCTGCGATTGCGACATGTTGCAACTTTTTATCCGCTTTTAACTTCGCGCACTTTACACACCCGTGGGCACGTGTGGTAAGAAATCCCACTTCTGATATGTAAGATAAGGTAAAACTCAAACAATTAATAGAACACTTTTATTACTCAATATTAATCAAGAACTACAGCCGCCTTTCTCATTCGAATGTTGATCCCCAACTACTTCCCTGGACCAGCATTGTCGCGTTGGTTGACTCAGCAACCCGGCTCTACGTGCCATGACCTCATTGTGTTTTGCTTAGTCCCCGGATTGGATTACATATGATGATGAGGTCCCGTGTGTTTGTGTGGATTTTTTATCTTCGATTTGATAAAGGAATCGCACGTTTAAATTTTTTTACGTACTTAATTAACTGACACATCCTGTACGACAACGAACGATATTCGAGAATTGGTCGGTGCAGAGAGCATACATACAGGGTGAGTAAAAAGTATGAAATAAATTCATTATCTCCCAAAATAATGTTTTTTGGGGAAAACGATCGCACAGGTATAGCGATTTAAATTATGGCGCATATTTTAAGATGTTTCAATTTTTTTTTGCGACTGCCACTTTTTTGTGGTGACGCATGACGTCGGAGACGTTTAAACGGCACCCCATACTTTTTTTGACAGATTTCGACAAAAGACGTCATTCTGCATCAGAATAAGTATCGTGACCTTGAAATTGACAGTTTCTGCGATGTTCATTTTTTAAATCTGAAAATTGTTATTTTCAAAAACATTAATATTACGCAATTTATTTATTAAGAACCAATAATTAACATGAAAAACAATCAACCTATGAAACTGGTAAACTCATACAACCAAACAAAAGCTTAATTAGGTGCTCCCATTAAAGTTTTACTTAAAAATTTTTCAAATTTAAAAAATGAGCATAGCAGAAACTGTCAACTTCAAGGTCACGATACTTACTTATTCGGATGCAGAATGACGTCCTCTGCCGAAATCCGTCAAAAAAAGTATGGGGTGCCATTTAAAAAAAATTACTCTGACGTCACCAGAAAAAAATGACTGTCGCAAAAAAAATTGAAACACCTTAAAATATGCGCCATAATTTAAATCGCTATACCTGTGCGAGCGTTTTCTAGAAAAACATTATTTTGGGAGATAATGAATTTATTCCATACTTTTTACTCACTCTGTATAGGTACTATTATAAAATGTAAGCTTCCTATATCTTACGGTTCTCGTATCAATCTAGTTTATTTATGTCAAGTTACTATTGCTATCTTCTATTTGGTATACTATTCTGTTTTTTAAATTCATGCGTAATATACAGGGTGGGGCAACGGTGCATAAAGTCAAAGACTATTCACCTTCCCTTAGACAGCTCTACAGTACGGCAAGCGATGTTCCGCGTTTTTAATTTTTGAGGTGGCGGGCAGTTGGCGCTCATACACAGTTTTGCAATATTTTCAAGCCCTGGTCCGTTTGTACAGTCGGTCAGCGCAACTAACGACGTGAGAAAATAGTTTATTAATTTTTACAACCACTTTCACTAACAACCCGCGCGCCGGACCCTCCGCTGCGCTGCTTCAACTTAAGCTCTCACCTATCTTTAGCCAAGATCTTTAGAACTTTTAACCGTAAACTGCTACAACCAACTACAACTTCATTTTTCCTTTTTTTCTGACGCTAAAGTGTAATTACAAAGTAGTAATACATAAAATGAATTTTTAATTCAGTTCAAATAGAAACAAGAAATAAAGGAACAAAACACATCGTACTTTTATTAATTTAAATAATTCAACACTAAAAATTATATTATTCACATAATAATTATTTACATTACATTTATTCGTGGTTTAATATGGTAAGTTTAGGATGTTTTTTTACATTCTTTTTATTTTTATGTCTAGTTTTTAACCTAGCTTCCCGTGACATCCATAATGTTTTCTTGAACAGAAATAATAAAATTGTAAAACAAATGACGAACCGTGTATGATGCTCACAAGACACATACAAATTCCATGTCGGGTACTTCGTATTAATGACATCGTTAAGGACCTTTTCTAAATTAACCATTACGGCGCGTTCTGCCCAAAAGGCGCGGTAATTTTGCTTAAGCAGAATCACAGACGTATAAAATACCTATATAAAAGAAATAATAATTACTATAGAACATTCTAGTAAATAAATTCAAATTTACCTGCGTAGCTAATTTTGAAGGTTCACATAATCTGTTTGATTCCAATCCATAATAGTTTTTAGTCAAAATTAGTGAATCTGTTGCATCAACAGGTTTTTCAGAACACAATAAGTGGGTACGGCAATCCTCGCACTGAAATTTGTCGAAACATTTTTTCATCACATATCCTGCTGTGTATTTCCTCGAGCAGGTTTCAAGGTTTATGATTTGCATTTCCGTTGAGCTAATCTGTAAATTCAGAGCGGTGGCGGTGTTCGTTTTATTCAAATTGCCGGTTTTGGTCGTATTGCAGGAACTAAAAACATTTTTATCTACGTCAGTAGTGTGTTCACAATTAGTATTCTCTACAGCTATTTGTAAATTGTGATTTACAATTGCTCGTAAATTGAGACGCATCATACGAGCTGACGGATTCCTTTCGTACCCGCATCTTTTTCGTATAACAGCGAATAAATTTTCCAGGCAGTCTTGATTTACACGACGCGTAGTTAAATAGGTAACTCCTTCTTGTTGTAAGTCGCTGTGCAATGCCAGTATCCCAATAACTGCATTTTCCAACCCAGAGAAGCAAGGGCGGCATTTACCTTTATCCGTTTTCCAACTTGCAATCCACGGAATACTATCCTCTAACTGCTTTACAACATGGTAGTTTCTTTTACTTAACGGACGCAAGTATGGTTTTTTCCCACTTGTTGATCTACTATTTAAAGCGTCAAACAGATTATCTAACTTTTCAATGAAATTCGCGGTATTTAGCGCCGGTTTGTGCAATTCCTTACACTTCACCGCAGTTCTTATTGCTGCTGTCATTGAATTACTAAATACTTGGGCAGCGTATTTCACTCGCATTTTCTGCCAAGGGTTTGGTCTAATATGAGCTAATGTTAATTTTGGTAGCGCTTTTGTTGTATCGCTTTTTCCGTCGATATAATAGGCTTGTTGGATGTCGTACCATGAGACAGTTGAATTATTTATTATAAAATTATGTTGCAACAATTGGTTTCTAACTGACTTAATTAAATGTGGTACATCGTAAATGGCATAATATTTTTTATTTTGATGGAAAAAGTAGGGTTTGCCTGTTGTGACGCCCAGTTTTTTTACGGCCGCACGATTATTACTACCCTAGAAAAACATGTACAATTGATTAATTATTGCTTAGTGCAAACTTATTTACAACAGTTTTTACCTGATCACATACAATTGCTTTGATATTTAATCCACAATCTGCAAGATTCTCTAAACATTTTTTTATTATAGCTACCAAATTTTTACACTTAATTGAATTTGCGGAAACAAAATACGCCACAGGAGTTTTCCAGCTACCAAATATTCCTTTTACATAAAATACTAAAGCATTGTTTGCCATACTGGCTGACCGACCTAGATGTCCTAAATCTTCAAATCCTGTAGAATAAAGATATATATTAGTAGTGTAGTCACAAATGGCGCTGATACGAAATACAGAAGAGGGATTAAAATTACCTTCAATTATATCTCTCGATTTATTGTAATCTAATTGCTTTTTAATGGACAGTTCGTCAAAAGACAAACCACACATCTTTCGTTTTTCGCTGAAAGTAGCTGCCGATGACTTTATCTTTGACAATACCTCTTCAGAAAAACCGGGACAAAAATCAAACGAGTTGAGCCACCTATTGATTGTACTTATTCCCGGTAATTTGAATTTATGTTTTATCATACATCTGTAGGCTGCTGGTGACGTATAATAAATGGAAACAGCCATATCCCGCATCCATTGCGTCCACTTAGTAACTCTTTTTTTATTCAGCTGTGCTTTCACGAAATCGGATAATAATTCGTTGCGGGAGTCTGCCATTTTGAGCTTTTTTTTTAAATGTTGCAACTGTCTATTTTTTTGGCGTACCTGCTCTGCTTTTCGCAGGTACAGTTGCACAATTTTTTTCTTCCGTGGGGAAGCATCACTATCGTCAAATAGCCTTTTTTTGATATTGATTTTTTTTCCTTGTTGCAACTCGCTGATTGTTTTTTTAATGGGAGAACAGTAGTAGTTATCTAGATTGTTTGTGATGTAATCGCAATTTTCATCTTGAATAATTGCATTATTGGGAATACTTTTCATAGAATTTACATTACTAAAATTTAGTAAATCTAGCCTATCATGTGATAATTTGGAATAACTCTTTGTCGGTATAATTACAGGTAAGATCACATCATCTTCCCAGTAATTCAAATTATTGCTTTGTTTATGCTTAAAATTGTTCGGTTTTGATACTCGAGTCAGCGATTTGGGAACATTTGCCAGCACTCCTTCATATGTGCTTTTATAAGGGTTTGGCACAGCGTCAAAAACCAACCGATGTTTTGTTGCATTGATAAAACTATTCTCGGAAAAATGGACCTCGCATATGTACTTCGATTTCAATGCATCCCCTTCCAAATCTAATAAGTCAGGGTTCCCTGAAAATAGTTTTTAATTGATTATATAATAAACTAGCAGACCAGGACCCGCTTCGCACGGTTCAGATCGAGTAAATCTTATTTTGTTCCCGTCACTTTAATCCTCTTATTGCTGTGAAGTAATAACAACCCCATTAGTCATTCTCTATGGTTTACTCATTGTCACCTCATTTAGCCTAAACAAGCTCCTAAGGTATCTACTAATAAAGGTCTATTTCGCATACTCTGAAGACGAAAATGTAAATACGGAATTTATGACGTAAGTTGCTATACATGGTTCTACAAAAATCCCCAAAATACTGCTTTTGAAATTCTAAATTACAAGTTGACAATCTAGCTAGAGAAACTGATAAACGCCGTTTTTGCTATTTTATTTCCTTTTTGCCTACGTTTTCGAGGTTTTATTTTGCCTATCATAACTTATTTAATATGAATTTTGAATTTTGAATCAACCTAGTTAAAAAAAAATCCAAAATTTAAAAATAAAAATATAAACAATAACATATTTATCTTACCTGCGTTAATTTTCCATCGTTCACACCTGCTACTGTCTCTAAATGAAAATGAAAACATTTTTAATTCTGGTGAACGATATTTACTATTGCCGCACTTTGCATAAACACATTTATTTCCAGACATAATAATTTAAAATTATGAGTAACTGATGTTAAGCAACGAATACCAACTATACGACTCAAAGAGTACCTGTCGACTAATTGTTCTCTTATCTTTGGGGAAAGGGGATGATAATCTGTGAGTAATTTTCAATACATACAGCACAGACATGCCTTTACAATTTAGAAAGAGACGCCTAACCTTAGCGCGGATGTCGCAACTTGACGCATCGCATGGCAGAACGAGCGCTGGTGGCGCATACGGGTGGCCACCTCAAAAAGCTCATTTTTATTGGTAAACATTGTCGAGCTGTCTAAGGGAAGGTGAATAGTCTTTGATAAAGTTCGATATCTCCTATCAGTATTGGGATACTTTAGTTGAATTTTCGCGACGAACCTGGTTCTTGAAAACGGTTCCGTTCGGGTGAAAATGACGTCATTGGTTCTTAATTCGCGAAAATGAATTTATGATATTATTTTCTAACCCATGTTTATGTTCTATGTTCTAACCTAAAAAAATGGATACGCAACAGTTTGTAGTTTTATTCAACAACGTGTTTGAAGATTTATTTTTGAACAATGGCTATTTAGAAAATTATATAATAGAAAATGACGATTCGGATCATTTGAAAGCATTGTATTTTATAAATAATAGGCGGCGGCATATTCGACAATCTGGCTTTTTCGAACAATGGATAGGTATTTATTTAGACACCGATTTTTTCCTGCATTTTAGAATGATAAAAAATACATTTAATTTGTTACTGAATTCTATTATAAATGATGAATTAATTACAAGTTATCACGGCGGAAACATGCCTGTCGAGCCAGCAAAATGTTTAATGGTAACACTTTGGTATCTAGCAAAGGGCGATAGATTAATATCTACAGGTGATAAATTCAATTTAGCTTCATCTACTGTTATGACAATAACTGAAAAGTACGTGAAGAGAATATCTGAAATGGCAGAAAAGTATATTATATGGCCGAAAGAAGAAGACTGTCTACAAATAGAATTAGAATTCAGAAATCGCTGTGGTTACCCAGGTAAGAATAGATACTACATTATGATGTTTAGAATATCTAAATTCTGCCCTTTTAGGTGTTATTGGATCTATTGATGGATGTCATATTACTTGTAAAGTTCCACAAGATCAGCAAGATAGCTACACAAATAGAAAACTTAGCCATTCAATCATACTGCAAGGAATATGTACTGCTACAAAATTTTTTACAAATATATTCATAGGATTCCCTGGCTCAGCACATGATGCTCGTGTGAGTAATTGTATTTATGCAAAATATTATCAATTACGTATGTTTCTAGATGTAAAACATAAATATATTTTAGGTTTTAAAATATTCATCATTATACCGTGATATGGAAGTTAACGGGCATTTGAAAAGATTTTACAACGAAGACTACCATTTAATTGGAGATTCAGCTTATGCAAGCAAATCGTGGTTAATAAGTCCATACAGGTATACATAATACCTACTATTATGAAATCAAAAACTAATATTGATTGTTGTGTTCAAAGGGATAATGGTCGTTTAACAAGGCTGCAAAAGCAACATAATTACAAGCATAGTGTAACAAGGGTTGTCATTGAGCATACATTTGGCTTATTGAAAAATAGATGGAGAATATTACAAACTGTTAATGTTTACAGTATCATGAAAGTCATTAAAATTGCTACAGCCTGTTGCACATTACATAATTTTTGTTATATGAATAATGATGTAATAGAAGACATAGAATTTAACGATGATATGCCAGGAGCACAATATGAGGGAGATGGTTGGAATGTTAATGATTCTGGCATAGTGAAAAGAGATAATATTGCCAATAATTTTATACAATAAAGTTTATTCTTTAAATATAAAAATAAAAACAATACTTTAATCACTATCTGTGTCTGAGCGCTTTCTCTTCCTTTCCTTTTTTGAAAATATTCGGTCCATCGCACTAAGAAATATCTCTCGCTGTTCATTTTGTTGTGCAAGAAGTGCATTCAGTGTGTCACACTGTTGTTTTTTTAATTCCATGTGTTCTCTGTGTTGTTCTTTTAACAGTGCTAACACTTCATTTGAGGTGTTGGGCCGTGCACTAGATTTGACTTTAGAGAAACGACTTTATTCATCACCTTTATGGACAAAGTAATCAGGGAGGCAAAACAAAGAACAAAACCGCTATTTGTTGGATACAGAAACTTGGAAAGAGTCGTCATCTCAGAATGTGCATTCGCGGATGACATAGCACTAATAACAGGCAGTGAAAAAGATTTAAAAGATAATTTGAGAGTATGGAATTAAGTGCTGAAGGACAATGGAATGAGGCTGAACAAACTGAAAACAAAAACAATGGTAATAGATGGAGAAAGGAAGGAAGTAGAAGTAAGAATAGACGGGGAAATAATAGAACAGGTGAATAGTTTTAAATACCTGGGAGTATATATAGAAGAGACAGGTAACCAAGGCGCGGAGATAAACAACAGACTGGAAGCGACGAATAAAGTATACTACGCTCTGAGTAAAGCTTTTATAAATAAAAAAGAAATAGGAAAAGAAACCAAAATAAAAGTATTTAAGGCAATATACAGGCCAATCCTTACGTATGGGAGCGAATCATGGGTGCTGTCGGGAAGAGAGAAAAGCAAGATCAGGGCTGCAGAAATGAAGTACCTAAGGAGGGTGCTGGGAGTTACCAAAAGAGACAGACTCAGAAATGAAGCAATAAGGCACGAACTGAATATCGAGTCTATAGAGGAATTTATAGAATGCAGACAACTAGGATGGTGGGGGCATCTGCAAAGGATGGAAGGTAAGGAGCAAACAAAGAAGATATGGGAATCCAAAATGGCAGGGAAAAGGAAAAGAGGTAGACCAAAGCAAACGTGGGATGAGGAAATTGGGAAGATTCTAAAGAAGAAGGGGAAACCCTGGGAAGAGGCTAAAAGGCTAGCAAAAGACTCCCTCCATGAGGGGTCTTTTTCATGACCGTAAGTTTTTTAATTTTTTGAGTATTAACAACCACTAATTATTCTTATTTTTTCAGAGACTCTTAATTGAATAAAAATACAGCCTAAATTATCAAAACATTAAAAATTAGTAGTATAGAACGTAAGTATTTGAAAGTTATTTTAATTTTTTTATTAATATATAATTTTTATAGAAATATTATTCCAAGTTGGGATGAATATGTTGGCGGGGGTTTTGCCGCCCGAAACTGTAAGTAATTTATTACTTTATTTATACATACTTTAATCGAAAAAAAATTTAGAACCTCACTCAGGTTTGTTTAATAGTGGTCGCGGCCCCCCTGGGGGGCCGGACTGGTACTCCCCTGAATTAATAACATTTAACTACCAAGAGTGTAACGACGCAATTCTTGGGGTGCGGAATTTGGTGCGTCGTATATAAGACGCCAGATTCCACATTCCCAAGATAGCGTCGTTTTGGCCAGATCGACGTCATACAGAGGCGCGGGCAACAACTTCTCCCTCCACGAAGGAGAAGGGACGGTCCGCGTCGCTGTGCGAAGGAAGCCGACGCCGGGCTATAAAACCGCCGCTCCGGCACAATTTAAAACGACTCCCGAACTTCGAACTCCGAACTCCGAATTCAAATTCGATTAGTAATTTTTGGTTGTCCGAGAATATTTGAAAATTTAACTTGAATCTTAAATTCCAGTTAAATTTCGCCAGTTTTGCCCCGAAGTAATTTCCGGTGTTCATATCGCCGCAAATTGCTTAATTGTGAATAAAAACTAATTTCATTTCATAACCTGTTCTTTTGGTCATCAGTGAAGTGTGGCTATTTTGCTTTGAGTAAATTTCAAATTTACGTTCTGACCTGAAACCTCCGACCTGTTTTCCGCTCCCGAATCCGATCCTAGTTAGCATAGTTTATCCTGGTGGACCGTATGTGGCATCATACAAGACGGCTTTCATCAGGGTAAGCTTCCCCAAGGTAGGGCATATGTGCTTGCAACAAGTGAACTACCTTGTTTAAATCCCCAATTAGTTATTCCGAGTAATGTTTTGCTTTTATGAGTGACAGTTTCGTAACACGTAGAACAAAACACCAATTACTCAGTTCCGAACCAGCCCTACGGAGTTTTACCCTATATGTGACAACAATACGTAACAAGTAGGGTGAAACATACGTAAACTACCGTAGTCCTGTCCATCGACTTGGGTCAGAACTAAGTTGGGTTCTTCAAACCAGCCAGTAACAGAATTTTAATTTAATTAACTTTCAACCGCCCTGTATATTAAACCTGTTCAATAAATTCACCGACCGACATAAAATATAATTATTTTAAGACTTACCTGGTCACACTTCCACTCAAACACTTTAACCCGCACCTGGCAACCTATTAGTGGTTGCTCTCACATTCATTGTTTCAATTAAACATTCAGTTTTACCAATCAATTGCTGTTGACGTTCCGCCATATTTACTTGTCCAAAAGATAAGGCATTCACTTTCAGTAACGTAACCGCAGCGACCCCTTTGATTACTCCCGGCAATCTGCCGTTTTAACCAAACAGATAACTGTAATATTTATTTCAAAATCCAGAGCCGGACTTATAATAATTTGTCAATAAAATTGGTAAATTTTATTAATGTACATAGTATTCTTATTTCATTCATTTATTAATTTGTGTTATTAGTTTTAGTTATATAAACCGTTAATTTTGTTAATTCCAGTAACCTTGCAAAACACCTGTAAATATTCTGTAAATAAATTGTTCTTTAGATTTGTTAGGTTTTATTTTCAAAGTCCGACGAACCCTGGGTACTCCGAGCTACTCCCTGGCACAAATAAATTCTGTGGCGACCTCCTCCTCACGAGCTAGGGAGCTAGGTCGTTGCATGGCGCCCGAGCAGGGACTTCAATGAAGATCCAGGAACCGATGTGAAAAGTCCAGAACCGAACCGTTCACCAGGTAACCAAGTAAGATTTCTTTTTGTTTGTAATCAGGAAGCCATCGACATGCAGGAATGCCATCCTGTGATGACCGACCCCTGGACCGCACCGCCACAGTTGTGTGACGTCGTCTATCAATGGGGTGTCAGATTCGATGGTGTGGGTGATCCGGCCCCTTTCCTGGTGAGGCTCGAAGAAATCATCGAATATTACCAGTTCCAGCCAGATTCTCTTCTACCCGTCCTTCCGTTATTACTAGAAGGGAAAGTGTTAGAATGGTATCGAAACAACAAATACTTTTGGCATACCTGGTCCGATTTTGAGGGTCACTTCCGATTATTCTACCTGCCCGCCCGACTTCAAAGTAGAACCAGAGCCGCCCATCCTCGACCGCTGCCTGTCCAGCCGGAGAAGCCAGTTACCACTGTAGAAAACCCGAAGTCCAGGTGTGAAGAAGGACCTAAGGTGATGGTTGCCACCACCGAAACTCCAGAGGCTCCATCGCGTTCAGTCGACTTCACACCTACGACACCGCTAACGACTCCAGGTCCCGACCAGTACACCCCGGCCCCAGATGAGACATCCCCAGGTCCCGACGCAGATCCAGCCGCCGAATTGACCTCTCCAGGTGAGGTGGTTTTGTTACAGCCTCTCGAGGACGAAAGTTGCACCGATCCAGGTGAAGAGAAGTGTGTTCCGAAACCTGAAAAAGCTGACAAAGATGTTAAACCGATTTCTCCGTCCCAGAGGGAGGAAACTTACCTGTCCCTACTGTCCGTGGTCCGTGATCCAGACCGTCCAGAGCCTCCATTGCCTCCAAGTCCTCCACCGGCCAGAGTAATGGAGCAAGAGGAGTTCCGCCCTCCGTTATCCATGTCCGAGGAGCTACCTCTTGCTGCCAGCTTCCGTCCGCCTGGGCTGGAGCCTTTGGAGGGCGCAGCCGAAGATCCTGTGGGGAAACTGCTCCCAATTACCGATTGCCCCGGCCCGCCGCCGCCGCTAATTCTGAAACCTTCTGTTTTTAGCTACCTTACAGATTCCGCCTCTTTTGCCGAACCACCCGACCACCGCCGAAGGAGCCCGTCCGTCCGCCCGTGTGCCCGTCGAAAACGCCCGCCTGAACACCAGAACTACCCGCCAGGCCGCCGACAAGGCCGGATTTTTCCGAACCGCCAGCCGGTCCGTAGGCATAACCCGCTCACCCGATTCAGCCGCCAGCCCGTCCGACCGCCCGAAGCCGCAGCTCCTCCGCCTGCATCACCAGCTCGTTCCGGTCGTCCACCAGCACCTCCGACGTTTCTTCCTTTTCCCCGAAGAGAGGGAGGAATGTAACGACGCAATTCTTGGGGTGCGGAATTTGGTGCGTCGTATATAAGACGCCAGATTCCACATTCCCAAGATAGCGTCGTTTTGGCCAGATCGACGTCATACAGAGGCGCGGGCAACAACTTCTCCCTCCACGAAGCCGACGCCGGGCTATAAAACCGCCGCTCCGGCACAATTTAAAACGACTCCCGAACTTCGAACTCCGAACTCCGAATTCAAATTCGATTAGTAATTTTTGGTTGTCCGAGAATATTTGAAAATTTAACTTGAATCTTAAATTCCAGTTAAATTTCGCCAGTTTTGCCCCGAAGTAATTTCCGGTGTTCATATCGCCGCAAATTGCTTAATTGTGAATAAAAACTAATTTCATTTCATAACCTGTTCTTTTGGTCATCAGTGAAGTGTGGCTATTTTGCTTTGAGTAAGTAATTTCAAATTTACGTTCTGACCTGAAACCTCCGACCTGTTTTCCGCTCCCGAATCCGATCCTAGTTAGCATAGTTTATCCTGGTGGACCGTATGTGGCATCATACAAGACGGCTTTCATCAGGGTAAGCTTCCCCAAGGTAGGGCATATGTGCTTGCAACAAGTGAACTACCTTGTTTAAATCCCCAATTAGTTATTCCGAGTAATGTTTTGCTTTTATGAGTGACAGTTTCGTAACACGTAGAACAAAACACCAATTACTCAGTTCCGAACCAGCCCTACGGAGTTTTACCCTATATGTGACAACAATACGTAACAAGTAGGGTGAAATATACGTAAACTACCGTAGTCCTGTCCATCGACTTGGGTCAGAACTAAGTTGGGTTCTTCAAACCAGCCAGTAACCGAATTTTAATTTAATTAACTTTCAACCGCCCTGTATATTAAACCTGTTCAATAAATTCACCGACCGACATAAAATATAATTATTTTAAGACTTACCTGGTCACACTTCCACTCAAACACTTTAACCCGCACCTGGCAACCTATTAGTGGTTGCTCTCACATTCATTGTTTCAATTAAACATTCCGTTTTACCAATCAATTGCTGTTGACGTTCCGCCATATTTACTTGTCCAAAAGATAAGGCATTCACTTTCAGTAACGTAACCGCAGCGACCCCTTTGATTACTCCCGGCAATCTGCCGTTTTAACCAAACAGATAACTGTAATATTTATTTCAAAATCCAGAGCCGGACTTATAATAATTTGTCAATAAAATTGGTAAATTTTATTAATGTACATAGTATTCTTATTTCATTCATTTATTAATTTGTGTTATTAGTTTTAGTTATATAAACCGTTAATTTTGTTAATTCCAGTAACCTTGCAAAACACCTGTAAATATTCTGTAAATAAATTGTTCTTTAGATTTGTTAGGTTTTATTTTCAAAGTCCGACGAACCCTGGGTACTCCGAGCTACTCCCTGGCACAAATAAATTCTGTGGCGACCTCCTCCTCACGAGCTAGGGAGCTAGGTCGTTGCAAGAGTGGTACTGCGTAATATACAGGGTGTCTCTAAACCTAGTACCATAAATTTACCAGCCGCTTCCTAACGCAAAAATAAGTCGAAAATGTCTATAAAAATTTTGTCCTAAACCGCAGCATAAGGAAGCTACACATCTTTGAAAATGGTGTTGAAAAACGGAAAACAATTGCATTTTAAAAACGGTTTGAGATAAAAAAAATCGAGATTTTGCATGCAGCCTAACCTATTGAAGGTATAAACAGTACGAACACTTACTGTAACTCTTTTTATTTTAATTTATTTTTCAATAAATTAATTTACATACAAATCCAGCATTCTAAATTGATTTCGGCTAAACAGAAAACCTGCATTTTATAGGAAATGGTTAGTCCAGGCGAGTTGAAACAAAAGTACCTTTTTTGTTAATTAGGCAACAGGGAATACAAATCTATAAACTAAAATGGAAAAAAAGAAAAGGTTAAGAAAAGCGGGTTACAAGAAGAAGGTGATTACCCCCATTCGCGCCGCCCCTGTTAATTTTCAAAAAAAAATTAGTAGAAAATTTATACCTTCAATAGGTTAGGCTGCATGCAAAATCTCGAATTTTTATCTCAAGCCGTTTTTAAAATGCAATTGTTTTCCGTTTTTTCAACACCATTTTCGAAGACGTGTAGCTTCCTTATGCTGCGGTTTAGGACAAAATTTTTATAGACATTTTCCTTATTTTTGCGTCAGGAAGCGGCTGGTAAATTTATGGTACTAGGTTTAGAGACACCCTGTATAAAAATCTCCTCCATGAGGGGGGGGGGGGGTTTCATGACCGTAAGTTTTTTTAATTTTCTGAGTATTAACAACCACTAATAATTATTCTTATTTTTTCAGAGGCTCTTAGTTGAATAAAATACGTAAGTTTTTTATGTTTCTTTATTAAACATAAGTATCAGTCTTAGATATATCGCAATTTAATCTAATACATTTTTTCTATTTTTTTCAGAATGAAACATAGTAGTAAGTAGTATAGTTAGTAGATTTTATTAATAAAAATTATAAAAAATTACATTTGTGTTATTCCTAAATGTAGTAAATTTTACATTTTAAAAATCTGGTCGAATTGTACAAACATTCTTCAGCGTAAGCAGTATAAGTCTTTCTTAAAAAAATGTTACAATTAAACAAAAACTGAATAATTTTATCATAACATTCAATATCACAAATCAACAGCTCTCCTGATTCTGGACGTGGTATATTCAGAATAACATGCTTGACTTGGTTTTTCATATTAGCTATTTCAAATTCTACTCGAATGTTTCAATCAAAATAATGGTATCGAATTAATTCTAGATTATTACCACCCCCAATGAACCTTACAGGAAAGATTATTTTTTATTAATTTTTTATTATTATTTAATTATTAATATTTTACGGAATGGCGAGCGGTAATTCGACAGAAGCACCACACCATAACTTGTTTCAACGCATTCACCAACGACTATGGGAAAACGGAAGTTTTAAAAAGAATACTGCTGACAATGGGCAGCCTATGGAAGTTGCAAATCTCCAAGTAGAAGAGGCTATCCTCAACGAAATTGAAGAAGATCCAGAAAAATTGCTCACAACTTAAACCTACCTCACTCGACGATTTGGAGAATTTTGAAAAGACAACTTTTGTATCCCTACCATATCCAAAGAGTAGAAGCTTTATTGCCAAGAGATTTTCCGCCAAGATTGGCTTTTTGTAGATGGATGCAAGACAAAATAGTTCAACATCCTCAGTTTGGAGCCGAAGTTCGGTTTACCGATGAAGCATCTTTCTCGAGAGATGGTATTTTCAATTTCCACAATAACCACATATGGGCTGAAGAAAATCCACATGAAATTTCAGAAGGCCATCATCAGCAACAATGTTCCGTGAATGTTTGGGCTGGCATCGTCGGTGATCATTTGATAGGCCCACATTTTTTAAAGAACAGATTAAACGGTGCAGATTATCGACACTTTCTAGAAGTAGTACAACTGCCGGAACTGCTGAAAGATGTACCGCTTCAAGTAAGGCAAAACATGTACTTTATGAATGATGGAGCTCCGGCCCACTTTAGTTTGGTTGCTCGCCAATACTTGGACGACGAATACCAAAACCGTTGGATCGGTCGAGGAGGTCCGAACCCTTGGACCCCGCGATCTCCTGAACTTAATTGTTTAGATTTTTTCTTTTGGGGCCATCTCAAAACCCTAGTCTACGCTACTCCAGTTAAAAATGTCGACCAATTAAGAGAGCGCATTGTTGCATCTTGCGACATAATTCGGAACACTCCGGGAACTTTCCTGCTTGTTAGACAGTCAATGCGTCGAAGAATTACTGCGTGCATTGAAGCTAACGGCGGACATTTCCAATAATGAATTTAACCGAGTATGATTTGTTATTGGTTTTTTTTTAATTTTGCAAGTTTGAAGTTAACGTTTGGTTTTGTTACTTGTTCTAACGTTTAAATAAATTTTGTTTAATTAGTAAAAAAAATTATTTCAAAAAATTGACCATGTTTTTCAACATAAAAGTTGATTTTTCTCGAAAACAGTCAACATTAGAGCTTATGACCAAGAGAACCTTTTTTGTGTAGAAAACATTGGCGGTTCAAATGGGCGGCTCAAAACCGTACTTTTCCCAGTGGTGTAGAAGTCGGGGAGAAAAACACCCACTACCCCTTCAAACTCTTCACCAATTATGACTTAACAAAAAATAAAATCCGCACAACACATTACTTATTATGCGTAGAAAATGCTTACAAAAACTGTTTTCTGTACGATAAACAGTTCTGGAGATTTTCGCAAAAAGCGATTTTTTTTTTAAATTTCAACACCCTGTATCTCGAAAATGGTGCATTTTAGAGGGTAGTTAATACAAACTTTTTTTCATATTTTTGGACGAGCTATCACATCCTTAAGTCCTGCGCATATATTATGAAACACCCTGTATATGTTATATTTTGACATAAATGATAACAATTTCCTCGCTGTAATCAGTAACATTATATTATAGGAAAATGATTTATAATTTTTTGAAAGAAATATTTATTGTTAATTTAACTATTAGATTAGAGATATGATAGAAATAATAATTCTAATGTATTTGTATTTCCTACAATAAAAATGTTTTGTGAATTGAGTTTTTTATTTCCTGATGTAATCTCCGAAAGATAAATATTTATCTTAATATTTTCGAGGAATTATTTAAGTAACGATGTTTAAGTACAGCAAATTAGTTATATATGCTAATTCATTAGAGTAGTACCCTCTTCCCCCTTTACTTACAAATTAATGTTGGAGTAAAGGGAGAAAAGTGTGTATGTATTATTCAATATCACATGATTTCCTTTGTGGTGAGTATATATAGATTTTATTCAGCCTAAATGATGTTAATGAAATGAGTGTTAAAAATGAACACCGATTGGAAGTCTTTAAAAAATGTTATTTTAATTTTTTTATTGATATATAATTTTTATAGAAATGTTGTGTCAAGTAGGGGTTAGTGTGTTGTCGGGGGTTTTGTCTCCCAGAAACTGTAATTTATTATTTTATTTATATGTATTTTAAAAGAAAAATGTTTAGGACCCGCATCAGGTATGCCTGATGCTGGATGAGGTGGCTCCGGGGGGTCCCAATTGGGAGTGCCCAATAATCATCAGTTACTGTTACCAGGAATGGGCCTGCGTAATTTATAAAGACTCCCTCCATGAGGGGGTTTATTTCAGGACTAAGTTTTTTTTAATTTTTTGAGTATTAACAACCACTAATTCTTGTTTTTCAGAGAACCTTAATTGAATAAAAAAGTCGTAAGTTTTTATGTTTCTTTAATAAACACAATCTAATACATTTCTTCTATTTTCAGAATGAAAACATAGTTTTAGTTAATAGTTAGTAGTTTTTTATAAATAAAAAATTACAAATCTTTTATCGCCGTGGCTAGCGTCCCGACTCGGGATCCACTTTCAGTCCCGAATAACGTCATTGAATGATGTCACAAATACCTGTCGGGATTTTTATTCCGCCCCGACTCGGGATCCATAGTCAGTCCCGAGTTCTAGTATGTCGTTTTTAGGTTATGTTAGTTTGTTGTGGTGTTTTGGGTTATTCTGATAAATGTGTTATTGTTGAGCTGTAAGAAATGCAAGTTTGCGTTTAACTTCTGCTTTTATTGTGTTAATATTAATATTAAATATCGACTACTACACTGAGGAAACCGAAAACATTTTAGACTCTGAAGATATCCAAAATGTATCAAATGATATCGATATAGACATTATCAAAATGCCCGAAATTGTAAAGAAAAGGGGTAGACCACGCGGTTCAGTCAGATCTTACCGCAATCGGTTTGAAAAAAAGTAAGAAAAACGAAATTGTCGCTTTTTCGAACTTAGGATTAAAAAGGAAACAAGAAAAAATATTATCGTGGATTTTAACAAGGGAGCAAGATCATTTCGCTCTTGAAAGTGGCGAAAAAATCGAAGAATGCCATGTAGAAAATGATCCAGAAAACGTGCCGATGTTGATTTCTCCTTAGTTCGACCACTCTTCACTGAAAAAGCATGGGATATTCTACAAAATGTGATATCCAAAAAAGAGAATATTATACTAAGTGGCTGTGCGACGTGTGTTGTGAAGTGTGTGAAATAACTACTGATTTCCGCGCGTCAATTAAATGTAAATCCTGCCTACAATTTTGTCATATTAAATGCGTAAATTTTAGAAAGTTGCCTAAAAGGCAGTGGTATTGTTTAAAATGCTCGCGTTAGAAAATATTTTATCCACAACCAGTACCTATATTATAAGGACATAATTCTACTATTAAGAGACGTCTTATGGTATTAATAAAACACATGGGTCTTATAATTAAAGCAATGGTAAATCTATAGCAATACGTATGACAAAAGTCAGTTCAAAATGTCGAAATAAAATTTTTCCAAAATATTAATTTAAAAACGTTACTCGCTGGCCTGGTTGTGGATAAAACGTTGTATTGCATACGTGTCTTAGTTGTATTTCATCCACTTAAGAAAATTAAATATTCTTACGTGCATAAAATACTTCACAACACTTATACACTTATACAATAAATTACTATTAAGTATTAGTATTGTTTATGGAACGCTTTACGTTTATCAATGTATTTTTAAGTTGGTTATGTACCGATTTTTATGTTTTATTTAAAATAAATGTAACGAAAGCAATGTGAAAATGTTCGCTGCGAGAAATGTTCATAAGTCGGGATCGGATAAAAGTCCCGACAGCGGGACGGAAAGTGGATCCCGATTCGGGACGTCCGCCACGGCGTTCTTTTATTCCTAAATGTAGTAACTTTTACATTTTAAAATCTGGTAGAATTGTACAAACATTGTAAAAACTAGCTGCCCGTTCACATTTACATGGGTTTCTTATGGGAGGGAGTGCGCTAGAACAGTCCCGTCCCTATTTGTATATTTTCATAATTGTGATTACTGTTTTAAACTGCTGTAGGGTTTACATGCACTAATTTTTATTGCTTTTCATTTTATCAGCCATTTCTGATATTGTTATTTATCCTTTTATTGTAATAGTATATTTATATTTTTCACGAAACAGGTAAAGATGCCACGTAAACCTGCTGTTGATGTAAACAGTTTATCCAAGTATAAAAACATTAGATGCATTAGTTCAATTAAAACCAGGAGATGAGATCGTTGAGTAAGCCGCCTTGGAATTTTTCAATTCCAAAACATACGAGCGCAGACGTTGTATAATTAATGTATTGCTGTTTGATGCCGGAAATGTCTGGCACCTTTGAGGAAAACACGGCGGTTGTTAATCCAAGGAAAATATCAGTCGACCCTTGTTATATTGTGAGTAAACGGATGTTAATACAAGTAAAACGGATACATTAATTAGATATCTTCCACACTTAGGGGATGCTTGCCATAAATAAATAACGGATGCTATAGATAAATAGTGTCTTCCTTTAATTCACCAGAAAGGGCTGGAAAGGGCTGTTTGATATAAACAAGCATGCGTTTTTTAAACAAGAAACAAATATATAAGGTTTAGATGTAAGACTTGCAGTTAGTTATAATCGCACTTTACTGTACGAAACATCTATGTAACTCATGTTCGAATAATAAAGATGTTTTTTAAAGACTTAATATTTGAATAAAATAACTCCCTTTAACTCGTTCGCTGCCGATCACCAGGTCGCGCGGGGTTAGTATCGCATAAGTCATGCCGTCTGCGCGCCAGCGCGGGACCCATATACAGTATTGGCCATAATTATAGCAACACACTAAAAGAATTAATTAAAAAAATCCATTTAAATTTTTCATTACATGCACTTTTTGTAAAACTTAATATTTAAATACACCACCCAGTAAACTTTCAAACTGCCAATGCTGTTACAGAATGTTATTGAAATTAAACAATATTTTTAACAATTTATCATCTTACTTTGGCATTTGGCTGGTCAAAATTATAGCAACATTTGTAATTTTGACTAAAAACTAATAGTAGGCTGTGCTAAAACAATATTGATAATTAAGTAAATGAAGTATAAACTTCATGAAAAAACGGCTGTTGATTTTAATAATAATAACTTGTGGTAATAAAGCAGCCAAATATAAAGATGCATATAATGTTGGATTTTATTTAAAAGGAAAAGGTTAATTAAAATACAAAGAAAAAATATAATATAAAAATTTGAAGAATCGTTATATTATTGTGTACAGTAAAATATAATAAAAACTTGACGTTTCGCTAATTTTAATTAGCTTCATCAGAATAATAGTAGGAATTATATATTAGGTTATTACTATGGTTTAAAAGAGATTGGTTTTAAGTATAACATTATAATGTTAAATGTAAAATTGAGATAAATTGATTGATGATAAATTGTATTATTAATTAATATTTAAAAATGTTTTTATTAAAGTCTGAAAAGAAAACAAAAGTTTTAATTGATAGGTTCAGTGAAAGTTTTGTCAATTTTAAAGAGAAATTAACTTCAAAAGATAAGAAAAATTATTAAAAACTTACCGATTACTGATATTGGAGAAAAACATTATTGAATTATTATTAAGAACGGATTAAAAGCAATGAATGGAACATTGTGTTACATTTTTTACATTTAAAAATGTTAAAATAGTTGTATAAAAGAAAGGTGTTAACCCATTAAGATTCACACGAGGAATGAAGCGGAAATATTTAATATGTCAAGTTAAAATATTTAAGATGGCTGAAGGCCATGAAAATATACAATTTGAAATGAAATAAGTAAAAGGTTTTTTATTTTTTTTTATTTAAATATTATTGAAGTAAAAAATCATATGTGGAGTTTAAATTTTCTGTATCTGTTCTGTAATTAATTGATTTAGGTGATTTTTTATTGAAATACTTTCCAGAAGAAGTCTTTTTTTAAGGTTTTTTTCAGTGTGTAAAATAGAAGTTGAGGGAAAGTTAATGTCATAAAGTCTATGGCATGGTCGGATAAGGCGGTGTTAGGTTTTTGAGGGGTTAACATTTTTTTTTTAATTGATTGTTTATGTTGGTATATTCTGGTTTTAAGGTATTGTTTTGTTTGTCCTATGTATATGGCGTCGCAATTATTAGATGGAATTGAATATACTATATTTGAAGAAAGTTCTGGGTTAATTTTATCTTTAAGTTTGTGAAGAAATATTGTTTAAAAGTGTTATTGTTGGTGAATGAAGTTTTAATATTGTAAGGTTTTAAAGTTTTTTCAATGTTTTCTGAAAGGAAAGGAATGTAAGGGATTGTTGAATAGGTTAGTGGGGGATTGGTGTTTGTTCGAATGTTATTGTTTTGTTGTATTATTGGAGGGGGGGGAGTTTAAAAGGGTGGGTGAGGTTAATGGGAGATTAGTGTTTATTTGAATGTTATTGTTTTGTTGTGTTGTAGGAGGGGGATAGTTTAAATGGGTTGAAAAAGTAGGAGGGTTGCGGATTTTTAAAATTTTTAAACGTTTGTTAATGTATTTTGTGATAAAAAATTGGGGGAAGTCATTGTCTTTAAGTATTTGATTAATAAATTTTAAGTTTGAATTATGAAATTTTTTATGAGAGAGGGTTATGGCTCTGTCTACTAGCGATGTAATGATACTGATTTTATATTTTACTGATGTGAAGGAAAAATAGTTAATATATCTGGAAGTTTTAATATTTTTTCTGTACCAATTTGTTTGAATAATGCCTGAGGGGCTCTAGTTAGTGTTAGATCTAAGAAATTTATGGATTTATTTATTTCTGTTTCTAAAGTATATTTTAAGCGTGGGTGGTAATTATTAAATGAATCAAAGATATTATTTATGTAAGTAGGGTTTGTACAAATTAAAATATCATCTACATATCTTTTGTAAATTTTTACAGATGGATTGTTGTTGAGAAGTTGAATTTCCATATCTTTAAGGACTAATTCTGCAATAGTTGATGAAATAGGTGAACCCATAGGGACACCAAAAATTTGACTGTAGATTTGGTTATTAAAAGAAAAATAAGTTGAGTTAAGAACAAATTTGACAGCATCTATAAAATCTTCTTTAGGAATGTTTGTATGTAACTGTATATTATTCCAGTTGTTGTTAATTGCTTGAAGAGCTAAATCGGTTGGTATATTAGTATAAAGTGAAACTATATCAAAAGAGTAAAGTGAATCTGTTTGTTGAATTGTGATATCATCTAGATATTTTTTTAAAGTCCATGAGTCTTTGATACTGAAGTCATTTTGTTTGGTAACATTAACTAAAATATTTGAAAGATATTTTGAAAGTTTGTAAGTGGGACCAGTGTAAGAGGCAACTATAGGGCGTAAAGGGTTATTAATTTTATGAAGCTTACGCAAACCATATATTCTTGGAGTTGTGCTATTGTGAGTGATAAGTTTCTTATAAGTGATTTCATCAATGTAATTATTGTTGAGCCAATTTTTTAAAATTTTATTGTTTGAAGTTTGAAATTTATTAGTAGAATCTTTTGTTTCTGTTTTGTAGGTATTATTATCATTAAGTAAGTTATGCATTTTTGAAATATAGTCTGTGGTTGTCATGATAACTGTTTTTTGTGTTTTATCTGCATTAGTAATGAGGAGTTCTTTGTGGTTTTTTAAAAAAGCTTTAGTTTTATTAATTTTGGTTTGTAAATTTGAATTAAATTTTTGTAGTGAAAGTGGTAGTTTATGTTTACTATTTTTTTTAGTATGGTTAGTTAAAATATTGCAAATTTTTGGTCTTATTTTATTTTGAATGTTGTTGTCTAGATGGTTGATGCTATTTTCAATGTTAATTATGAACTGTTCTATTGGGATGTTTTTGTTGGGATTATAATTATTAAAATTTGGGCCAAGTTTGAGGATGTCTAAGATATCTTCTGGAATTTGGGTATTACTTAAATTAATTATCCAATTTTCTTTACAATTTTTATGAAAAGATGAATCAATGTTAGGCAAATTAAAAGTTTTGTTTTTGAGGTGTTCTATTTTTTTTGTAAGTTTTTTGTTAGTTTTTTCCTTGAGTTTATTAATTTTTTTAGTTATGGCAAGGATGTAAGTTGAGAGGATATGTTAAAAGGTATTTTTTTTTCCAAGAAATTTTTGAAATTTTTGATTTTTTGTTTTAGGTAATTTACATTTGAATAGGAATCATTAATTAATAGTGAGATAGTTTGCATTACAAATTTTAAATGAGTGTTTTCAAATTTGAATTTATTTTCTAGATTTTGAAATATGATGTAGTTGAAATTTTTAAATAAGAATGTAGGGATTAAATTGTTTGATTTGCAAGTGGTAAGAAATACTATACGTTCACTGACCTTTACAAGTTTTGTACTGATATGAAAAAGATGTTTAAGACTAGAAACATACGTGGCTCCATATGTAGTAGCAATAAAGTTGTAGAATTCTTGATTGATTGTTAAAGTTGGTGGTATTGGGTTGGTTGAAGTTTGTTGATCCATTTTAATTGTGGTTATAGACTGATGAGGGAAATATAGATGAAAATCTTCGGAATGCTGATTTCGAGAGTGTAGATATATACTTCGTGGGAAAGGTTGTTGTTTTTTTTCGTCTTCTTATCTTTGAAGTTGAGTTGTTGAATGATGATGTATTTTTAATTATTTTGAAGTTTTAATATTTAGAAAATTAAAAATGTAGTGAGAATATTTGAAATGTATGGGAATTAAAAGGAAAAAGGAGTTTTAAATTTTGAGGAAAAAAGGTATAAGTAAAAAGTAAGTAATCAAAACCACAAATTTGATTAGCAATTTAGCACTTTAAAATTGACAAAACTTTCACTGAACCTATCAATTAAAACTTTTATGTTTTCTTTCCAGACTTTAATAAAAACATTTTTTAATATTAATTAATAATACAATTTATCATCAATTAATTTATCTCAATTTTACATTTAACATTTATACTTAAAACCAATCACTTTTAAACCATAGTAATAACCTAATATATAATTCCTACTATTATTCTGATGAAGCTAATTAAAATTAGCGAAACGTCAAGTTTTTATTATATTTTACTGTACACAATAATATAACGATTCTTCAAATTTTTATATTATATTTTTTCTTTGTATTTTAATTAACCTTTTCCTTTTAAATAAAATCCAACATTATATGCATCTTTATATTTGGCTGCTTTATTACCACAAGTTATTAATATTGATAATCAACTGTCACATTTCACAGTATTGCTCTTATAATCTATGAGTATTACCTCAACATGGGTCGTGGTAGAACTGTTTCTCTTGACTTGAAAAACAGAATTATTAATTTGTTCAATAGTGGTGTTAAACAAATCACAATTGCAAACAATTATCAACTTAATAGATCAATAATATCAAGAATTGTAACAAGGTACTTAAATACAGGCAGTACTCATACTATTAAAAATTCTGGAAGGCCTAAAGGTTCGCGCGCACTTGTTCGGTTCGGTTCCGTTCGGTTCGGAACTGTCCGATCGGCAAAAATCAAAATAAAGCTCCACCAAGCTTACAAATGCCGCGGAAATACATGGAAATTAATGGCATTACGTTGATTCGGTACGGCACCATCCTTTTCGTCCCGTTCTTACCTATAGACTGATCTGACTTTCGAATTTTTTTGACATCTGTAGTATACTTGGACTGAACCGAACGGGACGAAGCCGAACCGACGCGACGTAATGCGCGGGCTGCCATTCATTTCCATGTATTTTGATTTTTGCAAATCTGACGGTTCCGAACCGAACGGAACCGAGTCGAACAAGTGCGCGTGCTCGTTGAAAAGACATCAGAACGTCTAGATAGAAAAATAATTCGGATATCTAAAGCAAACCCATGTTTATCATAATCAAAGGACAATTCGAAGAAGACTGGTCCAAAATGGACTATTTGGACGGCGCGGCGGCGGCCTACCAAAAAACCACTGCTGTCAAAGAAGAATAGAAAAGCCCGGTTACAATTTGCCAAAGACCATCTTGATTGGACAGTGAAGGAGTGGAAGAAAGTGGTGTTTAGTGACGAATCGAAGTTTAATTTATTTAGAAGTGACGGAATTTGTCATGTACGACGTCCTAGTGGAAAAAGATTGGATCCTAAGTACACTTGTCCGACGGTCAAACATGGAGGAGGATCTGTTATGGTGTAGGGTTGTTTTTCAGGCTACGGTATAGGACCGCTTCATCGAATTACAGGAATCATGGACCGATTTATGTACAGGGATATTTTGAAAACTAAACTTGAACCTTATACAGATGAAGTTATGCCAATTACATTCATATTTCAACAAGACAATCACCCCAAGCACTCATCTAAACTAGTTAAAGATTGGTTTGCAGAAAAAAAATGAATGTCATGAAATGGTGCTCCCAGTCCCCAGATCTCAATCCTATTGAGAATCTCTGGAAGTATTTAGATCGTAAGATTCGAATCAAAACCTACTCCAGTGCACAAGACTTGTAATGACGCGTTACAGGTAGCATGGAATTCAATAGGTGATGAAGCAATAATACCCCACTTGTTGGAATCTATGCCAAGATGTTGTGCAGAAGTTATTAAGGCAAAGGGTTACTACACAAAATACGATACTCTTTTTACAGTTCAACAAGTACAGGACCGGAAGGACAATGAAGTTGTTTCCTTTTAAATAATAAATATTAAATAAAATATTGATTTCAACGGGAAATAAAAGATTTATTCGCTTTATACGTATTTCGGCAATGCCATTGTCCAAAGCAATATTGCTTTTGACAATGGCACATTGATGCAGAAATACGTATAAAGCGAATAAATCTTTTATTTCCCATTGAAATCGATATTTTATTTAATATTTATTATTTAATCATGGATTTTAACAAACTAACGCTTGAGAATGTCAATAAATTGTTTCCTTTTACTAAAGCTGAACAATTATTAATTCCTGTACCTGGCGATTCTCCAATCGATTATTTTAGCAGGGTGGTACTTTCTGGAAAACCTGAAAAAATCAGGGAATTACATGTTTCTGGAAAAATCAGGGAATTTAGTCCAAATCTATGAAAATCAGGGATTTTTTTCCTTTAAAATTGTAATTTGACCTTTTACTTTAAAATTTTATTTTGTAATACCTGCATTTTTATCTACTGGTCCCATCTTTTATGCAACAACTACAACAATATGTTTTACGGATTATAAAACTGTATTACCTGGGAAATCCCTTACAAGGGGTATTAAATTTGTGTCCAATAAGTACAGCTAAACTTGGTTTTCCAGGTAGTAGTAAGGATTTTAAAACTTCTGCAGGTGGAAAGTATTTATTGACATTTTCAAGCGTTACTTTGTTAAAATCCATAATTATAGAAATATAAATATCAAATAAAATATCGATTTGAACGGGAATAATATTTATTTGCAAATAAATATTGTTATTCCCGTTAAAATCGATATTTTATTTGAAAGTATTTAACTAAAAATAAATCATATATGTTAGAGGGTTTGGAGTATTAAGTTAGACACTATAACCTCTAACTGATATTTATTAACGAGATACAAGACTGATTAACATAATTATAATAGCAAGAAGGACCACCTATTATCAACTGTCCTCCACCTTGTACGTGTTCCCCGCCGTCCCGCGATGGTATTCGGGACTTCCCCGGCCTTTATGCTCCCACATATACTTTTACGGCCAGTTGTATAAACGTGAGATAACTCCGGAGTCACCTAATCCATGGATATACCACTGACCCTGGATCAGAGGCGGTAGTGTTGTACAATGCAGGGTCAGATCGGGGTTAGCTGATCCGCGGGTAAATCATAAAATCCAAAGTTGGTCACGCAAAATTCCCTAGTATCAGCAGTTACAATTGTATTTTCCACCAAGTTTTACGGCAACCTGTTATAACCTCTCTTTTTTCGAGTTTTAATTGTTTTTATTTTGTTTCGGTTTGGATTTAGTTGTAGTGTTTATATTTGTTTGTTTTGTGCGTAGCGTGCGTTTTGTGCCTGGCGTGTTGTTTGTTTTTTTCGTCGCTACATTTGTTTTGTGCGTTTCGCCGTTTCCTGGGTTTTATCTTTGACATTGACTGTTTTGTGCTGTGTTCTGTTGGAGAAAGTAGTAAGGCAAGTTTTAATTTATATAAGTATTTTGTCATGATATTATACAAATAAAAATGTCATTTTGAAATGCTAAACTCCGTTTTTGTTACTGTGCAGGATAATGGTGGTGAATAAGCGCACACCCAATTTCAGCACAGCCGAAGAGAGGGCATTAATTGCCCTTGTTGAAAAGTATAAAGGCGTGATAGAATGCAAGAAGACAGATGCGGTAGCCAATAACGAAAAAAAAGCTGTGTGGATGCAGCTTGCCGAGGAATTTAATGCGCAGGGGTTAAGTGTGCCGCGGGCTGAAGATATACTGCGAAATAAATAAAAAAAAATAAAAAAGAGGACCAAACAGATATTCGCAGACGAGAAGTGTTTTATTCGGGGCACTGGTGGTGGCCCATCAAAAGAAACTAAAGTTACAGACGTCGATAGCCAACTTCAGGAAATCATCGGCAAGCAAGTTACTGGACAAATTTCAGAATTTGATGATGATGGAACAATTATGGGTAAGTAGTAACAGTAAAATGCAATACTAAATTGATATTAATACTTGTGTTAATTTAAATAGTAGTTGTTGAGAGTGATGGATGTTCATCTGCAAGGACAAGCTCCAGCTGTACCCTAACAGGCGAGTTAAAAATATTAAAAATAAAATCGTAAATCTAACCGTATAATTCGTTTTAAATCTTTTTACGGATAATGAGGAAGCAGATACATTATTTATTGGAGCAGACACATCATTTATTGGAGCAGATACATCATTTATTGGAAAGGATGAAACTAACACAGTTGAAAATTCAGGTGAGTAAAAGTGATGAGGAAAAGTAGTACATTACTACTTCATTGTTAAATTGGAATGGGCCAACTACACCCCTGCACAGTTGCGGAAACCAAAGTCTGTACCACTAGTTGCAAAGGGTTCAGGGTGTGCCAAAAATAAGATAAGTAATAAGGTGGCATCATGGCTGGACTCCAATGCAGATTTAATAGAGTTCCAGAAAGAACTCTTGCTTGAAAAGCATCAGGTTGAACTGCAGCAAGCACAGGAAATGCATGCCCAAGCACTGCAGTTTGCTGCAGAGGAGCAGGCGGCAAAAATGCAGCAGATGCTCGAAAAGCATCAGCAAGCGATGCAGCTTGCTGTAGACCACTCTCCATAAAAAATAAATTAGTTTTTAATGTTAATATTTTGTGCATTTGTTAGGTAATTTTATAGAATGTTTCTTACAAGTTATGTATTTTTTTTATTATATATAAAATAATATTGCAAAAGTACCTAATGTCCTGGAAGCAATGGTTGTACAAGATTTAAAATTTTTCCATTGTATACATTTTGTTTGTCTAAATTTTACAAAAAATTTTACAACAATCTGGCAAAATAATCATTTATAATTGTATTTCTAGTTGCATTATTAATCTGTGTAATGTTGCCTTGAACTTGCGGTACGTTGATATCGTTCATTGCTTCAATAAATGCTTCAGTTTCATCATCAAGCGGTGGTGGTGCAGGATCTGAATTTTCACGGGCAATATTGTGTAGTACAGCCGTTGCGACTATTATTGCCTCGACTTTCTCAATTTGTAGCCTTATTCTCAATGCTAAAATGGGAAAACGACGTTTCCAAATTCCGAAACATCTTTCTATAGGATTTCTAGTACGAATTTGAGATTCGTTGAACAGATTTTCCTCTTGTGTAACAGGATTTCCCAGTGGAGTAATGAGGTAGGTTTATTAGCATATCCGCTATCACCAACTAGTACACTGTCCTCCATTTGTCCATGTTCAAACTTTGCTCGTATTGTGCTCATGTTAAATATAGTACTGTCATGACTGGAACCAGGCCAACGAGAAACAATACTCCTTATTTTCAGGGAAGCATCACAAATGCACTGTACGTTCATTGAAAAATATCCTTTGCGGTTACGGTATAGTTCAGCATCATCTCCACCAGGAGATCTTTATGTGCGTACAGTCCAAAGCCCGCCCCTATACATTTAGGAAACCTGGCTATTCTATAAAACGCAAGACGAACATCGGTAATTTCTTCTTGCGTTTCTGGAAATCTAATATATTGGAGTCGTAGGTGGGCAATAGCTTTCGCAACTGTATACACTACTCTGCTTGCCGTTGCTTTGTGTATTCCAGAAACAACAATTAGCATGGAACCCGTTGCAAAGTAACGTAATGTGAAGCAACATATCCTCTGCTGTAAGGGCATTGTTTCTGTAACGTAATAAATGGATTAGGTAGTTATATTTTATATTTGTAAACATCCTGAACGTACCTGTTAGTGGGCGAAGCAATATCAATCTGCGCTAATACTTCTCAAACAGTATCTTTTGTTAACCGGAACCTATCAAAAAATTCCTCTTCGAACCACTTTTCGAAATGATTTGTTCTCTCCCGAAAAACCCGTGGATTTCTTCGCAAACCTTCATCTACCACACCTAATAATTCAATGATATCTTCATCATCACTTAAAACCACCAATAAATCTTCCATTGTAAAGAAAATTCACCTGATCTTTGTTAAAAGTGGGCGTTCATTCGTCACGCATTCACGTTCACAAAAATATGTATGTTAGAATTATTGGTGCATCATCTGCAGTGATCATCTGATCAAGGGTTAACCCACCAATTTCGGTGGGTAAGCTGCAACTCTGGGTCAACCGCAGATCACGAACTGATCCCTGTTTGTACAACACCCAAACTAGTTTGATCTGAGGGTGATCCTTGATCGTGGGTTAACTCACGTTTATACAACTAGCCCTTAAAGTTTCATCATAATACTTTAATCTGGTTCAAGCTGGTTTAAACTGGTACTACCTGATTATTAGTTCCTTCATTGCATCCATGTGCTGCAGCTTCCTGTTTTAAGACGTGTTAGTTTGTTGGTGCTTGATAATAATCAGAGTTAAAAATAATAAGTTTTGAAGTGTAGTAGTGACAATACGATGACGTCATACCAGACCAAATTTCAAAATGACTGGTTAGATCCCATACTACATCCTAGTTGGAGTTTTTGGTTAAAACCAGGAGAAAATTTGTGTGAAGCAAAATGTACTTTATGTCAAAGAGTGATAAATCTGAGCAACATGGGAAAGCAGGCGATAGTGAGCCATGAAAGAGGAGTGAAACATATAAAACAAGTAAAATGCAAGGAGAGCAACTATTCCTGCATTTTTAGCATACAATGCAAAATCTACATCTGCAACTAATATTAACGCCCTTGACAAGATAGCTGCGACTGCAACAACGTAGTGAATTCAAATGCAATGATGGTAAGCTTTCTTTAAATATAGGTAATTCACCTTATTCAAATTTTAAAATTATTTTGAATTTGCTGTCTGTTCCATTTATATCAGCGTGCCCGCTCAGTTCATATTATTATTATAATTATTATGTAAAAGTTCATATTAAATATTATGTTAGTTTTCAAAATCAACCGCTACTATTACCTAATGTAATAGCTAAAATTGTATCAAGAAGGGATGTTGCAAAACCGGCAGAATTAATATAGTAGTACCGAGTTGGTTGGTTATATTATTTTATAGCTTGTCCAAAGTAAATTTTCAGCAACAGCGCCGATCCAATCCTAGGAATTAAAGTAAAGAACTGGTTTATATTGGTACATATTTAAAATAAAATTATCTTCATATTTAAAAATACCATTTTAGCGGTCGCCCTTTTATTTACTAGTTGAGTAAAGATGGTTTGTATTAAAAATACTCTCATTTTCAGGTGAGTGCTACACTTCCGGACAATGTAGTACCTACAAGTGAAATGAATACTTTCATGTGCATACCACAGAGTAGCATACTCAGAAAATATTTTGAAAAAGACGAAACAACCAAAACGGAAATAATTTGGTGTATGGCAGTTGTGTTATATCACTTGACGAACCGTTCAGCAGAGCAATGTGTAGACCTTTTCCCCACGATGTTCAATGACAGTAATGTTGCAAAAAATGTAAAACTACATAGACATAAAATTGCGTATGTAATAAGTTATGGTCTAGCACCATACTTTCATAATGAGTTAAAAGATACTATAAAAAAATCTAATCGGTTATATGTCGTTTCATTCGATGAATCTTTTAATAAAATCAGTCAATCAGAACAAATGGATTTGAATATTCGATTTTGGGATGAAAATAAAAATACAGTTTGTAACCGTTACTTGGGATCTAGCTTTTTAGGACACACCACTGCAATTTATAGACCTTTTAAACGGACTCAAAAAATATTTGGATGAATTTAATTTACAAAATTTAGTACAAATATCGATGGTCTAATGTTAATTTTAAATTAATTAATGACATCAAAATTGAGTTAAATAGTGGTGATAAACCCAGCATTATTGAACTTGGCAGCTGTGGGCTCCATACGGTGCACAATTGTTTTAAAACTGCTATCATGAAAACTGAATGGGAGTTGGTTCAATTTATACGTGCTATATACAATCTATTCAAAAATGTTCCAGCAAGAAGAGTGGATTATGTGAAATACACAAATTCAAATATGTTTCTACTAAAGTTTTGTGCCATTAGATGGCTGGAGAATGATAGTGTGGCGGAAAGGGCATTAAAACCAAATACTACCAAATATTAGGAAGTATATACTGTGTACAAAAGCAAATAAAAATGAACCCAGATGCAATAGTTATCAAATTGTGGAAAAGGCAATTGAAGATAAATTGTTACCTGCAAAGTTACTTTTTTTCCAAACTCTGGCAGGAGACTTTTTTAACCACCTTTCAATCCGACAAACCCATGACACCGCTGTTGTATGATTCATTACATGATGTGCTTCGAAATATTATGACCCGGTTTATAAAAAAAGAAGTACTGGATAAAAACAAAACGGCAACTTCTTTAGCTAGAATTAAGGTAGACGATATTAATAATCAAAAACAATTAAAAAATGTGAGCATAGGATTTGCTACTAAAATGGAGTTAAAAGAAGCAACAAAGGCAGTAGTGGTAAAGGAAATAGATATTATGGTATTTAAAAAAGGTTGCTTGATCAGTTTGGTTGAATTTTGTAAAAAAATGTTCTTAAAATGTCCATTGTCTTATAGAATGGTCAGGGGAATATCTTGTCTAAACACTATTGTAATTTTAGAAAAAGACGTGGCATTAGCCAGACTTGAAATAGCATTACAATGTTTAGTTGAAGCCAAAAGAATGTCTGCTAGATCGGCTGACAAAGTTATAAAAGATTTTCAATCTTTTATTAATAACAAAATTGTAATAAGCAAAATAAAAGATTACAATGAAAATAACAAGAAGAATGTAAAAGATAACGAGCAAAGATTAGATAAGTTATTTTATAATCTATGTTTAAGTTATGGAAGTGAAGATCTTTTAAACTTCATTAAACTGGTGATGATTTTATCGCATGGGAATGCTGCTGTGGAAGGAGGATTTTCGATTAATAAACAGTGTTTAGTTGAAAATCTTTTAGAAAATTCGCTTGTAGCTCAAAGAATGGTCTACGATTCTATTATGTTTTATGGAGGTATAAAAAACATTAATATTACTAAAAATATGATTAGTAGTGTAAGAAATTCCTCTGCAAAGTATAAAGAGGCATTACGGTAAAAAAATACGCTTGAAGAAGCAAATGAACTTGAAAAAACCAGAAAACGGCAAGCTACTTTATGTATTCAAGAGCTTGAAGACAAAAGAAGAAAACTAGTTTCTGATTCGAAAAAAATGGAACTACTTCTTTTAGATGAAGAAATAATAGAATTTAAAAAAAATGAGTGCAATGACCAAATCTAATCCTGTAGTAGTGTTAGAGATTAGATGTTAATTTTTTTCTTTGAAATTTATTTCCTTTTTATTAGTTGTAGGTATGTATATAAATAAAAATATAAAACTCTGGAATTTTGTATTTTTGTTGCTGGAAAACCTGGAAAAATCAGGGAATTTTAAAGTTTCAGCTTAGTATCCACCCTGTTTTAGACATTTATTGACAGACGAATTTCTTCAAAAAGTAATTGATCAAACAAATTATTATGCAGTGGAACTTTTCTTGTCGGTAAATACCAGGGAGAAATCGAGAATAAATGAGTGGAAGGACATTACTAAAGATGAACTTTTGACTTTTCTTGGTCTACTGTTACATATGGGCAACATTAGATTGAATAGGCTTCAGGACTACTGGAAAACAAGCCCATTGTTTAATATTGGTATTTTTGGTCGCAGTATGTCCAGAAATCATTTTTTGTTAATAATGCGTGCACTCCATTTTAAATTAAATTAAAGAATCCTAAGGAAAATGAACGAGCTGCAACCGACAGATTATTTAAAGTTAGGGCGCTTATCGACTTATTCAATAAAAGAGTTTCTGAAGTATTTTATCCCGGTCGCGAGCTAAGTTTAGATGAATCTATGGTTTTGTGGAGAGGAAGATTGATTTTTCGGCAATACATCAACAATAAGCGTCATAAATATGGGATAAAACTGTACATGCTAACAGACCCTAAAGGTATGATATTCAAGTTTATGGTCTACACGGGTTCGTTGGATGACATTGGGGGCAAAGGACATACAGAAAAAGTTGTACTGCATTTACTAGAAGAAAAACTAAATGTCGCCGTCGGTCACAGTGTTTATATGGACAATTTTTATAACAGTTACGACCTTGCAAAAAAATTATTGAAAGAAAAAACTGACTGTACTGGTACACTGAGAGTAGATAGAAAAAATACACCAACTGATGTAAAAACAACGAAATTAAAAAAAGGTGAAACGGTAGGGAGATATGCAAATGGTGTACTTATTGGCAAGTGGAAAGATAAGCGAGAAGTAACCTTTGTTTCAAATGAATTTGAAAATCAAATGATGGAAGTACAAAACAAGCGTAAAGAAATGAAGGAAAAGTCTCTGCCAATAGTGCAGTACACCAAATTTATGTCAGGTGTAGATCGACAGGATCAAATGTTGTCTTACTATCCATGTGAGAGAAAAACGATTCGATGGCCAACCAAAATTTTTATTCACATTATACAAATAATGCTCATAAATTCGCATAATTTGTACAACAGATATTCAATGAACAAAAAGAGCTTGTATGATTTTCGAAAAGCAATAATAGAAAAACTTTTAAAAATTTTTCTAGAAACACGTGTCGCGCCACTTCCCCCACCAGATAATCAGCATTGTCTAACAGTACGCAAAGAAAAGACAGCTAAAAAGACAGTGCGAAAACAATGCAGCAATTGTTACAAAAAAGGAAAACACATATACCATTTACGTTTGTAATACGTGCCCTAATCAACCGGGATATTGTTTAGATTGCTGTAAAATTATCCATGATTAACATTTCTTTGTTTTTAAGTTTTTGTATTACTACTTGATACAAAATTAAATTGGTTTGTTTAGATTTAGGATTCAAAATTATATTACCATATATTTAACTACATTTATAAGATTTATTTTTATTTTTAAAGTTTTGATTTTGAAGTTTTATTTTGTTTAAGCATATGTTTAAGTTTGTTTTTTAATAAATACATTATTGGAATATCATTTTTCTATTTTTCGTAGCTCAAATACATTAAAATAATCATCCCGCGCTGGTGCGTGAACGGCATCTAGTAAGAAATTTAATACGCACTGCCGGTCACGCGCCAGCGCGTGAAAAAATAAAAATATTGTAATAGCTTCATTGGATAATAAAAACACATTTTTGAAATATAATGTTGGTTACTAAACCTCAATCTCAAACTAAAATTAAAAAAAAAAGAATGGCTTCTAGGGAACGAGTCCAGTGACCTAGCGGCAGCGAACGTGTTAAAATTAGCAGAAGTCGTTCAAAAGAGGGGGTATCCGATTGACGATTTTGATGAGAGTCATTAAGACTAAGTTTAGGTTTGTTAAAAATAGCTGTATTTTAAATATAAAAACTTGGCACAAATCGGACACAAAAGTAACTATTATAGTATACTGCTATTGTGCCCACCGTAATTGTAAACGCTTTTAATTTATAATCAATCCCGCGATAAATGGAAATGGTGAAACAACCGTATCTGGGTTCAGCAGTGGAATTAAATGTTCCAGGCTTCCCTCGAACTAGGCATGTCAGAGGTGTTAAAAGGACCATGTTAAAAAAATGCTTTCTTACAAGGCTCCGTCATCCGGGCAGAAGATATTGAAGCAGCTGATCCTGGCATGATACACCGGTAAATATCTGGTCCGAGAGTGTGTACAGACGTGTAAGGATGGGGGCACTTCATAGAAAAGAAAGACATGCGGATGATATCATCGATGTACTTTTGATGAAGAGGGGACATCACTTACTTAGATCTTTCATCTATTTTGCTGGGGATCCATCCACAGTGAAGATCATCAGCAAGGAACAACTGGATGTGGGCCTCATGACATGCATCAAGGGAGGAAAATTGTTGGAACTGCACCTGGATGCGACCGGAAATGTGGCGAGACGACCCTGGTATGTTAAAAAGCGCATTTATTATTACGCTGGTGTAATTAGCACCTCAACCGGTAGGGACCTGTTTTAAAATTAATTTGTTGTCGCCACGATAAATCGTGGATAAGTTCTTGGCTGATAAATTTTAAATATTATATCTGCGAGACGCCACACCTGGTAATTGGCCCCTATACGAACGGGTGGTGACCGACATGAGCTATGCGCTTATAAATTCAGTGTTACATAGTTGGAATGGAACAACATTGAGGAGGTACTTAAACCTCTGCTACTCCCTTCTTAAAGACCAGGGAAGATTGAAAGATGCCAACTGTGTATTGATCAGTCTATGTTGCGTAAATCGTGTGCTACATTAAAGATCAAAAATTATACTTTTCATTAAGGGGAAACAAATGTTGGAAGGACATGACACCTTTGCAAAAGATGCAAGAAAATGTACTTCCGATAACGATAAAGGGACAAAAGATTTTTTGGTCGAGAATGTTTCGGCAATTTTTAACATTTTAGATTTGCAGATTGTTGGCGTGTGGTACAAATACTTTTCGTTTATTCTTTTATCTCCTTACAGTAGCCAAGCCGTCTCAGAAGCAATCGAAAAATGCGTAACCATCGCCACGTCCAAAAGATGTTCCGCTGAAGAAAAAGAAAAGGCGGCTATGGTCACTTCCAAAAATACTCTCTCCCGTGGAAAGTGACACGTTAAAAACCTGCACATCGTTTTACGATCATTTTCTCCAAATTTCAGAATTCTGTGACATCGATGTGCTCTAGCCAGAGAGTGACAAAGATAATCAGAATCCGTACTTCAATCCCCAGTTTAACGAAATGCTTCGCTTCTGGAAAAGTATTTGCTATTATTTCCCTTATGGGCTGGTGTTTCTTTGGTTTCAGTTTCCACAACAAACACGGGCAGTGACAGATGTAGTAATGCCATCGTGGACAATTGGTTCGGGTACGTTAAAAATGTTTTAGGCGTTAACAGAAGATTCAAGTGCAGCGAATTCCTTAGAACTGTCATGAAAGTGAGGGCTCTGCATCCAGAAAGAATTAAAGTACGACATTCCTCCAACTGGATGTGCTACAATTCGTAAGAGGAAACCACCTGGCGATGTGACTGCAACGGAACAATGGGAGAAACGAAAAAAAAAGGGGAATTTTCGTATTTCAACCAGTTATATTTGAACCGATCCCGTAATAGCAAGCTTCCCCAAACCGCAGCCAAAAGAAGAAAAATTGCCAACATGCAGAAAAATAGACGCAAGTATACAAAGAAAATGCAATACGAAAAAGGCTGCGAGCCCGACACAACGTGGGAACAATTACTGATTCCAGAACCTCAATTGTTGAGAAATGGTTTAGTAGCGTATACGCATAAAATGGGAATTAATAAAAAGAAAATATAACAACAAAAGGCAGAGCTGCTAGATAGCGGGAAAGTCGGAACAGTACGGTCCATACTAAATATCAGATGATGGACCCGAATATACGGCGAAAGAAGGTTGCTTAGCCACCGTAATGTGCCACTCCAAGGACAACATTCCTTGCGAGGCGTCAACAACACGTTCGGTCATATTTGCGCCAGAATTGGCCGAACTTCTTCGTTGGTTCTATCGAGTGGACGTTCTGCAAGACGACTTTGACGGGGTAAAATACCCCATGCCCCACGTTCCACCCGAATGGGACATGTAGCGCCAAAGTCGCCGGACCGGCAAATAATTAAAGTACCCATGACCGATCTGATACACGGATTGTTCAGTAGTGAGGAAGACTAGGAGAATAACGCGAAAAAAACCAAAACCCCGCATGCCACCCCCACCCCCCCCCCGGTATGTACAACAGGGTCCGACACATTCCACTTGAGGTGGGTCGCGACGTGTACACTGCCGAATTCCGTAGAGCCATCGGTAACGTAGACGTGGCCGGATTAAGAACGAGATGCGAGCCGCAAGCCTGAACGCGACCTTCAACCATTCCTATCTGACGTACGATGCCAGGCACCTGCTGCATCCGGCCATACTGCTACATTCCACCGCTGTGCGCACGGAAGCCGTCGATCACTGCATATCATATTAAAACATATACCTGAATTTGAGAAAATCAATTATTTGCGTATACATGTTTATACCGTAACAACCTAAACCTCCAGGCCCATTTTATATACTACTATTAGTAAAAATATACAAATTAATAAAGATGTTATACATCTATTAATGTTAACTAAAGCTACAGTTTCATTTTTGTTGGATAAAAAATTTATCTAGACTTACTTCATCGCAATTATGACAACATAATTTTAAAACTTTTCTATACGGTATATGTTTAAACCACTTTACATCCGATTATATTCTTAAAAAACATAGTGAACTTTGTGTAAATGCGAATAAAACTAAAATTGTAATGCCTCCTGATAATCATAGTGAATACATACGGTTAGACATTTTAAATATCAAGAGAAAGTTCTTTTGGCGATCTATGCAACACACCTGCACAACATTAGGCCCAACAAACGCAAAGCCAGCATCGACAGCCTCAGTTTCTCAAAATAAAAAGTCTTGCTCTAGATGAAAGATTTCTCATATTATATGTAATATTATAGCACCCTATGTTTGAAATGAAATTATATCTGATTTACAGACAACTAAAATTTTCAATTATTATTGATGAAACAACAGACGTCAGATATTATAAAGCTACATTGGGAAAAGTGCAAGATATTTTCTTTGCCTGGATTGAATTGGAAAAGTCAGACAGCGACATCGTTTAAAATTCCATTGTCAATTTATTCGAAAAATCTTTTGTGCCTATTACGAACATAATCGGATTTTCTTCAGACAATGCGTCGGTAATGATGGGCAATTTAAATGGAGTTAAAGCGCGATTTCAGAAAATAATACCAAATATTTTTGTAATGCCGTGTACATCACATTCCTTACTTTTATGTGCGTCCAAAGCATGCAAAGTTTTGCCGGAAGGGACTGAAAATCTCTGTCATGACATATATAATTATTTTGCCCATAGTTCAAACAGGAAACTTAATTATAAAGCTTTCCAGAAACGAATAAATAATTCACTTTAACGAAATTTGCATATATTTTTTACACTGTTGCACAGTGGGTCAAAAGCCCATTCTAGGATATATAAATTCAAAATAGAAAAACATTGATGCCGAAATACGTATAAAGCGAATAAATCTTGTTATTTCCAGTTAAAATCGATATTTTATTTAATATTTATTATTTATAGAAAAAATATATTTTTTTATACAGTGCATTATAATTATATAATCTAAAACAGTTGTAATATGAATTATTTCAAGTTAATATACCGTGTGTTCAAGGATGGACGTCCGAATAAGAGTAAATGAGAAAAAAAAAACTAATTGGGTAAGTATATTCTGGAGTTAGGTCCTGCATGGTCTCGAACTTGAACGCAGTGCAAAATATATTCAATCCTTGGTATATACAGGGTGTTTTACGGACAAATTTAGAAAAGGTAGCAAGAACAAACTACATTTATTTTTAAAGATACAACATAACTTTATGTACAGAAGCTGTTTATAATGAAAATATATGACCAATTACAAATTTTTGAACACATCAGCCAACTTTGATAAATTCATTAAATACGAAGAACCTAGTACCTACCGAATGAACGCACAAAAAGATAACAAAAAAGAATATGGAAGAGCGCTTCTGCGTTTTACCGCCGATATCTTCTACGTCATGCGGGGTATAATAATGGAATATCTATCACGCCGTAATTGGCGATATGTAGTAATTATTATAATAAGATTACAAACAAAAGAATGTACTCGACCCCGATGCTTAATGGTAAAGTAATTTCACTTATCTCTCGCCGACGATTCCTGGGCGGTTTCACGATGGAGATTCTGTTTATTCCATCACCAGAGACAAAGCCAGTGAGCGTGACGTTTCAGCAATGGCGGAACAAAAGCGCAAATACCTTGCTACTATAGACAAAACTTTACGCTTATTGGCTTATAGGCCAGTTGAACACATGGCTAGACGACTAGAATTTTGTTTTCTTATCCAAGGAAAGCTACAAGACGATCCATTTTTGTCTAGGAAAATAATTTTTTTCTGACGAAGCTACATTTACGTCTAATGGAACAGTGTCTTCGCAAAATTGTCGATGGTGGACTGAGTCCAATCCTCACTTTACGATTAAACCTCGCAATCAATATTATTTTAAAACTAACGTTTGGTGCGGCATTTACAAGCATAAAATAATTGGCCCTTTTTTTTCGGCAATCTATGACTAGTCAACCAATCAGTTGTTTGATTTTCTTCGTGATCTTCCAAGACATGAACGGCAATAATAACCATGGCCGCACGACGAGGTGTTGCTGCACCAACAATCATTGTTGGTCCAGCCCTTGTTTTAAATTATGACGCGATTATGTTGGAAAACTGGTCTCAGTGATTGCTTCAGTTTGAGGATCAAGTGGCTGTTCTAAGATTGTTAACTGCGCGGCGGTTAATCAAAAAATTTCATATGTGTCAAACTTGTGACATTTTGTGCTTCTTTGTGCGATCTGTACAAACATTGGACGATTATCAATGGAAGTGTAGAACGTGTAGTGCCACCAAAGCACTTCTCACAGGATCCTTTTTTACCCGAAGCTTCGCGTACCACGGTAGATTGGTGCCCCCTCTGCCGGGACGTGTACCATGATCACCTGCTTAACTATCCAACCGTCGCGTCATGGGGGGGCCGCATGAGGATGGAACGTCAAAGGTCGTGGAAATCGACGAAACCAAATATTTCCATCGGAAGTACCATCGCAGCATGTGGAGGGAAGGCACTGGGTGTTTGGGGGCATTGAGAGAGGTTTCGAGGCATGCTTTCTGGTGGAAGTGCCCGACAGGAGGAAGGCGACGCCTTCTGCTTTGATCCAGCAGTATATACCGTGTGTCCCTGGGAAGACGGAACATAGGGATCTTATAATGCTAATTTTTTAAAATGATCCACGAGTGCTTTGAAGCATTCGCCTTGAAACAATTACACGAATATCACCGATTGTTAACGATTTCCATGCCGATCATGTATGATCGTCTCCAGATCAACATTTTTGTTTGTGTCAAATTACTAAAACCAAAGACAATTAAAGGTTATGTTCATGTTATTTTTTTTAAATGGGGTCCTACCTTAACTGAAGTACAGTTTAGAGCAGACAATCAGTAATCCCAGTTAAATTACATGTGAAGTGTGAAAATTTACTTTAATAGGATGATCTTGATGTATGAACCGAAGAATTTGATGCATCAATCAGCTTTATGATGAAACATGCTACAATGCTAATTGCATAAGACTGTATTAAAATGAAATCAAGCGAATATTAATATCAGTTAGTGTGTACGAATATGAAATCTTTATTTCTACGGCTATTTAATGTGATCAAATAATTGTTACATTAAAAGAATTTGATTTTTAAGGAGCCGGATTCTTGCATACCACAAAGGAAAGTTTTCTAACACAGATCCACAGCATTATCTTATGTACCTGTTAGTATAATTTTCGTAATTTCATTTTCAGTTTCTAATAATGCGTAACTTGCGAAATGCCTTAATTGTACACCTAATCCATCATAATCTGAAAAAGATCTTAAAACCATAACGTCAACTGCAAACAAATTATTTTGTATTTATTACCTTTATAATGATACTCAGTCTCATTTAAGTTAATTAAAACATTATCTACATTTACATGAACCAATTTGAGTAAATAATTAATAAATTTATTTTATTTTCAAGAGCGCGGCTGTCAATTCGTAGGCGTTTGTTAGTATAACGCACGCGCGTATTACATCTGTATTAGCAAGCGCGTTAAACAGCTGACATAACGACGTCGACGCTTCCACCAAATAGAAATTTAAAGCACTCGTGGATCATTTTAAAAAATTACCATTGTAAGATCCCTATGTTCCGTCTTCCCAGGGACACACGGTATGTACAGTGAAGTCCATTTATTATGCAATATAGGCATGTTGCAAGTTAATTGGTGTACCCACTTTAGCATGGGAATATAGGCAACCCATTATACACTGCTAAGCACTCTTGCCCCTGCCTACTGATGAATTTAAATTTTCAATTGTCAGGAATGTTTTATTTTGAGGTTAAACTCAGTTAAACTTTCATGTGTTGCTGATTTCGGTTAGATCATAGATGGTTAGATAAAAAAAAAACTAGCTAACTGTATAATGGGTTGCCTATATTCCAATGCTAAAGTGGGTACACCAATTAACTTGCAACATGCCTATATTGCATAATAAATGGACTTCACTGTATATATTGTCTGGAACTATCATAGTGTCGGATGGTTGGGCAGCGTACAGGAAAATCGAACAGTTGAGGAGGGGGTGGTTTATATGAACATCAGGTCATAAAGCACCAGCAAAATTTTGTTGACCCTGACAACGCATTCATCCATCGTGGGTACCGTGGGGGATGGAGAGGCCATCGCACAAATCGCCGGAGAGGTCGCGGAGGTAGGGGGAGAGGGGTGTTGGTGATTAACCAGTATTATAATCACTAACCACCCCATCCCCTTACCTCCGGCTCGGGGATAATTTTGAGCATATTTTTTATTTAAATAATTATAGTTTATTTTTTTTTATTTTTTATTTTTTTTATATTAAAATTAACATTAAATAATAATTGTTTCAATTCAATTCAATTCAATTCAAACTCATTTATTTAGCTATAGCTATTTACATTTTTACACTTTACATTCTAAAATATATATCTACTTGTTAGCTCACATTTAATTTTCAGTCTTATGCATATAATGGTACAGTAATCTGTTCTTGAAAGTTGCAATTGTAGCGCTCTCTTTAATATCTCCATTCAATTCATTATATGCCCTAACGCCTTTATAAAAAACTGAATTTTGTGTTAAACTTTTGTTTTTTGCTTCCAAATAATATTTACATTTCCCTCTTGTATTTACTTTATGTACAGTTTCTCTGCAAACTAATACCCCGTTAAAATATTCTGGCATAAGGCCTATTTTTATTTTTTGAATAAATGTCAGTGCTCTATACTCTAAAAATTGTTTAATATTTAACCATTCTAACACCGTCAGTATTAGTAACTTTCGGCTTATACCGCGTCGTCATTTGAGTAAAACTCACAGCACGTAAGGACCAACCTGTAGCTTGTCTGCCATTACAAGCATTTGCTCTGGATGTTTGAGCTAAATTATTATTATTGTGTGAACCTTGGGGCGGACAAGGATTTGTTCTTTGTATAACTTGTTTGCCATCACAAGAATACTTGTTCGGTTTTTGCCTCATAGCTGTTTGTGAACCCATACAAACTAACGTTTCGCAAGACATTGCAGCTTGCATCTTCAGAGTGAGTCAAAGCGCACTGAATTCAATTCCGGAATGCGGAGGTATTTATACCCCTTTGAGCCAGTCGGGCAGAACGGCGCAGTTCACCTTGACCGTTACCGTTGGGCGGAGACGGAAGCGGTGGTGCTTGACCGTGAGATCGATGTTGCTTAAGAGGTTTCAGAGGATGTATTACCGGAGCCCAAGCTTTACTGAGTCTAAAACCATCCTAACCGTCTAACACCGTCAACATATCATCCACTCGAGTGTATTTACTACATCTCAAGATTAATCTCATAGCCCTATTCTGCAGCTTTTGTAACCTGTCCCTTTCCCCTTGATTCGCTAAATAAAGAATCGTTAAACAATAATTGAAGTGAGGAAGAACAATTGTATTATAAACTAATAGTGTCGATACAGGAGTCAAAAAACTCCTTATTCTTGACAATATACCTAGCTTCTTCCCAATTTTCTTACATATGTAGTCTATGTTTTCTTCAAATTTTATTGTACTTATTAATTTAAATAAAAAAATAAATTTCCTATCACATAGTTTTTATAAAAAATACACAGAAAAACAAATATTTATAATAACCATCGATAATACCGGGAGATCGAGAAAGGTTGTCAAAAAAAAAAATATTTTCCAAAGCGAGTATATCAATCTTTATATTCTCCAGCTGTCATCATAGACATCTGCTGTCATGTATGAAATGAATTTAGCAATTTATCGTAGATTCAAAATAGGAAAGCAATTATGACAATAATAAGTTATTTGCAATTAGTTAATTAAGATTATAATCATTAGAATATTAAATGTTACAAAATTTAATTATAGTTTAATCATTAATAATCATTATAGTTCATGTTCAAAATGAGCCCCATTATTGTTGTTACAGCACTGTACTCTTATTTTTATTTATTTATGTAACTGGTCAGATGAAACCAGGCTTTGTCTGAAAACAAACTTGAATCCAGCATTTCATCGATATTTAAAATCTCGGTTAAATGAATTGTAGTGCTGCAAACGTTTTTCATAATCGGGACGAAGTAATTCTTGCATTACTGAAACTTTATATGGGTGTAAATGCAGTTTTCGCCTTACTGCCTTTTGACACGTTCCATACCCTGCAATTATAAATTAAAATAAATTTTATATACAACAATTTATAGGATACAAAATACACACCTGTTTGTTGCGCTAACTGTCGTAATGGTTTTTTAGGGCTACCCGCTTTACATACCTGCTCAGATTATCGTAATCAAAGTTTACGTCAGAAAACCGATTAATGAATTCATTTACTCAAAATTTAATTAATATTTCCATTAACATCATTCTCATTGCATTGGCAATTGCGGAAATAACATTCAATAATAAACGTGTTGTGTTGAAGGGAATGCATATCCTAAAATTTATAAACATAATTATTACCGTTTTCGATTGATTGGAAACACTGTACTTACTGTAAACTGTGGTCAATTAGTATTGAAAAATACTGTTTTGTATAATAATAACGGCGTTCAAGTATGAAAAGAGGCAGTAAAGAAACGTAAACACACAGCAGCAGCAGTAATAAAACTGTCAACAGCAGTGTAGCTAATATCACACTAGAAAGAAATTGAAAGATAGTTGGAAGGTAGTTTTTTTTGGACAACTTTCTCGATCTCACAATACATTATAATATTCGGAATTCAACTTATTTTTATTACTATAAAAAATATGTACTTTTTTACAGTAGTATAATCTAGTCCGACAACGCTGTCAACATAAATCTGACAACGCGGTGCAAATTCGTTCACGTCACCGCCAATGGATTTCACTTCAGATCGTTCTACATGTTAAGAACGCTCTGTTACATTTATCTATAAGTATTTAAAATATTTGTAGAAACCCTAGTTTTTTTTAAAACTGAAGACCTTTTTATCTAGTGTTTGTGTTGTTATTGTGCTTTGTGTTCAAAGTCACTTTTCTGGTAAAAAAGCCAGTTTTAGACCCACAACAGCGAAATAACGTAAGTGTATTTTCCTACTATAAATTTAAGTTTTTTCATATAAAAAACAATCGAACGCAATTTTAATTGTACAGAGCTTGTCTTAACACAAACATTTTTACTAATTAAACGTACAAATTTCTAGTGTAATGTATCTATAACAAATTCCCGCATTTTTAGATTAATGGCCTATTGACCTACAAATCCAAACATACCTACCTCAAAAATAAAGGATTGTTCACAACTTTTTTTAAATTTTCAAATGAACTACTGTTCATTTGAAAATTTAAGTAAAGCCCGATTTATACTCGGACTTAAATTAAGGAATTATAACATTTATCTCAACAATTTATACTAAAAAAAACTAACGAATGTTGATTTCCCCATTATTTGAATGTATTTTGACATCTGATATTTTTTAGGACCTTTATTTTTTCTTTGAATAATAATTAATGTGCCTTAGATATTTTACTTGATGGATTATGAAGATTTACTTTTGCACATGAGCTACAAAACAACCAAACTCGTTTTTCTAATAATGTTGTGGTTACTTTTTAAAAATTGGAAATGAAACTGACTTAAGTCGCCATTTGAATTTTCTTAAATTATAATAGGGGTAACGCAATACATCTTTAGAAAGGCTAATTTTTTCTCTTTCTAATTATGGTAAATTATTACGGGGTTACATACGAAAATAATGGAGAAAAATTCGTTATTTCAAGTATGAAAGGGTACTTGTAAACCTTAAGTTCCAATTTCTTTCATTTTAATTCCTTAATTTAAGTTTGAGTGTATATCAGGCTTAACATTCAATAAATAGCTAATTAATACTCAAACAAGAAAAAATAAAAATTAAATGTTATGTTCAATAAATAAATTTATTTACCAAATATACAGAATGTCCCAAAAAAATGACATTCATGACAAGAAAAAATAAAAATTAAATGTTATGTTCAATAAATAAATTTATTTACCAAATATACAGAATGTCCCAAAAAAATGACATTCATGACAATATGAGGAAAAATTTCTATTATTTGAAAATGCATCGTTATCGATATACAGAGTGATGAAAATTGTAAAAAATATTTGTTGTATTCCAAAATAAAAAAATTGTTTTTTTAACTAACTTTCGCAAAAATTGTAAAGTAAACTTCCTTTTCCACATGAAAATAAAACATTATCTGCATAAAATACGAGGGGTAACCACAGAGGATATCAAGTGTAGAGAGTTGAGGATATCTCGGGGATATCTTAGGATATCTCTGGGATATCTCGGAGATATCTGGCATATCTCGAGGATATCTTTGGGATATCTTGGGGATATCTCTGGGATATATCGAGAATATCTCCGAGATATCTAAAGAAATGTCGAGGAATTCTCGAGATAATAATTATATCTTCTGTACGATGTAAAGCTTATTATGCACAGGCAAGAAATTTTCTCTACATGTGCTTACTTTTTAAGATGGAACAAAAAACGAAACATTGGTAAAAGTACGTAGTTTCAAATATTCGAGGGCCTCGTCGAGGGCGCTTACTTTGTGAAATTGGTTTTCTAACACCAAACTTATAATTTCTTAGTCATGTTGTATGAAGTAATAAATATAACGTTACAATGCGTTGTTTGTTTTAAAGTATTGATCTAGCGGAAATATTATATAAACGGATTTTTAAACAATATTGAATATTTTAATTGTTTTCTAAAGTTCTATTGATTTTTTGAAAGTACATAATTTTGCCATAATCGTTTAACGTCCGATTACGTAAAATCCCTTGGGATCCCGTGCCCAAGATTATGGAGATAACCAAACTGATAAATAGCTGCTTAAGAAAAACCCCAAAAGGAATTTTCGGTGAAGTTTATATAGATTAGGTTTTTCCCTTATCCTCATTGAAATTTTAATATTTAGGACAAGTAAACCCACCCCATTTGTAACCATTGTGAAAGCACTAGCTTTCTCTAGGATTGGTTGTACGGAAATCTTGAGAAAACCCGATCTTTCTGGCTTATTCAAAAACATTTACGGTTTGTGTAGTTGGGTCACTATTACAAAATAAGTTTAGGTGTAGTTCGAGGTCGATATAGTTAGTGTGGAGTGATTAAAGTGAATTAGAATTTGGTGCGAAGTACGAGCAAAGGACAGTAAAATAATAGTTTTTGTGTTTTTGTTGCAATGAAAGATCGAGATAAGTTTTTTGATGAAGTGGAGTTGCAAATGAAGACTAAAATTCCGGAGCACATCAAATTAAATTTAAAGTTACAATGGTTTTCTAACGCTGAAAAGAAAATTTAAAACCTATGTAATTGTTAAGTTTCTAATTATTACTGTAACATTTTTGCATTTTTTTATATTATGAATTAAAACTTTTCAATGAAAATGACTTTTCAATTACCTGTAAAGTCCGGGGATAATCTCGGGGATATCTGGGATATCTCGAGGATATCTTGAGGATATCTCGGGGATATCTGGGATATCTTTGGGATATCTCGGGGATATCTGGGATATCTTTACACAATAGGATATCTAGTGTACACAATCTTTTCTCGTGGTATACCCCTCGATAAAATAGCAAATAATAATGGGTGATAATAAAAACTCGATAATTTAATGCATTTTTCAAAATAAAAAAGTACTAAATGCTCAATAAAAAAAAAGATGCAGGTTAAAATATTAAAAAAATGCCTTGTATTTTAAAGTAATTTACAATATAAAATATAACATTTGCACACTAAGTTTTTACTGAATAAAATAATAATGATAATATTTGCTCTTTTTCAATGTGATGTTAAATACTTTTTATCAAACACTTTTCAGAATATGTTTTTTTCTAGCAACAATACTAACACATCATAATTAAAGAATATTATATAACCAATCCTCATTTAAAACAAAAAAAAAAGACCATAACCATCTAAAAATGCCAAGGCTTTTCTTCCATCTAATAGACATGGCAGTTGTAAATGCCTGGATTCGCTACAGGATGGACATGAAAGCAGAAGGATTTCAAAAGAAAGACATTTTGGATTCGCTAGCCTTTAGATGCGAGGTAGTGGAAGACCATCAAATGTGGATGTCCAATTTGAAGCTAAAAAACACAGAGGCCCAACAGTGCCTATACCACAGTATGATGTTCGCTGTGATGGTATTGGCCATTGACCAGTGGAAAAAGGACAACGTCAGAGGTGTAAGCTGCCGGGCTGCAGTTTAAAAACCTCATTCTATTGTACAAAATGTAATACTTCGTATGTATAACAAAAAAAATAAATTGTTTTGCCATATTTCACGGTGCTTAAAAAATGCAACGTGTATAAGAATAAAGTGTTCAATATAATATGTGCTTTACTGCCCAATGGGTCAATTGAGGAACTAACCCCAATTTTCTTTTGAAGCAGAAAAAATTAAATTTTTTTTAACTGAAAAGCTGTATGAGTGACAGTATACAGGGTGTTTCTTAAATGGCGGACACGGAGAGCACTACGCGATTCTCATCTTAAAACTGAGTTGAAAAAGTATAGGCGATTTTGTCCTAATGTATTTAGTTTCCGAGTTATTCGCATTTGAAAAATTTAAAATTTGACAACATTGCGCATGCTTGCACGGACTTTGTTTTAAACGTTTGGTGTTTTAGTAAGGCAGTATGAACAAGTTTCCTAGGTAATAACCTCATAGCTACAATGCACTGTTGCAACATATTGAAAAAAAAATTAGCAACAGATATTTATTAGAAAGAATGTCTTCGGGGGAAGGAATACAACGTATAAAAAATTCCAAATTTATTAAGATTTAATATTTGATTGATGAACAATGCGGAACGGTTAAAATTTACCCGTTTTTCCAAAGCATAAAGGAATTCAATCTCAATCTTTGACGGAGAATAACTCTGAAACTAGCGAAGAACGGGCATTATTGTATTATGTTTTTCTAATTGGTGTCTGGAGGGGAATGTAGTACTGTGCTCCGTGTCCGCGATTTAAGAAACACCCTGTATATACAAATACATTTAGAAAAAAATTTTATTTTGGGTATTTGATGTGTTGGACAATAAGGGGTTAAAGCAAGGAAAGTTAACATTTAACGTTAACTTGGGGAAATTATATTTACATATAAAATTGTGTGTTAAAAGTGGCATAAGTCAGAATTATACAAGGGTCTTATTAAGAAATAATTACTACAATCATTTTATTTTAATTCAATAAATTATTACTATTTTGTACTAGTAATTATAGCCTTCAAGGGCTGTATTTGTTTGGCTTAATCGCATATTCAGAAAATTAATACTTTATTTATTGTGCACCCAACTGTATAATTCCTTGGTTTATGTTCTTTTTCTTTTAGAGAGTTGCACTAACCATTTTCTATTTTGTTTGTGTCATTTTTGTACTTTTCTTTGAGACATTTATTTCAGGTTTATTTTGTGTAATTTGTAATTCTGGTTTACTTGGGTTTATGCTGTTTTAAGTCGAATTAAACTTGAAAAGCCTTTAATTCAACTCACATACATTGTGTATTATTTGCAACCATTTTTATTATAATTTGGGTTTATTTGCAACCATTTTTATTATCATTTGGGTTAGTTGTAGATTTTATTGCAATTTATAAATCTCTGGTTATAAACTGGATTATATTTTATCAATTAATTTCATTATCAATAAACTTTGTTTTGGGTTGATCTTGATTTTTATTTGATTAAGTTTAATCAGGAAGGAAATTCTTATAGCTCTGAGTACGAATCTCACTGGACCCGTCATAGCTGGTCAACTCCGCCGAACGCACGCAATCTTAATAGTTAAAACAAGCGTGGTAACACGGAAGTGTTGAACTTGATAAGTTCAATTCCGCCAAAAGTTACCTGGTGGCAGCATACCGTAGGCCGGGCCATCAACAATATTTTGCTGGCTACCTAGCAAGAAAATGTTCTGTAAAATTTTGAAGTTTAAATTGTGCGACGTAGGATTGCGTATTTTTAACAAACATTTTGTGATCGCCGCGAGTTCGTTGTATACGGACGTTTGCGTTAGCGCTCGCTTATCAATCCATTGTTAAACGCGTGTGACCGTGCTGATAACACAACATTCTTTCATTTACAAATTTTGTGTATGAAAACTGCAAAACCAATAATAAATCTGTAAATAATTGTGATACCAGTAAACAGGCTTCCTCATCTGAGGGAGCCTGTAAAGCAAATATGTCTTCTGACAATATAAATGCTAACAACAAGCGCGACAGTGATAACCTATCACCATCTGCGGAACCTTCAAAACGTTACCTTTTTAATGCAGATACTTTATTATCAGCCAACAAATATTACTTACCAACAACCCTAACAAAAGATGGAAGCGAAACTATGGTAATAGACAAAGACAAACCGATAAATGACTCTACTAAAATTAAAATTCCCCCAATCTACCTACACGAAGCAGAGAACTATCAAGCGGTTATCAATGATATCAAACCACTTGTTATAAAAGAGTTCACCACAGCCTGCAAGGGCAAGTTCCTCAGAATAAACCTAAATGATATAACTGACTTCAGAAACCTTACCAAATACTATGACCAAGAAAAAATTAAATACCACACATTTAAAGATCCTGAAACAAATAATCTCTCTGTTATAATTAAAAATATCCCAATCTCGTTAACTAACGATGAAATCTTGAAAGATCTTAAAACAATGAATTACCCAGTTGTCAAAGTAACTCGATTATATAACAAAGAGAAGTACCCCATTCCAGTGTGCGCAGTGGAACTGACAAAGACCGAAAATACTAATGAAATATTTAATCTGAGCCGATATCAATACAGCATAATCACCGTAGAACCCAGAAGAAAATCAAGTGACATACCACAATGCCATCGTTGCCAGCGGTATGGTCACACGAAAAATTATTGTAAATTAGAACCTAGGTGCGTCAAATGCACCGGAAAACATCTATACCAAGACTGCCCTAAAACAAAAAACGAGAAACCACAGTGTGTCAATTGTGAAGGCGAACATCCGGCGAATTATAAAGGATGTACATATTACTCTCAATTTACAAAGAAGCCGGAATTTCAACAAACCGCCAGAAACACACCTAGACTAAACAACCAAAATAGCAGATACAACAGATTTGACAACAACAATGAAAATAGAACCTATGCAGCTACTACATCAGCATCCACATACAACGGCACGGGTGAGCAACCAAACCTTTTTACAAATAATGCTTCAACTACTGACACCACATCTGTAATTTTCAAATTAATTATGGATCTTATCACACCACACTTAGAAAAAATAAAAGCCTTTATCATATCACTAATTCCAACACTAATCCAACATGTCAAATAAACAAACCACTATTAATAGCATAACCATAGCCAACTGGAACGCAGATGGGATAAAGACCAAACAATCCGCTTTTACAGCCTTCTTACTTCAACACAATATAGATATAGCATGCATTACTGAGACCCATCTAACGCATAACGACTCGTTCAAAGTATCTGGCTATCATATGTATAGAAACGACAGAAATGCAACGGTGGCGTCGGGAGGAGTAGCAATCCTTATAAAGAGACAGTTAGTACACAACTTACCACAACAGCCAATCCTCACAAACTTGGAAGCTGTTCAAATTCAGCTAAGGTTCTCTGATAGCAGTTATGTCAACGTCCTCTCTGCATATAAACAACCAAACAAAGCGCTACTAGAACAAGATATTGTAGCAGTATTTAGCAATGCGGAACCAACCCTACTTATTGGCGACATAAATTGTAAAAGTACTCTATGGGGTTGCAGGACTAGCAACCCTGACGGTGTCAAACTTCAAAGATTCTCATCTACATATGCTTTTCATGTATCTGCGCCAAATGAAGTGACCCATTATCCGTACCGGCCCGACCACAGACCAGATATTTTAGATGTAGTCGTGCACAAAAATTTCTCACGGCCGTTATATCAAGACGTGCTAAGCGAAATGGACTCTGACCACCTTCCGGTGCTAATCTCATTCTTAGAAAAACCATTCTTCACACCAAAATTACCTAAATTAATAAATGGACGGGTTGACTGGGGGCTCTTTCAAGATATCCTAACCCAAGGGATTACGTGTCCTACCAACCTCTCTAGTAGCCACGATATTGACGCAGCAATAGCTGAACTCACGGAACATATAAAAATAGCAGTTCAAACAGCCACAGTTACTTCAAATACAAGAAAAATCATAAAGCGTATGCAACTTCCACTATACATAACACAATTAATTAAAGATAAACATCAAGCCCGTCGATTATGGCAAAGATCACGCGATCCTCATCACAGGATAATTTTAAACCGTCTTACCCACAAAGTTAAATGGGAATTAGATAACTTTCGTTTTAGCTCATACAAACAGTATATCCAGGAATTACAACCCCAGGATAACTCGATGTGGCGAGCAACTAAACGCATACTCAATAAAACGCAACCACTACCATCCTTACTAAATAATAATATCAGTTACAATACCGATGAGGAAAAATGCAGTTTATTCTCTGAACACCTGCAGAAGACCTTTACTTGTGAGCATAATCCTGAAAACGTAGAATTTTTCAACAGCATAAACCAATATGTAAATAGTAACACGCCCAACACATCAGGAGAATTGAAACCAACATCGCCTCGGGAAATTAAAAGGTACATAAATGCACTCCCGACAAGGAAATCGCCAGGTCATGATATGATACCAAATATTGTGCTAAAACATTTACCTCGCAAAGCTCTTGCTTACTTAGCAATCCTATACAATGGTGCCCTACGAATGGGCTATTTCCCCGATTCGTGGAAAGTGGCCCATGTATTGCTATTTAACAAACCTGGGAAGGATCAGAAAAATCCTAATAACTACAGGCCGATTAGCTTATTGACGACGTTATCAAAATTGTTTGAAAAGATTGTACACGCCAGGCTAATAACTGCATTAGGAGAAGAAACGCTACCCCCGTTCCAATTTGGTTTTAAGAAGGGTCACTCAACTACGCACCAACTTCTGCGGATTCAGGAAACAATAGAGCGGGGCTTTGAAAATAAACTGCACACAACAGTTGCATTCTTAGACGTGGCCAAAGCTTTCGACAAGGTATGGAAAACTGGACTTATGTATAAAGCAATACAAATAAAACTGCCAAACTACCTGTTACGAATCATTGACTCATTCCTAACTGAAAGAAAATTCCAAGTGCGGATAAATTCAACCCTCTCTGAACCCAAAAACATATCTGCCGGAGTACCACAAGGGTCGATACTCGGTCCAGCATTGTTTAACATATTTGTATACGATATTCCACAAACCAACGAAATGACACTGGCAATGTTCGCGGACGACACCGCCGTTATTACGCAGCACCACGATATCAATGAAGCTGCCCATCAACTCCAAGAGGCGACAAACAGTATAATGACCTGGTTTAATAAATGGAATATCCAGATAAATTCAAGCAAATGCGAGACCAAAATCTTCACGTTGAGACGACCAGCCAACCCAAGAAACATAACGATAAACCAACAAGTGATTGTCTGGAACCCCCCAGATAAGGCCGTCAAATATCTGGGAGTCTATTTGGACAGAAAACTACAATGGGGGATACATACGAACAACAAATTAAATGAATGCTATAGTAGACTCTCACTACTATACCCTATCCTAAACCATAAATCAACTCTAAGACTGGAATGCGCTAAATTAATTTACATCAGCATCTTACGACCAATTATTACATACGCATGCGTAGTGTGGGGAAACGCACCTAAAACACAGATACGCAAACTACAAGTAATACAGAATAAAATCCTCCGCATTGGAACAAAAGCTCCGTGGTTCGTACGAAACGAACAAATACATAACGAAACGGGTATAATCACTATTGAACAATACATCAGGAAGACTGCAAAGAAGTTTTTTGACAACTTATATTTATGTACAGGGGCAGAAAAATACGCACTCGGCGAAAAAGGTATACACCAACGACTAAAGAGAAGAATGCCACAAGATCTCCTACTGCAGGACGAACATAATCAAGACAGTGACTAAACTATATTATAAAGACAATTAGTTCTCTTACAACCTACTAAAAATCGATACTCAATAACTATAATAAATAAATTAGTGAAGTGAAAGGACTACTACGGGCCCTTCTAATAGTGATTTTCGTGGCGATTCATTACCAATATTATCAATGTCATGAATAGCATTAGCTTGCTGAACTGACAAAACTAATTTAAAAAAAAAAAAAAACAAACATTTTAAGTCTCATACTTACTAGAAACATTAAAAAAAACTTCTACAACGAACAATATCTACTGTTAACAAAATGTGTGCGTTTCATTTAAAAATTGACGAGCCAGATTATGGCAATCACAGACTTTTTATTATGGAACTATTAATTATTGTCAGATTATATAAGATTGCATTGGGTATAATCTACAGAAATTGGGCACGACCGCGGCGAGTGCGACTAAGCCAAACCAAAAATTAAAAATGTTAAAAAATCAGTAGGTAAGTAATTCAATATAGCTCGCAGCGGCAGTAAAAGTTATTTCTTTTAAGACATTGTAATAGATTTGATTCTGTCAATTTAAGTAACGTTAGACGAAAAAATAGTATGTTTCATTCGGAGTAAAAGTCAATCATATTTAATCAAATAGTCTGTGTCTCTCTTCAAAATGTAAAAGTGTTACATCGCTGGTTCATAGAGCAGAAATTAGAATAAACACCAGCAAAATATTACCAGTTTAGATGAGGTTATAATTAACCGTCATACGAAAACTATAAAAGATCTCACATATGTTTCTATTTTAACAGCTCAACGCAGAGAATATTTAGGTATAAGAGCTCCCATGGAAAAATGATATCCCACCACATGCATAGGTATAACCAAAAACGAGCGTATTATCCGTGGGGGAGATTAACTATCGTCCAGAAGTTCAGTTAAACGATTTCAGCGACTTTGCCTTCAGTGATACAACCACCTATCATGAATCAAGTAAATTAGAGTCACCTAAATCACCTTCGCCATACCAATTGATGGTGACTAGCAGCAGCAGCTATTCCTGCCGAGGTTGCGATTTATGTACTGTATGGAAAAGTATTGATGGCTGGGAGTCGCCGGAACCGACACTTCTAAAAGGGTCCTGGAGCACTCCATCACCACCACCACCAACACACAGGTGTAATGCAACAATTGTGCCTCCACCAACTGCACCTCCAAGCATCACCCACCACCAAGATTGGAAACCATGGTGTTTCAACAAAGTTTCATCTTTGAATTACCTGATCCGCCGCTACCCTTAAGTTTGCAGCCTGTGAGTGTAGTAATTAAATTAGGACCAAGGGTTAATAAATTTATATTCGTATAATAACTGTAATAACTGTGTGTATTATATATAGAAGTTGCAACCGAAGAAAGTTAAGCTGTGCGCATGTACGCAGTCCGGCAGCGATGTCAGTCTGGTATGTAAAGAATTGCTCCAAGAAAGTAAACCTGTTGTTAAAATCTTACAAAATGTTTTGCTTAAACCTGCCCGACTGTTGCGTCCTGAATTTGAGAATGTTTCCGAAGATTGGGAAAATGTTCCAGCTGTAGAAGTTCAGGACCGCACCAGTATTTTGCGCAATTACTTATTGCAGGGTAAAAATCCTCAACAGTTTGAGAACGAATCGAGTGCAATTGTACCATCTAAATTTAATTTCAAGCAACTCGTTAGTGCTAACTCTGAAGCCGAAGTCATGAATGTTGCAACTACAGCTGCAAATGAGACCGGTGAAAATTATGTTTCTTCAGCTAGCACGTCAATTGAAATTATAGATGTGTGTAGTTACTCTAACGAGTTCGATTCGAATATTGTTAATGCTTTGGATACGACCCATTTTAGACGTGCAATGGACACCTCAGACGATTCGTTATTAAATTCTGATGTTCGCTTTCAAATTGTAGATCGCTTCTTAGAACCGATATGGGAAAGGTAATCGATATTGACCACGCCCATCAATCAATCGATATTAGCCACGCGGCCTGGGAATCCCAACTGCAATCACTTCCGGTCGCAGAATAGAAGACCGTTGGTGATGATCAAGGACGATTAATCAATAACCGCAAATTTCCGGTAGCAGAATAGTGTACTTCCTGGAGCAGAATTGAAGACGATAAAATCCCACTTCGTGTAGCAGAATCCTATGCTTCCTGTAGCAGAATATTGAAAATTAAAACCACTTCCGGATGCAAATTATATAAAAAGCTATTGTAGTTGGTACGGACACGGATATTATTGCAACTTCTAACAGTATGACTGAAGTCATACGCCAGGCGATGGTTGAAATTGTTAAACAATCCCCAACAATTAGAAAATTGGATTAAACAGTGTGGCAAAAATATACGTTTATTAAATAACACAATTAAAAAAGGTGTATTAAGCGTGGGAACTAAGAAAATTTAGAATCCAATATTGGCATAATTAAAGGATATCGAGTAATGAAGAAGGCACGGAGACACCTGGGCGGGGGTAATGTAAGAAATCGTAGAAGTTACCGTTTGAGATGGGAAGAAGTAAATTCAGCATTCAAAGGACGATTGAGAACAGGAGCAATTATTAACTTGAAGTATGTTGACCCATTAACCTTTCTTGAAGATGACGCACCATTATTTACAACAAGAATAAAAAACGCTTTAAAAGAACATCCTACTATAAAAGCGAATGTGGATTTTTGTAGTGAATTTATGAAAAATGTGGGTGAGGAAGTGATTCAAGAAATAAAACATTTTAGTACACGCAATGAAGTTATTATGCGGACCACGGATATCAAGGAATGGTGGCAAGAATACGTTCAAGATGCGATAATAGTACAGCTTGAGAAGTTTCAAGAACGCGATAGTGGGTGGGCTCTAAATTCAATAATTAACCTGATGGTTAATATTAACAGGTACGAACCGCTTCGAGGCTCTTCATACATCCCCTTACCGGATCAAATACAGAAAAAGAAGGCGGTAATAAACGTTAAAAATAACGATCAGGCATGTTTCGCATGGGCAATAGTTTCAGCTCTATATCCTGCTGATAATCACCCTCAACGAGTACAAAAATATCCTGAACCATCAACTGTGATGTGGCCTTTGATAGGATAAAAAGAACAGCGATAATACAAGCAATGGAAGAACTAAAATTCACCAAAGAAACAAGAACTTTAGTAGCGATGACTCTGGAGAGAACAAGCAACAAGGTGACATACAAAGGACGTACATCCAACGAGTTTGAAAGTAACATAGGGCTAAAACAAGGAGACCCCTTATCACCACATTTGTTCAACATAGTTTTAGAATACCTTATGAGGAAAGCAAAAATCAACACAAACAACAATGTAGTAAACGGTCCATATCAAATCTTGGCATACGCAGACGATATAGCGATAATGGCTCGAACAAAAGAGCAACTAAAAGAGTTAGTGAAGATTTTTGAAAACGAAGCACAAAAAGTAGGAATGAAAATCAATGACAAAAAATCACACTACATGATCTTAGGAAACACGAAACTGGAAGAAAGTCATGAATTAAGTATCAAAACTGAATTAACAAAGGGAAAGCTAACCTTCAAGATGGCAAATAGTATAATATACCTAGGTGTGGAAGTAAATACTGAAGGAAAACAGGAAGAAGAAATAAAGAACAGAATCGTAAGTGCCTCAAAGTGCGCGGGTTCCTTAAATCGCTTTTTAATAAACAAGAGTGTCATAAGAGCCCTAAAAATACGGCTATATAAAACCGTTATAAGACCTATACTAACGTATGCAAGTGAAACATGGGTGATAACAACAGCAGAAGAAAACAAGCTGGCAGCATGGGAGCGAAAGATACTAAGAAGAATCTTCGGCGGTGTCAAGGAGGGGCAAGAGTGGCGCAGGCGAACAAACAAAGAACTGCAAGATCTATATAAAGAAGCCAATATTAGTACGGTGTTGAGACAAAATAGACTAAGGTGGTTTGGACATGCAATGCGAAGAGAAAACAATAACCCAATCAAAAAGATAACACGACAAGAACCAGAAGGAAGAAGGAAAATTGGAAGACCCAAGAAAACGTGGTGGCAACAAATAAAAGAAGATCTACAAAACGCTGGAATAAACAACTGGGAAGAAGAAATAAGAGATAGGAAGAAATGGAAGAAAAAAATCCAAGCCATAGGCCAAACTGGCCTGTAGTGCTGTTTTATATATATCAACTGTGATGTAACTCTTAATTTCATAATAGTAAAGATGAGTAAATTAAAAATAGAGTAAGATTTTAAATGTACCTAGATTTAAGATATGTAATGAGATTTAAAAATATTATTGGATAAAAATAAAAAATGAATTAAAACTGATAAGTGTTTTTTGATGTCTTAAAAGGAAACTGATAAAGGCTTAATCACATATGTGGTTAGGAGGAAATTGATAAAGTACCACACGCGTACTATATATTTTAATTCAAAAAATTCCTTAAACGATAATATCAGGAAATAGGATGGGCTTATATCTATATAACAGATGTAAAATTTGCAAAATTTTTAAAACATGACTGAAGTTGAATTATTAATCATAATATCAGTCGCTGATATATCGAAATTTAAATTTACTAATAAAGGTTACAGTAATAAAATTTATACTTTTAATCGTAATACTAAAGAATTAAGTTTCTACTATAGATATAATTTCCAAGAATATAAAAAAACCATTACAGTAAAAGACTGGAATTATCGTGATGGTGATTTAATTCAATTAAAGGTGCTGGATGTTTCAACTAACAAGTTTTTTATTGTTGTAAACATTTACGACCCCTGCGAGTGGACCTTTTTACAAAAGTGCTCCCACTCTGGGTTTCAAGGCTGTCCTTTGGGCTATAATTACTGCGAAATCGCAATTAAAGGGAATTATCTTGAAATACTAACTCAATGTAAGTATAATAATGATTTTTTTGTATTTTAATCTCATCAAGGCTTATTTTTAGCATGAATAGATGAATAATATTTCCTATAAGGTTCATTGAGGGCAATAATCTTGAACTAATTCGATACTATTATTTGGGCTCCGATATTGAAGCTGACTTTCAAATGGTTAACATGGAAAATCACCGTAAAAGCGTTATCTTGAAGATACCACGTCCTGGACTAGAAGAATTATTAATATGTTACATCGAGTGTTATGACCAAACAATTCAGTTTTTGTTTACTCATACACATTTTTTAAGAAAAACCGCTTACGCAGACGAATGCTTATATAATTGTACCAGATTTACTACATTTAAGAATAAAAGAAATGTAATTTTTTATATAGTTTTATTATAAAAAAAACTAACTACTAACTACACTACTAACTACTAAATTTGAAAAGAACTTCTACAAACTAATGAATAACAGCTGTTTTGGAAAGACAAGTAAGTAGGTCTTCTTTTTCTAAAGTATAATTTACTAATTTTATGTATTTTTTAGTTTTCAGTGGAAGACGTACGCAAACGAAAAATTGTTAAACTGGTATGCAAGTGGGATGGACGATTCAGTGCGAAAATTATGGTGGCTAAACCCAATTTCCATAGTAGGGTTTCCTGGATGAAGATTTAGTGTTAATTGAACTAAATAAACTTGAAGTGAATATGAACAAGCCGGTGTATATAGTGTGTTAGACATTTCAAAAACTAAGTTATACGATTTTCACTATGACTATATGCTACCTAAATATAACGATAAGTGTAAAGTGATGTATACCGATACAGACAGTTTAATTTATGAAGTGCGGTGTGATAACATTTATGAGTGTATTAAAGATGATATTAATATATTCGATACGAGTGATTATGAACTACACTCACCGGCACGGAAAACGGGCCACCTATTATTTTTTTTAATGCAAAATTTTAGTTTTATGATATAAAAAACACTAAAGTTGTAAAATGTAACTTATTTCATAATCTGTTTAGATTCGATTGTAACCAAGAAAACTGCTTTCAATTTGTTTTTAAATTGGTTAACATGGCTTTAAGAATACGTTGCATTTGGGTAAAAATAATGGCGGCAGAAAGTATTGCATTTGTGCAACGTTATCGTAGCATATTCAATTGTTTTTATTGTTGTAATGAAATTAACAAACGTCAAACACAAACTAAAGCTCAGGTATGGCTGTAAACCCCGAAACAGCGGCTGCTATTGTTGCATTACTTCAAGACGGAAGAAGTCAACGATATGTGGCTTTGCAATATGGAACTGGTGCCAACACAAAACGACCTGGAACTGGCCCTCAAAGACGAACTAACGCCCATGATGACCGTTTTATCTTGTTACAAAGTTTGCGAAATCGCCGTGCTACAGCTGTAGAAATCAGAAATCGTCTTCATCACGTCCGGGATGTAAATGTAAGCGAGCGGACAGTTAAGACGAAGACTTGGAGAAAGAAATCTTACCAGTCGCAGACCTGCTACCGGTCCAGAACTTCTCAGGCGTCATCGTGTAGCGCGACTTCAATTTGCCAGGAATCACATAAACTGGGGAGGAAACGAATGGAGGCCAGTATTATTCACAGACGAGTCCAGGTTTTCTCTGCGATCTCCCGATGGCCGTGAAAAAATATGGCGAAGACCAGGAGAGCGATTTGCTGAATGTACCTTTAGCCCTAGAGTCAGCTACCAAGGCGGATCAGTTATGGTTTGGGCTGGAATTTCTGTAACGGCATGTACAGAGCTGTACATCGTTCCAGGAGGTTCCCTGACAGCTTTCCGCTATGTTAATGAGATTCTTCAAGATTTTGTTATTCCATATGCTCCTTTTGTTGAAGGTAACTTTCTCTTGATGCATGATAATGCAAGATCTCACACGGCAAGAGTCACTCAACAATATTTGAACGAAGTTAACATTCCCGTTATGGCCAGCAGTAAGTCCAGATGCCAAGCCCATTGAACATGTTTGGGACATGCTTGGTCGACGAATTCGAAGTCGTGTTCCTGCCCCTTTGACTTTGAATGAGTTGCGGCAAGCACTTTTAGAGGAATGGGAACTTATTCCTCAGGAAGACATTGCACACTTAATTTTAGGGATGCCCCGAAGAATGCAAGCAATTGTTAATGCACGTAGAGGCAATAGACGCTATTGAAAAAAAATTCCCGACTGTTGGCAAGAGAATTGTTTGTGTTTTCCTTGATTAAACGCTTTTTTGCTACAAAACCAAAATGTTGCTGTTTTTGACTTTTTTTCAATTTGTTTGAAAAGCAGTTGTCTTTACGTTAAATAAACATTTAAAATTAAGTAATACAAGTTGTTTTGTTTGTTTTTAGATGATAGTTTAAGTATTTATTTATAAAAGGCTAAAATTTTGGGTTAAAAAAAAATAGGTGGCCCGTTTTTCGTGCCGGTGAGTGTAGATAATCCATATCGAATTCCCCTTGTAAATAAAAAAATCCCAGTTCTTCTGAAGGATGAAAATAACGGTAAAGTTATGACTGAATTCATTGGACTTAGATCTAAAATGTATAGTGTTCGTGTTGAAGGAAAGGACTCTGTTAAAAAAGCAAAGGGTGTTAAAGGTTATGTAGTGAAACAAAGTATTACTTTTAATGATTATATGAAATGTTTGTTTACTGGACAGGAAATGTTAGTTAAACAAAATAGTATTAGGTCAATTCATCATAATTTATATACCATAACTCAGAATAAGATAGCATTAAGTCCTTTAGATAATAAGCGATATATTATACCTAATTGTACACATACTTTACCGTGGGGGCATTATTCTATAATGAATTAAATAAAACATGATTATAAATTTAGTACTTTTTTTATTTAAAAAAATCTTTATTACAGGTGAAAATATAATTATTTTTTTTTCTATTGAGCTCTTAGGTATCCATTGATCATTTTGTCCTATCCTAACCAGCGCACGTATTTTAACAAACAGCAAAAACCTAATGTACCATTTATCAGTAGTAGCAGAACATGTACAGTTTCGTGCATGTATTTTAACCAAAAAAGAGTAGAGTAGCATGTGCCATGTAGTAGTTGTAGTTTAGTAGAATAAGTTTTATCAATCTATATACGCTGAAATGGGAATTAATAAAAAGAAAATATAACAAAAGGCAGAGCTGCTAGATAGCGGGAAGTCAGAACAGTACGGTCTATACTAAATATCAGATGATGGACCCGAAGATACGGTGAAAGAAGGTCGCTTAGCCACCATCATGTGCCACTCCAAGGACAAGATCCCTTGCGAGGCGTCGACAACCAGACGGTGGTCTACCCCAGGAAACATCAAATTCGCTGGCCCCATCGCACCACCAAATATTATCGAAACCAGTCAGTCCCCCATCGAACTAGCCTATGCCATCACCATCCACAAGGCTCAAAGTCAGAGACGCTAGGCAAAGTTGTGGTACAGGCGGGCAAATTGTTCGCTAGCGGCCACGCGTACACAGGCGTCAGTAGGGTGCGGAACCACAAGAGCATCCACTTTACCGAGGTCGAAACACGTTCGGTCATATTTGCGCCCGAATTGGTCGAACTTCTTCGTTGGTTCGTGGACGTTCTGCAAGACGACTTTGACGGGGTAAAATCCCCCCCACTGGGACATGTAGCGCCAGAGCCCCGGACCGGCAAAAAATTAAAGTACCCATGACCGATCTGATACACGGATTATTCAGTAGTGAGGAAAACTAGGAGAATAACGCGAAAAAATCAGTCTCGTTCTTGATTTTAGCTTTTAGGTCATCAATCTCCATTTTTAAACCTACATTTTGAGACAAACAATTAGCTAAATTTGCGCTTTCAGTTATCAAATTTGTTGTACAATCGTAGTTATCGGTGTTTGCTTCCAATAGTTTACTACCCATCTGCTCTTGTAATTATCGTTTTCAAAAAGAGTGGAATTTCTCAAATCTGAGCTTCCATCCAAAGTAAGGGAAAAAGGTTGATGCTGTTTTGAATTTTTTACATTTGCATGTGAAATCCTTGACTAGATAATGGAGCCCATTGGGCGGAAACCATATGGGTGTGGTTTAAATGGTGGTATAGATTATGGGAACCATTCAAATAATAAATGGCATTTAAAACCAATTCTTACGCGTTTACACGCGGAAAGAATAAAATTGTAAAAACAATAAATACAATCATTGTGATGCTCTGACACTGGTGAACTGAAATAAACGCATCTATTGAAGCCCTTTTATTTCAAAAAAAAGGGGCAGCTGAATATGATTCTAGAAAACAAAAAGAAAAGAAAATGGGACCCTGAAGACATTGCTGCTGCAATTTCACTTCTTCCCGATTTTTCAACTCTTCGCAGATGGGCATCAAACCTGAATACAGATGAAGGATTATTAATGGATGTTGTAACTCTAATGAAATCATAGGCTAAAAATCTTTCAGCAAAAGAACGTATAACTGTTCTGACATACGATGAAATGTATACTTCTGAAAAAATCTGCTTTGACTCCTCTAAAGAACAAATATTACGACCTTGCAAATCTGTGCAGGTTATTATGGCTAGGTCACTATTTGGACAATGGAAACAACCCATTTATTATAAATTCGATCAAAATATGAACAGAGAAATTTTAAAGAATACCATTATCCATCTAGAAACTGCAGGATTTTATGTAATATCTGTAATAAGTGATATGGGCGGATCGAATTTAAGCATTTGGCGAGATTTTGCAATTACCACAACTAAACCCTATTTTAGTAATTCTTATGATTTAAGTAGAAATATATATGTTATAGCTGATGTGCCTCATTTAATAAAATTACTGCGAAACCATTTCATTGACCACGGATTTGCTCTAGGCAATGATAAGCAGGCAACGAAAAAATATGTAGAGGAATTGTTGACACTACAACAGTCGGGTGATTTAAAACTTGCATTTAAAATCAGTCATTTACATCTAACTGTATCCGGTAGTTTACGTCAGAAGGTAAAGTTAGCCACCCAGTTACTTTCCAATACAACAGCCAAGGCAATAGAGTTTTGCGGAGAAAAAAAAATGCTGTCTACAGAATGGGAACATACGGCCCAATTTATTAAAATTATTAATGCCTGGTTTGATGTATACAATTCTAGTGCAAAATATGGATCGTATGCGGGTTTAAATGGATATGGGGTAAATTTAGATAAACAACAGCAAATATTACATAAAATGAACGAATTAGTTTTGGGTATGAGACAAATCGGTAAAAAAAACATAAAGAAATCATTGTTGCCTTTCCAAAATGGAATATTACTCGAAGATTAAACCAGGACATATTAGAAATTTTTTTTTCATATTTAAGAGCAATGGGCGGTAATGAGTATCCATCCCCTTACGAAGTGAAACACCGTGTGAAATGGTATATTTTAGGTAAACATTCGGAAGCAATATTTTCAGTTAATAAAAATACGGAAGATACAACATGTGACACAAATTTAACGGGACTTGCCTCACTAAATAATGGAAACCAATATTCTAGCCAATTGCCAGAGGAACATGATTTAAAATGTTCTAGTGGTGCATTACTTGCACCATTACTTGTATTAGGAGTAATTGAAAAAACGTCTACAGTAATTGAAGAATTTGAGGATATTGAAGGGATTGTTGAAAATATTATTAATTCACATGGTTTACGGTATCTAGCAGGATATGTTGCGCACCGATATATAACAAAATATCCTTCTTTAAATTTAGGAATGAAAAGAAAAGAATTACCAACTACATCTGCCGATAGCTGGATTTGTAAATTATCTAGGGGTCATCTTATAGAGCCTTCACATGATCTTATGGTTATTGCTAAAGATATGGAACAACAGTTTAATAACCTGCACGGAAAATATTTTGACAAAAATAGGTTCGTTATTAAACGAATCGTAAATGTATTGAAATGCAAATATCAAGATTTTCCAGAAGCTATTTTACAATGTTTAGTTCGTTCACGAACGCACATAAGAATTAAACAATTTATATTGCATTTAAAAGGTATGGATACCAGTGATCGAACGAAACTGTGTAAAAAAATGAGAAAAATAACGAATAATTAGAATAAGGTTGTACACAAATCAAGGCAACTTACTGTGAACTGCTATAAAATAGCATTAAATTTATATTTATTTAAATAAAGTTTATTATTTGCACAATTTAGTCCGAATTAATTTTACTTTGTACTATAAAAAGCAACGCTATCACGCATTTACGAATTATCGGCGTCCGGCCGTCTTAACTCCAAGACTACGTCATGCGCGCAGCCGTTGCATTTTCGTCAGGTCTATGCACACACCATCCAATATTTACGCCATGCTACCTGCCACCCTAATGTCGCTGGCGTCTCCTTTATATATATGACTCGTGTAACGACGCAATTCTTGGGGTGCGGAATTTGGTGCGTCGTATATAAGACGCCAGATTCCACATTCCCAAGATAGCGTCGTTTTGGCCAGATCGACGTCATACAGAGGCTCTGGCAACAACTTCTCCCTCCACGAAGGAGAAGGGACGGTCCGCGTCGCTGTGCGAAGGAAGCCGACGCCGGGCTATAAAACCGCCGCTCCGGCACAATTTAAATGACTCCGAACTCCGAACTTCGAACTCCGAACTCCGAATTCAAATTCGATTAGTAATTTTGGTTGTCCGAGAATATTTGAAAATTTAACTTGAATCTTAAATTCCAGTTAAATTTCGCCAGTTTTGCCCCGAAGTAATTTCCGGTGTTCATATCGCCGCAAATTGCTTAATTGTGAATAAAAACTAATTTCATTTCATAACCTGTTCTTTTGGTCTTCAGTGAAGTGTGGCTATTTTGCTTTGAGTAAGTAATTTCAAATTTAAGTTCTGACCTGAAACCTCTAACCTGTTTTCCGCTCCCGAATCCGATCCTAGTTAGTATAGTTTATCCTGGTGGACCGTATGTGGCATAATACAAGACGGCTCTCATCAGGGTAAGCTTCCCCAAGGTAGGGCATATGTGCTTGCAACAAGTGAACTACCTTGTTTAAATCCCCAATTAGTTATTCCGAGTAATGTTTTGCTTTTATGAGTGACAGTTTCGTAACACGTAGAACAAAACACCAATTACTCAGTTCCGAACCAGCCCTACGGAGTTTTACCCTATATGTGACAACAATACGTAACAAGTAGGGTGAAACATACGTAAACTACCGTAGTCCTGTCCATCGACTTGGGTCAGAACTAAGTTGGGTTGTAATATTCTTCCTTCTTATACTTTTGTAATTTAAATAAAACACATATTGGTTTTATTGTTTAATCAATTACCCCTTCGTTACACATAACGAGTATAATAATTATTACTATCTAATCAATGTAAATCTACACTTATATATATATGTTATAGAATGCCACCTTGCTGAATTGGACATTCCATATCACAGGTAGTTGCACTGGAGGTTGTTCACCTAAGTAATTGCTAATTGTAATAGATAATTGCGACATCCAGTACACCTTCCCCTTCCCCTTCAAACCAGCCAGTAACCGAATTTTAATTTAATTAACTTTTAACCGCCCTGTATATTAAACCTGTTCAATAAATTCACCGACCGACATAAAATATAATTATTTTAAGACTTACCTGGTCACACTTCCACTCAAACACTTTAACCCGCACCTGGCAACCTATTAGTGGTTGCTCTCACATTCATTGTTTCAATTAAACATTCCGTTTTACCAATCAATTGCTGTTGACGTTCCGCCATATTTACTTGTCCAAAAGATAAGGCATTCACTTTCAGTAACGTAACCGCAGCGACCCCTTTGATTACTCCCGGCAATCTGCCGTTTTAACCAAACAGATAACTGTAATATTTATTTCAAAATCCAGAGCCGGACTTATAATAATTTGTCAATAAAATTGGTAAATTTTATTAATGTACATAGTATTCTTATTTCATTCATTTATTAATTTGTGTTATTAGTTTTAGTTATATAAACCGTTAATTTTGTTAATTCCAGTAACCTTGCAAAACACCTGTAAATATTCTGTAAATAAATTGTTCTTTAGATTTGTTAGGTTTTATTTTCAAAGTCCGACGAACCCTGGGTACTCCGAGCTACTCCCTGGCACAAATAAATTCTGTGGCGACCTCCTCCTCACGAGCTAGGGAGCTAGGTCGTTGCACTCGTTGTATACCTGATGGGTTTTTTCTTATCTTATTTTTCGATTTCGACTATTTTAGAAATCTACGCAGGCCACCCCAATGTTGATGGTGTCTCCTTTATATATAACTCGTTGTATGCCTGATGGTTTTTTTTCACCTTATTTTTCGATTCCGACTATTTTAGAAATCTACGCAGCATACCTGATGGGTTTTCAATCTTATTTTTCGATTTCGACTATTTTCGAAATCTACGCAGATACGACCCAGTAACTTGCATGTTTAAATGTGCACCATGAGCTATTAAAAGCCGAATTATATGGAGATGACCCCCTGCTCCCTGCTCTTCTATATTCACATATATTGCTTTTAAATGGTTGTCCTCATTTTCCTATTACGACTGTAGCACTTCTACCTGCTTACCCTTCTATACTGATGCAGCCTCCTTTATATATAACTCGTTAATTTTTTTTCGATTACAGCTATGTCATTGATGGTTTGTAATACTTACAATATTTGTGGAAAAATACGATTGAAATGGAACGAACATTTTCATAATATTTTTCTTGATGACGAATATTATTATTTATTGAATTATGAAGGGTAAAAAAAACCCTTCTATTGCTGAAAGAATATGTGAAACAATAAAAAATAATAAAATAATTGGTACTATATATTTAATAATTTTAAAACAATAATGTATAACTTGTAGTTGATGTTTTTATATTTTTTTATTGATAATAAGAATAAAACATGTTTTAGTTATTTTACAAAGTCGTTTTTTTCAATCCAAGAATTGTGAGAAGAATCAAAACACTATTGTAATTTTAGAAAAAGACGTGGCATTAGCCAGACTTGAAATAGCATTACAATGTTTAGTTGAAGCCAAAAGAATGTCTGCTAGATCGGCTGACAAAGTTATAAAAGATTTTCAATCTTTTATTAATAACAAAGTTGTAATAAGCAAAATAAAAGATTACAATGAAAATAACAAGAAGAATGTAAAAGATAACGAGCAAAGATTAGATAAGTTATTTTATAATCTATGTTTAAGTTATGGAAGTGAAGATCTTTTAAACTTCATTAAACTGGTGATGATTTTATCGCATGGGAATGCTGCTGTGGAAGGAGGATTTTCGATTAATAAACAGTGTTTAGTTGAAAATCTTTTAGAAAATTCGCTTGTAGCTCAAAGAATGGTCTACGATTCTATTATGTTTTATGGAGGTATAAAAAACATTAATATTACTAAAAATATGATTAGTAGTGTAAGAAATTCCTCTGCAAAGTATAAAGAGGCATTACGGTAAATAAAATACGCTTGAAGAAGCAAATGAACTTGAAAAAACCAGAAAACGGCAAGCTACTTTATGTATTCAAGAGCTTGAAGACAAAAGAAGAAAACTAGTTTCTGATTCGAAAAAAATGGAACTACTTTTAGATGAAGAAATAATAGAATTAAAAAAAAAATGAGTGCAATGACCAAATTTAATCCTGTAGTAGTGTTAGAGATTAGATGTTAATTTTTTTCTTTGAAATTTATTTCCTTTTTATTAGTTGTAGGTATGTATATAAATAAAAATATAAAACTCTGGAATTTTGTATTTTTGTTGCTGGAAAACCTGAAAAAATCAGGGAATTTTAAAGTTTCAGCTTAGTATCCACACTTCTTTAGACATTTATTGACAGACGAATTTCTTCAAAAAGTAATTGATCAAACAAATTATTATGCAGCGGAACTTTTCTTGTCGGTAAATACCAGGGAGAAATCGAGAATAAATGAGTGGAAGGACATTACTAAAGATGAACTTTTGACTTTTCTTGGTCTACTGTTACATATGGGCAACATTAGATTGAATAGGCTTCAGGACTACTGGAAAACAAGCCCATTGTTTAATATTGGTATTTTTGGTCGCAGTATGTCCAGAAATCATTTTTTGTTAATAATGCGTGCACTCCATTTTAAATTAAATTAAAGAATCCTAAGGAAAATGAACGAGCTGCAACCGACAGATTATTTAAAGTTAGGGCGCTTATCGACTTATTCAATAAAAGAGTTTCTGAAGTATTTATCCCGGTCGTGAGCTAAGTTTAGATGAATCTATGGTTTTGTGGCGAGGAAGATTGATTTTTCGGCAATACATCAAAAATAAGCGTCATAAATATGGGATAAAACTGTACATGCTAACAGACCCTAAAGGTATGATATTAAAGTTTATGGTCTACACGGGTTCGTTGGATGACATTGGGGGCAAAGGACATACAGAAAAAGTTGTACTGCATTTACTAGAAGAAAAACTAAATGTCGCCGTCGGTCACAGTGTTTATATGGACAATTTTTATAACAGTTACGACCTTGCAAAAAAATTATTGAAAGAAAAAACTCACTGTACTGGTACACTGAGAGTAGATAGAAAAAATACACCAACTGATGTAAAAACAACGAAATTAAAAAAAGGTGAAACGGTAGGGAGATATGCAAATGGTGTACTTATTGGCAAGTGGAAAGATAAGCGAGAAGTAACCTTTGTTTCAAATGAATTTGAAAATCAAATGATTGAAGTACAAAACAAGCGTAAAGAAATGAAGGAAAAGTCTCTGCCAATAGTGCAGTACACCAAATTTATGTCAGGTGTAGATCGACAGGATCAAATGTTGTCTTACTATCCATGTGAGAGAAAAACGATTCGATGGCCAACCAAAATTTTTATTCACATTATACAAATAATGCTCATAAATTCGCATAATTTGTACAATAGATATTCAATGAACAAAAAGAGCTTGTATGATTTTCAAAAAGCAATAATAGAAAAACTTTTAAAAAATTTTCTAGAAACATGTGTCGCGCCACTTCCCCCACCAGATAATCAGCATTGTCTAACAGTACGCAAAGAAAAGACAGCTAAAAAGACAGTGCGAAAACAATGCAGCAATTGTTACAAAAAAGGAAAACACAGATACCATTTACGTTTGTAATACGTGCCCTAATCAACCGGGATATTGTTTAGATTGCTGTAAAATTATCTGTTAATGTAATTTTTAGATTTAGCTTTAAATGTCGCGCCAGTGTGTGCTAGCGTGCGCATCCCTTTGATGCGGCTGCTCAGACCGGGCAGTTGAACATGAGCAGTGACATGAGACAGATGCTAAAGTCTTGTGGCTTAAGGACGCTTAAGGTCCCATATTTCATGTACCAATTCAATGTAAATAAAGACAATTAAAATTATCAAAAACCAGCGGCTACAGTACATTATATTGTTAACATTGGTCCTTCGAACTGGATTGGTTTTTGAAAAACAACAAGTCTATTATTTAAATCATCATTCCTTGCTAAAAGGGAAGCAGACGCTACGTTTCCCAGCAGTGCATGGTATATCACGTGCACACCTTGGACGATTGAGGCAGCGGACCAGTACGTTATTAGGCAGCTTACAACTGGAGAACAACGAACACAAAAGGTATCGTGACAATTCAGTTGGCCAACTGGAATACCGCAGACCTGTCTATCCTTTTCTTTCCCAAACATTTCCATTACATGTCTTTATTTGTGTAAAACATTTATCAATTATTGGGTGGAAATTGCTTAATAATTACCCCTTTTTATTGCAAATCAGTATTTTATTGCGTTTAACTATTCACTATTACATTACGCATAGAAATGGAAGAGATACAAAGATTAAATAGATTGCGGGGTACAGCTAAACGAAAATTAACTAACTTCATTACCTTTTTAAAAGTCTTTAAAAATGCTGACGGTACTGAACTTGCTACAGCAACAAATGCGCAAATAAAAGAATTACGTATTCGTGTAGAACAATTTGAGAGCTTGTTGAATGAATTTGAAGAAGTACAACTACAAATTGAATGTACTTGTACTGACGCTGACCTTGAGGGTAATTTTGGTGAACGGGATCAATTTGTAAACTCTTATTTAAAAAACTTATCTATTGCAAAAACATTATGGGATAAATTTACTGGTAGTACGGAAGCAGTAACGAGCACTAAGGTCATTGATGAAGATAATCAAAGTCAGTGCAGTGGCACAGGTAGAAATGATTTTGATAATCAAAGTCAATGCAGTGGCACAAGTAGAAATAATGATCAATTTCAGCACATTAAATTACCGACCATTAGTTTGCCAACATTTAAAGGCAATTATAATAGTTGGCTAGAATATAAAGACACCTTCCAATCTTTAATACACGAAAATCCCAGCATCAATGCAATTCAAAAATATCACTATTTGCGGGCATCCCTAGAGGGAGACGCTATGAAAGTAATTCAATCGCTAGAATTTTCAGGTAACAATTATAATTCAGCATGGGATCTGCTTTGTTCTCGATATAACAATCCGCGATTGCTAGTCCATAATCATTTAAAAGCACTATTTGATATTGAAAGTCTAAATAAAGAAACTGCAATCGGATTGCGGAATATAATTGACAAAGTGTCTGAACATTTACGTGCTCTAGAGACATTAAAACAGCCAACCCAGCATTGGGATACTTTAATTATTTTCATCATTGCTATGAAATTAGATAAATCTACTGCACGTGAGTGGGAAAGGCAAAAGGTTACCAATGAGTATCCAAAATTAGAAGATTTTACTAAATTCTTAAGGGCAAGGGCGGATTTGCTAGAAACATTAGAAATAAACCTCGGCATCAAGACCTATTGTCCCAAAGAGCAACAAGGCAGCCGACCTCCTATTCGTCGAGCTTCCTTGGTGGCTGCTAATCCGACATGCAACTTTTGTCAGGAAGGGCATACTATCTACAATTGTAGTAACTTTCTAAAATTACCTGTTCTTGAGCGGCTAGAGAAGGTAAAGCAATTACAATTATGTCCAAATTGTCTGTGGACAGGGCATGAACTTTCGAAATGTCGTTCACGTCCTTGCAAAAAATGTCGGTTAAAACATAACTCTTTGCTCCATCACGAACGTAGTTTGCAAAGCGATGAAGGGGCGTCACGTCCTCAAAGTGACACACAAATTGCACTGTCCTCGTATACGAGTGAGAAGGCGGTATTGTTGTCTACGGTAGTTCTCTCGGTTTACGATTCAAAAGGAAATAAACACGAGGCTAGGGCATTATTGGACAGCGGTTCTCAATCTAATTTTATAACGAGTAGTTTGTGCAAAAGGCTTAAACTGAAGCAATCCGCAGTAAACATTTCCATAGTAGGCATAAGCCAAATTACTTCAGCTATTGACTCCAAATGTGAGGTTGATGTGAAATCACTAAATAGTTATTTTTCTACAACGTTGTGTTGCTATGTCTTACCAAAAATCACGGAGGCACTCCCAACCCGCGTAGTAGACACAAAAGACTGGAACATTCCAGAAAATATTCCATTGGCTGATCCAAACTTTAGTAAACCAGGCGAAATAGATATGCTTATTGGGGCAGGAGTTTTTTGGCACATCCTGTCTGACCAAATAATTAAATTAAAACGCGGTTTACCAATTCTACGGAGCACTTCATTTGGGTGGATCGTTTCTGGAACCTTTGATGAGCCAATTAAAAAAACATTTTGTCATCTGTCTAAAACTGTTAACTTAAGCTTAGATGATGAGATAAGACGATTTTGGGAAATTGAAGAAAGTTCAAGTCATAAATCCATTTTATCTCACAATGATCTTGAATGTGAGAATCACTTTTGCAAAACCATGGTTCGAAATGACAGTGGCCGATTTGTGGTTCGCATTCCATTGAAACATTCTTCATCTCTCCTTGGCAGTTCATTAAATACGGCAATTAAGCGTTTATATCAATTAGAACGCAAATTTAAAAGCAGTCCTACATTTAAGCAGGCGTATTCAGACTTCATGACAGAATACCGTGAGTTGGGGGCATATGTCTCTTCAAGACGGTGTTGAGCAGTCAAACATTACGTACATTCTTCCCCACCACGGCGTTGTACGCGAGGATAGTGCGACAACAAAGTTGCGAGTTGTGTTTGATGGGTCGTCTCCTTCGGACTCAGGTTGGGCTTTGAATGATTTACAGTTTATTGGTCCCACCATCATAAACGATATAGTAGATATTCTTTTACGATTTAGACAATATAAGTTCGTTGTTACATCAGACATTGCTAAGATGTATCGGCAAATTTTGGTCAGTCCTGAGGACAGGAATTTACAAAAAATTGTATGGAGAGATAACCCAAATAGTCAGGTTCAAATCTACACATTAAACACGGTCACGTACGGAACCGCTTCCGCTCCGTACTTGGCCATAAGATGCTTAAAGCAGCTAGCTTATGATAACCAAATTAAATTCCCCATTTCATCCACTATAATAGCTAGAGATTTTTATGTCGATGACCTAATTACGGGTTTTAGTTCTGAAGAGGAAGCAATTAAAATATCCAAGGAAATATCTCAACTCTTGGAGGAGGCTCATTTACCTTTACGAAAATGGCACTCAAATAGCCAACTTGTCTTGAACGCTCTACAAGATGTTCATGATCCCATTAGTATTCTCCCATTAGGCGATAACCAAACTCAAAAAACTCTAGGTGTTTGTTGGAACAGTACCGCAGACATTCTAACCTATAAGATTTCGGCGGTAACTAACCGAGTAATATCGAAAAGAGTAATTTTATCAGAGAGCGCTAAAATATTCGATCCCCTAGGCTTAGTGAGTCCATGTGTAATCCTGGTAAAGATCATCCTGCAAAAGTTGTGGTCGTTAAAGTTAGATTGGGATGACACAGTTCCACAGGAGATAGAGCATAAATGGATATCTTTAAGAAATAACTTCCTTGTTCTAAATGAATTTAGCATAAATAGACATGCCGTTTGTCATAAAGCTTCTCATATTGAGCTTCATGGATTTTGTGATGCGTCACAAGATGCTTATGCTGCTTGCATCTACTTAAGAAGTGTTGACAGCAAAAATAAAGTACATGTTAACCTTCTTTGTGCAAAAACAAAGGTAGCACCCCTTAAACTGTTAACGATTCCTAGGTTAGAGTTGTGCAGTGCTGTTCTACTAGCACAACTCTTTAAGAGAGTGTCAGAGGCACTCACAATCAGTTTTGATCCATTCTTCTGGAGTGATTCACAAATAGTTTTGGCATGGTTAAAAACGGATCCAAAACGTCTTCAGTTGTTTGTTGGTAATAGGATTGCGGAGATACAGGCGCTTACTTGCATCGATAAATGGCATCATGTTGGGTCAAAAGATAACCCGGCGGATTTAGGTTCACGCGGGGTAATGCCCGATATTTTGCTTACGTCACAATTATGGTGGCGTGGACCCGAATGGTTGTCTAATACAGACTTACAATGGTCAAAAATAAATGAAGTAGATACAACTATTACCTTACCTGAGTTAAAAAAGAGCCGTAATGTGTTCGTTGTGACTAATCTCGAGTCATTTCCATTTGAAAGGTTTTCACAATTTAAGAAACTGCAACGAACAATGGCTTACTGTATTCGATTCATGTCAAACGCCCGGAAACCCAAGTCTAACCGGTATATGGGCACGCTAACGGTTGATGAACTAACCAATAGCCTAAAAGTATTAATAAGATTAGCTCAACAACACGATTTTTCAGAAGAAATTAAAACTTTAAAGTCGCAAGAAGGGGAACATATTAAATCCAATATAGCTGGATTGTCTCCGTTTCTTGATGACAATAATTTGTTACGTGTGGGTGGTAGGTTAAAATATTCAAATTTACCGTTTGATACAAAACATCCTTGGCTATTAAGCGGCAAACACCACTTCACAAAATTGATATTTAATCACGAGCACCTTGAATTATTGCACGCAGGTCCTCAGTTATTACTGTCTCGCGTAAGACAAACTTATTGGCCTACGTCAGGAATGACAGTTGCTAAGCAAGTTGTGCGTAACTGTATAAAATGCTTTAGGTTTCGGCCAAAATTTAATAACCCAGAAATGGGAGATCTTCCTCAAGGTCGTGTCACCATATCGAATCCATTTGACAATACAGGCGTTGATTACGCTGGGCCATTCATGTTAAAAGATAGAAAAGGTCGTGGAGCCAAAACATCAAAGGCATATGTTTGCGTATTTGTTTGCTTCGTTAGTAAAGCAATACATTTAGATCTGGTCACTGATCTCACTACAAATTCTTTTCTTGCTTGCCTCAGACGGTTTGTATCGAGGCGGGGAAAACCAAAAAACATCTTTTCCGACAATGGTACGAACTTTGTGGGAGCATATAAACAATTAAAATGTTTAAATGAATTTTTTGAAAACAATGTTGACGTCATAGTGAATAGTTGCGCTAGGGAAAATATAAAGTGGCATTTCATACCTCCCAACTCCCCTCACTTTGGAGGCTTATGGGAGGCTGGTGTTAAGAGCGTAAAACAGCACTTGTTAAAAGCAATCGGGAGTATAAAACTCATTTATGAAGAATTCCTTACGGTACTTACACAAATAGAGGCAATATTAAATAACCGCCCTCTTTATCCGTGTTCTAATGATCCTAATGATTTCCAACCATTAACACCTTTCCATTTCTTAATTGGGAGGTCATTAACAGACTTACCAGATCCAAGTCTAGCAGATATACAAGTAAACCGGTTGTCACGATACCAATTACTTCAGCAAATAAAACAAAGTTTTTGGTCTCGTTGGTCAAAAGACTACTTAACGCAACTTCAAAGGAAGAACAAATGGAGTAAACCGGCAGTAGCTCCAGAACTGGACACACTTGTCCTTGTAAAAAATGATAATCAACCATCTTGCCATTGGAACCTTGGTCGAATCACCGCCATCCATCCTGGAAACGATGGCATCATTCGAGTGGTTAGTGTAAAAACTGCAAAAGGCATTTTTAAACGCGCTGTGACTAAAATTTGTGCGCTACCAAAGGACGAAATGGTACGAGTACAGTGAAAATGTTAATTAGTAGTTCATTTTAATGTAAATTATAGCTTATATAGAATTCATTGATTTTACTTTCTTATGTTCAGAAATTATGTTTAGCTTACCTATAGGACTTTCCTTAATTTTGTCTTGTACAATTCCCGATAATTGCACAAGGCGGGGAGTATGTTAATGTAATTTTTAGATTTAGCTTTAAATGTCGCGCCAGTGTGTGCTAGCGTGCGCATCCCTTTGATGCGGCTGCTCAGACCGGGCAGTTGAACATGAGCAGTGACATGAGACAGATGCTAAAGTCTTGTGGCTTAAGGACGCTTAAGGTCCCATATTTCATGTACCAATTCAATGTAAATAAAGACAATTAAAATTATCAAAAACCAGCGGCTACAGTACATTATATTGTTAACATTATCCATGATTAACATTTCTTTGTTTTTAAGTTTTTTTATTACTACTTGACACAAAATTAAATTGGTTTGTTTAAATTTAGGATTCAAAATTATATTACCATATATTTCACTACATTTATAAGATTTATTTTCATTTTTAAAGTTTTGATTTTGAAGTTTTATTTTGTTTAAGTATATGTTTAAGTTTGTTTTTTAATAAATACATTATTGGAATATCATTTTTCTATTTTTCGTAGCTCAAATACATTAAAATAATCATCCCGCGCTGGTGCGTGAACGGCATCTAGTAAGAAATTTAATACGCACTGCCGGTCACGCGCCAGCGCGTGAAAAAATAAAAATATTGTAATAGGTTCATTTGATAATAAAAACACATTTTTGAAATATAATGTTGGTTACTAAACCTCAATCTCAAACTAAAATTTAAAAAAAAAGAATGGCTTCTAGGGAACGAGTCCAGTGACCTAGCGGCAGCGAACGTGTTAAAATTAGCAGAAGTCGTTCAAAAGAGGGGGTATCCGATTGACGATTTTGATGAGAGTCATTAAGACTAAGTTTAGGTTTGTTAAAAATAGCTGTATTTTAAATATAAAAACTTGGCACAAATCGGACACAAAAGTAACTATTATAGTATACTGCTATTGTGCCCACCGTAATTGTAAACGCTTTTAATTTATAATCAATCCCGCGATAAATGGAAATGGTGAAACAACCGTATCTGGGTTCAGCAGTGGAATTAAATGTTCCAGGCTTCCCGCGAACTAGGCATGTCAGAGGTGTTAAAAGGACCATGTTAAAAAAATGCTTTCTTACAAGGCTCCGTCGTCCGGGCAGAAGATATTGAAGCAGCTGATCCTGGCATGATACACCGGTAAATATCTGGTCCGAGAGTGTGTACAGACGTGTAAGGATGGGGGCACTTCATAGAAAAGAAAGACATGCGGTTGATATCATCGATGTACTTTTGATGAAGAGGGGACATGACTTACTTAGATCTTTCATCTATTTTGCTGGGGATCCATCCACAGTGAAGATCATCAGCAAGGAACAACTGGACGTGGGCCTCATGACATGCATCAAGGGAGGAAAATTGTTGGAACTGCACCTGGATGCGACCGGAAATGTGGCGAGACGACCCTGGTATGTTAAAAAGCGCATTTATTATTACGCTGGTGTAATTAGCACCTCAACCGGTAGGGACCTGTTTTAAAATTAATTTGTTGTCGCCACGATAAATCGTGGATAAGTTCTTGGCTGACAAATTTTAAATATTATATCTGCGAGACGCCACTCCTGGTAATTGGCCCCTATACGAACGGGTGGTGACCGACATGAGCTATGCGCTTATAAATTCAGTGTTACATAGTTGGAATGGAACAACATTGAGGAGGTACTTAAACCTCTGCTACTCCCTTCTTAAAAGACCAGGGAAGATTGAAAGATGCCAACTGTGTATTGATCAGTCTATGTTGCGTAAACCGTGTGCTACATTAAAGATCAAAAATTATACTTTTCATTAAGGGGAAACAAATGTTGGAAGGACATGACACCTTTGCAAAAGATGCAAGAAAATGTACTTCCGATAACGATAAAGGGACAAAAGTTTTTTGGTCGAGAATGTTTCGGCAATTTTTAACATTTTAGATTTGCAGATTGTTGGCGTGTGGTACAAATACTTTTCGTTTATTCTTTTATCTCCTTACAGTAGCCAAGCCGTCTCAGAAGCAATCGAAAAATGCGTAACCATCGCCACGTCCAAAAGATGTTCCGCTGAAGAAAAAGAAAAGGCGGCTATGGTCACTTCCAAAAATACTCTCTCCCGTGGAAAGTGACACGTTAAAAACCTGCACGTCGTTTTACGATCATTTTCTCCAAATTTCAGAATTCTGTGACATCGATGTACTCTAGCCAGAGACTGACAAAGATAATCAGAATCCGTACTTCAATCCCCAGTTTAACGAAATGCTTCGCTTCTGGAAAAGTATTTGCTATTATTTCCCTTATGGGCTGGCGTTTCTTTGGTTTCAGTTTCCACAACAAACTCGGGCAGTGACAGATGTAGTAATGCCATCGTGGACAATTGGTTCGGGTACGTTAAAAATGTTTTAGGCGTTAACAGAAGATTCAAGTGCAGCGAATTCCTTAGAACTGTCATGAAAGTGAGGGCTCTGCATCCAGAAAGAATTAAAGTACGACATTCCTCCAACTGGATGTGCTACAATTCGTAAGAGGAAACCACCTGCCGATGTGACTGCAACGGAACAATGGGAGAAACGAAAAAAAAAGGGGAATTTTCGTATTTCAACCAGTTATATTTGAACCGATCCCGTAATAGCAAGCTTCCCCAAACCGCAGCCAAAAGAAGAAAAATTGTCAACATGCAGAAAAATAGACGCAAGTATACAAAGAAAATGCAATACGAAAAAGGCTGCGAGCCCGACACAACGTGGGAACAATTACTGATTCCAGAACCTCAATTGTTGAGAAATGGTTTAGTAGCGTATACGCATAAAATGGGAATTAATAAAAAGAAAATATAACAACAAAAGGCAGAGCTGCTAGATAGCGGGAAAGTCGGAACAGTACGGTCCATACTAAATATCAGACGATGGACCCGAATATACGGTGAAAGAAGGTTGCTTAGCCACCGTAATGTGCCACTCCAAGGACAACATTCCTTGCGAGGCGTCAACAACACGTTCGGTCATATTTGCGCCAGAATTGGCCGAACTTCTTCGTTGGTTCTATCGAGTGGACGTTCTGCAAGACGACTTTGACGGGGTAAAATACCCCATGCCCCACGTTCCACCCGACTGGGACATGTAGCGCCAAAGTCGCCGGACCGGCAAATAATTAAAGTACCCATGACCGATCTGATACACGGATTGTTCAGTAGTGAGGAAGACTAGGAGAATAACGCGAAAAAAACCAAAACCCCGCATGCCACCCCCTCCCCCCGGTATGTTCAACAGGGTCCGACACATTCCACTTGAAGTGGGTCGCGACGTGTACACTGCCGAATTCCGTAGAGCCATCGGCAACGTAGACGTGGCCGGATTAAGAACGAGATGCGAGCCGCAAGCCTGAACGCGACCTTCAACCATTCCTATCTGACGTACGATGCCAGGCACCTGCTGCATCCGGCCATACTGCTACATTCCACCGCTGTGCGCACGGAAGCCGTCGATCACTGCATATCATATTAAAACATATACCTGAATTTGAGAAAATCAATTATTTGCGTATACATGTTTATACCGTAACAACCTAAACCTCCAGGCCCATTTTATATACTACTATTAGTAAAAATATACAAATTAATAAAGATGTTATACATATATTAATGTTAACTAAAGCTACAGTTTCATTTTTGTTGGATAAAAAATTTATCTAGACTTACTTCATCGCAATTATCACAACATAATTTTAAAACTTTTCTATACGGTATATGTTTAAACCACTTTACATTCGATTATATTCTTAAAAAACATAGTGAACTTTGTGTAAATGCGAATAAAACTAAAATTGTAATGCCTCCTGATAATCATAGTGAATACATACGGTTAGACATTTTAAATATCAAGAGAAAGTTCTTTTGGCGATCTATGCAACACACCTGCACAACATTAGGCCCAACAAACGCAAAGCCAGCATAGACAGCCTCAGTTTCTCAAAATAAAAAGTCTTGCTCTAGATGAAAGATTTCTCATATTATATGTAATATTATAGCTCCCTATGTTTGAAATGAAATTATATCTGATTTACAGACAACTAAATTTTCAATTATTATTGATGAAACGACAGACGTCAGATATTATAAAGCTACATTGGGAAAAGTGCAAGATATTTTCTTTGCCTGGATTGAATTGTAAAAGTCAGACAGCGACATCGTTTAAAATTCCATTGTCAATTTATTCGAAAATCTTTTGTGCCTATTACGTACATAATCGGATTTTGTTCAGACAATGCGTCGGTAATGATGGGCAATTTAAATGGAGTTAAAGCGCGATTTCAGAAAATAATACCAAATATTTTTGTAATGCCGTGTACATCACATTCCTTACTTTTATGTGCGTCCAAAGCATGCAAAGTTTTGCCGGAAGGGACTGAAAATCTCTGTCATGACATATATAATTATTTTGCCCATAGTTCAAACAGGAAACTTAATTATAAAGCTTTACAGAAACGAATAAATAATTCACTTTAACGAAATTTGCATATATTTTTTACACTGTTGCACAGTGGGTCAAAAGCCCATTCTAGGATATATAAATTCAAAATAGAAAAACATTGATGCCGAAATACGTATAAAGCGAATAAATCTTGTTATTTCCAGTTAAAATCGATATTTTATTTAATATTTATTATTTATAGAAAAAATATATTTTTTTATACAGTGCATTATAATTATATAATCTAAAACAGTTGTAATATGAATTATTTCAAGTTAATATACCGTGTGTTCAAGGATGGACGTCCGAATAAGAGTAAATGAGAAAAAAAACTAATTGGGTAAGTATATTCTGGAGTTAGGTCCTGCATGGTCTCGAACTTGAACGCAGTGCAAAATATATTCAATCCTTGGTATATACAGGGTGTTTTACGGACAAATTTAGAAAAGGTAGCAAGAACAAACTACATTTATTTTTAAAGATACAACATAACTTTATGTACAGAAGCTGTTTATAATGAAAATATATGACCAATTACAAATTTTTGAACACATCAGCCAACTTTGATAAATTCATTAAATACGAAGAACCTAGTACCTACCGAATGAACGCACAAAAAGATAACAAAAAAGAATATGGAAGAGCGGTTCTGCGTTTTACCGCCGATATCTTCTACGTCATGCGGGGTATAATAATGGAATATCTATCACGCCGTAATTGGCGATATGTAGTAATTATTATAATAAGATTACAAACAAAAGAATGTACTCGAACCCGATGCTTAATGGTAAAGTAATTTCACTTATCTCTCGCCGACGATTCCTGGGCGGTTTCACGATGGAGATTCTGTTTATTCCATCACCAGAGACAAAGCCAGTGAGCGTGACGTTTCAGCAATGGCGGAACAAATGCGCAAATACCTTGCTACTATAGACAAAACTTTACGCTTATTGGCTTATAGGCCAGTTGAACACATGGCTAGACGACTAGAATTTTGTTTTCTTATCTAAGGAAAGCTACAAGACGATCCATTTTTGTCTAGGAAAATAATTTTTTTCTGACGAAGCTACATTTACGTCTAATGGAACAGTGTCTTCGCAAAATTGTCGATGGTGGACTGAGTCCAATCCTCACTTTACGATTAAAACTCGCAATCAATATTATTTTAAAACTAACGTTTGGTGCGGCATTTACAAGCATAAAATAATTGGCCCTTTTTTTCGGCAATCTATGACTAGTCAACGATATCTAAATTTTTTACAAAATCAGTTGCTTGATTTTCTTCGTGATCTTCCAAGACATGAACGGCAATAATAACCATGGCCGCACGACGAGGTGTAGCTGCACCAACAATCATTGTTGGTCCAGCCCTTGTTTTAAATTATGACGCGATTATGTTGGAAAACTGGTCTCAGTGATTGCTTCAGTTTGAGGATCAAGTGGCTGTTCTAAGATGGTTAACTGCGAGGCGGTTAATCAAAAAATTTCATATGTGTCAAACTTGTGACATTTTGTGCTTCTTTGTGCGATCTGTACAAACATTGGACGATTATCAATGGAAGTGTAGAACGTGTAGTGCCACCAAAGCACTTCTCACAGGATCCTTTTTTACCCGAAGCTTCGCGTACCACGGTAGATTGGTGCCCCCTCTGCCGGGACGTGTACCATGATCACCTGCTTAACTATCCAACCGTCGCGTCATGGGGGGGCCGCATGAGGATGGAACGTCAAAGGTCGTGGAAATCGACGAAACCAAATATTTCCATCGGAAATACCATCGCAGCATGTGGAAGGAGGGCACTGGGTGTTTGGGGGCATTGAGAGAGGTTTCGAGGCATGCTTGCTGGTGGAAGTGCCCGACGGGAGGAAGGCGACGCCTTCTGCTTTGATCCAGCAGTATATACCGTGTGTCCCTGGGAAGACGGAACATAGGGATCTTATAATGCTAATTTTTTAAAATGATCCACGAGTGCTTTGAAGCATTCGCCTTGAAACAATTACACGAATATCACCGATTGTTAACGATTTCCATGCCGATCATGTATGATCGTCTCCAGATCAACATTTTTGTTTGTGTTTTAAATGTCAATTTACTAAAACCAAAGACAATTAAAGGTTATGTTCATGTTATTTTTTTTAAATGGGGTCCTACCTTAACTGAAGTACAGTTTAGAGCTGACAATCAGTAATCCCAGTTAAATTACATGTGAAGTGTGAAAATTTACTTTAATAGGATGATCTTGATGTATGAACCGAAGAATTTGATGCATCAATCAGTTTTATGATGAAACATGCTACAATGCTAATTGCATAAGCCTGTATTAAGATGAAATCAAGCGAATATTAATATCAGTTAGTGTGTACGAATATGAAATCTTTATTTCTACGGCTATTTAATGTGATCAAATAATTGTTACATTAAAAGAATTTGATTTTTAAGGAGCCGGATTCTTGCATACCACAAAGGAAAGTTTTCTAACACAGATCCACAGCATTATCTTATGTACCTGCTAGTATAATTTTCGTAATTTCATTTTCAGTTTCTAATAATGCGTAACTTGCGAAATGCCTTAATTGTTCACCTAATCCATCATAATCTGAAAAAGATCTTAAAACCATAACGTCAACTGCAAACAAATTATTTTGTATTTATTACCTTTATAATGATACTCAGTCTCATTTAAGTTAATTAAAACATTATCTACATTTACATGAACCAATTTGAGTAAATAATTAATAAATTTATTTCTAACTGATTTTCAAGAGCGCGGCTGTCAATTCGTAGGCGTTTGTTAGTATAACGCACGCGCGTATTACATCTGTATTAGCAAGCGCGTTAAACAGCTGTCATAACGACGTCGACGCTTCCACCAAATAGAAATTTAAAGCACTCGTGGATCATTTTAAAAAATTACCATTGTAAGATCCCTATGTTCCGTCTTCCCAGGGACACACGGTATGTATATATTGTCTGGAACTATCATAGTGTCGGATGGTTGGGCAGCGTACAGGAAAATCGAACAGTTGAGGAGGGGGTGGTTTATATGAACATCAGGTCATAAAGCACCAGCAAAATTTTGTTGACCCTGACAACGCATTCATCCACACCGAATGTGGAGAACATGTGGATGCGGGCAAAACGAAAACTCCGGCGACAATTCGGTACTTCGGAAGCCCTATTTCTCTCCTACTTCCAGGAGTTCCTGTGGAAGAACCTCATGCGCAATAACCAGCTATTTAAGAACTTCCTTGTTTGTGTCGACCAGCAATATCCCTTATAGTATTTCAACATCATTCCTCATTCCATCCGCGGTACCACCCACTAATACTAGGACGCCATTAGGACCATCCCCAACACCCATGATGGATGAGGCCAGTGTTGCAACAGAAAGCAACCCCTTTCAGGGCTAACAATGTATTACAAAGATCCGCAAGACCCTAAATCGTATAGACCGATATGCCTGCTAAACATACTGGGCAAGATATTCGAAAAACTACTAGGAGCCCGACTTCAAGAACATCGAGAAGTAGTCTGCATGGATGAAGCACAATACGGGTTCAGGAAGGTAAATCCACGGAAGACACCGAAAAAGGCTCTGAAAACAGTCGAGGAAGCAGACTCCAAGTATGTCGCGACCATATTCGTCTACATATCGGGGGCCTTTGATAACTTGTGGTGGCCAGCCGTATTCCTACGGCTTAGAGAAATAAACTGTCCAAAAGACAAGCAAGGGTTGCCCGCAGGGCTCCATCTGCAGCCCCATACCATGCCAACTGTTGGCAACACTAGGTAGGAATGAAAACGTAACAGCTACGGTGGCGTATGCCGATGACTTATTGCTAGTAGTAAAGGTAAACTCCAGACTCAACCTATAAAACAAAATGAACCAGGCCCTGTTGGAACTTAATCAGTGGTGCAGGAACAATAAACTATGGAGTAATAAAACCACCTATGCCTTGATGAAGGGAAACCTTAGAAGTGACCCCGTCATTAAGATAGAAAGTAAGAATATTAAAAGGACCCCCACAACAAAATACCTCGGAATATGGATAGATGAGAAGCAAAATTATAGTATCCATATCGAAGAAACATGCAACAAAACGAACATGAACAAAATTATAATAAAAAAATATATTTTAAAATTATAATTAAAACATAAATATACCTGTAATTAAATACCTTTATTAATTAAATATAGGTAGTACCATACTAATCATAATATTCAAACTAATTGTCTAATTTTAATGAATTATTTAATTTTTATAGACCAAGTCAAGCTGCAATGGCCCCCCCAGATTCTAATCAAGCATGTATAAATTCGTAAGTATATTTTCAATTCTAATATACTTTTTTTTTTTAACATTTATACAACCAATGGTAATAAATTTTAGCTATTATTACTGAATGTACGCATCAAGTAGCTTGATTTTCTAGAAGCAGCTTTTCTTATTGTTACAATTTTTTTTAAATTAAAATTAAAACATATAAATATACCTGTAATTAAATACTTTTATTAATTAAATATAGGTAGTACCTACCATACTAATCATAATATTCAAACTAATTGTCTAATTTTAATAAATTATTTAATTTTTATAGACTAAGTCCAGCTGCAACGGCCCCTCGAGCTTCTAATCAAGCATGTATCAACTCGTAAGTATATTTTCAATTCTAATATACTTTTTTTTTTTTTTAACTTTTAAACAACCAATGGTAATAAATTTTAGCTATTATTACTGAATGTACGCATCAAGTAGCTTGATTTTCTAGAAGCAGCTTTTCTTATTGTTACAATTTTTTTAAAATTAAAATTAAAACATAAATATACCTGTAATTAAATACCTTTATTAATTATTAATTAAATATAGGTAGTACCTACCATACTAATCATAATATTCAAACTAATTTTCTAATTTTAATAAATTATTTTATTTTTATAGACCAAGTCAAGCTGCAATGGCCCCCCCAGCTTCTAAATTTAGTGCTGTTGAAATTTAAATTTTTTATCCGGTTATCCGGTTATAAGAATTTTTCCGGTTATCCGATTTTATCCGATTTCGGATAACCGGATATTTTTATTCGTAGATATTTCTTATCCGCGGATAATAGTTATCCGTCTATAATTTTTACGGATAACACGGATATTTTTTTATCCGCGGATAAATATCATCTACAGATAACACGGATATTATTTAACTGCGGATAATTTTTATCTGCGGATAACAGGAAAAATTTATATCCGCGGATAATTTTCATCTTAGGGACATGTAACTGCACTTTAAACTTTAAAGGTACAGTGCTCTTTTGTTCATCTTAAGATTCGTAAGTCTTCATTCTTAAGCCGTCTTAGCAAAGTGTTTTCATTTAGGGCTTTTCCAAGATACAACTTGCTAAGTTGCCTGTTGGCCAAACACGTAATAAGAATAAGCAAATTTTAAAGTTTTAATTTTTATTAATGTTTAGAAAGAAGAGCACTAAACATTTTTTTACCCGTACTAGATAGCAAAATCTAATTTGATTAGTTGTTTATCGGTGGAATAAAATAATATCCGCTTACCAGTGATAAATGTTTATGCGACCATCAACGGATAAATTAATATCCGATTATCCGAAGAATAAAATAATATCCGTTTATCCGCGGATAAATCGATATCCGTTTATCTGCGGATAAAATTTTATCCGGTTAACCGTTTTCGGATTATTCTAAAAATAAAATATCCGGATAAATCTCGAAGAATTATCCGGTTATTCGGATTATCCGTTCGAATCAACAGCACCACTTCTAATCAAGCATGTATAAACCCGTAAGTATATTTTCAATTCTAATATACTTTTTTTTTTTTAACTTTTAAACAACCAATGGTAATAAATTTTAGCTATTATTACTGAATGTACGCATCAAGTACCTTAATTTTGTAGTAGCAGCTTTCTTTACTGTTATCACTGTTTTGCTTTGAGGGCTTCGTGTAAGTTCAAGCTTGCACCACAATTTTTACACGCCCTGTATATTTATTAACGTTTTCAATCTATGCAGACTGCAGGTCAAACACTTCAAAGTTTCAGTATTTGTTACAAAAATATGGATATACAAATTATAAAAAATTAATCAAATGAAAGTTAAACAATGCAAAATGTAAAATTGGATTTATTAGTACTACTACACTTAATAATATAAAAAATGATGCAATTTTTTTTCACAGAAATGAAGACTCCTTTATAAGAAGAGTAAGTTATTAACTATTTATTACCTACATATTTATAACACATTATAAACATTTTTTTTAATAGCAAGCTGCGATGACAGCCATATTGGCTTCTTTAGAAAAAACTGTAAGTTCTTATACAACAACAAAATTTAACTACTGTAATTACTAATTATTTTTTTTTATTTTCAAGACAACAGAACATTTGGAGGAATTCGGCAGCCAGATGCGGCTCACAGAGGAGCCGCATCCAATGACACACATGCCACCCCCCCAAAACGTGGTAAATATAAAAATAAATTTAATACAAAAAATTACATACAATTCATCGTAATATTCATTATTTTAAAATAAATATGTAAAAATAAAACAATTTTTTTATAGCAGTTGCCTCAACATAACAACCGTGGGTAAACAAACGTAAGTACCTACTACACTATATACTAAGTACCTTATTTTTCTTTCTAAACTAAATAAGATTCTTTACAAAATTATTATCAGGATATTAAATAAAAATATCGTTTTTTCTTTTACAATGTCATTTCTCATAAAAAAAATAAATTTAAATGAATTAACTATGTATGTATTGTAAATAGGTCCCAATTGCTATGCCGTCTCTCGGAGGCGACAGATCAATTTTTTAGGGAGTCATCCCCAAATAAGGTCGTACCTAATGAGATAAACCCGTAAGTATAGTTTTTAAAATTAATTGTATTATAAAAAAAATATATTTTAAAATTAAAACATATAAATATTTAAATACCTGTATTAATTAAATATAGGTAGTACCATACTAATCATAATATTCAAACCAATTGTATAATTTTAATAAATTATTTTATTTTTATAGACCAAGTCAAGCTGCGAGTAGCCCCCCAGCATTTACAAACCTGTAAGTATATTTTCAATTGTAATATACTTTTTTTTTTTTTTAATTTTTAAATAAACAATGGTATATAATTTTAGCTATTATTACTGAATGTACGCATCAAGTAGCTTGATTTTCTAATAGCAGCTTTTCTTACTGTTACAAATTTTTTAAAATTAAAACATAAATATACCTGTAATTAAATACCTTTATTAATTAAATATAGGTAGTACCTACCATACTAATCATAATATTCAAACTAATTATCTAATTTTAATAAATTATTTTATTTTTATAGCCAAAGTCACGCTGCAGGTGCCAAACCAGCATGTCCTATAAACCCGTAAGTATATTTTCAAGTATACTTTTTTTTTTTTTTTTAACTTTTAAACAACCAATGGTAATAAATTTTAGCTATTATTACTGAATGTACACGCATCAAGTACGTTGATTTTGTAATAGCAGCTTTCTTTACTGTTATCACTGTTTTGCTTTGAGGGCTTCGTGTAAGTTCAAGCTTGCACCACAATTTTTACACACCCTGTATATTTATTAACGTTTTCAATCTATGCAGACTGCAGGTCAAACACTTCAAAGTTTCAGTATTTGTTACAAAAATATGAATATACAAATTATTAAAAACTAATCAAATAAAAGTTAAACAATACAAAATGTAAAATTAGATTTTATTAGTACTACTACAATTAATAATATAAAAAATGATGCAATTATTTTTCACAGAAATGAAGACTCATTTGCCAGAAGAGTAAGTTATTAACTATTTATTACCTACATATTTATAACACATTATAAACATTTTTTTTAATAGCAAGCAGCCATGGCAGCAATACTTGCTTCCATGGAAAAACATGTAAGTTCTTATACAACAACAAAATTTAACTACTGTAATTACTAATTATTTTTTTTTATTTTCAAGACAACAGAACATTTGGAGGAATTCGGCAGCCAGATGCGGCTCACAGAGGAGCCGCATCCAATGACACACATGCCACCCCCCCCAAAACGTGGTAAATATAAAAAATAAATTTAATACAAAAAATTACATACAGTTCACCGTAATATTCATTATTTAAAATAAATATGTAAAAATAAAACAATTTTTTTATAGCAGTTGCCTCAACATAACCGTGGGTACCGTGGGGGATGGAGAGGCCATCGCGCAAATCGCCGGAGAGGTCGCGGAGGTAGGGGGAGAGGGGTGTTGGTGATTAACCAGTATTATAATCACTAATAACCACCCCATCCCCTTACCTCCGGCTCGGGGATAATTTTGAGAATATTTTTTATTTAAATAATTATAGTTTATTTTTTTTTAATTTTTAATTTTTTTTATATTAAAATTAACATTAATATTAAATAATAATTATAGTTGTACCCTATTCATTTAAATAAAAAAAAAAATTTCCTATCACATAATTTTTATAAAAAAAACACAGAAAAACAAATAGTTATAATAACTATCGATAATACCGGGAGATCGAGAAAGGTTGGCCAAAAAAAAAAAATTTTCCAAAGCGAGTATATCAATCTTTATATTCTCAAGCTGTCACGGCGTTCAAGTATGAAAAGAGGCAGTAAAGAAACGTAAACACACAGCAGCAGCAGTAAAAAAACTGTCAACAGCAGTGTAGCTAATATCACACTAGAAAGAAATTGAAAGATAGTTGGAAGGTACTTTTTTTTCGACAACTTTCTCGATCTCACAATACATTATAATATTCGGAATTAAACTTATTTTTATTACTATAAAAATATGTACTTTTACAGTAGTACAATCTAGTCCGACAACGCTGTCAACATAAATCTGACAACGCGGTGCAAATTCGTTACACGTCACCGCCAATGCATTTCACTTCAGATCGTTTTACATGTTAAGAACGCTCTGCTACATTTATCTATAAGTATTTAAAATATTTGTAGAAACCCTAGTTTTTTTTAAAACTAAAGACCTTTTTATCTAGTGTTTGTGTTGTTATTGTGCTTTGTGTTCAAAGTCACTTTTCTGGTAAAAAAGCCCACAACAACGAAATAACGTAAGTGTATTTTCCTACTATAAATTTAAGTTTTTTCATATAAAAAACAATCGAACGCAATTTTAACAGTACAGAGCTTGTCGTAACACAAACATTTTTACTAATTAAATGTACAAATTTCTAGTTTAATGTATCTATAATAATTTCCCGCATTTTTGAATTAATGGCCTATTAATGGCCCCTTCAAAACAAACAAACCCGTTTTTCTAATAATGTTATGGTTATGTTTTTATTACCTATTATACAGGGCGTCTCGAAAATGGCGCAAAATATATATGGTACGCTGTTCAGTACCGCTAAACAAGTGTGAGAAAAATGTTAGAAAAAATTTAAACGGTTGTACCCTAATTATTCCTATAAGGCAACTACTTTGTATATTAACGCATTAGCGCTACAATCGGGTAAAAGAAAACTCTTATTCCCGCTAAACCTGCTACGCCAACTTGGTATACCGCAAAAGAATTTTTCTTAATAAAATGCGCGACAGAAGCTCACGAAGAAAATGAAAAAAACATTGCCACGGGCATGTACCAAGGTAAAGAAGGGCCCAAATCTCACTTTTACGATATCCTCACTGTTAAATTTAGAAAAGTTCACCCGGATACTACCGTTATAGCTATATCGAATAAATTTAAACAACTGAAAAAACAGCTACAGCTACAGTTCCAAGCACAGCCCGAAGTGCCAGAACATAAAATAATAAAAAACATTATGATATTCTGGACGCACGGATATACCATTGCAACACACCCGCTTTTTGGTCGGAACTAGAAGATCGATAGAAACACATACCTCAACGGCATGCATAAAAAGAACGACAATCGCTATTACAGATGCAACATTTGCAAAAAAAGAACGCTGCTAGTTTCTTATCCGTTGGCACCCGTCGGCGAAAAAATTCTTCCAATACCGATAGAACTGCAAAATCTATTGGATTCTGAAAAACGGCAGATCGCTTTGGCAGGGGTCTTCTCCACCAAAGAAAAGATTCCAGATCGCAGGTTCGGTACATTCGAGCACAGACGTGGCGAAACATTCACCTATCGCAATCCAAACCAACGTTACTTTGAACTTTATGCGATGATATTCGAAAAGGAAAAGCCATGTATCGATATTACAAACCAGAACCCAATATGCCGTCAGTCATACAAATTTTCGATGACAAGTTTGCCCAACCAACAGCCGAAGGCCTCACTGTACAGACCATACTAGAAGACGAACCCGCCGCACTACTTATTCCGGACACGAATTTAGAAGCACGAGGAAGAATAACGATACGACGCATGCTTTTATGGCTATTTCACTTCCCCAGATGGTACCGCCAGATGAGGAAACCGTTCGGGTATTGGAAAGGTACACAGTGTCCATGTATGGTGTTCTAGATACCCAGTGTGAGACTGTGGATCAAGCACGTAAATACATGTTTGCCACTGAGAGTAAACCTTTGACCCTAATACCACCATCAGCTGCCCTATATGAGCACATTCTTCGAGCTACCTATCAAGCTGGACAGATATCGGGACGAGCTGACAAAGCAGTGTGGAATGATGTTCCTGGGCCCAACAGTTGAGGATGGAAACCGCATGAAAGCTCGTGGATGCCATTCTGGACAAAATTGCCAGAAATTTGGGAGGCATGCAAAGAACTGGACAGATGTGGATGTATTTCACAATGCGGGACTATGCACTGCATATGCAGATAAAATATGTTACCTTGCACTCTGAGTTGCCGAAAGTGCAAAGGAGAATGTGAGAATAAAAGGTAAAAATCATCAACACAAAAAGCGTTTTACAGATCACTAGTTAATATCAATTCATCTATTTCAGTGAGAGACATCAAACCGAAGATATGGATCCATATTTTTTTTTTATTATTTACCAATATTTATATTTGTCAAAATATCAATAAATATTAAAAAGTTATTACGTATTTGTTATCATTATGAATCCGGACACACAAACCAGTAGGAGATGATACCTCACGCGAACAAATTCGGAGGAATGGAGAAAAAACAATTTTGAATTTAAATTTCAAGATGGCGCCCGACCGGGTCGAGATATGGGGTTCATTGTGTTTCCATCATGCTCGCCGTCCTCGAATTATGTAAAAAATGTCTAAACAGATTTGAAATATACATATTTGAACGAAAGAAAAAAAAAATTGATTATTTTCAAAATAAGCCGCCATTTTGAATCCTAAGGGTTGCAATGAGGGGTGCTGCGGGTCAAATCGTTAATTTGGGGCTAAGGAACAACTGTGTCAAATTTCATGCTTCCCTCCCAAAATGCCAGACATTTTGATGTACCGCTACGACTAATACGAACCGACTTGGATCGTGCCGCTTACACCGCCGAATTTTACAGAGCCACCGCCGACGTAGACATGGCACGTTTTAGAAACGAAATGCGCCAAACAGATTTGAACGTGACATTCAACAGGTCACTACAATCGGCTGACTTGCAAGATACGCTTTACCGGAACCTACTTAGATTGTACTATCGTACAAACAGGAGGCGGCGGCCATTGCATGTTTAATGCGGCCGCGATCGGTCTTTTTGGTAATGAGCAAAAGCATTTCCAACTACGAGCAGCGGCAATGTCTGCCTTTATAGAACACTAGCAGTACTTTGAAGATAATGGCCGGCATACTATGGATAGAATCGGGCATTCAACAACTAGTGCGCAACACTTGTCGTTTTGACGAGCGCATACCAGGCATGGAAGAAATTGGCTGGGGATCTAACCCCCATCTCAAGGCAATCGCCGTGACAGCCTGCAGAGACGTGTACGTCTATTTGCCTCTTTCTAACCTCGATAGAGACCATATTGCCACGAACGACGTGCAAACAGCAATGAACACTAGCGCGACGCAACACTTGCGTTATTCTCCTTTGGAGCAGCCTATAATCGGCCGCACACCTATAATGGCTTTATTAGACCGACGCCATTACTCTGCAATCGTAAAAAACGAGCCAAACAGCACCATCTTTGTGCCGACGCGGAGACATGGTACTCGACGAAACGATAGCTTCTACGCCCGTAGCTATTGTAGAAATCGTCAACGACGTAATAGCAGTCATCCAAAAGCCGCAGTCAAAGACTACTAAGACTACGACGGTGCCAATTGAAGAAAGGGCAAATCTAAACATGTTCAGGAGAGTCAAAGCCATACGAACCGACTTGGATCGTGCCGCTTACACCGCCGAATTTTAACAGAGCAACCGCAGACGTAGACATGGCACGTTTTAGAAACGAAATGCGCCAAACAGATTTGAACGTAACATTCAACAGGTCACAACTACAATCGGCTGACTTGCAAGATAAGCTTTACCGGAACCTACTTAGACATTGTACTATCGTAGAAACAGGAGGCGTCGGCCATTGCATGTTCAATGCGGCCGCGATCGGTCTTTTTGGTAACGAGGAAAAGCATTTCCAAATAAGAGCAGCGGCAATGTCTGCCTTTATAGAATACTGGCAGTATTTCGAAGATAATGCCGGCATACTATGGATAGAATCGGGCATTCAACAACTAGTGCGCGACACTTGTCGTTTTGACGATTACAACCCACTGAATCCGCGGGTTGGCTGGGGAAGCAACCCCCACCTCAAGGCAATCACCGTGACAGCCTGCAGAGACGTGTACGTCTATGTGCCTCTTTCTAACCAAGATAAAAACCGTATTGCCACGAACGACGTGCAAACAGCGATTAACACTGGCACGACGCAACACCTGCGTTATTCTCCCTTGGAACAGCCTATAATCGGCCGCACACCTATAATGACTATATTAAGCGGAGAGCATTACTCTGCAATCGTAAAGAACGAGCCAAACAGCACGATATTTGTGCCTAACGGACGCGGAGACATGTTAGCCGACGAAATAATAGCTTCCACGCCCGTAGCTATTATAGAAATCGTCGACGACGAAAGACCAACAACGTCAAAGAAAAACGACCCTATAAATGAGTCTCCGGTAACAATCCGACGCAGCGGTCGCATTAAAGAAATCGATGCTTCTTTGTCCACCTCGCTCGACCGAAAGAGGTCGACAACGTCCTTGGATAAGTCTCCATCGACGCCACGGCGCAGCACTCGTAAAACAACGCCGCTACAAGATGATTCTAAAAAGGCTAAACCGAGTCCAGAACCATCTCCAACAGGAGTCAGGCGTAGCCAACGCAGCAAGGTTTCCCAACGCGACTCGAAAAAATAAATAATCCATTCGCAAACAGTTAATTAAAGTAAGTGCAAGATTTGCGTAATAATACATTGGAGGATAAAGTTGACTATAAGAAGTGTTGTAGAGGTCAATCATCATACACATATATACTTAAATAAAAATATAATATGCAAATTAATACGAAAAAACAAAATTACATTAAAAAACAAATTGTAATACTTGAACCTGATGTGATAACAATAAATATATTCTAAAATAAGAACTAGCTTTTCACACCCGATCATGTAATCAATTTGCTAACTAGTGATGCCTTCCAATTCAAAAATGGTTATAAAACGTCTAGTAAACAGATATATTACGTAAGACTGGTGTAATAATGGTAAACGTGTTCTGAAATAGGAACTAGCTTTTCAGGGCAGTTCAAGTAATCGATCTGCTATCTAATGATGTCTTATATAACCAAAATGGTAAAACGTTTGGTGTCCAGATAAATTACGTAAACTTGGTCTAATGTATTGGGTAAATGTAATCAATCTGCTAACTAAATAATTTTTTTATAATAAAAATAGTTATAAGACGTTTGATGTGCGGATACATTATGTAACCTTTGTGTGATAACGGTAAATGTGTTCTAAAATATAATTGTAACTAGCTTTTCACACCAGGTCACATAATCAATATCCTAGCTAATGATGCTTTATATAACAAAAATGGTAAAACGTTTGGTGTGGAAATACATTACGTAAGTCTGGTCTAATAATCGTAAATGTGTTCTTATAAGAACTAGTTTTTCACGCCAGACCACGTAATCGATCTTCTAACTAAATCATGCTTTGCATTTATAAAATGAAAAATAGAAACGAAACTTAAAATACAATTAGTTGATGACAATATATTAAAATAAATTATGGAATAGGCCTCAAGGGGAAACCATATAAAAAAAACGCGCCCAGCATTCTACCGCAATATAACGGTGGTGTGGAAATGAATGCCGTAGATATTTTTCTACTTCATGATACCTAAAGAATTCAAAAAAAAAATTACCCAATCTTAAACATGAGTAGTTGATCATGAAAAATAATTACTTTAGTAAAGAAAATGTTTAAAATGTTTTAAAAAAACAACTACTAGTACAACCAAAAAAAATTTTAAATCAAATTTACATTGCTCAACTCTTATCACACAAAACAATACCCGAGGCTCGAACCGACGACGGCGAGGGGAAGCCCCCGATGGAGACGCCATAGACGACGGCGAGGGGAAGCCCCCGAAGGGGGGCTTCCCCGCCGGAGACATGTAAATATTATTTTTGCGCTACTACACTGTTTTTGGCCATTTCCCGGTTGCTTAACTACGACGGAAAAATTAACTTACCGATTAGGTACTGTTGCTAACCTGTTATGAATCATAACGTATCTCAAACGTATCTAACGGTTCTTAAATGATAATAAAAGTTGTAATCAAGTTATCTGGTGTCTAAAATTCTGAATGATTGACAGCTGTTACTTTATTAATTTATATTTATAAAAATTGATTTTTATTTTTCGCAGCGCAAAAAATGGTATACGACGCGTGTTCGTTAAGTGCTTACAACAGATCTCGAAGAAATTTGGAAAATCTCGACCCTTCGGGTCTCGATTTTCCAACTATTTCTCGATCTGTTATATGGCACTTACCGATCTTGCATCGTAATATACTATATCGAAAAAAAAAACGACTGTTTAAACACAACGAGTGACTGGTAACAAGAGCGCGCGCGCGCCGGTCGCGCAGCTTGCCCCTAGCATCTCCTTGACCAAGTCCCAAACAACTTCTCAACCACCAACCTCTTCGCCTATCCCACCCCTCAACACCACCTACCTCCTCTCAAAAAAAAAGAAAAAGAAAAACAAACCAAAGAAACAACCACCCGAAAGGGTCTATCATATTATATAAGGGGTTTAGTGCAATGGTAAGCGTTTGAAAAAACGCAACCATTGACGTCGGCGAGGGGCAAGCGGAGCGACCGGCGCGCGCGCGCTCTTGTTACCAGTCACTCGTGTTTAAACAGTCGTTTTTTTTTTTATCACGTAACGTACTTAACCTTACTGTACTGTTCGGGTCTATTTGACCCAAAAATAATATTAATCTGTTACAAGTTTTTAGATATTGTTGTTATTGTCTTCACATTTTATGACTTTGTCTGTAGGGGGGTAGAATTGTATAATATGGCTGCGTTTAGCTTTTTTTTGTTTTTAAGGCTTTTAATTTAATATTGTTACTTGTGTTATGTTCGGGTCATTATAACCCGATAGTTTAATAAGGTCATTTTACGAATGTTTTGTCTGTATTTCTTGCCACATGCGTCAACTACATGAAATAACAAGATTTTACATGTCTGTTCAGTTTGCAAGCATGCATTTTGCGAACAGCTGCAGGTTAGTGCAGGATTAGACATGTTTTCTGCACATCATATACATTGGATGTATTAACAGTTCAAGTGTTTATATGCAGCAAGAGTGGTGTACAAACGTGAGACAATGGCTGCTAAAAGATATCTTAGTGAAGCTGAATTGGAGGAACTTGCAAACGCATCCGACAGTGATGACGAGGCGTCTGAATTAGAAAATCATACAAGTGAGAATAGTGATGTGGAATCTGACGAGAACGAAACCGTGGTATGTGTGGCACCCCCAATACGCGTGGCACGTGTGGTAACCCCAGTTCCAGTGACCCGTTTGGCACTACTAGTACGCGTGGCACGTGTTGTAACCCCAGTACCCCCGGCACCACAAGTATTGGCACCCCCAGTACTTTTAGCAACCAGTTCAGTTCAATCGGTTTCTTCAAAGGACAATAAAATAATCTGGAAAACCGAGCCGTTTCCTCAGATTGGAAGAGCGGGTTCTGCCAATATTATAAAAGTTACCCCAGGTATAACAAGGTATGTCGCAACTAGAATTATAGACATAGAATCGGCTTTTGAATTATTTCTAACTCCTGCACTTGAAAACATTGTCATAAAAATGACGAATATTGAGGGCAGAAAAATATATGGCGATAGCTGGATTGATCTAGACAGTGTGTTACAGTCCAATCTGACATTACGTTCTTGTTTCCGTTTTTCGCATGTGCATGTTGGGTTGCAGCGATTCAATGTCTTCTCGTTTGAATTTGGTGCCAATTTTATTTTTGGAGGTCATAATTGCTGCATTTCCGGGTTTGGGATGCGCAAAATCTTGGGGGAAAAGTTTGAAAAGGGAAAAAAAATCTCTTCTTGTCTGAGTTTGGTTCGAGCTGCATGGATGTCTTTAAGATTTGTTCTACAAGTTATCTTGGATTAATTAAAGGCATTCTTATTCCAATCAGTACTTTTGGTGAATATTATAGTTATTTCGAATATACTTACGGGTTGGATATCTCATTTTGAGGATTAATCCAGCTTGTTGAACCTCAGCATTCCTTCGAAGCTCAATTACATCTCGAGCTTCTTCCTAATTTTTTATTCTACTTATCCTATTGGGATATTTCGACATTTTCGTCGTGTAATACGTCCTCCGCAGCAAATCGTAGTTACAATAGTTCTCTGGCCTAAGTCACAATCCTGGAAGTGAGGAATAAATAAAGTTCTGTGGATGCTCCAGCTTAATTTAGAGGTAAACGACTCAAATCATTACTTACCTCCGGAATTTGGTCTTCCGAACAATCTCCACGGACATCATAGTACCAGTACCAGTTCAACGTAGGTTCCGTAAATCCTAACTTTGGGAGAATTATTAAAGCGGGTTCCTTTCCGACAAGATCTAAGAAGTTGGAGGCATAAGTGTAAGAATCTTGCAGATGATAGAATTATCTCGCACCTCTACGAGATCCAAGGTATTTAAGTTTGCATAAATATACTGTGTTTACCTTTCCATATCAATTTGGAGGTTAGGATTTTTATGGATGTATCGATTATAGATTAAATTGAGCTTACTTATCTGGTTGATCGCCAAATACTTATTGTAACTGCACTAAATCACTTCAAAAAAAAAATCCGTTATATTTATGTAATCATTAGCTCTTCTTTGGTGAATTGTGCAGCATTTACATTTTAGTCACTTGAAATTCATTGACGTTCAACTGTCATTTCAGATTGTTGATCGTGACATCAGATATTGTTATTCTGTGTATAGGATGCAGCTAAAGTAATATTTTGTATATAGGATGCAGCTAAAGTAATATTGGCTAGCTGTGTTTATGTAAATAGTAGTTATCTTAGATATTTTTATTTAATTTACACTGTCGATACAAGTCATTCAAATGAGATTGATTTACAAATAAGTTTCGAGTTATTAGTAACCTTATGTCTTTGTATTCAGTTGTAGTTTAACTAATTGCGGGATTTGGGGTAGTTTTGTTGGGCGGTTTAATTATGGATATGTGAGTATTTTCAAACGTAATGCGAATATTTTGATGGAGGTGCCGTTTATCATTTTGAAATGTTATATTAGGTGTTGTTGTGCATTTCAAAATGGGCGTTAAGTCCTTGTACGATGTCTGGATCTGAACAAATCAAAAAGAAAGGTAGTAAACCCCTTGTAACAAAAAATTCTGAATTATCAGAAAATACTTTAATAACTGCGTCAATTCCAAGTTATACATCTAATTTTGATCCAAAATATAACAGTTCTACAGTACTTAATAGATCACATTCTTGTTCTGCATTTGAAGATACACTTCAATCATCTCCAGATAATATTTTTGCTGCTAGTACTATGGTTGTACGAACTCCTCCAACTTCAGTACTTAATAGGTCACATTCTTATTCTGAATTTAAAGATATACTTCAATCATCTGCAGATAACGTTTTTGGTCGTAGTACTAGAATTTTAAGATCCCCAACTACAAAATCAGAAAATTTTGAGTCTGCAAATACAGACACTAAAGATAAATTTTTAGTAAAAATTAAAACAGACGGATCAGACCAACAGCAAGTAATAAATATTTCAGATTTATTTGATAATACTGAAATAAGTAATTCAGATTCATCAGAATCTAGTGCGCCAGAAAAATCTATCGTAATTATTAATGAAAATAGTTCGAAACATTTGCAGGAACAAATTTTAGTAAATAAAAATTTATTTCAATTAGATAAAAGTATCCCTGCTACGTTAACAACTGTTGTTAATAGTCAAACACCCGTAACAATTATCAAAATGGCAAATTCAACAATCACAGAGGCGTTTGAAACTCCGGTCAATCCAACTTTACCTAAATTTATTAGTCCAGAAACATTTGACCCCATTAAAAATAAAAATCCGGCCAAATTCTTAAAAACGTACGAAAGGGCTGCGGCTGTAAATTCATGGGCAGACGGAAATAAGATTTTTTTCTTTGGGTCTTTTTTGTTAGGACCAGCGGCAATATGGTATGAAAAATTTAGAACTAATCCAATTCATAAAAATGATACATGGGAAAATGTTAAAGCTAGTTTCCTAAAAGAATTTGCTAGAGAAGCCGTCAATCGTGAAGCAAAATTTAAGCTGCGAAGTAAGAAACAGGGAGAATTTGAAGATATTAACAGTTTTTTCTACGAAATACTTGATATTTGTTATAACCTAGATGAAAATATGGCTGAATCAGAAATCATTGAATATTTTGAATGTGGGTTACATCCTTCATATCAATATCAATTTTTAGTACTTTCAGATGAAAATATGACTTTGGAAAAACTTAAGAAACTTGTACTCAAAATAAGTGATGCAAAAAAGAGAGAGAGAGTATTTCAAAACTTGAAAATACCGAAACTCCAGTTTTAAATATAAATGCACCCGGATCTTCTAGAACGTATCCTAGAAATTCTAACTACAATCGTGGTAATCAATTTAATACTAGGAATGATAGAAAAGAACAATTTAATTATTATCGCCCAACACGTACATTGGACGGTAGACCAATTTGTTTCCTTTGCGATAGACCAGGACATATCAGCACCGTCTGTATGACAAACCGACGTAATGATTCAAATACCATTACACGTTATAACCAACCCAGACAATTCAATAATAATGCAAATAATTGGCGTAAACCCAATAGCCGTAACAAGTATGTACCACCAAATTCTTCGGGAAACGGGATAGGACAGCGCAAACACTGAGCCTACCAGCTGTCCTACATATTGATCAAAGGCTCCCTGATGTTCATAATAAATTACAAGTTTTACTTATTGTAGGATATATTAATAACAAGAAAGTGGAAATTATTATAGATACAGGTGCTGTAGAAAATGTAATAAGTCAGGATTTTGTACATACAATTATACAGACTAGTTCTATTTCATTTTTGTCAACGGTGGATAACCACAAATTATCCATTTTGGGTTCATCGTTGGTAAATTTAACAATTCTAAATTGGAAAACCACAATTTCGGCATTAGTAATCGAATCTTCACCAAGACCATTGATCCTCGGAATGAAATTTTTACTAGAACACAAAAGTATAATTAATTTTCAGGATCATACTATTACATTTAACAATACTACAGTACAACCTATTACAATAGAAATGCATAAAACAAATATCAGGGACCTTTGGACTTATTCTTCAAATTTATTTTATAAATCTAGAAACTTTCTAGACGATCTTGGTACCATATGAACAAAATGTTAAGGGAAAATTACAATTAATCCACGACGTAGAAATTTTACCAAACACAGAAACTACTGTGGACTTAAAATTTAATAATATTGACAATTTTTATTTTAATCCCTATAAAATATATCTACAAGAAATTCTCTTATCTAGGCATAAATTAGTCGTAACTAATATTAACCAAATTAATTTGAAAAATTGGAAGATTACATTGAAATCCAACAATTTAAATAAAATACGTCTACTCGCAGGAACTACATTGGCATACCTTGAAATACTTGACGATTTGAATTTATTAGCTACTCTTGATATTTGTGAGAACCCTAATCAAGGTAAACACAATATAAATCCCACTTTATCAACGACTCAACGAGAACAACTACAAAAATTAATAAATGAATACCAGGATATTTTTGCAAATAATTTCTCCGAAATGGGAACAACTAATCTAGTAGAACATGAAATAATAGTTGAGAACGCTGAACCAATTACATCACGTCCATACAGAGTGTCCCATAAAGAGAGACAAATTATTCAGGAACAGATAGATGAAATGCTTAAATACAACATAATTCGGGAATCACAAAGTGGATGGGCATCTCCAATAGTCCTCGTTAAAAAGAAGGATAATACTATTAGATTTTGTATTGATTATCGAAAATTAAACGGAGTCACGAAAAAATTTAGTTATCCCCTTCCTCTCATAGACGATATAATCAGTTATCTAGGAGGGAGTCGTTACTTTTCATCCCTTGACATGTTTAGCGGATATTTTCAAATTAATGTAAAAGAAAGTGATAAAGAAAAAACTGCGTTTATTTCACCAGATGGATTATACGAGTTTAATGTAATGAGTTTTGGCTTGACAAACGCGCCTAGAACATTTCAAAATATGGCAGATAAGGTTTTTGCAGATTTAAAATTCAAAGAATTACTTATATATATGGATGACATTATAATTTTTTCAAAAACATTTGAAGAACATTTGGTTCGTTTACAACATGCTTTCGATAAATTACGTTATTATAAATTATCATTAAAACCTAGTAAATGCAGTTATGCACAAACGGAATTGACTATTCTAGGGCATACAGTAAATTCTCAAGGCATCTTGCCAGATAGTACAAAAATAGCAGCCACAACAAAATTTCCTACACCTACAACAGCTAAAAGTGCAATCATTCCTAGGAATGTGTAATTATTATAGAAAGCACATCGAAAACTACGCTAGGATAGCTAAACCACTATATGAAGTTACAAAACCATCTGTTAAATTTGCATGGGAGGAAACACAACAATTTCCAATTGCATTCATTTCGAGAAGCCTGACCAAAGCTGAAAAAAATTATTCCATTTCCGAACTAGAGGCACTTACAGCTATTTGGAGTTTAACTTACCTACGACCTTATGTCTACGGTAAACACATAACGATTGTTACAGATCATCATGCACTTTGTTGGTTACGGAGCGCCAAAGGAATGAGTGGACGTCTCATACGCTGGTCCATTCGACTTCAAGACTTCGATTATACAATTAAACACAAACGTGGAGTTTTGAATAAAGATGTTGACGCTTTGTCTCGTAATCCTTGTCAATTCGCCACTGAATTTGACGATATACAAGCGGATTATGTTCCAACTTTTGTCACCATACCAGATGATATCGGTAATCTACAACGTCAAGATAACAAATTAAATAAACTGTTCACAGCATTAGAAAATATGCATGATACAACATTAACAATTAGCGAACGTAGACGAGCTAAATCCTTTACATTAATAAATAATGTCCTATACAAGAAAACCCCTACTTCAAAAGGTTCGCAATATCTTTTATTAGTACCAAATGCCCTCAAATATGAAATTCTATATAATAACCATGATGCTCCAATGGCAGGACATTTAGGCATTTCTAAAACATACCATAAAATAAAAATGAATTATTATTGGGATGGTCTCTTAAAAGACGTAAAGAAATATGTTTCGGGATGTCAATCGTGTCAAGCAAGAAAAGGAAGTACTCAAAAGCCACCTGGTCAATTACAACCGATTTCTATTGGAATACCATTTGAAAAAATTGGAATTGATCTGGTAGGTCCACTTCGTAAAAGCCAAAGAGGCAAAACAACAATAGTTGTAGCTACGGATTCGGCAACACGTTATTGCGAAACAAAAGCATTACCGAGCGGCAAAAGTGAACCAGTTGCACAGTTTCTATTAGAACAAATTATTTGCAGACATGGAAGTCCAAAATATATAATTTCAGATCGCGGAAAAGTATTTCAATCCCAACTAGTAACAGAATTACTGAGAATTATGGGCGTCGACAGCAGATTCACAACAGCTTATCACCCAGCTTGTAACGGGTTAGTTGAACGAACCAATCATACAATTGTGGATATGTTAAGTGTTTACACAAACACACAACAGACTGATTGGGATCGTCATCTAGTTCATGTTACATGGGCTTATAATGTGTCCCGTCAAGAGACAACCAAATTTTCTCCATTCATGTTAGTTTATGGTAGACAACCACGATTACCAACAGATGTTCAATTAAATATCCCGGTTGAGTCAAGCAATGTTATAGAATCACGTGATCGTGCATTGTGCGCAAGGAATTTGGCTGTTCAAAATATTACGAGTCAACAAGAAAAGGATAAAAAACGTTACGACTCAAAGCATAGATTAACAAACTTTGAAGTTAACCAAAAAGTAAAAGTCTTTACACCTATACGGAAGGTGGGTAAAAGTGAAAAACTTTTGTTACGATGGTTTGGAACATATTATATTGTCAAACAATTATCTGAAGTCGATTATTTAATAAAGAAAGGTAAAACATCAAATGCCAAACAGGAAGTTGTCCATATTTCAAGAATTTTACCTTATAACGATGGCTGGTCTCCTTCAGCAGATGATGATACATCTTTTAGCAGTGACACAATACATGACTTAAATAAAGATAGTAATCCGATTGGACCCTCGGATAACTTAGAAGAGAGCTTGAATATTGAATAAGCTCTGAAAGGAAATACAAGTGCACGCAGTAATACATCAAGTAATTTATTAAAAATATTGTTAGCCTCAGAAAGAATTTTTGTTATCACGTGTCTTCGAGCATCTCTAGTGATAACAGGTCAATTTATTCCAAGTTATACTAATAAATAATTATATGACATTCAATAATGTCATACAAAGGTTAGCTTCGCCGAGCTCAGGAAATTATTTCTCATTTAACTGAAAATAATGTTTTCACTTACTTTAGAATTAAAAGGGCCTTTCCTGAAGCATTACATAAAGAGAAATGGATTTTTCTCTGTATATGAGTTCTGTCAAATTGATTTTGGAGGCTGTAATCAAGTTTGGCAAAGAGGTTGTCTGAAATCCTACGTAGGTAAGTAACTTCCAGTTATTTGTTTTCGCCGGGAAGTATACTTTAGTTTTTGGGAAACCTAGTCTCTTGTTTACTTTATTAAAATTACTGTTCTCCAGTATTGGAAAGTTTTCTGAAGCGCTGCAGAAAATTAAGAGGTAGTTTTAAGAATTTAAGACAAGGGGAAATCTAACGACAGTTGAGTTTTGTTTAAGCGCGCATGTATGAGTTAGGGGTAAATGAGAAGCTAAAAATGTTTAGTCGTTAGATAGCTAACCGCGTTTTTTTTTTAATTGAAACGAATAATTTTGTACACTAAGTAAAACTACAAATGACTTGGAATGTAGTTAAATATAAAAGTACTGCTACACGTGTCACTTACATTCGCTATAAAGTTAAGATTGCAAAGACAATGCATAAAAGATAACAAGGTCATTACCGAAGTGCTCGCAGACCTTACAGTAGAGCATATTCCAGAAGCATTATTGATAAAAATAGTTATTAATATCCTACTTACAGGAAATAAATCAAGGTTAAGATGTTTTTCTCGGTTGCTAGAATCTCGTGAAGGTTAAATCATCTTTAGAAATAAAATCCATGTCAATAAAATAGTACAGCAATTATCTAAAACATATAAAAATAAATTAACTATTAAAGTTTTAACAATTTCTTATTTTTATTGTTACAGAGCTCTCGCTGTAGCGGAATTTAATATAACACAATTTAAATACAATCCTGGATTACATTACGAAAAAGCTGGACAAATTCAAGTATTTAACAATGAAGTAACCATTGTTGTTTTTGTTAACATGAAAAATTATCATGATAAATTTAATTATTTACAAACCTACTTCAATAAAATTACAAATATTTGTTCTTTGGAACATGACCGTGGAAAAAAATGGTTTAACACCACTACAATGTTAGATATTATAAGAATGTGTAATAACTTTAAGCAACCAGCCGCTGTTGGGTTAACAAGAATTCAATTTGATCAAAGAAATTTAGAGGAATCAGTAGGATTCGGTCAAAAAAGAACTAGGAGAAGTCCTTTTGACGGAGGGGGATCACTTTTAAAAATTCTGTTTGGTACACTAGACAATAATGATGGTGAATTCTATAATCAAAAAATTTTGGAATTTGAAGAACAGGGAAAAAATTTGGCTAAAATGATAAACAAACAAACTATTTTAATAAAATCAGCAATCTCTACCCTTAATACAACTACAGCTGATTTATACTTTAATCAAAAATTATTGGCCAAAAATCTTCAACGTATAGAAAATCAGATTTATAATCAAACCAAATCAATGTATTTATTTGAGGTTAAAAGCATGATAATTGAACATGTACAATTATTTTATCTATTATTTCATGAACACGAATTCGAAGTTAAAACTTTACTTGAAGCAGTCTTGTTTGCTTCACAAGGAACATTACACCCTGCAATTTTACCTCCCCAGGAATTGATATCTCAACTTCAGGAAATATCCCATTTTTTACCAAAAAACTTAGAATTCCCTATTGCTCCTGTTTTAGGAAACGCTCATATTTTATTGAAATTAATTAAACTAGCAGTTTATTTCCAAAATTCAAACCTAGTCTACACATTAAAAATTCCGTTATCAAATAGAGTTCAATATGAATTATATAAACTCTCTGCATTGCCAATAAATATATTTTTATTCAACCTTCTTCAAAATATATGGCAATAACCCTTGAAAAACATCAATTTTTTACATTGTCAAGCGAAGAATTTAAAGATTGCAAAAGATTTGGAACACAAACATATCTATGTGAACAAAAACAACCACTACTATTATCTTCTCAAAGTGAAATTTGTGAGATTTTGCTATTTAAAGGGGCAAAACAGATACCTCACACTTGTGATCAGCGTATTACCGAAATATACCAGTCAATTTGGTCACAAATGTCAGTAATAAATGGTTGGATATATGTAATTCCAAATGATGAGGTTTTAACACTCGTTTGTGATGATAATTTTTCAAAGGATATAACCTTAAAAGGAATCGGTGAGATTACATTATCATCGCAGTGTTCAGGTCATACAAAACATGTAATTTTATTACCACATCGTGAATTATTAAGGAAAGAACTTACGCTGGAATATGTTCCACCGATTAATTTGGATTTTAACTATTCTGTTTTTAAAAATTTTCGTGACATTCTACCCCAAATGAATCTCAGCTCGAATTATCGCTCCATACCAAAAAATTTGGACGACTTAGGCTTACTAAGTGATAAATTTCATGAAATAAATGATTTAGCAAAAAAAATTGTTAATAGCAAGTCAATAAACTCTAATGAAAATAGATTTTTTAACATTAAATATTTTCTTTTAAGTCTACTTATTTTGACAATACCCTACATTTTGTTGAGAGTTGGTCGAAAGTACCTAAAATTTAGACAAACAAAACGAGAATGTGTACACTTGGCAGAATTGGCTAGAAATTTTGATATGATCGATATTGAAAGGGGAAAACCTAATCAAAATACCTCTGAATTACGCAGACATAGTTTGTTATAAAAGAAATTGCTTATATTGTGCAAAGCGTTTACTGCTGAATTGTAGATATAAGACTAATTTAATGTTATTTGAGTTTTAAAGTTTTGTTGAGTATCTAACAATGGAAGTACTCGTAATCATGTATTTAAAAGAAATAATTTTAAGGCTCAAATCTAATATTTATGTTACCAATAATCACTATTCATTACTTTATTTTTGTCAAATATAATCACACAGATCTTCAGAACCAAAGAAAAATAATAATTTTATTCAGGCTGGAAGGAACTTTTGTAACGAGTATTTAACTAATCCAAATATTAGCTAGCTAAAAAATATGATTTCTATAAAGGACAAGTATAAGAAACGCACTACAATAGAAAGGTGTGGTTTTTATAATTTCAAAATAACCTCTTTTATGACAATTTAAAGTTTGTTTTTCTTTGGTATGGGAGTGCTTTAATTGATTTAAGAAATATCAGTAGAATTTTCTACTTACCGTAGTTATTAGATTTGCAATTACAGTGGAACACTTCCCTGGCACAGGAACACGCAACTAAAAACTGCATGATTGCAAAACACTGCACTTTACTTGAAGTTGCATTGAAGGTCGTGTGCTAAGGGGGGCCACACACGGTTGTTAAGATACAACGAATGTTTTATTTTTACAATATTGTAACCAATTTTTGAATGTTAGTTCCATAGTTTTTTTATGCTTTCAGCTTTGTAATGATTATAAACATTGTAATGATAAATTAATTATGCTTCAGAGTATACGATAGCACTTAGATAGATATTGTTAACATAGTAACATTGCAACTTAGGAAACTTTGTATTTCAACTATATGATTACTATAGCACATTTTTATTGTAACCAATATTGTTTCGCTTTATATTGCATGTTTTGTATACTCACTGTTTGTGTATTTATAGCACTATACTTTATTTGTATATTGTAACCAATTGGGGTGAGCTTTACGGATGTTATACAATCACTTCGTGACGTAAAATCTTTCCTTAAGCGATCATGCTTCTCGCTTAGTTAAAAGGGGGAGAAATGTCACGAAGTGCCTAAAATAATTAATAACAATGATTGATGTAATTACTTACGTAAAATCAATGTAGTTCAACATGTTAGTATCACGTGCCAAGCATGCTAGAATCACATGTCAGATAACATTATCTCTGCACATGAAGATAAGGTTCTGCTTACTCGAACATATCAAGTTTCATGATCCATGTGCATCCAAGGTTATTACCTTATTTGGTAATGCAACTCTTCTAGTGGCTGTGATTGGATATGCAATTCTGCTGACTAGGAATATCAGGTTTCATGAGGGATCTGGTGATCTTCGCGTGCCGAGGTCATATAACCATATATGGACATGCAAACTAGTATATAAGCACAATGTTTCTCCATCCGATTCAGTGTGCTCCAGATACAACACAAGAACACTCTTCGTCAACAAGTATTCCAAGCCAGGCCTGGCTAGGGTTCAAGCCTTACCCAGAAGACTGAAGACTACAGAACAAGACCTCGACCAACCATGGTCCATTGGGCTCTTCTAACTGTACTTATGTAAGCTCACCTTGATGGTGTATATTATTCATCTTTGTAAACTTTAATTAAATATAGTTATGTTAAAATACTGACTTGTTTAAATCCAGACCAGTCACAATTTATAACGTGACACTATATAATGCTGGAGAAAATGTCACAATAGATGAGCAACTGGTTGGATTTATAGGCCGATGCCCTTTCAAACAGTATATTCCTAATAAACCAGCGAAATATGGCATCAAAATATGGGCCCTTTGTGATACTAATAGCGCATATGCTTTGAAGATGCAGGTATATACAGGGAAAGGTCTAGACGGAAAACCAGAGAAGAAGCAGGGTATGCGAGTAGTTTTAGAATTAACTGACGAATTGAGGGGACAAAATGTTACCTGTGACAACTTCTTTACCTCATACCCACTAGGACAACCGCTTCTAAAACAATCTAACTATGTTAGGAACTGTGAAAAAGAATAAACCAGAACTTCCGCTGCAAACGGTTAACGGTAGTGACGTGTTCAGTTCCAAATTTTATTTTACCCAAGATACAACAGTGGTATGTTACGTTCCTAAAAAAAATAAGTTTGTGAGCACAATGCATAAAGATAACAAAGTAAGTAACAGGGATGATAAAAAACCAGAAATGATCCTAGATTATAATTCGACCAAAGGAGCAGTTGACACTCTTGATCACCTTATTACTATATACACTTGTAAAAGAAAAACAAATCGTTGGCCCATGATCATTTTTTACAATATACTTGATGTTTCTGCTTATAATGCTTTTGTTTTGTGGATTGCAGTAAATCCCGAATGGAATAAGAATAAAACGTATAAGAGAAGGTTGTTCTTGGAGGAACTAGGGAAATCGCTAATTACGCCTTACATAAAATCAAGGAAACATAAACTTCGAAATGAAGGAGCCAGCGCTATTGTAACAAGAATTCAGGGAGAAGAAGAACCATCTAATACACCTTCCACTTCTTCCGGAAACAGCAAAAGTGTAAAACGAGCAAGGTGCAAATGTTGTCCATCTTCTTGTGACAATAAAACAAATGTCACTTGTTTGATTTGTCACAAGTACTTGTGCAAATCACATGTGTTTTATTATTGTGCTAACTGTAAGAAATAGAGGCTAATAATTTAAAATTGATTTGTGTAGTTAGTAGAAAATAATCGTTTTATTTGTATGAATTCATATTAAAAATTTAGAATTTGTTATTAATTTAGCCAGTGTAATGCAGTCGTAGTTTATATTGTTATTATTGAGAATAAATACTTTGAAAACTATATAATTGTGTGTCCATTTCCGCATCGGGTCACTATGACCCGGAACAGTACCTGTGTCTAGTCGAGTTGAACGGTGCAGTAAGGTTAATTATGACAATTAGCATTTGTTTTCTATTTCAAAGGTAAATTGGTAAAGGTAAAACTTAGATTCGTTTTTTATATATTTTGTCCAATGACCTTCTAAAAGTCTATACCATATTTTCTGCAGCAGCCGCAACAACTACAGCAGCCGCAACAACTGCAGCGGCCTCAACAACAGCAACGGACCCAACAACAGCAACGGCCGCAACAACAGCAACGGCCCATCTACCAACAACATCAATTGATAGGGGATAGCTAACTGCTGCGGTTCGCGCAGCAGGTGTTGGGCTATCCCCGCTCGACAATATCAATAACAGGTAAAACAATCTCAGTTTAAAAATTTATTATTAGATGTCAATTTTAAGTTTTTTTTTTCAGACGACACGGGGAGCCGCAGCATTGGTTTATGCGTAAGTGGGCAAACCACAGAGCAACTTAATGCGCGAATAAGAAAAGGGCCAGTCGCGGAGCGGGTAATTGTTTTGATTGGAACAAACGACATGCTTCAGGTAAATAAATTTTTAATTTATCCTATTCGTATAATAAATGTACCCATCTTTTAGAATAAAGACCTCAAGCACATGACGGCGGAATTGGACAAACTCGCGGCGCACTTGAAGCAGAGATGCACAAGTGTCGTACTATTAACGGTGCCTCCGATACCAAAGCTGATGGACGCCAGCGGCTGGCACGTGCGGAAGCTGGATCGCTTAAACGAATACATCCGGAGCATGGCCGACAGTGAGTATTCATCATTTACTTATACCTGCAATTAATTAATTAATCAGCAACCGAATTACATTTTCAGAGAAAACTATCCGTACTGTCGATATAGGTAAGTATTATTTCGCCTACCCGACATCGGCAGCCATGAAATATTTTGAAAGGTAATGCAAACGAACCTATTAATAATACTGTTTAATTACCAAAATACTTTTTGTTGTTACAGATATTATTATACAGGTCGGAGGGACGAAATCCACTTAAATCTGCAGGGACTACGTCTGCTGAAAGACAATATTGACATTGAAATGTCTTGAAGCCGCGACGCGGTCTAGGGCACACGGCCGAACATCGTTAGTAGTTTGTACTAGTATGTATCACTAATCAATTTTTTAGTTTCAGCGGCCTTAAACAGGCCACCCATACAACTATTGTACATGCAGTTGTAGAGAGTCATATTCGACTGTTTGAACAATAATTGTAAGATGGGTGGTGTTGCAGTTCATCCGATACCGTATTAAAAAGGTCCAGGATACATTTCGACCATAGTGAAATACACAAACAACTAATTTCAGTACCAGTATCTGTCAGTATGTCAAACAGTATCAGTTAATCAGGGATAGTCAGCTGCTAAGATTTGCAGAGCAAATCATTGGCTATCGTTTACTACATGCAAAAAAACATGCCAGTGCATACAAATCCTATCCTTGGTAATTACAAATAGATTTGAAGTAATATCATAACACATATCATTAGAAAAATTATGTCTTTCTTTTTCAGAAAAAACTTATACACGCGCCCGCACACACACACACGTCGTTAAACGTCTTTTAACATATCCCATTCTCCTTTCACCCGTGTAAAAGTAAAACATTTTTAAGTAAAGATGCCGCGTAAACTTTCATACAGTTTCGACGAGGAAAAAAAGCTTCAACTAGTAGAATGTTTGCGTTCTGCTAATGCTACGCGCAAAGATGATGCTAATTGTAAGTTAAAGGTCCAAACGATAACGGCGCAAAATTTTAAGAAATTATACCCCGATTGTCCCCTACGAGATAAACGTATTTATAACAAGGCTTTGGAATACCAAAAAGAATACCAACAAAACATCAGCACTACGATCGTAGCGACGAGCGATTCCGAAAAATCCTTTTGCGTCAGCGTCGCAAGCGAAAGTGCTGTTAAAACGGAAACGGTAACTACTGATATAGCGCGTAAAAACTTAATTGAATCTGATACCGATTCCATTTTCGAACAGCTGCAAACACCAGCGGCGTCAACGCATACCACAAACGCGCCAAACAATAATGCGTTAACAAACGACGACGACAACGTATCCAACGTCGAAACAGCGCCGCCACGTATTAAGGTACCACCTACACCGTTCGTGTGGAACAAACAAAACGAACAAACACTTATACAATGCCTTACAAAAATACGCACCACTACAACAAACACCAAAGACCTCATACACCAACGTTTATACAAAGAATTTATAACACTTTGTCCAACATATCCATTTAAAGCAACCACTTTGTACACTAACGCGACATGTCTAGAAAAAGGTAGGAAAAAAACACTCGTCGTCCCCCCTAAACCCACCATTCACAACTGGTACGTGGAAAAAGACACGTTTTTAATCAAATGCGGGCGCCGGCATGACTTTATTTATGCCAGGGGGATACAGTATATTTTGTTCAAAAACGAAACGCCCCGATTACCATGGTGAAATGAACAAAAAAACTTTAAAATGGTTTACGAACCAATTGCTCTAATAAAATTAGAAGAGCCCTCGCTCATTATTATAGATAACGCAAGCTACCATAGTAGCTTGTTGGAAACTATACCAAACTCAGGTTGGAAAAAAACAAGAGATTCAGAACTGGCTGCAAGAGAGAAGCATCGAATATCCCAACACTGCAATAAAAGTGACCTTGTTGGAAATTGTTTCAAGGTCAGTGTCTAATTTATTCCGATGTTTTCTTTATGTTAATACAATAATTTATTTTAGACATAAGCCGCCAAAAGTATACGCTGCTGATCAAATGACATTAGAACACGGTCACAGGGTACCACGCTTGCGCTTGCCCCCATACCATTGCATTTTTAACCCCATCGAAAAAAATTGGGGTATTTCAAAACAATATTATAATAAACACGTTGGCAGTGATGGGTCTGGCATGGTAAAATGCTTGGAAATGAGGCAGAAAGTACTCGACGTGGTTAGTCCCCAAATGTGGGAAAATACAGTGGAAGGAACCAACAAGTGGCTCCACTGATTATAAATCTTGCCCCCCCTGGAGAAAGCAGTGATTTGGCAACAGAAATCAAATTTCATTTGCTATTCTAGAAATAATGAACATTAAATAAAATATCGATTTTAACTATTTTGCTATTGTTAATTAATTAAATTTCTTTAATTATTCATTTCATCAGTACGTTGTTTCCTTAATCTTGGGGTTTATCCCTTGTAATCACATGTAACATTTTAATGCATGGAAAAAACGAGCATACTTTAATATTGTAACTTAGTAAAACTCTATTTGGAGCTTTAGATTCGGAAGACGAAAAATATTTTCATGAAAGAATAAACGCGTTTACAAAAAATGAAACGATGTTTTAAGTCTAGTAAAACATCAAACCAAAGTATTTAAATCAACTTTAATCATGTTTAATACCAATATGAACGGAATTACCCAGGATGAACAAACTCTTTTTAATGACACAATGCAAATAAAATCCTTACTAAGCAAATTAAAGTTAACTCAATTAGATAACAAATTAGCTGAACACTCTCTTGACAAATTTTGCAATATTCAATTTTTTATATCAACAATACAATATAGAAGTGGAGTCATCAATAGACGCAATCTTGTTTGCGCAAAGAGGAATGCTGCATCCGAAAAATTTAACATCATAACAACAGAAACAACATCCCGGTGACGCCAACAGAAATGGAAACCTTGGAAGATTCTGTTTTTCTTTACCCACGTACAAAGACGTTGTCGCGGACTGGGGTTTAATTATGGATCTGGAGTGACCACCAACACCAGGATCAGCATCGGCAGTGGCAGCAAATGACAAATATTGCGAAGAAGTCTGTAAATGCCAAAATCTTCCAGCAGTGGCGAAGAAACCAATCCATCCAAGAACGGTTAGGGGCGATTGTGCACCCCCACCGAAAACGGTTTGTACATTTGGTACTTTTAGGAAAATATGTAAGTAAGCTAGTTTGTAGATAAGGAATGATTGTAAAAAGAAATAGTTTTTTTTTTTTTTTTATTAAATTATAGTGCCTCAACTGCCAGGGTTATTGGCACTTAAAGTTTACATAGGTATGTACATATGGTATGTGATATTAGATTTGCTTAAATATATTTATTTGTTTAACAAAACACAGGCATTGTTGTATACCAGTGGTTGTTGCAAGAAATTTGGTAGTGTCATTGTATGGCAGTGAATTTTCCCGTATGAGCGCAAATTTTGGGCATTCAAGCAGCAAGTGGTTTACTGTCAAATTTACGTGGCATTGGTTACATGTTGGCGGTTGTTCTCTTTTTAGAATGTATGAATGAGTAAGGTGTGTGTGGCCAATCTGTAGTCGCGTGATGCATACTTCTTCCTTTCTTGTTAATCCATTTTTTACTTTCCATGGGAGTACATCTTCTTTTATCATCCTCAAGTGGTTATTGGTTAAAGATTTCCAGTGTTGCTTCCATACAAGATGGATTTGATTTTTAGCAAACTTTTGGTAGTCTCCGATGGTTGTTGAATTTTCATTGATTATTGAAGCTTCTGTTGCTTGTTTTGCCTGCTTGTCTGCTATTTCATTTCCCTTTATAGATATGTGTGCTGGGATCCAAACAAATACCACGTTTTTATTGGTGGAAAGTTGGCCGATCAATTGGTGAATTTGGTTTATATAGTAATTTTCTGCGTATATGGTTTTTATTGTTTGGAGAGCACTTTGAGAGTCAGTAAAAATTAGCCAGTTGGGACACGGTTGGCTGTGAATATATTGAAGAGCCTTTAGAATCGCATAAATTTCCGCTGTGTAGTTCGACGTATAATCACTGAGTCTGTACGATTCTGTGTGTTGATCACTGATAAAAGCACAACCTGTTTTGTTATTTACTCTCGAGCCATCCGTGTAGATATGTTTATATCCAGAATACTGATTTACCATTTCGCGGAATAGAGTCTTATATATCACTGGGGTGGTTTCACTTTTGACATAGGATGTCAACTTTAGGTTTATATTTGCCGCAGTCAGCAGCCAAGGAGGGGCTAGTTCAGATGGTTGTGGAAAGTTGGGGTTATTAATGTTAAGTTGTTGCAATAAAGTTTTTGATCTGATGTTGAAAGGGGGGTGCACTGATTTGTTTAGGGTATGCAGGTTGGTTAAAGAGGTTGTTGGAGGGTTTGATAATTTGGGTGGTTTGGGTTGCTTAATACTTTTATTGCATAATTTATACTTTGTTCATCGCGTCTGTAATGAAGTGGAATTGTGCCTGTGACACTATACAAGCTGATGGTAGGGCTTGTTCTAAAAGCACCAGTGATGAGTCTTAATCCAGTATTGCATATCGTAGTTAGGTGTTTCGTTATGGGTTTATGATTTACAGCATATATAAAACTAGCATATTCTAAACGAGATTGAATAAGTGCATAGAAAATTAGTGTTAAAGTTTCCCTGTCAGTACCCCATCCATTATGTGAGATTGCTCTCATTAGATTCAGCGAATGTTGGCAGTTATCTTTCAGCTTTGTAATTTGAGGTCTCCATGTTAGTTTTCTGTCGAAAGTTATGCCGAGAAAGCTGATTTTTTCAACATACTGTAGACGAGTATTATTTAACATTAACTGTGGGTTTATGTATCGGTATTTACGAGTTAAATTTATACATTTACATTTCTCAGAGGAGAAGATAAAACCAGTTTTGGCACTCCAGGATTCCAATTTGTTAATAGTTGTCTGAAGCTGTTGTTCTATTTCTTGTACGTCTTTATGAGCATAATACAGTGTAAGGTCGTCCGCGTATAGCATCGCTTTTACGGGTTTCTGGATATTGAATATGACGTCGTTTATTGCAATTAGGAAAAGTGTGACACTTAAAACGGATCCTTGCGGTATTCCGTTCTGTTGTGGATGTACTTTAGATGCGACATTGTTTAATCGAACTTTAAAGAATCCGTCTTCCATGAAGTTCCTGATAAAGTTTATCATTGGTCCCCCGAAACCCCAGCTGACAAGTATTTGAATGATTCGGTGTTTCCACGTTGTATCGTATGCTCGCTTGATATCTATAAAGACCGCTGTCAAGTAGTCAAGTTAACAAATGCATTTTTAATCTCCCTCTCTAGTTTAGCAATATGATCATATGTCGAGCGGTTCTTTCTAAACCCACTTTGTTCCTTGACTATTAAATTTCTTTTTTCTAGAGTCCATATCAACCGCTGGTTGACCATTTTCTCCATAAGTTTGCAAAGGGTATTTGTGAGTGAGATAGGTCTATAACTGTGGGGATCTGTTTTTTCTTTCTTTGGTTTTAGAATTGGGACAATTATAGATGTTCGCCATTGTTTGGGAAAACAGTTTTGTGTCCAAATAAAATTGTACACTTTTAAGATTGTATTTATTGTCTTGTCTGGTGCATTTCTCAACATTTGATAATGGATACCACCATCGGGACCAGGTGATGAATTTTTGGTTGCCATCAGAGCAGTTTGTAGCTCCCTTTTACTGAAAGGGATATTATAGGGCTTATCGGCTACGTCAGGGATTACCAACGGGATTTGCTCTATTTGGTTTTTTTGATCAAGAAATGCACGGGTATAGTTTTGAGAGCTCGCAGTTTCTTCAAAGGTTTCGGCCAACGTCTCAACAATATCGTTCGGTGAGGTAATAGGTCCCTCATTTGTGACAAGTCCGGCTATGTTGAAAACTGCTACTGGTTTACGGATTCTTCTGATTTTTGACCATATTTCTTTACTGGTTGTTGAGGTGTTTATAGATTTTACGTAATTAGACCATGATGTTCTCTTGCTCTCTAATATTATTCTCCTCGCTTTTGAACGAAGTTTTTTGAACTGGATTAGGTTTGTATTGGAGGGGTGTCTTCTGTATTTGTTGAAAGCCGATTTTTTTCCCTTAATTGCAGTATTGCAGTCATTGTTCCACCACGGTGCTTTATATTTCGACCATCTGTTGGTCGTAGTGGGTATTGATTCGTGTGCTGCTGTCGTTATACAGGGTGTTTCTTAAATCGCGGACACGGAGCACAGTACTACATTCCCCTCCAGATACCAATTGGAAAAATATAATACAATAATGCTCGTTCTTCGCTAGTTTCAGAGTTATTCTCCGTCAAAGATTGAGATTCAATTCCTTTAAGCTTTGGAAAAACGGGTAAATTTTAACCGTTCCGCAATGTTCATCAATCAAATATTAAATCTTAATAAATTTGGAATTTTTTATACGTTGTATTCCTTCCTCCGAAGACATTCTTTCTGATAAATATCTGTTGTTAAAATTTTTTTCAATATGTTGCAACAGTGCATTGTAGCTATGAGGTTATTACCTAGGAAACTTGTTCATACTGCCTTATTAAAACAGCAACCGTTTAAAACAAAGTCCGTGCAAGCATGCGCAATGTTGTCAAATTTAAAATTTTTAAAATGCCAATAACTCGGAAACTAAATACATTACGACAAAATCGCCTATACTTTTTCAACTCAGTTTTAAGATGAGAATCGCGTAGTGCTTTCCGTGTCCGCCATTTAAGAAACACCCTGTAGATTGTGATAATTTTTCCACATTGGAGTTTATATCCATATTCACATCAAATTGTGTATTTTCTTGTTCTAATCGAGCTTGATAAAGCGGCCAATTAGCTTCAGCGATTTTCCATTTTGGAGCTGGTATCGTATGTGTTACTATTGGTTCTGTTGTTAGGATTATTGGAAAATGATCACTCCCATATAAGCTTTCAAGCGGATACCATGTTATATGCGATGCAATTTTTGCATGACAAAGTGTTAGATCTATAGCAGTAAATTTGTTATTGGCCATATTAAAATATGTTGGACTTCCATCGTTGAGTAGAACAGTAGAATTTGAGCGGTGTAGTAAGTTTTCTATTATCCTCCCTTTTTGATTTACATAGTCGCCGCCCCATGATGTACTATGAGCATTAAAATCTCCTAAGAGTATGTAGGGAGTTGGTAGTTGAGAAATTAGATTGTCAAGTTCATTGTCGGTTAAAATATGGTTAGGTGGTATATAGATGTTGCAAATTATATACTTTTGAGGCAATCTAACTTCCACTGCTATTGCTTCAAGATTTGTAACAAGTGGTATATATTTAGAAAATATGGTGTTTCGTATGCAGATATTTACACCACCGCTTGCGAAATTTATGGTTCTCTTTTTCCGGTAAACATCGTATCCTTTAATATATTGACATTGTGTATCTTTGGTATGAGTTTCCTGTAGGCATAGTATGATAGGTTGATGGTCAGACAGTAGCATTTGGATTTGATTTAATCTGGTGTAATAGCCTCGGCAGTTGAATTGTATTATTTTCATCAAAATTTAATAGTAATTGTCTTGGAGGCTGACGTCAGACGAGGAGAAGGGTCGTCAGTTGCAGCTCGCATTTGTTTTTGTAAAATGCCAATAGTACGGGTAAATCGACATTTGATTTTTCGGTGCGTAAGCAGCGGATATAGGTCTTTTAGTGAAGCTATTAAATCGTCTAGGTCAGGTGAAAATTGTTGTGCTATTTGCAGTGGGTTTGGAGAGGATTTAATTTTATTTATGAATTCTTTTAATTGCGGGAATGTAAATTTAAATTTTTCTGGGTTTTCTAAAATTTGTGATTTTAGAGGTTCTAGTAGGTCATCTAATTCCGGTTCGGGGTCTTGATGTTTGCTCTTCTTGGGTTTTTTATTCTTTTGACTATGGGTTGGTATAGTTAGCGTAGTGTCTCCGTCCGTTATGCATGTTTGGCTATTGGTGTTTTGATTAGATAGTATTTCTGGGTAAACTAGGGGGGTTACGCTAATTTCAGCTTCTATATTTGGGGGTGTTTGAGCTTCAGATGTCGTAGGCGAATGTGGTCGTTTGGGCTGGGTGGTTAAGTGGGGTGTCGGTTGCGATGGTGGTTGCGCAGTGCACTTAGATGAGACGTGGTCTGTTGCTTTACATTTAAAACATTTAAGCTCATCTTCTTGCAGGAAGATGCGGTAATTATCATCTTCGAAATTTATTAGTAACGAGTCGGGAATGGCTGTACTATTGTCGGCGTCAATATACACAAATCGGCGGAAGCTAACTATATGCATGTATTCTGATTCGGTTAAACCTGCTCTTATCATGTAAATTGGTGATGATATTTTCACTCCTACGGATTTAAGGGCGTTTTCTAGTATTTCATTGGGTATAGATGGGCAGATGTTAGATATGATTATCTTTTTGCTGGGGTTGACGAGCTTTCTTATTTTAATTTGCTTGTCTTGAATGGTTATAGTGGAATGATTTGCTGTAAGTTTATCTACGATGTTTTTATGTGTCAGATATATTCCTATGCGTTCATTAGACATGCGCGAAGCTGCAATAATATTTATTGGTTCTACTAGTTTTCCAATCGCGTATATATAATCTTTCAGTTGGATCCCGTCTACTGTATTTAAGATTAGTCCCTGTTCTTTACGTGGGTAAGTGAAGTTATTGGTTATGTTGGCATATGTAGGTTTTGAGCGTTGGTTGGGTTGTCTAGTTTCAGGGGTCATAGTATCAGCCTCGCTCCTTTGGCTGGGAGCCTCGCTGTCTAAATTTATATTTATGTCTATGTGGCTAGCCAAGGCCAAGGCCGAGGCCGAGGTTTGGTTAAAAAGGCGGTTTCTTATACTATTTGATATAGGACAGAGTGAAAAAGGAAAAAACGAATCTGGGTATCAACGAATGCAGCCAACTGCATTCCTTGTTTTTACCTGTAAGATTTTTAAAAGATTTTAAAATGCACAAACCACAAAATCACGGTAGGATAAGCGTAACGCACACCAAAACGATCCGTTCTCTATCGAAACCGTGTTCGAACTGGAAATAAAGTTGTACATATAGAAAACGTGAATTTCATTCCTTCATAAGTAAAGGAATCTCCTAACTGCTTAGTTACAATAAATCGAAACTGAAACTAGTGGACAACAAAGGTGGCTACATACCAAAGGTGGCCCACAACATAATTAGTACAAAATATTCCTGTTAGTTACAAGTGGAGATAAAAGAACTAAAAACAGAACTCCGAACGTATATGGAAGAGCAGGCAGCTGTGCTACGGATGATTTATTATTTGGTCGAAGCTGATTAAATGGACCACGGGCCAAGCTGGCCTTCACTGCCTGTCCGCTACCTGTCTCAATCGCAAAAGAAATCAAAAAATTAAATGACATACTAGTTGAAGAGAAAAAAAGGAAACACGTTGTAAGTTTCTATTATAATATATTTACTTATACCGCCACAATTTCACAAATTCGTCACGAACGGGACGACGTCAAATTCTTAATAATAGCGTAAAGCATCAAATAATTCAACATGCCGTAAACACTCCCCTTTGCACATCAAGCAAAATGTGCAAAGAGCTACAGTTACCCTGCAGTACGCGCACTATAAAGCGAATGCTTGATGTCGGCGGACTTCACTGTGGTCAGCCCGCCATAAAATCAGCCATAACTGAAAATCAGGCGAATATAAGGATCCAGTTTGCGCAAGAAAATATTTTGCGTAACTGGGATCAAGTTATTGTTAGCGACGAAAAAACCTTTAGAATAACCGATGGCATTAAAAGGGTTTTATGGCGACGCAAGAATACACGGTTCGAAACCCAGCACATCCGGCACGCCGGGTATCGGGGTTGGATAAGCTATGCCGGTTCTAGAAAGTTGGTGCAGGGAACCGGAGATTTTCTGCCGTGGACTATATAACCATCTTAAACGACGTTATGCTACCCACAGTTAGGGCAATCTAACCTGATGGTCCAATTTTGTTGGTCCAGGATAACTCTCCTGCGCACACTGAATGAATTGTCCAAGACTGGTTTGCATTGCACCCTGAAATCCAAAGAATTCAGTGGCCAGCCCGTTCACCCGACCTCAACCCCATCGAGGGAGTGAGGACAGCTTGAAAATTTGGAGGTAAGAAAAGAGAACGCCCTCCATGGAAATGTTATGCGTGTTTGGGAAAGCCTAAGAGGGATGAATCTCTGCGAAAAATTAATCGAGTCCATGGTCCGCCGCTTAGAAGGCTGTCTCCAAAACAATGGTTTTTATACCAAATATTAATGTAAATATATGTATATAGTTTTGATGTTATTATCAGTATTTTAAATAAAATATTACATCTTCTACATTTAATTATAATATTTCAAATTTACTCGCCTTTAAGTATGCTTTATTATTTATTATTTATCTTTTATAAATTTCAACAGTTTCGTAAATTAACAACAAATACTACAATGGATAATATGCAAAGAAACCATATCCAAAGCATTATATATGCGAAAATGAATGCCATACCATCTGGAGGAGCTGGGCCTGGGGCAAGTAAAGAAAGCGCTGCAAGACTCCAAACAGGAACCGAACACTACCATTAAACTGATGGAGGAAGTTTTAAAACTGCGGAAGGAGAACCTGCAGCTAAAAAGAAATTATCTAGAGTATAAAATGCAGACAGAACAACTAACTCGGATTAACATTGTGTTACAGGGAACCTTATATAACCAATGTCCAAGGTTATTATTTTTCTAATACCTTTAATGTTGGATTTATTCTTTCCTTTTTTATTTTAGAATTATTGAAAAAATTTAATTACATTAACGTCTAGCCACCCACAAATTTATACCCAGAAATTGGGAAGCGGCACCGGGATAATGTAACATTAAACTCAACACTAAATCCACTTTAGTATATACCCACAGTTAACACCCACAATTTGTTCTATTTAGACTCATATTATTGGTAATGGTATATGGATACCGACAGCCCAGCACGATTCCTTGTTACTATCTTTCAATAAAGTGAAAGATGGAAGCAAGCTTGTAACAAGTTTATCGTGCTGTGTATTTAATACAGCTGTACTGGCGGCATCGTCCGTAACGGGTAGAAAGTCCAATGCTAAGAAGGATGCAGTTGCGAAACCACCACTGGGCCCAAAAAAATTATTGCCATTAAAGGTACCTACCTATAAACTATAATACATTCAGAAAACTCTTGTGCTGTATAAATGAAATTCAGTTGGTTAATACTTACAAAAATCCCTAATACCTAGGCTATAAGTAAATTATGGTCCTATTTTAAAATAGGTTCCGGGTGGCAATTTTACCACAGAATTCCTGTACATGAAGAAAATTATGGTAATGTGTTACAGGTAAAACTATTTCGAGATGAAACTTTAAGTACCATGTTCAATATTTATTTCGGACCTATGTTAGAATTAGAAAACTGTAATGGTAACGGGATTATTTTCATCCGAACATGACTTTAGTGATGTAGCGAGTAAAGGAACAATTATTGACGAAAATAATAATGGAGTTTGGTCGAGGTTCTCACCCAGACCAGGCGTGTTGTGAAACGATCCGAGTGTTTTAAGAGTTTTTGACGGTTTCTGTCAGTCATACCGACGGAAAACAACAAAAAAGTGCGTGGGAAGTGTGTTCAAAGACGTTCAAGCGCGTGAACAACACGAGTGATACCTGAAACACCTGCGCCGGCGAGCTACCACAGGTACTCCCAGGTAGCGTAGCGAGTGAAGCAACCCGAAGATCACTAGACCCGCTCCAAAAGCTAAGTCTAGGGTTTTACACGGCATGTTTCCTAACCCGTTTAAACAACCAATTAGAATAATTATTGGTAGATGTAAGTAGATATAAAATGGGGCTTGAAAAACAGGTCTCTTATGGAAATTAGCATGTGTTTTTGATTTGTACATCAGGACTATTTTGTCGTATGTATCGTGTGTGTAAGAGTGAGAAATTGTTTGTAGTAATATGGAGAGTGCTAGAGAGAGCTAGCTAGATAGATAGATAGATAAGGCACTGTGTGTATTTAAGGTTCCCTAATCGTCGGTTTCGTCAGGTAAGAAGAAGTAGATAGGTAGGTAAAAAGAGATAGCGAGAGAGAGAGAGAGAGAGACGGTTCCCCGTTCATCCGCTAGAGCTCTGCCTGGACGGTGTGCAGCTGTTATCAGGTATCAGCTTGGATCTACGATCTATCCCCCAGGTAGTTAGACGGTGCATAGTAACAGCATTTTAAGAGTTGAATGTCCGCGTGGTGAGGCGATAGGTACTAAAAAGGGAAACAGCTTGCGTAGGAGCGTGATCTTTGACCTTGTTATGAGCGAGTTTGCAGATATCGCTAAATATAGTTTATTTATTAGTATGAATATTTTTAATTTATATTGTTACATTGATCACGGGGTTTGATGTTTTGCCATGCGATTGGGTGTATTAGTATGTAGGTTTATTAAATATGGTCATTGTAATTGGTGAACGATAACTACTAAGATGCCTGTCCCCACCGTTTATGCTTCCGACCATTTAAGTTATTGTAGAAAACATAGTTACTGGTTTAGACACGGAGAACGGTGTCCTGCTTGTATTGGATTGGATTAGTTAGTTGCCAGTAGTGACATGCATCGTTGCTGTTTGAAACCTACAGTTATGGAGCCAAAATCTCAAGATGTCACGTTAGATGCAGCAATTGATAGGATGTTAAAAAGTCAGCACCATGTATTAAACGGATCGAAATATTTTTTAGGCAATGCGCAAATAAAGTTTGTGGAAGTGGGCTTGGTTCCGATATTTGGTAAGAATAATTAATATTATATTATAGTTAAGAAATTTTAATAGAATAACTTTATAGGATTAGAACCAGCGGTACGAATTGTTTCTGGACTGAATATGATATTTTTCTCGGAAGATGAATGGTACGAGTTTATGAAAAATGAAAAATTCATCGAGAGTTTTTTCGGAGAGAATCGCAAAGTGGTGCCAGAAGCCATGAGTTTTAGAAGCTTTCGGTTTACGTTTACTGAAATGGCCAATGTTAAATTCGTGGCAATAAAATCTAGAACGATGGAAATATTCTTGGCTCATGATTCTTTAAAAACGTTGTTTAGTTTACAAGAATTGATTAGGTTAAAAATTAAATTGTTAAAAAAACAAAATTTTAGAGAATATGTGCGGAGTATTTATGCAATAACCGATCTTTCAACTTTACTTAAAGATAGACCGGACAATCAATAAACTATGTTTAATAGAATACAATAAATATTATAATAAAATTACATTATAAAATTTTATATACATGTACATTATATAGGAAAAAAAATATTATTATAAGTTTAAATTGTGTTATTGATTGCATTTAAAATGAAAAATACATTGCTAACAGATAAAAGGCAACTGTTTAAGTGATGTGAAAATCAACATGGAGGTCCCACTTTAAAAGGTTCTGTGATGTTAAGGTTAAAGTCTTCGTCCAGATCAATTATAGGTGTTCTAGTATATTTCCTTAGATAGTCAGCTTGATCTCTTCCTTTAACGTAGATAATGTTTTCTCTTTCGGTATGCATATCCAAAATGAAGCCCATTTGATCGGTGTTTATAAATCCTGAGTTCCACCTTAATCCGTGTTTATTCCTTGTATCTGATTTTACATCTTGTTGATGGCTTACCGTCAACTGTCGAAGGTCAAACGGTGGTTTAAACAAGTATTGACTTGTATGTAAACCGTTAGTTATTGCCATTTCCTTAGGTATGAAGTCGGGCGTTTAGAATCCTTGTATGTCAATTATCAACATCTTAGATTTGTTGACTTAAAACAATATTGGTAAGCGGACGATATTTTACGAGAGCGTCGTGTATAATTAACACGTACGCGTATGTGTTTGGTGGAAAACTGACTGAAGATTCCAATTCAACTTTTATATCAACGGTACCTGCTTTGATATCATCTTGTTGAGCAATCAATAACAAAAATAGGATTTTCTTTAAACTTCGAGTATGATAACAGAGGTTGTGAGGTTCGTTGATAATAACTTTTTTGAAAATCACAGTAATTTTTATACGCTAACAGATAGTAATTTTTAGAGAAATCCAAGTTCCATTTTGTGTATGGAAAGGCTTTTTCGTTGAGATATACGGTTATATTTGTAATGTTAACTGATTCAAATATGCTACAATCTTTAGTTGAATCGTTCGATTTGTTTGTTTGCAAACCAACGATTATATATCTAGGTTTAGAGAAGTCGGTTTTGGTGCTTAGATTTGTTATTTCTATTTTATTGTTGCGTAGACCTGGAATAGTATAAAGTTCTTTCTTACGAAAACCCATCTGAACTTCGCCATCCTTCTTTAAAATATCTAACAGTTTGAGTTTTTCTGCATCATTAAGCTTAAGATAAGGAACTCACCACTGTATTTTTTCAATTTCAAATTTAACAGTAGTATCTCCTTTGTAACAATTTGTGTCTGTTTGAGAACGTCTGAGAACTAAAGCTTGTTTCATGTTAGGTATGATTTTATTATAATCTTCGGCGATTCCTAATATGAATTTTAGAGGTACCAGTGCCGTGAAATTTGTAATAAAACCGGCAGCATTACGTTTGACTATGTTTAGTTTCTCTTGTTCTGGTGACCATCCTGCAATTTCGAACTCGGTACTTTCTAATGGACTTAAAGATGCTAACCCTTTTAATGTTGTTGTTATTCCAGGATTTCGAACGGTTTCTACTATGTGATCGCCTAATTCGTACCAAATTTCTTCAAACATGAATGTAATAACATTACTAGTTAACTCGTATGATTTGGCGGCTTCGTCTGGAGACACTTTCACTTCCAAATATAGATAACTGTCGTAGGTGGACGTGATTAGATCTTGATGTTGAATTACAAAACGAATTTCATCACTTCGACCGTACTTGCCGCCAGATCCATAGGGAGGATGAGCGTGGTACTCTCTTTCGATTATTCTATTATCAAACACTACTTTTTTGTTAATGTTTAATTCCATTGTTAATCACTTTAAGCCCCAAAGATTTTAGAAAACGAATAGATTTAGTAGATAATGGATTCACACGATGATGACCTATTGTTTGACGTATGGCTCTATAGTTTGCGACGTTGGAGATGTTATAACGATCATTTTTATTTTCTGAAAAGTCTATCCCCATTTTTTTAATTCTAAACGAATAGATACTTGCTCTTTTCCAAAATTTATAGGTTCACCGTCTTGAATCGATAACCAAAGGGCAATGTCCCCGATTCTATGGGTGGAGACTGGTAAATACAAAACACTAGAGGGTTCTTTTGCCACCAATTCACCAGGTTCGGCATCAAGAGCGAATTCAAAAATTGTATGATCTGGCGCTCCGTTAAGATAAGATCCTCCCGTTATGTTACACTGTACTCTGATGTTTGTAGCTGGAGATATTCTTACGTCTAGATCTGATTCATGAATCGTATTTGCCTGTAATGTTTTTGAGGAAAATCCCAACATACGACCCATGGAATCGGAACGTGTAAAGTCAATATTATACTTGCTTTCAATTACGCACTGTAATGTGTTGGTATTAGCTATAAGGGAGAAAATCTTATTTGATTTGTCTCTCTCTTTTCGATCGTCTTTTTCACCTAAACGCTTTTTAATGTAATTGTTTAATGAGTTAATTTCGTAAGCTCCGTTGGGTATCACTAAAAACTTAGAATCCTCCCCTGGTTCAGAATAATAAATTTTGTTGTTGCCTTCGAAAATATTTTGCAAAGCGTTGTAACTATAAAATCCAACCAGTCCTAGTCCATGATTTCCACCCAAATCTAACGAGGGTCGAAAAAAGCTATGCAAATAATTTCCTCTTCCTGTGAGGCTGAATGTGATAGACATGACCGTACTGTTCGATCTCTTTCAGGAATATAAAAAAAGTAAACAAAGATGTCCACAATTATATGAATCAAAATCTTGATACTTTGTAGTATTGTATATTATCTTACAATTTAAGTATTGTATGAGTTCGCGAGGAGGTTGTAGGTCTCCGAAAGAGTCAAAATATTCAGCGATCTTCCCCTTCTTTCGGTAAGCCACCCAGTGAGTTCCCAAACCGCGCTTTTCATCCAAATTCACCACGGCACTTTCGTTCTTCCAAGGTTTAGATGGTAAAGCGTCACGCATAAATACTTCTCTAAAGTTAGGTACCCCGGCAGCATGATGAACAATATCAATGTCCGGTAAAAGTCTACGGGGTAACTTTAACGGTTTTTTGGCTTTTTTCCTAAATAAAGTCCAAATCCAACTTTTCTTTTGTTTAGGTATAACCCTCTTCCTACAGCAATACCCTCCATTTTAGCATTATGTCGTCTCATCTCATTTAACTAATCTTATTTACCGATTTTGCCACAGCACTTGCTCCTCCTGCCAAAGATCCCAGAACCGTCAAACCAAACCAAATGGCAGGTAATAATGGTAGGAATCCTCCACTTTTTGGTAAAGGAATTACGCGAGGTTTTTTAATTTTACCTCGGCCACCAGCTTTCTTCACCACTTTCTTAGCTGCCGCTACCGCAACCTGCGATGCTTCCTTTAGTGTTAAAGGATTAATCTTTTTTATAATATCTCGTGTTTCCTTGAGAACCTTATTGAACGTTGTCTTCTTCTTATTAACGACACCCATACCTAATTCACGCTTCGCTTTCATGATGTTGGTAACGGTCCAAGCGGCTGCCTTTTCTCCAAATTTTGCATCTCCTGCCTTGACTCTTTCCCAAGCTTTTTCAGCTAACACTGCGTCTGCTTTGTGTCTTGCAGTTAAATCTTTGGATTGTGAATATGCAATATCGTGTTCGCGACAAGCTTGATCTATACCGTTGATACCTGGATCACCCCTTTGGAGACGTTCTTGTAATTTTGTACCCGGGCCGCAATACTGATACCCTCCAGGTATATGAATTTCAAATGGTAATTTATTGATCAAGGTATTGACCAGACCACTTCCCTCGTACACTAGCATTTAAATAGTAGAACATACTTTACACCTTTATATATATATGTAATCAAGCAGTTGTGCAGAATGCCTCTTCAAATTCAACATCTACATACCTTACCAATAAAAATTTAGAAAGAAGTTGATTCAAAAGATTGTAGAAAGAAACATGGACCTTTGTTACCCTCCTCCATTAGATGCATTGTATGCGGTCCTAGCAACTGTGGGAAAACTTCAACATTATTGACTCTTTTAACGCATCCGAACGGTTTAAAATTTGAAAACGTGTATGTTTACTCCAGATCATTACATCAGCCAAAATATGAGTTCTTAAGGAGCGTCATTAAATTAATACCTGAAATAGGATATTTTACATTTAACGGAAATGAAGAAATAATGGATCCAAACATGGTTAAACCTAATTCAATTTTTGTTTTTGATGACGTTTCCTGTGACAATCATCAACCTATGAGACAGTATTTTAGTATGGGTCGACATTATCATATAGACTGCTTTTATCTATGTCAATCGTATGCGAGAGTGCCAAAACATCTTCTACGCGATAATGCAAATATGATAATCGTATTTAAACAAGATACTTTAAATCTAAGAAAAATATATAACGATCACGTGAGCAGTGACATGAGTTTTGATAAATTTCATGAAATATGTAGAGAGTGTTGAAAAAGAAATTATGGCTTAAAGATAGTGATCTCAAAACAGGTAGATACCGGAAAAAATTAGATGGATATATAGTTCAAATATAAATGCTAATTTTTCTAATCCCATCAAATCGTTGATCGGGTAAGTCAACTGGTATTGTAACAGCTGAGCTATGGATTTAAATAAACGAAAACTAAAAGAAAAGGTGGTTGAAGCAGGTGAGAACGTTAGAAAAAAGTTGAGAGAGCTCAAAGATCATCTTAGTCAAAATCGCCAAACTTTTGAAAGAGTACATAATCCCATATTAGATCCTTTAAGAGAAATTGCAAATATTAGTGGAAAAAGAAAAACAAAACCAACCGCACCATCTGCTACTAATACTGTTGTATCGTCTTCTAATGATCGTAACGAAGTTGAAGATTCTCTTTCCTCTAAATCGATTTCTCTTCTATCTCCCGCTCCGGTATCTAAAGGTGTTGTTAAGAAACGTCCGACTATAGACAAATCACTTTCAAAATATGAGTCTAGAGAGATGAGAGGAGAAGAAGAAGAAGAGGAAGAAATGGAAGAAGAGGATAATGAAGAAATGACACCTGAGGATATTTTAGAACAGAGCGACATATACGAGGATTCCACAGGGGAACAACTATTGCAACAATATGATCCCATGATAAGAAAATATGTTGATTTATTTTTAAAAAATGATAAAAATGTAGATAAATCAAATTTCGCAATAAAGTATGATATTGTGAAGGATAAATGGCAAATGGGTAATTCTCTGGTTACGTTTTCGAAGAGAAATTTGTATATTGATAATAAAAAATATCTTGTAAGCGACGGTTTAATGCAGCTGTTAAGTCTAAAGTATCCTGTACATTTTAGTCCCATTGATGAATCTCGTTATATTCAGATGATAGTCCAAACGAACGCTCATAGAAAAGGATTTCAACCTTACGGACAAGTGGTAGAAAATAAAAGCGATAAATACAAAAACGTTATTAGACCTATGATTCATCGATGGCATGAACCTCTTAAAAGGCCCATGCGTTCTAAATATTTTAGTGGAAAGGGTGTTACTGATAACCTAAAACAAGTTACTGAAAATGTTGTAGATTATATTTACTGGAACGAACCTGAAGAATTAGTAGAACGTTTAAGGCTGTTAATTGCATCTCAACAAGCAGGTCACACGAGTCATCAAAACGAAATTCAAAATATACTCGAAGAGTTACGCGAAGAAGGAATAATTGAATAAGTGACAATGCCCATAGATAAATTTGGGAGGTATACATCGAAAAATCGATACGTTTCCCCATCTGCTGCTCCAATCACCACCGGTTTAAAGTTTACAAACGAAGGAAACATTGATTTTACAAATAAACGTTTGTTAAACGTAGGCGAACCCTTGGCAGATGGCGACGCTACAACCAAACAATATGTAACTTCAAAAGTAGAAGAAACGGTAAAAAGAATAGATGACTTTTACACGGAAAGAATCGATCCGTCCCTACTTAAAATTAATAATGATCTTCAGCGTTTAGCTCCCTTAGAAAAAAGTTATACACAGGGAGAAATTGTTACTCAAGATACGTATGGACGATTGCTTTAAAAAATAAAACTGGAAAACATGTAGCAACTGCTTTTGAAAGAATATTAAAGCAAGATAAACGAATTCCAAGGAATCTACAGACCGATAGCGGAACAAAATTCTACAATTCTCAAATGAAAAAAGTTATAAATCAACACGGAATTAAACACTATTCTACTTTTAGTTCAACCAAAGCATGTATGGCGGAACGTGTTATCTGAACATTGAAATCATGGTTATTTAAAGAATTTAGTTTTAAAGGAAATTATAAATGGTTGGATTTGCTAGCAAAAATAAACCGTTAAATATAACTACAGAAAACATAGCACCATTGGCATGAGACCACGTGATTTAACAAAAACAACCCCATTGATGTCATCGTTAAAAAACCGAATAGTTAAGAAAACAAGCCGCAACGTTAAATTTCAAAAAGGAGACATCGTACGAATATCCAAGTTTAAGTCAGCCTTTTCTAAGGCGTATTTACCAAATTGGAGCTCAGAATTGTTTCGTATAGCTAAAGTTCTTTATACGGACCCACCTACCTACCTGTTGAAAGATACAGATGATAATCCTATTTTAGCAAGCTTCTACACCGAAGAATTACAGAAAACGCAGCATCCTGACGTTCATTTAGTAGAAAAAATTTTAAAACGAGAAGGAGACAATTTATACGTAAAATGGTTAGGTTTTAATAGCTCTCATAATTCGTGGATTCAAAAGAAGCATATTGTTACTTAGATAGTTTAATGTATAAATAAATAAAATAAAAATGAAAAGAATAACATTTTTTATTAAATATAATTACAATAATTTAAATTTTTCAGGTCTAAATTTTTCAGGACTCCCTATTCCTCTTGCTCTTCTTCTTCTTCTTCCGTTTCTTCCTCTTCCTCACTTGAACTGACGGCTATCAATTCCCTAACCAGCTGCAGATCCTGAGTAAATTGAGAATTTACTGCCGTTGGTATCCTAGATAACCACTGAGTTAGCGGTGTCAAATATCTCAATTGCGGCTGAAAGGTCTCCGGCCTTACCATCCGTTTTTTGGCTGGACCGCATGGAATTGAGATACAGCTATCCTCTGTGGTTATCTCATCTTCTCTGGTGTAAACTGAGATCATGAGGGTGTTGCCGCACTCACGGCACATATTATATGCCGATATGCAGCCCAACAGTCGATAAATTCTCATTCTACCTGTAACATTCTGAAAATGAAACATTGAATACTCAGGATCTCCCTCCAGGTGCCCGTGTATTAGGAGATCTCCATAGCAGCTAACATCAGTTATCAAATTTGTCGTACAATCGTAGTTATCGGTGTTTGCTTCCACATTCTACCCATCTGCTCTATAATTATCGTTTTCAAAAAGAGTGGAATTTTTCAAATCTGAGCTTCCATCCAAAGTAAGGGAAACAGGTTGATGCTGTTTTGAATTTTTATACATTTGCATGTGAAATCCTTGGCTAGATAATGGAGTCCATTGGGCGGAAACCATATGGGTATGGTTTAAATGATGGTATAGATTATGCGAACCATTCAAATATAAAACCAATTCTTGCGCGTTTAAACACGGAAGAATAAAATTGTAAAAACAATAAATACAATCATTGTAATGCTCTGACACTGGTGAACTGAAATAAACGCATCTATTGAAGCCCTTTTATTTCAAAAAAAACGTTAATTCAGCAAAATTTGATCTATTAGTCTTAAATTTATGAATTTTTAAATTTTGTAACAACATATTTTAACAATAGGAAACTGGAGCTTGTAAATCATGTATTAACTGCGATAATATTCGTGTCTACGTGACCTCTTATGTCCCGTGTTGACCTTATTGACGATCAGAATAAAAGTTTGGCTGATGCAATAAATTTGCATGTTGCATCGTTTTGAAACTTTGTCTTATGTTGTTTTTGTTTGATAACGACGATTTTTTCGTAAATATTTTATGTTGTAATAAATATACAGTGTATCGATATTTATGGATATTTTACGGATACATTTGGAGAAAATATAAAGACCCTTGAAGGTGTATTGCTTTCATAACGAGTAAAAATGTGTACACAAACGGAACGAATTAGCGATGCTTGTTCATCTTCTACCAACCCAGTTTCATTGATAGAATTAAAACGTGATGAATCACATCCTGTGTTAAAAGCCTATAATCAAGATTTTAAAGAAATAAAAAGAATTCAAGATAGTGATCATGTTAACTCGTCGCTTATTTTGAGTTTAAAGGAAAAATCTTGGCTAAAACACCGGAAAATGAATTCGTTTACTTCAGAAGAGAAGATATATTTCCTATCAACGTGAAAGACATAATCATAATTTATAGAGGCTTGCAAAAATTTGGAGTGGAAAATACTGAATTAGATGTTTTAGAATTTGCTAAAATGAAACGAAAAATTCGTGGCAATGAAACTATTTGTGAAAATAAAAAAAGGTGATTAACACATCAGCAGTAAACATGATAAACATGTGCTTATCTGTTTAATAACAGCGAGTTTAGTACTATATAACCGCTGCAATTTTGTTATTTAAATATAAAATTATTCCATATCTACACCAGCCAAGATGACTACTAACGAAGTTGACAAAGATTACAAAGAAAAGTTCATGCAGACGATTGTGCCAGGAAAAGGGGTACAACCCTTATTTCTGCAGAATCTCTGCATGTTAACGATCTGCATAAAATGGACTCCCGACCAAACGAACCACGACTCTATTGGGTTACCTCTTCAGTTGAAGCGCAAGATCCAAACTGAATGGCGTGATATCCAGACCAGGCTGCATGAATTTTTGGATACGTGGATCAACTGGGAGAATCGAAATAGAGAAGCGTTCAGGTATGTGCCCGAATGGTTTTTGAATCACCTGCCTTCATTTATTCAAAATTTAAGAATTCATAATGGTGGTCTATCACAAGTAGACAATTATGTTGTTAACTTTTTAGAAATTTTATATCATATAAATCATGAAAGTGAGGGATCCAGATACCTGAACCGGCGCATACTTGAATTGTTTGTAGCTAACGAGCCCTTGTTTGTCATTTTTCGCGCCTATAGGGTTGTAGATGCGCGTAGAATGGCTACAGGGTACCTCTGCTAATTGTTTGTCTCAAAATGTAGGTTTAAGAATGGAGATTGATGACTTAAAAGCTAAAATCAAGAACGAGTCTGATCAAAAAAATTCTAATAATCTAGAAAATTGTTATACAGCTTGCGATAAACGTTTTCCTGCCGACCGATCAATTTGTGGTGATATGTGTGATACCTATAGAGACAATTGTTTAGAAAAATGTCGTGCAGGTATAACATATTAAAAGTAAGTATATTTTTTTGTTTTTATTCAATGTATTTTAGAAAACTTCTGTAGAGTAAAGAATGATATCGAAACAACATGTGCAATGTTGGTAAAAGTTCAAGAGATAAAACGTAGAAACGAGTATAAATATGCGCGACCGCGACTCTAACATACAGTTATCAGTCGTTCTTTCCTCTGAACATTATACCTACAAACAACTAAAATGACTAGTCAAAGTCAAAACGATTTTCTTGAAGTGCATCCTGAAGTAGAAGCAAAGGCCGGCAGCAGCAACTACAAAGATGCAAGGGAAGACAACCTGTCATTTATCAACGATGTGGGAACGTTAACCCAGAAACCGGTAACCAAGATGGTCGACCTTGAAGTTGGAAAACCCTACGAGTTTTTGGATGTTAGGGTTTATTAAGACAAAATTTCAGAAGCAAGCCGTAGTCGTGGTGTTGGAGGACAGTCTTGTCTACCTGCCTAAAAGATTCGAGTTGTTAAAAGACGATCGCATTGTCATGTTAAATGACATGCGAGATGAACTAGTAATGGTGTATGATGGTGCGCACAAAATAAATAAGGGTAACGCAACGTCGGTAGTGTGTTTTCTTAGAAAAACCGCTTTATAATTTACTATATAAAATAACCAATAAATAAATAAAAGAAATGTACAGTAAATCTTGTTTTATTTGATTTACAATATTTATATTACAGATTTATTTATCATTAATACATAGACTAATAACTCCTTAGACCTCTCAACATAATGCAGCCGTGGTTTTCGTAAATATTGTACCTCAGTGGTACGCTAGTAAAAATATTGTTAAGTAACAATGCCACGAGTTTTAGAAAGCGATCCAACCCTTTAGTGGCCGTGAACGTGGCATTACGTAGATCCTTAAAAGAAATCCAATGGTAAACAAAACCAGTCAAATAGCGGTAAACAAATGTATGCTGTGTAATACAAAACCGTTGCAAAGGTGCAAAAGAATGAGGGGTGCAAGGGACGAAGTACATAATATTTAAAATTGCTCATGCAGCTCTCTCTAATTCGAGGTGGTACGAGGAAGAGTAGCGTGGCACTAGCGATCGGCTTGAAACTGGTACCATGGACTACCAGCATACTAATAAGGCCGCACATGTCAAGGAAAATGAAATAGGTCATGCTAAAGGAAAGGAAAGAAAATCGAAAAGTCGTTGATGATACGTGCGGTCCGCCAATTAACAAAGATATATAACAGTTAAATTCACAAGGAATCAGCGAAAACACTGTAATTGCGAATAGGCACGACTCATATAAAGCAAATCTAGAAAACATCAACAAATTTGAGATCGGTTATCAAACATTCCGTCAGCTTCATGCAAACTACGGTCATAGGAATGAACGTTAAAAACATTTCCAGGAATAAAGCAGTGTTGAATTCAGACTGTTTTATCAGGGCGGGCCTTGCAATATTTGTGGAGTGCAATATTATTTTGAAATAGAAATTGTATTAAATCACATACAAATTGTAAATTCGAACGGAAATATTGCTAAGTCAATAATGTAGAATTAAAGGTACAAAATAATAAACGACGCGACGGCCTATGTATTCTACGTCATAAACCACCTTTGTAATATTATAATTCTCAGGAACAGGGTCTTAGCACGTTTGTCATCATTGTGAAGACATATTTAAATGTGCAGTCAAAAGTGTCCGTGAGACATGCTTGAATTCAACGCTGCTTAAAAGCGGATAATTGCAGCGCCGCGCCAGAATGTTTTGTTAGGGGTGGCTTTCGAAAAAAACTACCTACATGACTAGCTAGTGTAAACGCTAAAATTAAATAAGCTATGATGTCTATTGTCCTCCAAGTGCAAACAGAACGCAGCTTTTAAAAACAGCGGAGTTCTGGATAAACGTGCTCTGTGTTATAGTCGACCCTGACCGCATGATAAATGTTTTGAAAACCCATCGCTGCAACAGTGCAAAAGGGTGAAATTAAATTAGGATATTAAATCGGTGCTAATATTGTAACATTAAGTCATCAAGCAGCGATACGAGTAAACAATGCAAAAGAGTAGTTGAGAATGTTATGGCAATCAGTAACTTAAAAATGACAGATAATTACAAGCGAGCCTATGATAAAGGTCTTTTGTCCAGCAGGAGTTTGCTAATCGATTATCCGAATTTGTAATAATTTGTAATAATAATTATGGAATGTTTTGTATCTGTGTACTGGAATCCACGCTAATACGCAGAAGCATCCTAGGTACTTAGCAGAGCATTGTGTCCAGGTGTCCAGTCTCAGTTAAGCAGTTGCAAAAGTATGGGGATTTTCTACAGAGGAGCAGCAGGGGAGTGGAGTAAAGGTTGCCGAAGAAGGTAAGAAAGAGGAGGAGGAGCGGTGTAAAGTAGAGGAAAAGCAGAAGGAGGAGGAGCAGGGGGCCCCGGTCCGGCAAAGGCGCAAAAATGTAGAAATGCTACAGGCTGAAAATCGAGGCCTCCTGTGTGTGGGGAAGAGGAGAAGAAAATGTAAGTAGTAAGAAAGCAGAAGTGACACATAAAACTAATATGAAATGTTTATATCGCAGCGCCGAGTAGACTTACGTATTGAGGGGAGTGGAGTGGAGTAGGATGGAGAAGATGAGAGAAGAAAGAGGAAGTGCAGCGGGTGGACGATGAGGAGAGGTCGGTGGGGCAGGAGGAAGACTAGCAGGATGAGGATTTGTTTAATTGTAATTATACTTAATATGTTTTATCATTAATCAATGTCATGTGACCATCTTCAGCGTCACTGTTTAACTTTTTCAATTTATATTTCAATTTCTACTTTATTAATATTGCGAAAACGTTAATTATATCATTTTAATTCAATTATATTATACGTGGCTTAGACAAGGTTTCTCTTGTTTTAGTGTTCTTGGAATACCCTTTTCACCCACTTGGAGCACCATGGATCGTAATCAATTTACGCGAAGTTGTTATAACTTGCTTTCATATCAAAGTTTTGGACTTCACCTTTAGATTATCGCGACCGCGGTTAACTGATGATATGTTTAAATATACCAAGGGCGAATTCAATGAAAACTTTCAATTAATGAAACGTAAGGGGGTTTTATGTTCTGATTACTTGAATGCTTGGGACAAATTGAAAGAAAAAGAATTACCACCAAAATCTAAATTTTATAATAAGCTAACAGAGAAAGATATTTCTGATATTGACTATTTTCATGCACAAACGGTTTGGGAAACATTCAAAATTAAAAATTTGGGTAAATATAGCGATATTTATCTTAAATGTGATGTGTTAATTTTATGTGATATTTTTGAACAATTTAGAAATTTATGTCTTAATATTTACGATTTGGACCCTGTACATTTTTATACGGGTCCATCTTTGGCGTAGAACGCTGCTCTCAAAAAAACTAACATTACATTGGAACTTTTAACGGATAATGATAAAATTTTATTCATTGAAAATGGTATACGGGGAGGATTAACTCAACTATCATCTGAATATAACGAGATTCATCAATGGGACTAAAATGTACAGGGTACTTTAGAGTTAACAGTTGCATTAAACCGTCGCTTACAAGATATTTTTTATTATCAATATACAAATTTCTCTTCGAAAACGTAACCAGAGAATTACCCATTTGCGATTTATCCTTCACAATATCATACTTTATTGCAAAATTTGATTTATCTACATTTTTATCATTTTTTAAAAATAAATCAACATATTTTCTTATCATGGGATCATATTGTTGCAATAGTTGTTCCCCTGTGGAATCCTCGTATATGTCGCTCTGTTCTAAAATATCCTCAGGTGTCATTTCTTCATTATCCTCTTCTTCCATTTCTTCCTCTTCTTCTTCTTCTCCTCTCATCTCTCTAGACTCATATTTTGAAAGTGATTTGTCTATAGTCGGACGTTTCTTAACAACACCTTTAGATACCGGAGCGGGAGATAGAAGAGAAATCGATTTAGAGGAAAGAGAATCTTCAACTTCGTTACGATCATTAGAAGACGATACAACAGTATTAGTAGCAGATGGTGCGGTTGGTTTTGTTTTTCTTTTTCCACTAATATTTGCAATTTCCCTTAAAGGATCTAATATGGGCTTATGTACTCTTTCAAAAGGTTGGAGATTTTGACTAAGATGATCTTTGAGTTCTCTCAACTTTTTTCTAACGTTCTCACCTGCTTCAACCACCTTTTCCTTTAGTTTTCGTTTATTTAAATCCATAGCTCAGCTGTTACAATACCAGTTGACTTACCCGATCAACGATTTGATGGGATTCGAAAAATTAACATTTATATTTGATTTATTGACATTCTCAAGCGTCACTTTGTTGAAATCCATGATTATATAAATAATAAATATTAAATAAAATATCGATTTCAACGGGAAATAACAAGATTTATTCGCTTTATACGTATTTCGGCATCAAAGTGCCATTGTCAAAAGCTATATAAAATATTATAACAAATGCAAAATAGAGTAACTCCTTGATTCTATTATTTTAACACTGCGTGAAGCAGCTGACCCCAGTCAACCCGTCGGAGGTCAGTCGCTTATCAGTGTTTTAAAAATATATTTATTCCAAAATCTTCAGTAAAGGAGAATCTAAGAGTTCAATTTGCTCATTCATTAAAGGTATGTTGTTTTTTGTGTGTTAAATTTCAAAAGCTTCCAAAATATTTAATTTATTTTTGTTATCAGAAAAGTGTAAAAATTTAATTGTATTATTAGATGTTAATGTGTGATTTTGTTCTAACAAATGTTTAGCAAAATTTGATTTATGTGCATGTTTATATTTGTAACAACGGATATGTTCTTTTTGCCTAATACTGAAATTTCCAATTGTTTGACTTATATATACTGAATCACAATGTGAACAATTTAATTTATAAATACCTGATTTTAGCAAATCATTAATTTTGTCTTTAGCATTGAAAAGTGAGTATAGAACATTTTTATTTGTTTTAAAAATGACTTTATATTTATTTGTGTTATTTATAATTTTTGCAATCTTTTCTGAAATTCTACCAAAATATGGAATTGAAACGTATTTTAATGTTTTATCAGAGTTATTAATGGAATAAACTTTTTGAAAAGCTAATTTATAATTTTTCTTTTTAATTAAAGTGTCAATAAGTGTTGTGTTATATCCATTGAAATAGATATTTTATTTAATATTTATTATTTATATTTATATTTGAACTACGAGATCCATCTAATTCTTTCCGGTATCTACCTGTTTTGAGATCACTATCTTTATCTATAGTTAAAAAGCCATAATTACTTTTCCAACACTCTCTACATACTTCATGAAATTTATCAAAACTCATGTCGCTGCTCACGTGATCGTTATACCGGGTGGTGACTTGAGCGACGCAACATAGGGATTTCAATGGAAAATTCTTAATGTTCAATTATTGGCTCCCCTAATTATTTTAGAGCAAAAGTGTGTTTAGTTTTTTTTGTAGAGAAATAAATTCTGCATCTTTTCATACTATTATTTACAATTTTTCATTTTCCGGAATCGTAGAAATAGAAGAAATTAGAAATGGTCTTTTTAAAAAAATCACTGTTGCCATGGAATTATAAAATCAAACAAACGCACATTTCTGTCTCATTACATTTTTTTTCTTTTTAAAGCAATAAAACGAGTATCTAGGTAATTGTGAGGTAATATAGGAACATATTTTACGCTAAACAAGGCACTTTATCATTTCTACTTTTTCTTTCGTTGAATACATTTTAAAAATAATAGATTTTAATAATCGGTTATAAACTTCAAACTGTAATGACAGATGTAAATGCTAAGGTTGTTTGTTTACATAATTCCAAGGCATCACTGATTTGTTTAAAAATACCGGAAAATATTTGGGTTACGTGGTTAACGCTCAAAGGTTGTTAGCGGACCCAGATAAAGTTACAGCGATTGTAAATATACCGGAACCTAAAAACGTCTCGGAATTATTGGAATGGCAAGCTGGTATCGACGTTTTATACCAGAATTTTCAGCTATTATCGCGCCACTTACCGCGCTTTTACGAAAAAAGCAGAAGTTTGAATGGACTGAAGAACGCGCGATCGCTTTCTCGACAATCAAGCAACAATTGGTTTCTGCTCCAATTTTATCGTGTCCCGATTTTAATGTCCCTTTCGTGGTACAAACAGACGCCTCAGCTTTTGGGATTGGATCTGTTTTAACGCAAACTATTGATGATAAGGAACAAGTAATCTGTTATATTAGCCGGTCGCTAAATAAAGCGGAGCGCAATTATTCCGTTACCGAGCGTGAATGTTTAGCAGTTTTATGAGCAATTGAAAAAGTGCGACCCTATTTAGAAGGGACTCGCTTTACGGTGATCACAGATCACCATTCTCTCGTGTGGTTAAACTCCCTTAAGGAACCTAGTGGTCGTTTGGCCAGATGGGCTGTCAAGATCCAACAATATGATTTTGAAATCATACATCGTAAGGGGAAAGATTACGTTGTTCCCGATTATCGATAACGTTCTTGTAAGTCCCGTAGGAAATCCCGCTCCCGATACCAAGGTAGAACCTGTGGTTAATTCTCGTACCGATCGGTGGTACAACCGCCTAATCAATAATGTCAAGCAAAACCCCCTATCGTACCCTTTATGGAAATTAAAGGAAGGAAAGTTATTTAAATATCTTTCACCTAGGTACCCTGATTTAGCGCAAGATGAAGATAAGTGGAGAGAAGTAGTACCAAAGTTTAATCGTTCCGCTATTCTAAAACAGAATCACGATGAACCAATTGCCGGTCATTTAGGAATTTTTAAGACTTTTGCTCGAAGATATTATTGGCCTAAACTTAAAGCTGATGTTGCTCGTTACGTTAATCGTTGTACCGTTTGTATCGCCCATAAGCCCGAACAAAAGAAGCCTGTTGGTTTTATGTCGCGGCACCCTATCCTTAAGAAACCTTGGCAAATGATATCGATTGATTTGGTAGGCCCGCTACCTCGGTCGAGCCAAGGATATTCTTATATCTTGTCAGTTGTCGATTATTTTACGAAATTCACGTTGTTCTTTCCGTTACGTTCCGCTACTGCTTCAGCAGTCGTTCAAAGAATTGAGGAGGATGTCTTCCTAACGTTTGGAGCACCCCAATACTTACTTACCGATAATGGAGTACAGTTTCGTAGTAAAGAGTTTGCAAACTTGGTAAAGTCTTACTCAACTACGATTCTTTTTAACGCTTACTATCACGCTCAAGCCAACCCTGTCGAACGTGTTCATCGCGTATTGAAAACTATGCTCGCTTCTTACGTTAAGGAAAACCATAGAAATTGGGATCGATACTTAGCTAAAGTAGCTTGCGCTATTCGCACTGCGGTTCACGAAGCCATAGGGATGTCTCCCTATTTCGCAAACTTTGGTCGTGAAATGATTTTGGAAGGAAATCTTTTCGGTGAAGCTAACGATGCCGCTACCGCTGATAATATTCAGACCCCTGATCGCGAAACGCTTTTACGCCGAGCCCCTGCGCTCAACCAAATTTACGAAGATATCGTTAAAACGTTAGATGTTGCTTATAAGAATGCCAAATCTCGCTATGACTTACGTAGACGTCCCGCTACTTTTGATGTTGGTGATACCGTGTGGCGTAAAAATTACGTCCTTTCCGACGCAGCCAAACATTTTACCGCTAAACTGGCTCCTAAATTTTTAGGACCCTTTTTAATTCATCGTAAAGTCTCGTGTAATACTTACGAATTATCTGACGCTTCTGGCATTTGTACAGGCATTTGGCATGCGAAAGATTTAAAACTAAATCCCAGTGATGATTAGACATCCAAGTAGTTAGGAGGCTCTTTCGTTCCCCGATTTTACTTGTTGTGGGAAAATTACAATGGGTGGATAGCGTGAAACTCAACGTACCCTCTTCAGTGTGATTTCTTTGGGACTTCGAGCGTTTGTTTTTGTGTTTTCCAAACACAAACCCCGTGTCGCCTTTGGTAGGTTGGTCGGTACTCTTCACGGGTGTATGACGTGTACATAATACCCGTTTTGTCTATCTCTTCGCTTTTTCTTCTTTCCTTTAGCCCGTGAGTATGTTTGTACTGCCGGCACCTTTCTTTCGTAGCTTCGGCTACCCTTCTTATTCTTACGGGTAAGGCTCCCGCTCCCACCTTTTTTTTGCTACCTCTATCGTGTATCCTTTCCGTTGTGTGGTGAGTGGGTCGGAGATGTCTGCGGGGCGGACCTCGGTCACCCGTCCTGAGCCCTTCGTCCCACTGTTGTAGTGGTTTTTTTTTATTTTTTTTAATATTTTTTCTCGTTGATTGTAGCAGTTTTTTATGATGTTTGGTGGCGTTGGTCGCCCTAGTTTCGGCGGCCATCGCGAACTTTCGATAGCTTGGTGATGTTTTGACCGCCTGGGGTACCAATTTTGCGAGCTTCACTCTGGTCCTCTTGTACTATTTTCAGCTGGTAGAACGCACCACCGATCCCTAGATGTTGGGTTGGGTCTACGTGTATAATAACATCTAGGGTAGGGGATTTTGGATTTTATTCCATGGGTTGGGTTTCGTCCGCTGGCCGGAACCGTAAGCCATTTTTGAGTGGCACCGACCCTTTAGAGCTGGCAAGGGACCGCCAGGCTCTAAAGGTAGTGGTGTGGTTTCGGTTCCCAGTTCCGAGCTCTGTTTTCATTCCCTACTCGGAATTCCATTTGTGCGATCCGTGTTCAAGAATAACCGCTATACTACCGAGTTTTTAACTTTTAGCGAATCCTCGGCAGCCATCTGGCGCTGATTGCTCCAAGCTTTTCTGCACCAGTGATGGTGTCGGGCTTTATGTTACGTAAATCAATTCGGCTTTTGGTGCCGTATCGTTTTTCTTCACTTTTCCGCCTCGTCGCGGTCGTCGGCGTGAGACCCGGCGCCGCCGTGGCGAGTCGCGGTTTCTCGCTTTCTTCTTCCCTCCCGCATTCATTTGTATCAAGCTTTCGCTTTTATTTTTTTTTTCCTTTTCTTCCGTCTCGTCGCGTGTCGTCGGCGTGGGACCCGGCGCCGCACAGTGGTTCCAAATCGTCAAATCGTGGACATAGAAATCAAATTCAAGTTTTTGGTTTGAAATATTTTTTTTCTTATAGAGCATCACTGACTGAACAACATTTTTAAATAAACTTTTTTTTATATTATGACGGTAAGTGGGTCAATTGTTTTTTTTATCGATAATCAAAAAAATCATAAGTCATTTTTTTGAGTTCTAATATTTTTTTCATGATAGAAGATGGTTATACCTACATTATTTCCCAATACCATTTTTTTGTATTTTCAAGTTAAGATGGCGAAAGAAGTTATTATCGAACCTTGAAAAAACATTTTTTGCGATTTTTTCGAAAGGTTTTAAATTGCCAGGGCTGACACCGTAACTGTATGTAGAAGAAGGTGTTTTACAGAACATAGGCGAAAAAGTATCCGGATATCCTTGCGTCCGTGGTAGTAATAGCTCGTGGATCAATTTTTATCGATGAAAATAAAAAAAAATAAAAAAGTTTTTTTTTTGAGTTCTAATATTTTTTTCACGATAGAACATGGTTATACCTACATTATTTCCAAATACCATTTTTTTGAATTTCGAAGTTAAGATGGCCAAAGACACCCGTGTGGGAGAGACTGGGTCAGCTCCAGCGTCACTTGAAGAGTCTCCGGTGTTACCTGAGGAGTCTCCAGCGTCACCTGGGGAGTCTCCGGCATCACCTGAGGAGTCTCCGGCGTCGCCTGAAGAGTCCCCAGCCTCCCCGGAAGAGTCGCCGGCCTCACCGGACGCGGCCCAAGACACCTAGGACACCACGTCCTATATGTCGGTGTCAACGATACCCTTAAGTCCCAAGGAGTCCCCAGAAACCGGGTCAACGAGCTGTAGCTGCGACGAAGAGGAATCCCCGCCGCCGTCACCCACGGAGACCATCTACGAGCACAAACCGCGGTACATTTTACATCTGGATATAAGAAAACCATTGTAGGGAAAGACTGGAAAAATTTGGATGGTGATTTAATCCAACTAAAAGTGCTAGATGTTTCAACCTATACATGAATAGAAATCAATACCAGCGTAAGCCAAACACTCAACGCTACAACGTCGCCGAAATTGTTAACGGTGACTACAACGAAGGTTTCGAGCAATCTCGAGACTTCGCAATCGATACTGTACAACACCGAGGAAAACCTCGAGGACGCAGCGGAAACGCAACGCGAAAACAGAATCAGGAACATCGGGTTACTTCGTTTCGTAGAGCGCAATCACGCGTGACTGAAAACGATCTTTCTGAAGAGCTTCGAAAGAAACTGTTTCCCGGAGTAAAAGACGGCCAATCAGTCGCAGACAGACTAGAAGCGGTAAACACCACCTTCAAAGCTATAACACTTTGTATCACGACTAGAGCAATAGGTTTTGGAACCTTAACCACCTTCGCAGCCATTTTCGAATTCAACAACGTTCCAGTAAGAGGTGATATTTATCAACTCTATCGTGTCAGTTTAGCTTTCTTAAGAGAGTAAGACCTTGTTGGTACAAAGAGGCCTAACTAGTATCCTCGATAATGAAGAGGATTATGCACAATTTCCAAGGGATGAGAACTTGGTAAGTTTAGCTAAAGGAGTTGTAGCATTGCCGGATCAGATTGTTTCAGTAATCAAAATCACACATTAAAATCTAATAATACAATTAAATTTTTACACTTTTCTGATAACAAAAATAAACTAAACATTTTAAAAGCTTCTGAAATTTATAAACACACAAAAAACAACATACCTTTAATGAATGAGCAAATTGAACGCCGACTGACCTCCGACGGGTTGACTGGGGCCAGTTGCTTCACGTAGTGTTAAAATAATAGAATCAAGCAGTTACTGTATAAATCATTTTGCATTTGTTATTTAATATCTTATAAATGCTTTTGACAATGGCACATTGATGCCGAAATACCAAAAAAATAGTAAAACAACTATCAAAATCATAACGCCTGTTACAAAAAACAAGCAAATAAAACCAAAAAAGATAGTAAAAAAACTACCAAAATCATAAAGCCTGTTACAAAAAACAAGCAAATATTAACAATGTCTTTTTCAAATGTATCTTTTTAAGAGATACATAACCACAATAAGGGCGCGTGTGGAAAGAGAAATGGAGTTTCGTCTACGGGTACATTACGTATGTCTAGCAATAAAAAAAAAAAGCTATTAACGTCAAAACAGACAACGTAATCGATCCGTAACCGTTGCGTTCCATTTCCAGAAAATGAAGAAACGTGTAACACCGGGCCTTTAAGTTAACGCTATATGCACGCGTTCTTCAAGGAAGCGTGGCGTTCCCCCTACAATCTAAAAAAAAGAGAATGTAGAAATACGAACTAGCTGTTAACGTCAAAACAGACAACGTTTCGGTTCGTGTTTCGTCTAGTACAGCGTTCGTGAAAGTTCGTAAAAGTTCTGTTTTGTGTATCTTTCACTAGGTAAGTGTATAGAATTTATTGACATTCTCAAGCGTCACTTTGTTGAAATCCTTACTCGAGTCTGTTCTTGTTCCGGAAGCTGCGGTGTCCGTTGACTGCAAAAAAGAAATGATATTGATTATTAATGTTGTACATTGTAATTTATTGTGAAGCTTTTTAATAATATACTTACGTTTGTGGGCGGTTGGGAGTAATGTCCATTGATACATTTGATCTGTAACAGAAAAATACATTGTTTTACATGTAAAAAAATGTGATATTTATAAAAATGAAGTAATTGTATACTTCAATCAAAAATTGTGAATCAGACGTTACTTACTGTTATACATTGTAATGTTTGTCATTTATTGTTTGAATTTTTTGGTGAACAATTGTAATTTAAAGAAATATATTAGTATACTTACGATTCAGGCTGCTCGTGTACATCTACCGACACGTTTAATCTGTAAAGGAAAAATACATGTTTTTAATATAACCAAATGTGTAATCACTAGGTACTGTATCGATATAAAAAAACACTTACATTTCGTTTTCGTAATCGTATGATTGATCCATTTTGTCTGTAAAAAAGTAATTATTTTATATTTTTGAAATTATTTTTTAAGTAATAGTAATAAAAAAGAAATTAGTTTTGTAAATAAAATAATTAGTTACACTTTGTAGTATTGAATTTTTTGTTAGAAAACGTATACATCACAATCAACCGTCATTGATACGATTGTTACAATAATCGTATCCATGAGAATTAATTGTGGTTCAGCTTTATGAAGAATTAAACTACGGTTATACAAATGGCCCTTGTTAGGTACTTTAAGAATAATCATTAAGAATAATTTTATTATAAAAATAATTGTTATTGACAAAATGAAATTTTTTTTTGTGTTGAAATTTTTCAAGAAAATTTTTAATGGAAGCCTTATTATATATTGTTAAACGTATTGTAAAATAATGGTGTATCTTTTAATATTTGTCGCTAGGTAATATTTTTAATTAAAAAAATGTAATGGTATTGTAGTCAGGAAAACGGCCATTTTTGGCGGTTTTTTTATACTGTCGCACGTTAACGCTTAATTGTAGGTTGTACATCGTTGAAGATGAATGGACATTTGAAAATTTTCGTAAGAATTGGGTTCACACATCTTTTATTGTATAGTTTCATGTAATTATGTTGTCGTTTGATTTGTTTATGTAAAGAATTATTTTAATAAAATAAATTCTATACAAATAATAAATATTAAATAATAACTTTTTGTTAAATCTATAAAAACCATTATTTCCTGATACTAAAAAAAAAAATTCTTTTTCACAGGAAACTATGTTACGTCAAATTATGGAGGTTTTGCGGCGGCCCACAACAGTAAGTTATAATACAATCAAAAGATTAAAACACTACATAAATATTAATATTAACCGATTTAATGTTTTATTTTCTTAGAGTGTTACTGACGTACGAGAGTTTGCTATTCAAGCAACACTCTTCGCCCAAGGTGGGGCGGTAACCGATCCAGTCCAGGTAATTGATTCTTCATTAACATTATTATTTCATTAAATAATTTCATAATAATTAGTTAACTAGATACTTATTTTTCTTGTTATCCTACTACATACAAAATATATATTTGTTTATAGTTTAATAGCCATCAAGGGGCGAGGGAGAGGAGTGTGGCTAGAACTGGACTGGACGCCAGAGGGCGAAGAGGAGGCAATAACTGGAGGTCTGATAGAAGAGGGCGGGGGAGGAGATATCTCAGGGGAGGGGGGTGGGGACGTGGATATCAAGGGAGGGGCGGGAGTTCGGGGGGGAGGGAGTTCGAGGGGTTCGTGGAGAGGGAGTGCGAGAGGTCGAGATTCGGGACGAGGGGGTAGAGGAGAAACTGCAAAATGGAATGGAAACATTAATATACATATAAATCAGTAAAAAAGTGTTTTATTTTAATAATTTAGTTTCAGTAGGTACTACCTTGCTACAACAAATGTTGTAGAAACTTCCCATACCTTTACCATTTAATTACTTCCTTATGAAAACTTTCAAAAAATAATTTATAAAAAAAAATTAAAGGCGTCAACGATATAAAAAAAATTAACTTTTGTAAATGTTTGCACATTTGACAATGTTTATGAAAATAATTTATGTTTTATAAATTTCCTTTTACATAGTAATTGAAATTTATTTGAAAATTACTACTCTACAAACAACTGACATGCTACACTACGTTTTGTAAACAGTGATTAAAATAAAAAAGCTATTTTCTTTTTCTACATTTATCGGACTGGAAACTTCTGCAGTTTAATGTTACATAATTGTTCTTACTTCCACTGTAACAAAATTACTTTCCAAATAATAATTAACAGGATGATATTTTTTCATTTTTTAATTGGTTTAAATTCAATTTTCTTAAGGAGACAACACTATTCTAATCTGCCAGTTTTCTGCAGCAAACATCATGTTCTCTGCGATAACATTGAAAGTTTAAGTTTGAAGATTAATACATTACATTTAATAATTCATTAATTAATTAATAATATTTTTCAATTATAAATAAACAATATTGAATATTTAAAAATTATTTTAATCCATAACATCTTTCTTATAAAAAAATTTCGATATGGTCAAAAATGAAGGTACTTTACTCTTAAACAAAAATGATATAATTATTTTTATTATGATACGACTGATATAATTTAATATCTGATGGTTGAATTTTGGGTTTTAGAACATGCAGAACTTTTTATGAAGAATAACTTTTTTTCATAATATCAATAATAACAAAGTTTTCCATATGTAGCCAACTTACGCGGACACACTGTATGTTATATGACAAGATCAAGCTATCGACAAGCTTTAATATTTGTTATACAACAAAAATAAAGTTTTTTTAAAAACTAAATACATTATTAATTATCCAGTGTTTTTATTGTTACTGTGGTTTGTGATTATACTGTTTCTTTCTAGTGAAAAGGCAATATTTTGGATCTACAACAATCAAAAGGTATTGTAAAATGTTCCATCCATTTTTTCTATGTTATTAAATTAAACTGTTTCATTTTAAAAAGTAATAATAAAAACAATTATAATTGCACGGGGCCCGTCTGAAAATTAACATTCTTAATTAACAGTAAAAAATTTTCTTTATTTGTATTGGAAACGTTTTTTTTATTATAACCTATAGGTAAATTACAAGTGTTTTCTTATACAAAGCGGCCCAAAGCAATTATTGAATCACTTATTAATAAAAGGGACCAAGTCATTTTTTGCCACTTTTAAGTTATATGTAGTTATAGAATGTTTTGTGGTTGCCCCATTGTTTGGTGTTGAAAAGAAATAACTAATTGTAGGTACCCTAGATGTGTTTTATGAAGACTGGTAATATGTATTGCTGTGTTATATCACACCAAATGATTATTTAATTAAAGCTTGGTAAAGATACTGGTATTTACTTGGTACTATTTTGTTTTAGCAAAGGTTAGCTGAACAAATTCATGATATAAATTTAATTTCGTTTGTACTAAGGTACAAATAAGACTCTCATATGGGTATTTCGGTTGAATTGTTATAGTAAGATTGGTATAAAATTGTTTGAGTTTGATATTTCATACTAGAGTCAATTATTAATATTTAAATTCAAAGTTAAACTACAAATTATATGTGAATATGTTAGTTATAAGCTTCGGAAGCTGATTTTCATTTGTAAACGGTTAGTAAACAATTTATTAACTAGGTAAAAAGTTAAAATATCATAAAAAGGATATGGTAGAGTTGATTTCATAGCTAGATTTGCAGCAATATTATTTCTATGTGTTAATTTCTTGATGATTTATAGAAATTGTAGATACAGGTGTAAATATTTAATTGTAAGTTGATTTAGCTAGATTTGGTAAGTGTTTTGAGGAGCCTTCAGCTAAAAATTACCTGAAATAAGAAAAATTGAGTTTGTTATAGCCAAATGGCATATCAAATTAAAGAGAAAATCATGAGGAATTCGAATATGATAATAGTTTTGAGAACAAAAATTTTGTTGAAAAACGGAAAACAATTGCATTTTAAAGACGGTATGAGATAAAAAAAAAATCGACATTTTGCATTCAGCCTAACGTATTGAAGGTATAAACAGTACGAACACTTACTGTAACTATTTTTATTTTAATTTATTTTTCAATAAATTAATTTACATACAAATCCAGCATTCTAAATTGATTTTGGCTAAACAGAAAACCTGCATTTCATAGGAAAGGGTTAGTCCTAGCGAGTTGAAACAAGAGTACCTTTTTTGTTAATTAGGCAACAGGGAATACAAATCTCTAAACTAAAATGGAAAAAAACAAAAGGTTAAGAAAAACGGGTTACAAGAAAAAGGTGATAACCCCCATTCGCGCCGCCCATGGTTAATTTACAAAAAAAAAATAGTAGAACGTTTATACCTTTAATAGGTTGGGCTGCCTGGAAAATTTCGATTTTTTATCTCAAACCGTTTTTAAAACGCAATTGTTTTACGTTTTTTAAAAAACCCTTTTCAAAGACGTGTAGCTTCCTTAGGCTGCGTTTTAACACAAAACTTTTATAGACATTTTCGACTTATTTTTGCGACAGGTAGCGGCTGGTAAATTTATGGTACTAGGTTTAGAGACACCCTGTATAATCAAGCATTTTGAGACCTATCAAAAGAGGTATCACAAAGGGTATCGTATAGTACCCTTTAAAATTGTAAAAAATATATATTAGGTACACATTAAACGTTATTTTACTTTTATGATTTATCCCTAAAAGAAAAGTTATAAAATTTTAAGTTTTATTTTATATTTAAAATGCAGCGTAAAACTATTTTTCTTATTATTTCCCGTTGAAATCGATATTTTATTTAATATTTATTATTTATATAATCATGGATTTCAACAAAGCGACGCTTGAGAATGTCAATATATTTTTCTTTTGATGACGCGTGTTCTTCGGTGTGACGTTAAGTGCTTTTTATCCAACCGTTTTCAGAATATATTTTTTTTCTTTCAGCAACAATATTAGCACTAAGTAATTCGTAATAACAAAGAAAACAAACAACTGATAATCATTCAACATAAAAATGCCACCAAAATCTAAATATATTTCAACGAAGAAAAACAACGATACCTGGTGGAATGTTTGCATTTAGGGCATACTAAACAGAGGAAGAGCGAAAGCGAAAAATTTAATTTAGTAAAAGACACTGCTGCGTCTTTTAAGAAGCGGTATCCAGATTGTATGCTAAAAGAAAAAAGTTTATACAATAAGGCTTTGGAATTTCAAAAAAAAATTATCGAAAAGGACGATAATGCAAACACAACAATGTCAGACAACGAATACGAAAATTCGGTTACGGACAGCACTGCAACCAATAACAATTCCGAAACGGAGAACATCGTTGAAACGAGCATCCAAAATACAAGTTTCGGCAAAATGATAGACAACAATTCAATCTTTGACGGATTCGAGACCCCAAGATCAGCATTTGCAAAGATACTGCTGCAATTAGGATGTCTGGAAAAAAAGGCAAATATCATTTTGACGACGAAAAGCAACGCCATCTTGCAGAATGCTTGGACTTTGCATGTGCTGCCCGGGTAGGACATGCGGATTCCAAGCATTCACGTGCAAATGACGGCAACACAAAGTCCCAGTTAAAAACAGATGTCGCTAAATTGTTTAAAAAACGATACACCGATTGCAACCTACGCGATAAAAATCTCTACAATAGAGCAGTGGAATTTCGCAGAAAATTTCGAAACGGAGATGATGCGATAAGTATATTATCTGAAAGCGAAGAAGCAGATTCCGTTGCTATATTCAGCATCGTTGAATCCGATACGGAAAGCGTTATTGGACAAACGCAAATGGCAAGCGAAAATGCAAGCTTTGAACTTACCGACACAGATTCAATATTTGAAGGATTCAAGACGCCACAATCGGTATCGGAAAAAAAGCAAAAATTCGTATGGGACAAGGTTAAAGAGGAAAAGCTATTGGAATACTTAAAATTAGTAAGAAACGCAAACAACAACAACAAAAATGGAAAAATACAAGATCGTTTATACAAGAAATGTAAACGGTTTTACCCTAATTATTCCTATAAAGCAAATACTTTGTATATTAACGCATTAGCGCTAGAATCGGGTAAGAAGAAAACTCTTATTTCCGCTAAACCTGCTACGCCAACTTGGTATGCCGCGAAAGAACATTTCTTAATAAAGTGCGCGACAGAAGCTCACGAAGAAAATGAAAAAAACATTGCCACGGGCATGTACCAAGATAAAAAAGGGCCCAAATCTCATTTTTACGATATCCTCATCGATAAATTTAGAAAAATACACCCGGACATGACCGTTGGAGCTGTGTCGAAAAAATTTCTACAATTAAAAGACCAACTGAAGCTCCAGTTTGAAAAAAAACCCACAATACCGGAACATTTAAATTTTAATAGCATTATGGCATGCTGGACGCACGGATATGCCATCGCGACACACCCGCTTTTCGTAGGCTGCTGTTACATTTGCTCCACTCTCTTGCACGATCTAGGAGCTAAAAGATCAATAACAACGGATGTAGCACCCGAACACGTGTCCATTGTAATGTCCCTACTCGGACAGAGGGTTGGTTTACTCAAAAAGACCACCAGTCATTTCCAACTCACACTTTATTCTCTACTTACTTTTTTAATCTCTCTTCGCATTACATATTTTAGTTCAATACAATATTGCTTATTCTACAGTTGCACATTCGATTGGACTTTGTAAGGCCAATGAACCATTAACAAACATTAAACTATTTGTTGAATTAACTAATACCATTACATCATCCACCGGAAGAAAAAAAAAATTTTTTCATTGGAATAATGAGAGAAGGAAAAATTTTTTCCAAAATTTTACAATTTTTTTTTTTAACTCTATAGGTATTTCTATTTATCATAATACAACTTAACTCTATTTTTATGACATTCTACAATCTTATTATCTATACTTAAAACTATATTTGGAGGCCTCTCCTCTATTACTACGTAAGGACCTTTATACAAAGGTTCGGTTTTATTTCCCGAATTGTTTTTCAATAATACCTTATCTCCTATCTTATACTCTACAGAACAACTTTTTCTATCATACATGACCTTCCTCTTTATTTTTGATACCATTAAGTTACTGCGAGCATCCTCACATGCCTGTTGCAACCGGTATTTTAGTTCTAACGGGTAGTTGTCAAAATTGTAAAGTGGATCAACATGGTTAGCAATATTTGAAGGTAATCGAACTGTTTTCCCAAAAACTAACTCATGAGGCGTGTACTGTGTTACCGTATGAACTGTGTTATTATAAGCAAAACACCAGTAAGGTACCCACAAACTCCAATTATCTGGGTTTTTTGCAATTTGCATTCGTAAGTACGCGCCTAAACACTTATGGGAATTTTCAAGAGAACCTAATGTTTCATGATGATAAGCTGTGGATTTTAACTGTTTAATTTCTAACAGTTTGCAAGTTTCTGCTAATGTAGAATTCACAAATTCAGTACCTTGATCAGACACAATGTCTTCAGGCACACCGTAACGTAAAATAAAATGTTCCACGAAAGCTCTAGCAACTGTTGTAGCTTCTTTATTTTCTAAAGGACAACCTTCTACAAATTTACTGAATTCACATTGTAAAGTTAAAATATATCGTTTGTTATTTGCATCTACTTCTATTGGACCTACGATATCTAAAAAAATTTTTTGAAATGCAAATGAAGCTGTAGTTGTAATCGACATTGGTTCTATTTTCGGTAAAGAATGCTTATAACGTTGACAGTCATTACAGTGTTTTACAAATGTTTCGACATCTTTTCGTAAACCAGGCCAAAAATAATATTTTTTAATATTGTTATACATACGATTGATTCCTGCATGTCCTCCCGTTGGTAACATGTGAAAATCATTTAACACAATTTGTCTAGTATCGAGATCTGATATGTTCGTAATATCTTTAATAATTGATATTTTTATGTTAGCATTTCTTAATTCATGGGTACCCTTTAACATTTCATTCAATAAATGCGCGCATTTTTCGTTCTTAATTATAACTAATTCCGGAATATCATACTTAACACATATATTTTTTAGGTCTCTCAACAGTGCGGCTAGCGCTAATGTCGATCGAGAATCCTGTTTTAAATAAATTATTTGTGAACATTTGACACATATCAGTCTCCTTATTTTACAATCGTATTGTTTACTTCTATCTATTTTGTCAAAGTCTTTTTCTGAAATTAGACGTAGCTCGAAAGAATCTTTAGGCCTTTTCAATAGTTGCACAACTCCAGGGTGATCAAGCCTTTCATTTGCAACCGAATTAAAACTCCTATTGACACTTTCTTTTAGTTTCCTACTCTGTGCTCTTGTTATTGCATACATCGTCTCACATACAGCAGTGTTCATATTTTTTAATTCATCGGAGGTATACTGGACCCGCGATAAGGCGTCCGCTGTGACATTATTTTTCCCTTTTATGTAGTTGATTGTGAAATCGTATTCTTCTAGCACTAACCTAAATTTAATTAACCTACTTGAAGGATTTGTCATTCCAAAAAGATAAATCAAAGGTCTATGGTCTGTAAAAATAATAAATTTTCGTCCATACAAATACGGTCTAAAGTGTTTTACTGCCCACACTATGGCTAACAGTTCTTTTTCTATTGTGCTGTAATTTTTCTCGGATTTATTAAGAGATCGACTTGCATAAGCAACTGGCTTATCGTCTCCATTTGAGAGCACTGCTCCTAGGGCATGCCCTGAGGCATCAGTTTTTAAAATAAAAATGTTATCTGAACCAAAATTAGGATATTGTAAAATAGGGGGGTTTGTTAAAGAATTTTTTCGAGTTTCGAACGCTACCTCACACTCGTTAGTCCATATAAATGAAACCCCTTTTCTTGTCAAGTTATTTAACGGATGCGCAATGTCTGCAAAATTTTTGATGTACCTTCTATAATAATTAGCAAATGCCACAAAGCGCTTGGTTTCGTTTGAATCTCTTGGTATTGGATATTGCTGAATTGAATGAATTTTTCCCGGATCTGGAGATACTCCTTTAGCTGAAATTACATGACCTAGATATAAAATTTCCTTCTTTAAAAACTCACATTTACTAGGGTTTAATTTTAAATTTACCTCTCGTAACCTTTGAAAAACTTTTGTAAGATTCTTATTATGAGTTGTTAAACTATTCCCAAATACAATCAAATCGTCTAAATAAATAAAGCAGTTTTCATAATTTAAACCAGCCATTGCAATTGTCATTGCACGCGAAAAAGCATTAGGACTACTTTTTAACCCCATCGGAAGCCTTGTCATCTGAAACATTCCATGGTCTGTTTGGAAAGCTGTGCAAGGGCGGCTAGCTTGATCTAATTCAATTTGGTAATATCCTTGGGATAAATCAAGATGTGAAAAGTACATTGCCCCGGATAAAGAATCTAAAATTTCCGTAATGTTTGGTAAAGGAAATTTGTCATTTTCAATTTGCCTATTTAGCAATCTATAGTCAAGGACAACTCTAAATTTTTTTTCACCGTTATTATTTGCTTTTTTAGGGACAATTAAAATTGGAGCGGACCATTCCGATCGCGCTTCCTCAATAATGTCGTCTTTTAACATTTGATCGACTTGCTTGTGTACTTCTGTTTTTTGTGTTTGAGGTATTCGGTAAGGTTTCACATAAACAGGAGTAGCTGTTTGTTTTAAATGGATACTTTGTTTGTAAATATTAGTTGTTGATAATTTGTCGTTTTCTAGATGAAATACGTCAGCATATTTAGTACATACTCTTTGTAGTGAATGTCGCTCGTCTATGTTTAAATGACCCATATTTAATAAACCTAACAGCTTATCTACACGACTGACTAATGATACATTATTTTTGTTGAATTGAAGTATTTGATACTCAGTACATTTGTCTATCTTAGGCTGAAAATTCTTAAGCTTAATTTCTTTGTCTCCGACATTAAGTATCCTAATCGGTATAATATTATTATTTGGTCTAGCTAAAATCCCTGCGACAAAAATTCCTTCGCTTAATTCTTCTGGTATAACAACGCAATCTTCGTTACTATCAACCCAACAGTATTTAATAGTTTCACATCGCGGCGGAATTGTAGTAAAAATATCGAATTTAGATTCCATAGGTACCGTGATTTTTGTATCATTTACCCAAAAAGAAAAAACAAACTTTTCAAAATCTATAGTAGCAGAATATTTGCTAAAAAAATCTGAACCAATGACCCCTTGCATATTGTCTGCAAAGCCATTTGTAATTAGAAACGAATGACACACATTAGTGTTGTTCACATTTAAAGAAATATTTGCTGAACCTCGCGAAATTGTAGACCCCGAGATTCCATTTATTTTAATTTTTTGTGACGAATTAATTATTTCGTTTTTATTTAAATATTTTTCAAAAATAATACTAACAGACGCACCCGTATCTATTAACAAAATCAACTCAGTTCCAGCGTATTTCACTCGTATAAAATTTAAACTATTATTTAAATTAAAAATTACTGGATTATCAACGTCTTTATTACGTCGATGTGGGGGCTCGAAAAAATTCTACAGCCGGACTTGATTGACAAGAGCTAGTACTGGCCGATGAACCTGTTCCTTCATTTTCTATATAAAAACTTCTATGATTGTTATTACCTCTAAAATTGGTGCTAGGGTTGCTATAATTATTTCTTCCTCTGAAGGAGGGTTTGTACCTGCCCCTAATATTATTATTATCTCGACCCCTAGAAAAATTATTTGAAACTTGACGATTATTGTTCTGATTCGAAAATTTGTAATTGAAATTCCCACGATTATTTCGGTAATTATATCGTTGAAAATATTTGCGATGTTGACCTCGCACGTGATACACCTGCGACATATCTTGCCTGGGTACTTCTTCATCTTTGGCTCCCCGAATAGCTTCGCCTAGTTTTGAGTAATTACGAGCTTTAATGATTGTACGCAGTTCGGAATTTTGTAAACCGTTTGCAAAAGTATTAATAGCTATCTTTTCGTTAACATCCGTAAGAATTTTTAAAGCATAGCTATTTCCATTAGCCTGAGTAATTGTTAAATATACAAATAATTCTTCAATTGTCTTACCAAATTCATCAATAGATTTTCCTCCTTGCCTGACGGTGCTCAGTTTAACTGATAGGGCTGAAGCTGATTTTTTGGTTAAACAGTTAGATTTTATATCTTTGATTAATTCCGCATTTGAAGTGTAATCATTTTGTAAACGGATTTTTGTACTTTCTGAAAGTCTAGTATTTAACACGTAAGAAGTTAGTAATTTTTTTCCCACAGCATCCAACAATGCATCATAGAACTTAATGGCGTCAATTAATTGTTTCGTTACCTTTTCCGTACCATCCATTACTGGCAACAGACTTGCCGCAATTTTGAAGTCAAATTTTTCTGACATCTTGTTTTGGTCACTGGAGCAATCTGAGTCTGAATTTTCTGACAAAGAACTTGTATCTGAATCTAATTTTTCTGCTTCAAATTCGGATTGCTCAGTGCCCGATTCTTTTAACCTAGTATCTAAAATTACATTAATATTTTCAAAATACTTATTAATAGCATCTACCCAAGTTTTAACTTCTCTTATTGTACTTGGCTCGTGCTGAGTACTATTAAATGATTCCCTTATATTTCTAAATTCTACTTTTAACTTATTTATTTTCCCCAACTTACGATTTGTATAATGAATGTTCTTACGCCTACTAATACCATCTTCTCTTAAATTGCGTTCAAACACCTTTAGTTCTTCCAATAGGTGACGAAATTCGCGCAGACTGGACATAACATCCCTGTAGAAAATATGATGATGATACCATTTTCAATTCACTATGCACTAATTTTAATATTTCCGTTTTTTTTTCACACACCCGCACTTGGAACCTTTTCTCTTTCACCTAACTTTACACTACACTTGTTCACGACTTGCCTTTCTTCTTCGACTTGAAATTTCTTCTCTGATCTTCCTTCGAACTGACGCTCTGCATCGTGTCACACAGAACCATAAAATTATGATTATGGCCAAGATCAACACTCCTAATTCAGCCATTTCTTTAGTGGTCCCCGAAAAGCCTGGTGTGGTATTCTTCAATCCACCACTGTTTCCAGCTTGGGCGATTACTACCTCATCTTTGGATTGTGAAGAACCCATTTCTGTATATTTTTAATTTCACTTTTCTTCTTAGTAACAATGCTTAATGCTGGTTCGAAATCCACGTCATAATGCCGTAACTGGCAGGGTCGCCATGTAATGTCTATACTCGGACAGAGGGTTGGTTTACTCAAAAAGACCACCAGTCATTTCCAACTCACACTTTATTCTCTACTTACTTTTTTAATCTCTCTTCGCATTACATATTTTAGTTCAATACAATATTGCTTATTCTACAGTTGCACATTCGATTGGACTTTGTAAGGCCAATGAACCATTAACAAACATTAAACTATTTGTTGAATTAACTAATACCATTACACCATTTTGGACGCATTCCTCGAAGAATACCTCAACGGCATGCACAGAAAGAGCGAAAATCGCTATTACAGATGCAACATATGCAAGAAAAGAACCCTGTTAGTTTCTTATCCGTTAGCACCCGTTGGCGAAAAAATTCGTCCAATACCGATAGAGCTGCAAAATCTTTTGGATTCCGAAAAACGCCAGGTCGCTTTGGCGGGCGTCTTCTCCACCAAGGAAAAGATTCCGGATCTCAGATTCGGCACATTCGAACACAGACGCGGCGAAACGTTTACCTATCGAAATCCAAACCAACGTTACTTTGAAATGTACGCGATGATATTCGAAAAGGAAAAGGTACCAAGTAAGCATGCGCCACGAAAAGAGCTGATAATTGCTCTAATGAAACTGCGAGAAATCAACCCGCTTTATACAACTTTCTATGCCAACTACGAGACCATGTATCGGTATTACAAACCCGAACCCAACATGCCGTCTGTCATACAAATTTTTGCCGACAAGTTTGCCCAACCAACGGACGATAATCTCACTGTACAACCCGTGCTAGAAGACGAACCTGCCGCACTACTCATTCCAGACACGGATTTAGAAGCTCGAGGAACAGCTAAGCTATCCGAAACCGTCGCGGCCTCTCAGCATCTAAGAAACTTTGAGCTAGCGATGAAAACCACTAGAAAAATGCTGTGGGCGTCGTTCACCGACCCGCAACTAGCAGAAAAATTATTTCCGTGGTTGCACCCATACGGAACCGGCGGCTGGAAACCAAACGGCGATTTAACCATGGGCACGTACTACAGCGCATGCCCATGTTGGACGATAGATTCCGGACAGAGTCCAATTTCTTTTTTGTCTTTCTCGACGTGCTCCTGAAGACCCGCATCAAGTTTGCTAATTCCGTGAAGGTATCGGTCAAGGGGTTAACGGTGCCGCTAACCAAAAAAGACGTTACGGTGGATAACGTGTACGCGAGCAAGTACGGCATGGAGGTGCCCAGCACCATTTCCAACTCTAGAAATTATTGGTACGCAAAGCTGAACGAGCTTCTAGCCCTATCGGCACACATTGCCAAGACACCCGACTTTTTCATCACCCTCACCCAAAACGATGGGTTACCCGAAGTTCAAGCGGTCATCAAAGATGGACTAATTGGCACACGCCGACTTTGGTTCTAAAGAAAATCAACCGGTGAAAAGCAGCGCCAGCGACGCAGTACACCATCCCTACGTAATGGTGCACGCTTTTTACTACAGACGCCTTCGAATTTTCAAGGACAAAATAATATTTAACAAGAACGGTCCCCTAGGACAAGTGGAAGATTACTGGTATCGTATAGAGTACCAATCTCGAGGAGGTCTACACGTTCACATGGTTGTCTGGTGCAAACCGGGCACAGTACCCGAAAATGTCGTCTGCGGCGAAATGCCCCGCTTCGATCATCCATACAACGAAAAGTGGCGAGAATACGTGAACGCATATCAACAACACGAGTGTCGACCGCGCTGTTTCAACGTAGGTAAAAACAAGTTTGTGGCCAAGTGCAAGTACGGCTTTCCGTTTATGCTGTGCGAAGAAGAACAAATCGATCAAATCGGCATTCGTTACCTGTACAAACGAACGCACGCCGAAGACATACACGTGGCGCCCTCCATGGTAACCGAACCTAACTTTGTCGTCGTAGGTCGTCGTCGTCGAAAATACGAAGTATTTTGAGCAAGCACCAAGCCTCGGGTTTTCGATAGATAAGATCAGTTTGTGTCGCAACAAGTAGAGAATATAAAAGGAAAATTAGTAGCGATTAAAATAGTACATTTAAAGTTCGAGTATAATCAAAATACAGGTATGTCTGTCCGTCGTAATTTATTTGGTTTTGATTCTGCAAATGTATCTTTTCATATTGATGAAATGCGGGGGGATTTAAATTTAAATTGTCTTCATTTACATAGCGCAATTTGGTGGTGTGAAAATGAACCCAACAAAATTCCGTCAAAATTAAATGTAATATTTGATTATTATACGGATATGACTTCAATATTTGAGAGTAGTTTGCCTATCTGGTCAAAATTATGTCAATCCTGTTATCATTTTGATTATACCGAACTGAAAAATGTAAGCGATAGCGCACGATATTCATTACGAATGAATAAGTATACATTTGTAAAGTCCTATTGTAATCAGAGACAAGTACGAGATGCTATCACCAATTCTTTTAACTACTGCGGTCTCTGTGACGTTAATTTGTGGTCTGTTATTACCGAATAGATGCAAGATGACCGAACCGCCGATAAACCCTGGTACAGAGAACTCGTGGAAGGCATCCTTGGAGGAGGTATGGCAACTAATTTGGGAGATGGCGCCGGAGAACAAGAGGAAGTTAATGTTTTGGTGGGCGGATCTGCTGCTATACTTCCAGGATCAACTGGAGGCGATACCGTGGGCGGAAACAGTGGAGGAACAGCTGCAATTCATCTTGAGCTGGAAAACGGCAGTGGCGACGTGGAAGATGCATGGAATGCGGTCTGGGGAAGTCTCCTGGGACAACTTACAGCGTATCCCTGGAATCCCCGTTATTTTTACTTCAGCGACGTCATTGTCCCAAGAACAGGTGAGGAACATCACAAATTATTACGAACGTTACAGTCAGAGCTTCGGCGTTCGTACCGAGGAGAATTTGCCCTCATCGCCGACCACGGAGACCACATCCATGTCGTCCACAGCTGCTCGTATAGCAACCGATCATGCCGTTGCTTCTTCCTCCAGGAAACGAAGTTATCAGAAGAGCTTCGAGGACCGCTTCGCAAGCGCTTGCCGTTCGGTAGACTCCACGAAGATGACTGGCGAAACATTATGCGATATTTCTCTTCAGGTGGCCGGATCCTCCACCTACTTAAAATTGGAAGAAGTTTTGCAGGATTACCGAGCGGAGATCAAAATCTGGCGTCGTTCCGACATCGAAGGGAAGCCAAACAACGAATGGTGGAAGACTGTCTGGAAGAAGGGAGTGGCGACTTACGAAGAGGGTTCGAAGGAGAACAAACTGCTGAACGAACTCTTCGAACATCTGCTAACTCGCATGTACGAAAATCCGGCGGTCGACATAGTACCGTTGAAAAAATTCAACGGTTCATAAAGGCTTATCCAACAACTCCGCTAATTGCTATCGTTGATATTCCACAATGGTTAAGTAATCCTGCTCTTCGGTTTCTTCGTGCCGACGATTCTGATGTTAAAAGAGTTATAGATGCGTGGTCTAAAGAATTGTGTTCATGGTCTCTTTACGATTTTCAAAAGTACTATATTAGCGACGGGGTGTATCCGGTGTTTATGGCGGGTTTTAAGGGATACGATAATGTATACTATAGTGTTCCTAATAGTTTAGATGTATTGGATAAATTGTTAGCATTTCAGTTTGATAATGATGTATTTAGTATTAAAGAATTTTTATGCGATTTATATGGGGTATTGGAACGTAAGATTCCTAAATGTAATTGCTTGTGTATAGTCAGCCCACCTAGTGCTGGCAAAAATTATTTTATGGATGTATTTTTAAAATTTTATTTGAACAGAGGACAATTTGGAGTTCTCAATAAATCTAATAATTTTGCGCTACAGGACGGTTACGGTAAACGAGTGATTTTATGGAATGAACCTAATTATGAAAGTTTTTTTACTGACAAGTTAAAAATGATACTGGGAGGAGACGACTATACTGTCAATGTTAAATGTAAGACAGATCAACCCGTCTGGTCCACTCCTATTATTGTTTTAAGTAATAATACAGTACCTTTTATGCAAGATCCAGCTTTTCACGACAGAATTAAAATGTATCATTGGAAAGCTGCACCTTTCTTAAAAGACTATTTAAAAAAACCAACACCATTATGTGCTTTCCAACTTTTATTAAAATGGAACGTAATAAATGATATACAATAATTACAGTCTTTAATTTAATATTTTTAATCCTCTATAATACGTAGCCAAATCATTATTAGCTCTTCCATTATATACGACAACTTCTCTGGCACCACAGGTAGGTCCTATCCATAAACGATGATTAGGCAATCCAACGCCAATGGTACAATGAACTTCGACATCCCATGTAGCTTCAGTATCGGTGAATTTACTAGGCTGATAATCTGTAGTGTTAGTGGTTAGTTGAGGAACTGGATATACACCAACATGCAATGATGGTTGTGAACATGGTTCGTGTTCATGTTTCCAATCGTTAAATGCGAAATTTTGACCTAATTCCACACTATGAAAATACCGTTCTTGATCTATTATAGTGTTATCGTCTAATATTTTATGATTCTGATGTACGTAATTAGCTTCTGAACCAGATATTTGAGACACATTGGTCGACCATTTTCCACCCGCAACCCCTTGTTTAAGACTTAAAGTAGTACCAGCAGAATCGGTTATGCAGGCCACGTGATAAATTGGATCTTTTAATAATCCGATAGTAGGAGTATAATCCATTTCTGCGACCGTTTGGTTTATTGTTGACGCAAATAAACTTATGAACTTTAGAAACGATAGATTCCGGACCGTATTCTGTATTCTCATATACAGGTGTAAGATATGCTTTTGGATGCACTGCTGTTCCTACAACGCTAGCCCCTAATGTATCTGCCACCCCTTCGTTATCTGAAGTAGCTCCCCATAACGCTTTTGCTAATTGTTTATTATCGTCATGACTCCAACCTGTAAAATTAGTAATACTCATTGGATTATCTGCCGCAGCAGTATACGTTGCCTGTATTGAGTATAAAGATTGAAGACCCCCTGTAATTACTCCCATATACTTTTGTTGATTCAATGTAGCTAATTGAGAGGTAGATGTGTTAGTTTCAAAAGCAATTCTAGGCTCGCGATTAATAACTTTAACCGACATGTTTAGCATTGTAGCTCCGCGTGGTAATTCACCCCATTCTGCTGGTGTTAAATATAAATAAGGGCGATCCCAAGGAATAGCCAAAAGATTAGAATGGCCGAGGGGTTTAAATTTAATATTTTCTGCTTTATTTAACTGTTTTGATGAATATTTGAACAATACTAACTATTATTAATAATAATAATAATTAATTTTTATGGGAATTTTATTTTTACACGTAGATTCTATTTTTATTAGGAAATTTCAAAATGCCGAAAAGAAAATATTCAAGGCAACTACCGTAAAACGGGGTGAATCGCAACTCACGGGTGAATAGCAACAAGTTTCCGGAAAGTTCTTTAAAAATTTGCCAAATGCTCCCTAATGAAATTTAAAGCTCGATTTTTTTTTTACAGTTGGTCTAAACTGTAAGCATTACAGATATCGTATTGTATAATTGTTTACAGTTTATTCATTCCATGGAAAAAATTATGAAAATTTTTCAATTTTTCCGTATTTTAAAAGTCGGAAAAAACTTTGCTTATCTAACACACTTGAAACGAAAATTTGGTAGTTTTGCTGCTATTAGCGTGTGTTCCGAACATTATTGTAAATTAATTTTTGAGTTTCATCAAGATTTGTTTTTATTTAGCAAAGTTATGAATTTTTTATTGCAATGTTGTAAAAATGGTCAAAACGGGGCGAATCGCAACAGCAAGTTTGAACACGAATTTGATGATATAGGTAGGTACGTATCACCAAGTAATACATGTAGTGGCAATTTAAACGTTGATTGCGTAAGATGGGTCGCATTTATAAACCTGATCCAAGGGCCAAAAGGTGTCGAAAAACAAGTGAAGATGTAATGAAAAGTGCCGTAAGTGATGTGAGGAAAGGACTAAGTTTACGTGAAGCAGGGAGGAAACACGGTATAGATCATACAGTTCTACACCGCCGTATTAAAAAAATTGAGCGGCATGAAACCATAAGGCCAAAAGGAGGACAGACGGTATTACCTTCCAAAGTGGAAGAACTAATTTGCCAAAAACTTATTAAATGCGCTGAATGGGGCCAACCCCTTGATTCATACGATTTACACGTGTTGGTTCAAAATTACTTGAATAATGCGGGTCGGAAGGTATTACAATTTAAAGACAATATGCCGGGTACAGAGTTCGCCATTGGATTTGTGCAAAGGCACAAAGATGTTTTAGCAGTACGGTACTGCCAAAACATTAAACGAGCTAGAGCTGGTATTCAGCCTGAAGCTGTTAAATCTTATTTTGAGAGACTACAAATATCGCTAAATGATGTTCCACCAGAAAATGTCGTAAATTACGACGAAACAAATGTCACAGACGATCCAGGGAGGACTAGAATTATAGCAAAACGGGGAATGAAATATCCCGAACGTGTTATGAACACAAGCAAGTCAGCCACATCATTGATGTTTGCTGCTTCGGCCAGTGGCGTCCTTTTGGCACCATATGTGGTCTACCGTGCACAAAATCTGTATGAATCGTGGACAATTGGGGGTCCCAAAGGCACCCGCTACAATAGGACGCTTTCGGGATGGTTCGATGCTGCTTGCTTCGAGGATTGGGTGAAGACTATTGCTATTCCATATTTTAAAAACCTCGATGGGAAGAAATTACTTATAGGAGATAATTTGTCTTCACATCTATCGTTGGAGGCTATTAAGATGTGTGAGGCAGAAAACGTCTCTTTTGCATTTTTACCAGCAAACTCCACCCATATGACACAACCGTTAGATGTTACCTTTTTCCGGCCATTGAAGCAAGCATGGCGAAAAATCTTGACTGAATGGAAAAAAGGACCTGGCCGAAGGGAATCTTGTATTCCTAAAACTACATTTCCTCATTTGTTAAAAGCTCTTTTGGAAGAAATCAAACCTAATCAACAACGTAATATCTTAGCTGGTTTCAAGAAATGTGGGATTTATCCACATAATCCTGAAGAAGTGCTCTCAAGGTTACCTAAATCATTAGACCGAGACGATGGTCTTGATGATAGTCTTGTAGAAGATTCTATGGTAAACATATTGCAATCTCTGAGATATGATAATTTACCCAAACCAAGACAACAAAGAAAAAAAGTCACTGTTTTGCCAGGATGTAGCGTGAAAGCTGCTGATTTTCAAAGTGACTCCGAGTGCGAAGATCAAGCTAGCTGGAGGAGTGACCCTTCCACATCTGAATATGTTGAACACTATACAAGTGATGAAGAAAATCAAGTGGATTTGGAAGCTGGACCTTCTAACGCCGAAGACACTTATATTCAGCAACCTTACGTAGTTAGAAAAGGAAAGAAATATGAAGGAGTCCATTCTGCTACGAAGAAAAACATAAAGGAAGGTGACTGGGTCTTGGTTGAATTTTTTAGTCAACGTTACGTTGGCGAAATTATTCTGATAGTGGGCGATTCGATAAAAGCAGATTTCTTAAGGGAAAAAATATCCTTAAAAAAGGAAGAAAATTGTACACTATTTGTTTACCCCAACATAAAAGATGAAACAGCATTCGACTTCAATCAAATAATAGGAAAAATTGACCCACCACAAACCTGTCGACGTGGGATTTTGAAATTCAGAATAGATACACAGAAGTGGCGATAAATTACCTATTTTATATTATTATTAAGTGTTAATTAGGTTGTTTTATTAAGGAACATGTAAAAAAAATTTTTTAAAAAGCGTATTAGTGTTGTTTTTGCCCCATAGGGGCTATGAAACGCAATAAACTCCTAAATCAAGCACTGTTGCTATTGACACCTAGAGCCAGGTGAATCGCAACAGGGCACTTTTTATTTTTTTTTTGTACTCAAAAGCTCCTACAATTGTAAAACTTCAAAAAAGTAGTTCAGTTTCACAAAAGGTTTTACGTGCTGGGAATCTCAATGATGCTCCAAGTTCAGAGATATTAAAGCAAATTTCAAGCGAAAATATAAGATCACAAGACCTAGACAGAGATCTCTTTCTCTTTTTAGTGAAACTTCAATACCACATGAAAGCTGATCCCAAATGGCAGGGTAAGCACATTACAGGCTACCTTCAAGATATCTGGTATTATCCATTCCTTATACGGCTCCAGTCAAAATATCAACTCCGTCACTTAATATCGTTGAGTAAAACAAACGCGATTTATTTGTATTTGGATGCAACAGGCAGTATAATAGCTAAACCTAAATGGATTACAAAAAAAAAATTTTATTATGCTCTTATTTTACCAGGAGGAAAAGATAAAGCGCCTATTCCTATGGCCGAATTAATTTCCTCAAGCCAGAAAATTCCAACAATACAGTATTTTTTATCTTCATTTTTGCATGATCTAAAAAGCTGTTTCCAAGGAATCAAAAATGTACCTCTTGTAAAAAAAAGTTGAAACCGATTTTAGTATGGCATTAATACAGTCTGTTTTATTAAGCTTCAATAAAGTCAATTTGAGAGAATATTTAATAATTTCCTACGAATGTTTGGTACTAGGTAGGGCCGTCACACATCTAACCTTCCTACATACTTGCTCATCACATGTTTTCCACAACGCAACAAACAGAATCAACAAGATTACAAAAAATAAAACGCTTAGATATTTAGCAAAGAAAATTGTTGCAGCTCTGATAAATAGTTCAAATTTATTATCAGTAGACGAGTATATAAGACATGTGTTTATCGTTTTCGCTTTTGAACATGTTCAGTTGCATGCCAAAGACAGTGTATCCTATATAAACTCTGAAAACGAAATCAAAGGAAAATTGTTTGGGCCTCATCCCCAGTACTACTCTGAGGTAACCAGAGATGACACCACGCAGGGGTTACGAAAAAGTTCTCCATTCTACAAGCATTTCGTATACATACTACAAACGTGTTCAGATGAATCAGAAAATTCAAATATGAGAAATCTATACTACCTCCCAAAGTTTATCGATTATTTAATTAACGACCTTCTACCTTTTTACCCACTTTGGTCTGGAGTGTTACTACGACAATTAGGAATCATTCGAGATTGTAATTCAACAGTCGAGAATTGGTTCAAGATTGTTAAAAAATACACCTTTGGACACAAGTTGAGAAGACAAGCGCCCTGATTTATCCAGTTTATGCGAAGCCTGCTTAGAGCAAGAATTGATGAACACACGTTTTCTCTAAAAACTACACGCCAATTATATCCTAAAAAAAATTGTAGTTAAAACTAAACCAAGAAAAACACATTCTAAGAAAAGATCTTTAGTGCCCGAGCTGCCTTTTGAAGTTACCACCCCAAAGAAACCTCATTCCACGGTAGTTGATATTAATAAGTCTTTAGACATTTCGATGTGTGAAGAAGAATGGAAAAAACGTGTAACTCCTTTAAAAACCACTTACTTTTCCAAACATACCAAACAATTACCTCTTCAAACTCCCTCTCCAGTTATAAAAGCAACCAGTACGCCTAAAACTCCACGATCTTTCCTCCATAATATCGATTCTCCCACTTATTCGCCGATACAAGACCTTCAAAAGAAATCATCGTCAGTACGAAGAAGCTTGGTAAAACAATTTGATAATAACACCCAACTACTACTACAACAAATCTACCGTGGGCGAATATAACATCCTATCCAACTCTGAATGCGAATAAATACTGCGTAAAAGGATTCGAAATTTTTCGGGAAAATTTAGAAACGTTACATTTAAACGAATTACTAGATGACAATATTATAAACAGTTTTTTTCATTTAATGGTCTCATACGCCACAGATAAACATCTAAAAGTACTTCGCTTTGATACACTATTCATACAAAGACCGACAGTTGAAGATGGGGATGAAAAACGATTAGGATTTAATCGATGGGCAAAACTTAACGAAATATTTACTAACGACATATGGATTATACCAATCAATCTTCGCAACAGCCATTGGACTCTCGCGGTATTTGTGTTTAAACCGAGGCATGTAATATACCTTGATTCTTTGCATGGCGCTTTTCCTCAACAAATATTTAAAAAAAATAATGCAGTTTTGTTATGAGCAGTATTTTGATAGCTTCGGCAAGATAATGAGTTGGAGTGATTGGACCATTTCTACACCCAATGATATTCCGATTTAAAAACTGTAAAGATTAAAAAAATGGTTTACTGAGTTCCGCTGTGGTCGTACCAGCACAGATGACGCCAAACGTTCAGGTCGCGCAAAAGAGGTCGTCACGACAGAAATAGTCGATAAAAACCATGGAATGATATTGCACGATCGGAGAAGGAAAGTGCGTGAGATGGCTGACGCTGTAGGCATCTCAACCGAGCGGGTACATCACATTTTGCATGAATATTTGGATATGAAAAAGCTATCCGCGCGATGGGCCGCGATTGCTCACAATCGACCATAAGCGCAACCGTGTGACCACTTCCAAGGAGTGTTTGGCGATGTTTAGGCGCAATCCGAACGAGTTTTTGCGCCGTTTTGTAACTGTGGACGAAACATGGATCCATCACAACACATCAGAGACCAAAGAACAATCAAAACAGCGGGTTTCTTCGGGTGAACGTGCACCAAAAAAGGCTAAAGTGGGTCTGTCGGCCAAGAAGGTCATGGACACAGTTTTTTGGGATGCACGCGGTGTCATTCACATCGATTACCTTCAAAAGGGTTAAACGATTACCGGCGAATATTATTCAGAGCTTTTCGACAGATTCAATATTGATTTGAAGCAAAAACGACCTCATCTAGCGAAGAAAAAAGTGCTGTTCCATCAAGACAATGCACGTGTGCACACGTGTGCAGTCGCTATGGCAAAACTCCATGAATTGGGCTACGAACTGCTACCCCATCCAGCATACTCTCCAGATTTAGCCCCTTGCGACTATTTCAAATTTCCAAATTTGAAGAAATGGCTAGGTGGTAAGAGATTTGGATCAAACGAAGAGGTCATCATTGAAACAAACGGCTATTTTTGTCTTCCCGCAATTACTTAACCCCCAACCCACCTAGGGACATTCGTCTTCCTTCTACGCAGTTAAGCTTGCCCCCACAACAGCATATAATCACTCTACAAAGAGTGCACGAGCCTATCTATGACCGCCTGAAAAGGTTTTTCGTAACACCTCGACAGCATTCTCAGGAGGCTCCTATTACTACTTGCACTCTGAACATAAAACAACGCATTGCCATCTATTTTCTTATATTCGCGTGCACTGCTTCTGTGACAGCTGGAATATGTGTAGTATATGTTCCTGCACTAAAGGCAGAGATGTTGGGGTATGAGTTGAAAGAAGTAATTTTGCCGGTGTTGCCATTAGGATCACAAATAGATATTACCCTCCCGAAACACCTATCACCTCATCAAATGCGTTTTATTTACACCCAGTACCAAAGTAACAATATTACTTCTAAATTAACCGATGACCAAAATTCAACTCACATTAGGTTACACTATGTTTCCCTTAATAAGACCATTGCTTTACTCCCAATGGCTCAGGTTTATGGAGCTAGAGACATCTTGTCATCTTAGTCTACCACATATCATACTTATTCATATAATTATATATTAATAGCCCAGTTTAGAAAAAACAAAAAAAATCTTTGGATAAGTGAAAACTTTGGATGAACAGTGATGCTGAACATTCCAAGCTGCAAAACACTTGACCATCTTTTCAGAAAACAATTACAAATATAAAATTGAACATAAGTATAATAAATGAAGTTTCTTTTTTCTTTATTTCTTGCTGATGTTCGTTGCTTCCAATCCAAAAAATTGGAAGAGCCCTCGCTCATTATTATAGACAACGCAAGCTACCATAGTAGCTTGTTGGAAACTATACCAAACTCAGGTTGGAAAAAAAACAAGAGATTCAGAACTGGCTGCAAGAGCAGAAGCATCGAATATCTAAACACTGCAATAAAAGTGACCTTGTTGGAAATTGTTTCAAGGTCAGTGTCTAATTTATTCCGATGTTTTCTTTATGTTAATACAATAATTTATTTTAGACATAAGCCGCCAAAAGTATACGCTGCTGATCAAATGACATTAGAACACGGTCACAGGGTACCACGCTTGCGCTTGCCCCCATACCATTGCATTTTTAACCCCATCGAAAAAAATTGGGGTATTTCCAAACAATATTATAATAAACACGTTGGCAGTGATGGGTCTGGCATGGTAAAATGCTTGGAAATGAGGCAGAATGTACTAGACGTGGGCTCCACTGATTATAAATCTTGGGCCCCCTGGAGAAAGCAGTGATGAGGAATATGTTGATGACAGTGATTTGGCAACAGAAATCTAATTTCATTTGCTATTCTAGAAATAATAAATATTATATAAAATATCGATTTTAATTATTTTGCTATTGTTAATTAATTAAATTTCTTAAATTATACATTTCATCAGTACGTTGTTTCCTTAATCTTGGGGTTTATCCCTTGTAATCACATGTAACATTTTAATGCATGAAAAAACGAGCATACTTTAATATTGTAACTAACGCCCGGTTTCATAATCGCGACTTCAAGTCGACTTTAACTAAAGTCCCCTTTAACTTTAAAGTCGGACTTCAAGTTGGTGTGTTTCATAATGGTAAAGGTGGGCGGAGCTAGGCAACTTTAGCTAAAGTCGAGATAAAGTGAGGTTTGTCGGCTACAGTTTGTGTTGGTAACACTGAAGTACGTATTGCAACCTACTTCACACAGCTACGATCGTCATGTGACTACCTAAGAACCAATAAGAATGCGTCTATAGGGAGCGTCACTAAAGGCGCGAAACGGCATCACTCTTTGCTTCGACTCCTTTGACTTCAAAGAGATCGCTGCGTTTTTTGTCCTCATCTAGTTTGTTTGATCGTTTGTTGTTACAGTTATTGTTATTTTTGTTGTTATCGTTGTTATCGTTCTCGTTATTTTCTTTGTTATCGTTCTTGTTATTGTTTTTGTTACCTGTTACCGTTATTTTTCAACATCATGGCAAAAATTGGACGCGGTGGAAATCTTACCCTGGAAGGCGAACTTCGCTTGGCGCAAATCATTTTGATTTATAAGGACGTGGTGGAAAACAAAACCACTAATTTGATTTCACCGGCCGAAAAGGTAAATACACATGTTAACTTTACAAAATGAATATACATTTTCTAACAATTCTTATGTCTTGTAGGAAGTTGTTTGGGGCAAAATTATGACCCAGTTCAATAGCTGCCATGGGCCTCGAACTGTGGCGCAACTCAAGTCGAAGTACGACAATCTAAAAACACAGGTGGGGGGGCCGAATCCACCAAAGACAGACGTAACATAATGTACGATGTTATACTAGACATTCTTAATGTAAAAACGGTATGTGGGCTACAGAATTCATTCGATGATGACCATATGGATGCTGGGCCACCCCCAGCAACCAGCAGCATCATAACGATTGCCGCACCAACCCATAGTGAGGCATTAATTAACCCCACACCTATCCAGTTCATTACGTCTTTCCCTCTGCTACCGCAGGACATCATGGAAGCAGAAGTCACGTACTGCGAGGGGCCAGAAAATACATATTGCCAGCCAGAAGCTTCAACCAGCATTCCAACAACAAACAATTGGGGGACGTACACCCCAACAATCTACGGTCATAGGAAAGAACGTTAAAAACATTTCCAGGAATAAAGCAGTGTTGAAGTCAAGACTGTTTTATCAGGGCGGGCTTTGCAATAGTTGTGTGGTGCAATAGTATTTTGAAATAGAAATTGTATTAAATCACATACAAATTGTAAATTCGAACGCAAATATTGCTAAGTCATTAATGTACAATTAAAGGTACAAAATAATAAACGACGCGACGGCCTGTGTATTCTACGTCATAAACCACCTTTGTAATATTATAATTGTCAGGAACAGGGTCTTAGCACGTTTGTCATCATTGTGAAGACATATTTAAATGTGCAGTCAAAAGTTTCCGTGAGACATGCTTGAATGCAACGCTCGTTAAAAGCGGATATTTGCAGCGCCGCGCCAGAATGTTTTGTTAGGGGTGGCTTTCGAAAAAAACTACCTACACGACTAGCTAGTGTAAACGCTAAAATTAAATAAGCTATGATGTCTATTGTCCTCCAAGTGCAAACAGAACGCAGCTTTTAAAAACAGCGGAGTTCTGGATCTACGTGCGGCTGTGTGTTATAGTCGACTCTGACCGCATGATAAATGTTTTGAAAACCCATTGTTGCAACACTGCAAAAGGGTGAAATTAAATTATGATATTAAATCGGTGCTAATAGTGTAACATTAAGTCATCAAGCAGTGATACGAGTAAACAAAGCAAAAAAGTAGTTGATAATGTTATGGCAATCAGTAACTTAGCCAGTATCTTAAAAACTACAGATAATTACAAGGGAGCCTATCATAAAGTTATTTTGTCCAGCAGGAGTTTGGTAATCGATTATCCCAATTTGTAATAATAATTATCGAATGTTTTGTATCTGTGTACTGGAATCCACGCTAATACGCAGAAGCATCGTACTTAGCAGAGCATTGTGCGAATGCGTGCACGTAGTCGACCAGTTGCAATCATGCCGTTGATACAAGAGTTCCTTGGAAAACGTAAAGTAGAGAGGAAAAGTGCGCTGTCAATAAAATTCTGGAGGCTGGTGGAGGGTGCCAGCAGTGATACTAGGAGAGAGATGGAGGAAGGGCGGTTGGGGCTGGAGGTAGCCAGAAAAGTTTTAAGGGAGAACGGGTATGGCGAGTGCGTTATAAATCGTCATAAGGAGGCAAGAAACCTACGCAGCAAAATGATCAGGGAGAGGGAGAAGCTGCAAGACCTGTTAAGAAGGCGTAGGAGTAAGTATACCGTATAAAGGTAGGAAATGTAACTAATTCAAAACGAATTTTGCAGTGTCGGAGCTGGTAGATTAGTGGGAGGAGATGAGAGTGGTCGAGGAGGAGGGGAGGTCGATGAGCGTGGTCGAGGAAGAAGAGATGGGAGCTGAAGAGGAAGAGTGGGTAGAGGAGGAGGTTGGAGCGGGGGATGATGGCGAGGAGACGAGGGGAGGTAATGAAATACTGTCAAAGTAAGTTATACATGATTAACGTGATGTAATGTGTTACAGAGGAGAGCGTGGAGTGTCAAGTAAGTGATGTGGAAACAGAGGAGGAGCGATTCTTGAAATTATGGTGGCATTTAGTTGTCAGGTATCCATAAGTTACCTCTGATAAAGTGATAACTAACAACATCCAGCGTGCAGCGGTTGATAATTGACAGCATAAGAACTAGAGATCTACTTAACTAACAATTACGGTACCTACTAAGTAAATGTCACTTTGTGCGGCAATTTGAGTTTGTTACCGTGAATTTGTTAGTTTATGTTATTACTTTAAACTTTGTGAGTGTATTCTTTGAAGGTAGGTAGACTTTGTAATGCACTCGATTGAAGTTAATTATCGAAATATTTATATGTACAGCCTTATTAACATTATACCTGCTATCTAACATAATTTTTTAGTATTATTTAAATTTAAAAGATTCGCATTATTAATATCCGCGGATATCCGTGCTGGTGTGGCTTTTTTCTGATTAAGTAGGTCCCCCTCAATTATAATTCATCTGCCAAGAAGTGCCAACTGGTGAAATTTTAAATTTTTTAGGTATAATGGCTATATCAAGAAGGGAGCTATTTGATATTTAGCACCGAGAAACGGTCGCCAAAAATAAAAATTCAACCTTGTTACGTTATATTTTAAATAAATTCGAAATTAATGTGAGTAATGAAGACGTAAACTACATCGCTGCGAAGAAATCGGTGGGTAGTTTTACATGTAAGATTTCTCAGAAGTGGAAGCAATGTCGTCGAACACGGATAGTTTTTGAAGCACGGCATCATCAGTGGTTGGATGAAAACATTGTGGTATCTGCTAATACCTCCACAGTGAAAAGAGGTCGGCCTCTATCATTTGCGACTAGTACAAGTCTACGAAAATCTGGCCGTAGAGATGCTGCCGAAATGGTTCAAATGGTGACTCAACCTTCGCAAACCAGGGCCACTAGAATTAAAAAAGCTATTAAAACACCTACTTTGCTGCTTATTAAATACACGACCGAAGAAGCTCTCGCATTGTACGTTGATGAACGCTATATAAAGCACTCGTACATGTTAATGCAATCTCGAGCAAAATCTCGCAACGCTAATATTTATCCATCTTATAACATCATCAAGAAAGCAAAAACAGATTGTCATCCGGACGAACAAAGCATTTTTGTTACCGAAATATCTGCAGAAGTCAAGTTGCAAGCGTTGGTAGATCATACAACTACGAGACTTGTTATGTCCCAAGAGGACGTGTTCAAGCAAAAAATGTTATGGAATTATCGAAATTATATAAAAATTGTTTAAAAAACGAATTATATTTTTAAACTACTTTTGCAACTCTTTAAAATGAGGGAGGGATAACTACCCTTAATCACAATTATTGCATTTGCAAGATTTAAAGGGAACTGTATTTTGTTTTTTATTGGGCTCTTATAAAAGGCTCCTTAGTCTGTGTTCAGGTTAGTTGCTCTCAGCGGTTAATACATATCAAAACTTACATGAAAAGGAGATGGTCAATGCAGTCTGTGTACATGGGGCCGATATCTGTACACATGGAGCCGAGGTTATTAGTTCTGAGCAAATAGTTACCTCTGGCAGTACATTTCCATACACTATCCAGTGACAAGTGTATAGAATAGTTCGTGGAATAGTTTAATATAAGTAAAACTTTACTTAAGTAGGTACCTACTTATAAAAATAAACAACAGGGGTTGTAAGTATTTTATACTAGAATGGCTACCTTCTACTTGAATAATGGAAATCATTTTTTTCTGGTAAATTAAAAGAAAACCGATTTTTCACAGGTCAAACTGATTTATTGTAAAATAAACATATTCTAAATTCAAAAATATCAACATTTAAGATATACAGATGGCTAGTTGCAGATATAAAATTTTTAGTTAATAGGTACTAGCTACTAGTTAATTAGTAGAATTTTATATTTAGGATCTTATCAATAATGTAAGAGACAGGGTTGCCTCCTGTCATTAGAGGTTATGAGTTTGATTATATTTATTATCTACCGCTTAACTTGTGACGTGCTACCGTCCTGCGTGGAATTTTGGGGCGTTTACAAATCCACCCTTTCCACGTTTGGACGGTAGTTTCAGACGACGACATCTACCGACGGACAACGACCGCCCCACCTTGGACCTGACAAGAAGACCGACGATCCGCGCATTGGGGAAGGGTTATCTTCCTCAATAAAACCAGCGGACAGGACTAGGACAAGACAACTTTTACTTAGAACTTCGTTCCGAACTATTCGACTGACCGCTATCCATTCCGACCATTTATTCCGATTACTGACCGTTTCACGTACAACTGACCGACATTGACTTAACTTTTCATTCACCGAGTTCCGTTTAATTATTTCCGAATTAATTTTTATTTTGTTATTTCCGAATCCTTTTTAGTTTATTTTTGACCGATTCCGTTTTAGTTTATTTTCTCCGAATCCTTTTTAATTTATTTTTATAACGAATCCTGTTTGGTTTCACGAGATTGCTGATTGGTGCAATACTGATTGCTTTCTCAAACTTCCTGCCGAACCTGCCTTAAAACTGCTGATTGGTGCAATACTGATTGCCATTTTAAGGTTGCTTCCTTGGTGAAAACCGGTACCCCCGTGGGCATTCGTGCTTTTAACTGGTGGAGAAAGCTTTTACAATTTTACCTTGTCGGAACAGGGATTGCGTACATGCAAATGGCGTATCCCTGATTCTCAAATCAAACCCGATACCTGAAATTCGTTATTTAATTATTCCCTGATAAAATCAGCACCTATACTTTACCTGTACACCCCGAAAGTATAATTCCATAACTTAAATAACCTAATCAAGGTTCCCGTAGCTATTTAATTTTATTCCGATCCAATATTTTATTTGCTCGATTTCAATTATAATTTCCCCAATAGCTCCTAGATTGTTCCGTGTCGCAAGACAATTGTTTCTGACGATTTTAAAGCCCTACAAATATTTTTCAATAGTATTTGTTAGATTGCAAACTCACCTGGTATTCAAAACATAACCTATACGGTTATTACCATTTAACAAACCCTTTCAACGTTCCCGAGTGGCAATTTAAACCCAGCTTAATTCCTTATCCAGTAATTGGCCACTCGCTGACAAGAATACTTTATAATTTAATTAGATTTATTCATAGATAACAAACAGACGCTTAACTTGACAGCTCAATCTGACCTGCGCAAAATCTGATACCTATACTTATACCAAAAGCCCATTTCTAACAGGCAACCGACCGACCGACCCGACCGACTACTTACCGAAATATTTAATACCAGTTTAAAAGCTGGAATCACTGATTAACATTTGAAGTTGTATTTGTTGTAAACAATTATACTTTCTCTAATTACAATTTGTAAATATTGTGTTAATAAAACTGTTTTAAAAGGTTATAAAGGTCTAGGAATTATTATTTCAACTGAACCCTGGACAACTCCAGAGCTGACCCTGGTTAAAAATAAATTTTGCAACGTTCCTCCCAATTAGCAAGGGTGAAACGTTACAAACTAAGATAAAGATATTTTAATGGTTGGTTAATTACAAGTTTATTCATTAAAAATTATCAATACCATCATAAAACATGTCTTATCGCTTTTAGGCCCGGTATTTCGATGTCAGTATAACGTTCGCTATAACTGTAACTTCCAGATAAACCCACTGTTAGCATAGAATCGAGTATTTCGAATCCCATATAACAGTTAGCGGCAAGATATCCCGTAGCTAAACTTCTACGGTAGTGATCTAGCGTATAGAAGTAACCGGCGCGCGGCAGGTTATGACATACGCGTCTTGCACAATTTGTTTGTAAAACCGGAGGCCCAATATTGTTAAGAGTCCGTGTTAATAATTATACAAAGTGGAGTGATGAGGAATTTGTCAGAATATTTAGATTGAGCAAGCCTACAGTATTACATTTACTAGCTCAAATTGAAGATCGATTGCAACACAGAACAAACAGGCAATTATATTACAGTAGTAGGTTATCTGTGAGAGTTCTAGGATCAAGCCCCGCCTTCCCCCGTGAATATCAGGTGATTGGTAGGTGTAATGAGGTGTGTGAGAGGTGTGCGAGCAGGTGGGTGTGGGGGTGATGAGAATGTGTGGGGTGGTTTTGGTTGGGGGTTGTAAAAGAGGGGTGCGAAATGTGTTTGAAGTGTGTAGAGAGAGAGGTTTGAAAGAGTGAGATGGATTGTGGGTAGTGAGAGGTGAAAGGTGAAAGATAGCGGGTGAAAGGTGAAAGATAGCGGATGAAAGGAGTTTGTTGTTGGGGGGAATGGGGTTAATGGTGATAAATGCGAGATGCAAGAGGCAAGTAATGGTGACACAGCCGTTTGCTGATGGACAAATGTTGATTTTTTCTTTACATCAGCAGGACAAATTCCTATACTACGATGTTTTCTTTGGTTATATTTGACTGTTACGTTTGTAAGTACTCCTGTCGACGTCGTTTGCTTGCTGCCTCCGCTACCATCAATCCATTTATAACTTCCATTATAGCTAACCTCTTTGAAAATCCAAGTTTTTAAGGTACGAATCAATCTTTCAGCCATGGATGTAGTTGTTCTACATAATGCCCCCATGGATAGAGCTATATTGAGGGATTTGGGTAAGGTTCAAGAAGGATCTATCAACTATAAGACCTCTATAAATGCTCCTTGCTGTTATATGAATTCAACAGTAGACACACAAACAGCTACGTTAACATGGTTTCAACCCTCGCTACGCTCTATCTACTAATAGCTACGCTGTGTAGTGTATTATTAATTATTAAGTCAATCATGTAACTTTTGCTTAAATATAATTATTAAAAGGTTGATGGGTTTGAATCCAGACCAGTCACTAAATAATAATGTGACAATATGATTTAATTTCAGTATGTTTAAATTTATCAATTTTCTTGAATTGCTAATTTAATTTGCTATAATTGTTTTTTTTTTGTAAAAATTTTAGGAGTAATTGTGGTTTTGTAGCTTTTTGTTAGAGTTTTTATTCTTCTATTGAAGATTAATTAATTCTTTATCCCCTAAGTTATTTTTCTCAACTTTTTAAAATGGAACACCTTGTATATTTTTAACAATGTTACATAAATAGCAAAACCTTTTTTTGATTTTCATTTTATTTTAAAAAGGCATTCTCAAGTATAATAAAAAAAATTTACAACTACTATCGTCAAATAATGTAATTGTATATACACTACGATCTTGGTGGCCGTTATTGTGAACATAGAGACAAATGCTTACGCGCTTTGCATATATCGACACCTTGATTATGCATTATTATTAAAATTGTGTTCTGTCAGTTGCTGTCATTGCTATATAATATTTGCAATGAAAGAAAAAATGTTGGTTAGATGGATAAATAAAAGGTAACTGAAAAAGTACAAATCGTAAAATGGTTTTATGGGGGCATGTCAATACGTAAAATTTGAGATATGTTCAATGTAGCATTCGAAAATCGCCCCATTCCCTCTGTTGGCATTATACATCGAATTATTAAAAATTTTGAAAAACGTGGATGTTTAGGTCGGGTATGCCATAAAAGAAGACTTCTTCCTAATAATGAGTAAGAATTGCTTAAATTAAGAATTTGCGCTGCTGTTGAAGAAAATCCACATATTTCATCTAGAAATTTTGCTCGCAATGTTAATCTGCACCATTCTAGTGTTAAAATTTTTGAAAAAACATGGGTATAGATCTTATAAATTACAAAAAAATCAAATAATTTATCCGTACGACCAAATTAAACGCATGGAATTTTGTGAAGAGATGATTGAGAGGTCGAATCATGATGAAAACTTTTTAAATAACATATTATTTACTGATGAATCCACGTTCCCTATCAATGCTCAACACAATCTATCAGTCACTCGTTGTTGGTCGAGAAATAATCCTCGCCTACATTACAACTTTCGCATGCAATATCCACAAAAATTGAACACATGGAGTGGCATATTAGGCAATCACGTTATTGGCCCGTATTTCATCCAAGGAAATGTAAACGGTGAATAATATCTGAATCTCCTTCGTAATCAAATAAAATAAATACCTAGTTTACGCCAAATACCGGGAATTAGACTAGACACCATTTGGTATCAACACGATGGTTGTCCGTCTCATAATACTTTAGTAGTACGAGAATATTTACAATATTTCACCTCAAATGCTTCACAGCGTAAGAACGGGATTTTATAATCGTCTGGGTTATTGTTCAGCAGAACAAGGAAATTTATTTGAATACTTATTGTAAATAATTAGAATTAAGGAAATTTGTTGTGAATTAAATTGATGTTGTTTGTTTAACTTTGAACCACTAATTTGCGCTAAAAGTTAGAAAATTGTATGTATTAGTTCGAATAAAACCCAAGAAGGCGTCTAGTTTAAACCATACCGGCCTCCGTAATTGTTAACTTACAGAACACAATTTTAAAAATAATGCATAATCAAGGTGTCGATACATGCAAAGCGCGTAAGCATATGTCTCTCTATATTCACATTAACGGACACTAATCTGTATACAGTGTGTCTGCTTAAGATCGCACCATATGGAAAACTTTTTTATTATTAATTTTACGAAAAAAAGTTATTCTTCATAAAAAGTTTTGCATGGTCTCAAACCTAAAATGCAACCATCAGATATTAATTTTTTTCAGTCGTATACGCGGTTTCTCAAAAAATATGAATTTGGTTCGAGAGTAAATTATGGATACCGACAGCCCAGCACGATTCCTTGTTACTATCTTTCAATAAAGTGAAAGATGGTATCAAGCTTGTAACAAGTTCATTGTGCTGTGTATTTGGTACAGTTGTACTGGCAGCATCGTCCGTAGCGGGTAGAAAGTCCAATGCTAAGAAGGATGCAGTTGCGAAACCACCACTGAACCCAAAAAAATTATTGGGCATTAAAGGTACCTACCTACCTATAAACTATAATACATTCAAAAAACTCTTGTGCTGTATAAGTGAAATTCAGTTGGTTAATACTTACAAAAATCCCTAATACCTAGGCTATTAGTAAATTATGGCCCCATTTTCAATTTAAATTTGTACCTTTTTTTTTCAGGCAACAAGGAGGGTGTTACCGTGGTCCTGTGTTTAAGTAAATCTTGATCGCAATCGTACTATTAAATTGTTTTAGAATTTTACAAGTGGTGGCCACAAAAAACGAAAGTCAACGAAGTTGTACGGGATGTACATTTAAGCAAAATAGGATCAATAATCGCATCCAAAATTTATTATTTAAATAGACCAATTAGAACGCCAAATAAATGGCAGGCGTTGGTTGGAGAGGGTACAGTAACAAACTGATTAACTATCATTCACCAATTAGTTTTAAAAAACCATTTTTAAGACTTGAGTACTATTTTCAAAAATTACATAAATTTTTTAGATCACAAAAGATCTACAGCAATCATGTGCTTACTTTGTTGAAATGCATAAATATATGAATAATGGTAACGTTTACAGAGATGATCAAAAGAGGCCGCACAAGACAGAATGACGCAACAACAATGGAACGTGACACCTTCTGCACCCAATTCCACTGTCCGTGTTCAACCAGGATGGCCGCAAAATATCACACTGCAGTGCTTCGAACAGTGGTCTGCAGGGGCCAATGCTTTAGATCACAGGCTAGTGTTAGATGAAGCCAATTTTCACAAGGTTTGGGTCAACCTACAGACACCAGCAGATCATACAACACAGATCGATGATGGGCTAGTAGCTACTCCAGCTGCTAATATCGCCGAGATATGGAGGCCACAGTCAGATGACTCAATTCTCGCCTTTTATGAGACATGGGCGACATTCAAAGCAGATGACCGATGTACCAAACTCATTGCTGCTTGCATCATTACGATGCTAATGCTAACGAAACAAGACAATGTCACTGAAGCGTGGATGACCACACGCTTGAATCAAATTAAAACTATAACTGGAGATTTACCACTTGAGGATTACGTGAACCTTGATGTGCTGCAATCATCAATGGCTTTGGGTACAACATCAGAGATGACGGATGATCAAATATACAATTATTTGATGACTCTCTACACTTTTTGGAGGGAAGAAAATATAGGGCCGATGGCGTGGATAATCGAGCAATCAGCAAACCATAACGTGACTGGGGCTTGGCACTTGCTGAAGCAGTTGTTAAGGCTGAATTTTTAGACCTGGACACCTTAATGTTGAAGATACCTTTTGTGCAGTTTTAGCAAGTTGCTCTCTTGGTAGCTTATTTAGAGCATGACCGCTTTTGTTCAATCCGCAATCCGCCAGTTAAAATTCGGGATTATGCTGATTTGGCTTATATTGGAACATCTTTGATGCACAGGGGTGAGAAGAAAACTGTATACAAGGGAACCCTTTGTCATATGCCAAAAACTCTAAGACCGAATTGGATTCTCTGGCAAACACATTGATAGATTTGTCACTGTCTGTAGCTAATCTTGATGTCAATGTTGCGTCAATGTTAAAGCGCTTATTTAAGAACTTTCACATACATCAAGATGGTGATGATATGTACTTTGCCAACGTGGGGCAATTACAATTCGCAGTTCTACAACAATTGTATAAAGGAATCCGTGAAAAAAATTTGAAAGTTAAAGCATAATAGAGTTAACTTGAAGTTTGTTACAGGAGTAAATGTATTTCGTAATGTTCAAAAATTTAAGTTTGAAAAAAGAGCGTTTTCATTTCAATTAATTTCATATACTTTTTCTATCTTATTCATCATAGACTAGCCTAGAAGTGGTTACACTGATTTTATTTTATAGGAGCCTGATGTTTTTAAACATATTACTAGAACATTTATTGATTTAAATAAGCCTCCTATGTATTCAAGTAATCCCTTTTGTGCAATTTAAGTCACTTAACTTTTTCTGTTCCCTTTCTTTTTTTTTCATTGTAATATGGTTAAGTTAGGTTAGGTTTAAATGTTAAATGCAGGTATCAGAAACATACCTAGCGTATTTTAGGGTTGTAATTTTCATAACATAAAAGCTGCATAGAAAATCGCAAAAGCTGACTATCTCCTAGCAACTGATAGCCTTTATACATTGGCAACTAAATCAAGTAATTTTTTATTATTAGATTATATTATTATATTATATTATAAATTATTATTATTATTAAACTATACTCACTATTGCTGTCATGATTTCAACGACAAATAACAATACCATATAAAAATAAAAAATAAAACTTCAAACTTTACTTTGCTACTAATAAAAAATATTTTGAATGCCACCAAAGGCGCTGCTGTAACAGGAAATTATACTTTGTTTAATTTTTTATAAGTACATTTTTCAACATTTGCAGGTTTATACACATTTTTAATTACACATTTAAAAAAATTAACAATTTTAACTTACATTTTATGTAAGCAAATATTATTCAAGACCAGAACCAACAGCAAAGACTACACAAAATTTGTGGTTTTCTATGAAACCACATTCTACAATCTTCGCTTCGTGTATCGTGTTGCACCTGCATCGTTCGTAAACTATCGTTGTTGCACCTGCATCGTTCGTACACTATCGTTGTTGCACGTGCATCGTTCGTAAACTGTAGGAACAAGTTCGTAAACGTCATTTCAGTTTTAACAACGACCGAGTAAGTAACAAAAAACATATTTTTTATAATAAATTAATAGAAACAATTTAAACTTTGTAATAATTGGATGAAATTGTCCAAGGAAACACCTGTCACTAATTTTTTAAGACAAATTACAAACGTTCTTTCAGTTTTAACAATAACCAATTTTTTTTTAAAATAAAGAATATATACATTTGCTACTTTAAACTTTAAAAAATGATAATATGTATTTAATCGCAATTTTTCTAATATCTGAAATTTAATCACAACCTAAAAAATTATCGTCTAGGAGTTGAGAGTTTCTAGAATTTCACCACCACCTGCAAATGCTTTCTAACATGCACAAATAACTAGATTTAAAATTTTTTTTATCCATCTTTGATATTTTTAAATTTATATTAGAAAATTTAAATTTAAAAAAATCAGTTTTAATTTTTATTCACAAAAATACCATTCTACCGCTTTTTGTATTAACATTTAATAATATTTAATTAATAATTAATAAACACAATATTGCTTTGTTATTAACAATAATTAAATACATTAAATATCAACATACATTAAAATAGGTAGACAAACGTTATAAAAAAAATAACTTTTTTTTTATTTATACAGGGTGATTTCTAACGTACGGAGGAAACTGAAAGGACAAGTAGAGGGGACCAAAACATAATATTTTTTACAATAAACTTTTCATCAAAATCGAATAACAAGAAAGTTACAGCAATTTAAAGTTCTTATAATTTAACGCCCACGTTTTGAGTACCGCTGAGCTTATTGGATTCGCTTTTTCATCAGAAACACTTATCAATCACACAATCTGATAAATTGCTCTACATGATCAGATTATGTAAATCAGCGGTTGTCAATAAACGAGCACCTATGACTGAATATTTTAAACAACACTTTAAATAGCCATAACTTTCCTATTATAAAAATGTTTACTAAATATTCTTTAATTAACTTACAAATATACAAAAGTAGAATTCAAAACGTAAATAATTACCGTATTTCATTAAAAAAGTTCTCAAGTTTATAAGAACTTTAAACTGTTGTAACTTTTTTGTTATTCCATTTTGATCATAAATTTATTGTAAAAAAAATTATGTTTTGGTCTCCTCTAATTGCCTTTTCAGTTTCCTCCGTACGTTAGAAATCACCCTGTATAAAATGCTTCTAAATTCAAACACATACCGACACGCATAAAAAATATAGAGTATTATGTTTTAAATTAAGTCGAAAATTTAGACGACCATTCAAGAAAATAAAAAATTATAAAAATAATATGGCTATACTAACGTCATAATAATAATTAAAAAAAAAAATAACATCTGCGTAATAGATACTTTGATTTAATGACAGGTGTTTAACAATTTCAACATGCCACATAATATATAACAGTATAGTACCAACTAATTACCTACTTTGTTATTACAGAATATGTCAACAACCGAGAGCCAACAAACGTAAGTACCTACTACACTATATACTAAGTACCTTATTTTTCTTTCTAAACTAAAGAAAATTCTTTTTCAAATTTATTATCAGGATATTAAATAAAAATATCGTTTTTTCTTTTACAATGTCATTTCTCATAAAAAAAATAAATTTAAATGAATTAACTATGTACGTATTGTAAATAGGTCCCAAATGCTACGCCGTCTCTCGGAGGCGACAAATAAATATTTTGGGGAGTCATCCCCAAATAAGGTGGTAACTAATGAGATAAACCCGTAAGTATAGTTTTTAAAATTAATTGTATTATAAAAAAAATATATTTTAAAATTAAAACATATAAATATTTAAATACCTGTATTAATTAAATATAGGTAGTACCTACCATACTAATCATAATATTCAAACTAATTGTCTAATTTTAATAAATTATTTTATTTTTATAGCCAAAGTCACGCTGCAAGTGCCCCCCCAGCTAGTCCTATAAACCCGTAAGTATATTTTCAATTGTAATATACCTTTTTTTTTTTTTAACTTTTAAACAACCAATGGTAATAAATTTTAGCTATTATTACTGAATGTACACGCATCAAGTACGTTGATTTTGTAATAGCAGCTTTCTTTACTGTTATCACTGTTTTGCTTTGAGGGCTTCGTGTAAGTTCAAGCTTGCACCACAATTTTTAAACACACTGTATATTTATTAACGTTTTCAATCTATGCAGACTGCAGGTCAAACACTTCAAAGTTTCAGTATTTGTTACGAAAATATGATTAAAAAATAATCAAATAAAAGTTAAACAATACAAAATGTAAAATTGGATTTTATTAGTAGGTACTACTACAATTAATAATTTAAAAAATGATGCAATTTTTTTTCACAGAAATGAAGACTCGTTTGCACGGAGAGTAAGTTATTAACTATTTATTACCTACATATTTACACATTATAATAAACACTTTTTTTTTAATAGCAAGCAGCGATGACAGCCATACTGGCTTCATTAGAAAAAAATGTAAGTTCTTATACAACAACAAAATTTAAAAAATATAATTACTAATTATTATTTTATTTTTTCAAGACGACAGAACAACTAGAGGAATATGGGAGTGAGATGCGGCTGACGGAGGAGCCGCATGCAACAACGTACATGCCACCCCCTCATAACATGGTAAATATAAAAAATAAATTTAATACAAAAAATTACATACAATTCACCGTACCTAATATTCATTGTTTAAAATAAATATGTAAAATAAAACAATTTTTTTATAGCGGATGCCATAAAACCGCAGAAGTTATCGAGGGGGATGGCGGAGTCGTAGGAGCGGTCGCCGCGGGGGTCGGAGGGGCAGGGGGAGAGGCTACCTAATAATTAATCAATATTATAATCAATAATTTATAAATAAAACAGGGTGTAGAATTGAATGACGCAACATAGGGATTTTAATGGGAAAATTTTGAAAGTCAAATATTATTTTCCCTAATTAAAAAAAATGTTCATGAAAGTTTTTTGTACAGAAAAAAATTCTACGTCTACCCATGTATTTATTATTAGCTTTCAGTTTTTCATAGGCTGAGAAAATTGAAAATAGCAAAAAGTTGTTTTGGCGAAAATCTACAGTGCCTTGGAATTATCTTGTACAACTATTAAGCTATGGCCATCGAGTCACGGGACACGCCATTAACAATTAGATACCGCTTCTTTCTATACATTTTCAAGCTAATTCAATTTAATTGATTACGACATTAAATAATAGCGAAAGAAACACGAAATAGAAATAAACACATTTTTAATTTAAAAAAAAATTATATCTACTTTTACAGTATCATAATCTAGACCGGCAATGTCGCGATGTCAACATAAATCTGGCAACGCGGTACGGAAAAGTCAAGCGAGGCCACGCCATGCACATTAACATTTGATGAGTACCAGATCACTCGACAAGTGTTTCACAAAATTACAGTTTTCATCAAAACTAAATACATTATTCATTATCCAGTGCTTGTATTGTTACTGTGGTTTGTTTTGAAAGTGTTTTTTTCTAGTGAGAAAGCAATATTTTGATGAACAACAATCGTAAAAGGTACCTAGATGACATTTTTTTCCCTCCAAAATGCTCTTGTCATTATAAAATGTAGCTAACTAATTATAATTGCACGGAGCCCGTCTGAAAATTAACATTTTTCATAATTAAACGTAGAAATTTTCTTTATTTGTGTTGGAAACGTTTTTTTATTATAAATTTTAGATAAATTAAAGTCTTTTCTTATAATGTGGCCCAAAGCAATTATAATGGTACAGGACTTGTCTGACTACAAATATGATTGATAATTAGGTAGTACATTACATTAGAAATTACAAAATAATAATTCATTTCAAGGAGTTTGAGGTCATTGGCCTTTAAAGCTAAAAATAAATGACTGTTCACATATGCTTGCTTTAAAATTTACATTACAATATTAAAGGAAGATTCACTTTATTTCAGATTCATTTTAATCCAGTGCCGTACAAAATTTAATTTTATTGAAAAACATCTGGTATAGTTTATCTTTGAAGCGGTACTCTCCTAGATTAATAGTAAAATGTTTATGTGAAACCAGTGGCGTGCCATTTTAAAAATGTGCACATATAATAACCTTAAAAGTTAAATATTTCTTTTTATTTCTTACTATGTTGTCTTTCAAGCACTGCATCATATGACGTCACGCGAAAACAAATTTAATTGCACCAGTGCCGTGCTGATGTATTTTTAAATTAAAATTTACATTTTGCGAAATTTAAAAGGGTTAAAAAAATTTTCTTTGAATCATTACTATCCGGCATTAATAGTCGAACATTTTTTTATGAAACCAGTGGCGTGCCATTTTAAAAATGTGCAAATATAATAACCTTAGAAGTTAAATATTTTTTTTTTATTTCTTACTATGTTGTCTTTCAAGCACTGCATTATCTGACATCACGCGAAAACAAATTTTATTGCACCAGTGCCGTGCTTGATGAATTTAAATTACAGTTTACATTTTGCGAAATTTAAAAGGATTCAAAAATGAAACTTGATGTACTACTCTGCGTTTTATATATTTTTTTATAATCCAGTGGCTTACCTTATTCAATTTTACTGTAACACATCTCGTATAGTACCATTTAAAATTATAAAAAATATATATTAGGTAAAAAGGTTATTTTAATTTTACGCTTTATCCCTAAAAGGAAAGTTATAAAATTTTCAAAAGTTTCATTTTAAATTTAAAATACAGTGTAATAACTATTTTTTTTGATAAAGCGTGTTCTTCGGTGTGACGTTAAGTGCTTTTTATCCAACCGTTTTCAGAATACGTTTTTTCTTTTCAGCAATAACATTAGCACTAGATAATTCCTAATAACAACAAAGGAAAAAACAAACAACTGATCTTCATTCAACATTAAAATGCCACCAAAATCTAAATATATTTTCAACGAAGAAAAACAACGATACCTGGTGGAATGTTTGCATTTAGGGCATACTAAACAGCAGAAGAGCGAAAGCGAAAAATTTAATTTAATAAAAAACACTGCTGCGTCTTTTAAGAAGCGTTATCCAGATTGTATGCTAAAAGAAAAAAGTTTATACAATAAGGCTTTGGAATTTCAAAAAAAAATTATAGAAAAGGAAGATAATGCAAACATAACGATGTCGGACAACGAATACGAAATTTCCAATACGGACAGCATTAAAACCATTAACAATTCCGAAACGGAGAACATTACTGAAACGAGCATCCAAAATACAAGTTTCGGCAAGATGATAGACAACGACTCAATCTTTGATGGATTCGAAACCCCAAGATCAGCAAAATTGTCCAAAGATACTGCTGCAATTAGGATGTCTGGAAAAAAAGGCAAATATCATTTTGACGAAGAAAAGCAACGCCATCTTGCAGAATGCTTGGACTCTGCATGTGCTGCCCGGGTAGGACATGCGGATTCCAAGCATTCACGTGCAAATGACGGCAACACAAAGTCCCAGTTAAAAACAGATGTCGCTAAATTGTTTAAAAAACGATACACCGATTGCAACCTACGCGATACAAATCTCTACAATAGAGCATTGGAATTTCGTAGAAAATTTCGAAACGGAGATGATGCGATAAGTATATTTGAAAGCGAAGAAGCTGATTCCGTTGCCGACAGCACTACATTCAGCATAGTTGAATCCGATACGGAAAGCGTTATTGGACAAACCCAAATGGCAAGCGAAAATGCAAGCTTTGAAAGCGTTATTGAACAAACGCAAATGGCAAGCGAAAATGCAAGCTTTGAAAGCATTATTGGACAAACACAAATGGCAAGCGAAAATGCTAGTTTTGAACTTACCGATAACGAGTCAATATTTGAAGGATTCAAGACGCCAAAATCGGTGTCAGAAAAAAAGGAAAAATTCGTATGGGACAAGGTTAAAGAGAAAAAACTATTGGAATATTTACAATTAGCAAGAAACGCCAACAACAATAACAAAAATACAAGATCGTTTATACGAGAAATTTAAACGGTTGTACCCTAATTATTCCTATAAAGCAAATACGTTGTATAATAACGCATTGGCATTAGAATCGGGTAAAAAGAAAACTCTAATTTCTACTACAATCCCCACTTGGTATGCCGCGAAAGAATTATTCTTAATAAAGTGCGCGACAGAAGCTCATGAAGAAAATGAAAAAAACATTGCCACGGGCATGTACCAAGGTAAAGAAGGGCCCAAATCTCATTTTTACGATATCCTCGTCGATAAATAGAAAAATTCACCCGGATATTACTGTTGCAGCTATATCAACAAAATTTCAACTACTAAAAAAACAGCTAAAACTACAGTTCGAAATACAACCCGAGTTGCCAGAAGATAAAATAATAAAAAACATTATGATATGCTGGACGCACGGATATACCATTGCGACACACCCACTTTTTGTGGGCTGCTGTTACATTTGCTCCACTCTCTTGGTTGATCTTGGAACTAAAAGATCGATACAGACAGATATAACACCCGAGCACGTACCCGTTCTAGACGCATACCCAGAAGAATACCTCAACGGCATGTATAAAAAGAACGACAATCGCTATTACAGATGCAACATATGCAAATTGGGGAGAAAATGGTGATAAAGATACGTGCCTTATTCAAATATCACATGATTTCCATATCTTAATATTTTCATGTAAGTACAGTGATGTAAATTAGTTATGTGTGTTAATTCATTTGCGACGCTCTTTCGGTTCGGGCGTCAAATTTGGCGACGCTTCTGGTGAATGAGGGTTATGCCGGGTTTGGGGCGGGATTGTTTGTCTGCTTAAACACAACAATTCTGCGGGAGTCTCGGGCGCCAGATTTTATTAAGGAGTTTTCTCTCCAACGGCTTCGTTGTATACCTAGTGAAACGAAGACCTGGGTAGCTTCAGTGAAGAAAGTAAATGTCCAGGGGTCGATTCTTCTTCCACGTGGAAAACTGAAAGCTTTTAAAAGCAGAATATGCACACGCAAACAAATCATACACCAAACGTTATAGAAAGGGTTTATATTAAACAACAATATATTGCAACTTTTGTACAAACCAATTATTACCTAAAATACGGTTTTGCAAGCCAGCCACAAGCGGTGCGTGAATTAGCGTGCGAATAAAAGCGGGGCAAAGCAATGTTTTGGTACAAGCGGTTTATAGCAAGCGGAAAATAAAACAATCGACTTTATAATTACCAGAGCTATAATCTCTATTAAAATTGTAAGGTGCCACCTCTACTGAAACGGTACTCAAAACTAAACTAAACAAAAGATACTCTAAACAATTAAATGAAAACCAGGGTCGGAACAGGGAGGGCAGGCTTTATTTAATTCCACCCAGAAGTAGGTGACGAGTACACAGGGATATGCGCTACTGTACGGGTCAGCCACTCCAAGTAAAAATAAACCAAGCAAATAAACAGGTCAGGGAAAAGCAAACACGGAGGGTTTCACTTAGATCACCGGAGAAGATGTCTAGTCGCAGAACCGAATCTCGCAAACTAGCCAAATGCCCCAGGTCAAAAAGCTACACGGCGGAATTACCTATTTCTCTGGAGAAGATGTCTAGTCGCAGAACTGAATCTCGCAAACTAGCCACTACCCCAGGTCAATAAGCAACTCGGCGGAATTCACCTAAATCACCAGAGAAGATGTCTAGTCGCAGAACCGAATCTCGCAAACTAGCCAAATGCCCCAGGTCAATAAGCTACACGGCGGAATTACCTATTTCTCTGGAGAAGATGTCTAGTCGCAGAACTGAATCTCGCAAACTAGCCACTACCCCAGGTCAATAAGCAACTCGGCGTAAATGACAAGAGTTCCTAAAAATCCGGCTAAGTCCAAACTGGGACTTAGTACAAAACAAAACAGTAAACTAAACGGCTAAGTTCAATTTGGAACTTAGAAAAATAATTTATAAAATTTAAATCGGCTAAGTCTTTACCAAACACTTAGAAAAATCCTAACTTGAAAACTAAACTTGGCACCAAACACTTTAAAGAGTATTAGCTCACCTGGAGATGATCCTCGAAGCTGGAGTTGACTGTTGTTGAACTGTAGCAGAAGACATCAAGAACTTATTACTCTGGACTCAAAATTCGCCTTTTATAGCCGGCGAGTTCAAAATTTTGAAAACGGAGTTGAAAGATACGCGGCCCCGGCGAAAGTGGGAAAATCAAAAGAGAAAGTGGGGCCACGCCGCGGATCGGCCGCTCTAGCTACGGTCGAGCGCTATCAGATTGCACGGCCAAATAAAATTTACAAATAATAAGGAAAACAGGTAAATAAATACAAATAACAATTAAACCGAGTTAACTAAAATTAAATAACTGGTGTACTAACACCGAAAATGATTAACTAAATATATCAGCCCTAATAAAATACTTAAAAAATGTTAAATTAAATAATTACAGGTAAACTAAATATTTTAATACTGCATTTACTATGGAAAATAACTTAAAAATTAGTAACTTCGTTACACACCCCCCTTTCTTCGGAAAGAAAAGGGTGGCACATCCTTTTCGGCACTACTCCTTCCGGTGTCCATGGATGCTGCAGGACGTGGAGATGAATGCGTTCGGCTTCAGTAGGTTGCACTGCACTCCTCGGCTTACTGAACTTCCTTTGAAAACGGGGCAGTTACAATCACGGGACATCTTCCCACGGCGGCCGCATCGAGAGCAGAAAAGGATCGGAGTATAGGAACATATATCACGATGGTGACCTTCTAGACCGCAACGCCAGCATATATTGTTCTTCCATACGGGTATGCGGGCTTGGTGGAGATAAATATTGGCGACGTTGTTTTGGTTAGATATTTCGGCCTGTCGTTCGACTTCTCGGATGTCGGAGGTAATGGTGGACCAAAAACCCCTTGTAGTGGTGTCTTCTCGGATTTTGGCGGGTGGTGACAGTGCTGGTAATTTCGTAAGGGAAGGAACTGGACTGGTATATTTCATTCGTTTGAATGGTCCGGTAGGTGATGACATTTCAGGAATTGGGACTTTAAGACCTGGTGGACTGTTTGATATCGGTGTTGCAATGGTTTCTGTAGTTGTCGGCGGTTTCGGAGAAACAAGCGGGAGTTCAACCACTTCCAGAGCCTCATCGGTGAAGAACTCCATAGGTGGATCTTCTTCTTGGTCGGTTCTTGAAGTTATTGTTACTGGGGTTGGTTCTATTTCTTCCATGGCGGAATCTAATTCTCGGAGCAGGTCGAAATCCTCGTTATTCTGACTGGACATGATGTGGACTGTTTGAGAGACTTGAACTGACTTAGTCCAGAGACAGGTGCCTGTCTGCTTATATAGCAGTATAAAGGAGAAGGGATTTGTAGGGAAGGGATAATTTTTAAGGAAGGGGAAAACGAAAGAGAGAAGGGATTTAGTAAAAAGGGACAAAATGAAAGAGAGGAGGAATAAAGAACAGAGAACAAACGGAGAGCAATTTAGAAGGAGGAATGGATGGTTATGCGGGGACAGGAGAGGGTTTTAAACCGATACCGGCATCGTCGGAGGTCTCCACCACGTAGCACTCGTTGCCTTACCTCCTGGCGAAGAGGTAGGGGCCAATCATTGAAATTGGGCCCCATACTGGCCATCCTGGACTCGAGGTCGGCAAGAGATCCTGGTGCAGGGTTGGTGGAGGAACTGGGAAGGGATATAATGGTCGGTGTTTGGTCGCAATATAACGTGGCCGCGGTTGGAACGCCGGGCGGCGACGAAACTGACAGGATAGGGATGAAAGGCATGGAAGGAGCGGAAGGAATCGATGCAGCGGGGATGGAGGTAGGGTTAGGTAGCGGTGGACCTAGGTGCTGGCGAAAATACTGATCCAAAATAGCCGGTACCGCTAATCCGGCTGGGGTATCAGAAGGTCGTGCTGCAGGGAGTGGGAGGTGGGTGTCGGGAAAAATAGGTGGCCGGGGAGCTGGAGTGGCCATACGCCAAGGTCTGGTGGCTCTCCGCTGCGTGGCTACTAGATCGGCCACCTTCGGAATCTCCTGGACCTGGATTCGATGCAGCGGTATGGAGATGCGGACGTCGGACGGTACGGTTGTTTTCGCTATGGGCCGCTTGTTCCCTCCGCGCTGCTGATCTGCAAGGTGGGCGACCATTTTCCTAACTTGGTTCATTCGGGCGGTCTGTTGTTTCCTCTGGGTAGGCTCTACCTTTGCTGAGGGTGGATGCTGGATAACTTTACGCATTCTAAAACATTAATTACGGATAGAGGGTTTTAAGTCTTTAATATGGACACGCGATATCTTATTTCCCGCTTCATCTTTTAACTGGTAAACGACCGGAGAAATGACTTTAGTTACGGTGTAGGGGCCGGAGTATTTTGGCGCGAGCTTGGCTGCGAAACCTTGTGCGGCGGAAGAAAGGTGGTGTTCCTTTTTCATAACTTGATCCCCTACGTGGCATTTCCAGTCTCTACGGCGGAGGTTATAATGATGTTGCTGGGTGGTGAATGCTTTATTGGTGATGATGGTCTGGAGAGTTCCGAAACGGATGGGAACTTCCACCAACGGATCCTGGGTGACAGCTCGTGCACAATTTTTACGGCTTGTTCTACATGATACTCTTTTGGTGAGTCGATCTTGGAAGCCAGCTGGATAATAGTTGCCCATCGAAGACCTTGGTACTGGACCCACCAAATCGATGCTGACTGCTTGCCATGGCTGGTGTTTTGCGGACGGCTGTATCTGACCTAGTGTTTGCTTTTGAGAGGTGTTAAACCTCTGGCACTGCAAGCAACTTCGAACATACTTAGCTACTTCGCGAAACATTCCAGGCCAATAATACAGGGTAGCTACACGGGCGATGGTCTTGGTGATCCCTAGGTGTCCTGCGGTAGGATGATCGTGAATTTCCTTCAAAACTTGTGGTCGCAGTGGTTTCGGAACGCACAGTTTCCAGGTGTTGTGGAACTCATCATCCTTCAGGTTGTTGTCGATGAAATGGCGGTACAGCTTTCCTTTTTTAATGATATAATTCTGGAAGTCAGCTGGGTGTTGGGTCACTTCATCGAGCTTCTTTCGGTACCAGTTGCATTCTGGTAAATCCATTACACATCTATTTTGGGAGGGATCCTCCGTTGGTGTAACAGCGGTGGGCAGTTTAACCAAAGCTGGAAAACTGTTCTGGACGAGTCCCACGGTCATGGGAGTCTCCTTTGGCATAGACACGATGACATTCTCTAGGAATATATTACCGGTCTTCAGGTTGACATGGAAATCCATACTCTGGAGGAAATCCATTCCCAGTAACAAATCGGTGGCCATATTCTCTACGTAGTTGAATACCTGTGTCTGGGTCTTATCCCTTATGGTCAGAGGTATTTGATATGCGGCGGAAATGGCTACTGGGCTACCGTCTAAGACGGTAGCTTGACAGCTAACGGGTTGCTGCTTCCGTATTTTCAACTGGCGGCAGAGTTTCAATACGCTGCGGCCCATGTAGGACAAGACGGCACCGGTGTCTACAAGCGCAGCGAATTTTCGGTCTCCTATGACAACTGAAATGTACGGACGGGTGTCTTGGGTGCAGGAGGTGGTGTTTAATGGGAGCGACCCAGGCCTCCGGTCTGAGGGGCTCCGTTCTCGGCAGTTGCAATTCCGGGAAAGTATACCTCGCCTTCCACATCGGGAGCAGAATAACACTGGCTGGTTCCTACAGTGCTGTCGAAGATGTCCGGTTTGTCCACATCTCCAGCAGACAGTCGAAGTCGGACTTGTCCTGGCACTCATGATTCTATTTGGTGTAACTGGCGTGTTAATGGGTACTGGCCGAGCTTCCTGGCGGCGGACTGGCAACAAAGGTCGGGGTACCTCGGTTCGCGTTTCAGGCTGCCTTGCGGTTGTCAGAGTTGTCTCTCTTGGTGACGGGGTGCTAAAAATCGGAGTACCTAAGCGTTCTAACTGGATGTCTTCGTATTCCTTTACTGCAGCAATTAACTGTGGTACGGTGCTGCAGGTAGACCTATGAATGAACAAACGATACTCTGGCAACAGGTTCTGATGCAGCCAATACAACTCTTGTTGCGGGGACATGGCTCCATGTCGTCTTATTAACGTTTGCAGGTCGATGATGAAATCTAGTGCCTTTTCCCTCGGGCGTTGACGTCTCTGACTTATCTGTGCCTCTAGCTGGATGTGGTAGTCGGTGGGAAGGTAGAACGCTCGGAAGTCCCGGAGAAAGTCGGACCAGCACGTCCAATTGCGACAATTGTTCCTATACCAGGCTAATGCTGTTTCGGTTAGAAGTTCGGGCAAGACTGGCAGTAATGCTTCTGTAATTAAGTTATACCTAAGACAAACTTCGTTTAAGCGTTCTAGGAATGCTACCGGATCGGTGCGTCCATTAAAGCTGACATGCCATTCATGGACCCTTAGTGAGTCGGTCCTAATTGCTGAAGCGGGTACAGAATTTTGCGGTGGTAGGGAAGAGGGTGGTAACGGGCCAACAGACGGGAATACAGGGAGGTTGATATTGTTACTGGGAGCTGGAATACAATTAATGGAAGGGATAGTGGTATACGGCACCTGGGTCCAGGTAGTAGTTACATTTCCCCAGGTAGAAGTCGGTGTTGCGTTTGCAAGACGGAGTAACCACTCCGGTACGGATAATGAATTCGGAGGCTGCGGGGATGTGTCGGTACGGGACGGAAACTGTGATTTTGGTAGATAGGGTGGTTGGTTTGGAGAGGCTTCGGTACGGAGCGGCTGTGACCAGGTGGGTGGTAACGTAGCGGACAAGTACGAGGAAGATTCGGTGTGCTGGGGCGGTTGGTTTTTGGACCTAGGGGATGTGTGTCCATCGTGTAGGAACCGTGATAGTTGGCGACGTAGCTTCGCCATAGATCCTTCAGGATTTAGTCCAAACTTCTCGCTTTCTTCGATCAGCTGGTTCTTCTTCAGACGGTATATCCAACCCACGCGGTTGTCTGCCACTTCTAGGCCTACGGTCTCGTCTTCTTGCTCGTCGGAGGAATGTTCTTGACTTTGTTCGGTCGGATCTTGCTTGCTGTTTGCCATGCTGACGGTGGTGTATTTTGTTTGCTGGATGGAGTGCCCTTCGTCGGCGATGTCTTCCTTTACGATGTTTGAAAGAAAAACAGGTCCCTGCTCGGGCGCCAAATTTGCGACGCTCTTTCGGTTCGGGCGTCAAATTTGGCGACGCTTCTGGTGAATGAGGGTTATGCCGGGTTTGGGGCGGGATTGTTTGTCTGCTTAAACACAACAATTCTGCGGGAGTCTCGGGCGCCAGATTTTATTAAGGAGTTTTCTCTCCAACGGCTTCGTTGTATACCTAGTGAAACGAAGACCTGGGTAGCTTCAGTGAAGAAAGTAAATGTCCAGGGGTCGATTCTTCTTCCACGTGGAAAACTGAAAGCTTTTAAAAGCAGAATATGCACACGCAAACAAATCATACACCAAACGTTATAGAAAGGGTTTATATTAAACAACAATATATTACAACTTTTGTACAAACCAATTATTACCTAAAATACGGTTTTGCAAGCCAGCCACAAGCGGTGCGTGAATTAGCGTGCGAATAAAAGCGGGGCAAAGCAATGTTTTGGTACAAGCGGTTTATAGCAAGCGGAAAATAAAACAATCGACTTTATAATTACCAGAGCTATAATCTCTATTAAAATTGTAAGGTGCCACCTCTACTGAAACGGTACTCAAAACTAAACTAAACAAAAGATACTCTAAACAATTAAATGAAAACCAGGGTCGGAACAGGGAGGGCAGGCTTTATTTAATTCCACCCAGAAGTAGGTGACGAGTACACAGGGATATGCGCTACTGTACGGGTCAGCCACTCCAAGTAAAAATAAACCAAGCAAATAAACAGGTCAGGGAAAAGCAAACACGGAGGGTTTCACTTAGATCACCGGAGAAGATGTCTAGTCGCAGAACCGAATCTCGCAAACTAGCCAAATGCCCCAGGTCAAAAAGCTACACGGCGGAATTACCTATTTCTCTGGAGAAGATGTCTAGTCGCAGAACTGAATCTCGCAAACTAGCCACTACCCCAGGTCAATAAGCAACTCGGCGGAATTCACCTAAATCACCAGAGAAGATGTCTAGTCGCAGAACCGAATCTCGCAAACTAGCCAAATGCCCCAGGTCAATAAGCTACACGGCGGAATTACCTATTTCTCTGGAGAAGATGTCTAGTCGCAGAACTGAATCTCGCAAACTAGCCACTACCCCAGGTCAATAAGCAACTCGGCGTAAATGACAAGAGTTCCTAAAAATCCGGCTAAGTCCAAACTGGGACTTAGTACAAAACAAAACAGTAAACTAAACGGCTAAGTTCAATTTGGAACTTAGAAAAATAATTTATAAAATTTAAATCGGCTAAGTCTTTACCAAACACTTAGAAAAATCCTAACTTGAAAACTAAACTTGGTACCAAACACTTTAAAGAGTATTAGCTCACCTGGAGATGATCCTCGAAGCTGGAGTTGACTGTTGTTGAACTGTAGCAGAAGACATCAAGAACTTATTACTCTGGACTCAAAATTCGCCTTTTATAGCCGGCGAGTTCAAAATTTTGAAAACGGAGTTGAAAGATACGCGGCCCCGGCGAAAGTGGGAAAATCAAAAGAGAAAGTGGGGCCACGCCGCGGATCGGCCGCTCTAGCTACGGTCGAGCGCTATCAGATTGCACGGCCAAATAAAATTTACAAATAATAAGGAAAACAGGTAAATAAATACAAATAACAATTAAACCGAGTTAACTAAAATTAAATAACTGGTGTACTAACACCGAAAATGATTAACTAAATATATCAGCCCTAATAAAATACTTAAAAAATGTTAAATTAAATAATTACAGGTAAACTAAATATTTTAATACTGCATTTACTATGGAAAATAACTTAAAAATTAGTAACTTCGTTACACATTGGAGTAAGATGTTTGCCTTTATCACCTTTAGCACCCCAATAAATTGGGGGCTAAAAGTGATAAAGATACGTGTCTTATTCAAATATCACATGATTTCCTTTGTGGTTTTGGTAAGTATATATAGATTTCATTCTGCCTAAAAATTATCAAAAGGTTAAAATGAGTGCTGATCGTAAGTCTTTAAAGAAAGTTATTTTAATTTTTTTTATTAATATATAATTTTTATAGAAACACTTAGTCAAATAGGCGTAAGCCTACTGCGTGGGATTTTGCCTCCAGAGACCGTAAGTAATTTATTATTTTATTTACATGTATTTTAAGAGAAAATTTTAGGACCCCACCCAGGTGTGCTTACTGGTGGTGTCGGTGCCGCCTGGGGGAGCATCATGGCCATGTCCCGTAATTGCAAGTTTTCAGTGGCAGGGATGGTCCTGCCAAATCTATAAAGACGCCCTCCATGAGGGCGTCTACTTCATGACTGTAAGTTTTTTTAATTTTTTTATCATTAACATACACTAATTACCTTTTATTTTTTCAGTGAGTCCTAGTTGAATAAAGTCGTAAGTTTTTTTATATTTCTTTAATAAACATAATCTAATACATTTTTTTCTATTTTTTCAGAATGAAAATTTTTTAGGTAGTTTTTAGTAGTTTTTTAGTTTTTTTAGTTATAGTTTTTTTAGTTAGTAGTAGTTTTTATAATAAAAATATATATATAAAAAATTACATTTCTTTTATTCCTAACTACAGCAAATAATATAAGCAATAAAAAAATTACATTTCTTTTAGTGAATTATTAATAATACTATCAGTAACCGACATATAAGCAATAAAAAAATTACTTTTTTTTTTATTCCTAAATGTAGTAAATTTTACTTTTTAAAAATCTGGTACAATTATATAAGCATTCATCAGCGTAAGCAGTATAAGTTTTTCTTAAAAAATGTGTATGAGAAAACACAAACTGAATTGTTTCATCATAACACTCAATGTCACATATTAATACTTCTTCTACTCCAGGACGTGGCATCTTCAAGATAACGCTTTTACTGTGATTTTCCATATTAACCATATGAAAGTCAGCGTCAATATCGTCTTTATATCTCTATATTCTACCCATCTGCTCTTGTAATTACCGTTTTCAAAAAGAGTGGAATTTCTCAAATCTGAGCTTCCATCCAAAGTAAGGGAAAAAGGTTGATGCTGTTTTGAATTTTTATACATTTGCATGTGAAATCCTTGACTAGATAATGGAGTCCATTGGGCGGAAACCATATGGGTGTGGTTTAAATGGTGGTATAGATTATGCGAATCATTCAAATAATAACTGGCATTTAAAACCAATTCTTGCGCGTTTAAACGCGGAAAGAATAAAATTGTAAAAACAATAAATACAATCATTGTGATGCTCTGACACTGGTGAACTGAAATAAACGATCTATTGAAGCCCTTTTATTTAAAAAAACGTTAATTCAGCAAAATTTGATCTTTTAGTACTTATGAATTTTTAAATTTTGTAACAATAATATAATAAATATTTTAACAATAGGAAACTGGAGCTTGTAAATCATGTATTAACTGCGATAATATTCGTGTCTACGTGACCTCTTGTGCCTCCTGTTGACCTTATTGACGATCAGAATAAAAGTTTGGCTGATGAAATAAATTTCCATGTTGCATCGTTTTGAAACTTTTGTCTTTGGCTCACGTTGTTTTTGTTTGATAACGGTGATTTTTTCGTAAAGATTTTATGTTGTAATAAATATACACTGTATACAATATAAAATGTTTCTATTATAAATTTCTGCTACCCTTGTTACCACTTTATAGTATAAACTTAAGTTATCTTATATTATATTCTATAAGCTATCGGGTGAAATCGATATTTTAAGGATACATTTGGAGAAAATATAAAGACCCTTGAAGGTGTATTGCTTTCATAACGAGTAAAAATGTGTACACAAACGGAACGGAACGAATTAGCGATTCTTGTTCATCTTCTATCAATCCAGTTTCATTGATAGAATTAAAACCTGATGAATCACATCCTGTGTTAAAAGCCTATAATCAAGATTTTAAAGAAATAAAAAGATTTCAAGATGGTCATGATGTTAACTCAGTCGCTTATTTTGAGTTTAAAGGAAAAATCTTGGCTAAAACACCGGAAAATGAATTCGTTTACTTCAGAAGAGAAGATGTATTTCCTATCAACGTGAAAGGCATTACCATAATGTATAGAGGCTTGCAAACATTTGCAGTGGAAAATACCGAATTAGATGTTTTACAATTTGCTAAAATTAAACGAAAAATTCGTGGCAATGGAAATATTTGTGAAAATAAAAAAGGCGATTAACACACTAGCAGCAAACATGATAAACATGTGCTTATCTGTTTTAATAACAGCGAGTTTAGTACTATATAACCGCTGCAATTTTGCTATTTAAATTATTCCACATCTACACAGCCAAGATGAATACTAGTAACGAAGTTGACAACAACTACAAAGAAAAGTTCATGCAGACGATTGTGCCAGGAAAAGGGGTTCAAACCTTATTCCTGCAGAATCTCTGCATTGTAACGATTTGCATAAAATGGACTCCCGACCAAACGAACCACGACTCTACCGAGTTACCTCTTTCGTTGAAGCGCAAGATCCGAACTGAATGGCGTAATATCCAAACCAGGCTGCATGAATTTTTAGACAAGTGGATCAACTGGGAGAATCGACATAGAGAAGCGTTCAGGTATGTGCCCGAATGGTTTTTGAATCACCTGCCTTCATTTATTCAAAATTTAAGAATTCATAATGGTGGTCTATCACAAATACACAATTATGTTGTTAACTTTTTAGAAATTTTATATCACATAAATTAGGAAAGTGAGGGATCCAGATACCTGAACCGGCGCATACTTGAATTGTTTGTTGTTAACGAGCCCTTGTTTGTCATTTTTCGCGCCTATAAGGTTATAGATGCCCGTAGAATGGCTACAGGGTACCTCTGTGTTTGCTGCTATGGAGATCTCCTAATACGCGGGCACCTGGAGGAAGATCCTGAGTATTCAATGTTTCATTTTCAGAATGTTACAGGTACAATGAGAATTTATCGGCTGTTGGGCTGCATATCGGCATATAATATGTGCCGTGACTGCGGCAACACCCTCATGATCTCAGTTTACACCGAAGAAGATAATATAACCACAGAGGATAGCTGTATCTCAATTCCATGCGGTCCAGCCAAAAAACGGATGATAAGGTCGGAGACCTTTCAGTCGCAATTGAGATATTGGACACCGCTAACTCAGTGGTTATCTAGGATACCAAACATCAGTATGTCGTCGTCTGCTGGTGGTACAACAAACCCCACCTTGGTTGAATATGATGTAGTAGAACATTTTACAAGGGAAATATTGTCTCAAATATCCGACTATGTGGACATTGACGTCGCTCCCATCAAGGAGCGAGTTGCCGAGGAGGTAAGAATTACCGCTGTAGGAATGTTACTGCAGAAACCAGTATTAAAAATTTCCGATTTAAGGAAGGGTCATCCCTATCAATAAACCGATGTACGATTTGTCAAGACGCAGTTCCATGAGAGGGCGGTTGTTGTAGAAATGTCCGAGTGCATTGTCTATTTACCGCGTAGATATATTGCGATGCGAGAAGACGAAATTGCCGTTTTAAATGCTCAAACGGATTCTTTACTCTTCATTTTCGAGGAAGCCCATCAAATTAAGGGAAGTAATTCCACTTCATTAATAAAATTCGTCAAGAGATCGGAGTTTCTTAGTGGTGGTGGTGGTGTTGCTGCTAGCCCACATCAAGCAAAAAAATGAAAAAAACGTAAGGTTTTCTTTTTATTATATGCTGATAATATACTTGTGATTCGTAAAATTAAACATCGTAACGAGGGAGAAAGTACTATTACGCTTATTCCGATTTAAATATCAATAATATTTTTGTGTAACAATTATTGTATTGCTTTACCTATATATTTTTATATAATTATATATATGTACTACGATACTTGATTTTATACTTTTTGAGTTAGCAGGGGGCACAGGTGATTGTGGTGGTGGTAGTTAATAACATTATATCCATTGAGTTTTGAAGCAAGGTACGTTAGTTGGTGCAGGTACTAGAAGACCACTAGCAACAGCACAATAATAATGGAATTGTTTAAGAATTTTTGAACCTATGCGTAACGAGTCAGGAAGCAATTTCTATATACGAGTTGAACGAAAAATACGTACGACTTGTTCGAGAACTTATAATTAATGAAAAAAGCGACAGTAGAACCAGCAGCAGTGTAGGTAGAAAAAAACACCTGGAAATAGTGCTCGGTCAATTGTTGGGTTTACGTGTTCAAATACAAGTAAAGCTGAGAAGCGGAAAATATTTACTGGATCGTAGGTCTAATCAAATACATTTAAGATATTTTATTCGCTTATTTTTCTTAAATAAACTGTTCACCACACAGGTGGATTCTGCGTTTAAAAACAGACTGTTTACAGGTGTGATTATAAATCATACCTTAGATAATCCAGGGGAATTTTGCGAGACTGCTTTTCCGATTTTCAAGCAAAAAATTAGCGCAACTATTAGAAGAACCAGGAATAAAGCAATCAAAGTTAATGTAGCGTTCTGTTGTGATTATGTGAAAGGTCACGACTGTTCAGTGATTGCGAGAAAATATTTCAACACAGCCAACGTTCAAGTCGCACGCTCCACGATGAGAACTATTTTTTTTATTCAAATGAGAAACAACATTATTACACAGCTATGACTTTATTGGTTTTTCTTTTTTTCTTCAATCCATCTATGTTGAACTGTATAGACGAAATAACATGTAGACATCGTGAAACAGGTGTATTAGCATATTATTAGGTTTGTTCCAACAAACGGTTCTGGTACAGTTCATGAATCAGCTCACGAACGATCTTCTCTTTTTAAATGATCGGGACGTTATAGCGTGTGGTGTCGCGATTCACTGGGAAGGCCCTCGTGGCCTGCTCACTGGGCGCGAAAATAAAGTCGGCTTATATAGCTCCAATCCTTTTATGGACGCCCTTTTCCAAAAGCTATGCTTCGTAAGCGAAATTTATATCAGTTCACGAACGATTTTATGCGCATGCCTTAAAAAAGTACTGTCTCTGAACTGGTTCTGCTGCGTGTTGGAACGTATCACAAATGACCACGACCCTTGCGCGCATGCACTAAATATATCGTTCCTATGAGTTCTGTCAGGACCAGGAACTGATTTCACCGTTCTCGTAACGGTTCGGAATTAGTTCTGTCGACATTGGAACGCTCTGTGAACTAGTACCAGGATAAGTTCTGTATTTGTTGGAACGCTAATTTCAATTTGCGCACACTCCGGCCAGTTCCGAACCGATTCGAGTGTTTGTTGGAACAAACCTATTGTAAAACATGTTGATATTATTTGAGTAGTAGTAGAGAAATAAATGCAAACATATAGTCTGTCTGTTTAATCAAGTAATGCACGTCATAGATCATATGATTTACCACCAACACCGCCGGTAACATCGAATAAAAAAATTCAAATTTAATTCTTTTACTTTTTTCCAATTTTTTACTTTTTTAATTTAGTAAATAACGGTGCGTGGCTAAAAGGCCTATGCATTTTTGTAGATGAATAACAAATCAGCTTTCAGATATTTATATTGTGTAGCACAACCGTCGTCACGTTGGTATTATTTCCACCCAGTTTACATATTTGTTGTGGTTGTCAGTGCAGGTTAGTTTCGTTCGTTTATTCCCTTTGTTGTCAATCTTTCCAAGTTTAATTTGATTTTTACTGCTATAAAAAACAGTTCTTTTCAGAACTAATTCGTATCGTATTTTTGTACACGTGTACAAAATGCCGAAACCTTTAAGCAGACAGTCAAAACAACTTGTCGCGCGTTTAATAACGTATTTCGAACGCGAAAGGGATAATGGTGGGCCATTGCTTCCTTTGAATGCTGTAAGAGAGGTAAGTAATTATTAATTTTTTATACCATAACATATTGATACCATGTTTTACAGAGAGTCGCGAATGCGCTAGAGTTAAACGTGAAAACGGTTAGCGGTATATCGCAACAAGTGAAAACTAATGCACTTTTGCGTAGTCCAAAACGAATTCGACCAAGAACGAAACGTGCGTCAGATGTAGCTGAAGCAGTACAAGTGGCAATACGAAATAGCGTGTATGTAATGTACCAAAACAGTAAGTAAATATAATAGTTCGTTGAGATTATAAATATTTACAATTAGTTTATAATTAATTACAGAACAGCACATAACTCTGCGTACATTATTATCTTTTCTTAAAGAAAGATATATTTTTGATGGATGTCAAGATTCTTTAAGCAAAGTGTTAAAAGGCATTGGATTTCGCTGGAAGAAGAATGACCCCCGACGAGGCCTTATGGAATTAAACCACGTAGCTTTTGCCAGACTTCGTTTTTTAAAAGATTACCTGGGTAATCTAAATGCAGCTGATCCATGGCAATTCGTCTATCTGGACGAAACTTGGATTTTTGAAAATGGCTCGATAGGAAGATCTTGGCAGGACAATAGTACAAAAACGGTTAAATGAATAAAATCTGAAGGAAACAGGTAAATAATTTTATAATAAAGTTTAATATAATTGTTACGGTATTGTTTTTTTCAGATACATTATATTACATGTAGGTAATGAAAATGGTTTCATTCCTGGTGCGTCGCTTATATTTTCGTCTAACACGAAAAATCCCGATTATCATGGGGAAATGAATCAAGAAAATTTCTTGAAGTGGTTTGAAGACCAACTTTTAAAGAATTTGGCAGATCCGTCGATAATTATTATGGATAATGCAAGCTACCACAGTTGCTTGCAGGACAAAACTCCTAATAGCAGCTGGAATAAACCGCAAATTATGGAGTGGTTGAAAAACCGTAAGATTGAATGTGATGGAAGTTTATTGAAGATCCAGCTGTTGGAGTTGGTTTCATTGTAAGTGCCAAATAAAATGAAAGTATAAACTGAAACCCTAATAAAATTATTTTTTTTAGAAATAAACCTCCAAAAACGTTTAAAGTCGATACACTCGCTGAACAATATGGACATCGAGTGCTGCGGCTTCCTCCATATCATTGCGTATTTAATCCAATCGAAAATGTATGGGGATTGGCTAAAAGATATTATAATGATCATGTTGGAAGAGATGGAGGTGGCATGGAAAAGGCAGTTGATATGTGGAAAGAAGCACTGAGTACCGTAACCCCACAAGTGTGGAACAATTCTATCAAACACGCCGAAAAAGAAATAAAATCTTGGTGGGAGAGAGAAAAGATATTCGACACAGATAATATGGCACCGATAATAATTCATCTGAGTGCAGAGTCTGATTCCTCGGACAGTGAATATGAGAGCGACGAAACCTAAATCGTTGTTATTGAGTTTTCAAGCGTTACTTTGTTAAAATCCATCGAATAAAATATCGATTTTAACTGGAATAACAATATTTATTTTGCTTTATACGTATTTCGGCATCAATGTGCCATATAGCATATATATCTAGCAATGGTTATAACACTACACTTATTGACACGTTAATTAAAACCACTCTGCTACAAAATTAAATGTTAATTAGCGTTTGGGATGCAAAATTTAAAACAAAAAAACTATTTCGTTTTAAATTTAAAATACAGCGTAAAATTATTTTTCTTTTGATGACGCGTGTTCTTCGGTGTGACTTTAAGTGGTTTTTATCCAACCGTTTTCAGAATAATTTTTTTTTCTTTCAGTAACAATATTAGCACTAGGTAATTCCTAATAACAAAGAAAACACACATAACTAATCGCCATTCCATATAAAGATGCCACCAAAATCGAAATATACTTTCAACGAAGAGAAACAACGATACCTGGAGAATGTTTGCATTTAGGGCATGCTAAACAGAAGAAAAAGAAAAGCGACAATTTTAATTTAGTAACGGACACTGCTACGTCTTTTAAGAAGCGGTATCCAGATCGTCTGCTAAAAGAAAAAAGTTTATACAATAAGGCGTTGGAATTTCAGAAAAAAATTATCTAAAAGCACGATAATGCAAACATAACAATGTCAGACAACGAATACGAAAATTCAGTTACGGACAGCACTGCAACCAATAACAATTCCGAAACGGAGAACATTGTTGGAACGAGCATCCAAAATACAAGTTTTGGCAAAATGATAGACAACAATTCAATCTTTGACGGATTCGACACCCCAAGATCAGCATTAAAATTGTCCAAGGATACTGCTGCGATTAGGATGTCTGGAAAAAAAGGCAAATATCATTTTGACGAAGAAAAGCAACAATGTGGCGAGACGACCCTGGTATGTTAAAAAGCGCATTCATTAATACGCTGGTGTAATTAGCACCTCAACCGGTAGGGCATTTTTTGGCTAACAAATTTTAAATATACCTTTGCTACTCCCTTCTTAAAGACCAGAGAAAATTGAAACGCTGCACAATCCCAAATTGGGGTCGACAGCGGAAGAAATAGCGTTAGGGGGTACAATGGCTCGGCCAAACCTCACGTCTATGTAGTGTACACCTTTGCAAAAATATTGCAAAATATGCAAGAAAATGTACTTCCGATACCGATAATGTGGCAAAAGATTTTTTGGTCGAGAATGTTTCGGCAATTTGTAACATTTCAGATTTGCAGATTGCTGGCGTGTGGTACAAATACTTTTCGTTTATTCTTTTATCTCTTTACAGTAGCCCAGCCGCCTCAGAAGCAATCGAAAAATGCGTAACCATCGCCACGTTCCGCTGAAGAAAAAGAAAAGGCGGCTATGGTCACTTCTAAAAATACGAGCCACTCTGCCGTGGAAAGTAACACGTTAAAAACCTGCACGTCGTTTTACGATCATTTTCTCCAAATTTCAGAATTGTGTGACATCGATGTACCCAAGCCAGAGAGTGACAAAGATAATCAGAATCCGTACTTCAATCCCCAGTTTAACGAAATGCTTCTGGAAAAGTATTTGCTATTATTTCCCCTATGGGCTGGTGTTTCTTTGGTTTCTGCTTTCACAACAAAGACGAGCAGTGACAGATGTAGTAATGCCATCGTGGAAAATACGTTCGGGTACGTTAAAAATGTTTTAGGCGTTAACAGAAGATTCAAGTGCAGCGAATTTCTTAGAACTGTCATGAAAGCGAGGGCTCTGCACCCAAAAAGAATTTAAAGTACGGCATTCTCCCAACTGGATGTGCTACAATTTGTAAGAGGAAACCACCTGACGATGTGACAACAAATAAAAACATCATCAGATATACTGCCGGTGGGATCCAAAAATATATAGAAAGAAGAAGAGACAAAGGTATACGGTTTAAGGAGTACTGATGTCAGCTCCGGAAAATTGCACATTTGATTTGTTTTCATTTTTGCAAAGTTCTTAAATCTTTCCAGCCTTCAGCTAAACTACCTTTACTGCAAATGTTTGACCAATTAATCGAAGAATTGATTGATGTAGAGAAACATCAAACAGACATTCTTGTTAATCTTAGTATTTCGATATTAAAATTGAATAGTATTGTAGAACCTTTAGAAAATATTAGTAATAGATTTAATATAGTCCGTAGCTTAAATATTACATTGTATATATTATTATTATTTGTTGTATTCATATTTAGTTTAATCACAATTGTATACCGGGTGGCCGGTTTCAAAGGTGTACATAGGGATTTAACATTGTATTGAACGTTTCTGCTGATTCCTGCTCGCCAATTCAACTTACAGGAATGGTAATGGTATTAATTGAAAGGTAAAATGATTGCGCTTCAAATGGCGCTAATAATAAAATTAAATGTGCTATACTTATTTTAAAATATCGATTTAAAATTTTGCGATTTTTAAATATGACGTGCCATGATTTTCAAATTTTTGTTAAATTAGTTGTCATTTACAGAAATCCACTAATTTACGCCAACTAAATTATCAAATTTTTTGACAAATTAAACTGAAAAATTGGAAATAAATAAACCTTTTTATTTAGATAAAAAGAATCTTTTTAATTAATATATAGGATGCTTGCAAATTAGTTAATACATGCTGTAACAAGGTGTAGAAATTTCATTAAATATTAACAAACACACTATTTATTTAATACAGTCGTTGGAATAGGGCTATAAGATTTATACAGGGTACATGAATGCGTACAAATGAAAGAAATAAATTTCAGTTAATAGAGGATGCGGTAATCTTGTATTTGATGTACTATCTTTTAATTGCACATGCGAGAACAGACTTTAAATTCTCCCTGAATACGTACACTGTTGTCATATCGGAATGTATGTACAGGGTGTAGTAAAATAAATACAAACATCACAAACGATTTGAGGTTCAATTACTTACTTATCTTTTATATTAAAATATTGCAACGTTACGAGGATTGATAACATTTTGCGCCTGGTTAGACACTTGGGTTATATGCAATCATCTTTCTATTTTTAATTAAATAATAAAATATTTTAATAATCCAATTTTTCAATACGCTGTATCTTTATCCTAATAAATTTTGCAACATTTTATTAAATAAATGCTATACTTTGGACACACTTGGGATAAAGTATAACTATTATACATTACCCTAAGTGTTACAACTATTTTGCTACAAATTAAAAACATAGACAATACATTAGTGTACGAAATTATAGCGTAACAAATCGCTATATTAAATAAGCTACTGTTCCTCAGCTAAATGAAGACTTGTGCAACGAATTGATTTCACAAATTAATTTTTTAAAAGAGTAATTAGTCCCAATCTGTAATTACTAGGGATAGGATTTGTATGCACTCTAAAATGTCAAAATATGCATGCATTCATGCACTATAAAATGCCGAAATATGCATATAAATATGCCTTTAAAATTAGCAGTATATGCATTTCAAAGTCTTTTCGAAAAATGTATTTAAAAAAACAAGAAACTTAGTTTTCAATTTATTACCAAAATTAATGTTACAATAAAAAAAAGAGTAGATAAGTTTTCCTGAGAGTGGACTAGTAGGGCAACGACATTTTTGATATTTCTTCCAAAAAACTTTAAGTGGGATTTTCCAAGAAATATTTGGGAACTTTCTATTAAATATGAAATTAGTTGGCATCCTTTTAAGATACTTTTTTATAATAGGTACCTAGAATCTTAAGTGCGTCATTAAAATTTAAACTTAAATCTTTTCCTACAATTGATGAAGAAAACAACGCAGAAAAGGAAATTTAAATTAATTTGAAATGTTGAAAAATGTTACATAAAATGCATGAACTCTCCGAAAAGGTGCAAAAATATGCATTAAAATTCGAATGTGCCGAAATATGCATGCATTTATAAAAATCTCTGAAATATGCATTTATATGCACTTTCAAATTCACATATGTGGTTCACATGACCACGAAACATGTTTATTTTTAACTCTGCATATGTTTACTACATGCAAAAAAAAAACATGCAAATGCATACAAATCCTATCCTTGGTAATTACAAATAGGTTTGAAGTAATATAACACATATCCTTAGAAAATTATGTCTTTCTTTTTCAGCGAAAACTTATGCGCGCGCCCGCACACACACACGTCGTTAAACGTCTTTTAACATATCCCATTCTCATTTCACCCGTGTAAAACATTTTTAAGTAAAGATGCCGCGTAAACTCTCATATAATTTTGACGAGGAGAAAAAGCTTCAACTAGTAGAATGTTTGCGTTCTGCTAATGCTACGCGCAAAGATGATGCTAATTGTAAGTTTCCTTTGCAAACTTTAACGGCAAAAAATTTTAAACTTCTGCACCCCGATTGTCCCCTACGCGATAAAGCTCTTTACAATAGGGCCGTAGAATTCCGAAAAGAATGTCAGCAAAACGTCAGCACTACGATCATAGACTTTCTGTCAGTTGCGTTAGCGAACAGCATGTTGTCGAAACGGAACCGGTAATGGATGTAGCGTATCTCGGAGATGTTGAATCCGATACCGCTTCCGTCTCTGAACAGCTGCAAACGCCAGCGAAACTTACAGCAACTAATCAAACTACCAAATACGTTTTTGACGAGATGAAAAAACTTCAACTTTTAGAATGTTTGCGTTCTGCTTACGCCGCGCGCAAAAATGATACAAGTTGCAAGTTGAACCTCGCAACCTTAACAGCGCGAAATTTAACATTTTATACCCCAATTGTCCCCTTAAAATTAAAAGTCTTTATAACACAGCTAAGGAATTTCAAAGTAAATTCAAACGCGACATCAGCACTACGATCGTAGCGACGAGCGATTCCGAAGAATCCTTTTGCGTCAGCGTCGCGAGCGAAAGAACTGTAGAAACGGAAATGGTAATTGATTTAGTGCGTAATAAACACGTAATTGAATCTGATACCGATTACATTTTGGAACAGCTACAAACGCCAACGCATACCACAAACGCGCCAAACAATAATGCGTTAATAAACGACGACGACAACGTATCCAACGTCGAAACAGCGCCGCCACGTATTAAGGTACCAAGTACACCGTTCGTGTGGAACAAACAAAACGAACAAACACTTATACAATGCCTTACAAAAATACGCACCACTACAACAAACACTAAAGACACCAGACAGCAACGTTTATACAAAGAATTTATAACACTTTGTCCAACATATCCATTTAAACCAAACACTTTATACAATAACGCGACAGATTTAGAAAAGGGAAAGAAAAAAACACTCGTCGTCCCACCTAAACCCACCATTCACAACTGGTACGTGGAAAAAGACACGTTTTTGATCAAATGCGCCACGGAAGCGTACCAGGAAAACCAAAACAACATTGCCACGGGCGCGTATGAGGGAAAACCTGGTCCAAAAACACTTTTTAACGACATTTTGATTAAAAAATTTCGCGAAGTACACCCGGACGTCACCGGTGACGCTATATCGACCAGATTCAATTTGCTACAGAAAACATATAAACTTAAGTTCGAAGTTGCAAGACCCGACTTGTCCGAGCAACACATTAGACACGTCATGAAATACTGGCATTACGGGTACACCATCAGTATAAGCCCTCTTTTCCAGGGCAGCTGCTACACTTGCTCCACCCTGATAGTTTATTCCGGAACCAAACACTCGACAACAACAGACGTAGCACCCGAACACGTACCTGTTCTCGACTATTACTCCCCCGAACACCTCCACGACATGTATAAAAAGAACCACCTCAGATACTTCCGCTGCACCATGTGTCGTAAACGAAACCTTTTAGGATTGTACCCTTTGGCACGGCCCGACATTAAATTTCTCCTAATACCAGACGAGATAGCCATCCTTGACAACGACGAAAAGAATCAGATAGCGCTGGCGGGCGTATTTTCCACGAAACAAAAAATTCCCGACTCTAGGTTCGGCGTTTTCGAACACAGGATCGGCGACACGTTCTCACACCACCGCACTAACCAGCAATATTTCGAATTGCACGCGATGATAATGAAAAAATCAAAATTAACCGAAAGAAGTATCAACAGAAAGAATGTTGTACGCGCGATACACAAACTTCACGACATCAACCATCACTATCAGGAATTTTACGCAAACTACGAAACACTATACCGATACGCCAAGTCCACTGACCCCAACACACCTTCTGTCATCAACATTTTCGACAAAAAAGTCATAGAACCCACAGACGTCCAAGCCACCAAAGACACGATGCTCCAAGACGAACCGTCAGCGCTCTTACTTCCCGACAGAGACCTAGAAGTGCGCGGATCAGCTCCCCTTTCTCTAACCGTCGTCGCCGCGATTCAACATACCAAAGACTTCGACATCGCCATGAAATCTGCCAGACACCAACTTTGGGTCAGATTCACCGACACGCATCTCGCGGAAAAATTACTCCCCTGGCTTCACCCTTACGGAATCGGCGGCTGGAACTCCGAAGGCTCTTTAACCGATGGCCGTTTCCTCAAATGGAGAATCTCTTCGACAAACGACCGATTCCGATCAGACCCCAACTACGCGTTTTTCTTCCTCGATCTTCTATACAAAAAACGGATACAATATTTCAACTCGGTCAGGGTGTCGGTAAACAACTTGGCCGAGCCCCTGACAAGAAAAGACTTTGACGACGCCCGCAACTCCAACACTTTCACCAGGTACGGTTTGGAAGTACCCTACACCATTCCAAACTCACGAAATTATTGGTTCTCGAAACTAAACGAGTTGCTCGCCATGTCCGCAAAACTCGAAAGGACGCCCGACCTTTTTATCACCCTGACCCGGTCCTCGAAGACGGGGTACGCGCGCACGCACATTTTGAATCAAAAGAAGCACAGCCCGTAAAAGGCGGCGCCACCAACGCCATCAACAATCCCTTCGTGGTGGTGCAGGCTTTCTTCCGCCGCCTTCAAAATTTCAGCGACAAGGTGCTCCACGACAAGAACGGCCCCCTAGGCGACGTTGACGATTACTGGTACCGAATAGAGTACCAAGGTCGTGGAGGGCTGCACATACACCTGGTCGCATGGTGCAAGCCCGGCACCATACCCGACGAAGCCATCAGCGCAGAGATGCCCAGGTTCGAGCATAAAGACAACGAAACGTGGCGAGAACACGTCACCGCGTACCAAATGCACGATTGTCGACCGCGTTGCTTTACCGTCGGGAAAGGTAAAACAGTGAACAAGTGCAAATACGGCTTTCCATTCGTGCTGTGCGAAAGAATACAGCTCGACGATATCGGTATGCGCTACATATACAAACGTAGGCACGCCGAAGATATGCTCGTGGCGCCTTATAATCTCCCTCTAGCTCTATTTTGGCAAGGCCACGTCAACATCCAAAAAGTTACCCCCAACGGTTGGGAAATGTACTTGGCCAAATACACCGCTAAGGCCGCGACCACCCACAAGGTAACTGTCCAAGCACCGGAGGAAGTGCTTAGGAAAGAAAAGAAACAAAAAGACCAACCTAAAGACGACAAAGATGTTGCAGAAAAACCCAAAACAAAACAAAACAATCCCAGAACGGGAGACTATGTACGTTACATGACCGTACGAATAGTTCGACAGAAAACATGTCGATCGTGTTGCAGAAAGCACATGTGGGCTGCAGCCGAGATATCATCTTTTTAACGACGCCGACGGGCATAAATCCTGCTTCGAGATTTGTTAAACGGAAACGACACATGCCCCGTAACGATCCCAACTCCACCGACATTTACTACCAAAATAAACTGGAAGAGTACCTCGACCGACCCGACAAACTCTCCAACATATGGCGTGACAGATCGTACGCACGCTGGTTCGACACGATCGTGCTGAGACAGAACCTGCGCGCCGACAACCTACGCTTCCAACAACTCCTCAATAACTTGCGGGTAAACAAACTAACCCAGGACGACTGGAGCCTCCTCGAGACCAGAGTGGTGTCCGCTGCCAACGTCAAAGAAATGGATCTGGGGCCAGGCGGAGCGTACCTCGTGCCTCTCCGAAAGACCAAGGCCGTCAACGACCAGAAAAAGCTAGAAGAGCTGCCGGGAGAGGTGTGCGAGTACCTCGCGGAAGACACGGGCGAGTCCAACAGGCCCGTATCAGAAGGAACGGCCGAATTCATCAAAACCATCGAGCGTACTAGCGGCCTTCTGCCGGCTAAGTTGCGCATCAAGGACGGGGCAAGGGTGATGTTGTTGTGCAACATCAGCTTCCGGCACGGTTGGGTCAACGGTCGCCTAGCCACCGTCATGTGCCACTCCAAAGACAACATCGCCTTGAGAGCCGTCGACAATCCGACATTCACGACGGTCGTCTGCTGCAGAAAATATCAAATCCGCTGGCCCCATTGCACGACCAAATACTATCGCAACCAGTTCCCCATCGAACTAGCCTATGCCATCACCATCCACAAGGCTCAAGGTCAGACGTTGGACAAGGTCATCGTACAGGCGAGCAAACTGTTTGCGAGCGGCCACGCGTACACCGGTATCAGTAGGGTGCGCAACCTCGAGAGCATCCACTTTACCGAGCTCGAGCCACGTTCGGTCATATTCGCACCCGAATTGGCCGAACTTCTTCTTTGGTTCGATCGAGTGGACATTCTGCAAGTTTGACGGGTTGAAACCCCCATGCCCCACGTTCCGCCCCACTGGGACATGTACCGCCGAAACCGCCGGACCGGCAAAAAAGTGCAAGTTCTCATGACCGATCTGATACACGGACTGTTCAGTAGCGACGAAGAGGAGGAGGTGGCGACGCCGGCGATCGCACCTTCGTCCCCCCTATCTGCGACCGCGACAAAGAAAAAAGCGCCGAAAAAACCCAAAACTCCGCGTGCGAAACCCCCGCGAGCGCCTACCACCGCACCGCAACCACCCCGTCAAAGCTAAGCAATCCCTTCTCCAAAACCACCCACGACGACGACGGCGCTTTCCGACGATGATACGTTGTTGCGTATGTTTAACCGCGTTCGACAAATACCACTCCAGCTAGATCGCGACACGTACAGCGCCCAATACCGCGTAGCACTCGACAACATAGACGTGGCCGGATTCAAGAACGAGATGCAAGCTGCGGGTCTAAACATGATCTACGACCCTTGCCATTCCGTCTACGATGCCAGGTATATTAATTTGGTTCCTAATAAAACTACAAGTCCTCCAACTTACATTTTCTTTGCAGGTTAAACACGATACAACGGTTTCCTTTATTTTGCCATTAACGAGCACAGACTCTCTGAAAATTGGTGGAATGGTGTAACATTTGCACAACGCATTACATCTTCTAATGCATTCAACATTTATTCAAAGTTCTTTTTATGTTATTCAGTTCGATTCTTAAAAATGTATTATTCGATCTGCATCTGATTCAATAGTAATTTGTGTCTTGTAACACAACCTGTGCGCATTGTCATGTGAAAAATGATCAACATTCAAATACAAAATATTGTTAAGTTTATCATAATTACAATGAATAATTACGATAATTTTATTAACCATCATTATTAGATTGACTTGAAAATTTTCTTCCACATTAAGTTTGAATCTTCCATTTTTAGTTATTAAATCAAGATGGTTCTCTTTAAAATGTTTATAAACATCAAATCCTGACAAATTTTCAGGGCACACGCCATTAGGTAATGATGACAAAGAAACGTCTTATAAGAGCAAATATCCTCGTGTTGGGTAGTACTATTACCAAATAGCATAGTGTCTTTGCAACCTTGTGGTTTGTAACGACATGGAAATGTGAACTGACTCATTCCAGTTTCAAACAATACGTTTCGTACAACTACTTCACTGTTGGAAAATGAGCGACAGCTGCAAATATTCCGATCATCAAGTTGCATCATGATGGATCCAGTTGACATGTAACTGTTACAATGTGAACAAAGTAGTTGCTCCACAATGTCAGAGGGCAATTCATACCGATTGTTAGTATTGTTCATGGTATCCTTAAGTGATACAAAGACTTTGATAAATTATGGAATAGGCCTAAAGGGGAGACCATATCAAAAAAACGCGCCCAGCATTCTACCGCAATAACGGTGGTGTGGAAATGAATGCCGTAAATATTTCTCTACTTCATGATACCTAAAGAATTAAAAAAAAAATTACCAAATATTAAATATGAGTAGTTGACCATGAAAAATAATTAGTTTAGTAAAGAAAAATGTTAAAAAAAAAATAACTACTGGTATAGCCAAAAAAATGTAAAATCAAATTTACATTGCTTAACCCTTATCACACATGCGCATTCTCAAGACCTACAACTACAGGGTGTTTCTTAAATGGCGGACACGGAGCACAGTACTACATTCCCCTCCAGATACCAATTGGAAAAATATAATACAATAATGCCCGTTCTTCGCTAGTTTCAGAGTTATTCTCAGTCAAAGATTGAGATTCAATTCCTTTGTGCTTTGGAAAAACGGGTAAATTTTAACCGTTCCGCATTGCTCATCAATCAAATATTAAATCTTAATAAATTTGGAATTTTTTATACGTTGTATTCCTTCCTCCGAAGACTTTCTTTCTGATAAATATCGGTTGTTAAACTTTTTTTCAATATGTTGCAACAGTGCATTGTAGCTATGAGGTTACTACCTAGGAAACTTGTTTATACTGCCTTATTAAAACACCAAACGTTTAAAACAAAGTCCGTGCAAGCATGCGCAATGTTGTCAAATTTAAAATTTTTAAAATGCGAATAACTTGGAAACTAAATACATTAGGACATAATCGTCTATACTTTTTCAACTCAGTTTAAAGATGAGAATCGCGTAGTGCTCTCCGTGTCCGCCATTTAAGAAACACCCTGTATATGTAAGACGTGTATGGGAAAAAATATTTCAATTGAAAGAATTAATTGAGAGAATTAATAAAAAAAACTTAAATCGTCTTTTTTAAGACAATACCAAAAGTCAAATTTACATTGCCCATCCTTCACCGCACAAAGCAACAAGCGAGGCTCGAACCGACGACGGCGACGGATACTTCTACTATTAACAAATACCAAGCTCGAACCGACGACGGCGAGGGGAAGCCCCCGAAAGGGGGCTCCCCCGACGGAGACGTCTACTATTACCTAATAAAAAAAAATAACTACCAACGGCCCCCAGTGGATGGTAACAAGAGCGCGCGCGAGCCGGGCGCGCAGCTTGCCCCGAGCTCCTTCTTGACCCAAACAACTTCTCAACCACCAACCGCAACATAACTGCATCCCCTCCTTCCAAAAAAAACGGCGCTTAAATTATCCGTAAAGAAATATTATCGGATTCAGACAACCTACCCAACAGGCGTTTAGTCCACTGGTAAGTGTTTCGAAAAAAACACAACCATTGTCGTCTGCGAGGGGCAAGCGGAGCGACCGGCGCGCGCGCGCTCTTGTTACCATCCACTGGGGGCCGTTGGTAGTTGAGAATGACGTGGGACCTGGAATTTATTACTTGTGTGAACAACAAATAAAAACATCATCAGATATACTGCCGGTGGGAGGTTACACTTTTCCCGTTTACCCTGTGAGCATGAAATATGTTTGCTTACGAATTCGAAATACGACAGAAGCAAACGAAAAATCCGGTAGACGGGCTGCGGTATTTATTCCTTTTCGTGAGGAACATGATAAGAATCACTATACAAAGATTCTGGCTGATATAACTTTTTCTGAAGTCGTAGCCATGCCCCGCGCGCGAAATAACGTTCCAGGTACAGATTTGTTTATTAATTTTAGAATGCGTGATCGTACAAACTATTGTGCGAGACCACGTGAAATTACAGAAAGCATAGGTGTAGTGTACATAATATGGGACACTAGTGCGCGAGATTCGTTGGATCAAGCAATCGTTAATTCAACATTTAACTGTGAGATCGATTTACTTGGTGGTTGTATTCCACACTCAAAAAAATTTTGATCGTAATATTAATTATTACCGATTATTGACTAATTTTCGCTGTGACAATTATAATATTTATTGTTACAATGAACTGTATGTAACTGATCAAAGATTCAGTTTGTTGCGACAATAATTTAAGAATAACTGTGAGAAGCAACGGTACACATTGATTAATAATGAAAAATTTGTTCAGAGAATTATTTGTTTCGTGTTTATAATAAAAATAGTTCATTCTCACCATGAAACTATTTATGAAATGTTTATTTGGAAAAAATGATTTCGTTTATGGTGCCAATGAATGGGTTCGTGGCGACAATGAATATGTTTATAAAAACAATGAACAAAATTAATCCATACAATGAAAATGATATTGTAAATATTGATGAACAGAGTTTCTTCTAACAACAAACGCTTTCATGAATTAATAATCCGGTTTAATGGTAACAATGTATGCGTTTATAGTATGGATGGACCCGTTCGTACTTTTACTACCGCGATTGTTGAGACAATGAACAAATTTGTTCACGGTACGAATACTGGTGTAAATATGATCCAACTCCAACCTGTACCATCAGGTTTATCATTTCATTTAAGGTTCTCAAAGGGTGATGCTTATGTGAATTTGTTCTCCTGATTCTAAAATAAGGTAAGTTAATTATATTTTTGCATTTGTTATAATATTTTATAATAGCTTTTGACAATGGCACAATGATGCCGAAATACGTATAAAGCGAATAAATCTTATTATTTCCCGTTGAAATCGATATTTTATTTAATATTTATTATTTATATAATCATGGATTTCAACAAAGTGACGCTTGAGAATGTCAATTAATTATTATTCTTTCAAAAAAAATTGCTAAACGTGTAACAATTTCTTACAGCTTATACTTTCCTAATTTTTCACCATGTTTGTTTCATGGTCGCTTCCCGATATCACAATATATGCAGGTACACTCGACTCCATTGAAAATGAACAGGACCAGGTTTTCTTTCGCTTGAGCTGGATATAACAAATAAGAAAAACCCTATACCACAAAAAGTTTAAGAAGCCTCCCTAAAGAAACCTTCATAAACTTTTTGTGGTAGAAGGTAGAGGATTCTTCTTATTTGGTGCCTATATCCACATCACTCAAAAGAAAATCTGGCCCTGTTGTTCATTTTCAATGGAGTCGGGTGTACTATTTGTTTAAAAGTTAATACTTTCATGATATCTTTTCAGATGGGAAAAATGCAGCACTCTTATGGTCACTACACGGATATTGCGTCCCAACGACGTTAACAGTGACAAAAAAGGACAATAAGAAAACCAGCACCCGCTATACTATTCGGGACTCACAAGAATCTTTTGTTTTTGTGGGAAAATCACTGCAAGAAGTAGAAGACCATCTCGTCCACATCAAGGCTCTGAAGAAAACAATTCAGCCTCTTATATATTGTGTGGGTGAAGATATTTTAAGTATAACGGATATTATGGTTTATTTGACGATATAAGGTATAATTTTAAAAGCTTTATTAGAGCTATTGATATTTGCTTTAAAATTATATACTTATTTGATTTGCATTTTTATTTTTGAAAAAATAAATTAAGTTTATTTTACTACGTTGTTTTTGAATTCATAATCCTCAAATTCCTTATCCCTCTACCTACCCTACCCTTATCTAAGGGCAATAATTGATAACATAAAACCTATTAATGATTACAATGAATAAAATAATGCTGAGAATGTACAGTATTAATTGAGTCAACAATTGCAATAACTGATGACATAAACCTATTAATGATTACAATGAACAAAATAATGCTGAGAATGTACATTATTAATTGAGTCAATAACTGCAATAATTGATAACGTAAAACGTGTTAATGATCACAATAAACAAAATAATGCTCAGAATGTACAGTAGTAATTGAGTCAACAATTGCAGTTGTTGATAATATAAAACCTAATGATGATTACAATGAATAAAATAATGTTGAACATGAATTTCAGTACATTGAGAGAAATAAAGCAATTGTTGTTACCATTAACAATTTTGTTATTTGAATTAACAGTGTGTTCGTGGGTCCAATAAACATGTGTTCGTTGACTCAATAAAACTGTTCACTGGACAAATTTTAACAATCGTATTTATTGTGCAAATGAACTTTTTCATTGTTATTACGTACCTTTTTGCTTGAGTGCACATATTATATTTGGTCCTCAACATAGAGTGAAATTCAATGATGATGACTTTAATATTAAAGCAATCACTACGGGGCAGCACATTAGAGTGCATAATTGAGATGAAGGAAGCATTACCCTTCATGAATATTCTGACTTTATGTTGGATGAAATGCAAATGAAATTCTAATTTATTAGATAACATTGCAGTAAAGTAAAGGTATGTAAAGGTAGTAATTAAGGATAAACAATAGGAGCTTACTACGAAAAATAAAAACATCATCAGATATACTGCCGGTGGGATCCAAAAATATATGGAAAGAAGAAGAGACAAATGTATACGAAGACCACGTTTTTCGTTTAAAGAGTGCGACACACATTGGAAGGTATCATTTGTCTGACACAGGATGAATGGCGAGATATTTGGTCAGGTAAAGTTTTACGAGCGAAAGTGTATAACTATGTTTTCAAAACTAAGATTAGGCTTATTAATAACAGTTGTATTTTAAATGTAAAATCTTGGAATGTGTGCGTTACAAAAGGAACTATAACCGTATATGCCTATTGTGCCCACCCCGGTTGTAAGTTGTTTAAATGTATCATCAATCTCGTGCAAAATGCAAATGGCGAAATAATGGTTTCTGTCTACAGCAGCGGAGGCGACTACAAATATTCTCCAGATTTCCCTTTAACTAGGTACGTCAAAGGTGTTGAAAGAACCTTGTTACAAAAAAAAAATGCTTTCTTGCACGGCTTCTGTCGCCCGGGCAGAAGATATCGAAAACGCTGATCCTGGTATGATCAAACGTGGCAACTTGGTCAACATCCGGTCCGAACCTGTGTACAGGCGCATAAGGATGGAGGCACATCACAGGAAGGAAAGACATACGGACGATATATTTGATGTTATTTTAATGAAGAGGTCGTATGATAAAATTAAACCTTTTATATATTTTGCAGGAGATCCATCCTTTCACCGTACAAATTATTAGTAAAGAAATTAGATGTAGCCCTCATGATGTCTATTGTTAATAATGGAAGATTATCGGAACTGCACCTAGATGCGACTGGAAATGTGGTACGACGGCCATCGTACGTTATAAAACGTATCTACTATTACGCTGGTGTTATTAGTGCCCCTACCGGTCAGGCATTTCCGGTAATAGAATTAATTTGCTGCCGCCACGATAAACCGTGGATAAGCTCTTGGCTCACCAATTTTAAACATTTCTGCGAGACTTCCCGGCCTGGAAAATGGCCTATATTTGAACGAATGGTAACATATATGAGCTTTGCAATAATCAATTCAGTTTTGCACAGTTGGAACAACACAACACTGAGGAGGTACTTGAACCATTGCTACTCTCTTCTTAAGGATCAGAGGACATTGAAAGATAGCAATTACATATTGGTCAGCTTATGTTGTGCGCACCTTTCCAAAAATATTGCAAAAGATGCTCGAAAATGTACTTCAGATAAAGGGGTCAAGGATTTCTTGATGGAGAATGCGTCAGGAATTTTTAATTTTTCAGACTTGCAGACTGCTAGCGAGTTATATTAATTAAATTAGAGTACTATGTGAAACCTGAAAAGGAGATGATATAATCTTCGACAGTTATATTATAACATAATCAAATATATACTAAGTGCAATTTAATTAATACAATTAGCAAAGTAGTTAATATAATTAAATGTGTATGTGTAACCTGAGAAGGATATGACACAGTCGTCTGGGTTTTGTTTAGATAATAGTTTACTTTATACGATTCACTCATAAATGTATTCAGTCTTAGAATTGTCTTGGCAGCATTAACATCTTTAATAAATTATAATCTCATTCTGAACTCCTATGTTATTTGACTATAGTAAAATAAATCATTTTAAAAATTCGTTTCGGCATAAACGCATCGAAACTAGCGTGTGGTATAAAAACTTTTCTTTTATTCTCAGATCTCCTTACAGAAGCATAGCAGTAGCAGAAGCCATCAAAAAATGCGTAGCTATCGCCATGGCCAAAAGATGTTCCGCGGAAGATAAGGAAGAAGTGACTTCCAGAAATACCAGTCAGTTTCCTGTGGAAACTAGTCAGTTTCCTGTGGAAACTAGTCAGTTTCCTGTGGAAACTAACACTTTGAAAAACTGTACGGCGTTTTATGACCATTTTGTTCAGATTTCAGAGCTATGTGACGTGGATATACTGAACCCTGGGAGTGGTAAAGATACTTTGGTAAATGTGTATTTCAATCCTAGGTTTAACGAGATGCTGTTGGAAAAATATTTGCTGTATTTTCCTCTATGGTCTGGTGTTACTCAAGTTTCAGGTTCCCCAACAAAGACTGGTAGTGGCAGGTGCAGTAACGCTATCGTGGAAAATTGGTTCGGTTATGTTAAAAACGTTTTAGGAGTGACCAGAAAATTTAAGTGCACCGAATCCATTAGTTTGCAGGAAACGCGTGCATTGCATGCACAAGGAATTGGAGTTAAATATTCCTAGCACTGCATGTGCTAGGGTTCATAAGAGGAAAATACCTAAAGATGTGGCTGCAACAGAACAATGGAATAAACGAAAAAAGAGGCAATTTTCATATATTACACAGTTACACCTGAACCGAAGTGTAGATGGCAAACCGTATTCAAAAGGAGGGACATTGCGACCATACGGAAGAACAGATGCCAGGATGCGAAGAAAATGAAACACCACAAAGGTTGGGAACCCGACCCAAGGCACAAGAAGTCAAAAATTCCAAAATTTCGATTGTTAGGGAATGGTTTAGTAGCGAATGGAGAATTCTACGTGCGACTTCCAGAATCGGCTTCGTCACATAATTACACTGTTTGTTCTTTCCAGAATAGTCCATTTCCTTGGAAAGGGATCGCAATTGAAGATTTTTCTACGTTACATTTTAATCAGCGTTTCACCGGCCAGGGCATGTACCTTAGCACAACTGTTGTCGATGCTCTTCTGTATGTGACGTCTAAAGACGCAATAAATTATCAGATCATTCCATGCGAGCTGTCGACCGCCTTGATACACTGTGAGGACAGCGATTTCTCCGTAGATAATATTCCGATTTTAAAAGACACGGTTATCATGCCAATTTGTATAGGGCAACATTTTTCTTTAGCAGTGGCGGATCTTCAGGGAAAAATCTTCACAAATATTACGATCCCATGCCCAGTACTCATTCAAAGGACACGCATGCCACCGATTTGCATCTAAACAAGTTTATTGCATTTGCGAAGAGATATAATCCTAAGGTTGAGTCTCAAGGGCGATCAACTATTATACCAGTACGAGGATGGGCGGCGCAGATTGACAAATACCGACGACAGGAAGGCGGATATAATTGTGGAGTATTCATAATTTTTTACGCCCCTAAGTGTTCTGAAGAAGCAGACAATAGACGCATCGCTTGAAGCCAACCAATATAGATCTCAATTGCAACGTACATTATTAGAAGCGTCAGATGACATGACAAACGCCTGTATGTTATGCAACCGATCTAATATAAACCGAACACTTCAATGGATTTTCTGCTATGGTATATGTAGAAGATGGATCACCAGGATTGCATACAGCGTGCTACCAAGACAACATTTATAGTTCCTGATGCAGAGTATATATGTCCACTATGTGTAGTCGCCAATGGCCACAAATAATGTATCTAATAATTATTTTTTATAATATACCCTCACCAAAATTCGTGGGGTGTATATTCGGCTTTCGCGTGTAGTTCATCCTTCGAAAACAACTCGAGAATGAAAATGAACACCACCAGCATGGACGTTGATTGCGTTTGCCTTGAGGATGGTGAAAGATTTTGATTTTATTTATTTAATTATTGATTTATTTATTTATATATTATTATATAAATTATGTTACAATGTGAAAATTGTGTTTTGAGGATGGAGGGAGGGGATGTGTGTATATGAGGGCCGCCAAAAAATAATTTTCGATAGTATTCGCTTAAAATCAAATCATTAATGACAAAGAAAAGACGAAATGTGGCAGCGTTACGATTTTGTGCTCAATTCACCATCGCCAACATCATCGGACGACCTTACCACTATATTGGGATATTTAAGAGACATATTCCAGCTGGTATCCTTCGAGGAATCGCATGATGCAATTTATAAATATTACCACGACGATGTCATCGCTGCACAAATGAACGAAAAAGCGGAATGGTTTGATACTGCAGGGGATTTATGTGTGCATTTTTTTGATCGAAAAAGTGGTGAGGAAAAGTGTCTTCTATGTTTGCACCAGCAACTCATTGAGCTTGGTGTGGAAGCATACCTTGGCGTCCTGAGGAGATTAATTTCACAGAATAAGAACAAACATCTGGAGGGGTGTAATAAATAGTAAAGTTATAGTTAATAGTTGTTAGTTTACCTTTGTTTCTTGTATAGAATAGAGCTCTAGTCGATCTACATTTTGAATATTCTAGAATTTAGTTATATATTATAAAAGCAATATGCCTGTAGTTGAACCTACAGTTACCGGACATTTGACGTTTTGTCGCAAACATAATTATTGGTTTAGGCATGGGGAAAAGTGTCCGGCATGTATTGGTCTAGATTAAATAAAAAACAATAAAAATATAAATGTTTTATTTCTATGTGTTATGTGGTGTAGAGAGGGAGGGAGTGAAGATGAAAATCATTAAACAAGAACAATCCTTACCTGTTCTAAACTTGGACGGTCTTGTGGCAGAGACAAAAATACTAAAGAGACATGGTTCTCTGTTGCCAGCCACAATTCGATGTATAATTTGTGGTCCAAGTAATTCGGGTAAAACAAACGTCATTTTGAGTTTAATCATTGATCCAAATGGCTTAAGGTTTGAAAATGTGTATGTTTATTCAAAATCTTTGTTTCAACCAAAGTATGTATTTTTAAGAGAAGTTCTCCAGTCAATCAAGGGTATAGGCTATTTTGAGGTTCAAGAAAATGATGAAATTATTGACCCTAATAACGCTCGACATAATTCCATATTTATTTTTGATGATATCGCATGTAGTAAACAAGATAAAATTCAACAATTTTTTAGTATGGGTCGACATAAATCACTCGACTCTTTCTATCTTTCTATCAGACTTATGCACGAATACCTAAACATTTAATCAGAGAGAATATTAACCTCCTCGTCCTATTTAAACAAGATGATATGAACCTGAGACATGTGTATGATGATCACGTGAACACTGATATGGCATTTCAAGTGTTTAAAGATGTGTGCTCGCTGTGTTGGCAGGACGAGTATGAATTTTTGGTGATAGACAAAGATGTGTAATGAAGGTCGCTATAGGAAAACGTTGGATTCCTTTATACAGATATAATTCCGAACAGTATCTCATAGTATCAATTGCAACGATGGCGAGCGCATCATTAAAGGACAAGGTTATCGAGGCGTATAAGAGTATTAGAAAAAAAAATTCTTATTACAAGCGTGATTTAAAACAGGCGGAACAGGATTATTTTGTTGAACATAAACAATAATTAAACTTTAGTTCAACTTGAAAGAGTATCATGGACACATCAATCTATGATTTCATTATTACACATCCAGTTCCACCGCCAAAACCAATCCCAGCATGTTTATCGACGACGTATAAAGAATACGGCTACCTGCAGATGGATGATCCTCGCGCAATATTTTTATTTCGCGACATTCCCGACTGGGAGCCATCTTCAGGTTCCACAGAAGTACTGTTTCTGTATAATCATGAAAATCCATACTATGAAGTTTTCCACAACCGTAACATTCCTGCCATCCCCCTTGGTATTATACCTCCCAAGGTATCCTGGAATACACGGTTGGCGTTACAGTTAATATCCCGCTCCTCAACCGTGGCAACCAGCAGCAGCAGCAGCACCGCCGGCGCCGATCGAGGAGGTCCAACCATCCACTTCCGCCGCGATCCGGACGCCGCGCCGATGTAGCGGCCGCATCCCCCTAAGCCTAAGGCAAAGGCAGGTGCCCGGGATGCAGAGGATTATTATAAATATAAACTTTCAGTTTGATTTTAGCGGACACACCCAGCCGCCATGTAGGCCTCTGCGTAAGCGGTCAGACGATCTGGGAGCTAAACAGTCGACTGGTCAGAGGAACTCCCGTTAAGGAAAACATCCTCATGATAGGGAGAAATGACTTTCTCCGGGTAATTACATTATTATTACTTTATCCTGTTTCCACAATGTATGTAGTCATTGTTTATAAGAAACATGATCTGCACACAATGGTGGAGGAGTTGGAGAAAACGAAAATGGTGCAGGAAAGTTGTTTTGACGATGCCTCCGATTCTAAAGTATGTGGACCAGAGTGGCAGCCATATATTCCTGTAAAAGTATCCAGAAGGCAAACCCATCCCTGATACAACAAGAACCCGGTCGACACTAGTCGTTTATTCAACACCTACTCCAGGGAACAGCAGTCGTTCACCCGAAAGAAAACTTACAACCTGAAGCAGGTAACAACCATAGCCCAATCAACAACAAAGGATCGAGTAAGAATCTCAGAACTTCAAGAAAAACTTCTGTACATTCCTCTTCTCAACAACCAAAGTGTTTTGTGGTTCGCTGTGCTGTAAACGTAAGCGAGATTTATATTAATGAGGTAGCGCATTGTGAAGGTAACTACTTGTGGTATCCTCATTAAGTAAGGTTACCAAACCAATCTGCAAGATTTCATAGAAGCTTGTGATTTCGCTGTAGGTAATATTCCTCTAGGTCAAGAATTGGGTGTTAGTTTAGGAATAAAATCAAAATTAACAGGTAACGCGAAACAGGTAGTTTCAGCCAGAAACCTCACTTCTTGGATAGACAGAAGACCAGTTTTAATAGAATATTTTGGAGACCATAGAGATCTAGAAAGTTTAACTCGTGATTTATCCACTACACAAAAATATGATGAAAAATATAAAACATATTCAGCGATTTCTAGCATTCGTAACATCATTACATTAAATAACTCACATACTCAAGCTCAAAAAGATCTACTAATAAATAATTATGAGAAAATAGGTTTCCGAACATTTTTAGCTGGTTAAACGAACCAATGGGTAGAGAACCCTCGTTCGCAAAAAAAAGTTTAGCTTTAGCATTACAACTAGTTTTTTATATTTTAATTTAAGAGTGTTTTAACTTTGATAATATGTTATCAATTATCAACTGCTTTAGTAGGCACTATAAAGGAATAAAAATATATCTTTGACTTTCATGCCTCTATTAGGGCAGGAAGAAAATATAAACCACTTCAAAAATCAAAAATATGTAACACTAAATATATTTTCTAAAGTAAAAACCCAAAATCAAAATTATAATCCAAGTCAAAGTATTAACAAGAACTCGGTTCAGAGAAATGTTAATAAAAATACTTCTTATTATAACCCCAATGATAAACCATCTCGAAATCAATCTTATCAATGGTATCAAGCCAAAGGTCAAAACATTAATTCTAACTTTGCAAATAATTCAAAACCTAATCATTCACAACGTTCTGAGAAAATACAAAATTCTGAAATAACTAACCAAACTACATTTTAAAATAAACCACCACCTTTTCAACAACCCTCGACTTCTCTGTCAAAATTATCAAAACAAATCAATTCCTAATCGTTTAAACTACTATTTCTTATCTTCAGCCATTTTCATGATGTGCTGTTTCAATTTTTGTGTTTGTTAAATTTTCAATAATCCTCTGGATTTAAGGATATTGGTTCCTCAAACCCTTGTTCCTTTTTGTGAATCTTGTATACGAATGCCGCCATGGTAGGAAACTGATTGGCGCCACTTTCAAAATTCGATTAAATAGTGAATGTTGAACCTTGAACGGTAGCGGAACTGGTAATTTCAAGGTGGTGAACAAGTAGACTGTCAAAAAGACCTTGAAGAGTTCCCCCACCCACTACAACCCCACTCTCACCCCCACCCTTACCTCAAACCTTCCCCAACCCCACCCCGCGAACTCATGTAACCTTGAAATATGTGTATATATATTAGCGTAATCAGCAGATATTGTGATTTTATTGCCTATTGCGTCAAGATGAAGTAATCGGAACACCTGCATACTTGTAAACACGCCATAAATCGGTCTGCGAGGCGCCTTGCTCGGAATTTGAAAATATAACACATTATTATAGTCTTGAATTTAAAACATTGTAAACACTTTTTAGTTTTACTGGCGTGTGAGTAAGACGTCTCCGAGGCTGGTTGATTGCCAGTACAGAGCGTTCCTTGTATTGTTAATTTTAAATATTGTTAATGCCAAATAAAGAATTGTGTCTTGTTTTGTACCTGTGTGCTTTATTGTTTCGAACTAACATATATGAATAGTTTTGAATCTACGGAGGTTAGTTCAAAATCGTCAGTGTGTAATAAGCCGTTCGTAACGTAAGAAACAAAAGTGCTATGGATAATTTATTACAGTGTATCGAAAATGCTGCGAATCAAGTGAAGCATAAATCTGCTGAAGCGTCGGATATAAGCAGTGCAAGATATTGCCCAGTATTACTACGACGTCGAAGACAGCCTCTCAATAAATCTAGGAGTAAATTCATTGTTGTTGGTTTGTCTGGCTACACACCGTTTACACCTGTTATACAGTTGCATGGTGTTAAACATGATTTGGTAACATTAGAAGAGAGAGAGAGTTTGAAAATCGCGGAGCAATAGCAAATTATTTCGCAAAAGATGTTCAACTACAGTCATTGAATTTAAGCGGTTCAAAGAAAATTAACTTTCAAGCAGTGGGTCCAGTCAAAGTAATATGTGTTAAGGACCTCACTGAAGGTGGTGGTGAAATTTATCTTGGAGTCGAGTCGTTGTTGGAATTATGGAGTTTACAGCATTTAATTGGTTATAGCACTGAAATGCTGAAAACATTGGAATTTTCAACATTTTATACAAGTATTACAAAAAGTGTCGCTCAAATATTAGGAGACGTAAAACAAAACGTTGAAAGTATTTTGTTAAATCTGAATATCAAATCAGAAAACGTTGAGTGCATGATTGAAATGCTAAAATATTGCGAGGATATAATAAGATGCGATATTGAACTTGAACAATATTTACAAGTACAGACGCAATAATTAAATATGTGGATGGCTTATGCATACTTTTTCTAGACAGTCTATCCCAAATAATTTTTCTAGACAGTCTATACCAAATAATTTTTTAATTAACCAGTTACTTTTACAAAGGATGCACTACCTTAACACCCCTCCAGACCCGTAACCACAGCTAAAAGTCAGTCGACTACAACCATCAACGTAGCTATGTTGTTCTACGGTAAACGTGTCGGTGTACAACTGCAGGTATCATTAGTGGCGTGTAGTATAGGGGAATATGAATCCAATAATTTGGACAACTGCGAAAGGCAAAGACCATTCACGCCGTCTCGTGGGGCTTGGTCGAGATCATCATCCAGCACCTGGAGGGTCCCACACTGGGAGAGGGTTATACCCTCTTCCATTCGCAACCCTTTGGAGGTATTTTTACCAACCGGGCCGGTGAAAAAACGTTCTACGAGCTTCACCAGGTTGCGGGGTTAATAAACTACTCCAACGGGTTCTGTACGGTTGGGGCCTTCAGAAAGGCAGTGCTGCAGCGTTTAGTGTTGGAAGTGTTTTTTAGTTTATTGTGTTTAGTTTAGTTTAATATTTAGTTTAAGGAATATTGTACAGTTTTTAATATATATTTATGATTGCTATTGTCAACTCCTTTTTTTATTTGTTGCATTTATTTTGTAGGAATACTGTAACTCCATAATATAATTTTTTAACTTTAATTAAAAGTGAAACAATTCCAAATTTAATTAAAACTACTGCTATATAATAAACAGAATTTCTTTATTGTGCTTACAACTGCACATCAATACCTTCTACACCAAACTTTTGAAGATATTTTAGAAACTGCAAGTCATCTCTAGTCCCACTACCATTACAATTTGAAAACAAGGTATTGTATGCTGTAGCACCATCAAGCACGCAATTATCAATAATTGCGTTGTAGAAGTGCATGTTACCCAATTTCGCAAACGGTAGGTAGCAGTTCTGTAATACACATTCACTTTCGTGGACCACTGCACAAGCCATGCTTAGAAATGGTCTATCGTTATCGTCGTACCTTGGACATACACTAACACAATCTTTACACTTTTTAAACATATAATCACTACTTGCGATATAACCCTTTGCCAGCCATTTCCGTATAAATTTATCAGATAGAAAATATTCTTGAATCCCCTTCTCCATTTTATTCCAGAAACACAAGAAATTATATTCGCTCCAATCGGGTCTAACGATGCCTGCATAAACTAATTGTGTAGGTTTTCGCTCGCCTTCTGATGTTGTTATTAATTCAAAAAAGGCTTCTTTGTTACACTCATTTAACCATTGTGTACACGGACAAAAGTTTATCTGCTAACACACGGATAGGTACACGTGTACCTTTACATAATTATTAAGACCTTGTTTGCACTTATATTAAATAGCGTGTTCAGCAGTTGTCTGTAGCTATTTCCAAGTAAATTTTTACCAGTAGGGTTCAATTTGGATTGCGCATGCGCGATCAAGCCGAATGAGGAATAAGCTTCTTTGCGGAAATAGTTCAGTTGTTGCGTGTGTTGTGACTGAGCGCCTAGCCCGTGTTATTGTTAAAAATGGACAACAGAAAAGAAGTGTTTAGTAAGATGGCGCTTTTTAAATACTTCTATTTATTTATTTATAGTATGAGATATGAGGAGCAACAGGTGTATTTGCAGTCGCTTCTGGATGAAAGCGATTCCGAATATGACGTGGCCAATGAGAGTCACGATGTCTATGAAGATAATGGTTCTGATGATGAATTGCAATCACAGTCCAAGCAGTGTGTAAATAGTGGTCAGGTAAATTAATTTCTATTACTATACTATTTTATATTACTAAATCAGAAATTATCGATTTTCTCAGTTGTTTCAAATTATCTAATGCAATCTATACCAATAAAAAACTATTCTTAATTTCAATATTAAAATATTATAGGGAGATGATGAGGCATCTGATGTAGAAGATGTATTGGCCGACCCCGATATACAAATTGAACTTTACTCAGATGATGAAGATGAAGTTCATGATGCTGATGAAGTTGATACAAATGGAGAAATTACTCCGGATGCTCCAACCTTACGTGGAAAAAACAATACTATTTGGAAACGTGAACCGCCGCCTCGTACTCAAACTCAACGGCACAATATCGTTCGCCAAAAGCCTGGACCTGTAAGATCCACAGAGCAACTATCTTCAAGAGACGTGTTCAAGTGCATATTTTCTGATGCAATGTGTGACATTATCATAGACATAAGAGAAACAAATAGAAACGCCACACAGGTATATAGAAAGTGGAATAACGATCATCCTGACCAACCAGCGAAAAAGTGGCGCACTCTAACTGAACCAGAATTTTATGGATACTTGGGTATTCTAATTACTGCTGGCGTGCGCCAATCTAGTTCAGAACATATACGGGAACTATGGAAATGTGATGCGTACACACTGTATCGAGCAACTTTGCCAATAACTAGATTTTGTGAAATATGTCGTTTTATTCGATTTGATAACAGTGAAACAAGAGAACAGCGGCTGTTGACTGACAAAGCGGCAGCGATATCTGATATATGGCTTATGTTGAATCAGAATCTACGATCGCATTACGTACCATCTGATTGTGTCGTTATCGACGAACAACTTTTTCCATTCCGTGGAAGGACAAGGTTCACACAATACATGCCGTCAAAACCAGCTAAATACGGCATCAAGATCTGGTGGATATGCGATACTGAAAATTCGTACCCTCTTACAGGTCAAAGTTACACCGGAAAGCCAACAACTGGGCGAGAAACAAATCAAGGCGAGCGTGTTGTACAAGATTTAGCTGTTCAATATAAAAATTCCGGCCGAAACGTAAAAATGGACAATTTCTTTACCTCCCTGGGAATTGCACGGCTGTTACTGTCATGGAATCTGACTGTGGTTGGTACGCTGAGAAAAAATAAGGCATGTATTCCTCCTGAGATGATGGCAAATAAAATGCGAGAACCTCTTTCATCTATCTTTGGATTTAGCGACCATGGGAAAGTAGCAATGTGTTCATATGTGCCTAAGAAAAACAAGTCGGTCATTTTACTTTCCACTATACATAACGATAACAGTGTCAGTGGTCCAAAGGAAAAAACTGATATTATCCACTATTACAATAGCACTAAAGGTGGCGTAAGACAACATGGACAAAATGGTAACACATTATTCTTGATTTAATATAGCAAGATCCACTGTGCAATGATCATATAACCTAAAACTGTATGAACAGATTTGTGTAAAGTTAACAATTACCCATTCCTTTTTTTATTTGTAGAATATCAAGTTATGGATAACCAAAGGTATCTACTGTCCTTGAAAAACCTGTTTGGTTATTTAGAGGCTTCACCTTCATCTAGATGTATACGCGAAGGGGAATCTATTGTGAATGCTAGGCACATTATAGCTTGTGGCATTTCGAAAAAAACTGAGTCTACAATCACAATTTTTGCTCTGTTTAAAGACTAGTGGTTTAACAGAGCAACCGCATGAAATAAATGCAACTTTTAATCTCATGAATGGTGAAATTCTGGTTTCCGAAGCTCTGTGCAGTTGCAAAGCTGGCATGTCCAAGCGTTGTAAGCATGTAGCGGCTGTGTTACTTCTTTCAACAAGGTTGTATATTTGAATCTGACATGTATACAGGGTGTTTCTTAAATCGCGGACACGGAGCACAGTACTACATTCCCCTCCAGATACCAATTGGAAAAATATAATACAATAATGCCCGTTCTTCGCTAGTTTCAGAGTTATTCTTCGTCAAAGATCGAGATTCAATTCCTTTATGCTTTGGAAAAACGGGTAAATTTTAACCGTTCCGCATTGTTCATCAATCAAATATTAAATCTTATTAAATTTGGAATTTTTTATACGTTGTATTCCTTCCTCCGAAGACATTCTTTCTGATAAATATCTGTTGTTTAATTTTTTTTCAATATGTTGCAACAGTGCATTGTAGCTATGAGGTTATTACCTAGGAAACTTGTTCATACTGCCTTATTAAAACACCAAACGTTTAAAACAAAGTCCGTGCAAGCATGCGCAATGTTGTTAAATTTTAAATTTTTAAAATGTGAATAACTCGGAAACTAAATACATTAGGAGAAAATCGCCTATACTTTTTCAACTCAGTTTTAAGATGAGAATCGCGTAGTGCTCTCCGTGTCCGCCATTTAAGAAACACCCTGTACTTACACTATAATTTAGGGAAAATGTTTCAGGGTTTCCTACAATATCGTCTACGGACACTAAATGTTATTGGACCAAAGTGAAAGCAACAGAAATGTATAAAGCAGCACCGATCAATACCCATAACTGTTTTGCTATAAAAGCTGAATCTTCTGTAAAACTAAATAAAAATCTTGACAGTAATGCAATTTTAGCATCATTTGCAAAAGATCTACCTGATTCAGCTTTCGCAAAACATAGGTAAGTTTCATGTAAAATTTTTGTAAAATAGTAATGCTTATACAGACTAAAATTGCAGGGTTGGTCGTAGATCAAACATTTATCTGAATGAGCAAGTAAGTGTTGCTGCTAGCTCAGATCAACACTTTATCAACATTTTGTTGGAAAAAGCTGCAAATTCAGATATTTTGAACAATCTGCAGCCTTTTTTCCGTGGAGAATGATTGTTGTAAAAAGACATATGAAGGGATTTGTAATGTGGACATTGCAGATGTTGAAGAAAAGGCAAAAAATCATCAACCCATGTGGTTCAAAGAAAGGCAGTTTCGTGTGACAGGCTCTCGATGCTATGCGTTGTATACATATAAACTTGACGAATGGCAAATGAAGGCGAAGAAGTATTTTTGGCCTAAAAGCTTTAATAACAAATACACAGAGCATGGTAACAAATTTGAAAGCGTAGCCAGAAATTTATATAAAGGACGTTATGGTTATCAGGTAGTTGAACCTGGACTTATAATATGTAAGCAACATAAGTGGCTAGCATACTCAGCTGATGGTGTTGTTTTTACAGAAAATAAACCAAGCAAGCTACTAGAAATCAAATGTCCATATAAGGGTAAATATTATATAAACTTTGAAATACCTATTTTGTACTATAATTCACTTTTTTTATAGGGAAACTTTGCACAGCAGTGCAGTTAATAGATTCCTGCAAGTTGTTTCTAAAATTTGACGGCCATCGTCATGTGCTCAATAAGAAACATGCGTATTATGGCCAGGTTCAACTCGGAATGGCAATTTTGAATCTCCAAGAATGTGACTTTATTATATATGCGGAATTCGACGATAGTTTCGTAAATATAACAGTTAAATATGATGAACATTTTACTAAACTTTTAATACAAACTTTACAGTACAATTATTTTAACAAAATGTATTATGTAATTAAGGTGGTGTACTCATGTAATATGTTTTATCTATTTTCATACTATGTGTCATTCATACTAATGTGTCATATTTCAGTATTTTTTTTAATATCGTAATGACAGTTATTACCTACCGCAAGTGCGGTAATCAAGCACTAGTGTGGTAATGTGAAGTAACTAAGGTAATAAGCTTAGTTACGAAGATTTGTTTATTGTTTTCGCCTCCCTATTATTTTTTCATATATGAAATTTTAAAATTTTTGTTACCTACAAATACAAAAATATTTGAATTAATTATGAAAGTAGATAAAACGTTGTACGATATTTCTCTCTCCTTAAGAGTGTATGTTCGAAGATTTGATTAGAATGAATACCAAACAATATTAAAGTCAAATAAATAAACAGAAGCATGTAGAAAACAATAAATATTAATAATACATAATAATATCAACTACAAAATAATATATTGACATTTTCAAGCGTTACTTTGTTAAAATCAGTTGCTTCACGAAGTGTTAAAATAATAGAATCAAGTAGTTACTATATAAATGCATTTGTTATTAAATATCTTATATTATGCTTTTGACAATGGCACATTGATGCCGAAATACGTATAAAGCGAATAAATATTATTATATTATTTCCCGTTAAAATCGATATTTTATTTATTATTTATATACAAAATAATAATTGCAAAAACGCAAACTATACTATGTTATGTGACTGCCCACTAAGATAGTTATAAAAATTTATCGTCTTTCAAAATAGGCGCTGATAAATTGACAATTGCACATACAACAATAAAAATCTCGTCTATTTTTGGCACTAGTTTTATTTGCTATTTTGAATCATATGATAAAGTAATTGTAATATCACATTTGCTTAGAAATAATGTAACAAGGATTGTTTTAATTCATCAATCAATTGATTTTTTCAAAGCTACTTAAGCAAAACGTGCATAAGATTCAATTGGGAACACTATTGTGCAATATTGTGTAGGTAATAGTGGATCAATAAATAATCACTATAGTGGTTCAATATTACTATTCAGTATTCAATAAGGAATAAACCTTGATATACGTTGGCTAATTAAAGTTTATTATATCGGGCCAATATGAAATATCGATACTAGCCTAACACTGCATATGCAATAATGGACCAATAATTAATACCTATTATGGTCCAATATTTAATTCAATAAAGTTTCAATATCGACATACTATGATGTACCTACCAACATAAAACAGCTAAGAAGGGCCAATATAATGTGTTATATTGGACCAATAAGGAATATGAGATTGGCCCAATATTCAATACTAATATGGGTCCACTATATTGATGTTATGAAGGAGCAATAACCAATATTTATAATGGCCTGCGATGGTAATTTATATTGGTCCATCATAATAATCTATAGAGGTCCAATATTACAAAATGTTGACATATATAGTTTGGGCCAATGAAGTATGCCAAATATTTAACCATATTGGAAATCTTATTACAGCCAATATTGGCCCCATATCGTGGTGCTACCTGGGATATTACATAAAAACATCGTTTTTTCTTTTACAATGTCATTTCTCATAAAAAAAATAAATTTAAATTAATTAACTAGGTACGTATTGTAAATAGGTCCCAAATGCTACGCCGCCTATCTGAGGTGGCAGATTCATTTTTTTGGGGAGTCATCCCCAAATAAGTTCGTCGTATCTCCTCAGATAAACCCGTAAGTATAGTTATTACCCAGAAAACAATGTTTTTTGTTTTACAGATTCAATGTATCGACCAATGGAACAGCTAACGTTACTGCAGAAAAGTAAGTATATACTACTATATTTATTTAAATGACATTTTTAAAAAAACAAACAATCAATCAAAATCAAATAAATTACAATTTACAACGATAAGTACATTGTTTTTTAAAAATAAATACCAATATCATTTCTTATTTTGCAGTGAACAACAAACGGAACAACAACGCCGCGTAAGATTTATAATTAATTTTTTTTTATAAATTTATAAAAACCAATATTTTCTAATATTAAAAAAAAAACATTTTATTTCATAGGAAAAATGGATATCAGAGATAGTCACCTCCTTAAGGAGACTAACCACGGTAATTTAATATAATTTAAACATTATGTAAATATTAATCATCAATTTATTGTTTTATTTATTCAGAGTTTGGAAAGCGTGCAGGAGTTTGCATTCCGGCAGTCCCGGAGATGTGGTAATTTTTAATTCACATCATTAATTAAATACTATCTTAATATAAATTATTTAGATATATACTAATTTTTGTTGTCATACTAACAAATATATATTTCTTTTCAGTCAAACATAAATGTTGGAGAGAGTGCGGGTAGGGCCGGTAGCTCAGGGAGCACCTCCCGTGGAAATCAGAGAGGCGGCGGATGGCGAGGGAAGAACAAGCGGGGCAGCTGGAAAGGAGCATGGCGGGAGAGGAGCGGGAACAATCGACGAGGGGGTAGAGGAGGACGAGGGGGCCGAGGAGGACGAAGGGGCCGAGGAGGACGAGGCTGGGGAGGGAATATAATTTTGTATTTGTAATTATAATTAGTTGATATTTAAAAATAATAAAAATCATTAATTAAAATTAATACATGTTTCATTTATACATTTATTTATACAGGGTGCTTGATAATATTTAAATCAACAAACTACTCTTCTACAGTATACAACGCGTACAAATAAATATCATACATTTTAATATCGTATGCTTAAAGTATTTTTTAAATTTTATTTTCATAAGAATATATCAAAAAATGGGCACAACCGGCTGTGCCTCCTACATTATCGGAGGACTAACTGTCCATTCATTTTTCAAAATGAACATCCGTCTCAAGTGCTACATGGAGAAAGGATCGACCGACGAATATCTGATGAAAAAGGTCGACGTGTTATTAAGGTGTCGATGCTCGAGGAGAACGTTCTTTTACGCATAGACGACATTTTAAAAGAAAGGATCGGGACCAACAAACTATTCGGTGGTAAGAGCGTTATAATATTCGGAGACGTCGCTCAGTTGCCCGCGATCAAAAGTAACATATGGCGAGGCATGTACGAACGTTTCGACACAATCGTTCTTAGGCAAAATATGCGCACGACCGAAAAAGAATTTCAACAGTTGCTCAATAACGTGCGTCTCGATAACATGAATTTCCATGATTGGGACATGCTTTACAGTCGACTGGTACCGAAAGAAAAAATTAAGGATTTCGACATAACCAACACCGGCATCTATCTCGTGGCCCGTAGACGGTCAAAAGAGACTTACGACAAGGCCAGGCTCAAAGAGCTCGAGGGCACGGCGGTGGATTACGTCGCACAAGACGTCGACCACGACGACCGTCCAGTGCCCGAAAGAACGGCCAAATTTATAAAGACGATCGAAAGGAGCAGCAACCTGTTACCCCCGCTGTTGCGCATCAAAGTAGGCGCGAAAGTGATGTTGCTACGTAACACAAACTTCAGAACCGGCTGGGTAAACGGTCGAATAGCCACCGTTCTAGTTGCTAGACCAAATTGCATACTAATACGAGCCGTTGACCATTCCAATTTCCAACTGTGGGTGTGGAGAACGAAACAAGAGATCGTTTGGCCCAATTGCCAAACCAAAAACACGTACTACCGCAACCAATTCCCGTTAGAGCTTGCATACGCCGTCACCATTCACAAAGCCCAAGGTCAAAAGCTGGACAAGGTTCTGATTGATGGAACAAACCTGTTCGCGACCGGCCAATTTTACACGGCCATAAGCAGAGTACGTAACCTGCAAAGCCTGCATTTCAGCGCGATAGATAGACGTTCGTTAATATTCGCGCCCGAATTATCCGACCTACTAGACTGGTTCGATCAAGTAGATGTGCTGCAAAACAAATTGGACGGCAAGAAACCGCCGATGCCTCTAGTTCCGCGAAACTGGAGCATGTTCCGCGAAAGCAAACGCACAGGCAAAAAAGAGGAAGTGACCATGGACCAACTTATACGAGGTTTGCTCAGCAGCGGCAGCAGCAGCAGCAGCGTCGACGGAGCCCCAAAATTGCAACCTCCGTTTCCCGGCTCAGTCATGGTACCAAAGAAAAAAACCACACCGGTAGTAGTGGTTCTCAAAAAACCGCGGTCAAAGACTACTAAGACTACGACGGTGTCAATTGAAGAAAGGGCGATTCTAAACATGTTCACGAGAGTCAAAGCCATACGGACCGACTTGGATCGTGCCGCTTACACCGCCGAATTTTACAGAGCCACCGCCGACGTAGACATGGCGCGTTTCAGAAACGAAATGCGCCAAATAGATTTGAACGTGACATTCAACAGGTCACTACAATCGGCTGGCTTGCAAGATACGCTTTACCAAAACCTACTTAAACAATGCACTACGTACAAACAGGAGGCGGCGGCCATTGCATGTTCAATGCGGCCGCGATCGGTAACGAGCAAAAGCATTTCCAAATACGAGCAGCGGCAATGTCTGCCTTTATAGAACACTGGCAGTACTTCGAAGATAATGCCGGCATACTATGGATAGAATCGGGCATTCAACAACTAGTGCGCGACACTTGTCGTTTTGACGAGTACAACCCACAGAATCACCGGGTTGGCTGGGGAGGCAACCCCCACCTCAAGGCAATCGCCGTGACAGCCTGCAGAGACGTGTACGTCTATCTGCCTCTTTCTAACCTCGATAAAAACCGTATTGCCACGAACGACGTACAAACAGCGATAAACACTGGCACGACGCCACGCATGCGTTATTTCTCCTTTGGAGCAGCCTATAATCGACCGCACACCTATCATGACTATATTAAGCGCAGAGCATTACTCTGCAATTGTAAAGAACGAGCCAAACAGCACGATCTTTGTGCCTAAGGAACGCGGAGACATGTTACCCGACGAAACGATAGCTTCTACGCCCGTAGCTATTACAGAAATCGTCGACGACGAAAGACAAACAACGTCAAAAAAAGACGACTCTATAAATGCATCTCCGATAACAATCCGACGCAGCGGTCGCATCAAAGAAATCGACGCTTCTTTGTCCACCTCGCTCGACCGAAAGAGGTCGACAACGTCCTTGGATACATCTCCATCGACGCCACGGCGCAGCACGCCACTACAAGATGATTCTAAAAAGGCTAAACCGAGTCCGGAACCGTCTCCAACAGGAGTCAGGCGTAGCCAACGCAGCAAGGTTTCCCAACGCGACTCGAAAAAATAAATAATCCATTCGCAAATAGTTGTTGCAAATCAATAAAGTAAGTGTAAACTTTATATATGTATGTATGTATCTTTTTAAGTGTGTGTAATACATTGGAGGATAGGGTCGACTATAAAGGGTGTTCTGGAGGTCAATCGTCATACACAGAAACAATTAATAAAAAAAAATACACTATACAAACACAAATAAATACTACTACCTACAAATTATTTCAAAAATATAAAATAATTACTTTTTTACAGACAAAATGGATCGATCCTACGACTACGAGAATGAAATGTAAGTGTTTTTTTATATTGATACAGTACCTAGTGATTACACATTTGGTTATATTAAAAACATGTATTTTTCCTTTACAGATTAAACGTGTAGGTAGATGTCCACGAGCAGCCTCAATCGTAAGTATACTAATATATTTCTTTCAATTACAATTGTTCACCAAAAAATATAAACAATAAATGACATACATTACAATGTATAACAGTAAGTAACGCCTGGTTCACAATTTTTGATTGAAGCATTACAATTACTTCATTTTTATAAATATCTCATTTTTTTTACATTTAAAACAATGTATTTTTCTGTTACAGATCAAATGTATCAATGGACATTCTTCCGAACCGCCCACAAACGTAAGTATAAAAAAAACTTTTCTTTTTCACAGGAAGCAATGTTGACTCAAATTATGGAGGTTCTGCATCGGCCTTCAACAGTAAGTTATAATACAATCAAAACATTAAAACACTACATAAAAATTAATATTAATCAATTTATTGTTTTATTTTTTTAGAGTATTACTGACGTACAGGATTTCGCCTTCCAAGCAACACTCTTCGCTCAGGGTGGGGCCGACGATGCAGTCCAGGTAATTGATTCTTCGTTAACCTTATTATTTCATTAAATAATTTTATAACAATTAGTTAACTAAATACTTATTTTTGTTGTTGTCCTACTACATACAAAATATATATTTGTTTACAGTTTAATAGCCATCAAGGGGCAAGGGAGAGGAGTGTGGCGAGGAATGCACCGGACGCCAGAGGAGGAAGAGGACGAAGAGGAGGTGACAGCTGGAGGGCCAATAGAAGAGCTAGAGGGCGCGGGAGAAGAAATCCTAGGGGAGGGGGTGGGAACGAGGCAGAGGATATCAAGGGTGGGGAGGGAGTTCGAGGGGCGGAGGTTCGTGGCGAGGGGGTTCAAGTACAGGAGGAAGTGCAAAATGGCAAGGCAACGTGAATATATATATACAATATATATATATATGAATTAGGAAAAAAGTTTTATTTTAATCATTTACTTTCAGTAGGTACTACCTTGCTACAATAATATATATAGAAGGGTATATTGTTTTATTTTTTTAGAGTATTACTGACGTACAGGATTTCGCCTTCCAAGCAACACTCTTCGCTCAGGGTGGGGCCGACGATGCAGTCCAGGTAATTGATTCTTCGTTAACCTTATTATTTCATTAAATAATTTTATAACAATTAGTTAACTAAATACTTATTTTTGTTGTTGTCCTACTACATACAAAATATATATTTGTTTACAGTTTAATAGCCATCAAGGGGCAAGGGAGAGGAGTGTGGCGAGGAATGCACCGGACGCCAGAGGAGGAAGAGGACGAAGAGGAGGTGACAGCTGGAGGGCCAATAGAAGAGCTAGAGGGCGCGGGAGAAGAAATCCTAGGGGAGGGGGTGGGAACGAGGCAGAGGATATCAAGGGTGGGGAGGGAGTTCGAGGGGCGGAGGTTCGTGGCGAGGGGGTTCAAGTACAGGAGGAAGTGCAAAATGGCAAGGCAACGTGAATATATATATACAATATATATATATATATGAATTAGGAAAAAAGTTTTATTTTAATCATTTACTTTCAGTAGGTACTACCTTGCTACAATAATATATATAGAAGGGTAGTTTGTTGATTATAATATTTGTGTGTGTTAGTTTTTAAGTTTAGGACATAAGCCATTGCTATTGGGCGTATGCCCGTTTTGGTTGTCCAATTTTGTTTACATGTTACACCTAATTCTGCTACGATTGTAGGTTATTTTTTTGTATTAATCCATTAAACAAATAAATATAAGACCTAATAAAGTTAGCCATAATCAATTCTTTTTAACTTATCGTAATGGTGATTGCATTAATAGCCCGATTGGTATTAATATTATGGCGAAAACATCTAAAGTTATGGCGGCTTTTCTTAAATTGCCAAATTCAGAACTTTTCACTGGGCATTGCTTCAGACGATCAAGTGTAACACATTTGGCAAACCGTGGTGGTGATTTATTAACCATAAAACGCCATGGGGGATGCTTCCCTTCTGCTGCCGCTGAGGGATATGTTGAAGCTTCCTTAAAGAAGAAAATTCAAGTATCCCAAATGTTTAGGTCTGAGCAAACCAATTTGAACTTACCTGGATGTTCAAGTGCCTCACAGGTGCAATTTGATTGCGACACAAATAAAAGCACTACTATTACGGGCACCAGCAGTTTTCGGCAAAATATTGTGTCAACTAATGACTTACCTGGTGTTATTATAAATGCACAAGATAAATTTACTAAAACAGTCAGTGTGTATAATAATTGTACATTTCCAGACCATCATAATATAAATTAAAAGTTCTAATAATTTTGATTTTCTGAGATAAACATTAGTTTTGAAGTTACAATTTGACGTTTGAGATTTGACATTTATGATATTTCAAAACTGCAAACTTTAAAACTGTAAATTGTACTTGGTGGCGCCACTAGTTATACTGTTCAAGGCCAACTGTATCTAATGCGACTTCGTCTTATTAAGGCCGTTCCAATTCGCCATTTTCATACTTTATCAATATTACAGAGGCGTACACTGCGTGGCGCCCTCTAAACGGCAACAAGCAGTACTACTTTGACTGATAAAAGTGTCACATTTGAAATTTAAATTTCAAAAATGCGAAAGTGCATTATATGTGGGAATAAGTGTAGCCCTTTTCACCAGGTGCCAAGCGCTTCTGAAGTTCGGAAAGCATGGTTAGAACGCTTTTGTGGTATAGGTACTTATTGAAACACAATAGTAGCGGCTTATTTGAGATATCACAATTGCAATTTTTCTGTGATAATTTACATTACTTTACTTTCAAACTCCTATTCAACAAGCCACGCTATAGGTAGTCTAATATCGTTGTATATTGTTTTAGTACCAATAGGAGAATTGCAGAATTATGCAAATTTATCTGTGGAAACAGGCGAATGTAATGTTTTGCAGTTAAACTACAACTTCCATGCAATAACTGTTTAATTTCTTGTCAAATTATAAAATAGATAGTACAAGAAAGCATACCTACATTTAGACTCCCTGCACTAATTTATTAACCCTAAACTAGGGGAAGTGTGTTTGAGATGGCATACTTTTTGAATTAAACTGTTTAAAAAAAACTATGACCGAGTAAAAAACAAGACTAGCGGTATCTTTTACACAGTTTATTTACTAACACAGAGTTAACACAAAAATTCAACAATCATAAACTGGAGTATTATATTACTTCCATTCTTCTGTGTCAACTGAAGAGTTCCATTCATTAACAATGGATGTTTTAAACATGTTAACAGAATGTGGGTTCCTCGTATTACGTATTGTAACAGATAACTTCTCATCAAATGTTGCTCTATTCAGAAAGTTTGGAAATGGATCCCTTCAAAATGTTATAGATCACCCACTACTGCCAAATATGCCGTTATTTCTCAGTTTTGATTTTTGCCACGCACTCAAAAATGCTAGAAACTTATTTTTAGATCATGATATGAGTTCTTCAAAAGGTGTGATTTCTTCAGATTATTTAAAGAGGCTATATTACCTACAAGAACGTTTTTCTATAAAACCAGTTAGATATTTGACTAAAAAACATCTTTACCCAAGCAATCTTGAAAAGATGAATGTATTACGTGCTATTCAAGTCTTCTCTCCCATAGTCACGACTGCTTTGCAATATTTAAAGGAAACTGGTGATCGGCGATTTTATAATGTTAATCCCACTATCCTGTATATGCAGAATATGTATAAATTCTTCCAAATTCACAATGTCTCAAGCCGCCATCAGTATTAGATAGTTACACTGGTTAAATGTTACTTTTCCAAATTACATCGCCGAAATTCAAACAAAGAAATTACCTCCAAATTAGAACAAACCATTAAGCCGCAAAATATTGAAACTTTAATTCTTTACTATTTCGAAACCACTGGACGATAATTCATTTCCAACTATTATATGTACGTATGTTCCACACATAACGACTCAAGTTACATTTTGATGAAAATTTACAAATATGTTCGCTAAGCTTTGAAACGCTGGCTAGTTTGATTTCACTGCATTGTGCGTTCGGTGTATGGAGACCCAAGTACTAAGTGTTGGGACTAAATTTAGGTTTTCTCAAAAAACTTTTTTGAAGCAAACATAAATAAATTAAATCGTCAAATGTCACGGTCAAAAATGACAAATCATATGAAGACGTCATAGTAGTAGGTACTGCTTGTTGCCGTTTAGAGGACGCCACGCAGTGTACGCCTCTGTAATATTGATAAAGTATGAAAATGGCGAATTGGAACGGCCTTAATAAGACGAAGTCGCATTAGATACAGTTGGCCTTGTACTGTTCAATACTGTTCTTATGGGTGGTTTATGTTCTAGGCGTGATTTCTTGGTCGTTTTAAGTGTACTTTGTGTTATACATATCGTTGAATGCAGAAAAAAAATGCAATTTATTCATTTGAAAACCCAAGATGGCGCCCATTTCAAATAAGAAAGTTGCTATCAATATCTCGAAAACGGCTTATGCAATATTTTTTTTACAAACATATCTTAGTTTATCTTACAGCCATTTGCACCGGTCTCCCTTAAAAGTGTTACTTATTTTTAAGTAACACTTATCTTTCCTTTTCGTTGCACGGGTGCGTCATGAAGCAACCCTTACGCAAGTGTAACTTACGAAACCGTAGTATTGGCAACAATGTAACGGTAAATACTGTGAACGGTACTGTTTAGTTAACGTTATAAGGCGTGTATTTCTTTCTATTGTACTGCTTCAAATAAATCCATGTCGTTTTAGAGACAAACGGTTTAACAACAATTTGAAATAGAAGACTGTATCGTAAACATAACCTATAACTAGAGTCACAAGCAGAAAGTACGTTGGTGTTACCACATATTATTTGTTCTGTGATAAGATTTGCAACATTTTAATAATGGAGAATTTAATAAAAAAAAAACGATCAATAAATTTCACCACAACAGAACAATTGTTATTGTTGAATATTATTTCTGATGAAAAACATGTAATTGAAAATAAAGTTACAAATGGTACCACGTGGCGAGAGAAGGATGAGGCATGGGAAAGAGTAACAGATACTTTTAACTCTCAGGCACCAAATGGCACCTTCCGCACGAAGGAATCGTTGCGGAAGTGCTACGAAAATAAAAAAAAAAGTAAAAACGTGGCGATAAGCGAAAGGCGCGAACTCATTAAAACTGGCGGTGGATCACTGGTTATCCCTAAAAAACACCCTTTACACGATTTGACGATGTCAATTGTTAGCCAAAAAAGTGTAAAGGGTCTAACAAATCCTTTCGATGGGGATATAATCGAATTCGAGTATGAAGATGACAACTGTGCCACCAGCAGCATACCAGTTGATGAACCTAGTACTTCTTGTACTGTTAGCCAACCTTCCCAAATGCGAGAAGGGCAGACTGTAAGTTTTGACTTTTAATTTACGATATTTGAATGTACTAATAAATGTACCACTTTTTTAGGAACCTACGAAATCATTAGATTGGGGCGATTATAAAACCGGCCACCTACAGACCCCACAACATGCAAAATTAGTTCCAGAATCTGCTCGCAAGAGGAAGAGGCCCATTACTGATAATTTACAATCCTCGGACCTCGCCACATCGTATAAAAATCTGGCCGATATAAAATTGTCTTTAGCAAAGTTGCAACTGGGGCAGGTGCAATTGCAACTACAGAGGGAGGCAGAGGAATATGCAGTAAAGAAGCAGCAAGGGGTGGAGGAATTTGAACTTCGGCGTACAAGTATGCAACTTGATATAGAATTACAACGCTTACAGTTGCAAAGGCTGCGGGCCACTTGTGCAGAAACATTTTAATTAAGTTTTTATTAGTATTTTTTGCTGTTTTTTTTAATGACATTAAATCAATTTAAGTATAATATTATAATATGTAGTACCTATAATTTAATAAGTTCTTTTTTTGTTTTTTTAATAATATATTATATATAATAATATGTTTAAATTAACCTTTTGCAGTTGATGGTTCAGATTATTTTGCGCTAAACTTTACATACTTGTTAGTAATAAACTTTATGTACGACTGCATTATAAAGTACTGTTTATGACATAGTTTTGCGGTCATAAAGTAGTTCTTTATAGTACTAGTAAAATAAAGTTACTTTATTTTACTAGTACTATAAAGTACTACCTGTACGTTATCTGTCAATGTCAAAATAAATGTCAGAATAAATCCATTTAAATTTATTACATTGTAAGTACCTAAATACATTTTAACTAAATATAACAAATATGTATACTATACCTGATTGTTATAATAATGGTTGTTAATATTTATAACACAATGATTGTTACTAGAAATATTTATCCCTACAATTTCGTTGCTTTTTCTTGTTACTTCCGAAATTCTTGAGTTTTCTTGACCCACTACAGAGACGCTGGAAGTAGAAGGTTCTTCACCAGATACCTCGCCTAGGATCTTCTTTGCAACGGTAATTTTGGTATTTTCACAATCATCAATATAGCCCTCCGCCACTGTAGATGAGCGCCAACCCCCATGTCTTTTTATTCCCTCCATATTGGCTCCTGCATTTGCTAGAAGGGTAGCTGAGGTGCGCCTAAAGCAATGACCCGTATATGAAGAAGGATTTTCTACACCTAAACATTTGGCAACCACAGCTGCCACATTACCGATTTTGTGTATTCCGACGGGCTGAACAGTACATTTTTCTTTAATGTAATTGATAAAAAACCTTTTGTGTGGTGTCCTGGTTGGTCGAAGTGCCATGTATCCTCTAACAAGTTCAAGTAGATTAATATTTTCAAGTTTACCTGGAACTATTATAAAAGACCGATCTGCTTTGGTTTTGGTGTCTTCAAGTTTAACTAAAAAATGTGTTTTACAATCTTCAACACATGTTGTCAATAACGTCACTAATTCTTGACGTCTGCAGGCACCAGCCACACCAAATATGAGGACAACCTACAACAAATTATGTTTTTACTAGGTATTAGATGTTCAAAACAAAACGTCATTAAGTAAAACATTCATACCTTGTTAAATAAATGTTCCTTATTGTCAGCTTTAATCAAAAATTCGTCTATATGATCTTTAGTCAATGTAAGGGACTTTTTAGATTTATATCCTTCTCCTTTTCGTTTCAAAAAAGGAATGACACTTGGAAATTTACTAATGTCAACTCCCTCACGTAGATTTATAGTCAATCGTAGCATCGAATATTTACTCCATATAGCGATGAACTTTTATACCGGGAAAGATCGCTGTTAAAATACGCTAAGATGCTGTCTTCACAAGTTTTAATTTTCTTATTAGAACACCATTTACGATACGCATTATATGTTTCTTCGTATAAATGCCTGGATTTTAATGGTAATAGGGAATCTTTAGCAGTAGCAGCGATATTTTTAATTTCCTCGTTAGTTTCTTCGTTAGAACTATTCGTTTGCATTTTAGTTAAAACACCATCCATTTCTTCGAGTATTTTAACTACCTATTTCTTTTACAAAATTTACATAAATTGCTTTTCTAAAAACAACTACTAGCTATTTTATAAACAAGTAGCTAAGCAACAGCAAAAGCACACTGTGATATATCCAGTTTTCCAATGGCAACTATATATTACAAGCCAAATTTTTGTCTGTCAAGAATAGATATCAAATTTATAAATTGAATTTTTTTCGATAATGAACCAATTTTAGCAGTCGAACATAAAGCTTTGTATGCAATTCGTACATAATCTGACTTTATTGACTCGTCATCTTTATTAGCCTCGCTCGCAAGCTCGCTCGTCAATAAAACAGACTCGCCAAATAAAGTCTTAGATTATGTACTTGTTACATAAATAGCTATTATATCAAATTGTCTCTTCGTGATTTGTTTCTCAACATACGGGATAACTAGATTGCTACAGCTGTTTTAAGAAATACACTGCAGCCAATCAAAATAATTTTTTTTAGCCTAAACTATGGCAGATACCGAAATCGAACAAGAGACAAAAAATATTTGAAATAAGAATGTCTCTGTAAAAAAATTTTGAAAACTATTGGCCGAACTGTTAAAAAGATATGAGCTTCTTTGGCTGTGGATGATCAACATTTGACCACTTACGCGACCCTCCTGAACAAAAAAATGATGTCAAAAAACACCTTTTTCCAGTAAAGAATCACATCCCAAATTTCATCCTAATCGCTAAAAAACAATCTTTTGTTATTTAAAAAAATAGAAATTTTTTGAAGAACTTTGGCGTTCGATAGCGTTTTAACGAAGCAATTTCGGATAGAGGTAAGTTGCGTTAGATCGTCTTATTTTGATCCCCGGAATCTGTGGTTAAGCTATGGCACCACATTTTAGAGACACCCTGTATATAACTCGTAGTATACCTGATGGGTTTTCAATCTTATTTTTCGATTTCGACTATTTTCGAAATCTACGCAGAATTAAAAACCGAACTATATGGAGATGACCCCCTGCTCCCTGCTCTTCTATATTCGCATATATTGCTTTTAAATGGTTGTCCTCATTTTCCTATTCCGACTGTAGTACTTCTACCTGCTTACCCTTCTATATTCCGATTTGTAGAAAAATATAGTTGAAATGTAATGCCGCGTACAGACCAAAATCAGCTTTCACGAACATTTCGCGAGCTGTACGCGAACAGTTCGCGAGCTCAACGTCCACACCACTGTTTTTTAATTGAAACTCGAGTTCGTCATTTAGTTTGAAGGCCACTAGAACTGTTGTTAACCCCTGTTCGCGAACAGTTCCTTTGAAGATACCGCTCAAGTAGCGAACTTTGGCCGAACTCCCCAAACGACACGAACTGCTCGCGAGCTCTAGTACACACCGACTTCTACATCGGTTCGCGAACTTGGTCTGTACGCGGCATTACAATGATCATTTTTTTTATGTAGCACTTCTACCTTATTACCCCTCTATACTGATGCAGCCTCCTTTATACTTTTTTTTCGAATACAGCTATGTCATTGATGGTTTGTAATACTTACAATATTTGTACAAAAATACGAAATGGAACGAACATTTTCATAATATTTTTCTTGATGACGAATATTATTATTTATTGAATTATGAAGGGTAAAAAAAACCCTTCTATTGTTGAAAGAATACATGAAACAATAAAAAATAATAAAAGAATTGGTACTAAATATTTAATAATTTTAAAACAATAATGATAACTTGTAGTTGATGTTTTTATATTTTTTTTATTCATAATAAGAATAAAACATGTTTTAGTTATTTTACAAAGTCGATTTTTTCAATCCAAGAATTGTGAGAAGAATCAAAACCTAACCACTTAACATAATATTTATTGTCTCATTCTTTTAACACTTTTTCCACTAGATAAATGTCTTTAAGGCGTTCGTCAACTTTTTGCAGTTCTTCCGGGTAGAAGCAGTCCTTAATTGGTTCTTCTTCCTCTAAATCTTCAAGCAAATAAGTGATAAGACTGGTGTTAAAATCGTGATTCGAAGTCACTTTAACAACACGAAACAGTTCACTAGACCAAGACGGTAAAAAAAATATGAAATTCATCATTTAACAAAATATTGCATCAAAACCGCGCAAGAAAGGACAAGTAAAGGCGCGCTGATTGAGAGGATTAAAACGCAACAACCCCAACCCAGGGGTTTAACAGTAAGAAATTTTAAACGAGTTACTCTCCAGAGCTGAGACAAGCAACATGCCATCACAGACCGACAAGCCGAGTGATCCCGGTAAACCAGTACTAGTTGTAAAGAAGAACATACAAGAGCTTGCAGCTCTAACGCCCGGTTTCATAATCGTGACTTCAAGTCGGCTTTAACTAAAGTCGACTTTAACTTTGACTAAGTCAGACTTAAAGTTGGCGTGTTTCATAATGGTGAAGGTGGGTGGAGCTACGAAACTTTAGCTAAAGTCGACATAAAGTGAGGTTTCTCGGCTACAGTTTGTGTTGGTAACACTGAAGTACGTATGGCAACCTACTTCACACAGCTACAATCGTCATGTGACTACCTAAGAACCAATAAGTATGCGTCTATAGGGAGCGTCACTAATGTCGCGAAACGGCACCACTCTTTGTTTCGACTCCTTTGACTTCAAAGAGATCGCTGCGTTTTTTGTCTTCATCTAGTTTGTTTGATCGTTTGTTGTTACAGTTATTGTTATTTTTGTTGTTATCGTTCTCGTTATTTTCTTTATCGCTCTTGTTATTGTTTTTGTTTCCTGTTACCTTTATTTTTCAACATCATGGCAAAACTTGCACGCGGTGGAAATTTTACCCTGGAAGGCGAACTTCGCTTGGCGCAAATCATTTTGACTTATAAGTACGTGGTGGAATACAAAACCACTAATTTGATTTCACCGGCCGAATAGGTAAATACACATGTAAACTTTACAAAATGAATATACATTTTCTAACAATTCTTATCTATTTGCCTCTTGTAGGAAGTTGTTTGGGGCAAAATTATGACCCAGTTTAATAGCTGCCATGGGCCTCGCACTGTGGCACAACTCAAGTCAAAGTACGACAATTTAAAGACGGCAGCCCGGAAGTACTATGCTACTCAAAGGATGCAGTTGTACGGCATAGGTGGGGGGGGGGGGGGGCGAATCCACCAAAGACAGGCGTAGCATAGTGTACGATGTCATACTATAAATTGTGAATGTAAAAACGGTATGTGGACTACAGAATCCATTCGATGATGACAATATGGATGCTGGGCCATCCCCAGCAACCAGCAGCAACATAACGATTGCCGCAACAACCCCTATAAGTGAGGTATTAATTACCCCCACGCCTATCCGGACCATTACGTCTTTCCCTATGCAGGACATCATGGAAGCAGAAATCACTTACTGCGAAGGGCCGGAGGAAAATACATAATGCGACCCAGAAGCTTCCACCAGCATTCCAGCAAAAAACAATTGGGGGACGTACACCCCAACAATGTTCAAACGGAAAAGGAATGATAAGCCAGTCCCCAAAAGACAAAAAGTCCCCTTGTCGAGGTTATGGAAATGGATCAGATTATAATGGAAGTTCTGGATATTTTGGATTGACTGGAAATTATATCATTATAATGGCTTGATCCATGTGTTTGTAATAAATAGCTTTAAATGTAATTCTCATGAAAGTTGAAAGTGTAGCTGTGAAAAGTAAACGTCTATTAATTTTTGGTTTATTTTGTTACAGATTGAGAAGGAGAAGCATTTTCCAACTGTAACGGCTTAAATTTAGACAAGTTCTGACACTTTATACAAGAGGGGATGTGATGTTTGCAATATCTAAATGATTCACTATACAGAAACCGAGTCAATACTACAATACTGAAACGCTTCACATATTTCAACGAGTGCTTTAGCTGTCGTTGTGTCATACAACACGGTATAAGATATTGGCAGGTATTGCGACAACCGCCCGCTTCTACAGCGGAAACTGTCCGGAAACCTGTAACGCTTGCAGCCGACAGAGAGGGTGTAATGCGGGTCTATATCTGTCGCAGTCATACTTATACATTGAAATACGAGTTGACGATAGATGGATGCCGGCCTCGTGGTTTTTAAAGAGTTTTTTCTCAGTGTTTTTAAATTTAAATCATGGGAAGAAAGTGTGTAGTACCCAACTGTAACAGTGGTTATGATAGCAATACGGAAAAAGTGACATTATTTAAAATACCAAAAAATAGGCTCCAAGTTTGGCAGCACGCTATACCGCGAAAAGATAGACTTTTAACAGAAAACGACCACGTCTGTGCAAAACATTTTAGTCAAAGTGAGATCTTGCGCGAAATATCAAATGAGTTTCATACGGTAAGTGCTTAGCCTATATAAATTACATTCTGATTTTTCATTTAGAGGATTCCAAACTTTAGATAAAGTTATTAAAGCCACGGCTTGTGGATACGGCAACTCCTTCTAAATTTCCTGGCTGTCCTAAATATTTATCAAAGGAAATAAAGAAACGTCGCTTCTTACATGAAGAAGAGTATATTCCTAACAAAAGAAAATACCCTATAGACAATTCCGAAAGTGTGTGTGAGAGTTTAAATAGCACTGGTATTTTATTATTTTATATTATTCACAAAAATTCACGCAATAATTTAATTTTGATTTAGGTTTATCTCACAATCAGTTTTTTGAACAACTCTGGAATGGCATTATAATAAAATTACCATCAAAATCCTGGGGTGTTCACTATGTAACTGATGAAGTTTCTTCAAACAGAGCTATTTCTTTATCTGAAATGGTATTAAATAAAGATTTCTGTGGGTTTCGGTATGTATTGACGGGGAAATTGAATCAAGATCCACTGGAGGTAACCTATTTTTTTAAATTCAGATATATATTTTTAAATCCTTTCTTATATTTAGCAATTTTTCGGGACTATACGTCAAGCGGGAAGAACAAATGATCATCCGTCATTTGGAACGTTTCTACAGTTGTACAGAATGCTTTCTGTGTATAAGTTACTAAAACCTCCTGCCTTCGGAAACTGTACTGTATCTGAAACTGGCATGAAGGCATTTAATTTTGAAGATTTTAAAACAATATTTGCTGATAATATCGAAAACCGACAAACACATATGCTTAAAATAACAACAAAATTGGATGAATTACTTAACAGTGATGACTGGGAAGAACCTTGTGAAGATATTCAAACCGATTTTTTCCTTCCCGAAACTATAGACTGTGTAATATATTACTTAGCTGGATTTATTTCCAAAAAACTATTTAAGCAGTCAAATTGTTCTTTATGCAAACAACACCTATATCATAAAGAAGCCGCACATTTAATTATAGAATTGTCAGCTTTGACAAACACGAAATCTAAAGGTGGTTTAAATCATCCGGAATTTGAGATGTTTTATTTTTTTAAACAGATAGAAACGATCCTAATGCAGCACATTGATTCAGTGGATGTATTTGATAAAACAGTTGACGCAATATTCGAACAAAAATTGGATGTTTTTCCTTTTCCGTGCGAAGAGCATAAAATGAACGTTTTTTCAAACTCCATTCTTTTATACCTTACTATGAGAATAAACCAATATTATAAACAACAGGAAAAGATGGTAGCTAAAAATTCTACAGAAAAGAAGAAAGAATCAAAATTACAATCGACGTAAAACTAATAAATTATGAAACTTTAAAGAAACAGCAACTGCATAACTACTAAATTGCAACCAGCCCGATGCCCTGCTGGTCAGCCCGCATATAGCTATCTCTCTCTGACCCGAGCGTTACAACTCGGCGGACACATTTCAAGCGCCTGTCGTGCTACCTCCAATATCTTATACCGTGGTCATACAATTAATTAAACCCTTCCTTTTTGCTAGATAACTTATATTTCAAGTTAGGAATTCCCTTTTTGTTCAGGCATTCTTATATTTTCATTACAGAAGAATTTCTAAATAATCTATTGAGTGATTCTAATTCACAGAGTTTTTGTTGTTTCAGGTACTTGTGTTCAGGTTGTGTTGCTTCAATTAGCTGAGTTACAGTTCCCGCCAGCAATTGAAATGGCAACTGTTTGTGCGTTGACAAACAATAACGTGCGGCCAATATTCGGCGAAATTGATTCGAATATACAGAAACGGTGCCGCGATGTTGTGTGAATGTCGAGGCTCCCTTTCTTTTTCCATGTCTGATTTGGGCAAAACAAATGCTGCTGAATTGACTATAAAGTGTGTTACGGAAGAACCGTAGTGTATCGGGCATACCGCATGCCGGTCAAGGAAAAAGAGATTTTAAGTAGTCTTGTGATGAACGGCTTGCTTGCTAACGGTATAGTTCGCACGTCAAATTCACTTTACGCGAGTGCGGTTCCTTTGCTAAAAAGGAAAACTGGCGACTATCGAATGTGCGTGGATTACCGGCGTTTAAACGCGGTGACTGTAAAGGACAAGTATCCACTTCCGCTAATTGAGCTAGATAGGCTGGGTGGTCATCAGTGCTTCAGAACGTTGGATTTGGGTTCGGGGTTTTTCAGGTGCTAGTTACACCAGAGTCAATTGCTAATTGTAGAGCTCGCGTGCAAAGCCGGTTATCTCGACTTTTTGAAGAAAATCACGTGACACATGTTTGCGCATTAGTTTTTGTAGAACTATCGTCTGGTGCAATCAATTGTGAGCAAAACGAGATATATCCCAACTTAAACCGTTAGTAAAGTACAGCGTTGGGACCAAAAGCGGTTATATCCAAATTTTGAAGCAAAAGCGGTTATATCGACATCGTCATATTGTACCCCATTATTAGTGATGTTTGTGGAGCTTACGTCTCGTGGTTGTTTAACACGTGTTTGTTAAGTGCACACATTTCTTATTTTTCTGAGTGTTTTGGAGTAGAAAAGAAGGTACGTAAAGCAATATGGACGAAGGAGATATCACTGTTGAGGATGGAACCGAGCAGGAAGAGACAAACGAATGAGACTAAACGCGAGGCCCGTAAAAAGCTAAAGTAAGACTACGATGTTTTTCTGTCGAAAAAGGAAAATATCAAATATTAATTTTTTCAGGTATGTAGAACCGGACCTTTACCTACAAAACTGAAGACGTCCTTGTGATCGCAATGGGAAAACATATGAGTGTGCTAGGGTTAGGATGAACGATATTCAACTTATGAGAAAGGAGTTTTACAACGATGTCTATAAAATCCGTCAAGATATGAAGCTGTGCCACTATCTATCTGTTATACCTGCAAAACGGCATAGAGTACACCAATAGGGATGCGTTTTATGCCCATCAAATTAGCTGGTATGCTTTTTGTTGTGTTCCAATGAGTTCCAAGGAATCCAACATTCTATGTATGGACTTAAGTTTTAACTGAAAGGGGATCTACCCAAATTGGTTCAGAATTATTGCATTATCTTGACAGTTTGAATTTTGATGAAAAGTACTGCATTAGATTATTCTGCGACGGATGTGGGGGGCAGAATAAAAACTCCCACATCATTCACACTTTGATGTTCTGGCTAAAAACAAAGTCTGCGGAACATGTTTCGGAAATAGTTATAACATTTCCAGTTAGGGGGTACAGCTTTTTAGCTGCAGATTGAGCATTCGGAACGGTGGAAATAATTTTAAGAAAACATCCAGAGGTGATATACAAGAAAGAATACGTGCAACTGTACTTGTTTAAACAGTATCTTATTCCCAGAGCAGTTGGTAGCATGTTCATCAAAGGTGTTACCCCCAGATTGCAATAAGAATAAGAAAATATATTTTTTAGGCTGATTAATTAAATATCACATTCAGGTAGCACAAATGACACCGGGAAGTGGAGTACGTGGTTCACAGCATCATTAAAAGCTAGGAGACATAAGTAATTACACATGGAAGCAAGAAAAACACCGACAAAATAAGATGCTATCAACAATAAGTATAGTTTATTAGTTGAAGAGAGAAGGTCTTTGGTCAATACCCAGAAAATGGTAGTTGAACAAGAGCTTCAGCTGCTTACAGTAAAAATTGAAAGAGAAGAGGAACAATTAGAGCGGCAACGAATTCTCCAATTACTGGAGAACGAAAAGGAAGAACACAATTAAAAATGTGTTTTATTAAAAAAACAAATAAATGAAAGTGAATAAACATATGAATTTTATAATAAGCTACCAAAATATGTTACCTTTGCACAGTTGTATCACGAGCACGGGCTGCTGCAACACGATTGTGTTGTGCTATATCCAAATCTTCAATATCTTGAATGGATTCTTCATCTAGGGGCAATTCCTCATTTTCTCTCCTTGTTAAATTGTCCCTGCTACATTGTTTTTCAAACAAACCTTGATGCCATCCAGAAAGGTAAAAATATCAAATTAACTAGGGAGGAATGACTCTGTTTTTTTGGAATTAATTTTCTAATGGGTTATCACGTTGGAAGCAGAAAATTAGCTGTGGACGAATCAATGGTTAAATTTAAAAGTCGCAGCTCTATAAAACAATACAACCCTATGAAGCCCATAAAGAGGGGCTATAAGTTATGGTGCCTTTCAGATATGAATGGATTCATAAAAAAATTTCTAGTTGGAAGAAAAATTCAAGGATTACCAAATAAGTGATAGGATTGTGTTGAATATAACAGAAGAAGAGCGGCATAAAAATAAGATTGTTTATTTCGACAATTTTACACAAGTCAGGCTTTTAGAAAAAGTGAAAGTTAAAAAAACCTTAGCATGTGGTACTATTAGACCCCAGAGAAAAGGAAATCTATTTAATCTGCGATAGTTGATGACGAACTTTCATCCAGTCTATTGAACTTCCGACGTGATGTAACTGTTGGTCTAATATACATATTTGAATAAAAAACAAAAAGCAGGAACAAAAAGAGGACCTTCGTTATTCGCTAGTTTCAGAGAGTTATTCTCAGTCAAATATTGCGATTCAATTCCTTTATGCTTTGGAAAAACGGGTAAATTTTAACTGTTCTACATTGTTCATCAATATGTCAATAAATATACCTACTTATTATTTACTATTGCTTCTAATAAATTTGCTTATATGATGATCAGTGTAATGTCTCGCAGTAGCGGAAGCGATGTCAGGAGGGCAACATATTTAATTTTGGAAAACTGTATCGCACCTGTACTAGCGGAATGTTTAAATTGGGATGGGCGAGGTGAGAAACAGGCAATGAAACATTTCACAAATTTTACATCAGCGATGTTTGAAGTTTTGGAGGAAAATCCAATGCTGGGCAAGCAGACAGCTGAAGAGATGAAGAAATGCATGCAACAGTGGATGCAGGGTAGCAAAACAAGATGCGGCACTTATAAAAAACGCATGACTATTAATTAATTTCAACAAAAAAACATCTACAAGGTGTCCCAAAATCACCAGTCGAGCTCGAAGCGGATGCTTTATATTATTCTGACACAATCAGTCACACTCACAGTTTATTATATCATAACTCCAATTTTTTTTTATTATTTTATTCTTCCGCCAATACGCGAGGTCCTTCGGTAATTTTAGAATACCGTGTATAATTTCGATTGTAAAACAGCATATTATAGTTGTTTCTATCTCTCGAGGTTTTTTTTGTATAATAATTCAATTACCGTTCAATCATTAATAAGTGTAAATATTTCCATATTTGTCCAACAAAGTTCGCAGTAAGTCTTGTATTTTGTTATGATCTTCATATACCTATGATCATTATTTTTTTAATATTATGCCACTTTATTTATTTATTATTTAATTTTACACTTCAGTTCGGGAATAGAAGCAGCCGGTAAAATTGCTTACCCAGCGGTTACCGCTGCAGACGCAACCAACTTTACCAGCCTATTTATCTGAATATGGAAGGGTATGTGAAAACAACATAAGGTAAGGGTTGATCGATGGGGAACCTTTTTGTAGAGGTGTAGTGGGCGAAGAAATATCACCATCAGTAGTTTTTTTGTCCGAATAATTAATACCATACCGATCAGGGTGTAAAGAGATTCATATTGATGGAACGTTTAAGACTCGACCACGACAACCCCAGAGCGCACAGTTGTTGGCAATACTTGGAATACAGTTTGGAATAGTAAGTGCCCCAAATCTTTTTTTCAGTAATTTTCGATACAAGAATTCACTACTACTTCAACCTTTTTTTGTTCAGCACTTAAACACGTTTGTTAAAAATTTTCATATTATTTAAGGAACATGTTGCAAATTTGATTTGTATGAAGAAACGTATTCTATTCAGATGTAGTTCCTGTTTTTAATTAATAATATTTTGTATGTCAAGGCAAATTATGAAACAACTGAGAACTTTAGGTTTGGCACCACTGCATAGAGATAGCAACCAGGCTAGAAAAGCAGTGAAACTACTGCTTTGTAACGCGCTTCTTCCGGCCGAAAATTGCATAGATGGAATCAATTGCGTGGTTGCTTTATGGTGGCAAAATAATTGAGAAGGAGAATTTGCAACATTAATGAGGTTCTAAATATTCATATCTTTTCTATACTTTCAGTTGCGTTGTTGTTGGTTACTTGTTTTTAGGTACCGTAGATTTGGGTGGCTTGGGACGGGCGGGTGATTTGGGACGAACTGATTCAGTTTGCTTGAGGGCGGGCTGCTACCTACCAGTGAATAGCAGAACTTCCAAAATCTATGGAAGTTGTCGGTAAGATGTTAAAGCACCCCACACTGCAGACGGTTGTTGAAAAGATCTTATCGTGCTCGTGTAAAAATTAATAGGCAACGGTAAGTAAATATGGGCCCTTTTTATTGACGTTATACTTCTTAGTGGCCACGAGAGCCTATTTGAAATGTGGACTCCGGGTATTTTTTTTTGAGATGCCTGTTGTGTTCTAAAAAGATATCATAGTGTAACACAAAAACATAACCTCACATTTTAAGTTGGCGAAGTGTTTTATGTTTTCTTGTAGTTTGTAGGGTGATTTGGGACATGCCCAATAAATACAAGAGGGCGGTGGGAAGTCGCAAATACCGCGACTTCACCGACGAAACTCTCCAGATCGCACTCGCTGATATTGAAAGGTCTGATTTAACATACAGAGCGGCCAGCCATAAGTATGGTATCCCCAAATCCACATTGGAAAGAAAATACAATAATAAACATAAGAAAACTGCTGGAGGTCAAACAATTCTGACAGAAGAAGAGGAGAATCTTATTTCTGAAGCAGTCGTACTTGCAAGTGATTGGGGGTTTCCTTTGGAACGAAGTGATATCAAAGATTTGGTAGAAGGTTATTTGAACAGGCAAGGCAAGACTATTAAAAAATTTCGGCATAACAGGCCGGGAAACAGCTGGTATTATGGATTTATTAGCAGGCACAATAATTTAAGCTTACGCCTGTCAGAAAATATTAAAAGAAACAGGGCCGCGGTTTCAGTAGATATACTTAATGAATATTTCGACAATTTATCTATTTCATTGAAAGACATTCCACCAGAGAATGTACTAAATTATGATGAAAGTGGGTTTGTAGACGACCCTGGTCGGAATAAAGTGATTGTTAGAAAGAAAGCGAAGCACGCTGAAAGAGTGATGGATTCAACCAAAACCAACACTTCTGTAATGTTTTGCGTAAGCGCATCTGGTGTTACATTACCTCCTTACATCGTCTACAAAGCAGATCATATTTGGAGCACGTGGATGGAACGAGGTCCGGAAAATGCTCGATACAACCGGAGTAAATCCGGTTGGTTTGATCAGACTCTCTTTGAAGATTGGTTTCTGTCAGTGGCTTTACCTTACCTCAAAAAATGCAATGGTCCAAGTGTACTATTGGGCGACAATCTTGCTAGTCATATTTCGCTTAAAGTTTTACAAGAATGTAAAGCAAATGATATTAGATTCGTCCTTTTACCGCCCAATAGTACTCACCTCTGCCAACCTTTAGACGTGAGCTGCTTCCGACCTATAAAGGGAGCCTGGCGAAAAGTGTTGAAGGTTTGGAAGAAGAAAAATCGAGGTCCAATAAGAAAAGATATATTTCCTAGTCTTCTCCGCCAGACACTTGAAAAAGTTGGAGCAAATCAGGCAGATAACATCATAGCGGGATTTAAAACCACAGGATTAGTTCCCATTGATCGTGATGCTGTGTTACAGAAGCTGCCGAAACAAGATGTGACTAACAATGCCGCTGCAACAAATATTGCCGAGACATTAAAGGACCTATTTCAAGAAGCTCGATATGGAAACAAAAAAGAAGAAAATGGTTCTACAGCTCCTAAAACACGTAAGAGAAAGAAAAAACTGAACGTGCCAGCGGGACAAAGCATTTCTTTAGAAGACGTCAAAGTAACTGAAGTAGAAAAGGCGGCGCCGTCAAAAAAACCGCAGGCGAAGAAAAAGAGAAAACTGCCCGCCGCCAAAACACATCAACTCTCTGACAGTGACTCTAGAAGTGATCATGATGGAGAATTATCCAAAACACAGATGACTGTGACCAATAATGAAATTCTACAACCAGAACCTGATAAGAAAACCTACCAAGAATTAGAAATAGATGACTTTGTGATAGTTGAACTTAAGTCTGTTAAGGGAAGAAATCAGCGATTTATTGGAAAAGTCATTGAAAAAAATCCACACCGTTGTTCGTATCTCAAAGCAAGTTCAAAAATAAAAGATGCATTTATTTATCCCGACCTTCCAGACGAAGGAGACATCGAAGAAAATGAATTTCTAACAACATTACCGCCTCCAATAATACTAAGAAGGGGAGCATGTATATTTAACAAAGCTGTTTTGCAGCTATACTTATATGCCAGCAAGTAAAAATTCAGTTTTATTTTCTTTGTTCGACTTATTATAACGTTTTGTAGGAAGTCTGTTTATTTGTATGTTTAAAATTAATAAATGTTACTTAATTACGGATTTTTGTGTACTTTTCCATATACTACCGGGTTTTATCTTCTCTCAAATAGATTTCTAAATCGTTATCTTTGTCCCAAGTCACCTCAGCGAGTGGATCAGATGAGAAAAGCATGCAAAACTATAGTCGTCCCAAGTCACCCAAAACGTGAGGTGACTTGGGACAGACATTTTTTATTTTTTTTTTTCCTTAATTGGAGGTTACTATGTCATGTACCTTATGACAGTCGATAGCCCTTGTCATTTGGCATGGTATGGTGTAATTGATTGCAAAGAAACATTTAAAATTTTTCCTCCACAATTAATTAAAGTTGAAAATCGTCCCAAGCCACCCAAATCTACGGTACCACGATCCGCAGTGGTTCAAAAGAATGGACCTGATGCACAGTCTTTAATCGTGTTCGTAGAACAAATAACGACGCAAAAGCCTTCCATTCCTATCTTCACATTTGTTTGGAAGCCATTCGAAGTATAAGTGCGATTGCCGTTCACGAACTGCAGACACATGTAGACGAGGGACTTCAGATTTGTAACATTTCCAAGCGAAAAAATAGATTAAACAACAAACGGATAAAAGATGCTACAAATCAGTTTCTGACGACCCAAAATGTGCTATGTGCAAGAATTTTTGAACATGGTGTTCGTATCTGTTCAGCGCTTAGTTACGGAGAATTTGGAAATTGTAGAAACAGTAGATCCCGTGATCGAGGAACATATTCTTGGTCCTTTACGAGGATATGTCCCGGCAGAATTTCAAACGAGCGGTAGTGGTAGTAGGTGACAATCTTGCAAACCATTTCTCTCCAGCAGTAATTCAGGCATGTAAGGATAGCACCATTGTAACACTCAAGAATTATTTCAATAATTATTAATTGTTTTAAATTTCGTTCCATTATGTATATAAGAATTTCGCCGTATCTTGTATATTAACAAGTGAATACTATTTTGATGCACGAGATATTTTCGTTTGAATGATGTTATCCAAACTCATTTAAATTCGATGTTTTGATAAAAACGTAAGAATTATTAGGGAATTAATTTAAACGGATTTTTGAATACAAGAGGTGAGAATTTTTAATTATCTTCACTCATTAATCTAATATGATATATTTTTGAGAGCTCTAAAGTTTATTTGAAACTTCAATCTTGATATCCATTGGTTCTTGGTCTTAAATATTTCGCCTACTTGCTCCTTATTTGAGAAAGATAATGGATTCTGCAGCTAGAGGATTACGTGTTATTATGTCGACATGGACAGCCCGGGCTTCAGGGGCTGGGACCCCGTCAGATTCGTATCTACTAGCCGTCGTACATTGGAGACACGTTCACAAATCCTGCTGTTGATTTTCTTTTAAACCTGTTGGTATGGGAATCAACAACGTTTTACTTACTATGGGAATTGTTCCAGTTAGACCTGGGTACGTTCCTAGACCTGATAATATGCAAGGTTTAATTTCTTTAGCCATTACTTCCTCTTCTACATTAAATTTCAGTTTTAAGTCGGATGTACTCTAGGACATCACTTGAATTCTCACCAACAGTGTTGATGGAAGGTTTATGTTTGTTAGATTTACGAGTAGCGATGGCTATTACATCACGCAAGCTTCCAACACGAGGGGCTTTTAGAGCCTACATATCTGCAGCTAATGTTAGAGAAGGTTATGAAGACGAGGGAAACAATAAGAAAGAAAGAGATAATTATGAAAGCAACATGATGCTTCAGGAAAATGAGGATAGGAGTGAATTAGTGGAGAATGAGTTGGTAAATAAATTAAAAACTAATAGGAAGCCAAATAGGGAAGATGAAGATGTGAATAGGATTGAGGTGATTGCTGATGTCCATAACAGAAATAAAAAATTTTAGATAGCCGTGTCATTGTTAATTCAAGTTATATGCATCCGAGGGAATTTATTAAAATTAATGACGATGATACTATGGGAAATTATAGAATAATACAAAATTTACCTTTTATAAAGAGAGTTTTCGCTTATAAATAGGGAGGTAATTAATAAAAATAAAGAATTTTTCAAATACAAATTAGTGGCCATAAGAGCAGTTAAATTAATTACAGCAAATAATAATAAAATTACTTGTGTGAAGGAGCAAGTGAATTATAAAGTGAAGGAAGATAGGAGAAGGAGATATAATATTACAAATGTTAGTAGTAGAAAATTTAGCTGTAAGTTTAATAGTAGGTATGAATGTTCTGGAGGAATACAAGATGATAGTTAATTTGGAGGACAACATAATAAAATTCGGGCAATACCTATAAAATTCCTATTTTAATAACAGAAAGGAGGGAAGAAGAAGAAAAGGACTCTAAAAATATAAATATGAATAGGGGAGAGCATGATAATGAGGAAATAAAGGGGGATAATATCAATAAAGAAATTGATGAGGTATTAGATTGTGGTGAAGGATACAAAGATTTAGTAAAGGGAATTTTAACTATGAATAAGGAATTGATAAATGAGGAACCAGATTTAGCAAAGGGATATGTACACCAATTAAAAGTAAAAGAGGATGAAAGTTTTAATAGCAAATCGTACCCGGTTCCATACATGTATAAGGACAAAGTTAGAAAAGAAATAGAAATCATAATCAATAATGATACAATAGAAAGAGCGAGTACCAATTATATAAATCCGATAGTAATAGTGAAAAAGAAGGATGGGAATATTAGGCTATGCTTAGATGCTAGAAATATAAATAAACAAACTCGTCACAGTATGAAAATCCTCAAAAGATTGAAGGAATTATAGGGCGAATAGGTAACAAGAAAGTATTTTCAAAATTAGACCTCAAAAATTAATTTTGGCTAATTCCTCTGAATAAAAATTCAAGAAAATACACTGGTTTCAGTATGGATGGAAATGTGTTCCAATTTAAGGTTGTGCCTTTTGGGGTCTTTTGTTATTCAGAGAATAACCCAAATACAATCAAGTAAATCGATAGATAAGATAACAAGTGATGAAAATGAAACTTTGTTATATTATATTGTTATTATATTACGTATGTTATATAATATGTGTATTCAATTAACCTGCAACAAAACCTACAATTAAGACTTTTATATAACTAATTGTTAGTTCTTATTTTTTTAGTTTAGTTCCGATTGCGTAATTAGTTTATTAACTCCAATTTCATAGAAGGATATCATTTGTTCATTGTACCACAATACGACATTCTTCTAAATGTTAAATGATGGTTTATTTAATGGAATCGATGCGTAACTAATCTCTATTGGTTTCAATAATTTTGAACATTTTATATTTGATAATTTTTATTGCTTCTTGAAATTTTACACACGTTCCCAAGGAACTTCCTTGAAAATAGGAGTTTCTTGCGACTTATAACACTTTTGTACAGTTCATTCATTTTCTTTCTCTGAACACAAGATTAATTACGTAACGTTATTCAAGGTGTTCTTTCTTTCAATTAAATTGTTACAACGTTATTTTAAATTCTTATTAATAAAAATATTCTGGTTTTGTGGTACTACGTTTAATATTCTTTCATCGAATCCACAAATCTATTATTTTTACATAACAAGAGAGAAAAATATTGGTGTCAGAAGTGATAATTTTCTAAGAGGGAAGAAGTTTTCAACAATGAAGACCAATTCTTCTTATGTCAATACGCGTTATTAGTCGTGACGTCATGACCACGCCCATCCAGCTGACTGTATCCAAACAACTTTCGAAGACAAGCGGATAGCTCTCACAATTCGGCTCCCAGCAGCTGAGCGTATTTTACACTGCGTATGACGTCTGCGCGTTGTTGCGTGTTACAATCAATGTTCAACTCCGACCAACCCCACGCCGCTGGCCTGCACTTATTTCAAAGTGCAGCCTGTTCATGTGACAAAAAATAAACGAGACCGGCATGTGAAATCAACTATCATCATAGCTACTTCGTCGAGATACTTTAAGTTTGGGGTATATTTATTCGTTTCCAATAAACTTTTACAAGAAGATGAACATTCATATAAAAAATGGTTGCGAATGGAAAATAAAATGTTTGAAAAATTACATGGTTTAATAGAACACAAGATTGAAAAGCAACCCACTTTCGCCAGTGGATATCATCAAAGTTTCGTTTAATAGTGACTTTAAGGTATCTTGCTACTGGCGAATCATTTAAAAGTTTATCTTACAGTACCAGAATTGCAACCTGCTCTATATCTACTTTCATTCCGAAACTTTTAAGTGCAATTTTTGAAATTGTGAAATATAAGCCTTATGTTCCATCTACACCAGAAGATTGGGAAGCAATAATTGCACCAATTTTATAATCTATGAAACATTCCAAATACAAGAGGGGCTATGGATGCCAAACACATTACATTTAAAGCTTCCAGCAGTGCAGGGTCACATTATTATAATTAAAAAGACACCCATAGCATCGTGCTTCGAATTTTGTTCAAAAGTGTATGGCTAATTATGAAATAGGATACTACAGTACAATTGATGAAATGCTGGAGGAATTTCGCGGGAAGTGTAACTTTAGGCAGTATATTCCTAGCAAACCCGCGAAATATGGAATAAAAATATATTAGCTGACCGATGCCCAAATATCGTATACTTCCAAAATGGAAACATATGCAGGTAAGCAACCTGAAGGCCCTTTCCAGCAGGATAACGGTTCGGCAGCATTGGTAAAACGTTTGATAGAGCCTATAGGTAATACAGGTCGTAACGTTACATGCGACAATTTTTTTACTTATTTTCCTTTGGCTAAAAAATAATAAAACTACTTTAGTTGGCACCTTACGAAAAAACAAACGTGAAATTCCGCAACTAAAGAGAGAAAAGTGCAAAGTAGTATTTTTGGTTTTGGTGAGGAATGCCTGCTTGTGTTCTATGTGCCAAAGAAGAACAAAAATGTACTACTGTTGTCTACTATGCATGATAAAGATGTTATAGACCTCAATTCCGGAAGTGCCCAAAAACCAGAAGTTATTACATTTTACAACAAAACTAAATCTGGTGTAGAGGTAGTCGACAAATTGAAGAAGAAAAAGAAGAAAAACACAGACCAAATGTAGCAATCAGAATTGTGGTCTACCTATTTGCAAAGAACATACAAAATCCGTTTGCATGTAAGTAGAATAGGGAGGATAACCCCCCACCACTTTAGGGAGAATAAGCCCCCACCACTTTTTTACATCAGCCTTAGGAGATGTTACGCGCAAGTCACCACGAATTTTACACTAATTAGACATTATTATTTTTCTGATGTGTTTCAAACATAACATATATGACTAGTATATTTTCGAAAGGTTATTACTGATTAGACGATTTAGGAATGTAGTAATGTACAAACAATTTACTTTCTTAAAGTATTAATTCGTTTGGAAATTTTCATATTTTTGAAAGCTAGTTAATGGTTTTTAATATTTCTGTTTTCTAAAAGGCATATTCTATTAGGTATAAAAGGGGCATGTATCTTTTTTGTAATGTTATAATAATTTCAGCATTGGTAAGCATTACTACTGGTTTTTTATTTTAAATAGACTTTGTGTTTTTAGCTTTAAAAGTTTATTATTCACTGGTGGTGTGTTTGTAATATGTATTCGCAAACCAGCCAACATGTTGAAGAAGAGGTTCAAGGGGCCAGGTATCACCCCTATTTAAAAAAAGGTTCTAAAAATTTTGAACAAGGCTGCTACCCTCAGAAGATTGAAGGAGATCTGGTGATTGTGAGCGATGTAAGTGAAGAAGAAGAAACCCAGCCGTCATCAACCATGATCAGAGATTCGGAAGATCCTGGAACCGTAACATCAGAGGCTTCCGTAGAATCGCTTCTGAACGCTGGCGTATAAATTTTAACAGACCCTATCAACCCAGAACGTAGGCGAGGTAATGGAAGACGAAGTTTTAAAAAGCTTATCACTACAAAATGCTGACATCGAGAAATAGCAGGTACTAAAGATAGACATAGAGAAACAGTTGCGAAGGGAGAGAAAAAATCTGTTAAAAGATGTACAAATATCTTTAACTAACAGTGGTGATAAGTTGTTACACATTGGGGTGGACTCCTTCGTGGATTTTACGCCTGTTGTGAGGATACTTAAGAAATCCGTGGGTTTTGGGGCTTACTTCAGTGCAAGTTCTTTTAACTCATTCATGGAGGCGCTACCTACAATTTTAAGGGATTTATCGGCTGAAAAGCGCGTAGATTATAAATTATTAGATTACAGGGTTGTAAGAGTAGGTGGTTGCAAACCAGTAAAATTTATACCCACTAATGTCGATAAATTTCAATTGTATATAGCAGAGGCAACGTTAATGAAGCTAGTGCAAATGCGTTGTTATATAAACATATTGCTTGAAGATATTGAAAAAAAGTGTTCAACGCGTAACTGCTCAATGTTTTATAGAAATGTAGCTTTAGATGTTGTCACACAGAAAGAATTATAGATAACGATATACTTTTCAAACATATTGATGAAAATTATTGTAATGATCATGTGTTGTATGAGTTAGTTCTTAAGTTTACAACTTTTGTAACAGGCAAAATTAAAGAAGTGCTAGACCACTTTGAAACGTATAATAGATGGTGTTCATTTTGTCTGCAAGGTCAGTGTCTTCCACTTCCCTTTCCTCTCAAAAATCTGGTGTTTTATCACCTGGAGATAGGGCTCGAATGAGCCTCACTCTTCGGTGTATGCACGAGATTATGGGGTCCTGATCCAAGGCCTGTCAGGCTCTTGGTCTGGATAAGGAATACATCAGTGACGTTGTTCGGAATCTTTTCGATCAAGCCGCCATTGATGCAAGAAAGAGTCCACAACCCAAAATTATGGCTTGTGGAATTCTCAGACTCGAGGATGCTCAAGCAATGCTTGATCATACAGAATTTGCAGAATTTCTCTCTTGGTTGGGAAAAGTGGAGGAGTCCAATCGAGGTCGGGAGAAATCCAACCTTCGTAAAGATTAATCTTTACTAGGTCGGATCTCGTGTGTCTAGGATACCTAGATATAAACAATTCCCGAAGGACTCCCGAAGAAAAACTTTTGAGTTTAAGGCAAAATGTTGTCTCTCTCATCAGACATTTCTTCCGAGACTTGTCAATATTTGGACACTGTAGGGGAGACTGTCCCAGCGGATTCCAAGTTTCTGAATAGTATTCAGGAACAAGGTTTCCCAATTGGTCAGTGCCCCTTTGTCCTAATTATTGGCAGTTGGGCAAATCCCGGACAGAGATCTGTTCGAGTTACTTCAAACTCGAAAAGTATCTCTATTCCCCCGTCTCTGTTTCTCAATACGTATTGAGAAGCAGGACTGTGGACTTGTTGTTTTTGCTTGTAGTTCACAAAATTCTTGCGATCTCAATGCAAATTCTTCCGCGATTAGACCTAAGGCCTCTCCTCAAATTGAGGGGAGTAGCTTAAAGTCGAAAGCGGTGGTGCGTGGACCTTCAACTACCACTGCCAGAAGAGGAGAACCTCCGATTCGGAGGGCCTCCTTCCAAGGCAATCGTGGAAGCCTGTCGGCACGACACGCAAGGCGAGGGTCTCGCTAGAGATGCCCATCTTTTCTAAAGAGAGCACCAAAGAATCTTTGGTTTTCTCTATTAGAGACCAAGGAAGGGCCCCTAAAATCATATTTTGCAATTGAGAGCCACCGTTTGTCATTCAGAGACCCTGCGACATTGTGCTATGTGACTCATGGTTTGCAAGTTTCAACTTCTTGTCGCTAGTGGTCATTCATGTGCATATACACTTAGTTGCTTATTGGTTTTGATGTGGTAAGGTTCCACAGTAGCAATAAAGATGAGTGGAATTTATGAGAAAGATCAAGAACACTTGATGAAATTGTGGAATGAAATGTTATCTGATGATGAACAATACGCTGATATGGACGAACCGCCTGAATTTCAAGACGATTCCTCAGACGAATATGTGCCAAACTCCCCAAGCACAAATAATTCTTCTTCAAAGGAAGAAATTCCAAAACAAAAAAACAAAAGCGGTAATTTCTTTTGTTACTAGAGTTTATATTATTCCAACAAGTTCTTACGAAAGTTACGTATTTTTAGATCAATTGACGGTAAACACGTTGACAAATCTCAAAATGCGCTACAAAATGTTGAAGGCGATTTGGTTCCTGTTCCTTCTACCTCTCGTCAATCTCCGGAACTTCATCATGCAGGTATCTCTGCAGGTTCTGTTGATAACATTATAGACGCTGTAATATCCAAATACTGCGCTGAAGAAGATAGTGAGATTGATGAAGACGAACCTATTGATATCGGAAATATCACTTGGTCAGCCGTAACAGGTGCGTCTTTACGAAACTTTCCTTTCAATAATAATTCTGTGGGGCCTCAAAACGATATTACTGAAAATTTTATTACGAAAGCTCCCTATGATTTTTTTAAAATATTTTTTGATCAACATTTAGTAGCTTTAATTGTTACTGAAACGAATAGATACGCACAACAAACCATAAACAAAGGAATCTCCCGTTTCTCGCGCCTTCATAGATGGAAAGATATAAATGAAGATGAAATAGAAACATTTTTTGGGTTATGTTTGTGGATGGGACTAGCAAGGTTTCCCAAAATGACCGATTATTGGAGAAATTACAGTTTGTATTCAAACAAACTATGTGAAAAAATGTCCAGCGCGGCGCTTTGAAATTCTTTTGCGTACGCTTCATTTTAACGATAATGAAAATGTTGATCCTAATGACCGTTTGTCAAAATTAAACCCCTTATTGAATATTTTGACAGAGAAATTTAAAGAAGTATATAAGCCAGAACGTGAAGTTTGCATAGACGAGACTTTGGTTCCTTTTCGGGGACGCTTATCGTTCAAGCAGTTTATTAAGAATAAAAGATTCAAATTTGGGAAAAATTAAAAAGGGAGATGTTATTGCAAGAGAGAATAACACTGGTATAGTAGTACTAAAATGGCATGATAAACGTGACGTACTCTGTCTTAGTACAACAAACACTGCAGATACAACTAAAATTCAAAGATGAGGCGAGGAAATAGACAAACCCGTCCTGATTTGTGATTATAATAACAGTAAATCATTCATAGATCTATCAGATCAATTGAAATAGTATTCTGCCCCCTTACGCAAAGGGATAAAATGGTATAGAAAGCTTGCTTTTGAACAATTATTAGTGAATGTAGTGAATGCTTACATTCTGTACAAAAATATTACAAAATGTAACATATCTATAACAACATTTAGGGAAAAACTCGTTGAATCTTTATTACGTATTGATGAAAATATTCCTGCAGTACAAAATGAAGATGCACAGCATCATTTAGAGGAAGTCCAGTCGAAAGATCGTCGTCGCTGTGTTACATGCTATGATAAACTTAGTAGTAGAGATGGTAGAAAAGTGGTACAATTGAAGACTCCGAAAACCAGATTCCACTGCCTGTTTTTTAGAAACTCCTAACTGTACAATGTAATGTTCATTTCCTTTGTAACCTACTAATTAAAACAATGATACAAACTAGCGCTTACATTTATTGACCTATACTCCACTGTAGAAAGAAAAACGTTCTAGGCACAAAATTTTTTCTGACTCTCCAGGCACCGTATTTCCAATCCCCATAAGCGCCAACGCCTTGCGAGAATCGACTGATGAATCACAGGCTCTGATGTGTAAGTAGAGACCGAAGCCCACACGTCAGCCCTCAGTACCTCTGGGTAAGTTACAGTTAAGAACCAAATGGCGGTTCTCATGGCGATCAACGTGTTAAGTTTGCAGCCTGTGAGTGTAGTAATTAAATTAGGGTCAAGGGTTAATAAATTTATATTCGTATAATAACTGTGTGTATTAAAAATATGGGAATTGGCCAATATTGTATTTGCCAGAATTGGTTTCCTACAAGAATATGTAAGAAACTTAAGTCGGAGAGTGGACTTCAATGTGTATTTTTAGCAAAAGTAAGCTTAATACATAAGTACATACTATGTTACCATGGTTGCAGGGCTGTAATATTTACTTACAGTTCGAGTAGGACTGTAAGTAAATATTACAGCCCTGCAACCATGGTAACTAGTAAATGAATTGTAAGTTAGACTTACAACCAACGCTACGATATCTCCGGTATAGTTAACGGAGACTACGACGAAGAATTCGAGAAATCCCGAGAATATATCAATGATACTGTCCAACAACGCGGAAAACCGCGAGGCAGAGGCGCAAACGCAGCCCGGAAACAGTACCAGGAGCACAGAGTGACGACGTTTCGTTGCAATCAATCTCGCGTTACGGAAAACGATTTGTCAGAAGAATTACGGAAAAAGTTATTTCAAGGTGTAAAAGACGATCAGTCAGCCGCAGATAGGTTAGAAGCCGTGAACACATTTAAAGCTATTACATTATGCATTACTACCAGAGCGATAGGTTTCGGAACACTTACTACATTTGCAGCCATTTTCGAGTTTAACAATGTTCCAATCAGAGGTAACATCTATCAATTATGTCGCGTAAGCTTAGTTGTGCTAGAAAGTAAGACTCTACTCGTTCAAAGAGGAGTCACTTACTAGTGACTTACTAGTGGAAACTCTGCGTAGTCGTCCTCATTGTCAAGGATACTTCCTTGACAATGAGGACGACTACGCAGAGTTTCCAGGAGATGAAAACTTAGTAGTTCTTGCAAAAGGTGTTGTCGAATTACCTGATCAATTACTATCGGTAATTAACTCAGTACGAAAAATTTAAATCTCTGAGAAATTATATACTCCTAAGTTCGGAAGGAATAACCATACACGAGCCGATGTGTTTATCCCTCAAGCAGAACAAGTTACGTTCAGCAATTTGAGACGTATTGTTATTAGCCGTCGATTACCGACGAAGATTTTACGCTAATAACCCAATGCCCGGCACTCCACCAAAATGTCACGTTATAAATTAGTGATGCGAGTACTCGAGCTTTCTCAAAGTCCATTTTGTGACCAGTCAATACAGTATGTTCAGCTACCGCGTATTGACTGGTCACAAAATGGACTTTGAGAAAGCTCGAGTACTCGCCAGAGTACCTTATTACTTCCCTCGGATCATACGTGAAGCTATTGAAATAGAAAAACAACCGAATAATATTAATAGAGAGGATGGTTTTAGACTCAGTAAAGCTTGGGCTCCGGTAATACATCCTCTGAAATCTCTTAAGCAACATCGATCTCACGGTCAAGCACCACCGCTTCCATCTCCGCCCAACGGTAACGGTCAAGGTGAACTGCGCCGTTCTGCCAGACTGGCTCAAAGGGGTATAAATACCTCCGCATCCCGGAATTGAATTCAGTGCGCTTTGACTCACTCTGAAGATGCAAGCTGCAATGTCTTGCGAAACGTTAGTTTGTATGGGTTCACAAACAGCTATGAGGCAAACACCGAACAAGTATTCTTGTGATGGCAAACAAGTTATACAAAGAACAAATCCTTGTCCGCCCCAAGGTTCACACAATAATAATAATAATTTAGCTCAAACATCCAGAGCAAATGCTTGTAATGGCAGACAAGCTACAGGTTGGTCCTTACCTGCTGTGAGTTTTACTCAAATGACGACGCGGTATAAGCCGGAAAGTTAATAATACTGACAGTCATCAGATTTGCATTGTGAAAGTATAATGTCAACGTCTAATAATAAACTGGCAGGTGATACCAGCATGGTAACACGTGATGCTGGCATGTTTAGTTAACATTGATTTTATAAAGCTTATTACAGGAATCCGTAATAATTATTCAAAGCACTTCATGACAATAATTATTCAAAGCAGCGTGCTAGAATGTTGGTATCACCTGCCAGTTTATTATAATACTTTGACATTAGATTTTGACATTACACTTTCACAATGCAAATCTGATAACTAACAAGGTTTCCTGAGAAAGCTGGTGAATGTAGAGCAACCAAAGGTTATGTCCATATGTCCATATTTGGAAGCTCAAACTAGCATAAAAGCACAACGAGCTTTCATACGATTCAGTGTGTAACTACCAACCAAGAAGTCAAGACAACACGTTACCCAGCCAATTCGCGACCAAGTCAACCATTACATACAAATACATGGGATAGAACCATTACCCGTAACAATTATGTATTACCAAATTCGTCGGGAAACGGGACAGGACAGCGCAAGCAGTGAGCCTACAAGCTGTCCTACATATTGATCAAAGGCTCCCTGATATTCATAATAAATTACAAACTTTACTTATTGCAGGGTATATTTATAACAGGAAAGTAGAAATTATAATAGATACAGGTGCCATTGAAAACGTAATAAGTAAAGATTTTGTACATACAGTAATAAAACCTAGTCCAGTTTCATTTTTATCAACAGTAGATAACCATAAATTATCCGTCTTAGGATCATCATTGATAGATGTAACCATTCTAAATGGGAAAACAACAGTTTTGGCATTAGTAATAGAATCTTCACCTAGACCATTGATCTTCGGGATAAAGTTTTTACTGAAACACAACAGTATAATTAATTTTCAAAATCATACTGTTACATTTAATAATACTTCAGTACCAATTACAATTAATATGCATAAAACAAATATCAGGGACCTTTGGCCAAATTCTACAAATTTATTTTGTAAATTCAGAAACTTTTTAGACGACATTGATAAATCATATGAACAAAATACTAAGGGTAAATTACGATTAGTCAATGATGTAGAAATTTTACCAAATACAGTGTCAATCATGGACTTACAATTAGACAATTCTGACAACTTTTCCAATAAACCCTATAAAGTATGTATCCAAGAAATTGTCTTATCCAAGCATAAAATATTCATAACTAATATTGATCAACTCAATAAAAAGGATTGGAAGGTTACAATACAAGCCAACAATTCAAATAAAATACGTCTACTAGCAGGAACTACATTGGCATACCTTGAAATGCTTGAGAATTTGAATTTAGTATCAACTCTTGATGTTTGTGAAAACCCTCTCTAGTCTCTTAAAAGATGTGACGAAGTATGTTTGGGGGTGTCAATCTTGTCAAGCAAGAGAAGGGAGTACTCAGAAACCCCTGGGTCAACTACAACCAATTTCCATTGGAATACCATTTGAGAAAATAGGAATCGATTTGGTGGGTCCACTTCGTAGAAGCCAAAGAGGCAAAACAACAATAGTTGTCGCTATTGATTATGCAACACGTTATTGTGAAACACGGGCTTTACCAAGCGGCAAAAGTGAACCAGTAACACAATTTCTATTAGAGCAAATTATTTGCAGACATGGAAGTCCAAAATACATAATTTCAGATCGCGGAAAGGTATTTCAGTCCCAACTAGTAACAGAATTACTAAGAATTATGGGTATTGACAGTAGATTCACGACAGCTTATCACCCAGCTTGTAACGGGTTAGTTGAACGAACCAATCATACAATTGTGGATATGCTAAGTGTTTATAGTCCAAGTTACATGGGCTTATAATGTATCTCGTCAAGAAACAACTAAACTATCACCATTCATGTTAGTTTATGGTAGACAACCACGATTACCAACGGATGTTCAATTAAATATCCCCGTTGAATCTAGCAATATTATAGAATCACGCGAACGTGCATTATTCGCCAGGAACTTAGCAGTTCAAAATATTAAAAGTCAACAAGAAAAAGATAAAAGTCGTTATGACTCAAAACATAGATTAACAAATTTTGAAGTTAACCAAAAAGTAAAAGTCTTTACACCTGTACGAAAGGGTAAAAGTGAAAAACTTTTATTACGATGGTTTGGACCATATTATATTGTGAAACAATTATCTGAAGTCGATTATTTAATTAAGAAAGGTAAAGCATCAAATGCCAAACAAGAAGTTGTGCATATTTCAAGAATTTTACCTTATAAAGATAGCTGGTTTCCTCCAGTAGATGATGATAACTCTTTCAAAAATGATGGAATAGATGATTCAAATAATGATAGTAATCCGATTGGCCCTTCGGATGAATTAGAAACGAGCTCGAATATTGAATAAGCTCTAAAAAATATAACTGTATTATATAAAGTAATTTGTTAGAAGAAAGAGTTAGTAGCCTCAAAAAGAAGTTTTGTTATCACGTGTCTGTTAGCTTCTTTAGTGATAACGAGTTAATTTAGTCCAAGTTTACTCCAAGTTATACAAATAAGTGAATATGACGTTATAAATGTTATAATAGAGTCATACAAGGGTTAGCTTCGCCGAGCTAAGGAAATTAATTCTCATTTAACTGAAATATTCTCTTCACTTACTTTAGAATCAAAAGGACCTTTCCTGGAGCGTTAATTTTAGAGAAATGGATTATTCTCTGTATAAGAGTTCTGTCAAATTGATTAGAGAGGCATAATCAAGTTTTGGCAAAGAGGTTGTCCGAAATCCTATGTAGGTAAGAAATACTTCCAGTTATTATTGATAACATATGGCAGAGACATTAAGAAACCCCTGTTTTCGCCGGGAAGTATACTTCAATTTTTTTGAGACACCTACAGTCTCTTGTTTTCTATATTAAAATTACTATCCTCCAGTATTGGAAAGTTTTCTGAGGCGCCACAAGAAAATTAAGAAGTAGTTTTAAGAATTTAAGACAAGAGGAAATCTAACGACATTTGAGTTTATTTAAGTCGCGCATATGTTTAGTCGTTAGATCGCTAACCACCTTTTTAATTCAAATAAAAAGAAAAAAAAAAAGAATTTCGAAAACACCCAAATCATTATGCACACAGCATCCCCTATTGATGAAAACCTGCTTCCCCCAATTCGTAAGTAAAGAATTTGTGAAGGTTTCCTGAGAAAGCTGGTGAATGTAAAGCAACCAAAGGTTATGTCCATCATGTCCATATTTGGAAGCTCATACTACTATAAAAGCACAACGAGCTTTCATACGATTGAGTGTGTAACTACCAACCAAGAAGTCAAGACATCACGTTCAAGCCATCACACTCAGCCATCACTTCAAGCCAGGCCTGACCAGGGTTTAACCCGTGCTAGAGTTGAACCCTTACCTTTGATTCTCTTTTATCAATGCTAATACCATTAAACCATGTTTAACATTTGTTAAGAATGTGTTTATTAAACATTAAATAATTTATTTCTCGAAAATTTTCTTATGTAAGGTATCAACATTTTTATACTGTCATTTAAGCAATTAAAAGATGTATCAAAAACGCGAAAAAAAATGCGGGTTGACATTTAAAAAAATACTGATGACGTCATCACTTACAAACAAATGAAGGCCGGAAAATTATTTTGACATTCCAATGTGTATTTTTAAAAAACAAAATTGACGTGTTTCGGGATTTTTAGAAAAAAACATTCATTTCGGTTTTATTTGGTATGTTCCATACTTTTGGTGCTCACTGTGTAATTTGAACCAAAAATTCCTTAAACGATAATTCAGGAAATAGGATGGGCTTTAATATACCTGTATAACAGTACATTTAGATACAAAATTTTAAAACATGACTGAAGTTGAATTATTATTAATCATACTATCAGTCTCAGATACATCACAATTTAGTTTACTAATAAGCAACAAATTTTATACCTATTATCAAAATAAAAAAGAATTAAGTATCTAGTACAGGTATAATTTTCAAGAATATAAGAACACCATTGAAGGGAGGCACTGGAATTATTTGGATGGTGATTTAACTCAACTAAAGTGCTAGATGTTTCAACTAATAAATTTTTTATCGTTCTAAACATTTATGATCCCTATGAGTGGGCTTTTATAGAAAAGTGTACCCACTGTGGTTTACATGGCTGTCCTTTAGGATATAGTTACTGTGAGATCGCCGTCAAAGGAAATTATTTACAAATACTAACTCAATGCAAGTATAATAACGATTTTTGTATTTTAATCTCATCAAGGTTTATTTTTTAGCATAAATAGAAGGATAATCTTTCCTGTAAGGTTCATTGGGGGTAATAATCTCCAATTAATTCGATACCATTACTTTGACTCGGATATTGAAGTAGAATTTGAAATGGCTAATATGGAAAACCAACTCAAATGTGTGATCTTGAATATGCCACGTCCAGAATCAGGAGAGCTATTGATTTGCGATATTGAATGTTATGATCAAACTAATTCAGTTTTTGTTTAATTAGAACCATTTTTCAAATGTTAAGATGTATAAAATGTTAAGGATAAGATGTTAAGAAATATGAATTAAAATCAGTGAATCCTACATCTCAGGAAATAGTGGATCGAGGATCAAATCAGTTTCTGTGTAAAGTTTGTTTGGTCAATTCAGTTACTTTTAACATTAAAGCCCTTGTGGTCATTTCTGTGTATGCGCTCCTTCTATAATGCGTCTTTATATTTCGCTTTAACAGGAAACAAGTGTTGGAAAGAGATGATTAAAGGCCAGGTAGTATCAAAATGTCCTACTTGTCGTAATCCTATTGAAGGTCATATAAGAACGTGTTGGTCGTAATATTACCTACGTTATAATTTTATATAAAAAATCATATTTTAAATATCAGTGGTGATGTAAATGATAACAACTTCCTTTGTGGTAATCTGTAAAATAATTAATATTATACGAAAATGATTTAATTTTTTGAAACAAATATTTATTGTTACTTTAACTATTAGATTAGAGATAAATATGATAGAAATAATAATTCTAGTGTATTTGTATTTCCTACAATAAAATGTTTTATGAATTGAGTTTTTTATTTTATTTCCTGATTTAATTCTCCGAAAGATAAATATTTATCTTAATATTTTCGAGGAATTATTTAAGTGCAGCAAAAAATTAGTTATATATAAAAAATTAGTTATATTTAATAATTCGTTGAAGTAAGATGTACTTATACCTTTTTGTCCTTTTTTACCCATAAAATTAATGGTGGATCAAAAGGACAAAAAGATGTATGTATTATTCAATATTCACTATGGTGGCGTAAAAGGAGAAAAGTATTATTCAATATCACATGATTCCCTTTGTGGTTTTTGGTAAGTATATCGTGGGCATACAAGCAAAAGGCACTAAGTCAAAATTTTGCGAAAATGGTTTTATGCATTAAAAATCTTAGTCGGCGACGCTCTCGATGGGGGTGGCTTCAATTTAGTAGTAAAAAATAGTAATACCTACAATGAAACAGAACCAACAGAAGATTATGTTCAGAGTGAAGACAATCTGAATTTAAGTGACGATTCAGTTGAGGATAAAAATTATGAACCGACCGCAAGGGATCCTTCTACTGATGACGAACACGTGGAAGTTAAATCTAAAAAACTGAAACAAAATAAAGATCGTAAAAAGCGGAATGAAAAAGGTGATTCTAAGCTAAACCGGAAACATGGAAAATACAAAAGAATAAACAGTTGAAGAACGACAGCCTCCCATATACTAATTACAAAGGTATCCAGCAAGTAGCAAAAGCTCCAAAACCTATAGATTGTTCAAAATGTAAATTTGATTGCACAAGTAAGTTTAATGAAGACGAACGAAAGACAATTTGTCAAAAATACTGGAAGCTAGCATTGTATGAGCGAAAAAAGGATTTTATTTTATTTAATGTCTCAAGCTCTGTTCCTACATCTAGAAGACCTCGCAAAGAAAATGCCATAAAGAGACAAAATGCTAAACGTTATTCTTTCAGTAAAAATAATAGCCAACTAAAAGTGTGCCAACAGTTTTTCTTAAAACCATTGTCTATTTCTAATCGTGTAGTATTAATTGCATTTAGAGAGAAAGATGAACTAGGGCATTTTTCTAGCATTGACAAGAGAGGACGAAGTTCCCCAGCCAATAAAACAAAGGCAAATGTTTTAGCAACAGTGAAAGCTCACATAGAGAGTTTTCCGTGTATGGAAAGTCATTATACCAGAAAATCCACTGCTAGAAAATATTTGGATAGTAACCTAACAATTGCAAAAATGTACAACCTCTATAAGGAGCAGTGTGAAGAACGTAAAGATACTGAGATAGTCCCGTTACTTATCGTAGAATTTTTGGGAAGGAATACAATTTATCATTTTTAAGCCGAAAAAAGACCAGTGTCTTACTTGTACTACTTATAAACAAGCTACTCCCGATGTAAAGCCATCTTTAGAAGAAAGCTACAACAACCATTTAAGACGAAAAGAGGAAGCAAAACAAGCAGACAAAGTCAGAGCCAAATCAGATGACTCTTTCATGACTGTCTCCTTTGACCTGCAAAGTGTATTACAAATACCTTCTTCTGAGATTTCGTTGACCTACTATTTGCGTAAATTATGTATGTACAATTTGACGGTTTATGAAGCAGCATCACCAAATCGGGCGTTTTGTTTCTGTTGGACAGAAATTAACGGTAAAAAAGGAAGTTCGGAGATTGGAACATGCTTGGTAAAACACATTAAAACATTATCGGCCGGGATCAAGGAAATTTCGTTAGTTTCGGACACTTGTGGCGGTCAAAACCGCAATTCGCACATATCAGCACTTTTTCTTTTTTTAGTTCAAACTACTCAACTTAACGTTATTGAACAAACATTTTTGGAGAGTGGACATTCATTTATGGAGGTCGACTCCATGCATAGCGCTATTGAAAGGCAGAAGAAGTATGTAAGCATTTTCTGCGTAAATGACTAGATTAACATCTTTAAACTTGCTCGTTCGAATAGAGGTAGAAATAAAGATAAACCACCGTACGAAGCAAGCGAACTCAAGTTTGACGAAATTTTGGATTTAAAAACTTTATCAAGCAAGTTGATCAAGAACAAATCTATAGATAAAAATGGACAAAAGGTGAAGTGGCTTCAAGTTAAATGTTTCAGGTATGAAAAAGCTAAGCCAAATATAATTCAATACAGATATGACTACAAAAGTGACTATTCTGAAATTAATATCGGTAAAAAAACGCGTGTTAGAAAACCAATTCCGTCTGAGCCATTGAATACAGAGGAAATTCCACAGTTGTATTCGGAACCTCTAAAAATTAGCAAATTAAAAAAGGATAATCTTCTAACAATGTGCAAAAAGATGATAATACCCGAAGTATTTCATCCATGGATTATGAGTTTACCATGTGCGTCTGATGTAATGGACGTGTTACCCGAACCTGACATAAACGATTCAGACAGAGAATTTGAGGAAGAACACTAGTTATTACCTTAATACATTATTATTAATATTAGTATAAAACTTTTCACTTTTGTAAACAAACTTAGTTAATAAAAATAAATAAAACGGCATTCTAGTTTCTGCTTTCATAGGTATAGTACAAAATTTAGTCAGGCAAAACGCACTAAGTCGCTCCAATAACTAAAAAAATTTTTTTTTGTCAATTAATGGTAAAAATGTAAGATTCCTACATTACAGTATACACCTGGAAAGTACCAAGTTACATTAAACTTGAGAGTTCTCCAAGAAAGAATTTTACGACAACATTTTACCAAGTCGTAAAATTTAAAACTCTTAATTACTCATAACTATGTATTTTGACTCGGTGCCTTTTGCTTGTATGCCCACGATATATAGATTTTATTCAGCCTAAATTATCAAAAAGTGTTGAAAATGAATACAGATCGTAAGTCTTTAAAAAGTTATTTGAATTTTTTTATTAATATATTAATTTTATTAATTAATAATTAATATAATTTTTATAGAAATGCTATGTCAAGTAGGAGTTGTTGTGAGGGGTTTTGCCTCCCGGAACTGTAAGTAATTTATTTTATTTATACGTACTTTAATCGAAAAATTTTTAGGACCCGCATCAGGTATGCCCACGGTATGCCTGATGCTGGTTGACGTGCCTCCCGGGGGGCCCCAATTGGGAGTGATAAAAATAATAATTCTAGTGTATTTGAATAGTGTCGGGAGAAAACCGTTAATGTCAATTTTTGTATAACATGAACTAGTGACGCCGTTTGAATGCCTACCGTAGACACTACAGGATGATAATGTAAAAATTCAAGAAATTCTTGTAATACAAGTAATTATAGCCTATGACTGTTTGGGAAAAAATTGAGAATTTATTCCTATTGATACTTCTAACGTATTAGATTGTGAGCATCAGCATCCAAAAAATACATCAACAGTACGCCAATTTCAGTTATTGCAAGTCAATGATTACTCTCGTACACATGTTTTCGGTTGTAAAATAGAGATTATTCGTCATATCTCTCATTGTGGGATGAGTTCTCATTCAAGTGAAGTTAGATATGGGTTAATTTTATATGTCGATGAGATAGGTCCTTCTCGTTGTCGGGAATTACATAAGTGTCTGGTCTTCTCCATACCTTAAATGGTCGTATTCTTACAGGATTATAGGCTAATGCTACGACAACAGTACAGAAAGTGTTTGCTGGTGTTATCACAGAAAATGCTAAATGCGAAGGCACACATTACGATGATGCGTATGGATCATGGGATAATGTTGTAGTACAAGGAGCGGTGAAGGTTTTAGTAGATTATAGTGCGACTATAAGTGTCAAAGATAATCATGTACACATTTTCGAAGTGGACTAACTTGTGAAGTATCAAAAGGATATTGTAAAGATGCAGAACAAGGTGAACTATTTTGGAATCCAATCCTAATAAATGATTGTGATATATCTAGTACCACTATTTTTTTTATTTTATATTTTAAAATGGTTGTTGGTTTCGTTTAACTATAATTCAGTTTTCTGGTTAAACATATGTAATCTCCTATTATATTATTTTTGTATTAATTGTTGTTCGTATAACAACAGAAGTATGTTGGTAATTATCGACATACTTGTTAAATTTAAAATGAAGTTTGTTTGGTTTCAATGAAGTTCCCACTGATGTGGCCTTCACTTTTTTCTATTTTTATATTTTTTTACGTTAAGGATTTTTCCATTTAATTAATTTTTAATTATTGTTGCACAATAATTAATTACTTACTTATTTTGTCTGAAGATGGTTTAAGGATTAATAAACCGAAACGTTACTATCTATTTCATTTTATTTATTTTATATACTAGCAGGGTACCCGCAGCACATGTCGCGCCCACTTCGGAATGTAAGCATAGTTAGAAGTAATAAGAACTGCTTGTGGTTAATTCAACCTGATTAATGATTTTCTTTCGCAAAACCTTTGCTTATAGGAGTGCCAGGGTGTCGATTTTCTAAAGAAAAAAAACATTCCTATTTGTAGTATCCCCTTTTACAAGTTACAAATTTTTAAAGCCATTTTTAGGAAAGGAGCCTTTTTCAAGGTACAATGGTCATAAATCTTCTGTTTGCATCCTGTTAGAAATATGGGGTGAAGATAGGGAAAATAAACAACAATTTTAAAATAACCACATGGTATTTTACAAATTAAAAGGTTTAAGAACCATTGATGAATCATTACACTGAAACCTTTTCAGCGCCGTATTTTTCGGACCTGAACACTTTGCGTTTTTTGCCATTAATCCTTCTAACGCGAGCGTGACAAGTGTTCGTTTTCAAAACAATTATTTTCTTTATTTTTCTATTACATTTTTTGATCATGGTAAGTACCAAATATAATATATTCTTAAAATTAATAGAGATAATATATATTTCATTTTTTTAACAACATTTTCCTCAGAATAAGCTTAGCTTATTTTTGGCCCAAAAACTATTCGCCCCTTAAACATTTTTGGTTATTTTAAGGTAAAAAAGTATGAGCTAATTATAATATTAATTTTATCCTGTTTCACCAATTTGGATGTTTAATTCAAGAGCAATATCTGATTTTAACTGGTTTTTATCAGGCACGGTTACGGGGGGGGGGGCAATGGGTGCAATTGTCTTCCCCTGACTCACAACCGACGCACCCTTTTTTCATTTTTTTTTTGTTTAGAACGAATTTTGCTCGATTATCACCAAATTAACATACGAAAAAGTTTTGTAACCAGAAATCGAGTGATACAGTTTCTATCAATATTGTTTCTGCTATGTGTTTAATCTTTTGAGAAAAATTTCTCCCCTTCATACCAAAAAAGAATGTTATACTCATTGTCTTGAAAAAGTACCTGTACATAAATTCTTTAAATATGAAGAAGAACTTTTTCTACACTATTACTTTTTGCTATTTTGTACATTTCAGAATCCCGATAGGTTCTGTTCAAACTGCGGGATGAGGATGATCAACCAAAAACATTGCAATTGGGTAAGTATTTATTTGGTCTAAAAACTCATATTGGTATCACAACAAAGCTGTTTACGTTAAAAATATGTTTACAATACAATCTGTAATATTTGTAGATAAATGTCCGTCCCAACTGGGCGGCTAGTGCAGCATGCCGCCATTATAATGTCACGTATAATAATTGATTTCCTAATAATATTGGTTACCTAATAGTTAATTCGTACGTTCCTTTGTTCATAAATTTAAGGTGACCTTTCTTCACGGAACCTAGCTTTCCGCTATGAATAATTATCCCATAATTATCCTCTTAGATCACGCATGATTCGTAATAATAGATGAGTCGAACCGGATCTAGGTTAACCAACGCGTACGTTTTAACCCTTGAAAGATCATGGCCAACTGGTGAATGTTCTATTCTTTTGCGTCAATGATTTTGAGTATAAATACCGTGGTTTTGAGGCATTCTGGGCAGTTCGATCAGAGTCAGTTGTGACACGTGAAACGACCCCAGAACATCTCAAGATGACCACCTACCATATTGTGTAAGTTTACTTTCAAATATAGTCTTTTAATTGTATTTATGCTTTTATTATGTCTTGCAACCCTAAATCAGTCGCAAGCTACACCCTATTAAACCAAATGCGACAAGTGGTGGAGGTGCTAAAAGTCCACATTTATTTTCAAAAAGATGTATTTTATTTCTTTTAAATTGTTTCGTATTTCATTGTTTTATTTAAAATCTTTCATATTTTAATCTTTCAAAGGGGGGAAAGAAAGTAACAATACAATGCTGATTAATTTATTTGACGATTTCATGTTTAATTAATTTTTTCAAATTTATAGAAAAATAATAACAAGTACAATATTCATTTATTTAATGTAACATTCGTTTTCATTCAGAAAGTAAAGCTATTTTTTAAAGGTACAACATTTATTAATTTAATTTTCACTTCATTTAATGGTTAGGTGGTTAATCGATTTTTTAAAGACCTTTTTATATACAGAACTGCCAGGGAAATAAGATGTTCACTAATTTAATAAAATTTATAGTTAGAGTGGTTAAGCTTGTTTTCAAAAAATTATAAATGTCAGGAAGGCAACAATCACGAAGTACGCCTAATAAACAGTACGATTTAAGATCGCAAAGATTAAAATTAGACGTTAGTGAGATAGCAGGGGCATCAGCGGAAGACGACGTTTTTAAACCTCGTTCATCTTTATCACGATCACCCACTCGTACTCAAAATTTAGGGACAAAAGAATCTAGGGATTTAGGAATTAGTAACGACGATACGCTTATTGCTGCTCATTCTCCAAATTTAGAATTAGACGAGTCTAGTGATTTAGAAATTCTTAGGGAAGACGTGCTTATTACTACAACATTAACAATAGAAAATCAAACAGGTGAAGACGTTGAATTAAAATCCGATTTAGACCAGTTTATAGATAAAATTGCAACCACTGAATTTATTTTCCCTGAACCCGAAACAACTTCCTTATTGCACGTGCAGGGTGATCCTGAACATTCTGAGGGAAGTTCAGATAATCCTGACGAAGTAGAAGACCCTGTAGATACCCAAAATCCTGTAAATTCTGATAACTCAGATCATTTTGATTCAGACTCAGTATTAGCAATGGCGCAAAACGACAGGACGATTAGTGAGGTTTTGACCAGTGCAAAACAGGCGATTTTGCCGAAATTCACTTGTCCTGACTTTTTCACGCCAGGTGAAAGCAATTGTGTAACATTTTTCCAACAATTTGAACGCGCATCCCGCTGTAATGCATGGAATAATAATGAAAAGATTAGGCATTTTGGCAATTATCTTAAAGATTCGGCCAATCAGTGGTATATTCGCTTTGTAGAAAATCCACAAAATGCAACTTGCAAATGGTCCGACATAAAGGAAGCGTTCACCCACCACTTCGGCGGAAGCAGTAGCATAAGGGTGGCCAGACGCCAACTCCTGTCCCGAAAACAGCAAAAGAAGGAAACGGTCCTTAAATTTTATTACGATTTGTTAAGGTTAGCAGATAATGTACCAGGGGTACCTTTGTCTGATTTAAGAGATTATTTTGAAATGGGATTACTCCCACCATTACGAAACGCTTATCAAATTTTAGCACCCTCAGATGATCGTTTAAATGAAGACACCTTCCGCGAAGCAGTTTTGAAATTAGCGGATATTGAAAAAACCGCGATATAAGGCGCGATCACGACGCGTGCAAATGACTACATTATGACGTTAAACGCTGATTTCACACCCAGCGGTGCCTCCGAGAGTCAACGCCGCAATTCCGAGGTCGAAGACCAAGGCCCACCAAATTATAATACAGGTTTTTCAAGGACCGGTTTTTCCAGACCTCCCGGTCCGATAGGACAAAGAGGCCGCACACAGGGGAACCCGTTCCGTTCACGAACTACTGACGCAAGACCGCGGTGTTACAATTGCGATCGTCCGGGACATTTCACGAGGTCTTGTAACCAACCCCTACGGAATAGGTATCAAAATTCTAATTATCAGGGGAATAATAGGGCGCAAAATTTAGATAATTATCGGGGTACTAGTAATAATCAGCCACGAAATGACAATCGTTATCAAAACGAGGTTAGAAGGAACGACAGTCGTTCTCCCAACAGGAATGGTAGGAACGTAACTTTTTCCCGTACCCCGTCGCCTGCTTTAAACTCCCCGGTGCGACATACGCAGGCTTAATGACGTATGTCGCCAAAGATAAAACTAGTTATAAGTCGCCGAGAATCCTTCAAGTAAAGGGTAAAGTTTTTGGAAGATCTACTAATATAATGTAGATACGGGTAGTTTTTATAATATTATTTGTGAAAATCGTGTACCGCACGATAATATAGTACCATTGACCAAAAAGATTTCACTAACAACCGCAAATAACCATAAAATTTTAATATTAGGTGAAGCTTTAGTTCCAGTTTTGCTAAATAATGTAGAAATAGACGTAGTGGCCTTAGTAATTGATAATTTCCCTTCAGCATTTTTATTAGGTGTAGAATTTTTACAGAATAATTCAGCATTTATAGATTTTTCAAATAACACATTAGTATTGCATGACGCCAACTTTGAAATCCCAGTAGTAATACCCTTTAATCATGGCAAACCATCAACCGCGAACCTCGTCATCAGTCCGGAATCCACATGTGATAATGTTTTAAAAGTAGCGCTTCAAGATGACGTAATTTCGACCAAAGGAAGTGTTGTCACTGTTCCCGTACAAGTCATCTTCCCCAGTCCAGCTGCGTCTGACGTCATTTGTCCTTCTGTGATGACGCAGTTCTCTTTCCAGATAAACGAAGCACCACTTCTGAAAAAATCAGTAATTATAAAGAAATTCCCTTATTTTGAGAATGATCAATTGTTCGTTCAGTTAGAGGTTTTAATAGTCGATAAAGTCAAATTGTTTTCTAGAACTACTCTTGGATATTTAATTCAAAATTCTTTCAGTCCAAATAGTGATGTATTTCTTGTACAGAATGAGCCCGAAGTTAGGCAACCCATTCAGCATAATATTAACCAAGATTTGAGTGAGACCGAATATAATTCCCTCTCTAAGCTCCTTACAGAATTTTCGGATATTTTTGCAGAATCCACAAGTGCTATGGGTTTTACGGATCTAATAGTACACCACATAGATACTGGCGATTAAAACCCTATCAAATCGCGCCCCTATCGAGTTTCACATCAAGAACGAACAATTATCAAAGATCAAATAAACGAAATGTTAGATAATGGGGTAATTACACACTCCACCTCACCATGGAGTAGCCCCGTGCTCTTAGTTAAAAAGAAAAGTGGCGAATTTAGGTTTTGTATTGATTATCGTAAACTCAATTCCATGACCCGAAAAAATAATTACCCTCTCCCTCTAATTGACGATGTTTTTCTATACCTTAATGGTGCAAAATTCTTTACCTGTTTAGATCTTTATGCCGGTTTTTGGCAATGCGGTTTAGCTGCTGGTTTAACCCTAAAACCCTCTAAATGCACTTATGCCCAAAACAAGGTTAAAATATTAGGGCATGTAGTTTCTTCAGAAGGTTTAGGACCAGATCCCGATAAATTGAAAGCTATTTCACATTTCCCAATTCCAACTACAGTCAAGGCTGTACAAAGTTTTCTTGGATTAACTAATTATTACAGAAAATTCATTTTTAACTTTTCTATTATCGCACGCCCTTTATACGAAATAACGAAGAAGGACGTCGAATTTCATTGGGGACAACAAGATAATGCTTTTAATCAGTTGAAGGACAAACTTACCAGTGCTCCTGTGTTGGTACATTTTAACCCTGATTCTACCAAAGAACTCAGGACGGATGCTTCCATAGCAGGGGTAGGGGGTGTTTTACTACAACAAAATGGGACTGAATGGCACCCCATAGCTTTTGTATCTCGTTCATTAACTAAAGCAGAAAAGAATTATAGTATAACAGAATTGGAAGGTCTTAGTGTTATTTATTGTTTGACTTATTTAAGACATTTGATTCATGGTCGTCCTGTTACAATCGTCACCGATCATAATGCCGTTTGTTACATTACTACCATGAAGAACCCCACAGGTCGTTTAGCTAGATGGTCAATTAAACTTGCCGAGTTTGATTATGAGATTAAGTATAAGCCAGGCAAAATTCATAGGGATGCAGATGCGCTTTCTAGGAACCCTGCATCAGCCCCTACGGCTACGGACGAGGAAGATGCCATGGAGGTTCCTACTTATTTGTTGGAAAGTCAGGAAATTTCTGAATTACAAGCAGCGGATCCGAAATTGTTAGATTTAATTAATGCTATTAAAAATCCTGAACAAGCAGGAATAGGGTTAGGTAGGCGCGCAAAGAACTTTATTTTACGAGAAGGGATTCTTTATCGAAAAAACCCTAGTACCGAAGGTGAACCTGATTTATTGGTGGTTCCTTCACAATTGAAGGAAGAAATTTTGTATAGCCATCATAATGAGCCAATGTCAGGTCATTTAGGTTTCACTAGGACTTATTATAAAATAAAAAATAGGTATTATTGGGAAGGACTACAATCAGATGTTGAAAAATACGTTCGGGGATGTCCCGATTGTCAATCCCGCAAAGGACAGAAGTATCTGAAACCAGCAGGACTTCTGCAACCCATCTCGGTAGGTTTACCTTTCGTATTTTTGAAAATATAATCGCGAGACATGGATGTCCTCGATATTTGCTTAGTGATCGTGGGCAAACATTTAAATCAGAATTGGTAGGAGAATTATTAAAAATTATGGGGGTGCGAAGTAATTTTACAACCGCGTATCATCCCCAGTGTAATGGATTAACGGAAAGGTTTAACGGAACCTTAGTTAACATGTTATCTTTGTATGTGAATACACAACAAACCGATTGGGATTTGTACGTCCCTCATGCAGTGTTTGCATACAACACTACTAGGCAAGACACCTTGCGAGTATCTCCCTTTTTTGTAGTTTATGCTAGGGAGGCAGTTCTTCCGACGGAAGCAACCCTTAAACAAGATGTCCAGACGGAGGACATCGTACAACTTAGGGATCGCGCATTGCACGTCAGGAGTCGTGTTATTGAAAATATACATAACAAGCAACATAAAGATAAGCAGCGATACGATTCTAAACATCGCCCGCTTAATTTTGAAATAGGGGATAAAGTTAAGGTTTTTACCCCAGTAAGAAAAGTAGGAAAATCACCTAAATTGATGTGTAGATTTTTCGGTCCATACGAGATTGTAGAAAAGCTTAGTGATGTAAATTATCTTGTTAGAAAGGGTCTAACCAGTAGATCCAAAACGGATGTCGTCCACGTAGGTCGCATTTTACCCTATCACGAGCCTTGAACCTCAACTCCTGATCCTCTTGCGTCCACATCCTTTAAAGTCGAACCTGAAACCGAAAGTGAAGCTTAGAAACCGAAGCTTCAAATGCTATATTTGCTTAAGAGATTTTCATTGTCACTCATACCCTAAAAATGTATCCACAGAGCATCAAACGCTCCAACCGTCGCGCAGAGGGTGCGCCCGACCGTCTTTGTGGACTTACAATTCATGTACGACCAGGAGTGTCGGCATGTTTTGAAAGAATTCGCGGTGGTGTTACCAGAGGGGAAGATCACCTCAGTCGTATTCAAGCCACCGTGTCCATGGCAGCGGCTTTCACCAGTCGTGAAGGGACGAAACAGGTACGTAACAGACCACGTCCACGGGATACGGTGGAGTGATGGGGAGGTCCCCTATAGTCGGATGGTGAGGATCCTGGAGGAGATCTTGACACCCTTCTCAGTGGTGATGAAAGGGCTGGAGAAGGTCAGGTTCCTCCAGCAAATGGTGCCGGTGTTGGACATTGAGGAGCCCAACTGTCCAAGGCTACCCCTGCAGAGTATAGCACCTTGCAAAAATCACATCTGGCGGGGGAAATGTGCAGCATATCAAGCAATGTACATACTGCACTACGAACAAATCACGGGAAGAACGGCACTCCCCACGGTGCACCCTTCACCCCACGTTTTCGAATCGTCCCTGCGGCCAGCTGAAAGTTGGGATGAACCTGTATGGAGTCCGTTCTCAACCGAAGAAGGCGAACCAGCATCCACTCCAGCTTCAGTAGAAGCGAATGCAGGATCCACCTCCAGTACAGAGACCACCCCGGGAGAGACCGTTGTAGACGAGACGCAACCCGCCCCAGAAATCGATTGCGGATCAGGTTCATCCACTACCACGGTTCCAAATAACCACGAGACATCTCCTGAGTCCCCAAGGTCCCAGGTAAGGCAGGCCGCCAGCAACGTCGCTTCTCCACAGCTCGAGCCAAAGGAAGAGGTCGCCAGCGAACAATCGTGGCGCGCTCCGCCACAGGTCGACATCGATCTCACGGGGGAAGACACCTCCGACGAAGAGGAATTGCTCTTCGTGCCTTCCTTTATACCAGACAGCCCGACCTTCACACCAACGCCTTCGCCCATCCCTCCAAGCAACACCAACAGCAACGCAAACAGCAGCCAGATAGAACAGAAATATTCGCCATCCGCACCGCAGTGTCCCCCAGTGGAAGTATATTGTTATTCCCCCACGTCACCGGTCTATACTCCCGCAGCGTCTCCGTGTCCGCCCTACTCACCAGGGTTGCCATGGGACTTTGCGTGAGTCCGCTTCGGTCCCCTCGGGTCCTCCACCCTACGGATTACCATCGCCCCCAGGGGCGGGAGATCAGGTACCCCAGGGCTGATAGGGTTACTACTACCACGGTGTAGCAACCAACCACTACCAGCCCATGGTAGCTTTCTCGGGGCGCCTCAAGGGCACCACTGAAAAACGGAATACAGACATGACAAGGACGAAAATGGAAAAGACGACGGCTACTTACCCATCGTCGCGGGCCATCGCGTTTAGGTCCGCACCTGCGCCTCCCTCTAGATCTATTTCCTCTATAGGAGGAAGCGGGAGTGCAGGGCGAACCGTCCGAACAGCCCGGACGACCCTCCTCATCGGGACGTACCTTGGAGGAGGAGGTCCCCTCTCTTCCGGTATAGACTCATAGTCCGGTATGGACTCATAGTCCGGAATGGCCCCAGGGCCCGCCTCGAGGCACGGATCCCCCACCACTTCAAGATAAGCCGGACCATCATCGACCCCATACGCTGGATTGCTGATTGCTAAAATGAAGAAGACACTAAAATTAGTGCAGTGAAAAGTGACAAAGTGACTCTACAAGCCCAGAGCATAAACAATGTACATAGAAATAAGCAAATATACTTGTAAGCAAATGAACTTTAATTAGAAGTAAGATTAGTGTTAGAGATTAGTACCCAGACCTGAATATTAATGATAATTATGTGTTTAAGTAACAGTAATGGAGGAAGCATTACAAAGATAAGGGTATAAGACGAATATTAATAAATTGTGTGTAGATATCCGACTGATCAGAGTTTTATTTGAGAGAAAGTGGAGAACAAAAAGGTTTGTTTTATGATTTCAGATTGGTTTTAACCATTGTGGTGAACTACCTACAAATAGGAATAGGGACTCCGGTCAAGGTAACCACAGGAGCCTTTTGGAAGAGATTGCCGGATACAATCACCTACGCAGCAACCATACCTTTGACCTATCAAGCGATCTGGTATGGAATCCCTCAACAAAACAAGCGAATACCAAACGACCCCTTATGCGGACACAACGAAACCCATGTCTGCAAGATGGCCGTTGAAATAGATGAACTACTGAAGGTTTTCGATGGCGAGCTCACGCTTTTAAGGGAAGCCCTCGATCCACAGCATTGGGGAACCTACAAACCAAGTGTATTGGACCAACCTATGGAACCTCCCTCCACAAGGAAGGATAAACGGGCCATAGAATTCGTTACTGATTTCTTCTCGTGGTGTTGTGGTGTAGCCACAAATCGTAAAGTAGACTCCCTGCGCACGGACGAGCATGATTTACAACAACTATTGTTGAAACTTAGTTTAGGGTTAAATCGACACCTACGCGATGTAGCTAATAATTCCCATTCATTTTTAATATATCACAGGCAAGTCGAACGAAATTTTGCAGAAACTAGGCGCAATATCGACAAGTTGGATCGTATCGACCACAACTTGCGGAATACCATCGATAGGACTGCTGCGCACTCCGATATGAATACTCAACGGGTAATGTTTTATGTTTATAACAATTTATTACGTTTAATTAATTTTGAACGCACAGTAAATAATTTAGAGATTATGAATCAATGTAAAGATCACAAAATTCCGACTGCAGTGGTACATCCTAAAGTACTTCGTCATGATTTATTTATGCTCCTTAAAACGTTAAAACCTGCAGGGCACGAACTTGCAATTCCTATTTACGAAATTTCTCGTTATTATAAATTACCGATTGCGGATTGTACTTTTACTGATTCTAATATTATCGTTAGCCTTCGAGTTCCAATAGTTCCCAGCGACCTTCGATGGGGCTTATTCGAACTTATGACAACCCCTTTCGCTTGGAAAAATGATACTTGTACGTTAATGCATGACACCCTGTATCTTGCGGTGGCATCACCCACCTCAGATAATAGCAAAATTGCAGCCATGCGACCCATTTCCGGGTCCGGGTTACATCATTGTCGACCTTTTCAAGACAAACTTTGCTATTTGCCTAGATTCACAGCTGATAGTAGTTTCGGCCCGCAATGCGCTTATCGCATGTTCACGGGATCAACCGTGGATGAACTTGGAAAACACTGTCCCTTTCAATGTCATACAAGTCAGTCAATGACTATCACAGAAATTCGTGATGATATTTTTACAATTACCCACCCGAAAAATAAAACGATTGTCAGGTGCCCAGACGTAGATACTCCTTTAGACCCTTCGGTCTACAATCAACCGGGAGCCCTTCAAATAAAATTACCCTGTAGTTGTTCTTTACATGTGAATAACAAAGAAGTTATTTCACCCCGTTACCCTTGCACAACCCAAGGCGAAAAGACTCACGAAGTAATTCATATTTTACCAGCTATCTGGTCTAACTTAAAAACTTATATATTACAAGTACACTTATCGGAACCTACTTTTGATAACATGTCGGAATTTTTAAATGTTAATTGGTCAACTTCGATCCCTCATTTAAATTTAACTACTGCTTCTACTTTTAGTCGCATAGAAGACACCCTTGACGCAGCATTAGAAAAAACCTACGGAGACCTTTATGCCTATCACGGTGATTCTGTTTATTTAATTTGGAATATAATTCTATCAGCGGTAGTAGCCTATTTGTTTCATAAAAGAGGTGCCGTATTAATTAATTTAGCTCGTCCGGTTGCGTCCCAAAGTTTCCGAAATCCCCCACGATCGTTTAATCATACACTTTTGGTATCCCTTATGTGGTTTTGTTTAGCTGGTTTTATAATTATTTCCATTTTTCTTATTGCATATTGCTTTTATCGGCTTAATAAAATTAGGAAAATGAAGAATCGTCATATCCCTTTGAAGGAGATATTTGAAGATAACAAATGGATTCAAAATCCGGTTTACAGAAAAACTAAATCTGGTAAGAAAACTGATAAACCTTTAACAGCATGTAGGTTTGCTCGTATCACCACAATCGAAGAAGAACCAGTCGCTGAGACTTCTACAGAGAATTTGAAACTGCCAGTGGGAAAAAGTGTAACATTGACACTTCAATCCGGCTCAGTTTTCCGGCAGGGTACCATCCCGGAAAAATCCACTAGAACTCAATAAATTGATTCACATGGTGGACGGTAATGGAAAATTTTTTATTGTTTTTGAGAGTTTAAGGATACCAAGTTGTAAGTACATTCACTGAATTAAATATGTCTTTTAAGGCCGGATTTACATTATCGCTGTATGTTTTTGATGATGATAAGCGCTATATTTTATGGATTATTAGAATTTTATGGATTATGATTATGAGATTTTATGAGAATTTATGGATTTTGAGATACTCGAGTATTAAGACCCTGAATTTGCAATTTTTCAAAGTATTCCTTCACGATGTTTCGGACTTTCTAAGCGGGGAGAGAAAAAGTGCACTCTCTGCCTTCACGCTTTCAAAATTTTCAGTTATTTCAGTTATTTTACATTCCTAAATTACTTATGACAAATTGTAGATTAGATTTTGGTTAAGCTATCCCAAGGAAAAATTCTGGGATCAGGTGGTCTCCTACATCCGCGAATGAGGACGGATGAGGCTAGATAATGATAGTTTTTTCTAGGAAAACGCATGATGATTGCGTAATTTAAGGCAGTATATGGTATCCTCCTTTTTGGTTTCGTGTCTTCCGTCTTATTCACATAAATAAACGAAGCAACAAAGAAATGAATCAGTCAGCACAGAGAATTAGTTCAAACAAGTTTAAGACGTTGTGTAAGAGTTTTTCAACAAGAAACAGGTCAGAAGTTTAAGTTTAATGGGTATTAATCAACAATTGAATATTAACTAACAAATAGTGAATAATTGAATATCAATTAACAAGTTTAGTGGGTATTAACCAACGATTGAATATTAAGTAACAAGTAGTAAACAATTAAGTAACAATTAACAATCAATACTATTATATAAAGCACAACAGTGTTGTCTGGGTTTACACCCCACCGCTACAAAATTAAAAAAAGGACAGCTCTATATAAACTTCATATAATGTGTGAACGCTGACTTTATTATAAGTCTGGGTGTTCACCCCACCGGTACCAAATAAAAAAAGAGCAGCTCTGTATAAACTTCGTATATCGTGTGAACGCAACTTTAAAAGCTTGTGTGGGCGTGGGCGGATAGGCTAACTTCCACTCTCAGTACAAACTGCGCACAAGGGTGGAATTCTTTGTGTTTGTTTCCGACATTTTGTGTACGTTTTTGTGTAAAGTTAAAAATGTTGTTCTGTGCTGCAAAAAACTGTAATAACAAACTAGGCCAAAGATTCGCTTTATTTACATTCCCGAAAGAGACTGACCAACGTAGAAGGAAATGAGTTAAAGGCTGTCAGGTACAATTATGTCTTCACCGCGGTTATGTCAGGTTGGTTTTTAAAACATTACAGTAAATAGTACGTGTTATACGCTTTTAAATTTATAGTGCCACTTCGACGATTCCGAATTTTATCCCAGTACAACAACAAGAAGATTAAGAAGTGATGCGATTCCAACGATTTTTTATTTAATAATACCATTGCATTTAATACCAAACACAAAAGGTTGGTAATCTATCATTTGTGTTTTCACCTACAGTGAGCACCAAAAGTATGGAACATACCAAATAAAACTGAAATGAATGTTTTTTTCTAAAAATCCCGAAACACGTCAATTTTCTTTTTTAAAAATACACATTGGAATGTCAAAATAATTTTCCGGCCTTCATTTGTTTCTAAGTGATGACGTCATCAGTATTTTGTTTAAATGTCGACAAAGCGTTTTGGATGCATCTTTTATGCCTGATTGCACCGTCGTCACTTAAATAATAAGTGTTGCTTAAAAGTTGAATTGCCATGGATACAATTGTCACCAAGAATTGTATCCATGGTAATTAAACTTTTAAGTGAAGCTTATCATTTAAGTGACGACGGTGCAATCGGGCATTTAATTACTTAAATAAGTAGGTAGTATAAAAATGTTGATACCTTACATAACAAAATTTTCGAGAAATAAATTATTTAATGTTTAATAAACACGCATTCTTAACAAATGTTAAACATGGTTTAATGGTATTAGTATTGATAAAAGAGAATCAGAGGTACCAAGAATCCGTAATCTAAATAAATGCCCAATTGTCAAATATTCAGAAATGTTAATTGTCCTTTACTTGTAATTAACATCAGCTTCATAAATCTGATATGGCTCATTTAACAATTACAAGTAAACGACAATTAACATTTCTGAATATTTGACAACTTGTGGGTACTTGTTTAGATTACGGGCATTTGTTTCTTGGTACCTTTGCTTCTCTTTTATCAGTACTAATACCATTAAACCATGTTTAACATTTGTTAAGAATGTATAGAAATATAAATATCAAATAAAATATCGATTTTAACTGGAATAACAATATTTATTTTGCTTTATACCAAAACGTATTTCGGCATCAATGTGCCATTGTCAAAAGCATTTATAAGAATAAGATATTAAATAACAAATGCAAAATGATTTATACAGTAACTGCTTGATTCTATTATTTTACCACTGCAAGAAGCAGCTGGCCCCAGTCAACCCGTCGGAGGTCAGTCGCTTATCAGTATTTTTAAAAAAGATATTTATTCCAAAATCTTCAGTAAAGGACAATCTAAGAGTTCAATTTGCTCATTCATTAAACGTATGTTGTTTTTTGGGTGTTTATAAATTTCAAAAGCTTCTAAAATATTTAATTTATTTTTGTTATCAGAAAAGTGTAAACATTTAATTGTATTATTAGATGTTAATGTGTGATTTTGTTCTAACAAATGTTTAGCATAATTTGATTTATGTGCATGTTTATATTTGTAACAATGGATATGATGTTCTTTTTGCCTAATACTGAAATTTCTAATTGTTTGACCTATATATACTGAATCACAATGTGAACAATTTAATTTATAAATACCTGATTTTAGCAAATCATTAATTTTGTCTTAAGCATTGAAAAGAGAGTATAGAATATTTTTATTTTTTTTTAAAATGACTATATTTATTTGTGTTATTTATAATTTTAGCAATCTTTTCTGAAATTTTACCAAAATATGGAATTGAAACGTATTTTAGTGTTTTATGAGAGTTATTAATGGAATAAACTTTTTGAATAGCTAATTTATAATTTTTCTTTTTAATTAAAGTGTCAATAAGTGTTGTGTTATACCCATTGCTATATGCAATTTGTTTAATAATTGAAATTTTTCTATTAAAACTATTTTTATCTAAAGGAATTATTAGAGCTCTGTGTACTAAAGATTGATATGCTGCTAATCTTGTAACAGGATGCAAACAGAACATTTATGACCATTGTTCCTTGAAAAAGGCTCCTTTCCTAAAAATGGCTTTAAAAATTTGTAACTTGTAAAAGGGGATACTACAAATAGGACTGTTTTTTTTTAGAAAATCGACACCCTGACACTCCTATAAGCAAAGTTTTTGCGAAATAAAATCATTCATCAGGTTGAATTAACCACAGGCAGTTCTTATTACTTCTCACATATTTATTTTGAAATCTTGACCAATTTATAATTATTTCCAAAATTAGAAAGGTATCATGGTTTTATAGGTCAATTAAAATGAATCAAAGAGGAATGTAAACATTTTTTAAAGTTGTAACGTTTCGATTTATTTAAATCATCTTCAGACAATAGGACATAATTATTATGATATTGATTATGAAATTTCATAAAGAACGACATTTCGAAAACTAAATCTAAAAACGAATATTGTATTTTCTCCTTTTTTAGATTTAGTTTTCGAAATGTTGTTCTTTATGAAATTTCATAATCAATAACATAATAATTATGTCCTATTGTCTGAAGATGATGTAAATAAATTGAAACGTTACAACTTAAAAAAATTTTACATTCCTGTTTGATTAATTTTAATTGACCTATAAAACCCTGATATGTTTCTAATTTTGGAAATAATTACTTCTAACTATGCTTACATTTAGTGGCGCCGGTATCAGGGGGGGCTTGGGGGCTTAAGCCCCCCGGAAATTTTCGGGTAGATGTAAAAGATGTAGATAACTTTTTTTATCACGGTAAACAATTTCCTTTAACTGTGACAAATAACGACTGGTGGACGGTGGTGAATCACATGCGGGTCATTTTAATTTAAAAAAAAAACCGAAATATAAGCTAGCGGTATGTATCTCAGATTTAGTTACATTTTTTCAAGAAAATGAAAACAGTAATTTAAAAAGCATGTTAAAAGAGTACCTCAAGGCTCTAAAATTATGTATGACAATACCCACCACATCTTGTACTGCGGATAGAAGTTTTTTCTGTATTCTCGGTAGTACTATGTCTCAAAAAAAGGCTGAACAGTATTACCATTTTAAATTGTGATGAAATTGCAAATAAATTTATTAACAGACAAAGTCAAAGGATTATTACATTTTCCCAAAATTAGTTTTTGAATATTTTTACTGTCCTGTCGACATAGTTATAATATAACTAAAGTGTTATAATCATATTATGATTATAACACTTTAGTTTTTAAGTTTCTGATGTTTCTTTTATATTTTCTATCTATTATTGATTTCTAAGAATTGTAAGCATCGGTTTATTTTTATAATGTATATTAAAATATTAATTTAACTGTTTTACTCAGTCTCTTTTATTTATTAAATACTTAAAAAAATTATTTTTACTCTTACCCCTCGGCAAATCCGTGAGCCCCCCCCCCCGCGCATTTTGAAATTCCGGCGCCTATGCTTACATTCCGAAGTGGGCGCGGCATGTGCTGCGGGTACCCAGCTAGTTAGTGGTATAAATTAGATCGTAAGAAAAACTAAGTAAAAATTTCTTAAGCGTTGACGTCACTTCCGGTATCCATATTCAAAGATTACCTAATGTGAGCTTTTATCAATTGACAAAACCAATTTTGTTTAAATTGGAAAAACCTAAAAGTTTATTAGATAAACTAAATTGTTCGAATTTCTGCACAGCAGCAGTAAATAAACCTTTGTGTGAATTTATACGTAGTGATGTATCAGAATATTTTTCTTTAATTAATTTAGATAATAAGAGAGAGAAAACAGACATATTAGTAGATGATGGTGAGATCTTTGATTATCAATTTGCAACGCGAAATCACATAACGCGAATGTTTACCTCTGATAGTGAAATTGAGGAATTAATTGACAGAATAACTAGTTTAAGGCAAATACCTTTGTACAATTTATCTTACCCAGATCAGTTTAAAACTATTCTTGGTGGGATTGGTTGTCTTCATGCTAAATTAGCCGAATATATTTACTGGGACGCAATGATTAGATATCAATGGTCAAAGTCACTTGTTAATATGTGTCAAAATAAAAAATTACAATTAGATATAGTCCCTATGGTAGAATTAAGTAAGGTTTTGCATCAAATTAATGATGAAAGTTACAGCCCACCACTCAACAACATAGCATCGTACTATAACCTACCCTTGGTCGAATGTACTTTGTCTAAAGGATCCGCTCTAATTGGTCTACACGTGCCAATGATCCACAACTTATTAAAAGGGTTACGGATGAGAAAAATGCTAACGCCTAATTTCGCTTGGGAAAATTACACCTGCTCTGTAGATGTGCCAGCCTTTAACTTCGCCTTGGTGGAACTCGATTCCCAATGGTCCATCTTATTACCTAAGTGCGATCCATTTAAAGATGAATTGTGTTTGGTTTCTAACAACTACGGAAACCACGCCCTAGGAGTCGCCTGTGTGAAACAAGCTCTAGCTGGAGGTTCTGTGCAACAATTATCAAATGTGTGCCCTTTATCCTGTAAAGATACTAGTGATGCCGTCTAGACAAGACAAGACAAGACTTTACAAAGTCTTGTCTTGTCTTGAATTTTCTAGACAAGACTTGACTAAGTCTAAGTCTAGAATAAAAACTTGTGTTATAGTCTTGTCTAGATATCAAGACTCTAGATTGGTTTCAAGACTCTAGATTAACTATAAGTGATATATTTTAAATGCGCGCGCAGGCGCATTCTGCGGGCCGGATAGCGCGTTTTCAAATTTTATATTAGAGAGTTTTAGCAACTGCCCGTAATGATCACGGTAACGCTAAACGCCAATTTAGCAGCTTGTGCGCATGCGCGTAACGTTATTTAGATACCGGTTTACGGTATTCGAATGTGTTTAGCGTTTGCTTTACCGTTTGATAAATTTAGGGAAGTTTTACTATTTGTATTGGTTAATATGAAGAAAAAACAATAATATTATAAATAATATAAAGAAAAAATATTATAAAGGTTCACATACCTTCTTCACAAGTAAAACCAAAACAATGAGGTTAAGATATCATTTGACGCGAATCTTTAAATGCGTACCAACGGTAACGGTATTGCTAAACGTCTAAAATTCCTACCTACCGCTATTCGGTACTCACGGACTTTAGCGTTTAGCGTAACTTTTAACGGAAGGTTGCTAAAACTCTCTATTGTTTTTTTATACCTTTACCTATCTATAGCTTTTGTTTTTGTTAACATACATTTTTAAATGATTTTGTTTTGAATACTTAATTATATTAGTTGATCAAAGCTGCAGACCCGCAGTGTATTTTTTAATATTTTAATATAACAATTTCTCGAATTATAGAAATATTCAAATAATTAAAGATGTACGATATGCCAACTATCAAAAAATGTATAGGTTAGCTCAGGATAGAGAAGGGTGGAGACGCGCGTCCATAACATAAATGATAATTATAGAAATATTGCTAGAATAGAAGTTTTTAAAATGGGAAAATAATTGAAAATATAATCTGTTGTATCTATCATTATTACATTTATTGATTTATGGAGTACGTAAGTAAGTATCGGTAAACCTTATTCTAAATCTTTTAATTGTTATTGAAACACACCACAACTTACCTACTAGTTAATCTAGAGTCTTGAAAATTGTCTAGACTTTTGTGACAAGTCTTGATCTAGAATAAGAAAGTCTTGTCTTGTCTAGAAATTTCAAGACAAGACTTTTGCCAGTCTTGTCTTGATAATCTAGACAAGACAAGACAAGAGTCTAGAAAGTCTAGATCTAGACGGCAACACTAAAAGATACTGGAAGAAACACCCAATTTCTAGTGCCAATTGGACTCAATAAGTTTTTGGTGACTCATCCCGATAAAAACTGCAAGTACACTGTCCGAGTAGCCAACAAACCTTAAATGCCTCGATTGGAACTCTTTTGGTCACGTTACCTTGCGACTGTTTCCTGAAAGACTACAATGGAGTTGAAGTCAAGCCAACTTATACCTGTCAAGAGGAAAACAAAGACAAACTCGACATCCGGGTAGCAGTTCCCGCCGCTTGGATTCGATTAGAAGGTCTGAAAATTCCACCTTATGGAGACTCTAGTCCTAAGTTTGCTACCTTGAGCACCTGTTTAAACTACAAATGGCTACAACAGTACGAGAATCATATACCTAAGTCCGATACTGTTTCCCTTTCCCTAATTGGAATCCTTTACTTTATTGTAACTTCCCTAGCTATTCTTGGATTTTTCCTACATCGACTAATCCAGAACCAATTCCTTAATTACCTTCCTTTGAGCACGGTATCACGTAGACCGTCTGCTCCGGCCTTTTCTTCAAGAAGAACCCCATCACCCCCGAGGACGATTCCTCGACGAACCCCGTCACCTCCAAGGACCCTCGCTCGACGACCAACGTCGTTACGTTTGGATGGACCGCCTAGAACCCGGTTCGCCCCAGATTTACCTCCTCGAAACCCAACCCCAGAGAGTGCCTATCTACAACCTGTCGAAGGCGCTAAAGTATTTGTGCCTCCTACCGAAAGTACTAACGGATACATACCCTTAAGCCAACTGATGCAGTCTGGAGGACAAGTTTACAGTTCACCAACGGAAGAATACCTGCCTATGTCAAGTCCAGGAGGACCACGCCCCACGGCGTACCTGTAAATCAACGACCTTCAAGCATAGTAGTCCGTATTTTTATATGGGATACTTTTAAACCCCCAGACACATGCGATGTACAACGGAGTGTTCCCGTTTTGTACATTTTGGTGGTTTATATATGTTGTAGGATTATCAAAATTTGTTCCTAATAGACAAAACTACACCAAGTTGAAATTTCTTCCCTTACTTACACCTCAGCATCATTCAGTAAATCCAGTTCCTGCGAAGAGGTCAAAATTAGGCTTCCCATATTATCCGATGAAAGTCCCCAAGGGTTTTCAAAACGCCCCAAGAAAACGTTACCCATAAAATGGGTGTTCTCCTTTTATAATTTCTATTGAACTCTTTGGAAATTAAACTTAACAAACCCCTCCGCTAGCAGCATACATACAAACGCATACATCAACCGAAAATTTATTTTGTGAAAGCAAGTGTTTCGCGAAAATTAGTGCTATTAAAATTAAATAACCCCTTCAAAAGAAGTGTTTCTCAAAGGTTTCCTCGACCATGTTTAATAACAAATTGTGAATATAATAATAATTAATTATAAAGTGTTACTTACCACTTGTAGAAGAATTCATGTTCACTGTTAACTGTGTCACCGTTGAACTAACACTAAAAACCGAGTTGAACGTTTACTAGTGCGTAAAATTTGCGATTATAACGGTCAAAAGCGATAACGGCCTTATCGTCATCCTGTTGTTCGAGAGTGTTGCGGAAATTAATATTTTAATTTGAAAATAACGAATTGTCTAATTAATTTGATATATGTATACATTGTAATATTTAATAAGGGAGATTATGGTCTTTGTGGTTTTTGAAAACCGCAAAACGTGATTGCATACCGCAAAACGTGCTTATGCAAACACACAAAACCACAACAGTACTAGGATGCTAGGATAAACAGAGGCTATTATTTTTTCAAATTAGAAATCGTTATCGGAAATGCATAATTAATAAATATTCATAATTACGAACTAGATTACGTTCGAAGTTTTCTATATACCTCTCTTTATCGCTGGATTCCTTTTTCCTTTTCTATTTTTATATTTTTTTATATATTTTGATGTTTGAATTTTATATACGTGTTTATAATCTTAGTTTCCACGTACATACAGAGCTAAAAAGAGTTCGCCCACGCGACAACAACTTAGATAACTTTATGCGTTCTCGCAAACAAGTTCATTCATGAAAATTCACATGATATTTTCGACTCTTTGGCTTTCTATGTATTAGGATCGCATGAATAGTTTTAGGTATTATTTTTTATTCTTTGTTAAAGGAACTTGTTTCCTGACAAGACGACGAGATTAGAATCAATCACGCCAGTGCCGTAGTCAGTATATTTTCACTTCGGGAGAAGTGTCCCTCTTTTAGTACCGGGGGAGATTTGTCACGTATAATAATTGATTATCTAATATTGGTTATCTAATAGTTAATTCGTACGTTCCTTTGTTCATAAATTTAAGGTGACCTTTCTTCACGGAACTTAGCTTTCCGCTATGAATAATTATCCCATAATTATCCTTAGATCACGCATGATTTATAATATTTGACGAGTCGTGCCGGATCTAGGTAAACCAACGCGTACGTTCTTTTAACCTTTGAAAGATCATGGCCAACGAGTGATTGTTCTATTCTTTTGCGTTAATGATTTTGAGTATAAATACTGTGTCTATGAGGCATTCTGGGCAGTTCGATCAGAGTCAGTTGTGACACGTGAAACGACCCCAGAACATCTCAAAGATGACCACCTACCATATTGTGTAAGTTTACTTTCAAATATATTCTTTTAATTGTATTTATGCTTTTATTATGTCTTGCAACCCTAAATCATTCGCAAGCTACACCCTATAAAACCAAATGCGACAAGAGTGTGGTGACTTTCCCCGTGTACAAACCCGTGACGGCAAGACGTAAGTTATTGGCGGTCCTAAACGCATTAGCGTATCACATGTGCGATGCACTGCTTGAAAGGGAATTAGCTTTTGCCAATTCATGTACTGATTCAGATTGGAACAACATATTTAAATTGCGTGCTATATTCATTGATGGTAGAGATCATGATTTATTGTTGTTCCGTAATAAAGTAACGAATTGGCCAGGAATTGATTTCTTGATAACTTATTTGCCAAAACTTGGATTTCCAATTCCTCAAGCTTCTCAAGAACGGTTACAATACATTAAAGTCTTGCTGCAGTAATGGCAGATCAGTAGCAAGCCCAATAGTAGAGTGCTCGAACTGTAAAAATGCGCTTAAATAAGAAGTTAGTGGGCACTTTAGAGTGAAAATACTTGAACTAGCCAAAATTGTTGCTTATGCCCTATGGATTCAAAATCCGAAAGTCGTCAAAAAATCGTCCAGTGCATAACGGCACAAATCAAAAAATTCGAAATAACTACGCCTTCGGTAACTTTAGATGATAGAGTAGCTTACTGCCAAATATCAAAATTTTCTTTGTGTACTTTGTATTTTTAAAATATGAATGAAATTTGTTAAACCAATGGTTGTCAATGGGGAGCCAAAAATAAAATAAACGTTTTCTCGGTTTCAGATCATCGCAAAATGCATTAATTTTTCAACTTTTTTCGCTTTACACGCTATTATCTCGCAAACTATTAATCTAGCACGAAAATTCGTTGGCTATAAAATGTGCATCGTTCTGTAAGAACGGCAAAGGTTTTTAAATTTTAATTTTTAGAGTTATATTAAACGAGATATTTCACTAAATCCAGAATAGTGTCAAATAATCTCAAAATTACAGCGGTCGACTCTCGATGCGTGAGTCACGGACCCTCGCTGCTCCCACCATCATATCCTTCGGCATGCACACGCGCACTCCTCCCGCAGCAACCAAAGTCTGGTATTCGAAATTTATTTGGGCTTAGAGGTTTAAAAACAGTAATTAATAAAACAAAAGTACAAGTAAACAGTTGTAATATTTATTTTTTTCTATAGCAGATGTTAAAGTGTGCTTTGTTCGACTAAAAATAGTTGATCAAGTATTACTTTAACCGCAAGGGTAGATAAAGTAACACTTTAACCGCAAGGATAGATAAAATACTTTAATTTTCTGGAAACTCCATGGAAACCGAATGGAAACCTTTGCTACTGAGATTTTCGGGTTTAATATAATCTAATTTTAAATTGTTTTTTTACAAATTTTTCTTATTTTTTTAACATCTGCTATAGAAAAAAATAGAATTTTATACACGACGATAAAATTTAATTATCGACTCGCGAAAATTAATTCATTCGCGATTTCATCGCGCGTGAATTAACACTTTCCGCTTGTCGATAAAATATAATTTTATCGTCTTGTATAAAAAATAACTATTATACACTAATCACTCTCAGAATCTTCTTCAATAGAAATAGTTACCGATTGCTGATTACGATAGATTATACTGTTTTTACATGATTTTTGCCCCATGCAATAACAGGAGCCAATACAAGTCATATTTTTCTTTTTGCACGAGCACACTTTACTGGTCAATCACAATCTTAAACAATTTATTATAGAAACTTTTTCGACGACCGTAACAATGTTACCAGAATCTGATTCCAGAACATATCTCATTTTTGACGCCATGTCCGTTGTGCAGGGTCTAGGCAAGCCTGTTAAAAAGCCAAGACATTTAAAGATTATGCTAACATATTTAAATGCAATAATATTTAGGAATAAATACAACGCACATAGGATAGACGTAGTTTTTGATCAATATATAGAGAAATCCATTAAAAATTCCACTCGTGTTAAAGAGGATTCGAACCAACAATTAATAGAATGATAGATACGACAGATACTGCGTTACCGCACCAGTGGCATTTATTTATTCATTCAGTTGTTAATAAAAGGCAGTTGACAAACTTCCTATCGAATCAGCTGATCGCCTATTCGAACACAATCAATATACAATTCGCTACAAGTGGTGGATTTTCTTCTGTTTTAGACTATAAAACAAATTTTCAACTTGAAGATTACCTATTAAGTTCAAGCCATGAAGAAGCAGATACAAGAATTCTGCGTCATATTCTATACGCTAAAAAAGCTGGATATAGGATATGCATAGTAGACTGCAAAGATACAGACGTGTTGGTGCTTTTAGCCCATTTCAAGGAACATCTTACACCTGAAGTTTGGATGAAAGTTGGAAACCAGGATGCACTGCGTTTTATTCCGATTCACACCATTAATATGAACCCTTTACTCTCTACCTGCTTTTCATACATTGACGGGTTGTGATACGACAAGCCATTTCAGTGTACTGGGAACGAAATGTTGCTGGAAGATATATTTGTCTTACTATGAGTTAGTTGAAGGCGTTGGTGTGGAAGATTTAAATGAGAATTTATTTAATAAAATGCTCAACTTTGTTTTAAGATTGTACACCAACAATACCGATATATCTTCCATCGATGATCTCAGATCAATACTTGCAATCACTAAAACAATAGACAAATTACCTCCAACAGAAGATAGTTTGAAACAACTTTGTTTGCGGTCCTACTATCAAACAAAAATTTGGCTCAATAGCAATTGGAACCACAACCCGTATTGCCAAGCATTTTGGAGTATGGTTCGAAGATTGAAGATGATCAAATAGTACCCATTTACAAACACAAACACAACCAGCAGTTCCTGAGGATCTCTCAGTATTTTAACTACTTACTTGTCGTTGCAAAATTTTGAATGCGTTCATCTAATAATTATTATTAACACAATAAATTGTTTAAGATTGTGATTGACCAGTAAAGTGTGCTCGTGCAAAAAGAAAAATATGACTTGTATTGGCTCCTGTTATTGCATGGGGCAAAAATCATGTAAAAACAGTATAATCTATCGTACTCAGCAATCGGTAACTATTACTATTGAAGACGATTCTGAGAATGATTACTGTATAAAATAAATATTACAACTGTTTACTTGTACTTTTGTTTTATTAAATTACTGTTTTTAAACCTCTAAGCCCAAATAAATTTCGAATACCAGACTTAGGCTGCTGCGGGAGGAGTGCGGGTGTGCATGCCGAAGGATATGATGGTGGGAGCAGCGAGGGTTCGTGACTCACGCATCGAGAGTCGACCGCTGTAATTTTGAGATTATTTGACACATTCTGGATTTAGTGAAATATCTCGTTTAATATAACTCTAAAAATTAAAATTTAAAAACCTTTGCCGTTCTTACAGAACGATGCACATTTTATAACCAACGAATTTTCGTGCTAGATTAATAGTTTGCGAGATAATAGCGTGTAAAGCGAAAAAAGTTGAAAAATTAATGCATTTTGCGATGATCTGAAACCGAGAAAACGTTTATTTTGTTTTTGGCTCCCCATTGACAACCATTGGTTTAACAAATTTCATTCATATTTTAAAAATACAAAGTGCACAAAGAAAATTTTGATATTTGGCAGTAAGCTACTCTATCATCTAAAGTTACCGAAGGCGTAGTTATTTCGAATTTTTTGATTTGTGCCGTTATGCACTGGACGATTTTTTGACGACTTTCGGATTTTGAATCCATAGGGCATAAGCAACAATTTTGGCCAGTTCAAGTATTTTCACTCTAAAGTGCCCACAAAAGTGAAATTCTCAGCCGCTTGGCACTCTACTACAAGGCCCAGCATTGCCCCACCTCATGAGCAGGGTTGGGCTGACTGGGCTTTAGGGTTTATAAACCTACAACGACGAAATGCTCAGCAACCTGAAGTGGTCGTACCCAGAGCTGTCTACGACCCCAATGCCCCATTGATAGGAATGCTTGAAGTTCCACCACTTGATAATGGTGAAAGTTATGAAGCAAATCCAATCGCACCAGGAACATTCTATCGGACCATACATGGAGCTAGAACATACAACCTACAAACTGAAGTTGATAAGGCAGTCAATTACCTGTACATACGCACATATGGCAAGGTAATTGATTCAAAGTATCACGCGTATTGTTCGGCACTGTTAATCAACTTTTTTGATGAGTGTAGATTGATTGATAATACAGTCCGAAGGCAGAACATGTAAATAGCCATCCCCAGGCACATGGACGATCGGATGCGTCCATCATTCATATACTCAAGCGACAACTTGAGTGTTATACGTAATGTAAATCGAAACATCCGAGGGATAGCCACGTATCGCGCATGGTGGAATCCATTTAAAATTGGCGAGGAACATCTAGATGATTCGGTAAACTCCAACCCCCTTCTGTCTGCCCAACCATCTATCAAATGGTATTATTTAATTGTGCCGACTACAGCATTCGTTCTGATCGGCGGGGCCATGATATGGTATATGTAACGTCTGTCACAGCGCCAAACGCCTACTACTACTATCCTCAGTGCTGTGAAACCACCGACGCAGCCTTTAGAAACCGTCATAAACCAAAGATACCGACATATCAAGAAGTTTCGATGCCATGTTCGACATGGAGAAGAAGAATATTATCGAACAATGTATCCAGCAAGTAAGCAAACTGCATACTTACTTGAGCTGGATCAAATAAATGCTGGTATCACCAGCCAGTTTATCATAATACTTTGACATTATACTTTCACAATGCAAATCTGATGACTAACAATATCGGGTTTCATGAGAAAATTATTGGGGGGTAAATAAACAGTGCGAAATAAAATATGAATTATATACCGGAAAATGCCAGATAGGGAAAGGACAAACCAGGGAGGAATACGTCCTAGAAAAATATGTGTTATTTCAGCAAGTAGATGAGACCAGAGATGAGGCTACCATTATACGAATTTTGGCAGGTCAAATAGGTGTAGAGATTAATGAGGAGGTCATTAAAAAGGGCACACAAGATTTAGAGGATATCATGATGATTGTGAGAAATTATGATAGAATAGATGAAGATAGAAAGGAAGGAAACAGGTTGAGAAATGCAGGGGGAAATAATTATGATGGAAGTTGGAAAAGAAATTATAGCTGGAATAATGGTAATTACAATCGAGAGAGAGTTAATGGGAATTTTAACAGAAGAACAGCATTTAATAGGAATAATCAAAATTATAATAATAGAGAAAATTACAATAATAATGGTAGAAGTTATTATAATAACAATAACCTGTACCTCAGCACAACTATTATCGATGCCCTTCTGTATGTTTCGTCTAAACACACATTACAGTTTCAGATTCTACCGTGTCAGCTGTCGACCGACTTGTTACATCATGAAATCACATGTTTCACCGCATCTGTGTCGAGTAGTGGAATTGACTACAGACATGCTCCAGCTTTCTCTCGAACTAGGCATGTCCGAAGTGTTGAAAGGACCATGTTAAAAAAATGCTCTCTTAAGGTGCATTTTCGTTGACGCATCTGGCAGCTGCGTTTGGCGGCTGGCACTGCCTATATGGAGGTTAAGTGCAAACGTTTTGATTGCGGCGTACAGCGGCCGCGTCTGAAATATAAACGCCGGGCGGCTGCGTTCCGACCGCTCGGTAGACAGTCAGATCTGGGACGCTGCGAGGACTGGTCGTTAATTATCTTGGAAAATGAATTCGTTTACTTCAGAAGAGAAGATGTATTTCCTATCAACGTGAAAGACATTACCATAATGTATAGAGGCTTGCAAACATTTGGAGTGGAAAATACCGAATTAGATGTTTTAGAATTTGCTAAAATTAAACGAAAAATTCGTGGCAATGGAAATATTTGTGAAAATAAAAAAAGGCGATTAACACACTAGCAGTAAACATGATAAACATGTGCTTATCTGTTTTAATAACAGCGAGTTTAGTACTATATAACCGCTGCAATTTTGCTATTTAAATATAAAATTATTCCACATCTACACAGCCAAGATGAATACTAGTAACGAAGTTGATAACAACTACAAAGAAAAGTTCATGCAGATTATTGTGCCAGGAAAAGGGGTACAACCCTTATTTCTGCAGAATCTCTGCATGTTAACGATTTGCATAAAATGGACTCCCGACCAAACGAACCACGACTCTACTGAGTTACCTCTTTCGTTGAAGCGCAAGATCCGAACTGAATGGCGTGATATCCAAACCAGGCTGCATGAATTTTTAGACAAGTGGATCAACTGGGAGAATCGACATAGAGAAGCGTTCAGGTATGTGCCCGAATGGTTTTTGAATCACCTGCCTTCATTTATTCAAAATTTAAGAATTCATAATGGTGGTCTATCACAAGTAGACAATTATGTTAACTTTTTAGAAATTTTACATCATATAAATTAGGAAAGTGAGGGATCTAGATACCTGAACCGGCGCATACTTGAATTGTTTGTTGTTAACGAGCCCTTGTATGTCATTTTTCGCGACTATAAGGTTATAGATGCGCGTAGAATGGCTACAGGGTACATCTGTGTTTCCAGCCATTTATAATTTCCTTTAAAACTAAATTCTTTAAATAACACGTTCCGCCATACATCCTTTGGTTGAACTAAAAGTAGAATAGTGATTAATACCATGTTGATTTATAACTTTTTTCATTTGAGAACTGTAGAATTCGGTTCCGTTATCGGTCTGTAGATTCCTTGGAATTCGTTTATCTTGCTTTAATATTCTTTCAAAAGCAGTTGCTACATGTTTTCCCGTTTTATTTTTTAAAGCATTCGTCCATACGTATCTTGAGTAACAATCTATAATTACAAGAATATAATTATGTCCACGATGACTTTTCGCATAAGCACGCATGTCCGCTAGGTCTATTTGCCAGAGATTATCAAATCCTTTACATGCAACTTTTTGTCGTTTGAAATTTTTTCTCACCGACTTGTGAAGCTCCTCTATCACCTCTCGCTTCCCATTCGCTGAACCGCTTCATCCGCTAAATAGCGCATTATTCGATTTTTTTGGAGCACAATAAGGCTTCTTCCACTATAGTGCATCAGTTATTTATACAATCGACCCCTTGCATGTAATTTCCCAAGATCGTTATCCAGCTCTGCACAATTTAGTTTTGAGGGTTGAAGTTTTCAAGAGACTTCATGATTTATCAATCGTGAGTACTAGCGAAGAAAGTGATTCGGACGGATCTGAAGATTCCGAAAATGAAAAAATGCCTCCCGTTCGCAGGAGATTGTCATTCGAGCACAACCCTCGGTAGCGTCACCATGGTTCCGGTAAAGTTGTTAGTGGCTTTGGCTGCCGTTTACGATGGGTTTCTCTATGTGCTACAACCGCCAAATTCCATTTCCGCATCTATAACCTATGATCGTAATATGAGTAACGCTAATTGGTATAAAATGAACAACTCCGTCTTGGCTGAAATCCCTGTATTTAAAATACCTGTGAGAAATTTTACTGAAAATGGTTTATTAACGTTCAAGATAAAATTCCAAGCACCTACATACGCAGTAACTTCCAATTGGCAAACTATTAAGATAAGTGATGATGTGTTTAAGAACTGTACTGGCTTTAACAATTCCTGTTGGGTATCTGTAATTATTCTAGGAAGTGTACTATTACACATAGCGTCACTATCTATAGCATATAGGTTTACGAACATTTTTAGCTGGTTTAAACGAACCAATGGGTAGAACCCTCGTTAGCAAAAACCACCAAGTTTAGCTTTAGCATTACAACTAGCTTTTTATATTTTAATTTAAGAGTGTTTTAACTTTGATAATATGTTATCAACTGCTTTAGTAGGCACTATAAAGGAATAAAAATATATCTTTGACTTTCATGCCTCTATTAGGACAGGAAGAAAATATAAACCACTTCAAAAATCAAAAATATGTAACCCTAAATATATTTTCTAAAGTAAAAACCCAAAATCAAAATTATAATCCAAGTCAAAATATTAACAAGAACTCGGTTCAGAGAAGTTTTAATAAAAATACTTCTTATTATAATATAAAAGTACCACACGCGTACCATATATTTTAATTCAAAAAATTCCTTAAACGATAATATCAGGAAATAGGATGGGCTTATGTCTATATAATAGATGTAAAATTTGCAAAATTTTTAAAACATGACTGAAGTTGAATTATTAATCATATCAGTCGCCGATATATCGAAATTTAAATTTACTAATAAAGGTTACAGTAATAAAATTTATACTTTTAATCGTAATACTAAAGAATTAAGTTTCTACTACAGATATAATTTCTAAGAATATAAAAAAACCATTACAGTAAAAGACTGGAATTATCGTGATGGTGATTTAATTCAATTAAAGGTGCTGGATGTTTCAACTAACAAATTGTTTATTGTTGTAAACATTTACGACCCCTAGACGTTTTTACAAAAGTGCTCCCACTGTGGGTTTCAAGGCTGTCCTTTGGGCTATAATTACTGCGAAATCGCAGTTAAAGGGAATTATCTTCAAATACTAACTCAATGTAAGTATAATAATGATTTTCTTGTATTTTAATCTCACCAATGCTTATTTTTAGCATGAATAGAAGAATAATATTTCCTCTAAGGTTCATTGGGGGCAATAATCTTGAACTAATTCGATACTATTATTTGGGCTCCGATATTGAAGCTGACTTTCAAATGGTTAATATGGAAAATCACCGTAAAAGCGTTATCTTGAAGATACCACGTCCTGGACTAGAAGAATTATTAATATGTGACATCGAGTGTTTAGGGCTCGGATTTTTAGGCACTAAAAATGTTCAAAATAGGCAGGCAAATAGGTATTCCAAATTTTGATTATAGGCACTAAATGGGCCCTGAATAGTCAAAATAGGCAGCGAAATAGGCACGCAAAAATTAAAATGTAGGCAATAAATAGGCATCGAACAGTTACTATAAGAATAAAAATATTGCAATTGCAATAAACCACTTTTCCATCAATAGTGAAATTCTTATTGTCTTTCACTAATCGACGTAACATGGCACTTAACACTAACTTTTTCTTTGCCCATTTTAAATCTACAAACGTTCACTTCCCTTGCAAAAGCACAACTGTAGAATAACAACCATAAACATTTCTGGTTCCCTTTCTTTTCCCTAAAGCAAACAGAATAGTACATTAACAAATAAAAATTTATTTAAATTCTTAGAAGGAAAATAAACGGTATATCTACAATGAAGGGATTAAATAAAGTACCCTTAGAAAGGAGCACTAAAAGAAATATCTATACTTTAGTACCTGTTCATGGAAATTCCAAGATGCATAACTATGACAGGTCTTGTAAATTTTACTTGCAGCTGGGTTGCAAAGAGGATTAAAAATTTGCATAAATTATTTCTTGAAATTATTTTTAAACTCCCGATGCACCAAAAAAATTACGAAATTAGGCAAGTTATAGGCAGACACATCGTAAAATAAGCCAAAAAGGCACTATAGCTGAAAATAGGCACATAATGTGAAAAACAGGCACTTTAGGCAAAATAAAATGCGGTTTAAAATAATCGCTGACACGAGAAACGGATTTTAGTACAAAAATTATTTAGCGGCCTGTACGGAATCAAAGTAGGCAAATGCCTAGAAATCCGAGCCTTAGTTATGACCAAACAATTCAGTTTTTGCTTACTCATACACATTTTTTAAGAAAAACTTATACCGCAGATTAGAGGTAAATATTTTAGAAATTATAATTGTAATGTATTTTCTATACTTTATCCAATAAAAAATGGTTTAGAATAGAGTTTTTTACTTCCTGATGTAATTCTCTGAATTAAGCTAATCGATCTTAATATTTTCATGGAATTCTTTTAAGTACAATGATGCAAATTAGTTATGTGTGTTAATTCATTGGAGTAAGATGTATACCTTTATCGCTTTTAGCGCCCAATAAATTGGGAGCTAAAGGCGATAAAGATACGTGTCTTATTCAAATATCACGTGATTTCATTTGTGGTTTTGGTAAGTATATAGATTTCATTCCGCCTAAAAATTATCAAAAAGTTACAATGAATACTGCTGACCGTCTTTAAAGAAAGTTATTTTAATTTTTTATTAATATGTAATTTTTTATAGAAATAAAGTCAAATAGGTGTAAATGTTCTTAGCGGAGTTTTGCCCCCAGGAACCGTAAGTAATTCATTATTTTATTTACATGTATTTTAAGAGAAAATTTTAGGATCCCACCCAGGTGTGTTTATTGCTGGTCTCTGTACCGCCTGGGGGGGGGGGGGCTACTTGGCCATCCATGCCCCATCATCATCAATTTCCAATGGCAGGGATGGGCCTGCAGTATATACAAGGACACCATCCATGAGGGGGTCTATTTTATGACCAAGTAAGTTTTTTTAATTTTTTAGCATTAACAAACACTAATTACCTTTATTTTTGCAGCGAGTCCTAGTTGAGTAAAAGTCGTAAGTTTTTTATTTATTCTCATAATATGTTATGCCCATAAGCAATATGGGGATTAGCCAAGAAGATTGCAATCCAAAAAACGGCCGCGCGAACCCTTATTAGCAGTAAAAAAAGAGAGTTAAGGAATAGAAAGCGATCCAACCCTTTAGTGGCCGTGAACGTGCCCCTAAAAGAAATTCAATAATAAATAAAACCACTCAAATAGCCGTAAACAAATGTATGCTGTGTAAGACAAAACCGTTGAAAAGCTGCAAAAGCATGAGGCGTGCAACGGACGAAGTATATAATATTTAAAATGGCTCATGCAAACTACGGTCATAGGAATGAACGTTAAAAACATTTCCAGGAATAAAGCAGTCTTGAATTCAGACTTTGTTATCAGGGGGGGCCTTGCAATATTTGGGCGGTGCAATATTATTTTGAAATAGAAATTGTATTAAAGCACATACAAATTGTAAATTCGAACGCAAATAATGCTAAGAAGTGCAAACAGAATGCAGCCTTTAAAAACAGCGGAGTTGTGGATCAAACGTGCGGCTCTGTGTTATAGGTGACCGTGAGCGGATGATGAATGTTTGGAAAACGCATCGGTGCAATACTGCAAGGTAGTCTAAAGGGTGAAATTAAATTACCATATTAAATCGGTGCTAATATTGTAACATTAAGTCATCAAGCAGCGATACGAGTAAACAATTCAAAAAAGTAGTTGAGAATGTTATGGCAATCAGTAACGTAGCCAGCATCGTAAAAAGTACAGATAATGACAAGCGAGCCTATCATAAAGGTATTTTGTCCAGCAGGAGGTTGGTAATCGAGTATCCGAATTAGTAATAATTTGTAATAATAATTATGGAATGTTTTGTATCTTGTACTGGAATCCACGCTAATACGCAGAAGCATCGTACTTAGCAGAGCATTGTGCGAATGCGTGCACGCAGTCAACCATTTGCAATTATGCCGTTCGTACAAGAGTTTTATCGTCACCGAAAAGTAGAAAGAAAAGGAGCGTTAGCATTGAAATTTTGGAGGCTGGTGGAAGGGGCCACTAGCGACACGAGGAGGGATATTGAAGAAGGGCGGTTAGGGTTGGAAGTCGCACGAAAACTTCTAAGGGACAATGGTTACAGTGAGTGTGTGATAAACCGGCACAAGGAGACCAGAAATATAAGGAGCAAAATGATCAGGGAGAGGGAGAAGCTGCAAGATGTGTTAAGAAGGCGGAGGAGTAAGTATACCGTATAAAGGTAGGAAACGTAACTAATTCAAAACGAATTTTGCAGTGTCGGAGCTGGTAGATCAGTGAGAGGAGATGAGCGTGGTCGAGGAGGGGAGGTCGATGAGCGTGGGCGAGGAGGAAGAGATGGGAGCTGAAGAGGAAGATTGGGTAGAGGAGGAAGAAGAGTGGGAAGCGGCAGCATTTGAACATTGCATTTGAAAACAAATGGATTGGTCGAGGTGGTTCTGTTCCGTGGCCTCCACGGTCACCCGATTTGACACCCCTAGATTTTTATTTATGGGGCCCTATGAAGAGTATGGTATACACCAATGAAATACTTGACTTGGAAGATCTTCGTAACCGTGTTGATGCAGCTGCGACGACAATTCGACGGCAAGAGCAGAGCTGAGCTCACTACTAAGCGTAGAAAGCCCGGCCGTCATTTTTTTGTAACAATAGATATTTGTAGTTATTATAATTGTGTTCGTGAAGACGCACACGTAAGTTTAAGTTCGTTTTTTATGTTGAATGTGCCTGAGTTTATAGATGATGTTCGTGACGTTATTATTTGTTTGTGGCCTGATTGTCGTATTGATGTTCAAAGTTGCCAGTCTCCTAAGAGTACTATTAAGTATATTAGTAAGGAAGATCGTGATGTTTTTTATAATTGTAAATTTTCTGATTTGCATTTTAATTATCGGGCTGTGATTGGGCTAGGAATTCAAGTAGTTTCCGTTTTGCCGATCCGTTTGTTTTGGAACATCGGTTTCAGTATAGATTTTTGCAAATGTTGTTCCGTGAGATGCAGATGGAAAAAGTAGGGCCGGGCAATTTGAGAAAATTGGATTTTTTGTTTGGTGTAGCTTGGGCTGATAATTGTATATTGAGGTGGAATGATTTTTTGAAGGGTAAAGAATTAAAACGTAGGCAGTTGTATTTGTATGGTGATAGTAATATTGGTAAAAGTACTTTGGTAGAGTTGTTGATTGGTCGGTTGAATAAAGAGCGAGACTTTGTGTTCAACAACAGGGCGATAACTTCGAACAACTGTTGTAAATAAAATAAAAAAGTTAATTGAGAAAAATTGTTTAAAAAAATTATATCTCTCTTATGATGCAACTTTTGTTAAGGACTTTTAGATTTAATCACCTTCTTTTAAGGTGATTAATCACCCCTTAAAAATAAAATCATAAGACCGCAAACACCCTGTATATAAGACTCGCCAACCGTATAAAAACCCTATTATTAAAACTATTATTGTACTACTCAGTCGTTGTTATTAAAAGCTAGTCATCACTAAACTCTGGTTTTATTCATCTGGTAGTGTTGAACGTGTATAGATACATTACATTGGTGTCAGAAGATTGTGAAAGTGTGGTAACGGTCACAGTAATTGTGAAACAACCTATATCTATATCAGAAGACTTTGTGAAACTTGTTAACGGTCACAGTAGAAAAACTATTGTGCAAACTGACAAAATCAACTTCAGAAGACTTATGAAAATTTGGTAACGGTCGCAAGAAATCATTGTGCAAACAGCCGAAGTCAACTTTCCAAAACCGAAAACTTCAATTTCAACTTTGGTGCTCCCTCAACAACCAGTTGGTCTGGGATAGCTTCCAGCTAGCAACACAACCGTCCATTGGAAACAGCGAGTGAAATAAGCCCAAAAAAACACCGTTGAAGCTTTCATCGTATCGATCAGTAGGTTATCTGTGCCGGTTCTAGAATCAGGCCCCGCCTTCCACCGTGAATATCAGGTGAACGATAAGAGTAATGAGGCAGGTGAAAGGTGGTCGAGCAGGTGCGTGTGGAGGTGTTGCGATTGGGCGGGGTGGTGTTGATTGGGGGTTGTGATAAGGAGGTGAGAAAGGGGTTTGAAGTGGGTGGAGAGAGAGGTTTGAAAGAGTGAGGTGGATTGTGGGGAGTGAGAGGTGAAAGGTGAAAGATAGCGGGTGAAAGGTGAAAGATAGCGGATGAAAGGAGTTGGTTGTTGTGGGGAATGGGGTCAATGGTGATAGATGCGAGATGCAAGAGGCAAGTAATGGGGAGTTGGGGAGTGAGATAAGAGAGCGCGAGAGGCGAATGTTGGGTAAAAATGGGGAGTGAATGAGAGTTGAATGACCTGAGGTGCTATAAATGGGTCAGTTAAATGTGTGTGTCTCAGTAAATGTTGATTCACGGGGAAGGTGTGGTCAACGCGTTGATCAACAAGCTTCCGGTAGAGTTGCATGTGACGGTTATCAGTATTGTGGTCCTGGGACAAAATTGGAGAAACGTTTGAGTCGAGGTGATCGAGGTATAAATCCGTTGGATGCAGCGTGTCGCGAGCACGATATAGCATATAGAGATTATAAGGATTTGGAGAGTCGTCATCGGGCTGATAAGATTTTGGAGGATACGGCTTGGGGTCGTGTAAAATCGCGAGATTCATCGTTTGGTGAGAAGGCATCTGCTTGGATGGTAACAAATGCAATGAAGGCGAAAAGAAAGATGGGAATGGGTGTTAAATCGAAGTCGAAGAAAAAGCGGTCAGGTGCAAAGTGCAGTGGTGGTAGAATTTCGTTCAAGAGTGGATTTTTAAAGAGAATGAGAAAAATGGTAAAACAGGGTAGTGGTGGTGGTGGAGATACAAAAAGTGTGATTAAAGATGCATTGTCTGCAGCTAAGCGAATAATAAAAGAGGTTGGTGGAAGAAAGAGGGTGAAGATTCCTCGGGTAATTCCAGTGCCGAAAGAAGGAGGTATATTACCTTTAATTCCAATATTTGCAGGGTTAAATGCGTTAGGGGGATTGGCAGGTGGGATAAGTAATATTGTGAAGGCTGTGAATAGTGCTAAGGAGGCGAAGAAACAGCAAGATGAGGGTTCTCGGCATAATAAAATGATGGAGGCGATAGCAATGGGTAAAAAGGGGAGTGCGCTTTATTTAAAGCCGTATAAGAAAGGAAGTGCATTGTATCTGAAGCCGTATAATAGATCAAAAAACTAGATAGGCTACCTCGAAGAGCATTAACAAACGTAGATTTGCAAAAGTATGCGAGAAATGTGCCGTATTTCAGAGGTGTGTATATGCGTAATGATTTGCCTGCAAAGCCGTTAAAAAATGAGAGTGCAATAGTGAACTTGGACGATAGAGAGGGTCCGGGAACGCATTGGGTGTGTTATCGCAAACGCGGTTTAAAAGTTTGGTATTATGATTCGTTCGGAGACTTGCAGCCACCTTTGGAATTGAAACGGTACCTTCGAGGTAGTGAGATATTTTTTAATTATGAGAATCAGCAGGATTATAATACGACTAATTGTGGTCATTTATGTTTAAGATTTTTGTATAAATAGAGTGTTGGAGGGTGCGTTATTGTCAGTTGTTGTGTGAAAAGGGTGAGAAGAAGAAGAAGAAAGCATGTATTTTACGAGATCTGAAGCTCTGAAAAGTTGTTGCAGCTGCTGGTGCACAATCAGCAATGGGGTGATAATCAGTCTTTTAAGATTACATAATATAGAATTCAACTTTATTGCAAACGACAAAGAAAACCGACGAATAATAGTTCATCTTAAAGACCCCTCCCACTTAAATTTCAGGTTATTCCTGTGTGATCTTGAAATATTCTGTAGTTGGGATACCGGCTATGATCTATTAGATGATAGCCATATTGTTGACTTGTTTGTTTATAATAAAAAGCTTGAAGCAACAACTACAATATATTTTTATTCAAATATAAATGCGATTGCGCATGCTCTTCGCCTTAATCATGTCTCAGACGTTCACGGTGCATGGTAAAGGGAACCTCTTGACAACAGGATCAATATATCCGCCAATAAGATTGGATTTAAAGTATCAACATTCTCTGGGATTGGTTGGTTTGTATACGTGTAATACAGTGCGAAACATTTTTCCAGGTAACAATAAATTTTACTATAACAAAAGTAAGGAGATAACAATACCTTCAGGCTGTTATGAAATTGATGAGATAAATACGTATTTAAAAGGTGAGATTAGCCGTAGCGAGGGTCGAAAGCAGAGGAAGAAAGAGGCGGATGCGCAAGAGATTTTTAAATTGAGGCCGAATAATAATACTTTGAAGTGTGAAATTGAGTCGATTTATGAGATAGATTTTACGAAACCTGATAATATAGGATCTATGTTGGGATTTACGCCGCAAATTCTAACGGCAAATAAGAAATATACATCGGATAAGGACATTGAAATAATAAAAACGTCAAATATTTTCGTAGACACCAATATAACAGGAGGTGCGTACAGAAATAATAGTTTGTGTCATTCAATTTTTGAATTTGGATTATCTGTTGCGCCCGGTTATAATCTGGAACAGGAACCCTCTCAGATAATATATTTTCCGATAACGTTAAGTGAATTTGATAATATTACAATCAGATTTGTTGATAACGAGGGTAATTTGGTTCCGTTTAGCGAGGATACTGCCAGCAGTGTACTTTTACACCTGAAAAGCGAACCATGTGTATAAATTTTTCTCCGATTATAAGAGACAATTATTACAAAACAGGAGGCAGTTTCGTGCAGGTAGCTGATGGTGTGAGACATCAGGCAACACAGCAGCAGCAAACTCTTACGTGTAGCGATATAAAATTTCTAACAAGTTTGGGTTTTAAGGTGTTGAACAATGGGAGGAAAACGAAGCGAAAGCGCAAGCGCAAGGAGTGAGAGCAGCAGCTTTTTCAAACGAATGAAACTGAACGAATTGAGTCATAAAGTGGACGTGTTTAAAAAACCAAGATATGATAATATAATAATTAAGGAGGACTATCATACATATTTGCCGTATACACAGAATACAAACAATTCTGATACTATTCGGATAGAAATTCAAAGTTCTGATATTATTACCGGTACATATGATAGTTATATTAAAATTAGCGGTACTTTTACACCAAAGGTTGCGGGTAGCGATGATTTTACCATAGCAAAAAATGCCGGTTGTTTTCTGTTTGATGAGATTCAACTGAAACTAGGTAGTACAGAGATTATTGATGTATGCAAGCAACCTGGGATAACGTCTTTTATAAAAGGAGCGGCTACGTATACGCATAACGATGAAAATGGGCTTAGTTGTATAGGATGGAATGTAAACGAGCTGCAACCACAACAGCATATCTTCAAGAATAATTACAATTGAATAACAAATTACATGTATTTTGATGTGTGATTCCATTACAATTCTTAAAACTATTTTTGATAATATTTCATGCTAGAATATTTTTAATAATTATTCTTTAGTTTAACTCGAAACAGCGACATGGACACTTCTATCAGCGATTTTATTGTTACGAATCCCGTTCCACCTCCAAATCCAATCCCAGAATGTTTATCAACAACTTATAAGGAGTATGGATACCTGGAGATGACCAGACCTCGCGGAATATTTTTATTTCGCGATATACCCGACTGGGAGCCATCTTCAGGTTCCACACAAGTGTTATTCCTTTATAATCCTGAAAACCCATATTACGAAATATTCCGCAAGCGAAATATCCTTGCAATTCCTCTTGGTATTTTACCTCCCAATTATACCTGGAATACCCGGTTAGCGCTGCAATTAATATCTGAAGCACACCAAAATGAAATGCAAAAAAGATGCTCATGTTGTACAAGGAGAATCCCAAGGTGTAAATGTAATAAGGAAAACGAATAATTTTTACCCTTATTACATTTGCCAAATAAAAAACTGCCTTTTTCAAGGCAACATAAACGAACACAAGGTTTTAATTTTTCTTTAATAAACATGTCTTAACATGTTGGATTTTTTGTGACCTACTTTCGGGTCAATAACTTGACTTACATCCTTGACCTAATTAATAAAAAGTTGAAAACACCATGTATTTAACTTTATCTCATACAGCATTCTTTGGGGTGATAATTCACTGTTATCTACACCATGGCCTACTAATAGACTATCATATTAAAACACAATTATTTCACAATATCTCTTTATTTTGTTAGGTATATACTAAGGTACAAAAATTATTTTTAAAAAAGAACAATAACTACATACATTATTTTAATTAATTTTAAATCTTGCAATTCTTAGTGACTTGCCTCACTAAATAATGGAAACCAATATTCTAGCCAATTGCCAGAGGAACATGATTTAAAATGTTCTAGTGGTGCATTATTTGCACCATTACTTGTATTAGGAGTAATTGAGAAAACGTCTACAGTAATTGAAGAATTTGAGGATATTGAAGGGATTGATGAAAATATTATTAATTCACATGGTTTACGGTATCTAGCAGGATATGTTGCGCACCGATATATAACAAAATATCCTTCTTTAAATTTAGGAATGAAAACAAAAGAATTACCAACTACATCTGCCGATAGCTGGATTTGTAAATTATCTAGGGGTCATCTTATAGAGCCTTCACATGATCTTATGGTTATTGCGCAAGATATGAAACAACAGTTTAATAACCTGCACGGAAAATATTATTATTTTGACAAAAATAGGTTCGTTATTAAACGAATCGTAGATGTATTGAAATGCAAATATCAAGATTTTCCAGAAGATATTTTACAATGTTTAGTTCGTTCACGAACGCACATAAGAATTAAACAATTTATATTGCATTTAAAAGGTATGGATACCAGTGATCGAACGAAACTGTGACAAAAAAATCAAGTCTCAAAGATAAAATAGTTTTGTGGGCAAACCACAAAACAGATTGTTATCAAATCAAATCTGAAAGGGAAGTGTTCTGTAAAGTGTGTGGAAAGTGGTTAGTATGCTTAAACTATTACATAATATTTTTTTTATTTATGCCAATGTTTTGTTACTGTTATCAGTCGAGATATTTTATAACAGCTTTCTGTAAAATTGCACGGAACCTACACCCGATGCCAACAATTCTGCATTCAATTATGAACTTTGCAGTGTTTTGGTTTCGGCCAATATACCTTGGGTTAAATTGCAAAATTCTGGACTCCACAATTTTTTGCGCAAACACTGTGGAAGACACATGCCCGACGAATCAACGCTACGAAAAAATTATTTATCCCAGTGCTATAACAATGTAAGTATATCTTTAGAAATTTTTAATTGTATCTTCTGAAAATTTGCTGTACCTATTATTTAAGACTGTGGGAGAGGGAGAAGCTGCAAGATGTGTTAAGAAGGCGGAGGAGTAAGTATACCGTATAAAGGTAGGAAACGTAACTAATTCAAAACGAATTTTGCAGTGTCGGAGCTGGTAGATCAGTGAGAGGAGGAGATGAGCGTGGTCGAGGAGGGGAGGTCGATGAGCGTGGGCGAGGAGGAAGAGATGGGAGCTGAAGAGGAAGATTGGGTAGAGGAGGAAGAAGAGTGGGAAGCGGCAGCATTTGAACATTGCATTTGAAAACAAATGGATTGGTCGAGGTGGTTCTGTTCCGTGGCCTCCACGGTCACCCGATTTGACACCCCTAGATTTTTATTTATGGGGCCCTATGAAGAGTATGGTATACACCAATGAAATACTTGACTTGGAAGATCTTCGTAACCGTGTTGATGCAGCTGCGACGACAATTCGACGGCAAGAGCAGAGCTCACTACTAAGCGTAGAAAGCCCGGCCGTCATTTTTTTGTAACAATAGATATTTGTAGTTATTATAATTGTGTTCGTGAAGACGCACACGTAAGTTTAAGTTCGTTTTTTATGTTGAATGTGCCTGAGTTTATAGATGATGTTCGTGACGTTATTATTTGTTTGTGGCCTGATTGTCGTATTGATGTTCAAAGTTGCCAGTCTCCTAAGAGTACTATTAAGTATATTAGTAAGGAAGATCGTGATGTTTTTTATAATTGTAAATTTTCTGATTTGCATTTTAATTATCGGGCTGTGATTGGGCTAGGAATTCAAGTAGTTTCCGTTTTGCCGATCCGTTTGTTTTGGAACATCGGTTTCAGTATAGATTTTTGCAAATGTTGTTCCGTGAGATGCAGATGGAAAAAGTAGGGCCGGGCAATTTGAGAAAATTGGATTTTTTGTTTGGTGTAGCTTGGGCTGATAATTGTATATTGTGGTGGAATGATTTTTTGAAGGGTAAAGAATTAAAACGTAGGCAGTTGTATTTGTATGGTGATAGTAATATTGGTAAAAGTACTTTGGTGGAGTTGTTGATTGGTCGGTTGAATAAAGAGCGAGACTTTGTGTTCAACAACAGGGCGATAACTTCGAACAACCGTTGTAAATAAAATAAAAAAGGTAATTGTGAAAAATTGTTTAAAAAAATCATATCTCTCTTATGATGCAACTTTTGTTAAGGACTTTTAGGTTTAATCACCTTCTTTTAAGTTGGTTAATCACCACTTAAAAATAAAATCATAAGACCGCAAACACCCTGTATATAAGACTCGCCAACCGTATAAAAACCCTATTATTAAAACTATTATTGTACTACTCAGTCGTTGTTATTAAAAGCTAGTCATCACTAAACTCTGGTTTTATTCATCTGGTAGTGTTGAACGTGTATAGATACATTACATTGGTGTCAGAAGATTGTGAAAGTGTGGTAACGGTCACAGTAATTGTGAAACAACCTATATCTATATCAGAAGACTTTGTGAAACTTGTTACAGTAGAAAAACTATTGTGCAAACTGACAAAATCAACTTCAGAAGACATGAAAATTTGGTAACGGTCGCAAGAAATCATTGTGCAAACAGCCGAAGTCAACTTTCCAAAACCGAAAACTTCAATTTCAACTTTGGTGCTCCCTCAACAAGCAGTTGGTCTGGGATAGCTTCCAGCTAGCAAAACAACCGTCCATTGGAAACAGCGAGTGAAATAAGCCAAAAAAAAACACCGTTGAAGCTTTCATCGTATCGATCCACTACTATGAAGGTACCAGAAGACAGCTCTTGTACTGTAAGATATTCTTTTTATTAATAATAACACGTTCCATCTCCAAATCTTTTATCAACTCAACTATTACAAAATCAACCTCCAATCATGGCTACTATCGAAGTCGCTCAAAAAATACTCATTTCATTCGACGGAACAAACAAACAAATCATTCACGAATTCATTGATAAATTAGTGTGATCAGGCTGAAAAGTACATTACTCCAGCATATAAAGCAATGCTGTTTTCAATCGTTTAAACTATAACGATAACCCGGGGCATCCGGGCTGCCCGGGTGGGTCGGCCTGCCCTCCCACTTCCTCCCTTGGAGGAAGTCGATCTAGGGAGGGGTGCGGGGGCCGAACTAAGTACGATGGCCCGAGACGGAGGGTAAGTAGCGTTGTTCCTTTTGGATTGACCAATATTATGTGAATTATGTCCTTGTTCCTTGTTTCAGGAGTGCTCTCGAGGCTCCGAGGGGTAGCTACCATGGGCTGGTATTGGTCGGCTGTTACACTCTGGTAGTAGTCGTCCTAGCGGCCCTAGGCTATCTCCTATCTCGTTCTTGGGGGCGGTGGTGAGGAGGTGGCCCCGGAGGGGGCTGAAGAGGGTACTCACGCAACGCCCTACAGCAACCCGTGTGAGTAAGATTGGCATGGGGACGACGCCCGCGCCGCCGGTGTGTAGACTGGAATAACACGGGGCCACAGGGTGTAATCTCCCCAAATGGTTTGTGCAGAGAGTGCAAATTTCCGATGGTTACAACTTGCAACATTATTATTTTTCGTCTTTGTAAACATATCTTCCTTCGTTGTTTCGCGTTGGTGTGAAACGTCTTTGACGAAAGATTGTTGGCGGAATTCTAAACTGAAATTGACTGCTATCACTTGTGTCATTTTTTCAGTATCTTATTAAAAATTAAGTATTTAGCGACCTGTTGTGCTTTTTTTGGTAATTGCTAGCTCGATTAATTTAATGATATTATTTATTATCTTTTGACATTGTTATACTTGGATTAAATATTTTTTTTTGCTATTCTTTGATATTGTAATTTGTTATTGTTTCAAATTGTTTACTTGACAATTAACCATTTTTTGCAGTTTAATCTATAATTTTCTTTTAGCTTTTTATTAATAAATACTAGAAGATGGTAAGTTGCAAATTTATTATCCTTATTAAAAACTATAATACATATTTTGCTGAAGGGTTTGCCGGTGTATAAATATAAAGGTCATCAACTTCTTGGAGACAGCCAGTTCGTAAGATTTGCAGAAACTTCTAGGATATCAAACAGGTATGTAATATTTAAAAATGTCATTTATTTGCAACAACAATCTGTATCTTTTATTGATTTACCATTAATTTAATTAAGAGTTTATTTCACATACAATAATTTAATAAATTTTTTTTACTGCAGCTCATCAGCGGTCTTTGGGGTACTGCGTGAGTGGACAGACGGTGAACGCTTTGTTACAAATGATTGTGCAAGAAGCGTTTCCCCTTGGTAGAAACGTAATCTTGTTGATTGGAACAAACGATATAAAATCCGTAAGTAATAAAATAAGTAATAATAATAAATGTTGTATTTTCAGAATATTTTTCTACCAGTGTTGAGGAAAGCTTATGCTTAACTTTTAATAGAATTGAAAAAAAATGTTCGAGGATTGTTCTGTTAACTATCCCACCGATACCTGCATTATTATATTAGCACTAGGTAATTCCTAATAACAAAGAAAACACAAACAACCAATCGTCATTCAATATAAACATGCCACCAAAATCGAAATATATTTTCAACGAAGAGAAACAACGATACCGGGTAGAATGTTTGCATTTAGGACATGCTAAACAGAAGAAAAAGTAAAGCGACAATTTTAATTTAGTAACGGACACTACTACGTCTTTTAAGAAGCGGTATCCAGATTGTCTGCTAAAAGAAAAAAGTTTATACAATAAGGCTTTGGAATTTCAGAAACAAATTATCAAAAAGGACGATAATGCAAACATAACAATGTCAGACAACGAATACGAAAATTCAGTTACGAACAGCGCTGCAACCAATAATAATTCCGAAACGGAGAACATTGTTGAAACGAGCACCCAAAATACAAATTTTGGCAATATGATAGAGAACGATTCAATCTTTGACGGATTCGAAACCCCAAGATCACCATTAAAATTGTCCAAGGATACTGCTGCGATTAGGATGTCTGGAAAAAAAGGCAAATATCATTTTGACGAAGAAAAGCAATGCCATCTTGCAGAATGCTTGGACTCGCATTCGAGGCCAAGCTGGGCGAAGTGTCCAACCAAACGATTGTGGACTAGTTTTCCTTCTCCAGGAATACCTGCTAACAGAATTTAATCGACCACCAGGCAGCGATCGGTGGGTATTTCTGTTTTGTATAGGGTGTCCATTTTCTAATATAACTCCTTTATTCGCTACAAAAGGCAACACAGGGTATAATAACACTAAACAATATTACGATTCCGTAGCGTTCCAAAACTGCACCAATACGCTAATTACAGAAGGCGTAAATATCGCAAATCTGCTTTCCATAAATGTGGGACTGCGATATGAAATTGACGAATTGGCGGAAATATTTAATGACGCTTTGAATAGCAAATATAACGAAAATCTAGAAAATTGCTACGAGAAATGTAACCCCTTATACAATCTATGGGAACGAGGGACAGTGTACTCCATTGGAAATATGTGAACAATACAGAGATAGATGTGTTGAAAGGTGTCGGACCGTACCAGAAAAATTATCGATACGACCTGATGGTAGCATCAGGGTAAAATTGTAATTTATTAGTTTTTGATTCTAATAGCAGTGTTAATATACGTGTCAGAAAAGTTTTCTTCTAGTATACCTACCTGCCTCTACAAACATCAGTATGTCGTCGTCTGCTGGTGGTACAACAAACCCCACCTTGGTTGAATATGATGTAGTAGAACATTTTACAAGGGAAATATTGTCTCAAATACCCGACTATGTGGACATTGACGTCGCTCCCATCAAGGAGCGAGTTGCCGAGGAGGTAAGAATTACCGCTGTAGGAATGTTACTGCAGAAACCAGTATTAAAAATTTCCGATTTAAGGAAAGGTCATCCCTATCAATAAACCAATGTAAGATTTGTCAAGACGCAGTTCCATGAGAGGGCGGTTGTTGTAGAAATGTCCGAGTGCATTGTCTATTTACCGCGTAGATGTATTGCTATGCGAGAAGACGAAATTGCCGTTTTAAATGCTCAAACGGATTTTTTATTCTTCATTTTCGAGGAAGCCCATCAAATCAAGGGAAGTAATCCCACTTCATTAATAAAATTCGTCAAGAGATCGGAGTTTCTTTAGTGGTGGTGGTGGTGCTGCTGCTAGCCCACATCAAGCAAAAAAATGAAAAAAACGTAAGGTTTTCTTTTTATTATATGCTGATAATATACTTGTGATTCGTAAAATTAAACATCGTACCGAGGGAGAAAGTACTATTACGCTTATTCCGATTTAAATATCAATAATATTTTTGTGTAGGTTTTGTATAACAATTATTGTATTGCTTTACCTATATATTTTTATATAATTATATATATATATATATATATATATATATATATATATATATATATATATATGTACTACGATACTTGATTTTATACTTTTTGAGTTAGAAGGGGGCACAGGTGATTGTGGTGGTGGTAGTTAATAACATTATATCCATTGAGTTTTGAAGCAAGGTACGTTAGTTGGTGCAGGTACTAGAAGACCACTAGCAACAGCACAATAATAATGGAATTGTTTAAGAATTTTTGAACCTGTGCGTAACGAGTCAGGAAGCAATTCCTATATACGAGTTGAACGAAAAATACGTAACACTTGTTCGAGAACTTACAATTAATGAAAAAAGCGACAGTAGAACCAGCAGCAGTGTAGGTAGAAAAAAACACCTGGAAATAGTGCTCGGTCAATTGTTGGGTTTACGTGTTCAAATACAAGCAAAGCTGAGAAGCGGAAAATGTTTACTGGATCGTAGGTCTAATCAAATATATTTAAGATATTTTATTCGCTTATTTTTCTTAAATAAACTGTTCACCACACAGGTGGATTCTGCGTTTAAAAACAGACTGTCTACAGGTGTGATTATAAATCATACCTTAGATAATCCAGGGGAATTTTGCGAGAATGCTTTTCCGATTTTCAAGCAAAAAATTAGCACAACTATTAGAAGAACCAGGAATAAAGCAATCAAAGTTAATGTAGCGTTCTGTTGTGATTATGTGAAAGGTTACGACTGTTCAGTGATTGCGAGAAAATATTTCAACACAGCCAACGTTCAAGTCGCACGCTCCACCATGAGAACTATTTTTTTTACTCAAATGAGAAACAACATTATTACACAGCTATGACTATTGGTTTTTCTTTTTTTCTTCAATCCATCTATGTTGAACTGTATAGACGAAATAACATGTAGACATCGTGAAACAGGTGTATTAGCATATTATTAGGTTTGTTCCAACAAACGGTTCTGGTACAGTTCATGAATCAGCTCACGAACGATCTTCTCTTTTTAAATGATCGGGACGTTATAGCGTGTGGTGTCGCGATTCACTGGGAAGGCCCTCGTGGCCTGCTCACTGGGCGCGAAAATAAAGTCGGCTTATATAGCTCCAATCCTTTTATGGACGCCCTTTTCCAAAAGCTATGCTTCGTAAGCGAAATTTATATTGTTTACTAATCTTTAAGAGGTAGCGCATTGTGAAAGTAACTACTTGTGGTATCCTCATTAAGTAAGGTCACCAAACCAATCTGCAAGATTTCATAGAAGCTTGTGATTTCGCCGTAGGTAATATTCCTCTAGGTCAAGAATTAGCTGTTAGTTTAGGAATAAAATCAAAATTAACAGGTAACGCGAAACAGGTAATTTCATCCAGAAACCTCACTTCTTGGATAGACATAAGACCAGTTTTAATAGAATATTTTGGAGACCGTAGAGATCTAGAAAGTTTAACTCGTGATTTATCCACTACACAAAAATATGATGCCAATTATAAAACATATTCAGCGATTTCTAACATTCGTAATATCATATCATTAAATAACTCACTTACTCATGCTCAAAAAAATTTATTAATAAATAATTATGAGAAAATAGGTTTACGAACATTTTTAGCTGGTTAAACGAACCAATGGGTGAGAACCCTCGTTCGCAAAAACCAACAAGTTTAGCTTTAGCCTTACAACTATTAGGGCAGGAAGAAAATATAAACCACTTCAAAAATCAAAAACATGTAACCCTCAAGACATTTTGTAAAGTAAAAACCCAAAATCAAAATTATAATCCAAGTCAAAATATTAACAAGAACTCGGTTCAAAGAAATTTTAATAAAAACACTTCTTATTATAACCCCAATGATAAACCATCTCGAAATCAATCTTATCAATGGTATCAAGCCAGAGGTCAAAACATTAATTCTAACTTTGGAAATAATTCAAAACCTAATCAATAAATCGTAAGTAGAAGTAAGATTAGTGTAAGATTAATACCCAGACCTGAAGAATAATTCTACCTGGATAAGTATTTATGGGAGAAAAATAGAATATGTATTTTGAACGTACGAATACTAGAAAAGATGTTAATAAAGCATGTTTTAATATCCGACTGATCAGTGGTTTATTTACAAGAAAGTGAAGAACAAAAAGGTTTTGTTTTATGATTTCAGATAAATTTTAACCATTGTGGTGAGCTAACTACGAACAGGAATGGGAACCCCTGTTAAAGTGACAATAGGTGCATTTTGGAAGAGGTTACCAGAAACAATGACCTATTCAGCGTCCCTACCTTTGACCTATCCAGCGATTTGGTACGGAAACCCCCAGGAGAACAAGCGGATACCCAACGACCCCTTGCGTGGAGATAACAAAACCCATATCTGCAAAATTGCGATTGAAGTAGATGACCTCCTGGAAGTTTTCGACGACAAACTCGAGCTTTTACGGAAATCCCTCGATCCACAGCATTGGGGAACCTATCGTCCCAGCATATTGGACCAACCAACGGAACCTCCTTCAACAAGAAAGGATAAACGAGTCATAGAATTCATCGTTAATTTCTTATCATGGTGTTGTGGCGTAGCCACAAATCGAAGTGGATTCCTTACGCACGGACGAGCACGATTTACAACAATTATTGTTGAAAATTAGTTTAAGAGTTCAATCGACACCTTCGCGAAGTAGCTAATAATTCCCATGCATTTTTATTATATCATAGGCAAGTAGAACGAAATTTTGCAGAAACTAGGCGCAACATTGATAAAGTGGACCTATCGACCACAACCTACGGAACACCAATAATAGGACTACTGGACGCTCCGATATGAATACTCAACGCGTAATTACATTTAATTAATTTTGAACGCACAGTAAATAATTTAGAAATTATTTTAGACCAATATCTAAAATAATAATCAAGAAAATTTGTCCCTAGAAATATTGAAATATTATCTCTTATATAGGACTACTACTTACATTCGGTGCTTTGAAAAGCAAGTAATAAAGAACCGGTTGAGATGTTATGGAAAAGTGATTCAGCATATTCTAGATCAATCGTTCCTGCAACTGTCTCGTAACCGATATATCGAACTCACGAGATTTTTGGGATTTGATAATGACAAGTTGGCCCCAATTAGAGCGATCTTTGAAATGTTTGTTGTTTACGAAACGTCACATAGCCGGAAAAACACAAACAAAACAGATAAGAGAGAGAATTGCCCTTATGCTTATGACTCTTTATGACTGACGAGTCGATATACAGATCTTTTGAAGGTGAACCCACTATGGATATCTCAGCAACTACAGATGTGATCTTCTCAGGTCTGCCTGATGAAGTTGTTGCCTCCCTTGCTACGTTGAGCGAGACAATACATGATCTAGTCCAGAATTTTAAGATTGATACACTCGAGAATGTCATGAAGTATCAAGGGTTTGATCCTAAGAAAATGCTGGGGCGTCTACACAAAAAATGGTTGGATTGCAAAGTGACCACCACAGTTAGTATTAACAATGTGGTTTACACTAAGGGTTCCACTTTTGCTGAGGACCTCATTTTCTTTGTTACCGTATTCATAACCAGAGGCAGCAATGCATACAAGATACTTAAAATACTGGTGGTACATCTACTCATATGAATTAGACAAAGTCATATCCAAGACTCCGACAGACTTATATAGAATTGGCCAATATGTTGATGCTGCCATTAATAACAAGTTTCTAGCAGGGCCTCAGAGATTTGGCTTATTACTGGCTTTATTGGCTTAGGTTGGCCTGCAAGAGATAGTAAAAAGACGATTCTCCTGCAGCGGAGGTGCAGGAAAATCATTGTTTTGACGATGCCTCCGATACCGAAGTATGTGGACCAGAGTGGCGGACATATGGAGACGCTGGGGCTATTCAACAAACACATCCTGGTCATGGTCGATGGCGAGTTACAAATCATTAAGTCAAAATTATTAAAACAAATCAATTCCCAATCGTTTAAACTACTATCAGGAATTGAACGACTCCAGTGACCCCAGGGACAAGTAAAAGAGAATCTGGACAACTCCGAAGACCCGGAAAGTTAGAAATTCCAGACAAGACTATCTCGAGTTGTTAGCCCAAATCGATACCGAAATATTCTCGGAAGACAGTCAATAGTACTAAAACGACAGACTAATAAAGATATTAAATTTACCCCAACAGACATCTTATACTATTTAAAAGCTGCCCACAGCAAAATAAAATTTTTTGGATCGACACTGGCGCACCATTATCCATCCTTAAAACATCTATTTGTAAAAAACATTTTCCAAACATTTGAACTGTTTATCAGCTTAAGTTAGGCTACAAGAGATAGTACAGCACAGCCTATTTTGACTAAAGGGACACAGGCAATATGTTGCCAGTCCCACCACCGCAGCTGATATCACGTTTATCTTCTAGAAAAGCAAAACACTTTAGCTGAAAAGAACCAAGGCAACGAAAGTTTCTACTTCAGTTAGGTAGAGAGCTGATAAAATACAACGTTAGTTTCCGCTATAAAAACAAGTTTCTACCGAAACAACTAAAAGACCAAAACAATTGCTGTAATAGATTATAACAAGAACATGTCTGGCGTTGATAGGAGTGATGGTATCTAAAGGTTTTTTTTTACTTAGTAGACGTTTGCCTATGGAACAATGTTTACATATACAATAAAGTTAAGCTCAGAAAATGCAGCTATTTACAATTCAGAGAAATGATATTAGATTTTCTGAAAGTACAGACTCCTAAAAAAATGTCTAACAATAAAGAACCATTACCCTAAAAAACCAAGAGATGTATTTGCTCTATGAAAAAAAAAAGAGAAGTCGAACTTTTTTTGTCTGCGAAGACTGTAAGGACAAACGTGCGTCTTTTACCCCTCCCGCCCCCAAAAGATCACGGTCAACTGGTGACTGTTTCGATTCTTTGGATCAATACTTTTGGGTATAAATACGGTAGTTTTGGAACATTCTGGGCAGTTCATTCGGTGCATGGTAATTTATGAAGTTTATATCAAGTTGAAACCGATTTCTCAGGGTTTCTTTTTTATTGTAGGTTGCATTTAGTATTTAACACTTTTACGTCTCTGTTTCTATATGCATGTTGTGTGTGTTGCTCTGTTATAAATTATATTTTAATTTAATACCAGTCGTAAAAATTTAACAGACGCTAAACTTGAGCGATTGTTATATGAGAGTGATGACTAGAATCTGTCTTCTGACAATGCTTTTGAAATTAAAAAAAAACACAAAGTGGAAGCACCTGAAACAACAAAAACTCTGTGAATCAGAATCACTCAATAGATTATTTATAAATTCTTCTGTAATGAAAATTTAATAATGCCTGATATCTGAAGTGTCTACAACATATATTTTTTTAGGGTTTTTATTCCCACAAGAAACACTAAGAAATTTATAAAAACTCGAAAGTTCGATCCGTTTCACGCCGTTTGACGGTAATTATTAATCTTTTTTAAATCTTCTTGCAATACTTTTGAAATAGAAAAAATACACAAAGTGGAAGCACCTGAAACAACAAAAACTCCGTGAATCAGAATCACTCAATCGATTGTTTAGAAATTCTTCTGTAATGAAATTTAACAATGCCTGAACAAAAAGAGAACTCCTAACTTGAAGAATAAAATATCTAGCAAAACGGAAGGGTCTTGATTTTTCGAAACATATCCATTAAATAGCTGAACAATGTGTCCACATACATTTTTTAGAGTTCTTTTTCCACAAGAAACACCAAGAAATTTATCAAAACTCGAAATTTTGATCCGTTTTACGCCGTTTGACCATAATTATTAATCTTTTTTAAATCTGTCTTCTGGCAATGCTTTTGAAATAGAAAAAATACACAAAGTGGAAGCACCTGAAACAACAAAAACTCTGTGAATCAGAATCACTCAATCGATTGTTTAGAAATTCTTCTGTAATGAAAGTTTAACAATGCCTGAACAAAAAGAGAATTCCTAACTTGAAGAATAAGTTATCTAGCAAAAAGGAAGGGTTTAATTGTATGACATAACGACAGCTAAAACACTTGTTGAAGTATGTGAAGCGTTTCGGTATGGTAGTGTTGATTCGGTTTCTGTGTAGTCAATCATTTAGATATTGCAAACATCACACCTCTTGTATAAAGTGTCGGAACTTGTTTAAATTTAAGCCTTTACAATTGGAAAGTGCTTCTTCCTCTCAATCTGTAACAAAATAAACCAAAAATTAATAATCTTTTACTTTTCACAGCTACACTTTCAAATTTTATGAAAATTGCAGTGAAAGCTATTATTACAAAAACATCATATCATGAAAATTTTCGAGTTGCGACCGTTTTTGGATTTGCTAAATAAATTTTTCATGGTATAGTACCGCCAAAGGGCTTTCAAACAAGTTGTTGCTGAACCTGATCAGATAACTGGTTTCATCAAAATCGGTTCACTAGTTTTTGCGTTAGAGGCGTCACATGCACACCCACCCTTCCACAGACATTTTTTTAAAAGCACCCAAAACACATATTCCCGCGAAAATCTCAATTTGGAAAATTTTCATGATAACAATACTTCCCATATACCAGTGGTGGTATGGGAAAGTAAAAATATTAAAGGAACTGTTGATTCCGTTTTTGTTGTACCATATGATCAAAAAAACTTTAGATAGACGTTTGGCCATGAAATATAATTAGTGAGTCGTTACCTGTTTCAACTAAAACTGACTTGGACCGTTGTCAAGACTAAAAAGTGGAGTTGCAAAACCTCCCCTGGACTTTCCCATACTAAAAATAAAAGTTTCGTTTTTGGTATTCAACACTATAGTTCGCGAGGCAGACTCTGATAAGCATTTGAATGCCTAGCGAGAAAAACGAGACTATACGAATTCGATATGAACAGAAGAAAGACACCATCATCTAGGTACCGCGTAGAAATTACAGCTGGCGAAGCCGGACGATCGCTACCGACCGACGATCCGTTTCCGTTAGAGTCCAACATAATATTCAAAATCCAGATTTTCTCATCAACCGTACATTTTAGCTATATGAACACCTTATACTATGTGATAAACAATTAAATTTTGCATTCAATTATATAATAATATACAGGGTGTTTCATTTAAAATAACAAAGTTGCTTATTGTACTGTGGAAAGCAAACGCCCTGTATTAATACGTGATATACATTTAGAAGAATGCAGAATTATATACTGAATTTCTTTTATATTTAAACTTTTTTCATATTTTGACTAATAAAGGCGCTATAGGAGCATCAAGTTTCGATTTTCAAAACCTCGTAGAGGGCGCCACAGTGAAATTATGGTGTTACCAAAAAACAAAAATGTAGCTAATACCAAGCTGCATAAGTATAGAAAATTTAAACAAAATCGTTAGACCAGTTTTTTTGTAATAATTTTTCAAAAATTTCAAAATTTTTGGAAGAGCGCCGCGCCGTTGCGACCGTTCTTGGATTAAGTAAATAATTTTTTTTCATGCTATAGTACCGCCAAAGGGCTTTCGAACAAGTTGTTGCGGAACCTGATCAGATAACTGGTTTTTGAGTTATGGGGCGTTAAAGTCGAAATTTTGAAAAATTCATAGCGGCCGCCATTCTGAAGTTAGAGAGTCCGACAAAAAACTGTTTCCCTTAAATTATGGTCTTATTTCATATTCCCTACTCAGATTTTCAAAATTCCGCTTCTGAAAAAAAAGCTACCAAAAAAACATGTCTAACTTCCGCTTCCGGTTTCGGATTTTTTTGAAAAGCTTACTTTGTCGATGAATATTTGATATACCCCTTCATTTAAAATTTCATCAAAATCGGTTCAGTAGTTTTTGCGTTAGAGGCGTCACATACACACCCACCCACAGACATTTTTTCTAGACCACTTTTTTGGGTTCCTGGGGGCCCAAAACACGTATTTCCGTGAAAATCTCAATTTCGAAAATTTTCATGATATCAATACTTCCCATATACCAGTGGTGGTATGGGAAAGTAAAAAGCAAGAATAAATCAATCGCGTGGCTTAAGGGGCCTGCAGCGCTCTTCTTAAAACCATGAAATTTGCTTCAGAAAAATAAGTGGTTCCAAAATGCACTAACTATACTTTATCATATATCAAAAGATTCGTATTTTTACAAGGAAGCTCGCTTGCTTTTTCAATTTTTTAAAAAAGCGTTAGTAAGAAATTTATTTTGAAAAAACCGAAAAATATGCAGTTTTGGTATTTTCTCAGAAAAGTACAAGTTTGTTTCTTATCCGATTTCAAAAAACTACACGTCATTAGAAGCGCAATAGAATATTCTAGCTCGCTTGCTTTTTGGATTTAGATTAAATTATAGTTTAAAGATGCTATAAGCAATAATGTAATTGAGTTCATAGCTATTGAAATATACAATTAAAACTAATAATTTTTTTGAAAATGGTAACGTATTATACCATTAATGTTTTGAACCATATCTGCGTTTTTTACAGTATGAAGTAAAGCCAATAATATTTATGTTTATAAGTGCAAAATATTGCTAAATCAGCTCTAGTAGTTCATGGTTTTACCACCGTTACAGGTTGGCGCTGTTGGTATTCCTAATGGCTACGGTACGGGCAGTTTACGATAATCCGATTAGTATAAGAATGAATTGGAATTCCAGAAACCAGTCAACCAAAAATTGCAAAGATACGATTTAGCTATTTTGTTTCATACGTTCTACCTATTTCACAGTAAGTTCTAGTCATAACTGTGGGTATGGTTAAAAATCATCATATACCTAGTAATAATATTATTTCACACTTTATGTAAATTAAATTAAATTTAGATAATTTGAGTAGAACTGAGGTGATTTAAAAAAAATTAATTATTAGAAAAATATATGAATTTATTTAATTTAAAGAAAATTTGTAAATTAAAATAAATATGATTATTAGATTGCTATGGTCTGTTTTTTAACTAGGAGGAGCGATTCAAATTTGTCGCGCCAAAATCCACACCTGTGATTGGCTGCGGCCAGGCCGGTTTCACACCGCTAAGTAATTTGTATAAATTTTGACGTTTGACGTGATTTGATAATTATTTTTCTAGGCGCTGACAGTGACATAATTCAGACAAAATACATTAAATTAGTTGTCATTTCAGCTGTAAATTTTAAACATGATAAAAATTCAAATTTACCGTCAAAACTTGGGAAGTCTTCTTTTCTAGTGTGAATCTGGCTTTTGTATTCACTCCTAGTTAAAAAACAGAACATAGCATTGTGTTAGGTATAAATAAGTGGTATATAAATTGTAAATTATTATTAATGAGTTAGCTATTTTGAATATTTTAAAAGAGTTATAATTTAAGATAGGGTAACTATTTAGGGTTGATGGGGTATTAAATAAAAAAAATTTTTTTGTATTCAATGTTAAAATAAAATAATTTCATATTTTTTTATTAAAGATTTAATTTATTTATTATTGTTTAAATAAAAAGAGAAAATCCACGTATATTCAAAATATTGAACCCTGAGATAAATAAAATCGATTAAAATTTTATAATATAAATTTAATTTTTATTTAATTTAATTTAATATTATATTTATAGCAGTAAATAAATCTTTATTTAGGGATTTCCGGGGATTTCATTTCAAAACTAGCCACCTTTAATAACTCTGAAAGTTTTGAAATTTCAAGTTTGAATAAAAACAGGTCAACTTTGATATCGAGGGGGAAGTTTAAAACCGCCATTGAAATAATTTTATAATTCACCCCCTCCACTCCAGCAACCTCCACTTTGAAATTTCAAATGGAACTACCTATTTTGTGATATATCATTTTACAGGTAATAAAATTGTCTATCTAACCATACTATTTTTTATTGCACCCCATCACCCCCCTCAACCCCCCTTTTCTGAAATGTTTGACATTTCCGGTTTGAAAAAAAACACGTCAATTTTTATATCGAATGGAAAGTTTAAAACCACTATTGAAAAACTTTTATAATTCCCCCCTCCATTCCAGAACCCCCCCTTCGAAATTTCAAATTTCCCCCTACCTTGTGATATATCATTTTACAGGTAAAAAAATTCTCTATCTAATCACATTATGTTATATTCCACCCCCTCAACCTCAACAACCCCCCTTTTTGGAATCATTGACATTTCCAATTTGAAAAAAAAGTTCATTTTTATATCGAATGGGAAGGTTAAAATGACTATTTAGCATTTCAATAGTATTACAAACATAATAAACTGAATAAAGTCGCTTATTAGCAGAAACAGAAGATAAGAGAATATTACAAGTGTAAGTCGGAGTTGAGCCTTTAATCCCCCGAAAGGTAAAAGTGTATACGTCGAAGCCTGTATGATGTTGAATCATTTGTTGTAGTATAATGGGTTGCATAACTTCAAAATTGTAAAATACTGTCCGTATGCGCGAATTTCGAAACACCCTATACAGACATGCTTTATTTGATGATCATGAAGCTGCAGTAATTGCTACTGCGGTTTTTGTAGTTGCCTGGAATTACCCGAGCCTCATACCTACTCCTGATGGGAAACAGCGAGCATCGAATTTTGTGTTACGACCCATTACAAGTAATTCTCAAATAAATACTTGACCAAACCGGTGCTTGAAATTCGGCAAATATCGAATGTTTGGTACAACCTCAATAGATTGAATGTAAATAATTCATGAACAAGCACACAAATAAATATTAAATATTGTTCTATATTTCCCATAAAACATTAACAAAATTACTGAACGTCACCTAACATAGGGGAAAGTTCTTTTATTGTAATTAACCCAGTATTGGAATCTGCTCTTAAATTAAACAGGTCTCCAGTTAAAACCAAACGATGCGATTACAAAAATCCAACAGATTCATTAATCGTTAAGTAAAAGAACTCCCCTACTTGAAAATGTTTCTGGTTCTCGTTACGCAAGGAGATCATTTGAAAAGAATCCACCCTGAATAAGTCTTAGACCACACTAAATATCAGAGAAAATGTAGTACTTTTATATAAGATCGGGGGACATCAATAAGGATCGCTTTTCAAATAATCACCCTGTAAAACCTCACAGAAATTATAAACACCATATTCTAGGGTGTATTCGCTAATATTAAGCAAAAAAGATTGGGAACCTACTACTAAAACAAACTACGTAATAATTCATTTTCTACAATTATAAAACAGCAAGTAATGCTACAGTCTAACAAGAGCAATAGATTTTTTTACCTGTTGTTTGTTCTGGCAATAGTACTGTAGATGAATGTTCGGAATTATTCATTCAGTCGTTCACTAATCCGAATCGTGCAACTAGCGAGCAGCCGTAACGTAGTACATCTGAATTACAGGTCAGTCTTGCTGGTACCCTGAAAAGATTATCTAATAAAACATTGAATTGATAACAAACAAATATGGAAGGATTGAAAGTTTCGGACAATATTAGTTTCTTTTTACACTCGAGGAAATTCACTTTGGGAAATTTTGTAAAGAAATCACAGAAATTATGGTTACAGAACAGTAGCCCAGGTACTTAACTGCACATAAAAAATACTAACGAATAATAAACGGGGGTGTAAAGACCTAAACTCTCAAAATATTCGAAAAACGGAGTTTGGGATGTCGTTTACAAAATGGCCGACTGCTACAATCACAAGGGCGTGGGCGTGGTGCATCGCGACTTAGCACCTACAGGGAACGAGTTTCTTCAGCTATTAAGCTGCTAAAAAACACCCTTCTGGCATGAATCTCTTACAGGGTGAGAAGCGAAGCCATTACATAAGATTGTGCAATTAAATATTCTTTGTGATGAACCCAACCCCGCACGTTCCCCCACACCCTCTAACTAGCAGATTGATAACAGCAAGCACGTATTAACAATAAAATTTCAAACAATTTCTAATTTTTAAATTTGAAAGTAAGTAAAACCAACAACTTACCGAAAATATGAAACCCCTCACTGCATAAAATATTCATTTTGTAGCAAATATTCACTTTCTAACGAAGGAATGTTACACACCAACATGGGGCAAAAAGAAGTGAAAGTCATGTGAATGTAATCAGGGCAGGGCTTTGGAGAGGAAGGGGAAGCATTCCATAGTCTTTAGTAACAATCCTGCGCAACGGCTTGCGTAGATCACGCGATTTCTAATAGCAGTGGACTTGTAAATGAGGCTCCTCTAATTGGTTGATGTGGGCACGCTGTATATGGCGCCAAAATTTAAAAATGATAATGGAAGGTAATTAAACTCCTGCACTATTTTAGGCAGTTCCCAGTTTATTTCTTTTAACTTTGTAAGAAAAATCAGAGGACTAATGAATTTAAATGTTGTAATACTCTTATTACAATATGGGCACCTTCGTGCGTTATTTTTAGATTTAGGATACACATAGGAAAAGCTGAGAGCATTGTTTTTAAGAATTTAGTGAAGTTTCGAACGTTGCAGAAAATTATAATCAAATTAAATCGCTGCCAAGAGTTATAATAACGCAATGAATAGATATAGGTAATGACTCAATGTATAGGTTATCATCTTCAAAAGGAAGTGTCGCAAGGAAGACCTTATAACCTTTATTCATTAGAATAGATGATCATTAAGTATAAATATTATTTTATGTGTTTACTCTAGTTAGTTTACAATAATTAAAGTTTCCTAGTTCACAATAGACATCGTCAAGTCAGTAGGCGATTAAGCTAAGAACATATTGTAACTCCCTTTGTCAAAAATAAAGCTTTTTTTTTTTATATATGCCTAATTTGAAAACGTTAATTCAAGACTACAATAATTTCCTGGAACCATTACCAAAATGTTCACTCTCCCCCAGACAAAACATTCCTATACACTACAGCGTGTTCAATATAAACAGCACATGCAGAGGACCATAGGAATTTGCATGAAAAAATGTACTATTTTTTTATAAAAATTCTGCTTCGCAGGAAAGCTGTTTTGAACTGCTCCACCATTTGCCACTATCGCCATGGTGAATGCCTAAATGACAACCCCATGTTGGAGGAGGAAGAGTCCTGCGATGGAGAACCATTCCTAATTCCCACAAACAACCGAAGAAGAGGTCATTAAGGAGGTTAACAAGAAAGATGTCAACCCTACTCCAAGACCTCCTCATTCGAAGAGGTGTGACTTTTCAAATTTTGGTCGGGTGCTCAGCTCACTAATCTGTAGGCGTCTTATGTGGGGTCTAAGGATTTTTTTCACTCTCCCTATAAATTAACACTACATTTGATTTTTACTCCCCTTTTCATCACTGCTCATGTTATGGATTTGTGGATTCGATGAAAGAATAGACGTAGTATTGTAAAACCAGAATATTTTATTTAACTAGAATTTAAAATAATATTGTTACAGTACTTTGAAAGAAATAAAACACATTGAATAAAGTTAGGTAAAGTCGTAAAGTCTAGTTATGTTGTTCAGAGAAAGAATTTAAATGATCTGTCCTTAAAAATTGATAAGTTTTAGTTTATACAGTGTGTCCCGAAAATGGCGCAAAATATATATGGTACGCTGTTCAGTACCGCTAAACAAGTGTGAGAAAAATAAACTGTGATAACGGATAAAAATTGTTTTTAAAAAACATTTATTTTTCAAAAACATAAAAACCGGAGTTTGATACAGAATAAAATTAGTATAATGGTTCTACAGCAACTCTACATCAACCAACTAAAACTAGCTCAATTAGAAATATACAGGGTGTTAATACTAAGTCGTTACACCAGAAAATGGCAGTTAGAACTCATTAAAACAAACAACTTTTTTTAGTTCCAATTTTTGATTTGGGGCCCCTATTCGTAGTTATTGGATTTCTTTTGTTTTTTAACAATCGTAATAACTTCCTCATTTTAGGGAATATTTCACAAAACGAAAGGTTTTCGAAATGAGCTTACGGTTCTCTACAACATATTTTGTATTTACAGTTATTTTATATTTTTTCAAATAACAAAATGGCGGCCCATCAAAAATTTCAAATCACTATACAGTGTGTCCCAAATAGAGTAGTATTGCATGGCTATCTTTCTTATTAATAAAGATACGGATTCGGTTAAATGGGCAATGTTGTGCAGTTTTTCATGCTGGTTTAGATGCTGCTTAGAAAGATCAAACATTCCGAACCCTTCAAAAGATATCCGCAAAAAACCACAAAATCCATTTTTCGAAAAAGTCGATTATTTCGCTTATTATAAAAGTTACAGAAAATTGTTTTATACAAAAGTTACTTGATTCATTAAGGTAAACAAAAATATGTTTACAAAAAAAATATCGCAAAATCCGTTTTCGAGATATTGATAGCAACTTTATTATTTTAAATGGGCGCCATCTTGGATTTTCAAATGAGTAAATCGCATTTTTTTTCTGCATTCAACGATGTATAACAATCTATGTTAAAAATAAAAAATAACGGCATAATACTTAATAGTTTTTGTATTAAATAAAGTAAGCCATGAAAACAAGTGAATTTTAACAAAAAAAACTTCGAACAAAATGTATTTACAGTTATTAACGATATTTACAATAAACGTTAAATCTACAATAGCTAATTTTAATCACAGTACATGTTCAAAATGCTGGTCATTGTTAGCCAAACATAACTGGCATCTTTGTTAAACACCTCTTGACTTTTTTCTGTGGGGTACGATAAAAAATAAAGTGTATGGTAGTAATTTTAATTACAACAATGTTATCGAATTGGAAGAATCTGTACAAGAAGCGTTAATAGTATTAATCGCAATACATTACGTAAAGTAGCTGCAAGTATTTTAAAAAGATGCCAGTTATGTTTGACTAACAATGGCCAACATTTTGAACATTTACAGTGATTAAAATTAGCTATTGTAAATTTAACGTTTATTGTAAATATCGTTAATAACTGTAAATACATTTTTTTCGAAGTTTTTTTTGTTAAAATTCACTTGTTTTCATGGCTTACTTTATTTAATACAAAAACTATTACGTATGCCGTTATTTTTTATTTTTAACATAGATTGTTATACATCGTTGAATGCAGAAAAAAAAATGCAATTTATTTATTTGAAAATCCAAGATGGCGCCCATTTGAAATAAGAAAGTTGCTATCAATATCTCGATAACGGCTTTTGCGATATTTTTTTTGCAAACATATTTTTGTTTATATTAATGAATCAAGTAACTTTTGTATAAAACAATTTTCTGTAACTTTTATAATAAGCGAAATAATCGACTTTTTCGAAAAATGGATTTTGTGGTTTTTTACGGATATCTTTTGAAGGGTTCGGAATGTTTGATCTTTCTAAGCAGCATCTAAACCAGCATGAAAAACTGCACAACATTGCCCATTTAACCGAATCTGTATCTTTATTAATAAGAAAGATAGCCATGCAATACTACTCTATTTGGGACACACTGTATATTGATGACCACCCCATAGATTTTTGAAAATAATTTTTTTTAAATCCTCAAACTATCTACTACAACATTTGTCTAAAAGATTTTTTTCTATCTACGCAGAAAAGAGGTCTTTATTTAGATTACAGAAGAGCATGTGTAAAGTAACGACGAATTAAAAACAATTTAGATCGAAGTAGCCGGAAGTAACTTTCTGCCATTAAAAAATAAAACAAAAGAACAATTAGATTAGTGCACAAAACTGAATAAGATACGCTTTAAAATGAATAATTATCAAAACACCGAACTTCATGACATGCTTTTGGTTTTTGGGGAGGCAAGGCGCAATGCACAGGAAGCCCTATCGGAGAAGGTACCCAAATCGCCATCAACCAAGGAGCCAAATTTAAATAAATTGCAGTTAAATTACAGTGGTCATGTATCATGTTCAACCATATCAAGTGCAATATTAGTTCGACAAAATCTGTTAGCATTTCCACCAATTGTTGGATGAAAACAACCAGACTGACAAACGTCTGCAAATTTTTCTAAAAATTTGGGTTCTTGGTTGATGGCGATTTAGGTATCTTCTCCGATAGATTGTTCGAGCTTCCTGTGCATTGCGTCTTGCCCCCCAAAAACCAAAAGCATGTCACGAAGTTCGGTGTTTTGATAATTATTCATTTTAAAACGTATTGCGTTCAGGTTTGTGCACTAATCTAATTGTTCTTTTGTTTAATTTTGTTATGGCAGAAAGCTACTTCGATCTAAATTGTTTTTAATTCGTCCATACTTTACACATGCTCTTCTGTAATTTAAATAAAGGCCTCTTTTTTTACGTAGATAAAAACATGTTTTAGACAAATGTTGTAATAGATAGTTTTATGATTTAAAAAAAACTTTATTTTCAAAAATCTATGGGGTGGTTATCAAAATATTGTGATTTGAAATTTTTGATCGCTCGCCATTTTGTTATTTGAAAAAATATAAAATAACTGTAAATACAAATGTTGTAGAGAACCGTAAGCTTATTTTGAAAACCTTTCGTTTTTTGAAATATTCCCTAAAATGAGGGAGTTATTACGATTGTTAAAAAAACAAAAGAACTCCAATAACTACGAATCGGGGCCCCAAATCAAAAATTGGAACTAAAAAAAGTTGATTGTTTTAATGAGTTCTAATCGCCATTTACGGGTGTAACGACTTTTAGCATTAACACCCTGTATACATAAACATATTAGTTCAAGTGTTTATACACGTTATCCCCTGAAATTTTGAATACGGACATTTGAATGCATTACTTGGTGGTTAGTTACCACGCTCACTTTTTACATAGCCGAGTCAAATATTTAAGCAACGACCCAACGGGAAATAATTAGTAATTTCTAATTTGTAATAAACAACCATGGCAATCTATTATAATAATCGAGAAGAACAAAATCACAGTGCCTACATTACTCGTATTCAAATTTCAAGGGACAACGTGTATAATTTTAAGTGAACATGAAAAGTGCATTTGGTAACTCGCCCTTTTTGAATGTATAGGTACAAGCATTTTCATTTTTACTTTAATATCTGAGAATGTTAGCAGTCATTTAAAAAAATTTAATTATAAGTGCAAAATAAAAATTGTAGATAAAGTCCGTTTTTTTTCAAAAGATCCACCACCTGTTGATTTCAGTTGGTATAATAAAAAAATTGAAATTTTTAGTAATTTTTGTCAATATATGGTACCATTGATTCAAATATCAATAAAAATCAGGTTATATTAGCTATGATCAAAATGTTCTGTCAATTTATGCGTGCGCATCACTACATTTCAAATTTAAATTATTTAAAATGCTAATTAAAACATAAAGAAGACTAGGTACTCTAATATAAGATTTATTTTTATTGATTAAACCCCGATTTACAAAAACGATTCTGCTACTAAATCTTGGACTATTGACAACCTTCCCAAGAAATTAAGGAAAGCAGGTTTAGAGTGCTCCATCCTGGGTGTGTTGAGGTTTCTTAAGATGGATGTAGTTTGCTTTTAAGACCCAGAAACAATGATCGGGATTATCACAAAACGATGAATAGTCAGCTATTTAAACAGGTGGATTAATCAATTAATTCCAGCTCTACCATCTGATGGTTTTAAAACTGTTATTATTTTTGACAATGCCACATATTCTGTCCGTTTAGATAAACATCCAACACGGTATTCCAACAAAACTGCAATGGGAAATTATTTAATAAAGTGTAACGTTCCATTTTAACTTACATGTACAAAAGTTCAATTATGGCAGCTGATAAATAATTTAGGACAAATGGACAACTTTATGTTCAAAATATACAGCCAATCGTAATATATCAAGGTGAAGATTCGGATAAAGATTCAATTTTGAACCATATCTCTCATACGACGATTCAGAATTTGAACCGCCCGAATCTTCTCTTACCTCGAATTATTTATATATTAATTATTATAAAAATATAATACTTCTTATTAAATCCAGCGAATTTACGTAAACTCAGCATATATCCACATAAATCAACAATATTTAACAAAATATATGAAAATACTTCTTGTGAAAAGCACTTGTCAAAATTAACCATTAAATTTATTAGTCCTAACCATAGGTTAGATCAGATATTGGGTCCTAACCCTACTTTAAAAATTACTAAAAAATTTCACCAGCAGCGTTGCCAAACATACTTTCGAGAGAAATTGCAAGGTTGGTGGATCTTTAAAAAAAAACAGACTTTATATTTCGACCAAAAGTTTGGCCTTCTTCAGTACAAAAGAAAATAAAAAGTATCACATAATGGTATAGTTATCTGTAACTGTAATTGAAAATGAATAAATTGAAAGTTAGTGAAGGAAAATTACCTCAAAAAAAATCAAAAATCTTACCTGCAAAAATATTAAAAAAGATATGTGGTGGAATAAGCACACCACTTCGTTAGTGTTAACATCTTAAATGTAAGAAAAAAATTTTAATTTAAAAAGCGAAGATTTAAAACTTATTAAAGCGTAGAAAAATTTTATGTCTGAACGTGACTTTATTGCTAATTTTGCCCTATTTGGGGTGAGTATATTGTAATAATTAAAATATATTATCTTTGTATGGGCATTCGGTAAGCGATTATTGTGAAAATTTTGTTGTGGTGAAAAAACTGCTGCCTGGAGTAAGCTAAAAAGGTATGTTCCTCATGTGGAACATTGGTCTATTAGATATATCTATTTTGTTCCTAATATGGAACACTAGTCATTTTCGTATCACAACAGTATTTTTATTTATTAACTTTTATCGATATGGAAAGGCCTAACCGGGGTGAAATACCAAGTGATAGTAGTGATGACGAGTACCTAAGTGACTCTGACGATGATTTTGACGTTTCAGCAAGCTAGTTGAGCGAAATCATCTGAAAATAGCGATATAGATAGCGATAACTCATCAGCTGATGAAAGCGATGAAGATGCACCCATAGCTACGCCCACACCTTCAATTTCTAACAAAACTAAGAAAAATGAGAAAAAGAAAAAGCAGTCATACAGATGAACCAAAATGAGTCCAGATGAAGTTCCCATGCCTATACCTCAATTTAGTGCGCTTCTGAGAGACAATGAGTTAGACACCGGAAGGCCTATACATTACTTCAAGTTGTTTTTTTACAGATGAGTTGTTAGATCATATAACAGATCAAAGTAATCTACACTCTACTCAAATTGATCCAAACAGAACTTTTAGGCTAAAGCATTCTGAGTTGGAAATTTTTATAGGCACTGTAATATATATGTCAGTATTTGCGCTTCCTCGCAGCAGACTTTTCTGGAAAACCTCATCACTGTATGGGCCATTGTACCCGTTCGGGAACGTTCTAATTGTTTTTTTTATTACTACTAGAGTAAAAATTTTTTTGACAATATTGGTGTATTTCTTTCATCATCCTCATCATGATAAAGTAAAAAAATTTTTTTTTAATGTAGCCTTCTAAATGTGGACGTTAAGAGGCTAATTAGTTAACACCTAGGTACATATGCAATATGTTCAAATATTACGGCCGCGAACCGAATTCGCCGTCTGCCTCCAACACATCATATAGATATAGTAGATGGTATAAAAGGAAGTAATGAAACATTTTCCTTGTTTGCAGTAGTGAGATGTCTTGTAAAGAACTTAGAAGTTAAAAATACTATTCTCCAACAGTAAACTACTACCTATATCTAAACACTTTATTTTTTTAATTTAAAACTGTTGATTTATTAAAAAAATTATAAAAAATTTGGTTTGAAATAGCAATATTCGAAACAAAAATTCCAGTTGTACCTCAATTTATTAAATAAATTCTAGATAGTACTTTGCATTATTCATAACAATTTTTAAATAGGTTTTACTCTTGCATGTTACCGGCATTTCTTACAAGTTTTAAAATTTGCATTGTATGTTCCTAACAAAAAATGTCAGTTTTAAATATTTAAGACAAATTAGAAAATATTATCCACAATCATTTATTAAGTGGTAGTAACATAAATAATTCTCCTTAGTTTTACACTGTGGTTTTACGAAATGTCGTACAGTTTTGGGATAAAATTTCATATTGTGTATTGCCAGACGGTATTTTACTATTTTCGCTTTTGCATTTTTTACATTATTTCTCCTTTCCTTCTTTTCCTTTTTTGCCTTGTTGTCTCCCTTTTTAAAGGTTTTACCTATACGAAGTTATTTTCTACATTATTCAATGATGATAAACAGAATATTTGACATAAACTAAGCCGTTAAATTGATTATTACCTATAAATTATAAATTACTTATCAGCATCAACTTACAGATTGTGAAATTGACGTTTTGCGGTAAATTACATTCTGACAATCAGTCATCAATCAGTTGGCCTTGGTGGAATTTTTACGTGGTACCATCTGCACGAAATGGTCTGAACTTTAAGACAATATGTCACCCTGATATGGTGCGAATCTCAACTAATGGTTGTTAAAAATTTACGGTTTTTTATTAATCACGTTTCAATTGCAACCGATTGATGTGAAATTTTGCTAGTAATTATTAAATGATGTGGGGACGGCAATAAGCTATTTTCAAATTATTTCGTCACTTAAAATTTTTCATTTTTATTAATTTCAATAATTTATTTAACCTATTAAACAACACAATTAAGCGATGAAAATTGGTTATTGCCTTCAGCCATCCTTATTCTTCAAAATAAAAAAATATAATTGGGCATATGATAATTAGTTTTTTAGATTAATAAAAACGCGCAAAGGCTTGTTTTCAACTGTGTATTCCATCCACTCGTCAGCGCCCTCTTAAGGAACAGTGGTTGTGATAAAATTCTTTTATTTACACAATTTGAGTGCTGTAGTGTTAACATCATCGATGTCCAGGGGTAAATAAGTAGTCAATTAATCTTCATTTTTACCTTTTATAAGTATTTTTTAATTTTCTAGTTTATATTAATTCATGGCTATAACTAGAACACTATCTTTATTGTATGTACTATTTATAGCCACACAACTGGCTAAAACTAGAGCACTCATTGCGCTAGTTTTAGCCAGGTGATTTACTGTTGTAAAGGTGCGCACCTACAACGATTTGTTTTTGTTACGATTAATTGCTATTTAGTACTGTTTCTATTGAAAACAAAAATACACTTGCTACAGATTTCTAAAATTTACAGTAATAACAGTTATTCTATTTCAGAAAATAAAGACTTTAGCATCCTTTAGTGGTTGTCAAATATATCAGCTAAATGGTATTATATGAATAAGGTTTATTGTAAGCAATAACTGTTTTCAAAGGAACCCTGCAGGAGGTCTCTTTAAAATGAGTAGTAAAGGAAACGCACTTGACTCTGTACGGTTAGGGTTAGCCCATTGTTGCCTGGAAGGAGTCGTTGTCAATTTAAAATTTATAGTTTTGAACTTGACACAGGGTTAGTTTGAATGTTAAATAATTGCACAATTTAGGAGAACATGTGTTCAGGGAACTTTCAACTGTCAGAACAAAATTTGTTAACTTATTTTGTCCAATTAGGACATAAGACAGAGTGGGGCTGCAAATGTGATTGGGACTTGAGTAAGACCAACCTTTGGGGTTTGGCTACAAAAAAAAGTATATAAGAGTATGCACCCCATAACAGGGGATCATTTTTGGTTATCAGATTTCGAAGATCATATCGATTGGAGTAATCTTTGCCACACCAGAACAAAATAAAAAAAAAAGGAACTTATAAAAAATATATATAAATAAAAGCAAAATCAGAAGAGCGGTTAGAAGAGCTGCAGAAGCTGTTATCAGTTTGTTTTTCAAAGAACAACATCAAGGCGTGATTTCTTAGGAAATCTGCTGCGCTGTGAGTTCTGAGAGGAGGAAACTGTTAGCAGTTTGGAAAGCTGCGGAAGCTGTTATCAGTTTGTTTTTTAAGGAACAACATCAAGGCGTGATTTCTTAGGAAATCTGCTGCGCTGTGAGTTCTGAGAGGAGGAAACTGTTAGCAGTTTGGAAAGCTGCGGAAGCTGTTATCAGTTTGTTTTTTAAGGAACAACATCAAGGCACGATTTCTTAGGAAATCTGCTGCACTGTGAGTTCTGAGAGGAGGAAACTGTTAGCAGTTTGGAAAGCTGCGGAAGCTGTTATCAGTTTGTTTTTTAAGGAACAACATCAAGGCACGATTTCTTAGGAAATCTGCTGCACTGTGAGTTCTGAGAGGAGGAAACTGTTAGCAGTTTGGAAAGCTGCGGAAGCTGTTATCAGTTTGTTTTTCAAGGAACATCAAGGCACGATTTCTTAGGAAATCTGCTGCACTGTGAGTTCTGAGAGGAGGAAACTGTTATCAGTTTGGAGAGCTGCGGAGGCTGTTATCAGTTTGCTTTTCAAAGAACAACATCAAGGCGCGATTTCTTAGGAAATCTGCTGCACTGTGAGTTCTGAGAGAGGGAGCTGTTATCAGTTTCTGAAGAGGCCGTCGAGGCTGTTATCAGTTTAGTTTCAAAGAGCAACATCAAGGCGCAATTTCTTAGGAAATCTGCTGCACTGTGAGTTCTGAGAGAGGGAGCCGTTATCAGTTTCTGAAGAGGCCGTCGAGGCTGTTATCAGTTTACTGTCAAAGAGCAACATCAAGTCGCTATTTCTTGGAAATCTGCTGCACTGTGAGTTCTAAGAGGGGAGGACTGTTATCAGCTTTGAAGAAGCTGTCGAAGCTCCTGTCAGTGTGTTTTCAGAGAGCAACATCAAGGCGCGATTTCTCAGGAAATCTGCTGCACTGTGAGTTCTGAGAGAGGGAGCTGTTATCAGTTTCTGAAGAGGCCGTCGAGGCTGTTATCAGTTTACTGTCAAAGAGCAACATCAAGGCGCGATTTCTTGGAAATCTGCTGCACTGTGAGTTCTAAGAGGGGAGGACTGTTATCAGCTTTGAAGAAGCTGTCGAAGCTCCTGTCAGTGTGTTTTCAGAGAGCAACATCAAGGTGCGATTTCTCAGGAAATCTGCTGCACTGTGAGTTCTGAGAGAGGGAGCTGTTATCAGTTTCTGAAGAGGCCGTCGAGGCTGTTATCAGTTTACTGTCAAAGAGCAACATCAAGGCGCGATTTCTTGGAAATCTGCTGCACTGTGAGTTCTAAGAGGGGAGGACTGTTATCAGCTTTGAAGAAGCTGTCGAAGCTCCTGTCAGTGTGTTTTCAGAGAGCAACATCAAGGCGCGATTTCTCAGGAAATCTGCTGCACTGTGAGTTCTGAGAGAGGGAGCTGTTATCAGTTTCTGAAGAGGCCGTCGAGGCTGTTATCAGTTTACTGTCAAAGAGCAACATCAAGGCGCGATTTCTTGGAAATCTGCTGCACTGTGAGTTCTAAGAGGGGAGGACTGTTATCAGCTTTGAAGAAGCTGTCGAAGCTCCTGTCAGTGTGTTTTCAGAGAGCAACATCAAGGCGCGATTTCTCAGGAAATCTGCTGCACTGTGAGTTCTGAGAGAGGGAGCTGTTATCAGTTTCTGAAGAGGCCGTCGAGGCTGTTATCAGTTTACTGTCAAAGAGCAACATCAAGGCGCGATTTCTTGGAAATCTGCTGCACTGTGAGTTCTAAGAGGGGAGGACTGTTATCAGCTTTGAAGAAGCTGTCGAAGCTCCTGTCAGTGTGTTTTCAGAGAGCAACATCAAGGCGCGATTTCTCAGGAAATCTGCTGCACTGTGAGTTCTGAGAGAGGGAGCTGTTATCAGTTTCTGAAGAGGCCGTCGAGGCTGTTATCAGTTTACTGTCAAAGAGCAACATCAAGGCGCGATTTCTTGGAAATCTGCTGCACTGTGAGTTCTAAGAGGGGAGGACTGTTATCAGCTTTGAAGAAGCTGTCGAAGCTCCTGTCAGTGTGTTTTCAGAGAGCAACATCAAGGCGCGATTTCTCAGGAAATCTGCTGCACTGTGAGTTCTGAGAGAGGGAGCTGTTATCAGTTTCTGAAGAGGCCGTCGAGGCTGTTATCAGTTTAGTTTCAAAGAGCAACATCAAGGCGCAATTTCTTAGGAAATCTGCTGCACTGTGAGTTCTGAGAGAGGGAGCCGTTATCAGTTTCTGAAGAGGCCGTCGAGGCTGTTATCAGTTTACTGTCAAAGAGCAACATCAAGTCGCTATTTCTTGGAAATCTGCTGCACTGTGAGTTCTAAGAGGGGAGGACTGTTATCAGCTTTGAAGAAGCTGTCGAAGCTCCTGTCAGTGTGTTTTCAGAGAGCAACATCAAGGCGCGATTTCTCAGGAAATCTGCTGCACTGTGAGTTCTGAGAGAGGGAGCTGTTATCAGTTTCTGAAGAGGCCGTCGAGGCTGTTATCAGTTTACTGTCAAAGAGCAACATCAAGGCGCGATTTCTTGGAAATCTGCTGCACTGTGAGTTCTAAGAGGGGAGGACTGTTATCAGCTTTGAAGAAGCTGTCGAAGCTCCTGTCAGTGTGTTTTCAGAGAGCAACATCAAGGCGCGATTTCTCAGGAAATCTGCTGCACTGTGAGTTCTGAGAGAGGGAGCTGTTATCAGTTTCTGAAGAGGCCGTCGAGGCTGTTATCAGTTTACTGTCAAAGAGCAACATCAAGGCGCGATTTCTTGGAAATCTGCTGCACTGTGAGTTCTAAGAGGGGAGGACTGTTATCAGCTTTGAAGAAGCTGTCGAAGCTCCTGTCAGTGTGTTTTCAGAGAGCAACATCAAGGCGCGATTTCTCAGGAAATCTGCTGCACTGTGAGTTCTAAGAGGGGAGGACTGTTATCAGCTTTGAAGAAGCTGTCGAAGCTCCTGTCAGTGTGTTTTCAGAGAGCAACATCAAGGCGCGATTTCTCAGGAAATCTGCTGCACTGTGAGTTCTGAGAGAGGGAGCTGTTATCAGTTTCTGAAGAGGCCGTCGAGGCTGTTATCAGTTTACTGTCAAAGAGCAACATCAAGGCGCGATTTCTTGGAAATCTGCTGCACTGTGAGTTCTAAGAGGGGAGGACTGTTATCAGCTTTGAAGAAGCTGTCGAAGCTCCTGTCAGTGTGTTTTCAGAGAGCAACATCAAGGCGCGATTTCTCAGGAAATCTGCTGCACTGTGAGTTCTGAGAGAGGGAGCTGTTATCAGTTTCTGAAGAGGCCGTCGAGGCTGTTATCAGTTTACTGTCAACGAGCAACATCAAGGCGCGATTTCTTGGAAATCGGCTGCACTGTGAGTTCTAAGAGGGGAGGACTGTTATCAGCTTTGAAGAAGCTGTCGAAGCTCTTGTCAGTGTGTTTTCAGCGAGCAACATCAAGGCGCGATTTCTCAGGAAATCTGCTGCACTGTGAGTTCTGAGAGAGGGAGCTGTTATCAGTTTCTGAAGAGGCCGTCGAGGCTGTTATCAGTTTACTGTCAAAGAGCAACATCAAGGCGCGATTTCTTGGAAATCTGCTGCACTGTGAGTTCTAAGAGGGGAGGACTGTTATCAGCTTTGAAGAAGCTGTCGAAGCTCTTGTCAGTGTGTTTTCAGAGAGCAACATCAAGGCGCGATTTCTCAGGAAATCTGCTGCACTGTGAGTTCTGAGAGAGGGAGCTGTTATCAGTTTCTGAAGAGGCCGTCGAGGCTGTTATCAGTTTACTGTCAAAGAGCAACATCAAGGCGCGATTTCTTGGAAATCTGCTGCACTGTGAGTTCTAAGAGGGGAGGACTGTTATCAGCTTTGAAAAAGCTGTCGAAGCTCTTGTGAGTGTGTTTTCAGAGAGCAACATCAAGGCGCGATTTCTCAGGAAATCTGCTGCACTGTGAGTTCTGAGAGAGGGAGCTGTTATCAGTTTCTGAAGAGGCCGTCGAGGCTGTTATCAGTTTACTGTCAAAGAGCAACATCAAGGCGCGATTTCTTGGAAATCTGCTGCACTGTGAGTTCTAAGAGGGGAGGACTGTTATCAGCTTTGAAGAAGCTGTCGAAGCTCTTGTCAGTGTGTTTTCAGAGAGCAACATCAAGGCGCGATTTCTCAGGAAATCTGCTGCACTGTGAGTTCTGAGAGAGGGAGCTGTTATCAGTTTCTGAAGAGGCCGTCGAGGCTGTTATCAGTTTACTGTCAAAGAGCAACATCAAGGCGCGATTTCTTGGAAATCTGCTGCACTGTGAGTTCTAAGAGGGGAGGACTGTTATCAGCTTTGAAAAAGCTGTCGAAGCTCTTGTGAGTGTGTTTTCAGAGAGCAACATCAAGGCGCGATTTCTCAGGAAATCTGCTGCACTGTGAGTTCTGAGAGAGGGAGCTGTTATCAGTTTCTGAAGAGGCCGTCGAGGCTGTTATCAGTTTACTGTCAAAGAGCAACATCAAGGCGCGATTTCTTGGAAATCTGCTGCACTGTGAGTTCTAAGAGGGGAGGACTGTTATCAGCTTTGAAAAAGCTGTCGAAGCTCTTGTCAGTGTGTTTTCAGAGAGCAACATTAAGGCGCGATTTCTCAGGAAATCTGCTGCACTGTGAGCTCTGAAGGGAAAAACTGATAGTTTTTCCAGATCCCGCTTTTTAGTCAGTGAATCGCGCTTTCTAGGAAGCACGATCTCACAAGTTCTGTTAGTAAGAGCATACGCCCAAATTACAAGTTTGCAGTCCCAACAAATAAATCAAAGATAGGGATATAATTTTGGGTTGACCAACTCCTTCCTGGTAAACAAAGGCAAACCTAAGCCCTAGCTCCTATATTATAAACATTAAAATCAAATAAATATTCATGCACCAGGTTTATAAGTGTTTTAATTATTCGACCCTACACTTTCCTTTTTAACCTCGCAAAGAAAAGACACAACGTAGGATCTTTTAACGACACGATGCAAGATAACATAATTCATCAAGTATAAGCACATTTAAAAATAAAAGTAAACTGGTCTTGCACGGTTGCACTGTACATACATATGTAACTACTTTTGCATTTCCAATGTAGGTAGGTACCTACTATTGTTTAAATTTAGCTAAATATTTGAAAGAAAATATTGAAAACTTGGTACTAGGACTAGCTTTGGTTTAACAAAAATTTCTATTTTCGATCGTAGGTACCGCCATGGCTCATTTGAAAGGCAAAATAAGGACTAGTTCAACAGTTAAAACTACTAACAAAACTAAAAAATCTCCTCACTGTAAAAGTCAACAGCGAAATAAAGGACCAATTCATCAGTACTCGCATGACCAGCTTTCACGCGCTTTAGCTGAAATAAGACAAAACGGTACGCCAGTAGCAAGAGCTAGTAGACAATTTCAAATACCTCGAACTACTCTAAGAGATAAATTGTCAGGAAAAACATCAGAACTCATTGCAACAGTTGGTCCAGAATGAATTTTGGGTAGAGAAGTAGAAGAAGAGCTGGTTAATTGGATAATTGGTAATGCTGCAAACGGATTTCCAGTAAACAGGGAAGGTCTGCTATACTCAGTTCAGCAAATCGTAAAAAAAAGTGAAATAAAATCACCTTTTGTAGACCATAAACCGGGAAAAAAATGGTTTGAATCGTTTATTAAACGTCACCCTATTGTACGGCAGAAACATGCTGAATATATTAACCGAGCTAGAGCTGCTGTAACCGAAGACAAAATTCGAAATTGGTTTTCGGAAACAACAGCGCTTCTTAATGCAGACATAGATGTTTTAAACCATCCTGAGAGGGTTTGGAATATGGATGAAACGGCAGTTTTTCTCTCACCTAAAGGATCTCTTGTGTTAGCAGAAAAAAGGAAATTAACATACGATGTAACGTCCACCTCGGAAAAAGACAACGTGACAACTTTAGTAGCTGTCAACGCAGTTGGACAAATGGCTCCTCCACTAACACTATTCAAATACGATCGCTTGCCTAATTCAATAATTCAAGCTGCTCCTAAAAACATAAACTGGGGAATAGCGAAGAGTGATAGTGGCTGGATGCAGTGTGAAACTTTTTACGAATATTTCACAAACGTGTTCCACCCATTCCTTTTGGAAAATGAAATCAATCTTCCAGTTATCGTATTCCTCGACGGACACTCATCACATTTGTCGCTCCATCTGAGCATGTTCTGCAGAAAAACTCAGATAATAATTGTTTGCCTACCACCTAATGCAACCTTTAGACGTTTCTGTATTTCACCCTCTCAAGCAATCTTGGAAAAATATAACGAGGCGGTGGATATGTGATAATGATGGCGAAAGCGTTAAAAAGAAGGATGTACCTGCACTACTGCATAAAGTATTTGCAAGTGAAAATTTCACTCAAAGTATTGTTTCTGGTTTTAGAACATGTGGTTTATACCCATTTAACCCGAATGCAGTAAACTACAGTAAGTGTATAGTTAGGCGGCAAAATTTAAAAGAGAATGTGAATCCACTTTCGAAAATTGAAAATTCAGAAGTTAGTCTGAGATGCGTAGAGGAACAACTAAATAGTACTACAATTTTAGACTTATTTAAGGATACTTATAATAATAACAGGACATGGCAGGGAGATATAACATATTTAGAGTTGTGTAAATTTTGGAAAAGAATAAAGGATTCGGTAGCTACAGAGAACACTGTGACAACAGAAAATCCACAGAGTGCAGTAGAGTTAGATTGTGAAGTAACTGATATACTATCCGATGAGGTGGTAGAATTTTCATTTCCCGAATGGAATTATGTTACTGATTTAGTCAATAATAATTTAAATGTAACACATAATACTGAAGGTAAAAGTAGTAGGAAAAATATTTTTCCTACTACTTTTACCTACTAACCTGTTACTAGCCGAATTTTTATTAAGAAAATTGGTAAATTGTAATAAATAAAAGAGGTAAATACTTTTAATTCACATAATTTTATATTTTACTTAGTTTTGCTGTTGATATGGACGATATGGATGATAAAATGTTATAATTCATTAATTTTTTTATTTAGCTATTTTTAAAACAGAATTAAGTGGTGGTCGGAAAAGTTGTGGTCGTCGGAAAAGTACAGTGTACAACTCGTGCTGAATGGATATTTCAAGCTCGTATGCTGAAGCCACTCGCTAAGGCTCGTGGCTAGTGCTGGGAATATTTATCGATATATGGATAATATCGATATTATCGATAATATCGGTCACCGATAATTAAAAAAAAAATATCGATATATCGATATTATCGATATTTATCGATATTATCGATAGTGATGTAACGACGCTCTTTCGGTTCGGGCGTCAAATTTGACGACGCTTCTGGTGAATGAGGGGGATGCCGGGTTTGGGGCGGAATTGTTTGTCTGCTTAAACACAACAATTCTGCGGGAGTCTCGGGCGCCAGATTTTATTACGGAGTTTTCTCTCCAGCGGCTTCGTTGTATACCTGGTGAAACGAAGACCTGGGTAGCTTCAGTGAAGAAAGTAAATGTCCCGGGGTCGATTCTTCTTCCACGTGGAAAACTGAAAGCTTTTAGAAGCAGAACATGCACACCCAAATAAATCATACACCAAACGCTATAGAAAGAATTTATATTAAACCACAATATATTACAAACCAATTATTACCTAAAATACGGTTGTGCAAGCCAGCCACAAGCGGTGCGTGAAGTATCGTGCGAATAAAGCGGGGCAAAGCAAAGTTTTGGTACAAGCGGTTATAGCATAGGCTAATAAAGTTATAGCAAGCGGAAAATAAAATAATCGACTTTATAATTACCAGAGCTACTCGTATAATCTCTATTAAAATTGTAAGGTGCCACCTCTACTGAAACGGTACGCAAAACTAAACTAAACAAAAAGATATTCTAACCAATTAAATGAAAACAGGGTCGGGACAGGGAGGGCAGGCTCTATTTAATTCTACCCAGAAGTAGGTGACGAGTACACAGGGATATGCACTACTGTACGGGTCAGCCACTCCAAGCAAAAATAAACCAAGCAAATAAACAGGCCGGGGAGAAACAAACACGGAGGGCTTCACTTAGATCACCGGAGAAGATGTCTAGTCGCAGAACGCAGAACCGAATCTCGCAAACTAGCCAAATGCCCCAGGTCAATAAGCTACTCGGCGGAATTACCTATCTCTCCGGAGAAGACGTCTAGTCGCAGAACTGAATCTCGCAAACTAGCCACTACCCCAGGTCAATAAGCAACTCGGCGGAAATGACAAGAGTTCCTAAAAATCGGCAAAGTCCAAACTGGGACTTAGTACAAAACCAAAACAATAATTTAAACGGCTAAGTCCAATTCGGAACTTAGAGAAATAATTTTAAAATTGAAATCGGCTAAGTCTTTACCAAACACTTAGAAAAATCCTAACTTGAAAACTAAACTTGGCACCAAACACTTTAAAGAGTATTAGCTCACCTGGAGATGATCCTCGAAACTGGAGTTGACTGTTGTTGTACTGGAGCAGAAGACATCAAGAACTTATTACTATTATTAGCCGAATTTTTATTAAGAAAATTGGTAAATTATAATAAATAAAAGAGGTAAATACATTTAATTCACATAATTTTATATTTTATTTAGTTCTGCTGTTGATATGGACGATATGGATGATAAAATGTTATTATTCATTAATTTTTTTATTTAGCTATTTTTAAAACAGAATTAAGTGGTGGTCGGAAAAGTTGTGGTCGTCGGAAAAGTACAGTGTACGACTCGTGCTGAATGGATATTTCAAACTCGTAAAGTCTGTTTTTTTTAAAGATCCACCAACCTCGCAATTTCTCTCGAAAGTATGTCTGGCAACGCTGCTGGTGAAATTTTTTAGTAATTTTTAAAGTAGGGTTAGGACTAATAAATTTAAGGGTTAATTTTGACAAGTGCTTTTCACAAGAAGTATTTTCATATATTTTGTTAAATATTGTAAATTTGCCCGATTTAATAAGTATTATAGTTTTATAATATTTAATATATAAATAATTCGAGGTAAGAATAGAAAAAATGTATTCAGGCATTAGAATAATTGGGATTATTTTCAGAATCAGATTCGGGCGGTTCAAATTCTGAATCATCATATGAGAGATATGGTTCAAAATTGAATCTGTATTGTATCCGAATCTTCACCTTGATATATTACGATTGGCGGTATATTTTGAACATAAAGTTGTCCATTTGTCCTAAATTATTTATCAGCTGCCATAATTGAGCTTTTGTACATGTAAGTTAAAATGGAACGTTACAGTTTATTAAATAATTTCCCATTGCAGTTTTGTTGGAATAATGTATTGGAGGTCTCTCCAAACGGACAGAATGACATGGGGCATTGTCAAAAATAATAACAGTTTTAAAACCATCAGATGGTAGAGCTGGAATTAATTGAATAATCCACTTTTTAAATAGCTGACTATTCATCGTTTTGTGATAATCCCGATCATTGTTTCTGGGTCTTAAAGCAAACTACGCTCCATCTAAGAAACCTCAATACACCCAGGATGGATCACTGTAAACCTGCTTTCCTTAATTTCTAATCTTTCTTGGGAAGGTTGTCAATAGTCCAAGATTTAGTAGCAGAATCGTTTTTGTAAATCGAGGTTTCATCAATGAAAATAAATCTTATATTAGAGTACCTAGTCTTCTTTATGTTTTAATTAACATTTTAAATAATTTGAAATGTAGTGATGCGCACGCATAAATTGACAGAACATTTTGATTGATCTTTGAATCAATGTTACCATATATTGACAAAAATTACTAAAAATTTCAATTTTTCTATTATACCAACTGAAATCAACAGGTGGTGGATCTTTAAAAAAAAAACGGACTTTATGTTCGCCAAGGCTCGTGGCTCAAACTTTCATACTCGTTTGAAATATCCAATTTTCAGCACTAGTTATACAATATACTATAGCATATATTTCTATATTATAACGTGCTTAAGTCAATTAACATTAAAATTAAAAAGTCTATTAAAAGAAATAAACTTGGAACTGCGTTAAATAGTGCTGGAGTTTAAATACCATAAATTATTTTTTCTACTAGCGTGCGTAAAAACGCATTTTCCGCACATGTTTTAGTGCGGAAAATCCACTTTTCCGCACCGTGCGGCAAAGATTTTTCCGCACTACAACATGTGCGGAAAATGCGTTTTTCCGCACGCTAGTAGAAAAACTATTGTTCCTAACACGTGCAGAAACCTATTTTTCTGCACTTGTTAGGAAAATAGCTATTTTGTACTCGACAACTGGAAACTAGATAGCCGCGCATGCAATTGACGATCGGAAATGTCAATTTCCCGCACTAATGCTGTAAAGTAGAGAAAAACACTGGAAATGCATCATCCGCTTATTTAAAAAAAATTTATTATGAAAAGGCAGTAGTACACAAAACTTGCAATAAACGAACTAAAGCTATTGAAAATTATGAATTATTATGAAATTATGAAATATTTGCAAGATTGCAAGTTAAAGATAATTATCACAGTAAAAATTATTATTTCGGCATATACACATTTACAGTGAACTGTGAAGAATTCGAAATGGTAACCCCTGGAATGGCTTGATTTGCTGTAAAGGACAGGGTTTTGGAAACATTAATGGAAGTGTCACTTGAACTGGGGCCGCTGATCTGCTGGTGGCTTTCATAATTTGAAGATGTACCGGGCTTCATAATTTTTTTTGCCAAAATAATCTTACTTTGCAGCGACTCCTCAACATAACTTTCAGCTATGGCTGAAGATTTCCATCCCCCATGCTTTTTCAGCGACAATAAATCGCCACCATGATTAGCGAGTAGAGAAGCCCCGTATATTCTTCGGGTTTATCCAATTCAAGGTAATTCGCAATCTGCGAAGGTCAGGGGCGGCGCTGGCATACATGGCGCCCCCATGCAAAAGTCGAAACGGCGCTCTCACCCCCGTTTTCCCAAAAAAATGCAGTAAATTATAAAACATAATAAAAACCTTATTATTTTATTATACAAAAATACTTAATACAAAATATAGCTTAATCTAGCAAAAATTAAAATCCTACTTTTCGTGCTTTCATGCTTGCAAATTCATCAATAATTTTACTAATATCTAGTTTACAGCAAATGTCATTTTCAATTGATATTAAGGAAAGATCAACGAGGCGTTCTTGGGAAATTGTCGATCTTAAATAAGTTTTTATTAATTTTAATCGCGAGAAAGATCGTTCGCCACTAGCTACAGACACCGGTAATGTGATTAAAATTCGCAAAGCAATGCATAAATTGCAATAAACAGGCGCGGATCTAGGAAGAGTTTTTGGGGGGGGGGGCTAATTTTAAAACTAAAACGTAGAACAGTGGGTACGTAGAATGAGGCGGGAAGTGTCGAGTTTAACGGCGCCGCAGGTGAATTTTTTTTTCAAAAAAAGGGGCGTGGCTTCGGAAACTACTTTTCCCCCGAAGGGGAATTTAACACTGCAAGGCACAAGCCTAAGGTTTGAGGTCAACCGGATTATCGAGTAACAAACCAAAGTATTTAAAATTGCTCAAAATATAAACTCATCTCATTAAAAAAATAATTTTCAAACCTTCTGGGGGGGGCTACAGCCCCCCCCGTGGATCCGCGCCTACAATAAGATACATTGGCTATTGCACAAAAACCTTGGTAATATCCAAGAATTTAATTCAATTAAAACACAAAACGTGGTTACTTACTTGGAAATTGGATATTTTTGTTGAGTCTACAAGAATAATGTTTATTTATATAACAACTGAGGAAAACTTCTAACCCTTTCAAAATCGTATAATAAACTGAACTAAACACAGCATACAAATTTGTAACAGGAGTATTATATAAAATTTAAATTTTTGTATTTCTAATACACTTGTTCCATTCCATCGGCGCCCTTAACATGAGGCGCCCCCATGCCGTGCTTACCTCGCTTACCGCATTGCGCCGCCCCTGGCGAAGGTATCTTGCCAATCATATTGATACCTACTGGTATGTTCACACATTTACCATTGCGATATGTTAAAAAGAAGCGAGTGTTTGACGTATTCGGCACCTTGTCTCGCTCGGAGTTCTTTGTATTTTCTTATCAACGAAACCCATTTATCATCCACTACGACAAATTTTCGACTGACATTGGTTTTGGTAATAGGTATGTTGACGACCACCATCTCTGTCTTGAATTCAATATCATTCACAGACATTTTACATAACTCTTCGCGGCGACAGGCCCCCGATATACCCATTATTAATACCACTTAAATTGAAAGGTAATATATACTTATTATACATAAAAAAGGGCTAATATGTAGAATCCGGGGCCGCTGTCAAAACGCTGTATTCCCCTTAAATTACTAATGACCAATGATATTATTTATTCTCTGTTCTGTTGTTATGGAAATATTAACTTATATTATTGTAATTTGTCAAATTTATTAAAATAAATCTCTGAAATTATTACACAAAATTAAATCAGGTAAATATTTCCATAAATTTGGATTATTGGAAGGGAGGGCTCAGGCATGTAAATGTAACCGTCTAAGAAATGGCAAGAAATGATGATTGTAACTGATTTATTTGAACATGGTATTAAAATCTCTGTACATGTGGCCAAGGTAAGTGCCTCTTTGCAGGTAATATACAGGGTGTTTCTTAAATCGCGGACACGGAGCACGGTACGCTATTCCCCTTAGATACTGAATGAAAAAATATAATACAATAATGTCCGTTCTTCGCTAGTTTAAGAGTTATTCTCAGTCAAAGATTGAAATTCAATTCCTTATGCTTTGGAAAAACGGGTAAATTTTAACCGTTCCGCATTGTTCATCAATCAAATATTAAATCTTAATAAATTTGGAATTTTGTATACGTTGTATTCCTTCCTCCGAAGACATTTTTTCTGATAAATATCTGTTGTTAAAATTTTTTTCAATATGTTGCAACAGTGCATTGTAGCTATGAGGTTATTACCTAGGAAACTTGTTCATACTGCCTTACTAAAACACCAAACGTTTAAAACAAAGTCCGTGCAAGCATGCGCAATGTTGTCAAATTTAAAAATTTTAAAATGCGAATAACTCGGAAACTAAATACATTAGGACAAAATCGCCTATACTTTTTCAACTCAGTTTTAAGATGAGAATCGCGTAGTGCTCTCCGTGTCCGCCATTTAAGAAACACCCTGTATAATAAGAATTTGCACGAAATTGTAATTAAAGCTGCAGTCTGTGAACATGGTACCAAATTATATGTAAAAGATACCAAGGTTGGTTGCTCTTGGCAGGAAATACCTATATATAAGAACTTGAACGAAATGATGATGGTTAATGCAGTCTGTGTACATGGTATGAAAATCTGTGCACATGGCGCCCCAGTCTGTGTTCAGGTTAGTTGCTCTTCGCAGGTTATATATATAAATAAGAAATTGCACGAAAAGGAGATGGTCAATGAAGTCTGTGTACATGGTACGAAAATCTGTGCACATGGCGGCGCCTTAGTCTGTGTTCAGGTTAGTTGCTCTTTGCTGGTAATATAATAGAAAGATGGCTAAAAAAAAGAAGATGGTAACACAAAGGGATGCTCATTCCTCATAAAAGAAAACAAGAAATGGTTAGGGGGTAAGCTAAGGGATGTTCATTCCTCATAAAAGAAAACAAAAATGGATAGCAGGTAAGCTAAGGGATTTTCATTCCTCATAAAAGAAAACAAAAATTGGTTAGCAGGTAAGCTGAGGGATGTTCATTCCTCATAAAAGAAAACAAGAAATGGTGAGTTGGTAAGCTGAGGGATGTTCATTCCTCATAAAAGAAAACAAAAATGGTTAGGTGGTAATCTGAGGGATGTTCATTCCTCATAAAAGAAAACAAGAAATGGTTAGGGGGTAAGCTGAGGGATGTTCATTCCTCATAAAAGAAAACAAAAATGGATTGCAGGTAAGCTGAGGGATTTTCATTCCTCATAAAAGAAAACAAAAAATGGTTAGCAGGTAAGCTGAGGGATATTCATGTTGCATCTTTGTTGTCTGTGTACATGGTACGAAAATCTGTGCACATGGAGCCGAGTTTATTGGTTCTGAGCAGATAGTTACCTACTAGGTACTACTTACTTGAAAATGTGTTACTTTGCTTGCATTTTCTGTTGTGAGTTTGTGTATCTTCAAAGTGTTTTCTAATACTACTATAAAATTTAGGTGTTGGTTGATTAGTTAATTTTTTTATGTAACATTTGCTTTTTAATGTTACATCTTTGTTTTAATTATTTTTGTATTTGAAAATTTTGAATTTTGTTATTTTTGCGAAAGCAATGTAGTGGTTAGCTATGATTTTATAAAATCTTGTTTTTGGAAACATGGCAACCAGTAAATAATATAAATTTTTTCTCGTAAAGTTTTAACGTGCGAATTTAGTGTCCGTGTTTTTAACTTGATTTTCCCATATTAATCTGATTATTTTCATAAACAAGAATTTATATTTACCTATTACTGAATTAAAGTATCAAGATCGACAGGTTAGTTATTTAATTATATTAATTTACTTGGATTTTGTTTACCTCATATAAATTTATAGTTTTTAGAATTTATTTTGTGTTGCTAATAATCTTGTTTCAGGAACTACAGTTATTTTAATTTATTGTCCATTTCTATATTGTGTAAATAATAATTATGTGCTTATAATTAACTGAATGCTACATTTTTAATAAAATATGTGTTACATTTGTTTAAGGTGAGCGACTGCAGAGGAAAATCACCAAGTGGAAGAACAGTGAGATTGAAAAATTGTTTCTTCTAGCGTAACTAGCGCAGGTACTGATAGTATGCACAATTTTATTATCAAGTTTTATTTAAATTTGTGCAGAATACCAATGCCAACGCAAGTAACGCTAAAATTAGACATTTGTCAATTTTATTTGTTTTCAATAGGGTACCTTGATTGAGTGATTATTATCATTCTATCATGGCACTCTAAATTTCATCATCCACGTGATTTACCTACGCAGAAACTCACCTGTGTTTATTTATTAAACTCTGTTTCACGCTTCAAAAAAGCGATAAGCTTACTAAATTTTGAAATGTCAATATTATTGCGAATTGTCAGACAAGATTTAAGCATTGAGTAAGTTGACCACAAAGACTTTTTACTCGTAAATGTTTGGAAGTAAGCCAATAAACAATTTTCAGAATACTTTTTAATTTTTTTTAACTCACACCATTGTACAAATTTTGCATATGTAGACTCGTACCTACTCTTAGACTTTTGTGGCAATAAATTGAGGACTGCAACATTTGCAGCCTCCCGAACGTCTGGAGGAGTGCACGAAATTTCACTATTATCACTGTCGGACATTTCAGGAATGTTTAATTTTAAAAAGAAACGTCAAAAACCACAAATAATCGAAATTCTACAACTTTGTTTGAACAAACAACACCTTAGTAACCTTAGTAACCTGCGATAACTAATAAATTTTAACCCAAATCCGAATTTAAATTTACATCTTTGCTTATTATTAATTACTTTCTTCGTACAAAAAATAGCATACAAACCTCATGCGTGAAAGCGTCATCCGCGCATTTCAAAACAGCGCTCATGCGGGATAATCGCATTCCCGCATTTGGTCCGAGACTTGACGTCTCTCTCTATTTAAATTTTGGCGCCGTATACTCGTATAGCGTGTCCACATCAACCAATCAGGGGAGCCTCATTTACAACTCCACTGCTATTAGAAATGTCCTAATCTACGCAAGACGTTGCGCAGGATTGATGGTATTGATGCTAAAGATGGTCTGTCTTTCTCACTCTACAAAGCCAACAGGCAACAATACACTTTCACGTTCACTTGCTTTGTTTTCGTTTGGCGTCGCCTTCTGGTCGCCTTGGTGTGCAACGGTCCTGAACGTTCCTTCTTGATATTTATTTGTTAGAAAGTGTCGGTTACGTTAGGCTCTGCAAAATGAATATTTTACGCAGTGCAGGGTTTCATATTTAGGTAAGTTGTAGGTTTTTACTTTTAAATTTAAAATTAGAGTTAGTGCATAGTTAAGGGCTGTGGGGGAACGTGCGGGGTTAGGTTACCCCCACAAACAAAGGGAAGCACCGTTCTTACATGATTCTAGCCAAATATTTAATTGTGCTATCTTATCTAATGTATTCTCAAATTGCTTCTCTGCCTATAACAGATTAATGGTAGGAGGGTGGTTCTTAACAGCTTAATAGCTGAAGAAACTAACCCCTAAGTTTGAGTCTTTACACCCCTGTTCATTGTTCGTTTGTATTTTTCATGTGCATTTAACTACCTGTGCTATAATTCCTATGGTCCAAAGTGAATTTCCATCTGTCCAAAAATAAGAATTGTCCGAGCGTTTAATTCCTTTAATATTTGTTTGGTTAAGTATAACAGTTCAATGTTTTATTAAATAATCTTTTCAGGGTACCAGCAAGACTGTCCTGTAATTCAGATGTACTACGTTACGGTATATAATGGAGTGCTTGGCTGCCCGCTAGTTGTATGATTTGGATTGGCGAATGACTGAATGAATAATTCCAAACATTCTACTGCCAGATCAGGGAAAAACTTTTTGCTCTTGTTAGACTGTAGCATTACTAGAAGGTTTATAAATGAAGAAAATGAATTATTACTGGGTTTGTTTTAGTAGGTTCCCAATCTTTTTTACTTAATGTTAGCAAATACACCCTAGAATATGGGGTTTATAATTTCTGTGAGCTTTTACAGGGTGATCATTTAAAAAGCGATCCTTATTTATGTCCCTCCATCTTATATAAAAGTACTACATTTTCTTTAATATTTGGTGTGGTTAAAGACATATTCAGGGTGGATTCTTTTCGAATGATGCTTGTTCACGGAATAGGTAGTTCCCATACAGGGTAGCTATTAAGAATTGGACCAAAGTCTTAGCGTTCAAACGCTTTGAGATATTAATTTGAAAATTGGAACACTTCAATACGACATTACTTCGCATATTTTGCAGTACTGAAAAATTTTCTTTGACTCATACTTTCGGAGTCCGGTCGCCATCTTGAATTTTCTTAAATGGTAATAGGGGTAACGCAATACATCATTAATTAGCTTAATGTTTTCTCTTCCTAATTGTGCTAAATTATTATGGGGTTACATAAGAAAATAATAAATGGAGAAAAATTAGAAAACAATTTTTCGTACGCTCAGGTGGCTGTTTATTGTATGCTGAAATTCTAGGTGGCTTTGCTTTAACAGAGCTTCAAAATTATTAAATAAAAAAACAATCAATAATTGTTTAGCAGATGACAGTAGGTACATTGTCATACTTTTCGTAGAAATTTAACAATCTGAATTTTGTTAAACGTGGATTGGTTGACAGAAACTGATTAGGTATGGTGACAGAAAACAGTTTTAACATCTTCGTGAATTTAAGCAGTTTTTTGATACCATACTTTTAACAATCACAATATGGTATTTGTTTCTCAACTTTTAGAATTGTTTGTTTAATTTTAGTAGGTACCTTGTTTCTTCATTATTTGTTTATTTTGTTTTTTGTTTAATTTTGACGTTGTGTTAATGTAGAGCTACCTAGATTTAAAGCATACAATAAATAGCCACCTGAGCGTACGGCAAATTGTTTTCTAATTTTTTTTGCATTATTTTCTTATGTAACCCCATATTTGGTTAGAAAGAAAAATAATCAAGCTTTGTAACGATGTATTGCATTACCCCTATTACCATTTAAGAAAATTCAAGATGGCGGCCGGGCTCCAAAAGTATGAGTCAAAGAAAAAAAATTTATACTGTAAAATATGCGAAGTGATGTCGTATTGAAGTGTTCCAATTTTCAAACTAAAATCTCAAAGCGTTTGAGCGTCACGGCTTTGGTCCAATCTTTAATAGCTACCCTGTATATCTCAAACTGCATAAGTATTCGCTGCTTGCCTACTTGGGTGGGTGTATGTGATGCCTCTAACGCATTTTGATGAAATTTTAAATGAAGGGGTATATCGAAAATTCATCGACAAAATAAGCTTTTTAATAAATTCCGAAACCGGAAGGGGAAGCTGACATGTTTTTTTGGTAACTTTTTTTCAGAAGCAGAATTTTGAAAATCTGAATAGGGGATATGAAAGAAGACCATAATTCAAGGGAAACTGTTTTTAGCCAGACTCTCTAACTTCAAAATGGCGGCCGCTATGGAATTTTCAAAATTTCGATTTTAACGCCCCATAACTCAAAAACCAGTTATCTGATCAGGTTTCGTAATAACTTGTTTGAAAGCCCTTTGGCGGTACTATACCATGAAAAAAAATTTATTTATTACAAAATTATTACAAAAAAACTGGCTACACGATTTTGTTGACATTTTCTATACTTATGTAGCTACATTTTTGTTTTTTGTTGAATGCCAGCATTTCATTGTGGCGCCCTCTACGAGGTTTTGAAAATTGGAAATTGATGTTCCTATAGAGTATAGCTCCTTTATTAATCAAAATATGAAAGAAGTTTAAATATAAAAGTTATTGAGTATATAATTCCGCATTTTCCTAAATAAATAAAAAAAAATAAATATCATGTATACAAGGTGTTTACTTTTCACAGTACAATAAGCAACTTTGTTATTTTAAATGAAATATTAAATATAATTGTGTTTATTTAAATAGAAACCATAGTTGGTTATGCCCCTATTAAATCAAGTGTTTTTTTCTGATTTTAAAAATATATACTTTAGTGGGTATATTTCTAACAGTTTTTCAGAAAAAGTAGAATTTATTTGTTCCAATTACATGGATATTCAGATGAAGTAGGTTTTCTGTACTAACTGACAAAATTTCATTTAGAAAAGTTTTTCATAATGTGGGATGATCACTCCCTGCAAGATTTCAGAAATATTGGCTATACCTAGGTATACATTTTTTTTAATTTTTTAATAAAAATATGCAGACACAATTAGGTCTTACATTCATGGTTACAAGCTGTGTAAGGGCCTCATAACATTTGTTGATTCGGTTGCTATTGACAGTGCAACTTAATAATTACTTACATTCCTAGGAAAATAATAAATGACATGCAGATTTGATATTTTTTCAACAACTGAAATTATAGTTTAGGAAATTTTGAGATATCAATATTTTCGTTTAGGTTAATTAAATATAGTAATCTTTAGCATGGAATACTCACACCATAAACTGGCCGCAGATTTTAATTTCTGGGATATTTGGACCATATGAGCAAGCATGACGTTTACATAAGCAAGCATGACGTTTTCAGATACAAGCTCCAAATTCTTTTTATAAACCATTTTTTTTTAAATCATGTAAACTCATACCGTTTACGTGATTTCTCGGGAAATAATGTTAAACAAGCAATATTTGCTTTGTTTGTTTATTTAAAATAGTAAATAGCATAGCAACGGATATAGGAATCTTCAAAATGAAAATTTTTTAATATTAATAATCTTTTAGAAATCATTTGCTGCGGTAGCGGGAAAAACATAATAAGTAACGCGGAATGTACAGACGTCTAACATTCTCGGCAGGTAATATAAGCCTCGGCGTCCCGCTTCGGTTTATCTTAACCTGCCTCGTAGATTATAACGTCCTTACATTCCTTGTTACTTAAATAACTATTACCTGAATAAATGTAAGTAAAAGACATAAATTCTAATTTTGCTGAAAAACTATTAAAAATATACCATTCAAGTATAAGTATACAGGGTGTTTCTTAACACGGAGAGCACTACGCGATTCTCATCTTAAAACTGAGTTGAAGAAGTATAGGCGATTTTGTCCTAATGTATTTAGTTTCCGAGTTATTCGCATTTTAAAAATTTTAAATTTGACAACATTGCGCATGCTTGCACGGACTTTGTTTTAAACGTTTGGTGTTTTAATAAGGCAGTATGAACAAGTTTCCTAGGTAATAACCTCAGCTACAATGCACTGTTGCAACATATTGAAAAAAAGTTTAACAGCAGATATTTATCAGAAAGAATGTCTTCGGAGGAAGGAATACAACGTATAAAAAATTCCAAATTTATTAAGATTTAATATTTGATTGATGAACAATGCGGAACGGTTAAAATTTACCCGTTTTTCCAAAGCATAAAGGAATTGAATCTCAATCTTTGACTGAGAATAACTCTGAAACTAGCGAAGAACGGGCATTATTGTATTATATTTTTCCAATTGGTATCTGGAGGGGAATGTAGTACTGTGCTCCGTGTCCGCCATTTAAGAAATACCCTGTATTTTTAAAATAAGAAAAAAACACCTGTTTTAATGACATTGTCAACTATGGTTTCTATTTAAAAAAATACAACTAATTATATTTAATATTTCCAAAATTTGAACCCTAGTTAAAAATTTGAGTACGCCATTGAGTTCTACCCAAAAAATAGGAACAAGGAAATTTCGGAAAATTGCGTTTTCCTTGAAAATGTGAAACTATAGCAAAATTTTGTCTCACACAATGAGCTCGAGAATGTGCCCTCAGTTTTCTCCTTACGACAATAGTTGCTGACCCTATAGGGTCAACCAATTTGGGCTACCCTGTACATACATATGTATTACTTACTTTTAAAAATGTAATTCCTTGTCATTTTCGAATAAATGAAAGAAAAGAATGATACTTTTTCAACTTTCAGCACCCTTTATCTCAGTTGAAGTATTGGCGGATCCATGTTAATAGGAACTGTTCCTCATATTTTCATAAAAGGAACATGCTCTTTCTTTTTGGGATACTCCGTATAGCTCGCCAATAACAATCTGTTTAGCAAATACCTTTACCAAAATACAAAAACTCTAGTGTTAACAAATACCCAATGTGTGGCTACAAAAAAAAACTGATACTCCAAATGTTTGTAAAAGAAGGCCTGTGCCTTGCACCAGGACTTGATGGATTAATATTTAACTTGATGACAATGATTAATTAAAAATTTTGTTAAAAAACAATTTCATATTATTCTGATAAAGTCCATATTCTCCAAAGATAATAAGTTGTTAGTGTTGTAAGTATAATCCACTAGAGCTGCATTGTTAAATGCCTCTAAAACCTTATTTTGGTTTACAAATGATAATTTTTTAAGTCAGTTTTGCTACTGGTTGTCTTTGTCATTGCAATTCAACTGACGAAACATATAAAGAAATGTTATCATTGGTTAAGAGATTTATGTGAGAAGAAGAATGTGGAAGTGTAGCTGTGAAAAGTAAAGTTTATTAATTTTTGGTTTATTTTGTTACAGATTGAGAGGGAGAGAAGCACTTTCCAATTGTAAAGACTTATATTTAGACAAGTTCTGAAACTATATACAAGAGATAAGGTGATGTTTGCAATATCAACATGATTGACTACGCAGAAACCGATTCAATGGTTTTATCATCTGCCGCTTTGGATATCGGAATGGTTGAGGGAATGCTGTTTTTCCATCTAATATTGGATTTTATTTTATTCATGTCCTTGCTTGATGGAAATGAAGTCGAAGATAATGTAACAGCTTCTCATCCAGTCTCTAAATCTTGGAATTGCCACTGAAACGCTTCACATATTTCAACAAGTGCTGTAGCTGTCGTTATGTCATATGATTAAACCCTTCCCTTTTACAGATAACTTATTCTTCAAGTTAGGAGTTCTCTTTTTGTTTAGGCATTGTTAAATTTTCATTACAGAAGAATTTCTAAATAATCTATTGAGTGATTCTGATTCACAGAGTTTTTGTTGTTTCAGGTGCTTCCACTTTATGTATCTTTCCTATTTTAAAAACATTGCCAGAATGAGGTTTTATTTAACCCTTAACCGCTGTTACCCCACTTTTGTTACGTACTCACTGTTAGATGGCCTGAGAGACCGGGACAGCGATTAATGTTACTACTTATGGATGACATTTAATAACTAATCCATATTTCAAATATCTATTAGCGAAATAATTTTTTTTACATTTAAAAAACAAACAATATAAAAACTAAACTTCAACCTAATTAGATACACTTTTAACAAATCTGCCTTGAACACTCCAATCAAATAGGATTTTGGCACTTTATGCAAGCATATGCAGTCTTCCTCTTCTTTTGGTGAGGACAAATGCTACATGTTTTTCGTTTTGCTATTTTTCGTTCTGGCAACGGTCATTCTTCGGCCGGTGTTTGTTGATGTGTTTTAATTTTTAAAATTCTTTCAATTGTACATTTAATTTCCGAATTGATGTACGGATTATTCAGACGTCTTTCTAGATGCGGTTTGACTAGCTTACTAGCAAGGTTTTTCAAGAAATCTACTCTAGGTAAAGTTTCATGGTCTTTATGAGAATTATAAAGGATAAAGGCGTTGACATTACTTATGTCCAGAATTCTGAAAAAAATTGCCATTGGCCATCTTCTTGTTCGACGCCCAGTACAATAATTGGCACATTTCTCATCGAGGACATCTACACCAGACTTTGTCATATTATAATAAGTAAAGCACGGATATATATGCACGATAAACTATTAAAATATGCGCATATACAGGGTGGATGACAAAATCCGCCCCGAGCTATACAGCTTTTAATTGAGATCGGATTGTTACGGTCGAGATGGCAATCGAAATGGGTCATTAAATACTACGTTTTGATGTAGTTAGTGTTACATTTTAAATATGCAATGTTTAATTAATAAACAGATATATTTATTAAGTCCTTTATTATTCTTAAACTCAACCTGATGCACACTCATGCACAACCATGTTGTTCGCTGCTACGTTGCCAATGTGTGCAACATGTCTGTAACAGTTAGAACATTTTCAGGGCCTACTAGATTTTAGCTGCGATAGTCAACTTTTCATTTTTAAATGGGCGCCTATGTATATTTTTTGTAATTCTGAATAAGCGTTTTTTTCCGAGTTCAACGATGTATAATAAGTCACCTTACCATCACCAAAAAGTAGTAAAAAAAATTGTTTAAAATTACTCTCGTGACTACCAATTTCGCAATTCGTTTTCAATAGTAGGCTTTGACTAACAAAATATTGACAACTGTCAAGCAATTTTCTAATGAAATTTTAATATAAACTCTCAGTACCAGTACGTTTACTGTGATATAGTGAGCTATTAAATTAAAATTAGTTAGGACGAAAATGTTTAATGAAGAAGTAGACATGTTGCAAGTATATTTTGAAAACCAAAAAAATTCTGCTGTTGCCCTACAAGCTTATAGGGAACGTTACCCTGACCGGCAGCATTTTTCAAGAAGAAAGTTTAGTTTGTTGGAGTCGAATCTGCGGCAACGTGGTTCTTTTAATAAAAATAAGAATTCGAACCCCTGTGACTTTTTTTTATGGGGTTACTTAAAAGATAAAGTCTACAGAACACCACCAAATTCTTTGGAAATTTTAATCAATTGCATTTCAAGCGCATGTCGCGATATTCCTCCAAACATGTTACTTAATGCTGCAATGGATGTTAGGGGAAGAGCTACAGAATGCATAGACACTAATGGAGGCCCATTTGAGTATTTAAGAAATTAAATTTAGTAGTTTAATTTTAAAATGTTAATGTGTTTATTGTTTTTCTCTATATCTTTTTTTTGTAATTTAATATAACTTCTTGTTCTTGTCGTATGGAACAAACTTGTGTATTTTGAAGTTAAGCATTAACTACGAAATATTCTGTACTACTGCAAGGTCCAGTGCTAAAGGTTTCGTCAAGTAGTTTACGTTAGCAGTTGTCAATATTTTGTTAGTCAAAGCCTACTATTGAAAACGAATTGCGAAATTGGTAGTCACGAGAGTAATTTTAAACAATTTTTTTTACTACTTTTTGGTGATGGTAAGGTGACTTATTATACATCGTTGAACTCGGAAAAAACCGCTTATTCAGAATTACAAAAAATATACATAGGCGCCCATTTAAAAATGAAAAGTTGACTATCGCAGCTAAAATCTAGTAGGCCCTGAAAATGTTCTAACTACATCAAAACGTAGTATTTAATGACCCATTTCGATTGCCATGTCGACCGTAACAATCCGATCTCAATTAAAAGCTGTATAGCTCGGGGCGGATTTTGTCATCCTCCCGTATATGCACTGAAAATACCTAAAATATGCTGTATTTTTTGTAAAATATGCACTATTATATGCAATGTTTATTAATTATTATGAATTGAACGTTTAAAAATTTAATCAAAATTCCTCTATATTTAAAATAATTATTGATATTAGAAAATCCAAAGCTATAAATAAAATTAACCTATTGAACTATTAGTATTAAAATTATAAATTATTTAATTAATTACTCACTTAATTACTTAATTATACATAATTACGATTTCACTTTAAAAACTGCAGAAATAAAGCGCAAAAAAAACTAGTTGTTCACAACGATTTGTCTGCCACTGGTTTACTCTAAAGTAAGAATGAAGGAATGTACTTTCTAAAATTTCGAATTTTTTTTGATAATTTAAAATAACCCTTCACTATTCTTACAAAGATTGATTTTAAGCTGGAACTTTCCGTTTTGTTCAACGTAAGTACACCAGCATGCTAAACATGAATAATTACTATAATCCTAATTCCTGGAAAGTACAACCTGAACAAAAAGTGGTAAACATTTTTTTCCATGAGGTACCGTCAAACGGGGTTATATGGAACGATTTTTTTATGTTTTTTTATAATAACTTTTCACCCTGTTTTAAAAAATATGTTAAAGTTTTTAGAGTAGATGCAAGTATATCTCTAGAAACCAATTTTCACATGCTTGCTATTTTTTTTTGCTTGAAAAATCAAATTTTTTTTAGTTGTTCACTGTTCCATATAACCCATGGGTCTGGGATATATGGAATGTTCAAGTTTTTCTATAGTAAATGCACGATATTTGAATGTAGGATCATATAGTCACTTTCTTTGACCTTTATGGAACACTGTAAAAAATTAAAAAAAAATGATTTTTTCGCAAAAAAAAGCAAAAACTTACAAAACATCGTTTACAAAAATGTGCCTTCCCCTAACAATCTGAGGTTCAGACAGAATGAATTTAATTTGTTTAATTGTACATTATTGATATCTTTGATATCTGGATACACAAAAATATTTTGTTTTCCTTTATAACTTCTTAAACAGCTAACGGTTATGCTATTTTTATTAAGTCGCTCGAATTTTGCTACAAAATCTCTAGTAACTTCTTTGCGGGTATTTTCATTATGTTTAAATGAAACAATATTAAAACAATTATCAGTAATGTCATTTATGTTTAATACACTTTTCTTAACAGGGTCACTTTCACTTGCTGTTTCACTGTCCGCATCAGATTCATTTTCTGAAACTTCCATCTCTTCATCAGGTTCCACGAGATCACTTGCACAAACAGATTTACCAGCCGGTACATCAATTTTCTTTTTACGTTTTACAGGAGTTTTATCAACAACCGTTGTAACATTTGTCATAATTTCAGAAAAAGAATTTAATAAATGAACTGTATTCTCTCGATTATTTTCATCATACCGATATTCCAACTTTCCCAGAACCTGCTGTGGATTGAATGGCATAATACCACACGCTCGAAAGCCGGATATAATATTTTTGGAGAGGGTGGCTTTTGCACCATCCAACATTTTCTTTAGTAAACTGGGAAAGACACTTTTTGGCACAACGCCTCTATTTTTTTGTTTCCAGGATGTTAAAACTTGTCGCCATTCTGCCTTTAATGGCCGAAATACTGCCACATCCAACGGTTGGCAGATATGAGTACTGTTGCGAGGCAAAAAAACAAAAGCTATATCATTTTCATCGCACTTTTGTAGTACAGTGACAGACAAATGACTCGCAAGGTTATCTCCAATGATGAGTTTTCTTCCTTCTTTTCTGCGCAAATAAGGGAGAGCAATTTGAAGAAACCAATCTTCAAACGTGTGTGCCTCAAACCAGCCCCTACTGGAGCTATTATAACGGTTTCCTTGTGGTCCATTCTGTATACAATCAGGGTATACATACTTGGCCCTGTATATAACGTAGGGTGGAAGCATTACACCATCCGCTGCAACTGCAAACATGACTGATGTCGATGACTTTGAAGAATCTAGGACTCTTCGAACATGTTTTGTTCCTCGTCTAGTGAACACCTTCTCCTTCCCTGGGTCATCAGTTATGTTCGTCTCATCATAATTTACCAAGTTCTCCGGTGGAACGTTGCTAATGGTGGTTTCTAAATGTGTAAAATAGTCACTTATAACCTGAAGAGTTAGTTCAGCTCTACATCTTTTTATATTTTCACAATTTCTCTTGGTTAATTCATTATGCCTATTCTCAAAATGGAAACACCAGTCGTCACCTGGCAGGTTATTTGTAAAACATGGTACATTGACACCCTTACTATTTAACCCTTTGAGGCACGGAATTGTTAAACTCATAAAAAAAATTTTTTTTTTGATAATATTTGTTTTATTAGTATGAAAGAGTTGCAAAATATTGATTTACAAAATTTAAAAATCGCTATGATAGCTGATACGGCTTTTCAAAATGTGGTTTCATTGTAAAACCACACTGACGCAACTAGAATAAATAATGTTTAATCATTTAGTGTGATATGTATGGAAACAGTTCTTTTCTGCACTCAAACACAGTCCTACTTTGCAGAAGCTACATTCCCAACGAGTTCTGTGGGGTTGTTTGGCAGTGCTGCAGTGTGCACAGCGTTTTGATGTTCCATGTATTGGAAGATGTTTCGCTTCGTCCGTTCTAACTTCTCTTCTTATATAGGGCTTGTATCGATTTACGTTTTGTATTGGTTTGCTTTCAACGCCTGATGAGCGTTTTACAGATTTAGATCCAATGAGTCCTGCAATCACCCTACAACGAAACTCTTTCAGACTGATTTTGTTGTTGGTTTGCTTCTTATAAATTACAAAAGAATTTACAACGGTGACATCTAAAAAATGGAAAAATAATCGATGCCACCACTTCCGACTTTTTCTGTCAATAGCATATAGTGATTTTAGCATGTCACTTTTATCGACACAACCCATGTGACTGCGATAATTTTTCACAACTGCTGGACATGGAACCTCTGTAATGCTGCCATCTTTTTCCCTTCGTTCTGTCGTAAACGTGTCAGTAGGGGAATCAATGGTCGACAATAACTGCACTACCCGTTTGTCTTTCCATTTCACAGTGAAAATATTATTATTTCGTACTGCCCAATCAAATTCGCCACGTTTTAGGTCTTTATCATTTTTTAGAATAGGAAGATTTTTCCTGTTGGCACGAACCGTTCCACAGCTGTAAATTTTTTTGTTTTTCAGTTCTTCCATCAGTTTCACGGATGTAAAGAAATTATCAAAGTATACATGATACCCTTTTTCTTTGAGTTCATCTGTAAGACTTAGGACAACTTTCTCTCCTAACCCGTGCTCTACATCTCCATCCATTTTCCCAGTATAGATTTGGTAGTTACAAACGTAGCCCTCTTTGTCTGCTCTTACCCAAATTTTGTAACCTCGCTTGATGGGTTTCTTTGGCATGTATTGCTTGAACGAAATTCGTCCTTTGAACTTCACCATGCTCTCATCTACTGCTTGGTGCATGGAAGGTGAATAATATTTCTTATAATTACTTGTTAATTGTTCAATGTATGGACGAATTTTATACAATATGTCAAAGGCAGCATCAGCTTTGCGGGGCATAACGCTATTATCATTTAGATGCAAGTGAGAAAGCAAAAAACTAAAACGATTTACGCTCATCAAGCTGGAAATATAGCCGTCTCGTAATTCCGGACGATTGCTCCAATAATCTTTATAACTGGGAGAACTCTTGATACCCATGAGTAGATTTATCGCCAAAAAGATTTTCATTTCGGTTTTGGTGGTTGGCTGGAACCTGATGCCTTCTTGAGTTGAATATAGATTAGTTTGATACGTTACGTGCTCAAGTAAGTCATCATCAAACAGATACAGAAAGAAATCAATGGGATCCTTAGCGTCAATGCCAATGTTGAATGGGCCGACGAATTCTGAAAACGGTATTGTATTTGCAGCGAATGTAACCTTTCTCCACGAGTTATTTGCAAAAGTTGACAATGGTAAATCATCTTCGCTCGAAAAACCATCAGAGTTATCTGATATCCCTCCATCTAAATCAACATAGTGAGATGTATTGTCTTCTTCGTTTTCGGATAATATTACGTAATCGGGGGTTACAATTTCCTCTGCATCAGACCACTCTTCTTCACCACCGAATTCTGATCCGCCATCAGAAGGAACTTGGTCAATTAGAGCATAAACTTGGTCAGATGTAAGTTTGTTCAATTCGAATGCCATTTTTCAGGACTGCAATACCGAATCTGGAAATGATGGGATTCCATTTACAATAGTCATAGTGGTAGCTGTATGAAACCATTTGTTGGTAACAATGAATCATCAACATATCAAAATTTTAGCAACAACCAATTTTATTATAATTACTATTAAATACAAATGAACAAGAAAACAGGCACTTACTACTTCAAAAATCAAAACAACCACTAATTTTTATCAATAACACAATACACATTCATGACGCACATCAGCAACTCACAAATAAACGAATTTATCCAAGAAATGCACATTTGGCGACAGAGTTCAAATTTTCTCCGGTAGGTGGTAGCACACTACGGATGCCTGCTGGCCGTCCCAATTCGATTGAAACGTCAAACATGCACTTTACAGATTCGTCCCTTATATGGCGCCCTCTATACGGGTAGAATGGGTACAACTTTTTGAAATTTAAACGTCAATTGTCAACTATCATGACTGTCAACGACTAAACCGAACCAACTAAAATCAAAAATTCTTCTGTGAAAGCGCCAACAATATGTACAATAAGTATCTGTTAATGATTAGGTACCAAACTTTTTTCTCTTGCCTCAGAAACGATGTGCTAAGTGCTATAAACTTTAAATATAAGCAATAATATTATGTACATGATGCAAAAATTACGGCAAGTACTAGCTAATTATAATAACTTTTCTGCTGCAGGGCTTAAAATTTAATGGAGCACGTTATTTCCAAGCGAATCTTATTAAGCGTGGATTGCACCCAGGCACATATTGAAACTTTATGAATTTCACAATTAAATATTGGATTTCGTTGTAGGTTTGGACATATAATAATCAGCTGATGTGACGTTTTCTCGGTTTCTAAACAAGGTATTGCTCGAAGCGCAATATCCTATATCTGTTTGATAATTCCTACAAATGCTAGATTAGGATAAGGTAGAGTTGGGTAAGTGGGACCCCTATTTACAACTTTTGAAGTTCAACAGTTCATAACTTTTGATATTAGCGAAAATATTTTATTTGATTCATATGATGAGTACTACCACTATCTTAGAACAAAATGTGAGAATATTAGTTCTGCAAGTTTTAATAAATATGTGTTTACAAACACATTAAAAAAAACGGTTGGGTGGCCCACTTACCCCCAGAACTGGGGAAAGTATGCCATCCTACTTTATTTCAGCTAAGAATATCATGCTCACAAACTACGGGAAAGTGGGCCATACTTTGATTTTTTTCTCTACCTATGTTTTTACAGAATACAACAATGTTGAAACGTTCAGAAGTTAGAAGGTCACAAACAAATACACCTTTTAGCAGAGAAACAATTTTATTCAATAAAATATAAAAAAATACAATAAGTATTAGTATAAAATAAAAAAATTCAAATTCTTAAAGGAACACTAACTTACAAAAATTGTTATTAGGATTATCATCCCATTTTAGGACTTTTTCACTTAAAATCAGTAAGGCATTTTTTCTGGACTTTGCCAATATTACTTAAGGCTGGAACTTTAAATGCACCCCTACTGTTTATAGAAGTGGGAGGAGGAATAACTTTGAGAATTTCCCTCATCTCATATGTGAGAATATCATCTTTTTTAGGCCACTTCCACCCATCAACCTTCCCACTTTTTTCCATATGCTTGACGGTTACTAAATCTGAGTTGTGAGGGTCTAATGCAGTAACCTGACCTGGATAGTATTCTGATTCATATGCGACTATTACATAGTCATCAACAAGAACTTCTATGGTGGAATCAACAGCATCTTCTTCCGAATCATCCTCATTTGCCTGGTAGAACATATCACCCTCACTTTCAGAAGATGACGGCGTCTCAGCTTTCTTTTTCTTGATAACAGGTCGTTTCTTCTGCTGTTTTTCTTCTCTTCTTTTTAGGGCAATTTTTTTCTTCCCTTCTTTGGCTTCTAGGGCTTTTTGCTTTGCCTCTTCTTCTTCTTTTCGTTTTGCTAGATATTCCGCCGTCGTTATAATCTCAGAATTGGTACAAATTCTTTTTCTTGATTTTCCTGGCTTAGGAGACGACCGAGTTGGATTGCCATTATTCCCTTTAATGAAATTAAATGCGAGTAGAATGTTTTCAAAAGAAGTTGTATCTTTCGTGTCACGGTTTAGTTCTTCTAAGTCTTCTTTGTCATTAGGATTCTGTTCATTTTGTTCTTTAGTTTGATTAATAAATTCCACACCGAGGTTCATTTCTTCAGCATCGGGGTTCTGTTCTTCAGCATCGTAGATTAGCTTTTCAGTAATCGGGTTCAGTTCTTCGGTTTGAGTGTTTAGTTGAACAGGATTCGCAAGTTGTTCCACACCAAAATGTGGTTCTTGCGCAAGATTAAAAGTCAGTTCTCCGATATCAAAATTAAGATCTTCAACGACCAAGCCAGGATTTGGGTCATTAGTAGTAGCGGCAGTATTCACAAAAGTTAAACTGGCTCCTTGGGCGTCACCAGAAGCTGGTTGGTTATTGGTTTCTTTACTTTTAGATATTTCAGCATTTTTCTGTTTGTTGTATGCCTTCAAATCATTAGGCTTGAATATGTCACTTTTTATGACATCTTTCGAAACTGGATAGATTCCTGTTGCCCTGAAACCATTCTTAATTACTTCGGATGACAAATTGTCATATACCCTGTTTAAGACAGCGACGAATGTGGATTTAGGAATTCTTTGCCGTGGGTTTTGCCTTTGCCATGTTACAAGTTCCTTTTCCCAGTTATTTTTTAATGATTTAAACACAGCAACGTCCAGTGGTTGCAGTACGTGAGTGGTGTGTGGAGGAAGTTTGAGAATGGTAACTTCGTTGGCTAAGGCATATTCAATTATTTCGATTGAAACGTGAGTAGAATGACCGTCATACAACAATAATAGTGGCCTTTCTTCAGACGTATTAGGCAAAAAACAGTCTTTAAACCACTTCGAAAATACATTAGTCTCCATCCATCCCCGCCGCGTGGCAGTATAAAATGTCTTATCAGTTTCGTTGACATTGAGCCAATGTTCTAAAACATTTTTCCCCTTAAAAATTACAAGTGGTGGTATTTTATCACCTGCTGCAGAACAACATATCAAGATGGATGTGTTTTCACGCCCCGGCGAGCTTATCATTCGAGTACTTTTCGCTCCCTTAGCTCCCACTACTTTTGCTTTGCTTGGGTCGTGGCAAAAACTAGACTCATCTAAGTTAAAAATTAAATGCGGTTTATCCACCAACTTTAACTTCTCAACAGTTTCTGTTAACTGGTCAAAATAAGAGTAGATGACAAAAGGGTTAATTTGTGCCATTCTGGCATATTCGACTCCTTGAGGTTTTTTCAATGATAATCTATGTCTTTTGGCAAATGCAATATACCATTCTTCTCCCGGCCGCCCGTCTTTGAATCTCGTTTTCAATTTGTTTTCGTTGACGTATATCTGTACAATATCCAATACTTCTACCCTTGCCGAAACCCCATTTTTCGAGCACTCTAAGATTGTTGGCTAATCGTTCTTCGTTTTCTAAATTGATATCAGTGTTCCGCCCACCTCCACATCCTGCGGTTGCCAAACGACCTTTGCCTCTCGTCCCATTCAGATGGTGCCTCAAAGTGGTTCTGGGGATATTATATGCTTTTGCAGCCCCTTTTACGGTTTTCTTCCCACTTTTGACATCTGTGGCAGCCCTATTTAGGGCCTCACGCGTATATCGAGATCCATCTGCACCCCTTTCCGTTTTACGAACGTATGTTCGCCCCATTATGCTGGAAATAAATACCCTTTTTAGTGAATTGTGGTAACTGGGACACCCTGGCCCATTTCCCTCCGAGGGTGTGGCCCACTTCCCCCTAACTTCAGAATTTTGGAGGGAAGTGGGCCACCCCATACCTAACCTACAAATATTTGATTATCACTTTAACACACATATATTGTCAAAATATGGAGTGTGAACTTACCCTAACGCATGAAATTTGATGGAACAACCAATGTATTAACTATTTAAATTAATTTTCGGGAAAGGCTGCACGAAGTTGTAACGTCTGAAAACATGTTTGACATTTCCGGTTGACAGTTCTGAAAATATGTCAGGTTCGCCAACCCTAACGATTGTTTAGTGAAATATACATGGAGAACTAGCGCCAAATTGAAAAATTAATTTCTGGACACACTTTGTTATTGAAAAAAATCAGCTATGGCCCACATTCCCCGGTGGCCCATTTACCTGACTTTACCGTATTGGGCAAACCAGACATGATTGAGATTGCATAGTAATTACTGTATGGGTGATTTTGTCTTCATAAAAATAAGATTTAATATTGTTCTAGTTTTAGTTTCAGTTCTACTGAAGATGAGAACTTAATTCCGGAAAAGCAGTTAAATTTTTCCTAAACAGTTCCGTGGTAGCCTGGTAGGTTAGTGGTTTTTACAAGTTGTCTTGTTTCGATCTTTTTTTCTTCTTCACGTCCTCCTCTGGAAAATTAGGGTTTTCGACACCTCTTACTTATTGTTTCTGGCAGGATGACAAACCGAATTTCTCATATCAGAATGTTTAGTAAATTCTAATTTAAGACTGGAAGAACAGATAAAAGAAGGGATGCAAGCAATAGGAATGAAACTTTAAACGAACGAAATAAATGCAGAATGTAATATCACACCCGCTATACCTGAATACGCGAGCAGGTGTTATTCTTGTCAGATGTAGCGATAATTTGAATTACGAACTCGGAAATGTGTGCTCTGTGGTGTTTCTGAATTAATTTCCCATTCTCGAGTACACGATTCTGATAGATTTGCATTCGAAGGCAGTTTGTTTTATTTCACCGTTACTATTGCGTTTGTTGCATATTTTTCAAAAGAACATCTTATTCTAAATGTATTTAATGTCTTTGTATTTACACTTTTATGTTTATCACAACTAAACATTTCCTATAGAAATTTAATTTCTTCATTTTATAAAGACACTTTCATTTCCTCTACAGGTTTCAGTTTCCGTACATAACTTTTAAAGGATTGCGCTTTTGGTATTAAGTTTGCTTGATAAGAAATTTTATTTTCCCGTATTTGACGATAAAAATTAAAACCAATAGGGGCTCGTCCTTATGTGCTGCAGAACTGCAGAACCACCAAAAATAAAACCCCATTATATTAACGATCCAGATTATGAAAATTGCATGATCGCGCGTAAAAATAATGTCCCTATACCTTAGCATAAATTTTCCAAACTTAGATATCAAGAACAATTAGTGGTAAAAGAGCAAGTTCGTCCTAAACCAGAATTAAATATTGAAAAGTTGTTTATTTTGTTTTCGTTGTTTGTTATTTAGGTGAAATATATTTTCTTATCAATTATATGGTTTTCATTTAAAAAATAGCATACCACCGGAAAACCGCTAGCAATGGATAACATCAATTTACACACTTTTACAAAATTGCAATCCAAAACCCGTTATTGATGCAATTAGTTGTGCTTGTGTTAAAAGAAATGTAATTTTGAATTAACAAATCTAGTCTAGAGAAGTTCTTCAAATTAATCTCTTCATCAGAGACCAATATTGTAAGTACTAGTACTTGCGTGTAGAAAAAATCAGACAGCCCTGAGATCGTATAAAATTAATTCTTCGCTGAGGATGAGATAATTCAATTGATGACGAGTTCAAATTCTTGTCCCAAATTGTTATTATTAAATTGGTTTAATATAATCTAATTTTAAATTGTTTTTTTGTATAAATTTTTCTTATTTTTTTAACATCTGCTATAGAAAAAAATAGAATTTTATACACGACGATAAAATTTAATTATCGACTGGCGAAAATTAATTCACTCGCGATTTCATCGCTCGTGAATTAACACTTTCCGCTTGTCGATAAAATATAATTTTATCGTCTTGTATAAAAATAGTTATTTTTTATACAAGACGATAAAATTATATTTCGCGAGTCGATAATTAAATTTTATCGTTGTGTATAAAATTCTATTTTTTCTATAGCAGATGTTAAAAAAATAAGAAAAAATTGAAAAAAAAACAATTTAAAATTAGATTATATTAAACCCGAAAATCTCAGTAGCAAAGCTTTCCATTCGGTTTCCATGGAGTTTCCAGAAAATTAACCTACTTTATCTATCCTTGCGGTTAAAGTGTTACTTTATCTACCCTTGCGGTTAAAGTAATACTTGATCAACTATTTTTAGTCGAACAAAGCACACTTTAACATCTGCTATAGAAAAAATAACTATTACTTTATCAGAGTATTCAGTTTGAAATTTATAGGAAAAGTTTCCCATGCAATAAGAACTTATTGCAGTAAATTTTCCCATTGTTTCTGAAATTAAAACTTTTTGTCCACGACTACTAAATTATACATCGATTATTTATGTGTTTTGTTAAACATAAGACTACCCATAATAAATTGCCGTGCATTATGGGAGTGAATTATGACCCATAATTCACTCTAAATCACAAATGTGAAAATACGTGTGAACTTCAGTAAGAAATTTATTGATACATTCAGGTGTAAAAATGCTAGCTTTCTTGGGTCGGAAACCCTCGGACTTTCGTTTCAAAAGTGCTCGCAATTTGGCATAATTTTCTATATTTATACCTTGATTGATATTAATCGTACTTCTCAGCATAGAATACTGAGTCCATAATGAAGATGGTTTGTATTTCAATGCTAATTCAGAAAAATAAACTAATAGCACATCTTCTGAAAAAGAATTTGCCTGCTTCTCCACCTTCCAATTCAGAAAAGAATTGTATGTAGCAATATATAGTTTTTGTGATTTTTGAGGCAGCAAGGTCAACGAAGTCAGTTTCGCCGTTTCTTTTATATGCGGTGGTGTACTACAAAACATCTCGTCACTGTCGCTTTCCATTTTTAAGTTTTTTAATATGCCGACAACAAAATAAGTACTTACAAAAGGAAAATCTCGCGCACAGTATTAGTCAGTATTAATTGTTTGACGTTTCTCGAATAACATCAAAAACAATTGCTGCCTTTGATATAGGTACAATATCATGGCTGATTAGATGAAATTAAAAAAAAAATGTTTATGGTAATTATAAATTTTTACAAAAATCGTTGTTATTTAGTAATAGTCGTGGACAAAGTATAGTATTTAACTCGCATGTTATTGGCTATTATTCACTCCGGTTATTTACGAAACTCGCCTGCGGCTCGTTTCGTAAATGTAACCGTCGTGAATAATAGCCATCCTAACATGCTCGTTGAATAATATACTATTATCCACAACCAGTATATTATAAGGTCATAATCCACTATTAAGAGACGTCTTATGATATTAATAAAACACATAGGTCTTATAATTAAAACAATGGTAAATCTATAGTAACACGTATACCAAAAGTCAGTTCAAAATGTCAAAATAAATTTTTTTTAAAATATTAATTTAAAAACGCCACTTTCTGGTCTGTTTGTGGATAAAACGTTGTATTGTATACGTATCTTAGTTGTATTTTATCCACTTAAGAAAATTAAATGCTCGAACTTCGTTCTCGCGTTTAAACATTCTTGCGTGGATAAAATACTACCTAAGACACTTATACAATAAATAACTATTATAAAGATGCATTAGAACATTAGCAATAAATTTAGTGGAATCCCCATATGACGTCCTTTAAACTCGTCGTTAAGTAAATTCCTGTATCTATATTTCTTCTTATCTAGAATCTAACCTCTATAAATTTCAAGCTTGTAACAAAATTACTGCTTAGGAGCTTAGGTAGGTACTAGATATAATTCGCACATTCTCCAAACTGTACCTACAATAAATCAGAAACGGTGTGAATTTAAATTTAAATTGTTTCGCTCTGTTTATTTTTGTTTATAAATATTTATAGCAAACACGGAATATAGAGTAAATATTTTTATACACAGGGTATCTTAGAAAGTATTTAAAATAGTCATTATCATCGCACCAGATTAGGAGCCTGTAGCTCTGTAATGATGGGAAAATTTATTGTGATGCGTGATATGAGTAATTTCCGGACACCTTGTAATATAAGGTTGCCTTGTTTAATATTAAAAAAAAATTAAGTAAAATAAATAAAAACCAGAACGAGAAAATAGTACAAGAAAACATGCATCGGTTACATGTTACAGTTCATTAGTCGATTTTCCCATTCAATGTAGACGAGTTGAAAAGGCGAGCAGTAAATTGATTAGGACACAGCATCTTAAAGAATCCCAAGGCTCCATCACTCAATGTTGATTGTATCGGAATTGATCGATCATCGTAACGGCGGCCTCATCAATAGCGCCTGAACCGCATGTTACATGGGTTTAAATTAAAACAAAGGTAACTAACAACTGCCTAACAATGAACTAGTCAATAAAAACATAATCTTCTCTTCCTCAACAAAGAATTTGCTTAAACAATGCAAAACTAATTTAAATTTGAATCTTAATATCCAATAGATGAAGGGAATTAATATATTCACCGCCCTTTTCTTGTGCAGCTAATGTATAATAAGCGTACGAACCCACTCAGTATCAATTAATGCAATGCTGCACCTCCCCTGGACTGTCCCATACTAAAAATAAATATTTCGTTTTTGGTTCGCGAGGCAGCATTGGAAATCACTTGAATGCGTAGCGAGAAACACCAGACTATACGGGTTCGATACGTACAGAAGAGAGACGGGCATCTAATTTACTAACGCAGCGGAAGTTAGCGATTTTCTCATCAACCGTACATTTTAGCTATATGACTACCTTATACTATGTGATAGACAATTCAATTTTGCATTCAATTATATAATAATATACAGAGTGTTTCATGTAAAATAACAAAGTTGCTTATTGTACTGTGGAACGCAAACACCCTGTATACGTAATATAAATTTAGGAGAATGCAGAAACTATATGCAGAGCTATATACTGAACAACTTTTATATTTAATTACTTTCCCATACCACTACTGGTATAGGGAAGTATTGATATCATGAAAATTTTCGAAATCGAGATTTTCACGGAAATACGTCTTTTGGACCTCCAGGATCCCAAAAAAGTGGTCTAGAAAAAATGTCTGTCTGTGGGTGGGTGGGTGGGTGGGTGGGTGGGTGGGTGGGTGCGTGGGTGGGTATGTAACGCCTCTAACGCAAAAACTAGTGAACCGATTTTGATGAAATTTTAAATGAAGGGGTATATCGAAAATTCATCGACAAAATAAGCTTTTCAAAAAGATCCGAAACCGGAAACGGAAGTTAGACATGTTTTTTTGGTATCATTTTTTTCAGAAGCGGAATTTTGAAAATCTGAGTAGGGGATATGAAAGAAGGGCATAATTCAAGGGAAACAGTTTTTTACCGGACTCTCTAACTTCAAAATGGCGGTCGCTATGAATTTTTCAAAATTTCGACTTTAACGCCCCGTAACTCAAAAACCAGTTATCTGATCAGGTTCCGCAACAACTTGTTTGAAAGCCCTTTGGCTGTACTACACCAAGAAAAAAAATTATATACTAAATCCAAAAACGGTCGCAACGGCGCTCTTCCAAAAATTTTGAAATTTTTGAAAAATTATTACAAAAAAACTGGTCTAAGGAATTTGTTTAAATTTTCTATACTTATGCAGCTTGGTATTAGCTACATTTTTGTTTTTTGATGAACGCCATAATTCCACTGTGGCGCCCTCTACGAGGTTTTGAAAATCGAAAATTGATGTTCCTATAGCGCCTTTATTAGTCAAAATATGAAAAAAGTTTAATTATAAAAGTTGTTCAGTATATAAATTTACATTTTTCTAAATTTATATCACGTATACAGGGTGTTTGGTTTTCACAGTACAATAAGCAACTTTGTTATTTTAAATGAAACACCCTATATATTATTATATAATTGAGTGCAAAATTGAATTGTCTATCACATAGTGTAAGGTGTTCATATAGCTAAAATGTACGGTTGATGTGAAATTCGTGAATTTTGAATATTCACTCTAACGGAAACGAATCATGCGCCTCGGTCGGTAGCGATCGTCCGGCTTCGCCAGCTGTGATTACAACAGATACACACGTGTCTTCTTCTGTACATTTCGAACCCGCATAGTTTCGTTTTTCTAGCTACGCATTCAAATGATTTCCAATTTTGCCTCGCGAACTACTGTTGAATACCAATAACGAAATGTTTATTTTGAGTATGGGAAAGTCCAGGGGAGGTTTGCACCTCCACTTTTTTCATATTTTGATTAATAAAGGAGCTATAAGAGCATCAATTTCCGATTTTCAAAACCACAATGAAATTCAAAAATTCATAAAAAAAAGAAAATGCATCTAATTTCTAATACCAAGATGCATAAGTGTAGAAAATTTAAACAAAATCGTGTGGCCAGTTTTTTTGTAATAATTTTTCAAAAATTTCAAAATATTTGGAAGAGCGCCGCCGCGCCGGCGCGGCGCCGCGCCGTTGCGACCTTTTTTGGATTTACTAAATAAATTTTTCTTCATGGTATAGTACCGCCAAAGGGCTTTCAAAAAGAAAGCAAAAATGATGGTTTATTGAAGTACGAGGCCGCAGTCCGAGTAAATTGCATTATCCACTATGGAGTTGGTATTAGAGCACTTGATCTATCGCGAGAATCTTGTCTTTTCGAAGAATCATCATTTTAACACTTTCCCATCAACTTTGCATATAGATCTTATAGGAACAATAGAGAAATAAATGTTATTTTATGACAAATTAATGTGTAGACCGTAATAACGGAAACTGACCACATACTATTTCAAGGTTTGCGCAAAACGGAATTTATATTTGTTTTGTACAAATAAATTAAACAAATTATGAGATATTTTTTTTTTTTTTTTTTTTATTTATCATCAACGATTATTTACAATCTATTATACATAATAATATTCAGTAAATTGTTTGATTAGGATAATGCGACATGTGAGAGGACACTCCAGTGAGAGCACTCTTGGCTTAGCATAACTTTTTTGACTGTAACAATAAACTGACTTAAAAATAAAAACTGAATCTAATTAAATCTATTTGGTAGATCAAGTGGATCGTACCTTTTGAGTCTTTTAACATATGGTCTGTCTAAAAGATTGGTTACTAGTTCATTAGTATGTGCGCCAAGTTTATCACAGTGTTTTGTACTGAAGGCCACTATTTCTTCTTTTATTGATGGCACTGGCATATCCTGTTGTATAACCCAGTTAGGTACGTATCTGGGTGCGTTGACAATATTCCTAATTACCTTGTTCTGGAATCTCTGGAGGATCTCTAGATTTGAGTTGCTGGCTGATCCCCACAGCTGGATCCCGTACGTCCACACTGGCTTCAGGATGGTTTTATACAGTAGCAGCTTATTGTCGGTGGTAAGTTGGGAAGTACGACCTAGTAGCCAGTACATTTGCCGGTATTTCATTCCTAGCTGTTTACGTTTCTTCCATATATGTGTGCGCCAGTTTAGTCTTCTATCAAGGTACATGCCTAGATATTTGGCATTGTCTACCTGGGGAAGTTGCTTCATGTTTAGCATAACTGGAGGGCAGGTTTCCTTGCGCAATGTGAACGTCACATGTGCAGATTTGCCTTCATTTGCCTTAATTCGCCAGGTATTCATCCATGTTCCTATTTTGTTTAAGTTGGTTTGGAGGAACTGTGATGCTGTACGTGGGTCATTGTGGGAGGCTAGTACAGCAGTGTCATCCGCAAAGGTTGCTATCATAGTTTGCCTAGTAGTGGGAATGTCAGCTGTGTAGATTAGGTAAAGCGTGGGACCCAGGACACTGCCTTGTGGAACACCCGAACGTATGAGATAGAGTGCTGATAGCTCCCCTTGGAATTTCACTTGAAAGAATCGATTACTTAGGTATGACTTAAATATGTTGAAGTAGCTGGGCGGTAAAACTTTTTTTATCTTGTACAACAGACCAATTAGCCAGACTTTGTCGAAAGCCTGGCTTATGTCGAGGAACGCTGCGGAGCAGTATTTTTTTAAATGTAGATCGTGATTGATTTTGGTTACTACTCTGTGTATTTGCTCAGTGGTATTATGGTATTCCCTGAAGCCAAACTGATGTTTCGGTAGGAGGTTTTCCTCTTCTAAAATTGGCTTTAATCTTTGTAGAATGAGCTTTTCGAATACTTTGGATAGGGTAGGGAGGAGGCTGATTGGTCTGTAAGATGAGACGTCGTTTGGATCCTTTCCTGGCTTAGGGATCATAATTATTTGGGCAATTTTCCATTGATCTGGGAAGATTTCCATTTTTATGAGGGCATTAAATAGAAACATTAAGGCTTTGAGACCGCTTTCAGGTAGTTCTTTTAACGTTTTGATTGTTATGAGATCATATCCAGGAGACTTGTTTATTTTTGAGTTGTTTAATATGGCTTTTATTTCACCCATTTTAATTTTTGCAATTTTTCCCAGAGGCTGGGTTTGTGCTTCGATTGATTGGTGTATTTTTCTCTCTTCTTCATGAGAGATGGTCGAGGGGTGTGGTTGAAAAACGTTTATCAAGTGATTGGCAAAGATATTGACTTTCTCGACAGGGCTTCTTGCCCAAGTGTCATTTGGTGTACGAATTGGTGGTATGGTTAATTGGGGTCTTTTTAACTTTTTTGTGGCCTTCCATAGTGAGTAATTTGTGTCAGCGGAGGGGGACAGTTTTGTCAAATAGTCTTGAATTCCCTGATTTTTCAGTTCCAGTAATACTGATTTTAGTTCACGGGTTGCTGTATTGAACTTGGTTTTGTCTCTAGGATGTCTTGTGTTTTGCCATTTTCGTCTTAATTTTCTCTTCTCTGCTATTTTTTGTTTGACAATTATGGGGATGTGTTCTTGAACAACCGATTCTTGAGAGTCAGGTGTGGAGTCCCAGGATGATTGTTGTAGTACTGTGTTAATGTGTTCTACGGCTTCATATATGTCTGTGGTGGTTTGCAGTGGAATTTTTAAATTTATTCTTTCGTTTACCAACTCTCTGAAAAGGTTCCAGTTTGTCTTTTTGCTGTGAAGTTTGGGAGGTTTGGGGGATTTGATAGTTTGAGTACAATATGTGATGAGCACCGGTGAATGGTCAGATGACAGGTCTAAGCAGGATTCTGCTTTTAGGTAGTTTTTAGCTGTTCCTTTTATTATACAGAAATCTAACAAGTCTGGGGTTTTTTGGGGGTCCGACGGCCAGTAGGTTGGTTCCCCGGTTGAAAGGTGCTGTAGGTTATTTTCTCTCATTGTTCTGAGTAGTTCTCTGCCACGAGTTAGGGTGATTCTAGATCCCCACTCCTGGTGTTTTGAGTTGAAGTCACCCCCTGCTATGAATGTAGGTCCGAGGGTGTCGAAGAAGGATTGGAATTGCTCTTTTTTAATAGAATATTTGGGAGGGCAGTATACCGCTGAGAAGATGACCTCGCTGTTGTTTAGTGTTGTTGCGATGCTTGTGGCTTGAATGTGTTCTTTTTGGTAATTTTGTGTTTCATGATGTTTTATAGCTGATTTGATTATGATTGCAGTGCCGGCGTGAGCCGTGCCATCAGGGTGATTGGTTGTGTAAACAGTGTATTTTGGGATTTTTATATAATTTAAGTTAGTGAAGCGTGATTCTGCTATTAGCATGATATCAATATCATGTTGTTTTAGGAATATTGTGACATCTTGACAATGCTGCGCCAGTCCGTTAGCGTTCCAGATTGCTATTTTAAGGAAGAAGGCCATTATGAAATTTTTGATATGACTGTCGTGAGTAGATTTAACATAGTGTCCATCCTTTCCATGAGTTTCACCATCATTGTTTCGAGGTTGTTGTTACTTTGATTATTGCTAGTGTTCTGATTTGATTCTTGGTGATTGTTGGCTTGTTGTTGTTGGTATTGTCCTGCAGCTTTTTGTGAGTAAGAAATATCAGGTTGGACCAGCTGTTTACTTCTTAGGGATGGAAACATTCGTCTTTGTATTTCTTTGGCAACTAAACACCCCCTGTAGTTTGCAGGGTGGTTTCCCTGGCAGTTAGCGCATTTAACGTCATTGCTTCTTTGTTTCCTTTCGCAGTTGTTGGTTAAATGATCTCCGGCGCACTTTACACATCTTGGATTTCTATGGCAAAAGTTCCTTGTATGACCATACCTCTGACAGTTAAGACACTGAAGCACTTCTCGTTTGACATGAGGTGGCCCAAATTTTATCTTTAGGTTCATAAGAAATTGTATATCGTAGATTTTTTTGTTGTTTTCATTTTGCTGTAACTGAACATAAAACATGGGCAACGGAGTTTTGTGTACTCTATGTCTGATATTGTGTATGCTAATTACAGTGTGTCCTTGGTTGCTGATTTCTTTAGTGAGACTATTTATGTCGACTGTTGGGTGCATGTCACGCAGAACTACCCTAAATGTCCTGTTTTGTTTTGATTGAAATGAGTGGAATTCTGTGTTTTTTTCTTTTAAGATTTTAATTATGGTACTATAGTCTTTAGCACAGGTTAGTTGGACTTTGGCTTGGGTATTCCCCACTAGCTTAATGGTATACTTGTCACCAGTTTGTTCTTTTAGCATATCTGTGAGTGGCTGTAAGTTATTTACTTCGTGTATGAATATTGGGGGAGGCTTTTCCTCCTCTGATGTTTTATCGCTTTCATCTGGGTTATCCTCTTCCGCGAGTGATTGGTATTTGTTTGAAGTTTCTGGTGCGCTTAACCAGTAATCGTCCAATTTTTTTTGTTTTGTTACTCGTATTTGTTCAGGGTTACGTCTATGCTTTCTGGAGTTTTGTGTCTGCCAGTCTGCCTCACTGTTTATCTGCATTGGTGTTCCTATTTCCTGTTGGCTTTGTAGTTGCGATTGGTACAGATTGTGTTGATTTTGTGACATTTGCATATTCATTTGTGAGATTTGGCTGGTCGTTGTTGGGAAACCTTGTATTAGATGATAAACCGGTTGGCCATTACTATCAAATCCGAGTATGTTCCCCGAGGGGAACATTTTTAGTTTTGAGTTTTCACTAGTAATATTGTTTGAAATTTATTTATTGTTATCACTTATCACATTCACAGTAACACTTGGCTTGTTGGCCTTGCCCGTGAAGCGTTGCAATGATATCTTATCAGAGCAGAGACAGCACGTCTTTACTCTTCAAAAGTCGTCGCGCGAATGATGAGATATTGCAATGTAAATTTTATGAAAGCATAACTCACTTCACTCAGTCATTAATGTCTTATTCATTTTGCTAGAATGCAAGTTAAGTTTGTTACAGTGCAAGTTAGGTACTGATCCAATGTTAATACTTTCATTAATCAAACAGTATACACAGTAAAAAATATAGAGTAAATCGGCAACTCTAAGTAACTCTAAATATGGTGTGTACAGGTCCACTCGAAATAGTGTGAAATATCTACACTGACGATTTATAAAACTGTAGAGTTATATGTACTCTAAAGAAATATAATTTTAGAGTTAGATTAAACACTATAGATTGAAAATTATTAACATCTTAGTGTCTACCTAGATAGATCAGAATAGTATTTTTTAGAGTATCGATTTTTCACTATATCGATTGAAAATTTTACATTTGTAGATGACAAATGTATTTTTTAGAGTATTATTTTTCACTAAACCGGTTGAAAATTATACACTGGTAGATGAAAAAGATATATTTTAGAGTATTATTTTTCACTAAACCGATTGAAAATTATACACTGGTAGATGAAAAAGATATATTTTAGAGTATTATTTTTCACTAAACCGATTGAAAATTATACACTGGTAGATGAAAAAGATATATTTTAGAGTATTATTTTTCACTAAACCGATTGAAAATTATACTCGTACACTGGTAGATGAAAAAGATATATTTTAGAGTATTATTTTTCACTAAACCGATTGAAAATTATACACTGGTAGATGAAAAAGATATATTTTAGAGTATTATTTTTCACTAAACCGATTGAAAATTATACACTGGTAGATGAAAAAGATATATTTTAGAGTATTATTTTTCACTAAACCGATTGAAAATTATAGACTGGTAGATGAAAAAGATATATTTTAGAGTATTATTTTTCACTAAACCGATTGAAAATTATACACTGGTAGATGAAAAAGATATATTTTAGAGTATTATTTTTCACTAAACCGATTGAAAATTATACTCGTACACTGGTAGATGAAAAAGATATATTTTAGAGTATTATTTTTCACTAAACCGATTGAAAATTATACACTGGTAGATGAAAAAGATATATTTTAGAGTATTATTTTTCACTAAACCGATTGAAAATTATACACTGGTAGATGAAAAAGATATATTTTAGAGTATTATTTTTCACTAAACGGATTGAAAATTATACACTGGTAGATGAAAAAGGTATATTTTAGAGTATTATGTTCCATTAAACCGATTGAAAATTATACACTGGTAGATGAAAAAGATATATTTTAGAGTATTATTTTTCACTAAACCGATTGAAAATTATACACTTCTAGAATAAAAAAGTAATTAGGTATACAGGTCAAAATATCCAAACTACATAAAATATTGTCAAAATTGTATTAAAAACTGTGTATACATAACGATGATTAGCACAAAATTAAAAAACAAAAGTGGATTTAAAGAGGGGTACCTATACAATATTAAATCATTTCTAAAAAAGACACAATGTGGAAAACAACACTTTAAAAACAATTTAGGCCTATCAAAAAAAGAATGTACCATCCGTAAATGTTTAATGGTTTCGGTCACGTTTTGTATTATTTTTCACAAAGGTAACAAATGAACATTTTGAAGCTTGGAATAGCTTTGTTAATCATACAAAAAATAAGACTTATACATACAAAATTATTAACCATCCAATTCAGCATCGGTATTCATTCCCATTCTCGTTCTTAACTCGATCATCTTTGGTGTGAACTTATCTGACGTCTCAATCTTAAAATAGTAATTTTGCATAAACTCAAAAAAATTTTTTAACTCTTCGTCATATGTAGTATTAAACACAAAGTAGGACATGAACAGCATTTCAAATGCCTTGGCACTGCTGCATAAGTAAGGGCAGGGTATGCTGTTCTGGTCGACAATAATATTATACTGCGTTATCGCAGCTTTATTACTTCCCTGTGCTATTAGAAACGGCTGTGATGTCTTCTTTTTTGCAATGATTTCGGAAACCGTTGTATTAGCCTAAAAAAAGAATTAAAATATATATTTAAAATTTATAAATACCTAATAGTTTTTAGACTTACAGCTTTAAAGACAATTAATTTCTCTTCTAAGGGACAACGATTATTTCCCTTATTGCGCCCTTTTGGAGTGGGTGGCAACATTTGAAGAACTGCTAGGAGTGCCCTCGTGCTTCTATCCCATCCTATAAAACATGTAATGTTTTAATGACAACATAGTTCAAAATGTTTATTGCAAAATGTTTTACCTGGCACAGAAACAGATTCATTTGTAATTGCCTTGTTGGGATTTTTTACTGCTTTTTCATAAATATGTAGAATTTTCCCTACGTCTTTGTTGAACAGGGCCTCGAAATTAATTTTGGGATGTTCTTGAATGTAATCTTCTTCAATCTAAACAAATATATAGGTACATTCTAATGAAATTGCACATTCATATATAAACAAAACTTACTAGGCTAGGATTATCCAAAAATCGTGGAAACTCCTGAAGTACATTAGTACCTAGACTTTTTCTATATTCGTAGGTTAGCGTCAGTTTGGATCTGATGGCATCCAGGTCACTGTTGGACGCGTTTTTTAAAAATTCTATTGCCGTCTCTATTTCAGGGGTTTTAACAAGATTTGGCTTCTTAGAAGCACTGGGCTTGGGAATTTCTTTATTGGTTCTTTTTCTCAGCCCATCTTTATTTTGAGTTCTACATATTGTTCGTAAGCGCCATGCTATATAACCCTCTCCACCATTATTATTTGTATAAAATGCTTCCTAAATAGATAATAGTATATTACTAAGCATGTATACTATTTATATTATGTGTGTTTAGGTTGCTGGCACCTACTCTAAAAATACTGAAGATTTAAAAATATAACTTACGTAACCAGATGGTCCCATTGGATCTTTAAGGTTCGGGAAAAGAGTAATAATTGCTTCTACTAAGTTGCGTTTTGCAAACTCTGGTACTTTAAAGCCATGCCTTTCAATTAGATTGCCACAGGTTATTTGTACCAGTTTCATTCTAATTGAATTAGGTAAAAGACCTTCTTTATTATAAACATCAAAAATTTCACTGCCCCCTTTATCAATAATAATATTTTTCCATTGCTGAAAATGAATATTATACGCTACTGTTACTGTTATTAAAATAAAAACTCATTATTGAACTGACCTCGGCAGAAAAGGTTTCAGCACACGTAATGGAGTTTAAGTGTTCCTCTTTCGGATTAGAATGATTAGATGAGGATGAGACCGAAGCGGATGGGGATGGCACAAATACTACCTCAGCATTTTCGAGCCAATTGTTTACTGGGCTTGTAACGAATATTGTGGAACATGATTGCATGGAATGATCTAATAATTTTAATTTAACCCTGCAGCGGGCGCGCCTCATACTGGCACACTAGCGGGCGCGCGGCGCACCCAGTGCGCCAGTTATGTTATTACGATTTAAATGAGGATAGTTAGCTATTTTTATATATTTTATTGTTTTAATGATTAACTGACATTACTTGAACATCATCAGCGTTACAAATGAAATTCCTTATATAGAAAAAATTAAAAAAATTCTATAAGTATATTAAAAATTATAAAGAAGTAATTAATTGCTGTCTGTTTCGTATTCCGTTCCTTTGGTGCACGTTTCACAAGAAATGTGAGTAGTTGCATGTTTTCTACAAACAAAGTTGTTACAAGAGTTGCATCTTATCGTAGTATTTACATTTGTTGATCGTCCGCAGGTTTTGCACCGTCCTTTTCTTTTTGGTTCTAGTGCTGGTGCATTTGGTTCTGGGTTGTTCATTTTATATTTGGCCAATGCAGAACGAATATCTATGGGAAGTGTTGTTATTTGAGCCCTTTCCGCGAGAAAAGGCATCATTAGTTTCATGCCAAGGTTTTTCAAAAATATACGTCGTTTGAGAATGGGATTGTTTACATTCGATTGGTACAATACCCGTGCATTTATAGCAGCCATGTCCATTATGGAAAAAAATATCAATAAGGGCCATCTCCTTGTAACTCTTTTCACGGAATACAACCCACACATTTGATCAATGGTATCAACACCACCTTTCGTTGCATTATAGTCAAGGATTATATCGGGTTTCCTTGTCTCTTCATCAATTTCTCCAGAGTCGTGCATTGTTGACAATAGGATCACTGGTTTATTTTTCTTCGGTACATAAGAAACAAGTGTGGCGTTTTTTTGAAACCCGAATATTGAAGATTTTGCTTCTCTAGTTTTGTTGGGTAAGAATTCAGGCGGTAGTTCCCTTTTGTTCTTTTTTAGCGTTCCTAGTAGCGTAATACCATAATCCTTTAGTAATGTTTGCGCCAAGGGAAAACTAGTATACCAATTATCGGTGGTAAGATTCCTCTTAGAGCCTTTGATTGGTTCCACGAGTCTTTTTACAATTTCCGTGGGTGTATTTTGCACACGGTATGGTCCTTCTGGTTGCAGCCCACAATAAATTTCAGTGTTGCTGACGTAGTGTGTTTTTGCATCACACGAAATGAACATTTTTATGCCATACTTGGCAGGCTTGTTAGGGATATATTGAACGAAACTGCAACGCCCTCTAAATGCTTCAAGTTTCTCGTCAATTGTAATATACTCTCCTAAGCAATAGGTATTTTTGCAGTTGGTAACGAATGCGTCAAATATAACCCTTATCGCAGCCAATTTATCTGTCTTTTTTCGCTCATCCCTGGTGTCACGATCATCAAATCGAAGGCAACGCAGTAGGAATAGAAATCTTCTATAACTCATTACTTGCCGTGTTATGCCAAATCCGCTGTCAATTTCCCACAGCTCTTCCACATTTGTATGATTACCCTTTTTAGCACCTATAAAATACAAAAGCCCAAGCACTGCCGTAATTTCAGCTTTGGTAGTACGTTTCGCATCTCGTTCTCTTTGATAATTAACTGTATTTCTTTTGAATTCAATGTAAAGATTGGTGTGTTCTACGATACATTCAATCATAGTAGTATCAATAATCTTATCAAATGCAGATAGCTCTAATGATAGTCCCCGTGCTACTTGTTTAGGTCCAGGCAAAATTTTTAATACATTCTTCGCCTTTACTTTAGATCTGGTCGATACATTGGTCTTGCACCACTTAGTAATTTTATCTTTACCCAAAAAATAATCCTGTTCGGTAGTATCGCCATCGTCAGATTCCTGTTCTGAATCTTCACCGCTCTCATAATCTTGGTCGGAAGCGCTATCATGGTCGTTCTGAGTTACGACTTCTTCATCTTCAGAAAAGTCTTCGTCATCTTCTAGCTCGATTGGTTGCTCATCATCTGATGGATCTTCGTGGAGAATTTTGTATAACTCGTCGTCTGTTAGGTATTTTCTAGCCCTGAAATATTATTTATTTTTGGATAGCGAAATGTGAATATTATTAGCATATTTATCAAAAAATTAAAAATTATTATGAACTTTCAAACATAAGCACGCTATATTCAGAAGGGTAACATTCATTACTAATAATAAAAACATAAGAAAACAAACACAAGTTGTTCAAAGTTACTTACATGACCGGGCGCGAGGCGCACTCAGTGCGCCAGTTCAAGCGGCTCTTCAAATTTACTTAAATTTCGTCACACTTTTTATTTGGAGAAAAGTCACAACCACTCCCTTCCAAGAACAACAGCGTACTGAAGGAATACCTAAAGTGGCCAGGCCTAATAATTTTTAATAACAGGTTTACAGAAGAAACATCAACGCTGGCGCACTCAGTGCTCCAGCGCGCCCGCTCGAGGGTTAATTAAAGTGCGTTACAAAATAAATAGTATATACTTTCTATGTTGTACGAAAATCAGCATGAAAAATTGCGTATCTATGAAATAATATAACAAATCTTTAAAAATTACCTACCTATGTTATCATGAACCTTTGCTAGTAAAATGTCAACTGTGCCACTCGTTATCGATGCAGTAATAAAGTCGACTAAAATATCTTCTTCTAAAATAGTTCCATCTTTATCCATAAAATTTATAGCACCGTCTCCTAATTCAGGAAATTTATTTCTCGCTGAAACGGCCACATTTTATTAATGTATACTAACCCTGCCCATAATTATTGCGGAATAGGTAGGTACTATTAAAATTAATAACAGCGAGGCCACACAATTTTTGAAATACTAAATCTTATTGGGTATTTTGGTATGTTCACATGAATTTACTAATGTAATTTGTAATGTATTCTCGTACGCTCTCCTAATTAAGCAGACCAACTATTAATTAGTACATAATATAAAAAGTATTCTCTAATAAAACAATGTTTCAGTAATTTTGAAATTCAAATATACTAATGCATTTTTGCAAAAATTCAAGAACTCGCCTAATTCAACATAGTCAGGATAGGTAAAATGATCTTCCACTTTTGCCAGTTTAGCCATATGTATGTGCTTTAACCTTATAAACCTCATTATTTGTATGTAATGTGCTGTAACAATCTAACAATAGACAATATGAGATCTCTCACAGAAAATAAAAAATGCGTGCAGAAGCAAACAAGAAAATATGCGAACTACAATTTTATTTAAAATATTTTAGACGGCAAGCTATTCAACCAATAGCGTGACAATATTTAAGTTTTTTATTTTGGAATTAAACTAAGTACTGGTAAAATGTCCAACTATTTTGTCAAATATTTAAATTTGCCGCCGAAATTTGCCCTTGAAAAATTATGGTCACCATAATAATAGGAGTGTGTGATATATAGAGTATCACGTCGCATTACGATCCGATGATGTCACCTATGAGTCTGCATGCATACATTGTAACAAAAACCAAACCACGCAAGATTCGCGTATATTGCATATAACGTTCACTTGCGCGTTAAGTATCTGCACATGAACGCATACTGATGACTAATATTTGAGAAATATGGGGGAATACCAGTAGCTATTAGGCGCGAAAACGCAATTTATGTTTAACCATTATTACTTAGTTTTAAACAATTTGAATTAAATTAAACAGCTAATAAATTGAATAAATTTTGAATTTTATGACAAGTGGGATCCCTGTATTTTGCGTATGGTCAGCGTCCCTGAACTGTTAATTATGTGAACACATTTAAGAATCCGATGTTGTACAGTACCGTTACATTCTAGTAATTTGATAAATTATTCTACATCTTCGAAGATGTTATATTTAAATTACATTTAACTAAATTATACCATTCACAGATGGATGACGTTATTAACTTTGTCATGATGTTATAAATATCATTAAGGCTTAAATTTAGTACTACGACTACCTTAGCAAATACGAAAGAGCTTAGGTGCCAGAAATGTATGGGAGATAAAGGTACTCGAAATTAAAAGCCGCACATCTAGGACTTAATAATCAGAATTATTATAATTATATACTACTTACCAAATTTTATGTTGTTATCCAACAAAATGCCACTATCGTAATTCATCCACAGGCCACTAACTAACATCTACGGCTACAGATTTACGAATGACGCTACGCGAACCAACGCTAACCGAACCGGCACGAATGCAGGGGATTCACTGTTCAGTGTATAAAATACACTAAAACAACACTATTGTTAGTTAAATTTTTCACTATAAAGGAAAATAGTTGAATTTCTACTATAACAATGAAAATGTTTTACAATTAATAGTGTGCCATATGCCTAACACTGCAAATAGAGTTGATTTAGAGTTATTTAGTGTAAAATTCATATAAAATTCTTTTTAGAGTTAAAATAGTGTATTCAAGTACACTAGAATTTTACACTAAAATTTCTACCAGTAACACTAGCGTTTTTACACAACGCGGATTTTTTACTGTGCATACTCCGTGACGTTAACCCATTTTATTCGATGAATGAAAGGGAAAGCTTGAGGAGCGATGTGATATGTAAAGTAAAATATGAAATTGGTGACAGATTATAATAACAATATTGCAATCCATTTCTAGTATTAACGTTAACCCATTTTATTCGATGAATGAAAGGGAAAGTTTGAGGAACGATGTGATATGTAAAGTAAAATATGCAATCCATTTCTAGTATTAACGTTCACCCATTTTATTCGATGAATGAAATGGAAAGTTTCAGGAACGATGTGATATGTAAAGTAAAATATGAAATTGGTGACAGATTATAATAACAATATTGCAATCCATTTCTAGTATTAACGTTAACCCATTTTATTCGATGAATGAAAGGGAAAGTTTGAGGAACGATGTGATATGTAAAGTAAAATATGAAATTGGTGACAGATTATAATAACAATATTGCAATCCATTTCTAGTATTAACGTTAACCCATTTTATTCGATGAATGAAAGGGAAAGTTTGAGGAACGATGTGATATGTAAAGTAAAATATGCAATCCATTTCTAGTATTAACGTTAACCCATTTTATTCGATGAATGAAATGGAAAGTTTCAGGAACGATGTGATATGTAAAGTAAAATATGAAATTGGTGACAGATTATAATAACAATATTGCAATCCATTTCTAGTATTAACGTTAACCCATTTTATTCGATGAATGAAAGGGAAAGTTTGAGGAACGATGTGATATGTAAAGTAAAATATGAAATTGGTGACAGATTATAATAACAATATTGCAATCCATTTCTAGTATTAACGTTAACCCATTTTATTCGATGAATGAAAGGGAAAGTTTGAGGAACGATGTGATATGTAAAGTAAAATATGCAATCCATTTCTAGTATTAACGTTAACCCATTTTATTCGATGAATGAAATGGAAAGTTTCAGGAACGATGTGATATGTAAAGTAAAATATGAAATTGGTGACAGATTATAATAACAATATTGCAATCCATTTCTAGTATTAACGTTCACCCATTTTATTCGATGAATGAAAGGGAAAGTTTGAGGAACGATGTGATATGTAAAGTAAAATATGAAATTGGTGACAGATTATAATAACAATATTGCAATCCATTTCTATTATTAACGTTAACCCATTTAGCTCATCGCTAAGTTTATTTCTGCGCGGCGTTAGAATTTGTCCTCCTATGCAGAAAAATCTCTTTAATTAAAGGATATTTATTTAAACTGCAATAATCGGTGTTTTGGTCATCCAAGTATTTCGTGCATTCAGTAATAACTGAATGGCTTTCTGTTTAACCGATTAAAAAAAATCGGAAGTTTTTTTAAGTTTGGGAGTTTGTCTGCTTTCTGGTAAAGTCCATTATTTGTAAGATAGGGTAAAACTCAAACAATTAATAGAACACTTTTATTACTCAATATTAATCAAAAACTACAGCCGCCTTTCTCATTCGAATGTTGATCCCCAACTACCTCCCTGGACCAGCATTGGTTGACTCAGCAACCCGGCTCTACGTGCCATGACCTCATTGTGTTTTGCAAGGCTGAGTTGCTCAGTGAAGGTTTAAACCATGGTTTTCGTAATCGTTGATTAAATCTTAAACCACAGTTAAATTTAAGGCTGTTGCTCAGTTAATTTTAACGTGAGATTACTTAACTTTAGTTTACCGTATTCAATGCATGTGTTGGCAAACCTGAAGCTGTACTTGCGACCCATGAGAAACACACGCACCGCCGATAGAACGAATGATATCCCTATTCTAGTGTAGGCCACACCTCTTTCTACCTATTCAAATCACACATACCGCATATGGACTAAATGATATGCCTAGAATTTCTTCTAGATTCTAGAAGAGTTACCCTTATTCTAAAGATTCTAGATTCTTGAAGAGTTATTCTAGAATCTAGAATAACTCACCCTTATTCTAGAGATTCTAGATTCTAGAAGAATTATTCTAGAATCTAGAATAACTCACCCTTATTCTAGAGATTCTAGATTCTAGAAGAGTTATTCTAGAATCTAGAATAACTCACCCGTATTCTAGAGATTCTAGATTCTAGAAGAGTTATTCTAGAATCTAGAATAACTCACCCTTATTCTAGAGCATTCTGTATCCTCAAGTACAATTAGTATAAATACTACACCCCAGTCCCAATTCAAGTAAGTGAGTCCTCAACCACCAACCGACCACCTAGCTACCAGGGCCATAACGGCCAACGTGTGTGCAATCTGCAAATTTTTCGTTTTTTTATATTTCATCAACGATAATGTCAGTGAGTGTTGTGCCCTCTGTAGATGATGATGGTGTTGGAGTCAAAAGGCGGTGGTGCCATAATTTTACGGAAGAAGAGGACAAAATTATAGTGCAGTTAGTGAAAGATTATCAAAACATAATCGAATGTAAGAAAACAAATACTGTAAATAATAAACAAAAAAATTCAACTTGGGAGAAGATTACAAAGGAGTTCAACGCTTTAACGTGCAATTTCCATGACTCGAAATCCATTAAAACAAAATATGGCAATATGAAAAAGGTGACCAAGCAAGCAAGCATCTATAGGTACCTAAAAGCAACAATCGAGAGGGCACAAAATTAACTGATAAGTTGTCCACTATAGCCCCGGTAGTGTAGCGACTAGCATGCTAGGCTCCTACTCAGCGGGCCGGGTTTCGATTCCCGGTGCCGGCAACTTCTGGCCAAGGTTTTCTGCAGTTTTCCTTGGCTGTAACATGAATATGAGAGTTGTGCTATTCCATCTCTAAGTCGGCTGCAGACGCAAGCGGGCCCGCTTAATAATAATAGCCCCTTCCTCCCACCCCACGCAAGCACTGCTTTCGGGGCCTGGCAACAGGACATGGGTAGAGTAGATTATTACTTGGGCTATTAAAAAAAGTGAACTAGCAGAACTGCAAATAAAGGCCTTTTGGGAGGGACATCAAAAGAAAATGGAGCATATGCAGGCCATGCATGAATCAGACTATAACAATAAAAAAGAAGAATATCAAATTAAAAAAAGCATTTATTACAAGAAAATGGACTAAAAATAATGTATTTACAAAAGAAAAAGATGTACTTTAATTAATTATTTGAAATTAATAAACTTATATCCTTGCAAAATGTAGATTCGTCTTCAAATAAACCATAAACCATAAATAAATAATGAACTTTTTAGGTTACAATTTCGCTAACCGTAGTTTAAACCGCCAACTTTCACGGTTTAACTTAACTCTGATATAAACCTGGTTTAGCTCTTAACCGGCTCTTAACCATTATCTGAACAACAAAAATATAAGTTAAACTCTGATTATATTTAAACATAGTTTAAACCATCACTGAGCAACTCAGCCTTTAGTCTGCGTATTGGATTACATATTTGGGATAAACGTTTTTGCAAACCGAGCAGTATACATTCTTTCAATTTCGAACAGTATTTTAAATTTGACATACGCATTTAAAGTATTTTTTACTTGAAATAGTGTTGGCAAAACCGCCCCTAAATTACAGTCTTTCTCTCCTTTGTGATTTTAATATATTCATTAATAAATTGGATATCTGGTTGCTGAAATTCATCAATCCTTAGTGTTTTGCAAATATTGTTTAAATGATTTTCAAGTGAAACTAATTTAACACACGCGTCATGCATCGAATTCCAACGGGTTGGACATGGAACTGTTAGTTTCACACCACCAAATTCGTTCTACGTGGTCGGAAGCTTTGGTTGATCTGCTGACTAAATTCCATAAAGTATAAGCTTTTTTAAAAGCAGGCTCCTTAATTCTGTTATATTTTTGATTATCTTTCGCTTTCGCTGCATCATGTATGCGAACAGCACTTAAAATGTTGTGGCAAAAGCACATAAAGTAGTGTCTGAATCAAAATCTGGCAAAATGCGAAACAACTCCTTGCATCCAATACTCCTTGCTCACAATGCTCCCACCCTCCAATACTCCTTGCCGCCAATTCTTCTTGCATACAAAGCGCGCCCCACCACAAACTGTACGGCGTAAGAAGGCGACCTGCGTGCACTGAAGCTCGGCCGGCCTTTTGTATGCAAGGAGAAAGAGTGGTTTTAGATGGAAGGAGAAAACGCGGGTCTGGCTTTGTAAGGAAGAAGAAAGTGTGAAATTAGGTGCAAGATGAACTGCTCGGCCGGCCTTTTGTATGTAAGAAGAAAAAGTGGTTTTAGATGGAAGGAGAAAACGCGGGTCTAGCTTTGTAAGGAAGAAGAAAGTATGAAGTTAGATGCAAGAAGAACTGGATGCATTCGCGATCTCTGAATTAACATACGTCTTTGGAGCGTCATTTGGGTTGCATATTTTCAATTCGCCGGCGCATAGTGGGCAAAGTTCCCGAAAACGAGGTCAAAACCCTTAATTGTATTTCAATTTTGATGGAATATGGTGTATAGAGGATTTAGAGATCGCTGATTTCGAATTGGATATTATAAAATAAAATGCCGGATCCAATATGGCCGACTTTTCATTAAACATAAGTTTGTTTGGCTACAAATCAGTAGGTATGTAGGGGTTTTCGAGGTTGCAGATTTCGAATTGGATATTATAAAATAAAATGGCGGATCCAATTATGGCCGACTTTTTATTAAACATAAGTTTGTTTGGCTAAAAGTCAGTATGTAGGGGTTTTCAAGGTTGCAGATTTCGAATTGGATATTATAGAATAAAATGGCGGATCCAATATGGCCGACTTTTCATTAAACATAAGTTTGTTTGGCTAAAAGTCCGTATGTAGGGATTTTTGAGGTCGCTGATTTCGAATTTGATATACTTTTAAATGAAACACATATAAACACTTAATTTAAAAAAAAAATGGTACATTGTCGTGGAATAGAAAACAATTATGATTTTCATACAGATATATTGAAATTGCTATTCGTCATCGGACGCACTATCTTCATTACTTTCATCATCAAATTTTGGGCCAGTTAACAATTCTATCGCTTCGGATGACAAGGATTTCACTTTTTTGCGGGTAATTTACGTAGGCTTGTAATGAAAGGATCTGATGCTACCATGAGCCTCATAAAAACATCTTCCATGTTTTTGGTTCGACTAGTTTTTCGTGCAAAATCTTGCCGATTTTTTTAAATGTATTTATTGCACGCTTCTTGTGCTTCTTCAGACATTTGTCCTATTGGAAGAAGTGATTTTTCTATAATTTTTGGGCTGTGAATCAATACTTTATGTACAGTAGTTGGCATACCTATAATACCAAGAATACAGATGTACAAATAGGCGGGCAGTTTCTTATTCTTCATATTTTCTGACATCAATTTCAAAACCACACAAAATTACTTGTAAAATTACATAAAATCTTTCATCAACGCCAGTTATCATTGACGAAATTCTTGCATTTTCAAAGAAACGACGAGCAGTATTTCCGTCATTTCAACTTCCGTATCCTTGCTTTGGTTGATCGACTAAGGCAGCTTACTCACTAGCGCGACCAATTGCGTGAAACTGATCGCGTACGACTACTGCAACCGGTTTCATGCAACTGGCCCATTCATTTACTAAGACCTCTTCACACCAGTGCAACGGCGACCGATAGTCGCACGAAACCTTGAAACTCATACCGTTTGCAACTAGTCCTCCCAGTTGCGTCGTTTCACGTCGCACGGTCGCAAGTGAATATTGTAATTTATCAATTTGTTGTTGATTTTTAAAAATGCCTTCAACAGAAGAAACAACGAATCTTAAACTCGTTGGAGAAGTCTTTCTTCAACTCCTATGCTATCCCTGAATTTGGTATCCATTTTTTTAATAGATGGGCCTACTATCCGAGCTAATTCCAAAAAAATCGCATCGTCTGAAACTTTACAGGATCTTCTAAGTCTTGTACAGCCTTGTATAACCTCAGATTAAAAATTTTTCATTAAGTATGGATGAATCCAGAATCGTCTTCTTTTTTTTCTTTTTGCATACATCCACATAAAGAGAACATCATCCTCCTCAGACGGAGACATCGTAGCAACTACTGAAAAACAGTTGCTCCAATGTGCAAACGGTGATACGATCGGTTGCATAAGACCAGTTCCATGCGACTAGTTGCACGCAATTGGTCGCGCTAGTGTGCAAGCTGCCTAAGACTCCCAACTGCTGACGGACTTACTATCAAGAACAGAATCCATTTTTCAAAATAAAATTCGGACAACTACAAAACACACACCGAACACACAGCAAGCGTTATTATTCGTGGAGCTCGAGCTCGCGATGTGACGCGCGCCGATGCGATCGGATTAACCGCATTGTGAGATTAGGTGTCATCGAGGGCGTCATAAATGACCAACTCACATATAGTTCATCTTTTGAATCAAGTAATGCACCTCATAGATCACATGATCAACCACCAACAGCGCCGGTTGATTTTTACAAATGATTTTGATGGATTTTATTGAATTTTTGAATTCTACTGTAAATTTGACGTTTGATAGGAAATTTACAGAATAATTCAAAAAAATGTGGGGGGTCTCATTAGAAAAAATCATGTTATGACACATTAAACTTTGAATCGCGGCAACAAACACCGTGCATAACCCAATGTAACTTTAAAACATGTGAAGAATGGTAGAATAGAATAGTAGAAGTAGAACGGAATTGAAAAAACAAAAATCAGTCGGAAAGTAAATTAAAAGTCGAATGATAATTTGCAAAAATATACCTACATGGTGTTTAAGTTAAAAAAATATAAATTTGCTATGTCACTCATTTATTACACGCCATCTGCTACATATTAAGAAGTAAAAAGTAAAATCCAGGTGATAACAGAGCCATTCAGGGCCTACCTCGACCCTAAAGCTATATTTGTTTAGCTGTAACTTTATACCGAGAGATCAATAAAAAAACCAATTAGGGCAGGCTGTGAAATTGAATTATTTTAAATTGGTACTGTAGCCACATCCACAGAATGACATTTCTGACATGAAAATTTAAAACTGAACGCTCTTGTCAAAGTTTTTTATTTGATTATCAAATTATTAAAATATTATTATCAAATAAAAAACTTAAAAACTTAGACAAGAGTGTTTAGTTTTAAATTTTCATGTCAGAAATGTCATTTTGTGGATGTGGCTACAGTACCAATTTAAAATAATTCAATTTCACAGCCTACCCTAATTGGGTTTTTTTATTGATCTCTCGTTATTTAAAAAAATGTATTAAAGGTATACCGTGTGTCCCTGGGAAGACGGAACATAGGGATCTTACAATGGTAATTTTTTAAAATGATCCAAGAGTTCTTTGAATTTCTGTTTGGTGGAAGCGTCGACGTTATGTCAGCTGTTTAACGCGCTTGCTAATACAGATGTAATACATGCGTGCGTTATACCAACAAACGATTCAACAATTATTTACAATACCTACGAATTGACTCTTTTCTCGGGGACTGGTATTCATTTTCTCAACGAAGGCAACGTTATTTCTAGATCAGATTACCCCAACGGATATTGTCTAATGGCTTTTGATCTAACACCTGATTTATCAGCTAATATGAGCACACATTGGAATTTAGTTAAAAATGGTTCTTTACGCATAGAAGTCGCATTTGAGGAGTCTTTAAGCTCTACAGTCAATTGTTTAGTTTATGCTGAATTTGACAACGTAATCGAAATTGACAAACATCGAAACGTGGTAGTGGATTTCAGCAGTTAAAATCACAAAGAATCTTAAATAACAATAGGGGAACGAGTTTTCCGGACTTGCAGAAAGGTTGACAAGCCCCGCGACGTGGTGGTGGTGTGGACTTCAGCAGTTAAAAATCTTTAGTTGTGTTTTGATCTTCGTGCAAGTATGGCCGTAATTGTTGACCTACAAGGGTTTCGTGCAGTGAACAACAGTTTCATCCCTAAAGAAGTTGGGATATTATCGACGGATGGTTATAAAGTTGGCCACTTTCTTTTTAAGTCACCAGACACAACGGCCCCCAAGCCGCGTGACAAATTCTTCCTTGAAAATCATTACCATGGCCTTTTATGGAACAGTGGATATATAAATTTTGAAGACTTTGAACCGATTTTAATAAATGGTTTAAAAAATTTTGAAACCGTTTACGTTAAAGGCGAAGAAAAAAGGAAAATGCTATTGTTCCTCGGGAAAAACATCGTAAACTTGGATAAAATTGACTGCCCAGCCCTGCTTTCTTTAAGGAGAAGAACATTAGCCGTTCAGTGCTTACATCACCGCATCGAGTACCTGTTTGTGCGCTTGAGAACGTTTTAATATTATCGGATTGGCTTCGCGAAAATGAACACCCTGGAAATACAGAAAGCCTTGCAGACAATTCAGAGCCCCTGGAATGTGCGTCGTCATGTATTTGCCTCTAATCAATTACCGAAGTTTATATCCAGACCTTGTGCGATTGTAGCAAACACAGATCCGTCTAATAAACCTGGTCAACATTGGTGTGCTTTCTACATTGATAAAGAAGGTTACGGTGAATTCTTTGATTCGTTTGGAAGACCGCCTGAAGGGTTACATTTAAATTTTATTCGAAAAAATTCAAAGTCTTGGAGTTACAATTCTAAAATAGTGCAAGATTTTAACTCTACCGTGTGTGGTAATTACTGTTTAGTGTATTTATGTTTGAAAATGAATAATGTATCCACTCAATCGTTCTTAAACATGTTTGATTCCAATTTAATTAATAATGATAGTTGTGTTGAATTACTATACGATTGTTATTTTGAAAAAATAGACTTGTCAACTTTAGCATTTGATTTATTTAATATTGTAGGAACATATAGTTAAGCATAATATGATAGTATTATAATAATAATAATTAAATTACAGTAAAATGTAAAATACAATAGTTATGTTAAACTAAAATAGTGATAATTAGTGACAATAAAGAATACTTTTAAAAACATCTTGTTTTAATTTTACATGCTTAATAGGTACAGTGTAATCAACTTACAAAAAAAAAAAAAAAAGGTAAGCATTATTATAGTAATGTAATAATCAAATCTCAATAACAAATATTTACTTATGTTAATAAAATCAAATAACGTAAAAATAAAATACATCGTGAATAATATAGTACAACTATCGAAAATAAGCTATTTAAATTTTATACCCACATGGTAGTGTGTCAAAGCCCCCATCATCGTTATCAACGTGTCTACGCTTCGTATACTGAACGCGGTAAATTTTTCGCTCAGACTTTGACAAAACTTGATATGCCGAAGTTCGAACTATCTTACGATCCGTCTCGACATACGTGCTCTCCAGGTTATTTACTACCATATTTTTCAAGGTTTCAAAATTCACTTTTTTGGAGTTAGCGTAGTTCAAGGTTATGCCCTTAACCTTGCAGACAAACGCATACTCATTTGTATTTGCTAAGGATACTTTAAGGGCATAGTTCTTTGGGCCCCCACTCACGAACTCCACGATTCTACTTCCCTGACCGTAATCATTCGCGACCTCGTCGGTCATGTCACCGAGAAAGTCTCCTACTACAGGCGACCATTCACCCCGCTTTTGTGTAAAAAACACCGAGTCAGTGTCAAAATAAATTACCCGACGACCTAGCTTCTCAAGATACCCGTACAACTCGAGTCGAGCCTGTGCTGTCGTATACGCGGCCAACACAACGTTCACGGTTTTGAGATACGAGGGTTCTTCCTCATGTCTTACCCAATTCACTACAGCTACATCGTCGTCTATTGTTATAAGGGACTGGACCTCGACCGACGGATCTGTCAGTATTTTGAACAAGTCGTAGGGTTCTGATAAAATGGTAGTCTGGCTTAAATTCTCACGCTGGCCGAATTTTCCCCAAAAAGAATTTAAGCACAGTTTGGCAATATACCGTAGCCCGGGGTTTGACGATATGTTATTTTTATCTAACTGCACACCCTCCTTTTCAAAGTACGCCGCTATGTATTGGTCTTTTAATTCGTCAGTAACGCACCACGCCGGGTAATCACTGTATTCTTGTTTTAATTTAAGGAACGTGTCGACGTACTGCGAGAATAACCCACCACTCTTATCAATATTATTATATTTAATGATTTTGTAAACCCACATTTCGTGAAATTCTAAAATAGTGTATCCTAACTGTACGCTTTTACGCAACTCGTCCGCTACGTACGTACCTGTAAACTTGCGGTCGTCAGGGTCATGATTGCAGTTATCTTGCTGCATCGTAATGGCGCAGCTCCTACAGAGGATGAACATTAATTTACCGTGCATCTTATGCGACAGGACCGGATGGTAAAGGTTATTGGGGGGTAAAACGGTGACCTTAATGAGCCCTTCCACCGTGTCAAATGGTATTTGCCTACACTCATAATCACCTATGTATAATTTTGGGTGTCCTACGGGGTATTTGGCGTATTTATTAATGAAGGGGTACAATGAGCATACGTCAAGATATCGGATTTCTTCGCCCTCCCCTGCTTCGTGGTATAATGTAGTAATGACAAAGCTTTTACACAACATCCATCCCAAAACTATAATTTTAAGAAAGCTGATTTCTTACTCCTTTATAACTTACTACGCGAAATAAACTGGAATATATTAGAAACAATAACAGACCCTAATCAAGCGGTTGAAAAATTTTATACAATACTTTATGAAATTGTAGACATAGCTGTACCAAAATCAAAAAATATCTATAAGCCTAATAAATATCCAATGTGGTACACACCGGAAATAATCAAAGACTTGCAACAAAAACGATACCATCACAAACGTAAAAACAATTCCGAATTTCACTTGCAAGAGTTTAGAAAATTTAGACAAAAAATCAAAAAGAGCATCACTCACGCGTACAAAAACTACATTAAATCTGTGGAAAATGAAATAACGGTAAATATTAATGGTTTTTGGAATTACATTAATTCAAAAAAGAAATCTGACTCTACAGTCCGAGAATATCAATATCATGATCGTACAGTATCAAATCCTGTAGACGTTGCCCAAGAATTTGCAAATTATTTTAGCTCGGTGTACGAACATGATTCTAACTACAATACGGACGATTTACTATCTGCATTCAATTCCTCACAGGCAGACATTCTGATCATGGATAGTGTAACTCTTGACGAAGTTGAAAATGCATTAAAATCTTTAAAACCAAAGAAATCCGCAGGCCCAGATCTGATTCCACCCTACATATTTAAAGCATGTTGCGAGCAACTAAAACAACCACTAACATTACTTTTCAACTTGTCTCTTAAGAATAATATATTTCCGGATAAATGGAAAACGGGTCGAGTGACCCCAATACATAAAGCGGGAAATAAATCCGATATAGAAAATTATAGACCCATATCAATTCTATGTACCCCAGCCAAAGTATTCGAGAAATTAATTTATCAAAAAATATTCAATCACATAAAAAATAAAGTATGTGTAGAACAACACGGATTTTTTGAAAATAGGTCAGTAAGTACTAATTTAATAACCCTAGTCGACTACATTAGCAAAGTTCTAGATCAAAACGGACAAGTTGATGTTATCTATACAGATTTTGCTAAAGCCTTCGACAAGGTTAATCATGACATTTTGCTAAAAAAACTTTGCTCTATTGGCCTTTCCTATAGTCTTGTGATGCTCTTAAATTCTTACCTTCAAAACCGACACCAGTATGTAACAATAAAAGCTCAAGTTTCTGCAACTTACTTAACATCTTCTGGAGTACCACAGGGGAGTAACTTGGGACCACTGTTGTTTCTGGTCTTTGTAAATGACTTACCACAGTGCATCAAATATTCCAGTAGTCTGTTATTTGCGGACGACTTAAAATTATTTAAAGAAATAAAATCACAGCAGGATGAGAACAGCTTACAATGTGATATTAATAACATATACAGATGGAGTTTAGAAAATAAACTGTACTTTAACACTAGTAAATGTAAAATCATGACATATACACTTAAAAAAAAATATTCACCTTATCAATATACAATGAATGCAAATAATCTTACTAGGATTATAGAAGTAAAGGACTTGGGGGTATATTTCAGCCCGAACTTAAGTTGGGAAAAACATGTAGAGCATATTGTTGGCTCATCTTTGAGAATGCTAGGATTTCTTATGAGGAACACTAGCATGTTTCAAACAATTCCACCAATAAAAATCTTGTATGATTCGCTAGTAAGGTCAATATTAGAGTTTGCAAATAATGTTTGGAACCCTGGTATAGCTATATATCAAAATAAAATTGAGACGATACAAAACAAATTTTTAAAATACATATATTGGAAGAAGTATGGGATTGCTCCTGATTACGATCAATATCAGAATATTAGATCGGAATTTAAGATTATAAAATTAATGCACAGAAGAGAGATATCAGCCATATGCTTCATTTATAGACTCATTAACAACAGAATTGATTGTCCTAATTTGCTTCCCTTACTCAAATTGTACATACCATACCATAGGACTAGACCGCGGGATATGCTACACATTCCACAATACCGTACAAACCAAAAATTATTCTCTCCCATGATAAGAATGTCTGTTATAGTGAACAAATACGTACATCTAACGCAAGCAGATATGTATGGTGTCCCTTATGGTGTGTTTAAGAACACAGTTCGAAAATACTATCTTAATAAACTTGAATAATGCTAAGTATGCCCTGAAATCCACTCTTTCCTATTTGTTGAATTGAATTTAATTTTTGTTTTTTATGTATTTTTGTTTTTTTTTTTCTTTCCTTTTTGTATGATGTACCATGTAGTGTAAACACAAGCTTCTTTGTATAATATTAGACAATGTAATTGGGTAATAAACCCGTTTTGTCTTAAATAAATAAATAAATAAATAATTTGACCGCGTTGGTGCGTCCACCAAAAAACGCGTCACGGGGGTTTAATGGAGTACTTTTCATGACGTCGTTATTATTGACAAACTCTGCTGCTCGGGGGTTTTGTCTTAAAAAATTTACAAATTCGCACTCCCACATTTCTACCAGGTTATAACCATAAGACCTAATTCTATCAGCGCCAACCCTTGTTTTTTCGTTACGCATAAACATGTCCTCATTTTTGTTCCCTGATAATTGCGCTGTTTGCTCCGGAAAGCATCCTATACAACCATGGTAATAGCAACCGTGGAAATTATAGACGGTGTTAGTACTATCATTGTACCCGTCTACCAGAACATTCTCCCTCAGACGCACCTCGCGACCATTACCAGCATGTCGAATCTGGATTCCACTATCGTGTTCGACCCATAACAGCCATTTTATGGCTATAGCGGACTGATTATCGGCCATTCTGTAGCCCCCTCGTGGTATTAGCCCTATAGTACCAGGTTGAATAAAATTTCGCCTAAAAACTGTCATACAGGCCCCGGCGATCGTACAGGCCTCCCTAAAGGGGTCTACACCGTTCTGCTTTGAAAAAATTTTCCAAAATTGGATACATCCCGTTCTTAAAATTTGAACATCTGTGGTACAATACTGAACTATATCTCGCTGCATGTCAAACACAGCGTTTTGATCTAGTTCAGTATTGTACCATTTTAAAAATGTGTCTCGATCTTTCGGGGCCATGTTATCGGGGCAATAATACTGAGCAGGTGGAAGAGGCCCTACATAATGTTGGTTAGCCGTAGTATTAAATAGAAAAGGAAAATGGCCCTTAGCACCCGGAAACTTAAAGGTCCCTGGTAATTTACAAAGGGGCATGGCCATGAAATTCAAGGAGTCTATAAACCTGATGTTATCGCAGGTAATCGACATAATTTTGGTACCCGTGGATATAATTTTAGGTTTCCACCTTGCCTGATTTTTGATAAGTTCATTCAACACAAAGACACCGTCATAGCCCTTCATATTATGGGCTATAGCCGCCGCTCGCTAAACGCGCTACATATTCTAGAAAATTTTGCACCGGTGAATCCTTAAAAATGTGTTCACGCATGCCGCACATTGCGCATGCTTGACTGATATCAGTATCGTCGATGCACAATCTGCAGACATTTTGCGCTACACACAAATTCGGTTTGTGTAAAAATGTGTTAACACGGCCTTCAACGGGATCTTCCTGCCTACTCTCAAAATCGTAGAATACGAATATAAAATGTTTATTAGTGGACTTTTTATTAACAGGTTTCCCCGTCATGTAGCAAAGGTGTCTAATTGGCATATCTTTTTGGCATGTTGTACAACGGCTGTACCCGCACCGGTGCGGCCTATTAGTATCAACCCACACACTACTTAAACAAACCATACACCTCTGTAGGGACCCACACAACGTCTTAGTGTGTGTGGCGAAACACGCGTCGCCATGAAAGTCCCTGTTACACGCGTTACATTTGATCAAAGGGATCAACGAGTTACAAGGTGGCGAGTCGTGGCAACAAGGACATATATATTTACAATTTGTATGCTTCCTCTTATCGTTAAATCGACAGTGACAGAGTTCACAATAGAACGTACAGGCGAAAGCTGATGTGAAATTGGTTATTACGTTGTAATGCATATCTTCAAAAATTAAATTTAACACAATTCTACCCGGCTCTCTAGGACCCTCGTAATATACAGTTTTACCAATTCTATTATTATACACAACTATTGTATACCTTTGTAAATGTTGTTGGAGCTGCTCGATGTGGCCCCTATCACCTCCATTTGAAAGATCAACCCCCGCGGCTTCGCAGAGATTAAACGCTTCGCGGCGCATTAGGGGGCCGCACTGTTGTAGAATGTACAAATCTTCATCATTGCGTCTCCAAGCCATAGCCAGAACCAGCGCCCTTGCCAGACAATAATTATCATCGTTTTTTACAACCATGATACCAGTTTTTCGTCGGTAATGCTCCTCAAACCCAATACCTGTAAGTTTAAGGCGACCAAATCCTGTAGGCAATGTTATAAGGTCTACGTGCAGACGCATGGTGTCGCAAAGAACGCTGCATTGCTTTGCAAAATTTTCTCCAGAGTGGCCAGTATTACAGCAGAGGATAGCTGGTCAACTCTTCTGAATGAAAAACCCACAGGCTTTTCATGGAAATTGTCGTTATGTAATACCATGCCTATTCGGTCCGAGGGAGTTGAACCCTCTGTGACATGGCGAATAATTTCATCGAACGCATTCTGAAAATAATAATACCAGGTTATTATTATATTATAGCAATTTAATTGCAATTAATTAAAAGCATAAAATCTGAGCGATCTAAAAACATGTGATTCATTAACGCTGAAAACATTTTACATTTTACTTCTAAATAAAAAAAGTTTAAAATTACTTACCTGCAACCATAAAATGGGATTTTCAGATTCATCAACGTCATTAAATTTGAATATTAACGTTTTAGCCACAGTTTTAAACTTCTTGATTGTCTTCTCACCCTCTGATATGATAGTGAAATGCTTGCGAGGAGCTGCTATCTAAAATCGTTAAAATAATTTAATATTTTTTTTCACAATATGAATGTTTTAAATATTTGAATAAGTTATAAATGACCTCTGTGGGAAATACATAATAAAATTTAGTTTTATTCAAATATAAAATTATTATACTACTCACCGAAAAACCTGCGTTCAGCCCTTGGGTTTTTGAAGTGGACGGCACCCCTTCAGCCGGACCATATTGCGGCATTCCGCTCGCGGCAGTATTTTCAAAACGAGTCTGTAACAGTTAATTATTTTATTATTTTAAGAAGTCAAATGGTACATTCACGTAAAATTTTAATTTTTAATTTTTGAAATTTGACATGGTAAATACATAATAAAATTTAGTTTTATTAAAATATAAAATTATAATACTACTCACCGAAAAACCTGTGTTCAGCCCTTGGGATTTTGAAGATGACGGAACCCCTTCAGCCGGACCATATTGAGGCATTCCGTTCGTTGCAGTATTTTCAAAACGACTGTGTTAATTATTTTAGGATTTAAACGGCACATTCACGTAGTAAGAACATTTCTTTTTAATCATAATATAATATAATATACTCACATTGGTCTGATTTATCAAACTTTTGACGTAGCACTCCTCTTTATTAAACAACACCCTGTCAAAATCTGTACAGTCGCCCTGAATGATTTTCTGCACGTTCACATTATATGCTACGCATATAATTTCCGGGGTTTTTATTTGCCCAGTGGCAATTAACTCCAGGATCTGGGACGGACCAAACGCACTTAAAACATTGTTGTATTTTGTCAAAACATTGATTGTAAAAATCATTTCGAATAATTTTACTTATTATTGGAAGTTTCTGTTGTATTTCGTTTGCTACTTCAATCAAACATCTAACCGCGAGATACGGAGCCGAAGCAGTTCCGTAAGTAACGGTTTTTAACTCATAACAGCGCAAATTTTCTGTAGGATTCGATCTCCATAAAATTCTTTTGATATCTTGTCTGATCATTGCTAATTAAAATAACGAATAGATCTTGCTGTAATCTAGGACCAATAAACTGAGCGTCATTTAGAGAAACTCCTGTACTCGTTTTTGCAGAGGCGTCGAAGACTATCCGACACTTTGTAGTGAGGCTACACTCCTTAATCACTGCATGGTGTGGCAGAAAATACCCTTGCCCCAACTTTTCAAAATTATATTTTATTTCTGTCATATGATTTAACCTTTCGTATTCAGACATAAAAGATTGATAATCTGCCTTTAATTTTGGATTCTGGATTTACGTTCAAGAGCATTAAATCTCTGTAAAGCTGGTATTATAAGAATCATCTAACTCAATAATTGATTTTTTAAAAGGTATTCTAACAATAAACCTACCCTCATCGGTTTTCTTTGTCGTATTATTAAAATGAGTTTCACAATATTCTTCTTCACTAGATAGAATAGAATTTTTATTATCTATTTCCTCTAACCGCCAAAATGTCTCTATTGTATGATCAATTGAACTATTAGAATTGTTAATATTTAAATAATTAACTAACATTGAATTATTTTGTTCCGAATTTAACATCAAATTCCCTGCAACAATCCATCCTAAATGTGTATTTTGCACAATTGGCATATTGATACCAAGACTTTTTTGTTCTTGGCACAAAACTGACCAAAATACCGTGGAGCCTAGCAACATGTCAATATTTCCTGTTAGACTGAAGGTTGGATCTGCTAATTGAATATGCTTTGGTATATTTAAACTGCCTTTATTAAATGATCTTATTGGCAACCTTTCCGTTATTCGTGGTAGTATCAAACAGTCAATATTTAACTCGAAATCACTGTAACATGATTTTAACATAATTTTTACCTTGTTTGAAATATTAATTAAATTCTGATCTACCCCCTTTATTAAATGATTTATTGTCATTGCTTTCAATCCTAACCTTTTATAAGTGCTTTCAGAAATAAAATTACTCTGGGAGCCACTATCTAATAAGGCTCTACATTTAATAATTGCGGTTGCTAATAAAACTTGCGGCTGATCTGGTTCTGGTATCGGTATCATGCATCTTGATACACAGCTTGTACTAGAATTATTCTGAACATTGTTTGTTGCTTGCGTATTAACTACTACTTGAATATTTTCTTCACCTACTGTAGCCACATTACTACTTATTCTATTTGATTCTATTTGTACCAATGTATTATGAGATTTTCTACATTCATAACATTTTTGAGATTTACAATTCCATGATAAATGGTTATTTCTCAAACAATTTAAACATAATTTTAATTTTTTAATTGCTGCTATTCTATCCTCAACACTTAAATCCAAAAATGCCTGACATTTATAAATCAGATGATTTTGATTATAATAATAACATACTAATTTGTTTTCAGTCGCAGTCGTCGAAGCGAAGCTATCATTAACATTATGCCTTTTGTATTGAGGTTGATTACTACATTTCGGTTTTTCTGCACCTCTTTCTGATCTACTCATTTCTAGAGGCTTAAGAGGGAGGTCACGAAGAACCGGATCGTGGAAGGGCGGGAGGGGGATGCGGAAACGATCGCCGTTCGTTCCTCCGGAGGTGGTGCGTCGGCGGTCCTTAGAGGGGCTGTGGCCTCCGGGGTAGGGACAACCGCTAGGCGTGTAGGGCACGTCATCGACCATGCAGAATGGGCTCTCTTGGCAGGAGGTGGTGGGGTGGTATTGCAGACAGTGTCCACACTGGATGGGTTGGGGCTTAGGAGGGCGAGATGGCTCGACCTTGTATGTATGGTTATACATACAAAGACCTCTGGATAGGAGGAGGTCTAGGGTAGATTTAGAGGGTATAATTATCCGAACTAGTCGGGTCTCACTGTTTGTCGCCTTGGAGACGATCCTCCACATCCTCGTGTAGCTCATTCCCTAGTCATCTAGGGCCTCCTGGACGTCCTCCATGGTTATGTCGGCTTCGATGCCGCGGATGACGCAGGAGAAGGTGTCAGGCCTCTTGGTGGCTGGCCTGCGGGTCTCGGGACGTCGTGAGAAAAGCGACATGGGTTTCCCCAACTGGTGTCCCACGGCCTGGAGTTTGACGTGGAGGTCCTCTTGCAGCGAAGACACGGTAGCCCTCCCGTTGTTGAATATTGCTACATTCGTGGCGTTAAGACCCACTTTCTTGAAGAGGGCCCCCAGGGCCTTGGTGGAACACGCTTCCGTGGGCAGGCCTGAAACATAATAGGTTTTGATTAGCGGAACGCTGGATGAAGAGTTGTTGGAGGAGACGGAGGCGTTGGGTGGGCGGCGACGGTGGCCGCGAGGATGGACGAAGCCGTCGGCGTCTTGGGGTGTTTCGGATGAGGGTTTATTTTGAAGAGGGGGAAAATCGAAGAGGTGGTCGGAGGAGGGGGTGTCTGCGGGGTGGAGGTTGGCGGGGGCGGCTAGCGATCTGGTTATACGGGCAATTAAATCGTCGCCCTTCGTCGCGGTGCCGGGGGCCACGACGGAGCGGCCCCCGACGCCGCAGCGACGGACGTCAGGGAGTTGGCAGGATTTGGAAGTTTAGGATTTCTCCTATTTTTGGTTGAGGGTGATTCGGGGGTGGTGGATTCGGGGGTGGTTTGGTTGGGTTTTTCCCCGGAGGTGTCCGACACGTGGACATCTCCGAAGAGGGTTTGGGAACGGGGAGACGGGAACAGCTGTGCACGTATCTCGGAAAATTATTTTTACAAGGGTGAACCACGTATGGTTCACCGGTACCCTGGTAGCAGCCAAGCTGCTATTAAAGATGTCTTCTTCTTCTTGCTTCTTCTCTGCTGCTCTTGAAGACGTCTTCTCTCTGCGCTGGCTAGAACTGGAATCATATTAATGTTCTCACTCGTTCAATTTTATGTTTTGGGTTAAACCTCGGGACGCGCGCCGTTTTCCTAGGGAGGCGGTAATGTTACATTTGGGTCATTTCAAAATTATTTCGTATTTGTTAAATTAGAATTGTTATTCAAATCACAATTATTGGAATGTTATGCTTTATAATAACATTGGCCTAATTGTCCTAGATTTGAATAGAGTTGCAATGGTTAATTGCTGCAATCCTTGTTGTTAGCAAGTCTACTTATTTTCAAAGTGCTGATAAGGAGGATTGCAGGGAAAGAACGAGTGGGGCATTATAAAAGGATTAGTTCCTTAGTTACGGAGTTAGTCTTAGTTGAACATTTTGGGTTCGAATAGTGCGAGTTCCATGAGTCTTAGTTCGAGTTCTAGTTCAAGAGCTAAAATGCTGAGTCTCATTAATTTGGTCTTGGGGTAAGTTAAGTAGTTTTAATTATATAATGTAATGCTAAGTTCGTTTAGTTTATTTTATTTTATATTTATAAAATTAGTTGTTAGTACAATAGTCGTTTTGTGTCTTCATCCATATCCCGATGGCTGGTGATTCTCTAATTTATATTAGGGACTCGCTGTCGTTACGCACCTGTTCCCCCAGGGAAAGTTGTGTTTTTTTATCTAGCCCCATCTACATCAATATACATAGAAAACGGTAGATTTCCTGAGGGTTGGTAGGCACCCATTTATTCAGACGTGAGCTTGGTCCAATGGTTTTCTCACATATGCCTGTTACTATTATTTGGTCGGGATAGAAGATGTTAGTTTGTTCAACGACGGTGTTTATAACGTCTTCACTAACAAACCGTTTGTAATAGGCTAGTTCAATTTTCACGACTATTCCCCAATCTGTTTTCGTATTTGCATCATCAGAATGTATAAATCCTTCAGATTCTTCACCTTCACTAGCCGATTGTTGCATTGGCAAAACAGGACGTTCTAGAGCGATAGTGTTTACCAGAGAAAAAAATTAGCTATAATGTTTGTACTTACCACCACATACTCTGCGAATTTTCCTTTGAGTAGGCCCGGCACTATCGGAACTTTCATTTTCATGACCAGAATCAGCATTCACATACTCCGGGTCCCCATCAGACTCATTATGAAATGGACTTCATCGCTCATATCCATAACTAACTGAAGCCTTTCTTGCTCTTTTTCATTTGAAGACATTTTTCAAACTATCACAACAAGCAAACGCACTAGCAAGAACGAGTGTACAATTATACCGCAATGAATCTAAAATGCAACTGACGAAATAATGCAGAATATCCAGTGACATGTGCAAGTTGAGACATGCAAAATGCGTGTATTGCAGTTAATACACGCGGCGCTCAAATAGAATTGACGCCTTATGCGCCACGTGTATACTATACGCAAAAACACAAAAAATAACACAAACAAAATAGAAAAAAAAAAGGTTTGTGCAAGGAACATAAATCAAGTTATTATACAATTGAGATTAAAGCAAACAATTATAGCACTTGAAGGCTATAATTAATAGTACCAAATAGAAATAGGTAATTGAATTAAATAAAATGATTGTAATAATCAATTCTTAATGAAAACTTTGTATAATTCTGACTTATGCCTCTTTTAACACACAATTTTATGTTTCAGTAGTGAAACAGATAAATGACAGAAAAAAATATAATTATTAGAAACAAAGTTAAAAGAATTTACCATTCACTGAAAATGATATCAAAATAAAATTATAGTATTTTCTCAATACAAAATAATCTTTAAATTTTATCAATCAAGAGAAAACTATTGTTTTCTAAACACAAAATAATATTTAAATTGAGTTAAAGCTCTTAGCAAAGACTGAATAGCCTGATTTCCCCTTTTTAATATAGTTAAATATTAAATCGATACGAAATCAATGGTAAGATCACTATCAAACCAAATTTAAATCAAACTTAAAACAAATTCAAAACAATATGAGACAAATACTAAATTGAAATCAAATCGATGCTAAAGCAAACTCAATTCAGTACTTAATAAACACAATAATTCAAAATTAAAATACAAATAAAGAATAGAGAGAGAGTATCTTTCAATGGTTAATAATTAAATTCAAAATTCTACCTGTACATAGAACAATATTCCAAAACATGGATAATGGACTTCGAGAATGGATCTCTTCGAATAAGTTGATTAGTTGATTTTATGAGTCCCGGCTACGTTCTTAGAAGTTTTGACTTTTAATAATTTATTATTAATTAATACTTGAACACTTGAAATTATTTCAAACTACTAAATCACTTTTACTTTCTTATTGTAAATCAACTAATTGCTGCAAAACCCGGCACGGAACTGAACTCTGTAAAAATTTAATCGCCCAGGAAAACTATTCTCCCCAAATTCTAAAAGTTTTTAGGCCAATAGAATTTTGAAGGCGTCCAAATTTTCACCAATAAGCCACTAGGACAAAATCCTTTTCTTATCGATTTTATGACTCTATTTTTCAACATAAGTTCTTACAAAATTTCTCCGAAGTAATTTAGCTAATTTATCACCTAACATGATTTTTAGTCAAAAATTCTGAAAACTGTAACATTAAGATAACACACGTGCGGTCTGCTAACAAAGAGCTCACACATGCCGCCCGGATATCTTAATTAACCTCTCAAATTCTTATGAACTGATAATTTCACAATATTTCATCTTTTATAAATGATGAAATTAAATCCAACAGTAAACGCAAAAATACCCTTTATGGAAAATTACTACTTCAAAATGTGCTAGGTAGGTTTCTGATACCTGCATTTAACATTGAAACTCAAAGGTATTTCAGCAGAATAAATGCTGCATTTAACAGCGCCACAGCCCAATTGCCAAAATTAGCGTGGCAGTCAACGTATTAATAACATAAAATGAAGAAAAAATGAGCATGATTATAAACAGAGATCGTATGTATTTGCAACAATAATTTTAACGATATCTATAACACGATATATCTAATAGATGTCACCAGAAAGTGGAGGGGAGGGAGGGTTTGCAGATTTGACACATTATTAACAATTCGGCGTATTGAGGTTTCACCCTCTCGTATGAAGATTTTACAGTCTAACCCATACAAATTTATAATTTTTATCCTGGCCCATTTCTGACACTCATATAACACATTTTTATTTTTGATAGTTAAATGATCTTAAAGAAAGAACATTTCTTTACGGCCTTGGTCCTTCCCCTTTCTTCCCTGATTTTTTGGTAGAAATCAACTATTTCGTTTTTTAATTGTCTACTGTTCAACGCAACAATAATAAGGTTTGAATTCCCCAGGGTTACGAATTGGTACTCTGTGAACAGCTTCAATTGATTCCGTTGGTATATTGACGTATATTAGCGATATCGCTCGGATCTTCACCTGCTGTCTCAGGAACTCCTGATATTTCGAGGTTTTTCTGTTTTGTTCACTCTTCCAGGTCATCTACTTTGTGTTTTATTGCTGCATTTTCCTGACTCAACGTTTCGTTTGGCAATTATTTTCTTATTGTCCTGCTCTAGCTGCGTTTTTGTAGACACCCAACTGTTGCTGGATCTGGTATATCATGTTAAATTGAATGTCTAGTTTTTACTCAATACTTAGTTTTCGAAATTCTGATTGGGTTAGTTGTAGATTGTTCCCAGCTTCCATTTAAATATTTTCAGTTACTCCCAATCCTTGTAGACAGTAGGGTGAGAGGTACAATTATTGGCTCCTTAAGCATTTTCAATATTTAGTTTGCGTGACATTTGTTTAGATATTACCAAATTAAAAAACTAAACAGACCATAGTAATGTGGACAACGTGTACTTTCTGTATCCGGTTTTAGTTTAATTCTAAACGTACTCTAAATAGTTACAAAAAATTAAAACTAAATATAATATCAAAATTATAGTTATTGGCACATCTAACGTAGTAATATAGCAACTGTACAAAGTTATGATAGGTATATATCATGTATGCCATGGGTATATGCGTTCTGCGCAGTCAGAAGGAGTAGGGAGAGTGGGACTTGCGGAGTCTGACGCCGCTAGGCGAAGAAGACTGACGTGTAAAGTCGATGCTTAAGTTTAATTGAAAGTATTTTGTCGAGTGTGAATAAAGTATTAAAAGTATTGGTCTTTTACTGAATCGAATTAAGCTTTATAGCGTAAAAGAACGTAAAGCTAACACATCAGAAGTGGGATTTATCGAGATTAGTTATCGATTAAATTAATAACTTAATCAAGGATCAACGGCCCAAGTGAATAGTGAGTATAGGAGAAGTAGAAAGTAGTCGCGAGAGTGAAATTGAAAAGGTGAAAAGAATAGAAGAAACTGAAACGGTAAAAACGTGGCGTGGTGATGACTCATCAAAGGAAAATTCCAGAGAATTGGCGCGAAAGAAGCTCCAACATGGCGGATGTCGGTAAAGAAGATAGCAGCACCATAGTGGGAAATCTATTGGGAGACTTCGCTGAAGAGGATGAAAACCAGGGTAATGAGACACGAGCGCCTCCAGCGGACAATAGCCGACATATGGAAGACTTGGTCGTTGCTCTTACAGGGTTGGTGCAGCAATTGGCGGGTGAGAGGGGAAGAACTACTGCAGAACGTACCGAAAAGAAGAAGACGGAAGATAGCAGTAGCGATCGGTTTCATATTATGCCGGATCTGTCGAAAACAATTACCTATTTTGACGGAGATGCCGACAAATACAAGGCAGAAGAATGGTTGGATGGAATTGAGTGTAGCAGCAGGTTATTTCGTTGGCCCGAGCAAGTGAAAATTGAAACTGCGCGTGCACATTTGACGGGAGCAGCCCGGAATTGGTATCTGACTCACCGAGATGACATTTGTGATTGGAATACATTTGTGGTCCTTTTTGAACGAACCTTCGTACGCAACATTAGTTATGCAGAAAAATGGGAAGAAATGAGAAACCGCACACAAACTCGAGGAGAAAGCATCATGGCTTATTGCATGGAAAAACACAAGTTGTGCAAGGAGCTAGGTTTAACCGTCAGGGAAACAAAGAAGGAGTTAATCCGGGGACTCGTTGAAAAGGATCGGGCTCAGTTTTTAATTGTGAAAGATCATCGGGAAGTAGGCGATGTGATTAGGGACCTATTGGATTTGGAATTAGACAAAGAAAGCACAGTGAGAAGAACAAACACCAGCACGATGAGAGCATCTGAAAATACGCGCGCGCCAGTGCACTCAAGTGACGGATCGCGGTTTAGGGAACGACGACCAACTTTCGGTTATTCGAGTCGTCAGGGAACAGACGGTGGACGTATAAGATGTTTTAGTTGTGGTTCTTTCGGTCACATGTCAAGGTCGTGTGAGGTAACTCGAAGGGAACGCGGAAGTGATACGAGCAACATGCGACGAGATGACAGTGTTTGCTACGGGTGTGGACAAGTTGGACATAAACGGTATGAATGCAGACGTGAAAGTTATCGCAGGTTTACACCAAGGAGACTGGATCACAGTGAACCCCAAAATACGATGAGGAATGCAGCAGCAACAAGCACTCCTTTTCCTCGGCCAGTAACCGAAGTCAGCAGACGCGAGACCGCTACTAATCAGAGTCAGCTGGTAATAGTAGAGCCTGAATTACACGAGAATGCACAGGAAACAACGTCCGATTGCGAAAAGTTTCTCAAGAAGGTGCAGCTAAATGATACGTACAGTGTTACGGCAATGGTAGACATGGGAAGTGCGGTGTCAACAGTTCGAAGTGAACTTGTAGACAAATTTAAATTGAATACGGACCAGAAAACGCGTGAACTTTTTGGATTCGAAAATACTGCCCAAAGTGCCGTAATCAGTGACAAGGCTTGTTATTTGAAAGTGCAGTTAGACGAAGTTAGGGTAAACAACGTGGAATTTACGGTTGTGGAAAACCATGTACAATTTACGGATTTAATAATTGGAAGGAATTTTACAGAATTGCCGGAGTTAGCTTACGTGCGGGTCAAGGACGTATTGCATTTTGGCTATGCGAATGCTCATCCGTTTCAAAATATGGAAGTACCGGACAGTACGAGAAAGGTGAAATTCCAGTGCGCTGAGAATAGTGTTTTAAGGGCAAACAGTATCAATTACATAGGAGTTGAATGTGCGGGAAACGTCGTAACCGTACCGGTGGCTAACCCAAGTCCAGACGATGTACTTCTGCGACAAGGAAAAGTAATTGGATACCTTAGTCAGCAGGACACCCAAGTTGACGAACCGGAAGTGGAAAGTGTGGATAGCCTAGTCATTACAGCTGAAATGATAAATACGGACAAGGACATTGAACCTAGTATCGCGAATGAGTTATTAGAATTTTGTGAGGAGTTTCGGGATTGTTTTGCGTTTAGTATACAAGAGTTAGGTTGTACACCTTTAATGGAAATGACTATTAAGGATACCGGAGAACCTGTGCGGTCAAAACCATATCGAGTTAGTTTAGCAGAAAGACAGAAAATCGCGGAAATTGTGAATGAATGGAAAAGGTGCGGGATTGTGACGGAAACAGATTCACCATACGCGAGTCCTGTCTTGCTTGTCAGTAAGAAGTGCGGGGAATCACGACTTGTATTCGATTATCGTGCACTAAATCGCCAAACGGTCAAAACAAACTTTCCAATAGCCACAATTGACGAGCAGATGGAGAATTTAAGCGGGAGTACCATTTTTACAACCTTAGATTTAGCACATGGGTACCTTCAGCTACCATTGAGTGAGTGTTCGAAGCCAAAAACAGCTTTTATTACACCAGACTGTACGGGTCAGTTTGAACGGTTGGTATTCGGGCTAACTAATGGGCCTTATGAGTTCAGCAAATTAATGCAGTTGGTATTGGGACCACTGAAGAATCAAGTAGTTATGTCATACTTGGACGATTTGATTATACCGGCGAAAAATTGGAGTGAAATGATAATCAGTATATTATCTCAGTAAGAAAACCACCGAAGCGGAGCAGAATTATCATTCATCGAAATTGGAATTAATGGCAGTGGTGTACTGTATCGAACGTTTGAGGAATTTCCTGATTGGCATCAAGTTTACTGTGTATACGGATTGTCAAGCTCTAGTTTATTTAAACGCGCAAAAGACTCAGAATTCACAAATAGCAAGATGGTACAGTTTATTGGCGGAGTATGACCTTGAACTGAACTACCGACCCGGTGAGAAAATGGCACATGCCGATGCGCTGTCACGAGCGGCCGTGACCCCAGCGGTAGATACCATGACCCAAATTTATGAACGACTGGAAGTGCTGTCAACACTTACCACAGATGATTATGTGTTAATGATACAAAGGAGTGACCAGAGATTGCAAGAGATAATATCCATACTTGAAAAACCCACAGATCAGCAGACGAATCAAGAAAAGCATGATACCCAAGGATATGTTCTGCACAATGCAAGGCTGAGGCGAAAGGTTGTGGTGAACGGACGTGAAAAGTGTTTATATGTGGTGCCGTGAGCCTTAAGAAAAAGTATCGTCGTGAAATACCATGACTTTCTAGGACATTTTAGTGTGGATCGAACAGTGGCAAAAATTCAGGAACTGTACTGGTTCCCACGTTTAAGGAGATATGTGCGCAGTCATATAAAGTCGTGTGCGGAATGTTTGATTAATAAGGTGCCAGCAGGGAAAAGACCAGGTGAACTACACCCCATCGGACCCCCATCACGACCCTTTGCGCGAGTACATATCGACCATCTGGGACCCTTCGTAAACAGTGATGACGGGAATATGCACGTTCTGGTAATTATAGACGCATTGACAAAGTTTGTGAGAATATTTCCATTGCGAAATACCAAAACGGAACCGGCTGTGTACGCGTTACAAACTTTTATGAACCAGTTCGGGATACCCCAACGTATAGTGAGTGATCGAGGATCTTGTTTCACCTCCGATCAGTTTAAACAATTTATTGAGAGACACGGCATACGACACACGCTGAATTCTACCCAATGGGCTAGAGCAAACGGGCAGGTGGAAAGGGTCAATAGGACCTTAGTTCCAGCAATTATGACGGCGATGACAGAAGAGGCGTCATGGGATACAAAAATTTCTGAGGTGGAGAGGAATCTTAACATAATTCCGAATAAAACGACAGGTAAATCGCCATTTGAAACTCTACACGGATACATGCCAAGGTTTTGTGATGGACCACTCGCATCTGTAGTAGAAGACGAAGACGGAGAGTGGATTCCACCCGAAGACGTACAACGCGAAGTGAAAGAAAACATTTTACGCGAACAGGCCAAGTACAAGAAAAGACATGACTTAAAACGATTTAAAGGTGTAAATTATGAAGTAGGAGATGCAGTAGTGCTGAGAAGAGTTCCAACGGCAACCGGGGAAAGCACAAAGACTCAACCGAAATACCGAGGACCGTATGTAATTAGTGAAGTTTTACCAAGTGATGTTTACAGAGTGACCAGTATTGCGGGCACTGAGGGACGGCTATTTACAACCACAGCGAACGTAAGTCAGTTAAAAATATTTAAACCTACCGAAGAAGATGACGAGACATCGGACAACGGGGATACTTCGGAGGAAGAGCATGTTTCGGACGCAGAAGACGGCACAAACGACAGTTTAGTGCGCGAGGAAGTCGACTTAAGTCAGCAAAGTGCATCGAGTGACGATGATAACGAAACGGGGATAGTTACGCGATGTGAAGGGCGTCGAAAAGTGCAACGACCTAAGCATTTACAGGATTATCATTTGTATTAAAAACTTTAAGTTCTTTAACCTTTTATTTAGCATAGTTGTTCAATTTGTTGTTTTCTAGAGAGTAGTCAGCTTGATTTTATTACTAGGGATTGAATTACCCATTATACAACGAGGACGTTGACGTAGGTCAGGATTGACCGAGTGATAGGTATATATCATGTATGCCATGGGTATATGCGTTCTGCGCAGTCAGAAGGAGTAGGGAGAGTGGGACTTGCGGAGTCTGACGCCGCTAGGCGAAGAAGACTGACGTGTAAAGTCGATGCTTAAGTTTAATTGAAAGTATTTTGTCGAGTGTGAATAATAGTTATTTATTGTATAAGTGTCTTAGGTAGTATTTTATCCACGCAAGAATGTTTAAACGCGAGAACGAAGTTCGAGCATTTAATTTTCTTCAGTGGATAAAATACAACTAAGACACGTATGCAATACAACGTTTTATCCACAAACAGACCAGAAAGTGGCGTTTTCAAATTAATATTTTGGAAAAAATTTATTTTGACATTTTCAACTGACTTTTGTCATACGTGTTGCTATAGATTTACCATTGTTTTAATTATAAGACCTATGTGTTTTATTCATATCATAAGACGTCTCTTAGTAGTGGAATTATGACCTTATAATATACTGGTTGTGGATAAATATTAAAAGTATTGGTCTTTTACTGAATCGAATTAAGCTTTACAGCGTAAAAGAACGTAAAGCTAACAGTTATTTATTGTATTTCTATGCACATGTTTTGCAGATGAAAATAGCAGTAGAAGTTGAAGGAACCTGTAAATTTCCCACCTTCAGGGTTGAGAGAACCGTTGGGTTCTTGATCTTCTGGGTAACCAGTTTGTATGGTACCCCCCATGCATGGGTTTCCAATTGCTCCTTTACGAACTTCTCCCAGCTGGACATTTTGTTTTCATAGATGGTTGTACTGTAACGGATGTTACTTATTTATTATAAAATTAAAGAAATAATGTTGGAGAGAGATATTTATTATGTTGAATATATGTAAAAATGAAACTTGTTTATATTAATAATTATGTTACTACCCAACCCAAAACATTAAATCAAAGCCTCCCTTACACTACCCCCCCTCCAAAAAAAGAAAAGAAAAACTTTATTCTTTGAGTAAGTAAAAAAACTTTGTAGGAACAGTTAAGCTGAACATACCAAGCTGCAAAAACTTACTATCTTTTCAGTATACAAAAATAAACATGGATACATAATGTTAAAAATTGATTTGAACGATACATCATAGTTTAAAATTAAATTCCATCTCAATGGCGTAGGTCTTCATCCTTTTCGAATTCTTGATGATAGTGAAAACAAAAATATACAAAACTGAAAAAAACTCAAAAAGAAAATTAGAAACAAAATTGTAAATTGTGTGTAGTAGTGTATTTGTATTAGAAGTGAAAATGAGTGAGTTTAGATTAAAAGTTTGTAAGTAGATTGTTAAACCAAGATGAATTCCGGTTTAGAGTCAAATTACACAAATTTGATTATCATTATGAGGAACCATCTGGTGAAGAGAACATTAATATTTAATGGATGTGAGTGTTGTATTTGTATTTGTTAATATTTAATGGAGGTGAATGTTGTATTTGCATGATTGAGTGAATTATAAGTAAGCATAAGAAGTTTGTAAGGTAGATTGGGAAGTTGGACTAATTAAGATAAATTCCGGTTAAGAGTCAAATTACGCAAATATTGATAATCAAAACTTGAGGAATCATCTGTTCGACTTACACAATTAATTAAGAAAGAGATATGAGTAAGAGGTTTACTAGATACGTGTTAGTTATATGTTGGAATGTGTAATAATAAAAAAGTAAAAAAAATTATCGCCCCAATCATCCCAAAACAAATAAAAACATTATTTCAAACAAAAAACCACTATCATCTGCCCCAATCGTACCATAAATGACATCCAAATCCATCCCATAACCCCTTTCATATCAATTAATGACTTCATCCCCAAAAATTCACTTCACAATAACCAAAATTTTATATGTTCGTAGTTAATTTTGAAATTGCTTTATGTCACATTTGACATAAAATATAACGTTTGAGTTCAATATTAATAGAATTTAAATAACATTCAAGGAGTTATAAATTTAAATAGTCTTTCAACTAAAATTGATAAATTAGCACCAAACACTTATCTTTGATAATATCCAGTTATTTCATAGCAATAGCAAAACCATTACCAATTAAAAAACCATATCAATTCATCATTAATTTTTTATCCTTTTCTTGTTCAAACCAGTCGGAGGGGTCACCAAATGTAACGGATGTTACTTATTTATTATAAAATTAAAGAAATAATGTTGGAGAGAGATATTTATTATGTTGAATATATGAAAATGAAACTTGTTTATATTAATAATTATGTTACTACCCAACCCAAAACATTAAATCAAAGCCTCCCTTACAGTACGTACCTCTCCTTTAGTTCCCTTTATAGTCGTAAGTGGTGTTGTCTATCAGCCTCTACTATCGTTTTTTGGTATATCTTCCTTTGTTTTCTCACTTTTTGCTAGGTTCTTCCTATTTCCATGAGAATCAGGTTGTGATCACTTGTGCAATTTTCCTTTACTTTCCAGTTGGTAATTTTTCTCAGCACCATTCCATTTGCTATGGTAACATCTATATTTGTTTCTCCGCCTGCTCGACCTACGTACGTCGGTGGATTTCTTGGTTGATTTACAGTTTCCAGAGTTATGCCATAAGCTCGATTTTTATGTCGGCCATAACTGACACTGGGTTGTTAGGATATATCCTGAAGATTTTTTTAGTCTTTTCGAGGTGGGGTGCACGGTTCTTGTACAGAGATCAGGTCTATTTTTTCTTCTTCGGCTAGTTTTCTGATTTCGTTCATCATGGTAGAACTCCTCATCGCATTTAGCTGCGCGATCTTTATTTTGTCAGCCATTTCTGTGGATGTTTTACGTGTTTTAAGGCTCTCTGGGCATATTTGAGTTGGATCGTATGTATGTATGATTCTACCGCCGTGAGTCATTACGAATTGCCTGTATATTTCGTTTAGGTCGTGTTCCTCATCTCATCTTTGAAAGACCTGATCTATTAACCCTTTTAGCTCTTGGGTTCGTTGGTAGATTATTGCTTTTCAACTGGATACTGTCCACCGCTTCTACGCTCGGGAAAGTTATGTTCTCTCCTTTGGGCTTTAATTTCCTTACCACGTGCCCCCAGGGCTGTTGTTAGTACCTTTTGTTCTTCTAATCTACTCAATCTCATATTCATTTCTAGGTTGTTGTATATTTCTATTGGGTCTTGATTATTCTGTTTTATCTCCTTTCCTACCTTTCTTCTCTCCTCTGAGGTAGCTACTTATTGTGTCAACCTGCCTATTGTTGCTTTGCCTGCTTCTTGGTATTCATTTCTTCCTACTTCCCATTCTCTTGTTTCTGCCTTTGTCTTTCGCTGATGACTTTCCTTTTTTTGAAGTATCTTACTATCTTCTTCCCAATCTGCATCTTCTTTATTCCTTCTTTCGCTTTATTAACTTTTGTCTCTTGATAGAATGGTATCGAGCTGATCTATCATCTGTCGTTATTCTGGATGGTGGTTTGTTTTTTCGTATTCTCTTTGTGGTTGTCGGTTTTGTTGCTGTTTGATTTTTGATGTTTCCCTTTTTATTGCTGTTTATGGCTTCCTCCGGTTTGTTATCCGACATAGTCTATTTTCTGGACCATTCTTTCTAGCATCAGTTTGACAATTTTTCCTTTCTCCTCGGACTTCTTCCTCTTCATGCACGGTATGCATGTTGCTTTCTGTTCTTTTTTCGTGCAGTCGTTCTTTTCATGTTGTTCTCCACAGTGGTTGCATGTATTCCCCTCTGTTTTGCAATATTTGGTCACATGGCCAAGGCTTTAAGCATTTCGCAACTACTAAGTAATCTTTTGCATCGCCATGAAATTTAATGAATCAATAAATTTGATCTTACCGCATGAAATAGACATAATTTTTGTACCTGTGGAGATTATTTTAGGGCTCCATTTAGATTGGTTTTTGACCAATTCGCGTAAAATAACAACCCCATCATACCCTTTCATGTTATGTGCTAAAGCTGCCACACACACCGTTATTCGCTAATCTGGCTATATAATCTAAAAAATTTAGAACAGGGGATTCCTTAAAAACGTGAATACGTTTTCCACACACACCGCACCCTTGCTCAATATTTTGATCATCAACGAACGCATGACGAGCAAACGTGTGGAGCCACACCTAAATTCGGTTTGTGCAAAAATGTATTGACGGTACTTTCCTGCATACTTTCAAAATCATAGAAAACAAAAATAAAATTTTTTAGCCATACGTTTTTTGTCGGCTTTCTTTTCGGTCATGAAACAAAGATGCCTAATTAAAGTTAGACTTAGTAATAAAAATTTGTTAATAATGATGAACTTACAATGCAGGTATTGCGAAAAAAAAATTAAAAACACATTTTTAGTCTCCTCCAACTTCTAAATTGTAAGCAATACCTACCTACCACCTATAACTGAGACTGACTATATTCATATGAAGTTGGATCGTTAAGATCCAAATCCATTTCGCACGAAAGTTCTTGCTGAGTATCATAGGTAATACCTAATACGATGGTATGCGAACAAGTATGTGCTATTGGCCGACGGCCAACACCAGTGTAATTATGAAACGAGACAGTTATACCTTCACAGCCAACAGCACTAAGACGCAACAAATGATCTTTAGCCTGCGTCCCCAGATAAACAAGGTGAATGATCACGACTCCATAAAATTACTGGGTATTACGATTGATAACAAATTAACATGGGATGCACATGTTAACACGCTTATAAAAAAACTCTCTAACAGTGTCTTTATTCTAAGAAACCTAGCCAACACTTTATCCAAGCAGGTACTGTGTTCAACATACTTTGCCCTATTTTAATTAAGTATTCCTATGCTTTAACAGTCTGGGGGCACACGAAACATTTAAAAAAAGTCTTTGCTACTCAACGATCAGCTATCCGTGCTATGACGGGTCTCAGTTACAGAGCTGATGTTAGAGACAAATTCAAACAATTGAATATACTAACCGTACCGGCAATGTACATTTACCTATGCCTATGCCAGGTAAAAAGAACAGTGCACAAATATACATCTCATAAAGATGCCCACTATCATGATACACGAAACAAAAATAATCTAGTCATCCAAAAGCATCGACTAGAGAAAGGAAGAAATTGCTCCAAATTCTATGGACCGAAATTTTTTAACAAACTCGATCCAGTTATCAGAAACTTACCTGAGCGCGAATTTATGAAAAAGACGAAACAAATGCTCGTAAGCGGCGCATACTACAGCCTGCAGGAATTTCTTACGGAAGATCTCTAATGCACGACTTCTCCATATTTTTTTTTATTGTTTTTAATGCTTTTAATATGTTCTTTGTACCACTGAACTTGTGACGATTGTAAATACATATATACGTGTCCATGTGATGATGTATAGTATGGTAACAAGAATAAATATCTTATCACTCAGCATACATACGGATGCCGTAACAAATAATAAAAAATTAGACAACTTCTCGTCATTCATTGACCCCACATAATTTTGTAGATAAAAGAATTTTTTTTTTTCGTCGTTGGTGGCATAATTTGTTTCCAATTTTAAGCAGTTCATTACTTTTGTAGCTGTTGGTTTGAGTTTAATCCACAAACATGTTATGTTTTTAATATTTATTTTGCTTAGCAAGTTTGATACTATTTCGGGAGGTATTCCCTTTCTCATTTGAGAAATTAAATCTTGTGGTTCTTTTACTAATTTTTTTTGCAATTGATAGTAATTGTTCCTCAAATTCACTTTCCTTTGGTAGATCATAAAACCCATTAGCTGAAAACATTGTTGTCAGTCTTTCCTTTTCGGTCGCGGTTAACAACAAAAATGTCTTTCTTGCTTTTAATATTAATCGTCGTTCTGGAATTGTCAAAAATAACATGTAATCTTTAAGTAACTCTTCGTTTGGATAATCTGCATAATTTTGATTAGCTATAGCTAAGTATGTGTATCGGGATAATTTTAGTGCTAAATTTCCAGTTATGTATAGCATGTGCATCAATATCCGTCCTATCATAACAAAATTGTTTTCCAATTTGGCCATTTTATGTAGGGCTAAGTGTGGTACTACCAAATCATGGCCTTTAAAGTACGTGGGGCTATTTAACATGTTATTCCAAAATAGTGTGACTACTTCATTAGTAAGTCCACCACCATCTACCCCACTCTCATTATTGAATGCCACATGCCACAGATTCCTTGGGTTACCAGATTTCCACGTGGTGTTCGAAGTTGGATGATTACAGCATTTTCTGTAAAGTGTGTTATATTTCAATAAATTGCAGATCTAAAGGTAAAAACAAAATTTTCACCTAGGTTTAAACTGAAGAATTACAACAATTAACTTTTATAGGCTATCAAGGAATAACACATGTCGCATGTGAAGCACATAAAACAAGAATACGTGTGTTATGTATTGAATATGTTTTGAATTAAAAATAAACGTTAGCTATGTATTCACTTTTTTTACTTTTAATTCACTTTTGATTCACTTTAACCAAAATAAATATTCACTTATTCACTTATTTTTTCATTTTTTGCACTGGAAGCCCTGTAATAGGCATATCCCGTTCATAGGTTCTGCAACGTTTGTACCCACATCTGTGCGGTTTCGTTGGGTCAACTCAGGCACTACTTAAGCAAATCATACACCCCTGTAGTGATCCACATAAAATATTTGTATGTAGCAAAACACTCATCGCCGTGGAAATCCATATTACAGATATTGCATTTAATTAATTCTATTAAAGAGTTACAAGGTGGTGAAGCATGACAACACGGGCAGATATATTTACATTGTTTATGACCCTTCTTATCACTAAACCGCATCCTACACAGCTCGCAAAAGAACTTGCATGCAAACATTATAATGGCTGTCTTCAAAAATTAAATTTAAAACTATTCTACCGGGCTCTCTAGGACCCTCGTAATAAACAGTTTTACCTACTCTAATATTATAAACTACAATGGTATACCTCATCAAATGCTGCTGCAACTGCTCGATGTGCCCCCGATCACCACCATTTGATAGATCAATGCCCGCGGCAACACAGAGATTGAACGCCTCGCGACGCATTAGAGCGCCACCGTACTACAGCATGTCCAAATCCTCGTCATTACGTCTCCACGCCATAGCCAGAACCAATCCCCGGGCCAGACAATAATTATCTTCGTTTTTTACGACCATAATACCAGCCTTTCGGTTGCAATACTCTTCAAACCCAACGCCCGTAAGTTTAAGGCGACCAAACCCTGTTGGCAAAGTTACACGGTCCACGTGTAGGGTATCCCGTGAAAAGAGCGCAGCGTTGCTTTGAATAATCTTCTCCAGCGTGGCCAGTATTACGCTTGAGGACAGCTAATCAACCCTCCTGAACGAGAAGCCACAGGTTTTTCAGTTCTCATTATGTAATAACAGCCCTATTCGGTCTGACGGTGTTTCTTTAGAAAGCTTTGTGCACCGAGATATTGGGGGTGGATCGTTTTCAAATGATCACCCTGTATACATGGTGCCCAACAATAGTAATGTACAGTATGTGTATGCAATATACAATATTATAACTTAGAATTTGAACTATATACCACAGCACCTACTTGTAACAAATATATTTTATGTATAACCATTTACTCTGTTTTGTGTTTGCACAATTAATATTTGTGTATTTATATATTATGTTGGCATATATCTCTTAAACCTGTATTATTATAATAACCTACTGAACGTATTGTAGCATATTCCATATCTATTTAGAACTATTGTTTGTATCCATTCATGGTGAGTGTTACGGATGTGATTCAATCACTTCATGACGTAAAATTGCTCCTTTCGCGATCATAAATTCTCGCTTAATTAAGAGGGGGAGAAATGTCATGAAGTATTTGAAATACTTATTAAAGTAAAAAGAATGATTATTGTAATTATCTAAGTAAAACACATAAATTCAAGGTTTGTTCAACATATTCTTGTTACATCTAAGTATAGATTATTCTCGGACACAATTGTGCAATTCTGTTGACTCAACTCATCAAGGTTTCTTATGAAATATGGTGCTCCACGTGTATTCATGGTCATATTCCTTATTTGGACATGCAAATTAGTATAAAAGCACAAGATATTTCCATTCAAGTCAGTGTGTTCAAACCAGAAGTCAAGAAAACACTCTATCAACTAGTACTCCAAGCCAGGCCTGGCCGGGGTTCGTACTCTACCGGGAAGATCGAAGACTACAACAAGACTTCAACCAACCATGGTCCGATTGGTGCTTCTAGTTATTCTTATGTAAGCTCACCTTGATGGTGCATTTATTCATTATTGTAACTTTGACTTAAATATAATTATATCAATTGAATGATGTGTTTAAATCCAGACTAGTCACAAATCACAACGTGACAATATACCACATATGGTGGTAGTAAAGTTCCAGTAGCCGAAGCAGCAAACATGATGGAAACTGACGATTTTGATGTGTCCAATGTTCTTCTAGCATGTTTTGCTCCTCTTTTACCAATGATTCGTTCTCGACCAGGATCATCTGGCAAATTTGTCTCATCATAATTGAGTATATTGTCAGGAGGAATATTTTGTAAAGTGAGTTCTAGTTCGTTAAAATAGGAGTTTATTGATTCCTCAGAGAAAGCTGCCTTGCACCTCTTAGTATTCTCTGCTAATCGAATCGAAAGCTTTTTATTTCTCTTCATAAAATGCTTCAACCAGTCATTGCCAGGTAAGTTATTTTGAAAACATTTAATATTGACGCCTTTTCGGTTCAGATAATCTTGTACGAGCTGTCTCAAACTCAAAGGAGTGAAAGGAAAACCACTCACTGCAGCAAACATAACAGTCTTTACAATTTTTTCTTCTTCTAATTTTGAGAGAACTGGTGGCCTACCCAATTCTCTAAAATTTTCTCCGCGATATTTCCTAAATAGCGAGTTTCTAGGGACTATTTTTTTCTCAATGGTGCTCCTAAACGTCTATTATATTTGCGTGGCATCTTTTTGAATAGTGTCCCATATAACCCCTAAAACACGATTTTTTTCTATTAACCGGTCTCCTCCAGTCACAATATTTTTAAATAGAGAATATTATCATATGAGATGTGTTAGGTTAGGTTATGTGAAAGATGATAAATCGATAATATACAAAGTTTAATTTTCACTCACCCTGTATTCAACGAGACTATCTCGCTATTAAAAAACTTGGAATTCAGTTATTCAAATTGATAATATTATTGCACACTGTAAACGCCTATTAAATCAAACAGCTTGCAGTTGTATACCTTCTTTCAACACTCAAGGACGACTAAATAATTTTGTTTGGTAGCTGGGCAACCCAACATGCAGACAAATAGCGCTCAAATTTAAAAAGTACGCGGCGTCCCATATAACCCCTGGGTTACGTTCCGAATCGACGATTATTTGCCCGGGTAAGACGTCCAGTGCGAGTATAACGTAGTTACTCTTTCACTCTCTGATTATGAACGCTTTTCGTAAAAATGAATTCGAGCATGCGCAGCTTTGTAGCTTTGTTATAGTGTTTTATGATAGTTATTAATGCGTTCAACCTGTGTAAAGATGAATAAAGAAGTAATACTGCCAATAATAGCATCAGTTTCAACATATTTTATGGATATATTGTTTGGTTTTGATGACGAAATTGAAGATGAAAGTGATGAAGAGGAATTGGTGGACCAGTTTATCAGAACACTTGAAAATAGAGTAGAAAATGAAAATACCCAACCCAACAGAATTTCATCCTATTTTGAAGTTGTTATACCCAACTATACATCAAGAATTTCAAAGCCACTTCCGTGTATCAATACCTGCATTTCAAGCTTTATGTGAAAAAGTATGCGCAGCACTGAAATCTAGAACTGTAGCTGGTCGACAGACAACAGATGAAAGAAAACAGTTATTAGCTGTGTTATGGTTACTGGCAACACCAGAAAGTTTTAGGTTTGTAGTTTAACTTCAATGAGGAATAACGTACCTACCTAATTATTTACAATCGTTTTATTTACTGCGACTTACCATTTTAGATCTGTTGGAGACCGTTTTAACATGGGAAAATCCACTTTATCGGCTTGCTTTTTTTGATTTATAAAATCAATAAACAGCATCGCAGGTAATGTAATCACATGGCCTACTGGAGCACGTGCCAGAAGAGCAGAACTTGATTTTTGTAAATGGAGTAACCTAGAGGGAGTAATTGGAGCAATTGATGGCACATATGTACCGATTAAAGCTCCTAAAGCTAACCCAGAAAATTATATAAATAGAAAATGTTTTTATGCAATTACTTTGCAAGCGATATGTGATTCTAATTTAAAGTTCACCAACTGCTTTGCTGGTTTTCCAAGCTCAGTTGGCGACTTGAGGATATTTAAAAATTCTGATATATACGAAATTTTTTTAAATAATCCTGGGCAATATTTCCAAGATGGGCATTATATAATAGGAGATAAAGCTTACCCCGTTTTGCAGTGGTGCATGCCTCTTTATACAGATTGGTGTCCGTTAATGTGAACATAGAGAGACAAATGCTTACGCGCTTTGCATGTATCGACACCTTGATTATGCATTATTTTTAAAATTGTGTTCTGTAAGTTAACAATTAAGGAGGCAGCTATGGTTTTAAACTAGACACAATTTTAAAAATAATGCATAATCAAGGTGTCGGATACATGCAAAGTGCGTAAGCATTTGTCTCTCTATGTTCACAATAACGGCCACCAATCTGTATAGATCGTGGAAATCTCACTGCAACGGAAATTAATTTCAACAGTGCTCATGCACGAACTAGGCAAGTGATTGAAAGAGCATTTGCACTACTATTTGGCCGATTTAGACGATTGAAATATTTGGATATGAATAGAGTAGACCTTATTCCTGCGACAGTATTAGCATGCTGCGTTTTACATAATATAGGGTTATTCAAATTCGAGGCTCACCATTGGAATCTCGGAAACCGTAAGAGATAGGAGGGCGGTTAAATTGGGGCAAAGTTGCGCTATATAGTGCTGATCAATAATTAAAAAATAAATTTAACCTATCTACCTTAGTTTTTTTATTATGGCCAAAAAACAGAAAAATGACAATTTCGTTTATTGGACATAAGTTGGTTGTTATTAAATTTTTTTCAAATCTGTAAAAACTTTCTTTAAGCAACTTTTCAGCTGCAATACCGTAGTGGTATCAAAATTTTTCTACCCCGTTTCGGTTTTACGGAATCATCCTCAGGTTTGTTTTTTCTTATGGGCGGTATATTGGATTTTTACAGCATCGGATAGAGTTTTTGATGGTGCTTTCAAAGATGTATGACATGATGACTTTCGACTGCCAAAAACTGCTGTTATTTGCAGAAATAGTAAATTTAAATAGATTGCCATGGAAAAACTTCTCGAATTATGAAAAGGGTTATTCAAATTCGAGCTCTATGAATATCTCTGCCTCGAATTGTAGCAAATACATGTAAAATGTTTCTTCTTAATTCCTCCCTATTGTTAATCCTGTTCTTTTAGATTTTATTTTTGAAGTTTCCACACAAAATAAATCTAAAGGGGACAAATCAAGTGATCGAGCAGGCCATTCCAAAACTCCACGGTTGCCTATCGATTGACTATGAAAATACTGATTGAGAAAATTTCGTACAGGAATAGTGTAATGGGGAGGTGCTCCGTCTTGTTGCATCCATAGCTGTCCTAACCGTAATAAAGGGAGTCCATAAACTGAGTCCTCAAAAACTTAAGATAACGTTCTCACTATCCGTTACTATTTCTGTAAATAACAGCAGTTTTCGGCAGTCAAAAGTCATCATGTTATACATCGTTGAAAGCATAATCAAAAACTCTATCCGATGCTGTAAAATTCCAATATACCGCCCATAAGAAAAAACAAACCTGAGGATGATTCCCTAAAACCGAAACGGGGTAGAAAAATTTTGATACCACTACGGTATTGCAGGTAAAAAGTTGCTTCAAGAAAGTTTTTACAGATTTGAAAAAATTTTAATAACAACCAACTTATGTCCAAAAAACAAAATTGCCATTTTTCTGTTTTTTGGCCATAATAAAAAAACTAAGGTAGATAGGTTAAATTTCTTTTTTAATTATTGATCAGCACTATATAGCGCAACTTTGCCCCAATTTAACCGTCTTCCTATCTCTTACGGTTTCCGAGATCCCAATGGTGAGCCTCGAATTTGAATAACCCTGTATGTCTCCATTACACTGATGGATTGATGGACAACTACATGCAAGAAGGAGCACCTTTAGTACATGGTGATCCAAATGAAAATGTTAGAAATGCAGCAAATGAAAAAAACTTGCATATTGAAGGTTTAACCTTTAGAAATCACCTAGCAAGAATAGTTTATAGATAAGACTAACAATGCTTTTTGAATAAATGTAAAACAATTTCAAGTTTATTTCAAAGAAATGTATTTGCTGTAACAACGTAAAAAATAAATGTGTATTTAAACTTTTTTTTTGTTTGTTAAATTTGTACGGCGCATCGACTGCTGGGTCATTAGCGCCGGGTATAGTTTTATATTTTTATTACAGTTTATTGTATAGTTCAGTGTCTTTTAAGAATTGGATCACTTTTTCTTCTGTGGAGGGGCTGTGGGCTAAGATCTCTGAGAGGTTGGTTGAGCTGAAGTACTTTTCCTGGATGTTCTTATATTTTCTGCATTCCGCTATCAGATGTTTTACCGTCAGGGGCACATTGCATCTGTCACAAGACGGTGGATCGGTCCCTTGTAACAGGTGTTGGTGGGTGAGTTTGGTGTGTCCTATCCTCAGTCGTGTTAGGACGATGGAATCTCTTCTTAAGGAACTACCTTGATTCTGGTTTTTGACTGTTCTGCTTCCCTGGCCTAGCTCCCAGTTCCTCCGGACGGCAACTTTCGGTGCAGTTCTCATATCCAAGTATGTCATATTGTATTCTACTGCGTCGGTGGTTGATACTGCGTCTTTCGCTGCAATGTCTGCGCGCTCGTTCCCTTGAATCCCTATATGTGAGGGCGCCCAAAGAAAGACTATTTCTTTTTTAGCTTTTGATAGTTTGTGGAGATTGTTGTGGATTAGCGTGGAAATGTTGGGGATGGAACTGGGATTTTTTAAAGCTAGTACTGCACTTTGGGAGTCTGTTATTATTAGCCAGTCTTTTTGTTGTGCGTTTTTTATAAAGTCAAGGGCTTTATAAATGGCGTAAGTTTCTCCTGTGAAGATGGAAGTGTCTTTTGGTAATCTGTACTTTAACGTTTGTTCTGGAGTAATTACAGCCGCCCCGCACCCACTGTTAGTTTTGGACGCGTCGGTATATAGTTTTACAAAATTGGGAAAGTTGTTAATGATTGAGTGAAATTGGCATTTGATAAGGTCAGGGTTTGTGGATAATTTGGGATATGAATTGAGATCTAAAATGATTTTTGGTGTGGCAATAGACCATGGCGGGAAGCTTTTCGGGATCTTTAGGATTTTCCCTAGGATTGTTATGCCTATATCGGTTTGCATTTTGTTTATGCGTGCGTAGAAGGGTATCTTAGTTTTAGTAGGGTTTTCATAGCGTCCATAACGATCTTCATGTCGGTTTGGGAATATGTAGTTATATGTGGGGTTTGCCTCGTTTGTTGAAATTCTTGCAGCGTATGTTAGAGATAGTTGTTGTCTTCTAGAAGGTAAAGGCAATTCTCTTGTTTCGCGTAGTATGCTGCTTACGGGGCTTGTACGATAAGCTCCTGAGGCTAATCTAATAGCTGCATTTTGGATAGGTTCTAGAATTCCTAAGGCGGTCTTTGATGCTGAAGAGTAAACTATTGATCCGTAGTCGAGTTTTGATCTGATAAGTGCGTAGTATATACGAAGTAAAGCGAGCCTGTCTGTTCCCCAGTTGTGTCTTGTGAGGACTTTCATGATGTTGAGTCGTTGGGTACACTCACGTTTTAGTTGTTTCAAATGGGGTATCCAGGTTAGTTTCTGATCAAAAACAACTCCGAGTATCTGAATTTGGGTTACGTATTCGATTTTTAGGTTTTCTATGTACAATGGGAGGTAGTAAGGATTTCGTTTGTTTGAGAATAGGATGCTTTTAGTTTTAGTAGGTGAAAATTTCATGCCAGAAGTTTTACTCCATTCTATTAGCTTATTTATAGTATTTTGTACATGTTGGTGTATGGAGGATGGGGTAATTCCCTTGCAAAATACTGTTAGGTCGTCTGCAAATAGTAAGGCTTTAGTAGGTTTGCTTATATAGTTGATTATATTGTTAATAGTCACCAGGAACAAAGTAACGCTTATTACAGAACCTTGTGGGACCCCGTTTTCTAGTCTTCCATAACTCGAAAGATTTCCGTTTACTTTTACTCTGAATGTTCTGTTTTCTAGAAAATTTTGAATGAAGGACAGTATCTTTCCTTGGATATTCCAATTTGATAGCGTTCGTAAGATGTTGTTCTTCCAAGTCATTTCAAACGCTTTCTCAATATCAAAGCTTACTACTAGTACCTGCTGTTTGTTGGCAAATGCTTCTTGTATTTCAGTTTCGAGGTTTATGAGATGGTCTAAGGTTGAACGGTTCTTCCTAAAGCCACTTTGACTTTCCGTTAAGAGATTGTTATTTTCTAGGACCCACATAAGTCTACTGTTAATTATTATAATTATTATTATTGAGCTTATCCATAAGTTTCTCCATTATACTTTTGAATTCTGTTAAAACTTCATCTTTCTTTTTTAAATTTTCTTGATGCCTCCGTTCCTTCGCTGCTTTTTTTTCTTTCACTGTCTTTCCATACCATTCCAGTTACTTCTGCAATAAACTTTTTCCCTTTTTTCCAGTTTTAGTTGTAGTAGTATGTACTATTATTCTGGCAGACTTTTGCTCTTTTAGTTACTCGATCTTCTGCTTCTTCGTTATCTTCATGAGCCAAATGCTCTACTATTGGTTGTTCATTTGATGAAGATGCTGTAGCAATGGGTGTGATATTCGGGCCCTCGCCAAAAATGTCAAACTCTTCAAAGTACTCGAAAGTAATATTTTTTGAACCAGGAGCCCTTGTCGACATATTATCCTTTTTTTTTATGTATTTAGATTTCAAATATTTAAACTTATTTTTGCATTGCAAAGCCGTGTGCATGGGAATTTGTTTGGCAATTAATTGCCATACTTTTTCATTTTTCACGGTTGTAGATTTAAAGGCACTTTGACGACTTTCGTATAAAGCAATTAATTGTTTTATTTCTTGTTTGGACCATGGAACACGATCTGACTCTTCATCTGTATTTAATGTTTCTGCATTAATCACATCATTTAGCGTAACATATACCTCACTATCTTCTATAATTGCTTTTGGTACATGAGTGCCATTACTGCCTCCATCACTCCCAAATATAGCAAAGACTACATCTTCATTTAGATATTCTAGATTTTCCTCTAAAAATATAAAAATGTATTTTCTTTAAACTTAAAAACATTCAAGACGTACTTGCTACATTAAACAATAAAATTTGGTTATTCTCATTTCTAACATACTTTTGTGATTGTTCGTCTAGAACAATGTTATGTGAATGAGTAGATATTTGTGGTTTTTTACTACACATATTAGGCACACGAGTACATACAACGATAATAAATACTAAAGTCGGAATCATAGATAAGTTGGAATGTCGGTTATGTACAACTATGTATTGTACGTGCTGTGTACATCAACAAACGAAATCAAATAAAAACTGCTAAAAGTCAGTGCGCATGTCGAGCGTTAGTTACCCCGCTAACCTACGTGGGTAAATGGTTGTCGTTCGCGCGTTGGCGTTCTCTGATTCGGAACGAACTTTTGGCCGTAGTTCGAATGAAACGCACTGTCATTACGGGGTTATATTTATCTATGGTCATTACGAACGCAAGTGAGCGAAAGGTTGTCGTCCGGACGTCGATTCGGAACGTAACTCTGCTGTCCCATATAACCCCATAAGACGGTACTTTCTAGTAGGGCGACCTTTTTGAATGTATACAAGCATTTTCATTTTTGTTTGTGTAAACAGTTCAGTGACCCAACGGAAGTATTAAGTTGTATTTTTTTAATGTCGCAAGCATAATAAATCTAAAATTTCTTTCATTCTTCATTTTGTCGCCCCTAATAAATTGCCGGCTGTGCACCTCTTGCACCCCCCGGACGGCTCGGCCCTGATGATAATTCCCAGTAACAGGGTCTTACGTCTTAGCACGTTTTGTTATTTTAAATATCAAAAGTGTAACCTGGTGGCGAACCCGGTTAACCAAAAGCAACCCTGGTCGTTGAGTAGGGTAATCAGGTTCCAAAAACATTGCGGTTTGCTGGTTTGTTATCATAGATTTATAATAACCCTACTTTTTTGTTATTAACGTAATGAATCCGAAACTTATTTCCTGTATTTGTGCCGGTTTCTTATTATCTGTTGATTCAGAAGAGGAAGAAGAAATTATAGGTGTAGCTCATCAATTAGAAAAAATAAGTGAACATAGAAAAAGAAAACGAATATGTATTCAAAATTATATTGAAGTTGTGGAAAAATATAATTTACAATGTAGGTACCTACCTAATTATAGTTACAGCCCTTTTACGTGAGTTTATTATTATGTAAGAATTTCAGACTTCCGTTGCCATTTTCGCTTAAATAAAACAACATTTGAAACGGTATTGAACAGAATTGGAAAGAAACTTAAATCAGAAACATATACAAGAGGACGACCTGCCAATGATGCCAAAAAGCAGTTATTAATAGTGCTGTGGCTGCTAGCAAATCAAGAATGTTACAGGTATGTAGAAGTAAAGCTGAATAATTATGGTGATTAATTATAATAGGAAGTTGTTATAGAACAGTAGCTGATAGATTTGATGTAACCGTCTCTACAGCATGGGAGTATTTTCAGAAAGTTATAAATGCTCAATTGTATAGAAGTTATTATTTGGCCAGTAACTAATCAGGACCGACAACAGATAGCAGAACAGTTTTCAAAAAGGCAACGTGTGACTGGTGTGTTAGGAGCAATTGACGGTACACACATTCCCATTGTTGCACCACATGATATGCCAAACTCATATGTAAACAGAAACACGTATCACTCCATAATTTTACAAGCCGTGTGTACAGCAAACTACACATTTACCGATGTTTATGCAGGTAGATAACACAAAGGTTAAACATAAATTTTCTTTTGTACAAATCAATTATGTTTCAGGCTGCCCAGGAAGTATCCATGATGCCAGAGTATTGAGACTATCACCTTTAGGCAAAAAGTTAATGTCGTATAATGGTGATATTGTTCCTGAGAAATATCATTTGTTAGGTGATTCTACTTACCCCAATATGAGAAATTTAATTACTCCATTCAAGGATAATGGGCGATTATCACGACTGCAAAGACAGTTCAATTATAAGCATTCAGCTACTAGAGTAGCTATAGAACAAGGGTTTGGTTTGCTGAAAGGTAGATTTAGAATCTTACGATACGTCAATATTTATACCACGGAAACGATACCGAAAGTTATTATAAGCTGTTGTATATTACACAACCTGTGTATAGAAATGTGCGATGTAGATGTTGAATTATATCAGAATGAGGAAAATAACCAACAGGTATTATTGCTCCCAGATAATGGAACTACTGATGGACAAAGAAAAAGAAACGAATTAGCTAGGAACCTGTACGAAATTGATTAATTATGTAAACCAAATTATTTTCAACTTACTAAAGGGTCTATTCTGTATCCACCTGTTAAAATTTAACGTGGCTTTAAAATTGTAACCAACCGCTAATTTTAAACCATTGGCGTTGATTGGTTAAATGGTAGTTATAGCTGTCATAATTAAGTTTAGCAATTGGTTAAAATTTTAACGCCACGTTAAATTTTAACAGTCGCATACAGAATAGACCCTTATATTTGTTAAAATAAACGATACAGTGCATAAAGTCAACAGTTACAAACTCAAATATCCATAGCAACGGAAAAAGCTACATTTATACACCTTATTAGTTGTACCAGTTTATGAGCATTTTTAGTTCAGATTGTTCTCCAAAAGTTTTACCCTAATTATAAATCACCCTGTATAGCAGTCAGTTTATTATTAATTATTAATTGTCAGGGTGTTAATGTAAAGTAAGCTAAACAAATAAAAAAGTAGCAAATGTTTTAATTCATTTTTCTAGGAACCGCTCCAAAACAGATACAAATTTCTCTTGGAGATTCATTCTTTCTCGATGGCGTTTTTCTGCATCTTCCCTGAATTGTGCAAACCAAGTAGGTTCCTCCTCCCCTTTTCTTTTAAATGCCTTGCCTCGTTTTGGCGTGATGCTTGGTGGTTCATCAAAAACAGGGGTAACAGTACCACTTTCAGTAGAAACTGAAGCGACTGTGGTTCACTGAACGACTTCATGCATCTTGACTACAATAATACGGACTGTAAATCAATTTTAATAATTTATATTATTGCTTACCTTCTCCATACTGCTGCATTCTGAAACTGGATGTATTTCCGGATTTTTGCAAAACAGCAAATCCATAGCGTCAAAATATTTAAAAGACATTTTGCCTCTGCCTGTCTTTGAGTTGTTGTCAACAACCAAAGCAATTTTTTGCCAGATACTTGTGTTGGTTAATTTTTTTCCATTAAACTGTTGTCTATGGTCAGTGCATAACGACATTAATAACTTAATTTCTGAATCACTCTAATGATGTGTATTGGCAGCTTCTTCGACAACCACATTATTTGTTGTATTAACCTCATGAATGTCTTCTAGCACCGATTCTTCGTCGTAAGCGTAGTCATTACTAGTACTTGCTTCATGCTGTGCTTCATGTACAATTCTAATATGATCTTGAACAGTACTTTCGTAAGAAATGTAGTCGCAATGGCCACATCTAGCCAAATTCTCTGGTTCAGTCATGTTCTCTGCAATTATTAAGCTGATAATTATTACATTTCCAACGTTTCGTTATCTTATATTACAAATTACCTTATAATATTAATACGACGACTTCCCAGGTGTTTACCAACAACTTGACATAACCTAAAACAACATAAAACGCAACGAACGCAACCGCGGGATGCCGTTCGGAAAATGTAAAGTTACTAGAAATAACCTCGCTAACCTGATGACGTATTTTTATAACCGGGTACATTAACCAGGTTGAATTTTCGAAAACGCCTATTGTAACCTAAAATTTAACTATCAATCAACCAGTTGAAACTTGTTGATTCAAGTATAAAAATGGTAAAATTAACTAAATGCCCTCTTTGTACTCAAAAATGTACGGCTCTTAATTAATTTTTAAGCGGAGAAGCTTAGCTCCCAGTCAAGTGGATAAACGTAATGGCACTTCATCTCAATCGACTACCTTCACAGCACCACAATCCAGAAAACGAGGGAGAGAAGTAACAGACAATAATATTTCAGAATACCGCAAGCCTTTAGCTTCCCTAAATGAAAACAAAATTCTAAATTTTGCATCCGATCATGTAAGTTTATTTGAACGAGAATTAGCGTTCCTGAAATAATTTTATTTCTCTCTTATTACGTTAGGAAGATATTATTAAAAAGCTGTCGAGACCGTTTAAGTGTCCAATACCGAATTATGTGGGCTCTAACTCCACTAAAAACTTGGGTATTAGACGCAGTCAAGTTCCGAAAGCTCTATATGATCCTAACCGATACGTAAGTCTATTTTTTAAGCCAATATCAGACTAGGGGGTAAAATTCATGTACGATTGTGTCACCGGAATACAAATTTTCCTGATTCCTTTGGTTTTATTATGGCTGACGAAATGGGTTTGGGCAAAACATTACAGTGTATTACATTGTTATGGACACTTTTAAAGCAAGGGCCTACCTGCAGACCTTCAATAGATAAAGGAATTATTGTCTGTCCCAGTTCGTTGGTACGAAATTGGAGCAACGAAATTCAGAAGGTAAAATAATCATAAAAATTTAGTGTAGTTGTGTTTATCTTGAAATTTGTAGTGGCTCGGTGGTCGTCTTAGTTCCCTTATAATGGCTGGTGGCTCAGATGCAAAGAAAAAATTAACACAATTCATGCAAGGCCAAGGTCGAACTGCAATTCCACTGCTGATAATATCGTACGAGACGTTTCGTATGCACGCAGAAATATTACACTCTAGTGAGATCGGGGTAGTTCTTTGCGATGAAGGTCATAGACTAAAGAATTGCGAAAATCAAACATATCGAGCTCTAATGGGTCTCAAAGCTAATAGAAGAGTTTTATTGAGTGGAACACCTATTCAAAATGATCTTACCGAATATTTTAGTTTGATTCATTTTGTTAACGAGGGACTTCTTGGTAGTGCCCAAGAATTTAAACGGAAATTTGAAAATTACATCATGAAGGGTATGTAAATATTTTTTAAAGTCGTATGCAAAACATTGAAAATATCTGATAAAATTTTTCTGTTTAGGTCAAGATTCTTATGCAACCGATATATAACGGCAACATGCACAGAAATGTTTACAGCAACTGACAACGATCGACCCAAACGAAACACCCCCAAATTTAATGATCTCAGCCGTATTAATTTACAATCAATCTATACATTCTACAACCGGTTTCAGTCCTTTTTCACTACTCCATGGACCTTATGATAATAGCCACGAGATTGATTTAGATTTAACTATTTATGAAAAGTATAATCAAAACAGAAAAAATGAAATAGTACCATTTTTTGAACAAATCTATTTAAAATCATTACGAAAAGGTAAACAAAATTTAGAAAAACAAAACTAAAATAAAGAAACAGAAATAGTCATAGATCAACCTATACTTTACGCTAGATAGAATAGACCTAGAAAAACCGACCCACCGTTTTCGAAACTAGAAATAATTGAATCGAAAGGCAATACAATTGTAGGAAAAGATAAGAAATTACAAACTTCTCACGTCAGAAATATTAAAAGATTAAGAAAAAATTTTCCATTTCAGAAACCTGAACCTGGCACTTCCAAGCCAACTACTGCAAATCCACCCCTTTAAAACAAATGGCTATTACCAAGAATCATTAGGAACAGCTCAGTTACTAAATCATTACCATAAATTCTATTTTTACTTCAACTTAACGGAAATAGAAATTAACATTAGGCAATTAAACACAAATTCAGTAGCACTTCATAATTAATTTAGACAAGAAAATTGTAAATGAATTTTGGTAACGTCAGAAGACTGAAATATTTAAAAATATGAAACAAAATTCCAAGGCAACCCTTTGTATTGTATTCTCGAAAAACATGTTAATCTTCGGTTTATCTATCTTTGCAGCGTGAATATGGCGATTTATACGACACGTAGGTATGCAAAATTTCAAATCTGAATGTTATTTATTTTCAGAGAAAAGTAAAAAAGATCTATTTTCGTAACCAAAAGCAGAAACATTTTTTTTTTTTTCAAAAAAACCTATAAAAATATGCAAATACAGTACAATGCTTAAGAATAATTATTTCAAAATTAAAAACAGTGAAGTTATAATTGTTTTAAATCAGTTATTATTTACGGGCTACCCAGTCCTAAACTTTACAATTATTCAGTTTTATCTTACCGTGTCCTACTTTCCCCGCGTGATCTTTATTCGCCATCGCCATGATTGTTTAAATGTTTAAAATAACAAACAAGAACAACTAAACACCACTAGAGTCACAGATATCTGAGAGTTAGTATAGATCATTTGACTCCCCACCACCTTTTGTGACAAAGTATAGTTCACACCATCAGCACGAGCGGCGCTGCTGCTGGCGCAATGAAATCGGCGGGAATTCAAATATTTGATTATATTTATTTGAGGATTTTCAATTTATTGTAAATATAAGTAGAAATTTTCCTATTATAATTTTATTTATATAAAATTTTAATTAGAAAAGTATTTCCACTGATATTTACAATAAAAATTACTTAAGAATACATTAGGAAAAACTATATTTTTAAAATGAAACCACTATTATTAAATTACAATTGATTAATTTTTAGTAACATAATATATAATTTAACATTTTTTATCACAATTAATATTATTTAACAAACTACGATTACACAAGATTATTGAAGAAGTTTTGTTGCATTTACTTTCTTCTTCATCTCTCTGAATTTCATACATTTATTAGCGGCTAATTTTTTTATTGGGTCATTTAAAGTCGCTTTTCTGCTATCAACCCCTTTCACAAATCTGAATGTTATTTATTTTCAGAGAAAAGTAAAAAAGATCTATTTTCGTAACCAAAAGCAGAAACATTTTTTTTTTTCAAAAAAACCTATAAAAATATGCAAATACAGTACAATGCTTAAGAATAATTATTTCAAAATTAAAAACAGTGAAGTTATAATTGTTTTAAATCAGTTATTATTTACGGGCTACCCAGTCCTAAACTTTACAATTATTCAGTTTTATCTTTCGGTACCTTGCCGAACGTGTGTTTCGGTAGTATCGGCTAATAAACTGTTTATCGCAGCCGTATTTGTCGTGGCCTGATCGGATATGCTACATACTACGTGAAGGCCAATGTCTTGTAATGCTTTAATAACGTCAGTTAAGGCAGCTTTTAATTGAAATGTAGACATACCACTTTCTGTGAAGTAATATGCCACCGGCTGTTTCCATCTTCGACGAATACCGCGAACCATAAACACCGTGGCATGGTCAGCAAAGTTGGCTTTCTTATGATCCTTCCCGATGTCTTCAAAACCCTCAATCATATCTCTTTTAGTATTAAAATTTAAGGAGGGTTCCAAACTCATCTCGTCAAAAATAATTGTGCAATGACGATCAAGCTCGGGCAATTTTTCTACCAAAACTTGCAAAGATTTTAAAATTGCATAATTTATGCCGGTTTTAAAATTCACTTGGTGCAATAATTTTACCAAAGTTGCTCTCGAAGGCAATGCAAAAATCTTCTTAAGCAATCGATAACCAGCTGCGCTTTGTTTCATTAACGATAAACACCTTGTTGTCCAATGTGTATCTACGTCTACGAACATTTTTCTGTTGCATTTTCAATTGACAAATAAAAATTTTTGCTGTGGCATCATTCACAGCTGCATTACTATAAATTTGTAAGTCTGCGAAATTAATAGCTCTTTGAACAGTTTGCTTGTTGGACTTGATGCTCTTCAAACGCTTCAGTTTCTTCTGTTACTTGGAAGCTACAACATACAGCTTCTTTGCTTTCGGTGAAAGACCGTCTACCCGACTAAAAAAACAATTGGTGAATTTACCCTCTAGTTTTTTGTTACTTCTTACCATTTTCGAACTTTTCCCTTAATAGGCGCTCGACCAAGGGAAAGTGGTTCCCGCACGCCCTTGCTGTATTCCGGGCCACGGAAGGATCTTTCTTCAAGTAGCCTGCGGTCCTTCCGTAGTCCAACAGCATCTGCCGGGCGTGCGCCACCCTCACCCGGCCCTCGCTCAGGATCTCCGTTGCGGTCTGGCAGTTTGTCGCCAAGATTATAGCCTCTAAGTTGTTTCTCCAGAGATCGTTCTTCGGTCGAACTTTTCCCTTAATAGGCGCTCGACCAAGGGAAAGTGGTTCCCGCACGTCCTTGCTGTGTTCCGGGCCACGGAAGGATCTTTCGCCAAGTAGGCTGCGGTCCTTCCGTAGTCTAACAGCATTTGACGGGCGTGCGCCACCCTCACCCGGCCCTCGCTCAGGATCTCCGTTGCGGTCTGGCAGTTTGTCGCCAAGATTATAGCCTCTAAGTTGTTTCTCCAGAGATCGTTCTTCGGTCGAACTTTTCCCTTAATAGGCGCTCGACCAAAGGAAAGTGGTTCCCGCACGCCCTTGCTGTATTCCGGGCCACGGAAGGATCTTTCGCCAAGTAGGTTGCGGTCCTTCCGTAGTCCAACAGCATCTGCCGGGCGTGCGCCACCGTCACGTGACCCTCCCGCAGGATCTCCGCGGCGGTCTGGCAGTTTGTTGCCAATATCACGGCTTCTAAGTGGTTTCGCCACAGATCACCCTTCGGTCGAACTTTTCCCTTAATAGGCGCTTGACCAAGGGAAAGTGGTTCCCGCACGCCCTTGCTGTATTCCGGGCCACGCCACGGAAGGATCTTTCGCCAAGTAAGCTGCGGTCCTTCCGTAGTCCAACAGCATCTGCCGGGCGTGCGCCACCTTCACGCGGCCCTCCTGCATGATCTCCGCGGCGGTCTGGCAGTTTGTCGCCAATATCACCGTTTCCAGATGGTTTCTATATAAATCGTGCTTCGGTATAGGTCCGCCGTGGCTGCCTCTCTCCCCCTTCTCCTTGCTCCCTCAATTCTATAAATTCAAAAAACAGTTGGTGAATTTACCCTCTAGTTTTTTGTTACTTCTTACCATTTTCGAACTTTTCCCTTAATAGGCGCTCGACAATAAAAAACTGGGCTTGTGTGTGGTCATTTGGTCAACAATACCTGCTTGAAATTAGCTTTGGATTTGAATTTGCTCGAAGTGGTATCGTGTGCAGTGTTGCCAGATATTTCGATTGTCTGGTAGCAACTGCACCAACTTTACATTTGTAGAATTCTGAAAAGTTTCAATCTTAAGTGGGTACCTACTTATTATTTACGGGCTACCCAGTCCTTAAACTTTACAATTATTCAGTTTTATCTTACCGCGTCCTACTGTTCCCTGTGCGTGTTCTTTATTTGCCATTTTCACAAGTTGTCACAAGGCTTTTTGAAACACAATAAAAAACTGGGCTTGTGTGTGGTCATTTGGTCAACAATACCTGCTTGAAGTTGGCTTTGGATTTGAATTTGCTCGAAGTGGTATCGTGTGCAGTGTTGCCAGATATTTCGATTGTCTGGTAGCCACTGCACCAACTTTACATTTGTAGAATTCTGAAAAGTTTCAATCTTAAGTGGGTACCTACTTGGTAGTACTTGGAAAAAATATCCAAATTTTTAACAATAGATAATCCGCTTATCTGTGAGAAATGCCCATGTTTGTACAGGCTTAAACAGTCGCAATCACTTGTGACTTGTAATTAGGTCAGCAATGTAAGGATTTACTATATTAAAATTTTGAGACAGGAAAATTATACATGTTTTGTTGAGATAACCAAAAAAAGTGGAGGTGCAAACCTCCCCTGGACTTTCCCATACTAAAAATAAACATTCGTTTTTGGTATTCAACAGTATTGTTCGCCACAACCGATAAACTAAACTTGAAAATTAGTATATGGAAAATTAACACAAGTGCCGATTGTGTTCATCTGCGCATGTGTGATTATTTATATTCATAGGCTGCTAGGATTAAGCCCAATTCACATTATAGATCAGGTCACGGTTCGGTCTCGGACTGATCACGGTCAAGGAATTTTGTCTAGTGTTCACACTGTACGGTCATACCGCGGCCATACAACAGTCTTCTATTCGCTGCAGTGCACACACTCCCATTCCTACCTAATGTTTAATAACTTTTCAAAAACGGATCTAGCCATGATGGCCCATATTTTAGATGAGGAAGAAGAAAATAAAATAGCAAGTAAGCGTAGGCGTATATGGGTGCATCAAATGTTAAGTAAACGGAAACAGAGGGAGTTTTTTACCTTGTATAGAGAGCTAATGGATGGCGAAACCAAATTTTTTCAATATTTTCGGATGCCCAAGTACCAATTTCAATACGTGCGTACACGATTTCTTAGAATGAACAAAACAGACCGCGTGTTTGACACAGCGGACAGGTCTCGATTCGGTCAAAAGATCGTTGCAAAGAATTGCCGCGGTCAGGTGTGCGTACCGTGCCTTGTCCGTGACTGCTAGTGTGCACAGGTGCATTAAAAATACATGCTACAATATTTGACCGGACCGGGACCGGAGCGAGACCGAACCGTGACCTGACCTATAATGTGAATTGGGCTTTAGCCGGCGACAAGGAATTCCCGCCCCGCGCATAGTCACTTGAACATATCGGCACTTACAAATTTCTCCCTACACTGTTTTAAAGTTCAAAATTCACGAATTTCTCATTAACCGTACATTTTAGCCATATGAACACCTTATACTATGTGATAGACAATTAAATTTTGCAGTCAATTATATAATAATATATAGGATGTTTCATTTAAAATAACAAAGTTGCTTATTGTACTGTGAACCGAACACCCTGTATACGTGATATAAATTTAGAAAAATGCAAATCTATATACTGAACAACTTTTGTATTTAAACTTCTTTCATATTTTGACTAATAAAGGCACTATAGGACCATCAATTTCCGATTTTCAAAATCTCGTAGAGGGCGCCACAGTGGAATTCTGGCGTTCATCAAACAACAAAAATGTAGCTAATACCAAGCTGTATAAGTATAGAAAATTTAAACAAATTCCTTAGACCAGTTTTTTTGTAATAATTTTTCAAAAATTTCAAAATTTTTGGAAGAGCGCCGTTGCGACCGTTTTTGGATTTAGTAAATAATTTTTTTTCTTGGTGTAGTACAGCCAAAGGGCTTTCAAACAAGTTGTTGCAGAACCTGATCAGATAACTGGTTTTTGAGTTACGGGGCGTTAAAGTCGAAATTTTGAAAAATTCATAGCGACCGCCATTTTGAAGTTAGAGAGTCCGGTAAAAAACTGTTTCCCTTGAATTATGCCCTTCTTTCATATTCCCTACTCAGATTTTCAAAATCCCGCTTGTGAAAAAAATGCTACCAAAAAAACATGTCTAACTTCCGCTTCCGGTTTCGGATTTGTTTGAAAAGCTTATTTTGTCGATGAATTTTCGATATACCCCTTCATTTCAAATTTCATCAAAATCGGTCCAGTAGTTTTTGCGTTAGAGGCGTTACATACACACACACACCCATACCCACCCACAGACAGACATATTTTCTAGACCACTTTTTTGGGTTCCTGGAGGCCCAAAACACGTATTTCCGCGAAAATCTCGATTTCGAAAATTTTCATAATATCAATACTTCCCCTATACCAGTGGTGGTATGGAAAGTAAGTAAAAATTGAAATTTTATGTATCACAGCCTCAGAACAGTAACGTTGGAAAGGCTTCTCACTCCTCTTTTTCGTAATAACATCAAGTCTGGACGGCAAGAGAAGAGACGAGCTCTGGTTTAGAGCATGGTAGGAACACTCCCAATTAGTGCTCCCGACTGTATGTATTACACGAGAAGTGTTGCGCTTGCTTGCTATTGTTGGTCGTGTGGGATGCTTCTAGAATCTAGATCTAGGATATTTTGCGTTCTGTCGGGAGAATCCCGAGCGAATTTATCCATTTGAATTAATTGCCACATTAATACCGGTGTAACATTTTACCGATTACCGAAAAATAATCCGGAAAAGTGGATAAATAATATTCAATTGGTACAGAAGGTGGTATCCTGTTCTGCAATGCTTTAATTGTGAAGTAAGTATTTATTATCTTAAATTAACAATTAAAACATTAGTTTTGAGATATATTGAAATAAACTGTTATTTTCTTTGCTTGAAGAATGAGAAAACAAGATCAATTCAAAAATCGGAGGGACAGAAATGTTTTGCGGTGAAAAGCTTTACCAACAATTTTACATCCCATACTTCCAAAACTCTTCAACCCAGAAAGCGTACAAGAGTAAATAATTCTCTAGATTTGTCTGACACCATTAGGAAGTTTATTTATAATTTCTGTTTGTTATCGCAAAAGTGTAAAAAATGAATTGTAGGTATTATTCGATATCAATAAGTGATTGGGTGTTCTAATAAGTGTTAAAAGCGTAATTTGATTTATGTAACTACCTACTTATAACAATGCATATGTTCTTTTGTGTCTAATATTGAAATTCCTAATTGATTGACCTAAAACCGATGTAATATGTTACAATAAAATATATGATACCCTTTAACTTATGATATGATTAAACAAATCCAATTGTTCCTAGCTCACGATCCCCAATCCTATAATCCATGACCAAGAATTAATTAATAAAAACTTTACAAAATCAGTTACAAGCTGCACAGTAATAGATAGAAAAGAGAAATTATATCTATATTTGAAAATTTAAAGAAAGTATTCGAGCTGAACAGATAGAATAATAGGGTAAGCACCCACCGTGGAATAAAATGATAAGATACGAGCATTCGCAGATTCCTCAAGTTGTATACCACATGTAGTACAAGTACAACGTGGTACAAGTGCTTACAACGAACTAAAAGACAATTGCTATCTATTCTGTGCATTAAAACACTACAAGAAGAATTGAAACATTTAAGTGTACCTACCTATTCCAGAAATACATGAAGAGATACTGAATTTATTAGAAGTGTTGGAAGTAAAGGTTGAATACTTGTTTCCAGAAGAAAGGCATAATGGTTTATTGATAACATGGAACAGCCATAAAATCTGGATATCAATTTGATAATAAAAATGACGAAATGATACGCAATATAGGCTACATGTATTTACTTAAGCAGTTTTTATACAACTATAATAAATTATAATACTAATAAAACCACTATTATACTATGGAATAGAGTACTAAAACTATTACACTAATATTGAAATTTTACTAATAAAATCTCTTCTGATGGCAAAATGCTATTCGAAACCGTTACAAACAGACTTATTACTATCCACAAAAGATGTTTTGAACCAGCAAAATAGATTTTTAACAGTGACAATTTCAAATAACTGCCGTAGAAAATTTATTCTCTAATATTCGGTCTTTCAATCCCATTCCAAATGCGAAAGAATTCAAAAGGGCACTTCGGTTAAATTAACCAATTAACTGCTTTATCCCAATATTTTATGCAGTCGAAACGTGGAAATTATGGAGTGCCAGACTATATTCCATTGGTAAATTTTCTGTCTGTGATTAAATCTTACGATGACATCGATGTTGAATATTATTCTTCATAAGTCTGGAGGAAAAAGAGTGGATAGTGATTTTGTCTATTAGGTTTCATCATTAAAAATATTACAACAAATCAACTACACTTCATGAACTGTATAGCATTTGTAATTGCCCAAAATTTGGATACTGTTAATCTTGTCATGCCAGTCTATATTAGGTACCTAAATTAGTTATTAAAAAGAAAATTTGTATAAACTACCTGTCCTCCTAGTTAAGCACGTTTAAAACGATGTTGCCATGATAAAGGTTGTTTGATTGACTCATAACTCTTGTTCCCAGGACACATTCAATCGAGATTGTATACATCTACAGCTTTTGTAGAGTTTCCTGAGATTATAACAATTAATAATATAATATGGATTCTTGTAATCTTTTAAGGGTCTAATATTTATAAGTTTGTACTTACCTGTTATCAAACACTGCAATAATATTTAAAACGCCTTCCAATACGTTAATACTCTGAATATCAAAGAAAAATACAATAATTTATGACAGTTATCATAAACGTCAAACTCACAGAATTTCAAACTTTCTAATTCGCAAACTAAATTTGTTGACAAACTTGAAATTCTTACCACCATCTAGCGGACGAAAGATCGTTATTGTTGCCTTTTCAAGTTCATGTCGCTACTTTAGAAAAAACAATCAACTGGCTTTGTTCTGTAGTATTTCTCAACTCCATCTAGCGTTCTTATCATTTGAGATAGAGAGAAGTTATAAAGGAAAAAGTTTTAGATAATTTTGTGGTTAATATCATAAAATAGTTTTGATACCTGGCTTGGTATTCGAGTTATAGCATAAAGTTATGTTTTTTTAAATACAAACTATACCTGGCTATGGCATCAATAAATAGGTAATTTTTTGCTGTTTGCAGTGATATATCACTTGTCATAGTTATTTTCAGCAATAGAGAAATTATACAGTGTACTCTCTCTTAAGCGGACACCCACGGTCGCCGCAAATGTGTCCGCTTAATAGAGGTGTCCGCTCAAGAGAAACTTTTCCATATAAATACGTAACATACATAATTAGTCTTTTTATCAGTGGCTATTATGACAATGAAACAAAAATAACTTTATTTGTAAATAAAAAAACGAATACAAAAATTAAGGTGATTCAAGAGTAAGAAGGATGGTAATATTTTTTTTATTATACATTAAATATTCAAAATGATCCTCCAAATTGGCCGATAATTCAAATACTTTTATGTCATTATTTTTGGAAGCGAAAGTTTTGATATTTTGTAAGTGCAACAGAACTTTATTTGTTTTGATACAATTATCGGAGTTTTCGCGTTCTACTAGTGCTACATTTTTATCACTCTCGGATTCTTCTTGCTGTGATTTAACAATCTCAAAATTAATACTACTATCAGGCTTTCATCTTCGTACCTACATAAAATTTTCATCTATCCTTACATATGTCTCAAAATCAACATTACTGTCTACGGTTTGACGCATCATTTTACACATTACACGCACAGACTGTCCGCACAAGAGAGGTTCACGAGACTTTCAACCACAAAATTCAGTGTCCGTGTCCGGTTAATAGGGAGTCCGCTTAAGAGGGAAAATTTTATTAGCAAAGCCCTATCTTTTTGCCGGTTCCCAAAAAAGTGTCCGCTTAATAGAGGTGTCCGCTTATGAGGAGTGTCCGCTAAGAGAGAGTACACTGTATATTATAAGCAATTTTAATCTTTATGGAAATAACACGTGAAAAACAGTTGATACACGAAAAACTATGGAACGCCGTTTTACTTTTTAAAGTCTACGATTTTCATCAGAACAGAAATATGTTTGAACACTAATTAAAAATATCTATGTGTAATTTTTAATTCACTGTGCATTCTTTATTTTAAAAGTTACCTTCGATATTTTTAAATACTTAAATTTATTCAGGGATAATTTTAATTTACCTATTTAAAAATATCGGTTGAGAAGTTTTTCGCAATTTTCAATATGGTTTGAGATAAATATACCTCTTCTTCATATGTTAAGCAAGGTGCATTCATTTAAAATGACCAACAGATATTTTCAATTGACATACGAATATCTGTTTGAATTATTAAATAGTTGCATTACAATTATCTTAAAAGTTAGATATTATTATTAATACCTAAAATATTTGTTTGGTTCATACTATGACATCCGAATGTTTTTCAATAAATGTTTGTTGTGGATTTTATTTTTGCTAATAAAACGTTTAAACTATATGTATGAATTTAAAAATATGCTATCCATTTAGAATTAATTTTTAATCTTAAAATGTATTAAAGTTTTGAAAGCTTTCCCTAAATTTCGAAATAATTAAAATTGTCACAGTGATATTTTAAATTAATTACTATTACCTCTTAAGATGTTTAAAAAAAATTATTTAGGGACGTGTGGGATTATTTCATTATATTAAATGTATCTTAATGTGTAAGTTAACTAATCTTATAATTAAAACTATCAGTAGATATTTTAAATTCAATCGATATTAGAAATTCAAACGATATTTTAAATTCAATCGATATTGGAAATTCAATCGATATTAGAAATGCAATCGATATTGAAAATTCATTCGATATTAGAAATGCAATCGATATTGGAAATTCATTTGATATTTTAAATTCAATCGATATTAAAAATGCAATCGATATTTTAAATTCATTCGATATCGGAAATTCATTCGATATTGGAAATTAACGCCATCTACAAGGTTCGTGCGCTCGATAAAGCTACAACCGGCAACGATGTAACTTGTATCTGAAAATTTGAATGGATTTCGATAATGTTCGGGTATATAATAGTAGGTAACATTTACCTATAATTTGTTTATACACACCCATCATTAACGGGGAAAACAAGGAAACAGTTGATTTAAAATTAAAAAATAAATCACAAAAAATAAGTAGACACTTGCAACATGTGCGCGGAAAGCGACGTTGCCAGATGTGTGTAATGTATCACAGACACAAACCGATGCGGTTGTTTCGTACAGAATCTATAGATGGCGGTAATTTCTAATATCACTTGATATTTTTAATTCATTTAAAAATATCATTTGATATTTTTAATTCAATTAAAATTATCAATCGATATTTAAAATTCAATTAAAAATATCAAATGATATTTTTAATTCGTTTAGAGGATATATTTAAATGTACACAATGCTTTATTGAATTTAAAATATTCATAAGATATTTTAAATATTAAATTAGAATTAAACAGACATTTAAAAACATCTGTTGGTCATTTTAAATGAATGCACCTTGCTTAACATATAAAGAAGAGGTATATTTATCTCAAACCATATTGAAAATTGCGAAAAACACCTCAACCGATATTTTTAAATAGGTAAATTAAAATTATCCCTGAATAATTTTAAGTATTTAAAAATATCGAACGTAATTTTTAAAATAAAGAATACACAGTGAATTAAAAATGACAGATAGATATTTTTAATTGGTATTCAAGTATTTTCTGTTCTGATGAAAATCGTAGACTTTAAAAAGTAAAACGGCGTTCCATAAAAAACAATTAATAAGTTTCCAAAACGTACAGATTGAAACTAATTAACAAATGAAGTTACCCTATTACTAACGTTAACTTATAACTTTAATACATATTATTTATAAAAGATGTTCGAACTGTGCACCGTCGCGTCGTCCCTATTAATACACATATTACATCTTCTTAAAACAGCGTTTTGGGACTTTCGTATTTTCCTTCTACCAATAGTCCTAAAAAAGTCAATTGCAGCTGCTCTCAGATCTTCCACGTTCTCATAGGTTCTTACATACACTTTATCTTTTACCCAGCCCCATAAGAAGAAGTCTAAGGGTGTCAAATCTGGAGAGCGCGGTGGCTACGCAATTGGTCCATTCCTTCCAATCCACGAATTTGGAAAAGTATGATTTAAATAGTTTCGTACTCGAATCAGATTGTGCGGTGGCGCACCGTCGCGTCGGTCGTGTTGAAACCACCGTAGCAAGGCTCGGGCTTCTAAATTTAATTCATCCAGCATTTCCTGTAAGTCAACATGACGTCCATGTCAACGTTCCTTCATACAAGTAGGGTCCAACGATATTTGTTCCCACAATCCCACACCAGACATTAAACCCAAATTTTATTTGTGGTCGTCTTTCTTGAATTTGATTGGGATTTTCTTTACTCCAAATATGTTCATTATGCCTATTGAACATACCACAGTTTGTAAATCGTGCTTCATCGGTTCACAATATTCGCAAAGGAAATTGATGGTCTTGTTGGCACATATTTCTGAACCAATTTAACCGTCTTCCTATCTCTTACGGTTTCCGAGATCCAAATGGTGAGCCTCGAATTTGAATAACCCTGTATATTGGTATTAATGGCAAGACGATGTCTGAAACAATATGTCCATTTTTCAACTCGGTTGCTGTAGGTTTTTAAGAAATATTGTGAAAAATTAATTGTGTATGTAAATCATTTAAAACTTTGTTTAATCCTAAAAAAATGTTTCTTTATCACTTTCTCTCTACAGAAGTTTTAAGGTATTAAATCCCATTCTCTTATCTTTTGAGCCATTTATTTTACTTAAATTTTGACACCAGTTCCTTTAAACGTGCCACGTACATGAGAGTTGGAAAGGGACTGGCTGTATTCTCGAAATCACTCGACATTTTCTCACACACGACAAAAAAAATGAACCAATCCGAAGGCTACTTAATTAATGACAATTGATCATATGTCATGCTACAAAAAATAGTTTGATTGGTTCATTTTTTTGGTCGTGTACGAGAAAATGTCGAGTGATTTCGAGAATACAGCTCGAAATCACTCGACATTTTCTCGCACACGACAAAAAAAAAATGAACCAATCAAACTATTTTTTGTGGCATGACATATGCTCAATTGTCAGGAAAATAGCCTTCGGATTGGTTCAATTTTTTTTGTCGAGCACGACAAAATGTCGAGTGATTTAGAGAGTACAGCCCCTGGGGCCGTATTCTCGAAATCACTCGACATTTTCTCGCACACGACAAAAAAATATGAACCAAGCCCAAGGCTATTTTCCTGACAATTTGACACACCCTAAACTGGCCAATCCGGTTGCGTTTTAGCGACTTGATAAGCCAATCAGCGCCCTCCAAATTTGTATATTCTCGGATATTTAGGACTAGTACAAAATTTCAGCGATAATTTTTCTGTCAAAAAAAAAACTGCTTCCAAACCGAAGTGTGAGATTTCACAGTATTCTTGGGCGTGTTACCTTCTACAACTTCTTTATCTCTTCAAGTGTAGTGTCAAACCATTTTGCTTCCATTTTACCGTAAATGTCACAAACCATACACAAAATACATAGAAAGAAACATTTAATTTCATACAATTCTTGGGCGTTTTACCTTCTACAGCTTCCTCTATCTCTTCAAGTGTACTCCGTTGAACCCGTTTTGCTTCCATTTTTCCGAAAATATCAAAGTATCCACAACATACGTAGGTGGAAAGAAAAATTAAATTTGACTTTTGTCTGGTTTGTGTATAAAACCATGGTTACGAGGAAAATTATTATTAATCTGACTAGAAACTATAAAAATTTAAATTTGGTTCGTCAAATTGTCCTCCGAATACTACTCGTAACTACGAAATAATCCTGCAATTTTTGGACAGTACGTATTAGTACTTGATGCGCGATAATTCGCTATTCGTCCTTAGGACTCATAGCGAATTATCGCGCATCAAGTAGTACTCTTAACATACTGTCCAAAAATTGTCGGATATTTCGTAGTTACTAGTAGTATTATATATGACAATTGATCATATGTCATGTCATGCCACAAAAAATAGTTTGATTGGTTCATTTCTTTCTGTCGTGTGCGAGAAAATGTCGAGTGATTTCGAGAATACAGCCCCTGGTCCCATGATAACTGACCAGGCATTGTAAAATGCTAGTAGGTACATCATCTGACATGAAGACTTTAGCTTAAGCATGTATACGACTCCTAAAATATTTTATCTTTAGCGATTGTATTTTTTTATTCGTTTAATTTGATGGTTCGGTAGCAATCGAATTACCCATTTTAATAAAAACAAATTATGTGTTATTTCTGTACTGCACACCTTACTTCCAGACCCACCGCACGCCACTGAGGACTGAAGCTGCTGACCTCGACGTAAACAGACCGTGTCATAGAATTTCAGAAAAAAATAATTCGGACGTGTCTTTATGGCTTTTGAGGTTTAAATTAAACCCCTTAGCATAGACTACCCTTAGCCTCATGATGTTCCATTTTCATAACTTGTTATGTAAGGTACCGATTTATTTGATTGTATTTAGGTTATTTTCTGAATAACAAAAGATTTAGCTTATATTTCGATATTATAACGTGCTTAAGTCAATTAACATTAAAATTAAAAAGTCTATTAAAAGAAATAAACTGGGAACTGCGTAAAATAGTGTTGGAGTTTAAATACTTTCCATAAATTATTTTTAAATTTTGGCGCCATATACTCGTATAGCGCGCCCACATCAACCAATCAGGGGAGCCTCGTTTACAACTCCACTGCTATTAGAAATGTCCTGATCTACGCAAGACGTTGCGCAGGATTGCTGCTAAAGATGTTCTATCGTTCTCACTCTACAAAGCCAACAGGCAACGTTGACTTCTTCTGTTTTCGTTTGGCGTTATATTGGTGTGCAACGGTCCTGTTCCTTCTTGATATTTATTTGTTAGAAAGTGTCGGTTACGTTAGGCTCTGCAAAATGAATATTTTACGCAGTGCAGGGTTTCATATTTTCGGTAAGTTGTAGGTTTTTACTTTTAAATTTAAAATTAGAGTTAGTTCATAGTTAAGGGCTGTGGGGGAACGTGCGGGTTTAGGTTACCTCACAAACACAAAGGCAACGTTCTTACATGATTCTAGCCAAATATTTAATTGCGTTATCGTATCTAATGTATTCTCAAATTGCTTCTCTGCCTATAACAGATTAATGGTAGAAGGGTGGTTCTTAGCAGCTGAATAGCTGAAGAAACTAACCCCTAAGTTTGAGTCAGTCGTTACACCCCTGTTCATTGTTCCTTTGTATTTTTCATGTGCATTTAACTACCTGTCCCATAATTCCTATAATCTAAAGTGAATTTCCATCTGTCCAAAAATAAGAATTGTCCGAGCGTTTAAATCCTTTAATATTTGTTTGGTTAAGTATAACAGTTCAATGTTTTATTAAATAATCTTTTTAGGGTACCAGCAAGACTGTCCTGTAATTCAGATGTACTGCGTTATGGTATAATGGAGTGCTTGGCTGCCCGCTAGTTGTACGATTTGGATTGGCGAATGACTGAATGAATAATTCCAAACATTCTACTGCCAGATCAGGTAAAAACTTTTTGCTCTTGTTAGACTGTAGCATTACTAGAAGGTTTATAAATGAAGAAAATGAATTATTACTGGGTTTATTTTAGTAGGTTCCCAATCTTTTTTGCTTATTGTTCAAAATACAGCCTAGAATATGGGGTTTGTTTATAATTTCTGTGAGCTTTTACAGGGTGATCATTTTGAAAAGCGACCCTTATTTATGTCCCTCCATCTTATATAAAAGTACTACATTTTCTTTAATATTTGGTGTGGTTTAAGACATATTCAGGGTGGATTCTTTTCGAATGATTTCCCTGCATAACGAGAACCAGAAGCAACACTTTCAAATAGGGAAGTTCTTTTACTGAACGATTAATGAATCTGTTGAATTTTTGTAATCTTATCGTTTGGTTTTAACTGGAGACCTGTTGAATTTAAGAATGGAGATTCCAATACTTGGTTACTCACAATAAAAGAAGTTTCCCCTATGTTAGGTGACGTTTAGCAATATTGTTAATGTTTTATGGGAAATATAAATCAATATTTAATATTTATTTGTGTTTGTTCACTGAATAGGTAGTTCCCATATATCTCAAACTGCATAAATATTCGCTGCTTGCCTACTTGGGTGGGTGTGTATGTGATGCCTCTAACTCAAAAACTAGTAAACCGATTTTGATGAAATTTTAAATGAAGGGGTATATCGAAAATTCATCGACAAAATAAGTTTTTTAAAAAAATCCAAAACCGGAAGGGGAAGCTAGATATGTTTTTTGGTAGCATTTTTTTCAGAAGCAGAATTTTGAAAATCTGAATTGGGGATATGAAAGAAGGCCATAATTCAAGGGAAACTGTTTTTTGCCAGACTCTAACTTCAAAATGGCGGCCGCTATGAATTTTTCAAAATTTCGACTTTAACGCCCCATAACTCAAAAACCAGTTAATCTGATCAGGTTCCGCAACTTGTTTGAAAGCCCTTTGGCGCTACTACACCATGAAAAAAAAATTATTTATTAAATTCAAAAACGGTCGCAACGGCGGCGCTTCCAAAAATTTTGAAATTTTTGTAAAATTATTACAAAAAAACTGGCCACACGATTTTGTTTAAATTTTATATACTTATGCTACATTTTTGTTTTTTGTTGAATTCCAGAATTTCATTGTGGCGCCCTCTACGAGGTTTTGAAAATCGGAAATTGACGCTCCTATAGCTCCTTTATTAATCAAAATATGAAAGAAGTTTAAATATAAAAGTTATTCAGTATATATTCTGCATTTTCCTAAATGTATATCACGTATACAGGGTATTTACTTTTCACAGTACAATCAGCAACTTTGTTATTTTAAATGAAATATTAAATATAATTGTGTTTATTTAAACAGAAACCATAGTTGGTTATGTCCCTATTAAATCAAGTGTTTTTTTCTGATTTTAAAAATATATACTTTAGTGGGTATATTTCTAAAACCCCCTACACATGATACGATCGGTCGTACGATCGCGATCGGTCAAGTTTTTGCCTACTAACTATCAAACCTGCAGTACGACAGGTCGTACAACTGACCATTTACCGTCTCTTTACAATAATAAATTTTATACAGTGTGTAAATAAAATAACGGGACACCCGAATAACGTTTTTATTGTTAAAGATAGAAAATTTGTGCTTGGAGACAATTTGTATGGTTAGTTATAAGCTTTATTTTTGGTGTGTCGAAAATTGGTTTCCGTTTCCGGTTTAACCGGAAGTAATGCTAACTTGAAAATTTTAAATAGAACACCCTATATATTTTTACATTTTTGGATTTACACTTTTATAAACTTTGAGAAACTTAAATAGGACTATCTACCAAAGATCAATAGTTTTCGAGATATTCGAGATAGAAAGTATAAATTTGTAATTTTTAATTCTTTTGATTTATACTTGTAAAAACAGTTAACGTACGCTTTTCTAAAATTTCTTTTTCTAATAAGATTGTGCGGCCCCAAGAAGGGCCATTTGTATGGAAAAATAAATAACAGTTATAATAATGCTCAAAATGCGGGCCACATTTTCAATCTGGCAGTGTCAGATTCTGTGTTTAAATTCTTACATTATTATAACAACTGTTTACTTTTCTAACTCGCACGCTTGCGACTTACAAATGGCCCTCCTGAGGGCCGCATAATCTTATTAGAAAAAGAAATTTTAGAAAAGCGTACGTTAACTGTTTTTACAAGTATAAATCAAAATAAATGATAATTACAAATTTATACTTTCTACCTCGAATATCTGGAAAACTATTGATTTTTGGTACATAGTCCTTTTAAGTTTCTCAAAGTTTATAAAAGTGTAAATCCAAAAATGCAAAAATATATAGGGTGTTCTATTTAAAATTTTCAAGTTAGCATCACTTCCGGTTAAACCGGAAACGGAAATTAATTTTCGACACACTAAAAATAAAGCTTATAACTAAGCATACAAATTGTCTCCAAGCACAAACTTTCTATCTTTAACAATAAAAAAGTTATTCGGGTGTCCCGTTATTTTATTTACACACTGTATACAGAAAAAGTAGTATCACTTTACTGGGATATTAAAGGCGTCATGACTTGTCTTCCAAATAATTATAGGTGATTTGGTAAACATGTGTACCCTATTGGCAAGAAATTTGATGAATAACATGCAAAGAATACTAAACAAATTCTATAAATTGCTAACTGATGTGCATCCCCTATACATGTTTGATAGGTACGTCACTGGTAACCTACTGTCAGGCTATCTTTTTACTGTCCCCCGGTTGTACAACAGATTTTATGTCGGCTCCATACTGCCATCAAACATGACCGATTGTACGATCTGGTCGTGCAACTATCGTTCAAACAGTCGTAACGACACGTTGTACAACGAGTCGTACGATCGATCGCATCGTGTGGAGGCTAAATGGTCAGTTGTACGACCTGTCGTACTGCAGGTTTGTTACGTTAGTACGCAAAAACAGTGACTTTATTTCCAACTTGTAGTATGACGTGTCGTACGACGCGTCGTACAACCGATCGTACGATCGATCGTATCGTGTATAGGGGGTTTAATAGTTTTTCAGAAAAAGTGGAATTTATTTGTTCCAGTTACATGGATATTCAGATAAAGTAGGTTTTCTGTACTAACTGTGGGAAAACTCCATTTAGAAAAGTTTTTCAGAAAGTGAAATCATCACCCCATGTAAGTTTTCAGAAATATTGGCAGCATATTTTTTTCAAATTTTTTTTAATAAAAAATATGCAGACATGATTTCACAAAAATAAACTGATATTTCTGAAATTTTGCGTGGGGTGATGAGTTTACCTTCTGAACAACTTTTCTAAATGACGTTTTGCCACAGTTAGTACAGAAAACGTACTTTACCTGAATAAATGTAAGAGACATAATAATAATAATAATAATGTTTATTTAGCAACATCTGCTATACATTGTCTACTTACATCTACCTTTCATTAACAATAGGAACTTACATAAAGACACTATAATATGGCATAGTCTGGTTTTTGTTTATAAATGTTTAATAACTGTTTTCTAAATAGTGATACATTGTTTATTTGTTTAGTTGCTCTGTCTAATTTGTAATATAATCTTATTCCTTTGTAGAACACTGATTTTTGCGTTTTAGATTTGTTACAATATTGCACACATAAATTCTAATTTTGCTGAAAAACTATTAAAAATATACCCATTAAAGTATATATTTAAAGAATAAGAAAAAAATACGTGTTTTAATGAGGACATAGCCAACTATACGGACAACCAATTTGGGCTACCCTATACATCAATACTATTATATAAAGCACAACAGTGTTGTCTGGGTTTACACCCCACCGCTACAAAATTAAAAAAAGGACAGCTCTATATAAACTTCATATAATGTGTGAACGCTGACTTTATTATAAGTGTGGGTTTTCACCCCACCGGTACCAAAAAAAAAAAGGGCTGCTCTGTATAAACGTCCTATATCGTGTGAACGCAACGTTAAACGGTTGTGCGGGCGTGCCAAGGTCAGTGGGGCGTGTACGTATAGGCTTAATAAGTACCACACTTCGCTTAAGTAACATTCAGATTTGTCAGTAGTGCCAACCGCCGAAAATAAAATATGTTAGCGGGTACACTCATCTAAAGAAGTATTTTTTTTTAAAGTAGGCCTTTTCCTGCTTTATAAAGCAGTTTCCATCAAATAAAGAAACATTAGTGATGTCTTAATGATCTAAGCTTCCCCTGGATGGGCTATTTCGCCTCGAAAAGTGGTTGTAGTTTAAAAGCGAGTTTTGGTTATGTTCCAGTGTTTACATATTTCGACCGCAGAACAATCCTAATATTATTTTCTGCATTTAAACTAGACTTCGATGTTTCTAACATTACAAACACGGACTCCAGGATCCCTTTGACAGGTATTAGTACAGAACCTCCACCGTAGGCACCTAAATAACCCCAAGGACCCGCAGGAATTAATAAAAGAATTAAAAATTAGCGATTTTCAAGATTTTTTTTCTGGAGTTACAGAGAGAGTCCTCCCGAATCTCGACCGTGGGGACCTAGGGGAGACAACCCTACAACCCTTCTGGCGTTTTTCATACTTTTGCCCTTTTCGGAAATTATAAATTTTTGCAATTTGCTCTACACGTCATTCGACCAGACTTCAGAGAGTGAAACCCCACGCAGAAGGTCTCCAGGTTCATAAGCTTACACGTTCGGACTCCCGGGTCACCTAGAAAGACAATAGCACGACACCTCCTCCGCGGGCACCTAGAGAACCCCAGGAGGACTTCGGAAAATAATTAAAAATTAGCGATTTTCACGATTTTCTTTCTGGAGTTACAGAGAGAGTCCTCCCGAATCTCGACCGTGGGGACCTAGGGGAGACCTTCCCCTACAACCCCTCTTCTGGCGTGTTTCATACTTTTGCCCTTTTCGGAAATTATAAATTTTTGCAATTTGCTCTACACGTCATTCGACCTGGAGACTTCAGAGAGTGAAACCCCACGCAGAAGGTCTCCAGGTTCATAAGCTTACACGTTCGGACTCCCGGGTCACCTAGAAAGACAAAAGCACGGCACCTCCTCCGCGGGCACCTAGAGAACCCCAGGAGGACTTCGGAAAATAATTAAAAATTAGTGATTTCACGATTTGTTTTCTGGAGTTACAGAGAGAGTCCTCCCGAATCTCGACCGTGGGGACCTAGGGGAGACAACCCTACAACCCTTCTGGCGTTTTTCATACTTTTGCCCTTTTCGGAAATTATAAATTTTTGCAATTTGCTCTACACGTCATTCGACCAGACTTCAGAGAGTGAAACCCCGCGCAGAAGGTCTCCAGGTCCATAAGCGTACACGTTCGGACTCCCGGGTCACCTAGAAAACCAATAACACGGCACCTCCTCCGCGGGCACCTAGAGAACCCCAGGAGGACTTCGGAAAATAATGTAAAATTATTGATTTGCAAGACTTTTTTTCTGGAGTTGCAGAGAGAGTCCTCGCGAATCTCGACCGTGGGGACCTAGGGGGGACCTTCCCCTACAACCGTTCTTCTGGCGTTTTTCATACTTTTGCCCTTTTCGGAATTTATCAATTTTTGCAATTTGCTCTACACGCTATTCGACCTGGAGACGTAAGAATGTGAAACCCCACGCAGAAGGTCTCCAGGTCCATAAGCTTACACGTTCGGACTCCCGGGTTACCTAGAAAAACAATAGCACGGCACCTCCTCCGCGGGCACCTAGAGAACCCCAGGAGGACTTCGGAAAATAATGTAAAATTATCGATTTTCAAGATTTTTTTTCTGGAGTTACAGAGAGAGTCCTCCTGAATCTCGACCGTGGGGAGCGTTGTACGATTTTTAACTTCGGAATATAATTTAAATCGTAACAACCAATACTATACATTTTCAATTCAAATAAATAGTAGAGATTACAATAGATATTAAATTCGTTTTATACGACCCTACTGTAAACGCGGCATGTGCTGCGGGTACCCAGCTAGTACATACATATTGCTTACTTTTTAAAATTTAATTCCTAGTCTTTTCCGAATAAATGAAAAACAGATCGATATTTTTTAAAACTCAACACCCTGTATCTCGGTAACGAAGTATTTACGGACCCATCTTAATAGGAACTGTTCCTCGTATTTTCATGAAAGGAACATGCCCTTAACTGGATGCCCTTTCTTTTTGGGATGTACAGCTCGCCAATTAACAATCTGTTTAGCAAATACCTTTACCCAAAGGCAAAAACTCGAGTTTCAGCAAATACCCAGTGTGCGGCGCCACCTACCAAAAAAACTGATACTCCAAATATTTGTAAAAGAAGGCCTGTGCCTTGCACCAGGACTTGATGGATTAATATTTAAGTTGATGACAATGATTAAAGATTTTGATAAAAAACAATTTCATATTATTCTGATAAAGTCCATGTTCTGCAAAGATAATAAGTTGTTAGTGTTGTAAGTGTAAAACCTTATTTTGGTTTACAAATGATAATTTTTTTAAGTCAGTTTTGCTACTGGTCGTCTTTGACAATGCAATTCAACTGACGAAACATATAAAGAAATTTTATCATTGGTTAAGAGATTTATGTGAGAAGAAGAATGTGGAAGTGTTTATTAATTTTTGGTTTATTTTGTTACAGATTGAGAGGGAGAGAAGCACCTTCCAATTGTAAAGACTTATATTTAGACAAGTTCTGAAACTATATACTAAGGGTGAAGATGTTTGCAATATCAACATGATTGACTACGCAAAAACTGATTCAATGGTTTTATCATCTGCCGCTTTGGATTGATGATTGAGGGAATGCTGTTTTTCCATCTAATATTGGATTTTATTTTATTGATGTACTTGCTCGATGGAAATGAAGTTGAAGATAATGTAACAGCTTCTCTTCCAGTCTCTAAATCTTTGAAGTGCGACTGAAACGCTTCACATATTTCAACAAGTGCTTTAGCTGTCGTTATGTCATACGATTAAACCCGTCCCTTTTGTTAAATAACTTATTCTTCAAGTTAGGAGTTCTCTTTTTGTTTAGGCATTGTTAAATTTTTATTACAGAAGAATTTCTAAATAATTTATTGAGTGATTCTGATTCACAGAGTTTTTGATGTTTCAGGTGCTTCCACTTTGTGTATTTTTTCTATTTCAAAACCATTGCAAGAAGACAGATTTAAAAAAGATTAATAATTAGCGCCAAACGACGTGAAACGGATCAAAATTTCTTAGTGTTTCTTGTGGGAAAAAAAACCCTAAAAATATATGTTGTAGACACACTATTCAGTTATCAGGCATTGTTAAATTTTCAATACAGAAGAATTTTTAAATAGTCGATTGAGTGATTCTGATTCACAGAGTTTTTGTTGTTTCAGGTGCTTCCACTTTGTGTATTTTTTCTATTTCAAAAGCATTGCAAGAAGACAGATTTAAAAAAGATTAATAATTACAGTCAAACGGCGTAAAACGGATCAAAATTTCGAGTTTTTATAAATTTCTTAGTGTTTCTTGTGGGAAAAGAAAACCCTAAAAACATATATGTTTTAGACACATTATTCAGCTATTTAATAGATATTTTTCGAAAAATCAAGACCTTCCTTTTGCTAGATAACTTATTCTTAACCCTCGCCGTACCAAAATAATTGTCAGCCTTAGACTACCAAAACCGGGTCATCACTGACCCAGTGTGGAAATGATGATTTTCTTTGTTTTTTGTATTCGTATACTTTTATTAAGGTAGGTATTCACTACATTGCAAGCACATTCAAAATATTTTGGACCAAAAAACAAATATTCTATCAAAATACAAATTAACTTTAAATAATTCATAAATGCACTTAAAACTAAAGATTGTTGCCTTAATGCCTTCCAGCATAGTTTTCTTTGCCAAAACCTGCAAATATAAATTATATTTTATGAATATGAATTTAAAAGTAAGCGTATTTCTTTACGTTTACAATGGCTCTCCATCTTCATCTTTTTGACAGTAGTAACAAGAAACCGTCTTTGTTTCAATCGTGGTACTGTGCCTCGGACATACAAATTTTCTACATAAGACACATTCACACATTCAGTTCTTGTAGAAAAACTTTTCTGCGTGATTTTATTAATGAATTCTTCAACCAATTGGGATTTTTAAGTGTCCAAATAACAAAAGCATTGTAACAAGCAATATCGATAAAATTGAGAAAAAGTCGAAGAGGCCATCTTCTAGTGCTTCTCTTGCATGAATATTCACGTACTAATTTATCTAAAACATCTACGCCGCTTTTAGTTTCATTATAAGAAAGAATAATTTCCGGTTTGAATTTCTTATCTTCCCCTGCTATTTCATGTTGATGATGTATCGAAGATAGTAAAACGAAAATTTTTTTGGCTTTGTAACATAAGAAACTAAGGTTAAGTCCTTTCTAAACAAAAAGTGAGATGAAAATGTCGCTCGATTGCGAATGTCCAAAAGGCACTTTGGTAAATCTTTTCGATTTTTACGCACGTTCCAATTATTGTTAAATTGTGTGATAATAATTCCTCAGCAAGAGTAATATCTGTGAAGAAATTATCAGTCGTTATATTGCGGCCACTGTTATACCAATGGTTTGCTAAAGTTTTAACAACCCGTGGGCCCTGGCGTCGCCCCGGTGCATCTCCTTCCTTTCCCAAGTATATTTGAAAATTGCAACAGTAGAAGCTATCTGCGTCACAGAGTGCCCAAACTTTAATCCCGTATTTGCCCGGTTTGCTTGGGATATATACCGGAAACGGACAACGGCCCCTAAAGCTCACCAATTGCTCATCAATTGTTCCGCATGCTGAGGGGGAATACGATTCCCTACAGTTCTTGTCAAATATATCCGAAACTTCACGATGGGGACCTAGTTTATCTTGTAGTTTTCTTTCCGGTCTTGTATATACATCGTCGAAACGAAGAAAACGCAGAATTTGTGTGAATCTATTTCTGCTCGTAATTGCTTGATATATAATAATAATAATATAATAAATGTCTTTATTTCCGAATCATATTAGGTATGTAATATAAAAAAGTACAGTTTATTGTATGGAAACCACAAGGCGTGGTTCAGATGGCTCCAGATAACTGGGCCCCCCCTGTTCTTCCACCTAGACCTTGCAAAATAAAATTGGTATATAATACCCAACGGGAAAAATATGCAAATACTTAACCTAACTTGGCCTATGTTCCGTGTACATATATAGATTGGATTTACTAAACAGTGGTACGGTACCTATGACTTAAAACATAATAATTATGAACCTCTGTGCATTAAATATTGCTGTTCGTTTAGTAGCATTTGACTTAGCTTGAGCTTGAATAAGGTTAAACTACATAATTTTAAGGCAGGAGGTATGCTGTTGTATATTTTCGAGATTTGATAAGAGAAGCTTCTCTCAAATAAAACAGTACGATTAACAGGAGGTGTCAGTGTGCCCTTAAACCTAATATATAGGTCTGCTCAAGGAATTACTGGAGACAGACCATAAATTCATTGGGCTTTCTCTAGACTCCCGGAAGCGCCCTGTCAAAATGAGTATTCCTAAAAATGCATAAATTTCTGTTTCGTCCACGTCAACCCACGGCGCCTTCAAATTAGTTTCTAGCTCTTCATTACATGAGTCTATGAACTTGTTTGCCCGCTGATTTGTATATTTTACAACCATATGTATTATTTCCTTTGACATAAATAAATTGAGACAATCCGCCATTGAAACTACTCCTTTGCTTTTATTGGTTAGCCCTGCGGATTCACGAATAAATTTTGAAATTCCCTTTTTACCTAGCTAGGAAGTGCCAAACACGGTCATCTGCTTTGACATCATCTTCTAACAAATCGTCTTCACTTTCTGTATCGCCGTCAACGTCAGATAGAACCACGTCTTCGTCTTTCAAATTCTCAAAACGAAATATTTCCCTCGTTTTCTTCAATGTTATCTTCTTCGGATACATCGCTAAATGCATCTTGAAGTCGTAGTTCTCGTTCATTTTTGTCCGAGTCATTCATCAAGGCCTCAAAGAGTTCTTTTTCAGTCAAAAGTCTTTTGGAATCCATCACGGCGTAGAATAACAATGATCACCACAATACCAGAACAAAATAACTAACAATCAGGTGTGAAGTTGGTTCACGCGCATGAGCGATGCTGTAAATACATTATACCGGGGAATACCAAAACCGGATTCGCTCTGACCCATATCAACAAAACTCTCATAATTTGCAAAAAAAAATAGTTGGCCAATCCTTTTATTTTTTTTTTATTGTTTGTTACACAAAAGTAGGCGAATTCTAAAGAGGAAATGGTTCAGAAAAATTTGTGGTAAAAGTTGTTACCAAAAAAGTGAATTCTGGGTCAGTGGTGACCCAGTTGGTGGCTTAAAGTTTGTTGTTGTTCATTACAGAAGAATTTCTAAACAATCTATTAAGTGATTCTGATTCACAGAATTTTTGTAGTTTCAGGTGCTTCCACTTTATGTATCCTTCCTATTTTGAAAAAATTGCCACAATGAGTCTTATTTAACAAGAAGTTAACGCTACTATCTAGATAAGTACATTGCTTTAGACCTTGCCTATTTTCTGGGCCTGAATTACTTTCGGCAACTGAATCATTCTGTGAAATCAAAAGGGAATAAATTGATTGTAGTATTAGTTACATACAAATTGATTTAAGAAGTAAAGGCTACTTTACAGCTAAATAATCCTTCTCAACCGTACCAATAAACCTAGGCCCGAATTATTATTTGCGGCAACTGAATCACTCTGTGAGATCAAAAGGCAATAATAAAAATTATTACCTGTATTATTAGTTTTTAAAAATTGCTTTAACAAGAAGTAAAGGCTTTACCTATACATGCAGGTTCCAAATTGTTTTTTACTATTGTATCATTCTAAAGAAAAAGCTATACAAGCTAGGTACAAGTCTGACTTGCTGGGTGATGAATTATCTATAAACGATATTAAAAACACTAGTTTTTATAACCAGCTAATGAAGTTTTTGGAAACTTTTGTTTCATGTAATTTAAATATAAGATTGAATATGAAATATCACATGACATTGGAATTACTAAATTTTTTATCTTGTGTGTTGCTGAAGTATCGATTTCAGGTTCTCGAATTTCAGTATTTTGTTGATGGTATTAACTGAAAATCTTCGGATGTGAGAATGTCGAGAGTAAGATCGCTTAAAGTTGTTGTTTTCTAATTGCAATATAGGACGACTAAATGGGTCTGAATTTGGATTAATTTTTCCCAGTTTGTATTTTATTTCGTACGTGTATTCAAGTAATTAAACTAATCGACTGGAGGAATCCTTGCAGTTCATTAACCAGGTTAGTGGTTTATGATCTGTTAAGATAGTAAATTTTTGTCCGAATAAATATGATCTGAAATGTTTACTGAGTCTACTATAGCAAGTAGCTCCTTTTCAGTAGTGGAGTAATTTTTCTCCGCTTGGTTTAATGTTTTGGTGTAATATGAAATTCGGAAATCTTGTTCCTTGTGAAAGTGCAGATCCTATGGCTTCGTTTGAAGCGTCAGTTGTAAATAACAATGCTTTGTTAAAATCGGGATATTGTAAAATAGGTTCCGTTATGAACGTTTTTAATTTTTGAAAAGAATCCTCGCTGTTGGGTGTCCAACTGAATTTTTGTTCCTTTTTTAACAGACTTGTTAGAGGTTTAGCTATCTTAGAAAATTGTGGAATAAATTTCCTATAATATCCTACAAGACTTAGGAATGATTTTATGCCCTTTGGATTTTTTTGTTGTTTTTTTATTTAAAAGTGATTTTATCAGGGTTCGCTTTGAGACCTTTGTCTTTGGTACCGGTGGTGCCTGTACCTGCGGTTGGGCTGGTGGTACTGCGGCTGGAGGTAATAGTACTGCTGCTGGAGGTGGTGTTACTGCTACCGGATGTGGTGGTACCGCTGCTGGAGTTGGTGGTATTGCTGCTGGAGGTGGTGGATCAATTGCAGGCCCCAACCGTACTGCCAGATCGTCTACTGCGTAGCTCATGCGCCTCATAAAACGTCGTATGTCGTTCTCCTGGCGTAGAAGCTCTTCTTCCTGACCTATGGAAAGTGTTTAATAAATATATCAGAAATTTTATTTTATCCAAGAAGGAAAGTTTGTTCTTACGGATACGTCCATCTAGTTGGGCCCAGTGAGGTCGTACCCCACTGCTTATGCAGATAATCCGAAAATTCTTGAACTGCTGCAACACCATCTTGCGGAATTGCTGCCAACATATATCTGCGGACTTCCAGTCGCCCATCTTCGTACTAAGCCCACACAGCAAAATTTTACAATTTCATAAAGATATAGTAACTACCAAAACCTTTGCAAGTAAGGAAATCGTTAACTATCAGTTAACTTAAAGTAAATAATGTCACTAAATTTGTAACTAATAACACACTATTAAGATACTTTAAATTTACTACCAACAGTAATATCCCAAAGTATAGTCAATTTGTTGCAACTCTATAGTAACATTTCAGTTTATTTGTATGTACCTTGTTGTTACAATGTTGTATTTAAATAGGCAGGAAAAATTGATGCAATTGTCACAATTGTTGTTGAACGATAGTAACGGAATGGTAACTACATATAGACATTTACGTGACCGATTTGTATTATTTAAGTATTCCTTTAATAACTATAACATAACAATGTAGTAACTATGCCGCAAAGAATGAGCTACGTTTTCTATACTGCCTTAGACACGATTAAGTTACTATAAATTGCAAAGACAGTTAATTTTCTGCTGATTAATTGTTAGAAAGTAGTAAGTAGTAAGCTACTGAAGTGTAGTAATAAAAACGAAATTAGATCAAAAATTATCATTTTATTAATAAACAATAGTAATTAATATAATACAATATAATATTTATCCATATATACCTAATTTATAGGGCTCCCAACGATTTTTTCATATTTTTTTAGGATTAGTATAGGTTATTTTAGGACTTTATTACATATAGGAATCTTGTGGATTCATAAATTTTTAATTTGTGCCTACTGCTAATGGTGCTAATTTCCAACCATGTAGCTGCAAAAAAAAATCAAAAAATTTCTAAATAATACAAACTCAACTGAAATGCACATCTCTAAAAAAAACTACAAAACACACAATAATAATTATACTAACGAAACACTTGCAAACTCAAACAAAAATTAATATTTTACTAATAACTACTACTAACTACTACATGTTATAAGTACAATAAAATTTCTTAGTTAAAAATGGACATGCCGACCAAGTGTTTGATTATTAATTGTCTAAATTCTCACATACAAATAATTATGTATAATAATGCTTTTCTCATAATATTAGGAAGAAACTTTAGGATTTTTTCGGTAATTTAGGAATTTACAAAATTTTAGGAGGTTTGGGAGCCCTAAATTGGTATTATATAATTACTTAACAATCATTAACATTTTTTTGATTTGTTTTTTGAACGTATTCTATCGCCAGCACGACGCATCCAATTTTTTACATATAATATTACATTCGCTTCGGTTGCTGATGGATGCAATTTCTGAACGACCGCTGCAACAAAAAGCATAAAATATTTAGTTACTTTTATATAGTTAGTTTGTCGTGATTTCCAATTAATATTATGTGGAACCACATGTTGAGTGCCACTCAAAATATCAGGCATTGTTGAGCAGCCGAGCACTGTTTCGAGTATATTGTTCCATCCATAACTACCGAATAAAAAACGGAAACAAAAAACCAAGATATGAAAATACGTGTAATTTAACTACCCAAGAAGCCACCTTAAAACTGTGGACACACTTGAAACGCCGACGTTGTACTGACCCGTTTAGTAAACCATGCCGCATGGCTCACACCTTGAGCCATCGGCTTCCGGCGGAAACCCGCATGGCACAAAAGTTGAGTCATTGGCACACAACGTGTTAAGTATAGAAATCTCTTTTAATTTTCTCTAATGCCGGCGTTGGATTTAGATGTGGATTTACTTAACCAAGTACTAACAAGTACTAACGGAATTTAAAGGGTTTACAATATTTTGAAATGCGCTTCGTAAGCGTCTATATTGTTGGCGGCGACTGATGTTTTTCCAATTATAATTATTCATTACACTATTAAATATATTAGTTAATTATAAATCAAATATCTTACCTTCTCGTTCGTTGGATTTATATCACAAACACCTCACTAGTAAATTCAAACTATTCGGTTTTAATGTTTCGAAGGGAATGGCGATTGAAGACACGACACTTGCAAATGAAGTACACTGTACACAGGCTGCAAGGGATTAAATTTACTTGTTTATTTAGCAGGTAAAAATTCCGAAACCAACTACTGCACCCTTTTAGGATAATTCTTGGAAAAACTTTAAAGATACTGTTCCTTATTCAATACAGGTTATGAAGCTGTAATTTTCCATAGGACGCCGTAACTTTAAATGAAACAAAATCCGGTAAAATCAAACTTACATTTTTTTTAAATTTGCGATTACAACATACATTGAATTAATATAGACAGGGCGATAAGTGTAATAATTTTACAAATTCTATTACAAATACGTATAAACTTATATTAGACAATAATTACAACAATCATTATATAAAAATTAAAGTGAAAAGCAAGTACTACCTGCAAGTATCATTATTTCTATAGTCAATGGTATCATTATTACCATCGGTTAGTACCATCGGTATTTTAGTTGGAAATAATATTATTTCATGATTGGTGGATTTAAATATAATTAAATCCTTTGAGGGGTTTTTGATTAAGCAGTTTATTTTTTATAGAAAAAATATCCATGAAAGAAAAATCAAAATTTTAATACTACATTACATTACTTTAATATTTTATAAATCTTCATTACCTATATTAAGACAAAATTTAATAATATTACTATACGATATCTGGAAATTTCGTACTATATCGTTACAGTACGATTGTAACAAAGTTGCAATTATACTACTTCGCTACTTGCAATCTACCTAATTAAGGAACGTTTCAATGATTCACCAATTCAGCAGAGATTTGCCGTAACATGACTATTTTATTGCAATGCTGGGTGAATATTTTGACTACACTACTATATTTTACCTTTTCGGTGGATTAGTTATCGTCATAGTACGTAGAAATAGTGAGGTTTTCCATAAAAAGTAGTTTATTTACAATTATTAAACAACGACCAAGTGTGAAAATTGTAATAATACTATAAACAGCAATGAAGTTGCATAGAAATAGTAAGGTCCCAACTGGTTGTAGTAAACTTTTGCTGTGTGGGAAGGCTATGGCAGTAAAGCTAAGGCCATAGCCATTTGAACTCCTTGGTGGACATCATGATGGTCCCTGTTGGTAAGCCTTAGTTGCCTACCTAAAAATATTAATACAGTACAGGGTTCTGCAAACAATGTGGTGTGAATGTTTTTCTTGTAACTTACCTTTACGGAACACTGCTCTACAAAAATTGAACAAACACCCCTTTAAAACTGCATTCGGGAAGATGTCGTTAACGGATTGCCTTAATGCAATTTCGTAATCCGCCATAACAGATGCTATGACCACGCCTTGCAGTACCGTATCCCATAGCTGTTGCAGTGCCTTGTCGTATGATGCTTGAGTTTTCCTTTCCATCAGCACATACGCTATGGGAAAAAGCTACAAAAAGTATGAAGTTATGGATGGCTTCCAATGGCAATGTACAAGAGTAAAATTTCAATAACTTGAAATGTAATGAAAAACCGGTTTGATGCGTATTACTATTACATCTTCACAGCTTACCATAGATAATAAGGTACTTCAGCTTACCGTATGTTCATAGAACAGCTGAACTGTAAATAGTTGCTGCGCATGTGCGGCAACGGGAACTACCCCAAATGTTGCATCCCTATGCAAATGAACGGGAGCATTTATTTGCCTTACAATATTCTCAACCGTGAGAGAGACAAAGTATATGCTTCGCTCAATTTGTACACCATTCGCTGCTTCCAGCAATCCTCGATAAAATCTAAGGCCCAGGGGTCCTAACTTCTCTGCAAAGCGACGAACATATCTGCAAATACGATTTTTAGTAGCAAGTACATACATAGAAGAAATAAAGTATCTCCCTTGTCAGACCAAGAAAATTACCTTTCATCGTTTAGCGAATTGTGCATCTGCATTAAGTCGTGTGGGGTTGGATGGATGCCCACCTTCCTTGCACGTTCCATCATTTTTTTCACCTTGCCCTGGAATCCACCCCCCAGGTTCACCGCAACGTCGTGATGGGCCTGCTGTATGTCTATGAAAATGTTCTTCAAGGACCCTGCTTCGTTCTCCGCCCTTTCTCGCAACAGTTGCTTCAAGCGCAAGAAGCGGATATGCATCTCCTGAACTTCATGGTTGTGAACCCATCGTCGTTCCAGCTCCAAATCGAATTCCAGTCTCCATATCATGCGGGCCCTGCACGTCTTGTGCATCGGTAGTACCGGGTCACTGCATTATTTTGTTCAAATGCTGCGTATCCGGATCAACATACACATAACTGTCACCGCGATCCCCTTGAATTCGCTCCATTTTCTTATCTGATAATAATGATAAAAATGTTAATAAAAATTGAAAATATTCCTATTGGTAATATCAATCCGTTCTATTACATGAATAAAAGGGCGAGTTTGAGGAATGTAAATGGAATATCATACTGTTGAGAAATTGTTAATAAAAATAAAATATTCCTATTGGTAACATCAATCCGTTCACCAGGGGCTCTGAATTGTCTGCAACGCCTTCTGTATTTCCAGGGTATTCATTTTCGCGACGCCAATCCTATAATATTATAACGTTCTGAAACGTACAAACAGGTGACTCGATGCGGTGATGTAAGCACTGAACGGTTAATGTTCTTCTCCTTAAAAAAAGCAGGGGTGGGCAGTCAATTTTAGTTGTTCAAAAATCAATAATCGTGATCGTATAATATACATCAATAAATATTTACATTAACAAACTGGGAGCTGTAATAAACATAAAGCTAGCAGTCACATCATCATCTAAAACTATAATACATATCACACATCAATAAATATTTACAAACCATCAAAAGTACACAATTTAAACATCTACAAGTATTGGTGGTTCAGAAACACATTTTGAAGTGAGATCAGTTTTCATAAAAAATATTTTAGAAAAATTTTATATATCATTAAACCCGTAAGGTAACGTGTCATATGCACCCTCAATTCGACGCCGTTTGGTGTATTGCACCCTGTATATTTTTCGTTCGGGCCTCAAAAGCACGTTCTAAGTGGCAGTCCTAACAATTTTTCTGTCTGTTTCAATGTACGTGTCTTGAAGATTATTAATTATCATGTTTTTTAAAGTTTCAGAATTGACTTTTTTAGAATTTTTATAATTTAATGTTATCCCTTTAACTTTACAAACAAATACAATATGCTAGTCTGTGTTTGGTAATGAAATTTTGAACGCGTAATTCTTGGGACCGCTACTTACAAACTCAACGTTGTTGCTACCCTGACCATAATCTTTCTCAACCTCATCGGTCATATCACCGAGAAAGTCACCAACAGAGGGGGGCCATTCAGAAGGTTTTTGCGTGAATAAAACAGAGTCGGTATCACAATAGATTACTCGTTTGCCCAACTTCTCTAAATATCTGTATAATTCAAGTCGTGAATGTGCAGTATTAAATGCTCCCAGTACACCGTAAACTGTCTTAACCAGTTTACTACAACTACATCATCTACAGTAATAAGGGACTGAACTACCACTGAAGGATCTGTCAACATTTTAAATAGTTCGTAAGGTTCCGATAGAATTGTTGTTTGATTTAAATTTTCCCTTTCTGCCAATTTTCCCCAAAAAGAATTTAAAATTAATTTAGCAATATAGCGTAACCCGGGGTTTAAAGAAATTTTGTCTTTTTCTAAAGCGACGGCTTCTTTTTCCAAATAATCATCTATATACCTGTCCTTTGAAGCATCATCAATGCATCATGCAGGGCACCCGCTGCATGCTTGCTTCAGCTTTAAAAATGTATCAACATATTGGGAAAATAGCCCACCACTCTTGTCAACTTTATTGTACTGGACTACCTGGTATTCTCACATCTCATGAAATTCAAGGATACTGTAACCTAATTCCACAGCTTTGCGGAGCTCATCTGCCACAAGTTCCGGTGAATTTGCGTTCGCCAACTGTGTGATTGCACTCGCCTTGATTCTAAAGAAAAAGTTATACAAGCTAAGTATAAGTCTGACTTGCTGGGTGATGAATTATCTATAAACGATACTAAAAACACAAGATAATAATATATCATTAACTCACCACTTTGTCTATTTCCGAACAGTCAAGGCTGTTGTCAATATCCTAATTAAAAATAAGTGGATAAATTCATATAAGTACTTCCAACTTCTAATAGTATGAAGAAAAAAGTAAAAAGAAAGTCATGTGGCTTTGGAATGTGCATGTTATTATGGTAATATTAGAAATTTCCACAAGCTCCTTGTGATGTTTGGTTTTTGATCATATTATGGATAGTAATACGCAATTCTTTGACTTACAAAACGATTATACAAAAAGGGAAAAACGATTAATGGTATGGAATGGTACTCACCAGAAATATCTCATCTTCGTTATCCTATAATACATATTATAATATAGAAAATATAAAACATTTGTAATATAAGCATTTTTCCACGAATGTTACTTCCAGGGCAGATTTGAGCGCCTATAGGTACGAACATAAACTATCATTGTTTATATAACATTGCATAATTTGTGAGTACGATATAGGCCACCAAAATTAGTTCTTGGTATATTATTCTCACCCTATTGTTTAATATAATAAAACTATACGTACTAATAAAAGGGTGTCCAAATGTGGCTTATTCTCCTTCTGAGGCAATTTACCTTTCTTTGTCTTGACCGCGACGTTCTGAAACATCAAAGCAACATGAAATCTATAGAAACGAAGTAGGTATCACTTAAAAGACACCTACAATAAATTCAGCAGCAGCATAAGCTATATTGTCGTCTGGGTTAGATTCCATATCCTTACGTACAAATTCTATACTTACAGAAGGATATGAAATCCCAGATGACAATAACTTATTAAAATGTTGTTAAAACAGCGGTGAATATTTAAACTTACCAAAGAATGGTGTGCTCACAATTGCCGCCATCGACTTGTGGATTGTGTTTCCACACCCCTCGCAGTATTTCTGAATATCTAAAAATGAACAGATAATGAAATTCCAGAATTAATATTTATAGTACAGGGTGAGCTGTAATTCGATATCGAGCCCTTTTAGGTCACTTGTGTATAGCAGCTATGTAGCAACTACTTGATTCCATTTAAGACATCTTCTATTCCAAAATTGCCAGTAAAGGAGAATCTAAGAGTTCAATTTGCTCATTCGTTAAAGGTATATTGTTTTTTGTGTGTTTATAAATTTCGAAAGTTTCCAAAATATTTAATTTACTTTTGTTATCAGAAAAGTGTAAAAATGTAATTGTATTATTAGGTGTCGAAGGATTATTTGTATGGTAAAATTAAAATAAAAATAAGGTGCCTTGAATCATTTAAGTAGAAATATTTTTTAGAGTCATCAAGAAAGCCCACTCTTAAGAAAACTGCCGTTCCTTCACAAAATTTGCCTAAACAATCATTTCTGAAGAAGTCAAGTACAGGTATAAATAGACTAACGTCCGTTATACAACAAGTGGTGACTTAACTTGTTCCTAGTATAGGTACAAGAGAACAACGTCTTAATAAGAGGAGGTTGCAGAAGGAAGACCATAATCCCCCGCCTTTTGTATGTCATCAAGATGACCCCATAGAAGCCGAAACACGGGAATCTTCTACAATGATTAGGTTAAATCAACATGAAAGGAATGCAGTAGACATGTTACTGAATCTGCAATTTGAACCCTATGTAGACAAGAATATTACCAGCAGTAGTAAAGCAGATAAAGTAGTCCAAGTTAAAAGTGGAGATTTATTTCATTCATATACATCTAGGATTTCTAGTGATAACCATTTAAATTCTTTAACTGGAATTTCAGATTTTGCTCTTCTTAAATCAATAACGTCGCAAGTGGTAGAGTGTTTTCCAGATTCTAGAACACGTAAACTCTGTATTGAAGACCGGGTAATTCTAGTGTTCATGAAGATGAAATTGGCCGTAAAATTTAAAGTGTTGGCAATTTTGTTTCAAATTACATCAAGCACTTTGCAGAGCAATATTTAATGAAGGTCCATGTATTGTGTGGCCAACGATTGATGAATGTAGAGCTAATATGCCTAATTGCTTCAATGAGTTTAAGAGCACAAGATTAATTTTAGATTGTACTGAAATTCCAATACAAAAACCAAAATGTAGATGCTGTCGAATAAAGACGTATTCACACTACAAAGGTCGAAAAACTTAAATTTATGACTTGTTATCTCCTGCTGGGTTACTAACTTTCGTATCTACTTGCTACGGAGGTAGGGCTTTTGCTAAAGCCATTTTTGAGCAAAGCTGTGTAATTAATTTATTAGAACCTCACATCGATTCGTTCATGGTAGACAAAGGATTTGCTGTTAAAGATATTTGTGATGAAAACTTCATAAAAGTAGTACAGCCATTTTTTTTACGGAAAAAGAAGCAATTTACTACTGCGGAAGCAAAGTAAAATGTGCTTGTTTCAAGAGCTAGAGTACATGTAGAACGAGTGAACCAAAGGATTCGTATTTTTGAAATTTTTAATACACCGTTGCCATGGAATTAATGTTACAAACGATATATTTGTAATTGCTTGGGCTATTGTAAGTTTGCAATCTCCTATTGTAGCCCCAGACAAATTTAATAAATAATAGAATAAGTTGAACATTTCAGTCTTATTTATTTACACAAAATTAAATTGATATTTACTTTTTGCATGCAAAATGTAACATATGTTTAAAATATTTCATAGAAATTGTTTCTAACAATTGTTTGGCAAATGCAACGTCATACTCCACTTTAATATTTAAAACTGTCTTTGAATGTGGCGAATACAATATAAGATCACACATTTGCAAATTCAAAACTGCTAAACCTAATTGTATTTGACCATAATATGTATGTTTCTTGTTTAATACAATATTTTCGCCATCGTTTTTAATGTATTTGCAGGATTCCACAAATTTGATGGAGTCTTCATTGATACCTGTAATTTATAGTTTTGTAATTGGTTTGATAGTTTATTAAATAAAAAAAAATACCTGATAAAGGGCATTTTATTTCAATTAATTTAATTAGAACTCCATTCTGCATTACGATTCCATCTGGGGAAAATCCTAACCATGGGTACTTCTTACAAATGACAAAGCCCATTTCCACTACAAGCAACATTGTTTGTTTTCGGTAGCAGGCGAGGGCTTCTTTTTCATATTTAAGTCCGTGCCTTGTCCCAGGTGTCGAGAATGACTTTGGAAAAAAAATATTTTTTGATTTTTTTTCCCAATTCGGTCCACTATAAGTAAATATAGAGTAACAAGTGGATCCTGAAAATAAAAATTCGTTCTGTACTAATCTGTGTTACAGCTGAAGTAAATGGTTGCCAACATTTCAGCGAGATTGCATTTCATTTCTCCTTAAAAGCATGATTTGTATAATGTATTTATATTACCTGTAATCCTTAACTGCCTTATCTCCTTCCATTCATCATTACCTTGCACTAATACTGCAGCTTGTTGGCGATCAGAACTGCTTAACATAGCCAGTAATTTCTTGCAGCATTCTTGTATGTCTACCGACACATTAGTTTTAAAATTTACCAACTGCGATTCATCGGCATGTTTTAAAATTTCCTCTGCAAGTATGGTTACAGAACTAACACTGCTTCTTGTGCCACTACCACTGTTATTAGTGGAACTGCTAGTCTCACATAAACTAGTTGTACCACCACAGGTTGCTGAACTGAAATTGTAATTATGTTGACGAGAATATGTTAAAATGGCTACATTAACTTACAAATGCTTGTATAAAATTGAACTCTTGTTGCTGTCCCGGAATTTCTTAAAACACTTTTACTTTTCTGCAGCAGTTAATATTCTGCAACGTTTTATATTTGATTGTAAGCAACCATATTCATTTACAGGTACAGGCTTGTAATCCTCCACAGCAATTGTTTTTGATTTGTTCCACGAACATTCTACATCTGTAGAAGATACTTGGGATAACATTTTCACATCATTCCTACAATATAAACAATAACAATTGAATTGATAATAGCGAATCTATTAACTTTACTACATTTACAAACCTGTTACAATATAACAAGCATGCAGAAATGTGTTTGCAGGCACCTGACAATCCTGCTTTGCATGAACACGTAAATGTAGTATCAATAGTAACACCAAAGACTAAACCTTACTAAAGACGGCTCATGTATACGTCAAAGCATGTTTGGAGTTTGTCAGTTTCTGATGCGGCCGAGATGTGACGCTGAAACTCAGTATCGTGAGGTGTACAGTCAACAAATGCAACTACTGGACACAAAGCAACAGTGCAGTAGTTATTATCCAACATTTTACAGAGCTACTGCTTCTCTGGTAGTCGCCAGTGGGCACAAAAATAAAAAGGGTTGTCGCGGTAATCCCGCAAAATTTACATCAAAATTATTCATATTTTGTTATCACAAAAATAATAGTAAGGCTTTTCTTCCAGTACAAATTATGATTAAAATTAGGTGCAAAAAACTTTAATAAAAATACGTAGCTAATACAAATCAACATTGTGTATTGTGATATAAAAATAATAACTCTAAATATTTATAGATAATAAATGATAATAATAATGGCAAACTACACAATCTACAAACCTACTCATTATTCGCTATAATTAATTTTGGATGTTTTTTCTCACATTTGGTATTTTTAGTAACCCCATTCTTTTTATCTATTTTTGTAGCAGATTTCATCCGAACCTCCCTTGATTTCCATAAAGTTTTTTTAAATAAAAAAAGCAGTATTGAAAACTGTATAAAGAAACGCCGGTGCTCTTGACAAAAGTCGTCAGTTTTCCAACTAGGATGATTCTTGATAACATCGACAGTGAATATTTCTTCTAGATATTTGATAACATTGTAGCCTCCCCAAAATTTCTCATAATTTTGTTTCAAAAAAATTAGGCAAGTAGAAAATACCTACAAATAAAAACAGATTTTTGTAATTGTTAATTGATTAATATAATATGTTATCTGTGCAGCTATCTGGGAAGGTATACGCAGGCTATTGGAACCTAAGTGCGTGTAAGTTTTACGTACTATTAATTCATTAGTTGCATCGTGTGTTGCATCTAATGAATTTATAGAGAGCAGATATTGTTCGCATTGTTCGCATCTAAATTTTTCGATGCATTTTTTAATCACATACCCAGCTGTATATTTTCTAGAGCAGGTTTCAAGGCTTATTTTTTGGATTTCTCCAAGATTGATACTTAAATCTAATTTTTCATGTTTGCCTTTGTTCAAAACCGTTGTTTTGATGGTAGTGAGAATGTTCCTATCGTTATTAGAATCTTCGCAGTTTGTATTTTCCGTTGCAATTTTTAAATTATTATTAATAACAGCTGGCCATCACTTCGTCTTTCACACAAGCAAGATTAATAAAATATAACGAAATAACTTTTTTCTAGCAGAGAATAGATTACTTAGTTTAATAATTATAAATGATTAAATATTTAAGATAAGTCTAATTATTGAAAATAATATATTAAATTTAAATCTGAATGCAAATATCTACTGTCGTCAATCTACTCATTACAAATATTTTCACATTTATGTGCAAAACATCTGACCCAGGTACCTAGGTACTTGCAAAGTACTTGAAGAGATAAGATCGTTAAGGGTTCGCAATAAATCGTAACTTGTTTGGTTTGATCTCAGACAAACCTAAACAAATCGAGGGTGACAGTAACTTTACCTGCTTATGTCTTTTCTTTACCGTACCGTTTACCAAACTGAGCGATAGTGGCGCAGTGGGGTGTCGGTCTTCAAAAAGCTTTACTTTGGTTGTACACATTATTGAGCCGTCTTTAGTAAGGTTTAGTCTTTGGTAACACCAACACCGCCCAATAAAAGAGTTCCTATAATTTCATGTGGCTTATCAGTTAGGGCACTTGTTTGGAGGCATAAAGCAATTATGCTGTATTTATTGTCTAAAACACTCAGTACACCACACATAATCAACAAATTTGCAGCTAACACTTTAAAATAGTGGCAAGTCTCAATAATTGCTTAGATTCTGCCATGCTACGTCTTATTTAACTTATTACCTACAACTGATTACAAAAACATACATAATGAATAAAATAACCTAACCTCATTTTTATCGTTACAAGGGGTTATTTACTTACGTATCTCTATAAATTCAGTATTAAAACACCTTAAACTAAGTAAGTCCAATGTTTATATATAACGGTAAGATAATAAACCCACGCACAAACTCGACAAACAAGAATACTTATACACACTTATACACGTATAAAAATAAAAAGTATGCTTTGTAGCCCACGTGACTGGAGCTTTAGCAGCGCCACCAACGGTAGTCGAAATCGCGAATCCTCGATAATTTACAGCAGCTGACCAAACCAATAAATCCTACTTCTAAACCTTTCGACACCGCAGAATTCTGATTTTCTAATTCTTCTCCAGATAAGGCAGAGATAATAGGTAATAAATTAAAAAATACGCAACTAAAAGATATACAAGTATACGTATATGGTACTGAGGTATGCGAGGACCTAAAAGTCGAAAAGTAAATGAATAACTAATAATATTAAAATTCCTAGCAGAATAGAATTGATGAAACAACTTACCCCTAACATGCGGCTCACGAAATTCCAGCTAAGGAAGTTAAAATTAATCCTTGCAAGCAAAATCTTGAAATTAGAATACACACAATCACAAAATATTCTGTAATAATTTCAATAATTCTTAGGATTGTATAGATTTATCCGAAATAATATTCGATGGTAAAACAAACACCTTTCCACACAAGCTTTAACTTCGAGAGCAGGAAGTGAAGAGACCAGAATATTTCTTTTCACAAAAGGATCCTAATCAACCAGGAATGTAAGAAGATGATACGAAAACGGCGCCAACTTTCTAATATTTAAAAATTATACTAAAAATCAAGGGCGGAAGGTATGCCACTAAGACTACGGCTAAGAAAAATATAAACGAACATCTAAATTCTGAATAAATCGTAACCAAATGTTTAGCGTAATTTGATTTATGTGTATATGTTTATATTTGTAACAACGCGGATATGTTCTTTTTGTCTAATGCTGAAATTTCTAATTGTTTGACCTATACTATAGACTGAATTATAATGTGAACTTAATTTATATATACCTGGTTTTAGCAAATCATTAATTTTTTCTTTAGCATTGAAAAGAGTGTATACACTATTTATATTTGTTTTAAAAATGACTTTATATTTATTTGCATTGTTTATCATTTTAGCTATAATGTTTCTAAAATATTACCAAAATATGGAATTGAAACGTATTTTAATGTGTTATTAGTCAATAATAGAATAAACTTTTTGAATAGCTAGTTTATAATTTTTCTTTATAATTATCGTGTCAATAACTGTAGTGTTATAACCATTGATTTAGATAAAAATAATTTTAATAGAAATTTCGATTATTAAACAAATTGCATACAGCAATGGTTATAACACTACAATTATTGACACGATAATTAAAAAGAAAAATTATAAATTAGCTATTCAAAAAGTTTATTCTATTAATGACTCTAATAAATCATTAAAATACGTTTCAATTCCATATTTTGGTAATATTTCAGAAAAGATTGCTAAATATAAATAATACAAATAAATATAGTCATTTTTAAAACAAATAAAAATATTTTATACTCTCTTTTCAATGCTAAAGACAAAACTAATTATTTGCTAAAATCAGGTATTTATAAATTAAAACGTTCACATTGTAATTCAGTCTATAGTATAGGTAAAACAATTAGAAATTTCAGTATTAGACAAAAAGAACATATCCGTTGTTACAAATATAAACATAAATCAAATTACGCTAAACATTTATTAGAACAAACTCACACATTGACATCTAATAATACAGTTAAATTTTTACACTTTTCTGATAACAATTCAAAATTAAATATTTTGGAAACTTTCAAAATTTATAAACACACAAGAAACAATATACCTTTAATGAATGAGCAAATGGAGCTCTTAGATTCTCCTTTATTAGCAATTTTGGAATATAAGATACCGCAAATGGAATCAAGTATATAAATCATTGTTCATTTATTATGAAATATCTTATATTCCTTTCTTTTTATATACCTTACCAAATTATATATAACCTATTTTTTGCTTAATACTAACCACATACTAGGGAATTGCACTCAATGCACCGTAGCACCACAGCGGTCTGCCGTTCAAATCGAAATCGGCCAACAATCAACTTCCTTCTACAGAACGAACATGTATCTAAACAATTAAAATATATTTTAATTGTACAACCAGAATGCAATGTAATATAATAAACCGTAGTAATAATTAAAAAAAAATAACTCACTCCGCTTGAGTGTAGCCTGCTCATACATTCGCACCCCACAGTTCAAACAGAACCGATCCGGATTCTATGAATATAACAAAAAAAAGTATTTAAAAAAGTTTCTGCAACTTTCAAAGAAAATAGGCCTATCTATACGGTTCATTTTAACACCTATACAAATTCCTACATTAATTACGTGATTATACGTTTTGGTGTTATATTTTTTTTATACTATTTGTTACCAATTTGTTATACCAACAAGGAAAGACAAGAAAATTTTTTAAGCCGTAAAGTAAAGATTATTTTTGAGGCTTACCTGGTCACTCTTTCACTGATTCACATTGTGTTGCACCTCATAGCCTGTTGGCTTCTCACCTACTCTTTGTTTTAAACAAACGCTCTGGTTTTACAAATTTCCTGCCGCTTTTACCAATACAGATACCTGTAATTTGTAATCAAAGTTCAAAGCCGGACTTAAAAATTATTACTCAAAATTGGTTAATTTTATTAAATTGTACATATTATTACTCTTTCATACATTTGTTAATTTTTATTAGTACTTATATACCGTGTGTCCCTGGGAAGACGGAACATAGGGATCTTATAATGCTAATTTTTTAAAATGATCCACGAGTGTTTTGAAGCATTCGTCTTGAAACAATTACACGAATGTCACCGATCGTTAACGATTTCCACGCCGATCATGTATGATCGTCTCCAGATCAACATTTTTGTTTTGTGTTTTAAATGTCAATTTACTAAAACTAAAGACAATTAAAGGTTATGTTCATGTTAATTTTTTTTTTAAATGGGGTCCTACCTTAACTGAAGTACAGTTTAGAGCTGACAATCAGTAATCCCAGTTAAATTACATGTGAAATGTGAAAATCTACTTTAATAGGATGATCTTGATGTATGAACCGAAGAATTTGATGCGACAATCAGCTTTATGATGAAACATGCTACAATGCTAATTGCATGACTGTATTAAGATGAAATCAAAGAAAAGGCGAATATTAATATCAGTTAAGTGTGTACGAATATGAAATCTTTATTTCTACGGAAATTTAATGTGATCAAATAATTGTTACATTAAAAGTATTTGATTTTTAAGGAGCCGAATTCTTGCATACCACAAAGGAAAGTTTTCTAACACAGGTCCACAGCATTATTTTATGTACCTACTAGTATAATTTTCGTAATCTCATTTTCAGTTGCTAAGAATGCGTAACTTGTGAAAAGCCTTAATTGTTCACCTAATCCATCATAATCTGAAAATGATCTTAGAACCATAACGTCAACTGCAAACAAATTATTTTGTATTTATTACCTTTTTAATGCTACTCAGTCTCATTTAATTTAATTAAAACACTTTCTACATTTACATGAACCAATTAGAGCAAATAATTAATATTTTTATTTCTAATTTATTTTCAAGAGCGCGGCTGTCAATTCGTATTGTAAATAATTGTTGAATCGGTTTTTAGTATAATGCACGTGCGTATTACACTGTATTAGCAAGCAAGTTAAACAGCTTATATAACGACGTCGACGCTTCCACCAAATAGAAATTCAAAGCACTCGTGGATCATTTTAAAAAATTATCATTGTAAGATCCCTATGTTCCGTCTTCCCAGGGACACACGGGATATAAACCGTTCATTTTGTTAATTTCAGTCACCTTGAACAAGTGTTCAACCCTCGTGTAAATATTCCTGTAAATAAATTTGCTATTTAGATCCGTAGATTTCCTTCTCAATAGTTCAACGAACCCTGGGTACTCCCGAGCTATCCCTGACACAAATAAATTCTGGGACACCTTCTCCATAAGCTAGGGGAGCTAAGTCGTTGCAGTACTACATACACACCTGTTCGATATCCAAGAAGTTTCTCTGCAAACCGTACAAACTGACGTCTCCAAGAAGTTGATGACCTTTATACACTGGCAAACCCTTCAACACAATATGTATTATTACAGTCTGTTATTAATAATAATAAACACGCAACTTACCATTTCCTAGTATTTATTAATAAAAAGCAAAAAAAAAATTATAGATTAAACTGAAAGAAAAATGGTTAATCCAAGTAGTTATTACTTATTACAATATTAAAGAATAGCAAACAAAAAATAGTTAATCCAAGTACCTACTTATTAATTAAAATATAAAAAGGTAACCTAATTAGTTTGTTGATATTTTTTATTATTATCTTTTTATATCCCAATCTATAGTGGGTTTGCCACGAACTGAACACAGACGCAAATAATAAAAAGGGGGAATTCCAAAAAACTACAGTTTGGCCGCTCGGGGTTGAGAAAACTCAAGCACCCCCAATCGCTTACACTCGCGTTCAGTCGTGCCGGTCGGTAGCATTTCTGTGCAGAATCTGGACGTTGTATAATATTATAAGACGCGTTCGCAAATTGATAATTTTATTATTTACATGTACATATTTACAAATTACACATGGTAATCAGGTAAAAGTTATTTATTAATCTCAACACATGCACCAAATTCATCTTCATCCGAGCTGCAACTAAATCCGAAATCGCTACTGTCACATCCTAGTTTAATAATTAAGGAATCTGTTACAATATCGCGATTTATGTTATTGTCTGGTATTTCATCGACTTCCATACTACCGAAGTTAAATTTTCGCTTCACGTCGAAGCACCAGTTAAGTCGGTTTGATCTTCATCTGGAATATCATGATCATCTATCCAGGCACATTCATTGTAGTCTAGTTCAGGTTTGTTCTTAGTTTTGAGCATCGTCATTTGAATATATGAATCTTGACGATCAACTGACATGTACATTTCATCTTCTAAATCATCGCCAATATCGTAGATTCCTTGCTCTATCTCATTGAGTGCGCAATCAGCGTACTGTCGGCGGTATATACTTTCAATATCGCAACCCAATTCATTGCACGCAGCAATGAAATGTTTCGAAGCTCTCCATTCTTCATAAAATATGCACAGGACTAGTTCGTCGTCTGTTCGAATGGTATTACGCAATAGCGTTTTTTCGTAGTTAGTAACGGCTCTGTCCATAACGGACGGTAAGATTTACCAGTAGTAAGCAAAAGTACTAAACGTGTTATTAAAACACTAGCGGTATACCGTTTACTATTTATACAAATATTAAAAGATAAAATCTGTATAGTTGGCGGGTCTGACATCAGGATCCCTAAAATCGATGGTTTCACCAAGTCCTGATGTTGTGGTTGTTTTGGTGATTATATCGAGGCCATCGTGATTCTTAGCAGGCCCTACCACTCTGCGGTGACGTCACAACAGTGGTCCTACGTATCGCCAGTACAGTATATGCTCGTATGGACCATTAACGTAACAAGTATGGAGACATCGATTTTCCGTCGTTAATATTCATTTTATAAAAAAATGCTCGAAACAAAAGTTGTTTATGACATTTTTAACTACATATTGATATTCACGAAAAAACATTTTCTTCAATTGTTATTGAGTTGCGAGTTTACGCTTTCCTTTATAGAATATGTTGCTTATTGGAACTACCAATATCTGCTTGATTTTGTACAGAAAAACCAGATAAATGGGAACACAAGATAATAAAATAATAAAAAGAAATGCCGATAATGTTTATATATATTATGAAATAATTATTAAATATTATAACATTTATATTGCATTATTTAGACACACCAGCAGTTTTGAAAACTTCTACTTTTCTTTTTTTATTCTTTTTGAAAGAATCGCATTTGAGTTTTCTGTAATTATTTAACAACACATTACAAAAACTTGAAAGACATTTACATACTAACTTTTTGTAAGTAATTCCACAGTCACAAATAAAATGTAAATCAATCAGTTTCTGAATTTCGATTTGTTCTATCGCTAGCCCTAATAGAAATGTTTTATGACTACCTGCATAATCTAAAAATGATTTTTCATGTGTGTCATCAATTAACACCTGAAATATTTGATAAGTTAAAACTAACATGTTTACTAATAAATCTTTAGGCCATTTTAATCCACCTCTGTCTATACAATTTAAATATGAGAATTTATCTGTATCAATATCACCCAATAGTTCAACATCCATCTGACGATCGTACATTAATAGACTGTGGCATTTTTCACATGAATTAGACCTGTTTACTTTATGTACTATGTATCCCGCTAAATAAATTAATACTTTGTTGGCATCAGCACTAATATTAACACTACTCGATAGGTTAATTATTTCGGGTTCAAACAGATCTTCAAAAGAAACTGTATCTGCTTCTGTTTCATCATCACAGTTTCCGCAGCTTTCTAAAAATTCTTTTAATGTTCCAGCGCCAAAGAGTGAAGAAATAGTCTTAACTGCACTAATAATTTTTAATTTTTTTTCTGATTCTAATATTTGTTTTACTGATATATGGTAATTTCCACCGCTCATTTGACGATACTGGCCAAATCTCGCTTCTAAATTATCCGTTTGAAACTTGCCAAGTAACACATACTTAAAATTATGGGTTTCCAGAAGATATTCTGAAATATAACGTAAAGTGGTCGAAGTATGCTCTAATGCAAATTGCGTTTCCCTTGTTAATTTTCCGTAGCGTTTATGAGGTTTTCCCAAATAAGGTTCCCGAAGATCATTCCAGTTTTTTAGAAATATTACAAAATTTGTGAGATACTGTAAATTATGGTGTTCCATCTGGTTAATAGGGTCACTGAATTTATCCCTGATATTTCCCTTTTAATCGATGTTTAACATTCACTATCTTCCACCAAGTTGTTATGATTTTTAAAAGTTTTATGGTACCATCCATGTTAACTTATTTTTAGTAGAATATTCTTTTAGTGCAGCTATGTTCTTTTCATCAAAAAAACATACAGCGTGCCTGACATTTTGTTTTTCCATTGAATTGGGATATAAAACTTTTCGTGATAGTGCTGGTGCTAGTTTTAAAGTACTTTTTTGTTCATTGTAATACAGTGTTTTTAGGTCGCTTACTTTGCCGATAGTGTAATTTTCATCTTTGGTATCTGCAACATATTCTGACGCATCATGGTTAGTTTCCTCTCCTAATATGGCAAAAATGTTATTGTAATTAGAAGAATAATAGAAACTTTGCTGAGGATCCTTTTGATTTATCCAGTTATTTCTTATTGATTTTAACAAGTGAACTGAATCGTACAGAAGGAAAATTGGAGATCCTTTTTCATACGGATTTTCAAACGAAGATGCTATATTGCCGCCACATAATTTTCCAAACATTTTTCCGTTTACAGCATTATTATCCGAAATTATGGAAATAATTTTGTAACCAATTTCAGTTAGTGCTTTTACCACGTTTAGAGTTAAATCAAATAATATGTTGCAATCTAAAGTATGTATAGGATATAAGGCTACTACATCTTTATTTTTTGACAACAAGCTCGAAATCATAAATGTTTGTACGGTTGTTGCCTGAGATTACGGGCATTTGTTTCTTGGTACCTTTGATTCTATTTTGTCAATACTAATACCATTAAACCATGTTTAACATTTGTTAAGAATGTGTTTATTAAACATTAAATAATTTATTTCTCGAAAATTTTCTTATGTAAGGTATCAACATTTTTATACTGTTATTTAAGTAATTAAAAGATGTATCAAAAACGCGAAAAAAAATGGGGGTTGACATTTAAAAAAAATACTGATGACGTCATCACTTACAAACAAATGAAGGTCGGAAAATTATTTTGACATTCCAATGTGTATTTTTAAAAAAGAAAATTGACGTGTTCCGGGATTTTTAGAAAAAAAACATTCATTTCGATTTTATTTGGTATGTTCCATACTTTTGGTGCTCACTATTATAAACCAATAGGTTTAAGAATTTTTTAAAAATTATCCAATCCCGGTGGTGTTTCTCGGATATACCTTCTTGGTGCATCGGTATATTCGATTTGGTGTTTCGGCTTCCTATTGGCTGTGATACGATGGTATCTGTAGCAACCGTACATTACAATAATTGATTATTTTTTTTATAAAATAATTTAACAAACGTCAGACTGACATTTTGAGCAAAATTAGTTTTAAAATTCTTGACAAATATCATTCGATCACTTCCGTATATTCTAAATACTTTTCTCTTTTTCTATTCTTACCATTAGGAAATAACCCTCCAGCAAGCTCTCGGGATGTTTCCATCGCAACATCAATTTGGAATAGAAATTGCGAAAAGTACATCCGAATATACGAAAGCGCTTTTATGATATTACTACTGATTATACTAATAATGGAACACATAAATTACGTTGATGGACAACAAGAAACTCAAAAAAATTAAAAAAAAAACATTCTAAATACTATATTCGTAGATACAATATTTGGTTATAAACTTAGTATAGACTTAAGAGTCAAAAAGTAAACAACATTCTAAACATATTCATACATATTTTGGTATAAACTAAAAATAAGCAGCTATATATTCATTTACAACTACGGTTATAAAAATTATAGGTAAATAATGCTATGAACTTTAAGTACTTACAAAATTAAATAAATGCATGGACATTATGAGTTTCGTTCCTACTAATCATTCTTACTTTTTGACCTAAATCATCATAATTCTCCTACACACTATAATTTCTGCGACACAAACAATAATGATGACCTATTTTATCTGTAGTATTTGAATATAATTTCTGCGACACAAACAATAATGATGACCTATTTTATCTGTAGTATTTGAATTTGAATCTGAATTCCACTTTCTAGCAATACCACATTTTCACATTGGACGAAAATAGTCTTATCATTTCGCCACTCAAAATTACAGTTGCTACATTTGTATGTTTCAACACTTTCAAGTCTTTTAGAAACTTTTGCAAATTAGTAAAGTGCCATTCATTGGTATGTTTGTTGTACAGAGCTTACGATTTATCAAAGTCAATATTTCTATTTTACATTGTCTCAAATTCTCTGGAGATAGAGCTGCCATGTCCTCCTCCAAACTTTCTAAAAATAATTGGAGGCCTAAATGTAAACGTGTCCATCATAGAGAGAAGAATAATTTTAATTGGTTAAAATAAAATTGCTATTTTAACCGGTAAAGTTTTTTATGTGAGAAAGACATCCAGTGTTTTATTCAATTAAAATTGGAGGCCTGATTTGCCCGATGGTTTCGGGGTCTTTGCCAATTTCAATTATAGATAATCACAATTTCTCATCTACTTGGCTTACATTCCTTTTTTTGGTTGGGTGTGTTGGAGTACCAGCAGAACATCTCGATGATTGTGATGAGAGATCACCGTCGTCTTAAGTTGTCAACCGGCTGGGTATCATTGACGGTGACACTAAACGTTGTGACACACATTGACACTAAAATCAGGTAACGTACATACATACCGGGTGTCTGCTTAAGGATGAGGACCGGCGATATCTACTGATCCCTTTATCGTAGAGCTTTGGGAAAAAAGTTTTTATGACAAAAGCTGCCAAGATAAATTTACTGAAAATAATTTTAAGTCCGTAAATTGACCGGAAGGGGGCGCAACTATCAGGGTCAACTAGAAAATCGGGCATTTCAACCAAATTTTGACGGATAAGGTAGGTCGAAATTATATTTACTAAAATCTTCTGACAATTTCACACAATTTTGATCAGACATTTAGTACCCTAGCGCCCTTAATAAATAAGGGCACGAGGAAGGGGGGCATTTCTCCACAATAAAATGGCGATAACTTCGGTTTCCCTGAACCAAATCGAACAAACTTGAGCTCGTTGGAAAGAGCCTTTCGAGATAATTCAGAATTCAGGTTTGATATAATTATTTTGTCCTTCGGACAAACATTAATGGGCGCTGTTTTAAAATTTGACAAATTTATTGATTTTTCTTTAAATTTGTAGATGAGACGGTATGATTATTATAGCTCGACTAAATAGTGAATCAAATAAGGAAGACAATTGCGCAAACCGGATATCGATATCTTTTTCCAATCCAAAGTTATGGTCAAAATACGGGTTCAAGAGAAGGCCGGCACCTAAGAGAAACAAATAAAAACTTAGAGAAATGTCGCTTACACTCACTTCCCGAATAACGAAACTGTAAAACTGGAAAACCAAAAAAAATCGCCTGGTTCGCACTGTTCACAGTTAAATGCCTGTAGATACCTCGAAAAGTTTCTAGAAACTGATAGATTTTTCGAAAACTTGATACCTTCTAAATTTCCCCAAAGTTGTTAGGGCAGTACAAGGAGGCGGCATTCGAAAATGTAATTGCTCAGTTTAAAAAACACTATTTTGTATGCAAAAAGCCATTACCCAGTGTACCCAACCCGGGAGGGTCGGCGCGTGGGGTAAGCGTAGTAAATATTTCGAAATGAATTAGGCTTTCTCATGCCTATTTTTAAATGAAAAATTCCGGTGCATTAAAAAGTTTTAATAAAAAAGTGAAGAGGGGTTGCAAGATGATACGCTGCAGCTCCCTCTGCCACGCGACTGCTCGGCTCGTGACCCACGGGCCCCACTCCTGCTCCGGAATCACGCGGATCATCCTGCGTGCCTTTAAAAAGTCCTCCAACGACGTCGACTGAAACACACAGGCAACGAGTGCCGTTGTTAATAGTAATTTTTACGCTAGACGGTCGGTCGGTAGCACGAATAATACTAGTATAATCAGAATAGCGTTGCAGTTATGTTATGTAGTGAGAGGCTTACCTCGAGTTCGTCAATCAGATCCCGAAAATGTTCCATGTTGCTGAAATCTACCACGAATTCGACTCTCAGACACGGGGCCCGCACCAAGCAATCTACGAGCGCTTCGTAACAACTTAACTTTCGCAACCCTTGCTCCCGCAGTCCCTCCTCTAAGCCGAGACGAATCCCGCGGAAATCCCCCATAAGGGGCAGACACAGCAGGGGGAGAAAGTCCTTCGCCTCCTTGATTAAATGATAATGGGTCTCGTACGCCTGGGTGTAGGAGACGTCGAGGCCGCCGATGCTGTAACTGTCTCTGTAACATAGAAACATATAGAACATTCAGAAAAAGAAACAAACGCCGAGAGAAAACACCTACGTCTAGTTAAAATAGGCGAAATTCGCCCGGTCGTAGGGCGAGTAATACTTGGTGCGTGTATCCGTAAAGACCGCGGATACCAGAGGCATCCCGGTGCCGGCGAAGTGCGTTATCCCTACGTGCAGCTGCATGGCGAGAACGTCATGGTCACGTGCCGGGTTGAGGTACCCGGAGCAGAGCTCGCTGGTCCGGGGAAGCGTGGCGAACAGGCCGTGCTGGGCTCTATAAAAGTAATATTCGCAACCCTGGTCGTCTAGGTTTAATGTAACCACGTGTCGGTCCACGTGACTAGCCCAGGTCGCTCAATCCTCCTCGAACACGTGGGCTCGCTTGCTAGTCAAAAATAAAGCACTTCCTCCGCTCGGGTTGACGTAGGTCCTCGTCTTCGTGCTCAAAGGAAGTTCCTTTACCGCGCCCAGGACCGCCTGTTCGATGAACCGGGAGCGAAGCCTAAAAAATAATATCTATACATTAGCGAGCAGCCGGAGAGCGTTCGACGAAACAAAGTAACTTACACTTTGATGTTCGACAGTTGGTTGTTGGAACGGTTGACGAGGACACTCACGTGCAGCATGTCAAGCGGAAAACAGTACCGCATTTTTTGTCGCGCCCCAGGTATGCGTAAGACCATCTTGTGATTCTTCTCCAGCTGGACGCCACGTTTGTCGTAGGTGTTCAGCAAAGGGCGGCGCGAAAGCCGAAAGGAAGCTGCAGACACAACGAAGTTAGGTAGCATTTTTTTTTAACTTTATTTATTAATTTGAACACATAAGAAATACAAATATAAGTGAATGGACCCAAATTAAAATTATTATATATTATAAGTAATACAAAATAAAGCACAGAAACAACTTAAAAGTTGAAAATTTTTATTTGTATGGAAAATTTCGAAACAGGGTGTAACGCATAGAGGAGCTTCACACGGTAGACACTGATAGGACGTTTCATGCCTCTTCTTCTTGGCAGAACATACTACACATCTGGGAAACAACTTAATAAAGCACAAAGCCGGAAATACTAGCTTTGCAGAAAAAATGAAGTTCGGAACAGGTGAAAGAACGCTGTTTTATACAAATCAGCAAACTAAGAAAACTGAGTAAATGAAAATAAGTTTAGATGCAAGCTTAAGGAAACGTGTATCTATAAAATAATTAAAAGTACTTCAATACTTCCTTCCATTTTAACTTACGCATAATCTTTCAAAAGACAAAACTTCAGTTACGTGTAAGTAATCACGAAAGTAAGATCGGCCGTAACTCGGGAGAAATATTTGATAAGTGTTTTAAAATTAATTGAATGTGTTGTTCTTTGAAAAATTAGTTCTGCAGAGTATTTTAAAAATCAATTTTTTAGTCTCGTTTAAATATAATATTGCAAGCTTCTGTCAATACATCAGAATACATCGAAAGGTCAGAATATCGTTTTTGTTATTATTTATAATTTGATTCTGTAAGGGTAAATCGAGATTAGATTCATTAAATAATATTTTATTTTATTTTCTGAATAATTTATTCAATCTTAAATTGAATTGTTAGTATTTTAGTTTCATTATTTTAATTTCATTAGTAAAATTACATTTTTGTGTCTACGTTACGCTAAGTTCCGGGCCTATTGTTAGTTCCCAAGTTGGTTTTGTTATGAATAATTTTTATTCTTATTAATATATTCATTTATTCCTCAATTTAGTTTTTATTTTTTTTTCAGTCAGTTCAATTTACTACGTTAGTAACTCACCGGGGTACTGGTATCTTCTAGCTACCATTTTCCTTCAACCACAAGTACCAGGCACCCTCGACGAGTGTTACAAATTACCTCTTAAACTGCTAATAATAGGGCGGATCCACCCAATACTGTTGTCTTCCAAGAGGAACTCATCACCATCTTTATTTGCTGGTGCTTTTGTTTTTTTCGTAAGGGTCCCTCGTCAGACTCGGAAGAACCTTCAGTTTCAAATGCCGATGTGTACAATGCTCGTTTGATATAAGCTTTCGCCTGCTCTATATCTAAAATAATAAAACTTTATAATTTGACTTACCTTCTCTACACTAAAACCACCACGTTGGCACTTTCTAAACTTTGGAGACAAACCACAAACGATATAAACTGATACGTAGTCAAAAGTGAACAACTGAAAGTGGTCACTGTACGAAGATAATGAGTAACCTGGGAAAGTACAGGGTTGTTTCTATGACGTTGTTTCTAAGAATGCACTACGTGAAGAAGGGTTAAGTTACTTAAGGTACCAAATTTTAGTTTTCACTTTTTCGTAATATGCTCTGGAAGAATCTTATTTCTACAATTATATGGTGACTTCCTATGTAACTTCCTTTTGCAGTTAATTTCTCAACCCAATAATTACTTTTAAATTCGAAATTTACATTTGGGAAACAATTAAAGATTTATTTCGGCTTTTAGTAAATATCTTAAAAATATTCCCTAAATTTATACTTATATATACTTATATTGTAATACTGCTACACCAATATCATTCTACTAAATATTTGCAATGTACCTATATTACTGGAAAATCAAATGGAAATATACTGCAAATATTCCGGATGTATTTTTAATAAATATTAGTTATATCTATGTTCGTAATATATTCCCAATATCCAGTTAATCTGAGAATCACATATTACTATTAGCTCTTTGTTAATTATTTTCCAAATATCTTGTATGTGTTGTTGATATATATTTGTTTTGGAATATACCATAAATATCAAACTAATATTTCATATAGGGTCAAGTGAGGCAATAATGAGACTTTTTTTAAATCTTTTCAATTTGGACCCTTTAAAAAAATGTTTCTTGAAAAGCAAAAATACTCACCATGTGAAAAACTAGAGTTAGAACGTTGTTAATATATTAAATTTCATGTAAAAGTAATGCACAGCAACGGGCAACAGAAAATCGTGTCTCATTTTTACCCACCCCATAGGGTACAATAATGAGACATGGCTGGGGCAATAAAAAGACACATTTAAAACTCACGTTATTTGGATAATAAATACTGCTGGGCAAAACTGAGACATTTCGGTTAAAAAATAAGACGGTGTTTATTTATTTTTAAATGATTTTAATCAAAAATATGCAAAAGTTATATTAAAAAAAGCGAAAATAAAATTAATAATAACATTTTTGAGAAACGCAAAGATAGAAATGTTAAACTATGATACACTGTATGCAGATAAATCTATGGGAAACACAAACGAATTTTTAGTACGTATTAGCATTTTTCTACCAATGTTACTTCCACGGCAGATTGGAGCGCCTATAGGTACGAACATAAATTATTATTGTGTGTATAACATTGCCTAGTTTGTGAGTACGAAATAGGCCACCAAAATCAGTTCTTGGTATATTAACCTCACCGTATTGTTTAATATAATAAAACTATACGTACTGATAAGAGAGTGTCCAAATGTGGCTTTTCGTTCTCTTCCTTCTCAGGCAATTTAAATTTCTTTGCCTCGACGTTCTGAAAAATCAAAACAACATGAAATCTATAGAAACGAAGTAGGTATCACTTGTCATCAGTTATTGCCGTCGGGGTTAGATTCCATATCCTTACGTACAAATTCTATACTTACATAAGGGTATGGAATCCCAGATGACAATAACTTATTAAAATGTTGTTAAAACAGCGGTGAATATTTAAACTTACCAAAGTATGGTGTACTAGTTCTTGCAACCTCCTTTTTCGGCGTGCAATAGCCTCGGCTCTATTGGCACCTATTTTTTGTTGTGTGCTCACAATTGCCGCCATTGACCTGTGGATCGTATTCCCACAGGCTTCGCAGTATTTCTGCATATCTAGAAAGAAACAGATAATGAAATTCCATTGAAGTGTTCGGTTTATATTAGATCGGTTGCATAACATACAGGCGTTTGTCATGTCATCCGACGCTTCTAATAATGTACGTTGCAATTGAGATCTATATTGGTTGGCTTCAAGCGATGCGTCTATTGTCTGCTTCTTCAGAACACTAAGGGCGTAAAAAATTATGAATACGCCACAATTATATCCGTCTTGCTGTCGTGGGTATTTGTCAATCTGCGCTGCCCATCCTCGTACTGGTATAGTTGGTCGCCCTTGAGACACAGCCTTAGGATTATACCTCTTCGCAAATGCAATAAACTTGTTTAGATGCAAATCGGTGGCATGCGTGTCCTTTGAATGAGTACTGGCGGGGCCATCGTGATAACTAACGGGCCGGACACTCGGCGAGAAAGTGGAAGGGACGGAGGCTTAAGTTGCAGTAGCGTGCACAGCATGTAGTACGTAATTTCTTATAAATGAAAATATATTATAGGATATTTTAATGTTTTATTGTGACTATAATAAAATTATTAAACATATAAAAGTGAGAAGTACCACTGTTCTTACCACTAAAATAAAATAATACATGCATTGTGGTACAATAAAATATAAGAAACATTAATTTTTATATGATAATCAGAATCACTGTTTATAGGTATTCAGCTTTCGTTTTTTCACTTTAACTTGTTCATCATTTTTGCTTTTTCTAAAATTGTTTAATAGTATATTTGAAAATATTACAGCGCAATTTGTTAATACGTAATTTTTGGTTTCGCAGATACAATCTTTTTCAAAAATCACAGTTTTAAAGTGATCAGAACTTAGTTTACATAACACTGCTCTTTGATTGTTAGAAACTAAAAATATGTCTTCATATATTTCGCTGATTAGCACTTGAAATAGTTTATACATAGAAACTAGAATATCAACTAAAAATTCTGTTGGGATTTTTAATCCTCCCCGGTCTATATTCCTGAGATAAAGTTGCGTTTCTTCGTTAACATCGAATTCGAGATTTCGGTCATATGTTAAACATTTTAAGCATGCATTACAGGAAATTCTTGATTTTAAGCTGTTAGCTATATATCCACCTATATAAATCAACACCATATATTCACTTTTTGAAATTTCCACAGCGTCTGTATGTCTATCTATATCTTCAAATGTCCGGTTAATGTATTCATCGTCATAATCGAAAAAATGTATTTCATTTACATCTGAGAACAAGTTTTTTATCTGAAATTCTCCACTCCTAGCGGACTTCAGTTTTAATAAACTTACAAGTTTTATTTTCTTTTCAGACTCCAAAATTTGTGTTACAGATACATGGTAATTTCCACCGCTCATTTGTCTGTATTGTCCGAATCTAGCTTCTAACGGATCGGTCTGAAATTTTCCCAATAAAACAGTGGAATTTCAGTTCATTTAATAAATAATTACACATTGATATGATAGTTTCACATGTGTGTAAAAGTGCATGATGTGTCTGTTTCGTTAATTTTCCATGACGCTTACCCGTATTTTTAATTTCCATGGTATCCCATTTCTTTAACCACAAGACGAGATTCTTTAAAAACAGTAAATTTTTGTCGTCCGATCTACGTATAGGATCGCAGAATGGATCTCTCAGATGTTTTCCTTTCCATTGACTTTGACAATTCATAACTTTCCACCAAGAGGCTACAATTTCCAAAAACATAATTGTACCATCAGCTTGTATGTTTAAATCATTTTGTAATGTTCTTAAAGCAGATATATTTTTTTCATCAAAGAATCGGGTACAGAGTAGTACATTTTGCCTTTGTATGCCGACAGGGTTTAAAACGTTTTTGGTTAAGTTCGGAGCCATTTTTATTATTTTTGACTGTTCACAATAATACAGCGATCGTAGATGGCTAACTTGAGCAAAAATTTGTTTTTCTGCATATTCTGCTTCAACTGCAGTGACATTTTCATTTATTTTGTATGGCGGGATACAAAGAGTTTGCTCGCAGTCTGTTTGATTAATCCAATTGTTTCTTAGATTCTTTAGTAAATGGACACTGTCAAATAATAAAAAAATTGGAGTATTGGTAGTTTTATTCATAAATATACTGTTACGGTACTTTCCCTTATTTAGTACACGTAGGGGAGAGTGGGGCAGATTCAACCAATTTTGACAAAATTCAATAAAATGTGGTCACAACAAAATATTAGCAGTTTCTTGTGAATGGGCAGTAAACATTACACCTTTGTACTGAAAATCCATATATAAAGATTTCTCTGAAATATATAAGAGTGGAACATATTGTTTATTTAAAAAAACTTCACAATCGGTTGAATGTTCCCCACCAGCGGGGCACTTTCAGCCACATGGTGGGGTAGTTTCAACCATAGGTGTAATAAATAAAGTAACAAGTATTTAAGTTTATTCTAAAGCCATATAATATATTTAAACATTGCAGTATGTTAAAATAAAATAAAAATAGTTTAAATTCATAACTCTGCAGTCATCCAACCACTTTGACTACCCAGAGCAATGCTTGACGTAGGTGCGTTAATTAAATAGTCATCAGGACGGCGGGTTCGTGGAAACACATATACAGGGGGTACTGTAGAGTCTATTGCGTTGATATCCCCACAAATGTAGTCAATTCACCCCGTTCGGCTGACGCAGCCAAGCTTACTTGCTTTTTGCCTTTTGTAGACACTATTTTGACTGGTTTCAAGACAGTCGTGACACCGGTCTCATCTAAGTTATATATGCGCTCGGCCGTAAAATTATATTTCTTTATAACTGAAATATAATTATCAAAAAATTTAGAAACACTTTTTTTATTAAAACCTGTTGATCTTGCCAGGCTGGTGCTTTCAGGTTTTCTTAATGAAATCTGGTGTTTACGCCTTTTCATAAAGCATAACAACCAGTCTTTTCCGGCTTTCAGATTGTCATGCCACTTATTAGGAAATTTACAATCAGGAAGAATACGCGCGTAATCAAAAGCCAAAACCCTTATCTGTTTATATGTTAATCCATAGTTCATGTTAGAACATGTTTTAGTATATTTAACTAATTCAGATTCTTGAGCATTGGTAAAAACCTGCGCAACTGTATATTTGCTTGAATAAGCAGGACCATCATCCTCTGTTTCACTTTCATTGCCAGAATCATTATTACTATAATATAGTCTTCTTAATCTTTCTGGAGAGTACTTTTTTTTTAGTTTAGCTATTCTAGAATGTAGTGTTCCACGACTTATGTTGAACATTCTTTCAGCTACTCTCTCCGACGTATTATGTTCTAAAACTTCCCGAATTGCTTGTTTCATATTGTTTTCATCTATCGCTGATCGAATGGTTTTATTTTTATAATTTCGAACCATCTAAAATATAATTGGATTTACTTTGGAAGCAGGTAAAGAATGGGGCAGATTCAACCGCTGGTTGAAAGTGCCCCATCCGTTAGTGGTTGAATGTGCCCCACCCTACAGAATTTAAAATAATCATGTGTGATACCAACACTTCTAATTTTAAGATTAGAATAGGTTCTCAATATTAGTGAGTAATGATTTTGAAAACAAATGACTAGTATCGCATTTCGATTAAACTAAAATAGTGCCCAATAACTACAAATGATATGCTGCTAAAATCTTACCGCAAATCCTCAATTTTCAGACTTTCTGCTATAAATACACAATAACAAACAACATTAGTCACCAAGTTACACTAGAATGGTCGCTTGGTAAGTTAGAGTGTCACTTATTTTTTACAGGCGCTAAATTCAAATAATATAAAACTTGTAAGGGCTGGTTGAATGTTCCCCATGGTTGAATGTGCCCCACTCTCCCCTAAGCAAAAAGTGCTGACGGCTGTCTCAATGGAGATTGGGGTGGGTTATGAATTCGCGATATAAGGGCGGAACGATAACTTACACCGGGAGAGTTAAAAAGGGCGCCACCTATTTTTCTGATGGTCCTAAGACTTTGGAGGTAAAAATAGGAAAATCCTCTGGTGTGTTTGTCAGCGTCGAGGTAAACAGTCTGACCCGTCCTGGATCCTGAAACAGAAAGTACCTAGGGCGGTTTGGGAGGAGGTCGTGAATTTACTCTTTGAAATAAAGAAACGGGATTGCTTAACAACTTGACTTTTAATAATTAAACGTAAATAACTGAAGGGTAACACAAATATATATATCTACATCAAATATTCACAAATTATAATACAAGAACATAATCAATCGAAGTAAACAGTCTTGGACTTGCCAAGACAATGGGGAATCGATTCGCCCAGGACTCACGCGTCCGAGTTCATATTTACGTGCTAAACTCTAGAATCTCGGAATCGCAGTCCTGCACAAGATTGGTAATAGTTCGATACTTAACTAAGATTTTAATGTTATACACATACAAAAGTGAGGTGGAATCTCCACCACCAAGGTGAGGATTCCACTACGGGAACTTGAATCTGAACGTCAAATGCTGGAGACCCTAGAGGGGTATTATTAAAAGTTCAGGTAATTCAATTCCTCCGGGTTCAACAGCTATAAGTATGATGAGTCTTACTCGAGGATATTTACGTTACTTAATAAGCGGGAAAGATAAGTCTTTAAAGCGACAACAATATGGCGGTACCTTATTTTTGATGAGGCTGTCAGATGGTTTACCTTTAGCACTATAATTTTAACACCAGAGGCCTTATCACTTTCACCTTTTTAAGGGTTGATGCGGGACGGAATCTTTTCCTTGAAACTCGACTGGGGCTTCCTAAGCTACGGGAACCGATGAAGGTGGCGGAAGCGTCGGTACGAGCTTCTTCTGGCGGGCGGGATTACTTCTTGAGTGTTGACTATTCGATAGACGATAATCACTTTACTTGAAAATGATGCATTTCCGGTACAGGAAGCCGTACGAAATATCTTAACGTTAGCACGACCTAATCTCGAATAACTTGAGAGTTCAGTGAGTCGCAAACACTTTATTTACGGTAAAATCTGATAGTTCACTTAGAGATAATCGGTAAACGAAACGTTAGCGGTATCAGACTATTCTTTAGCACCAATCGTAACGGGAGATGAAGCAGAGCTTCATTTTCTTCACAAACGGTAATGTTTCGAGACGATAAGCGGTACTTGGTCGTTCTTTAGGTCAAGACTCGTTGACAGATCGGGAATGACTTAGGCTCTCTCTCAAGAGTAGAGCATGCGTGACTTTTAGTTTTGGGGGACTGACTTTGAAAAGCGGGCAGCCGATTGGCTAACTGGTTTACAAGGGGTGTATACTCGTGGGTTTAAGGCCAGGGGTAACTTAATACTCTGTTTATCCATAAAGGAACAGACAGAAATCCGGGAACTGAAAGCGTATTTCAGCATTCTATCACGATTTAATGGCAAATGGCAAGGTTAACATTCAGTCATCAGACGAAATGCAAGGGGTAGCCTGTAACATGGACTGAGCCACATTCTTACAGGGTGACGTGTTGTACTGGCCCCAAGGGATATAACACCCCCCTTACGTGAAGAGAAATTCCCCGAAATTCTCTTGAGGCAAGAGAATCCCGAAGGGGACAGCGACAACGAGACGGAACGAAACCGAGAGCGGTAACGAGACGGTAAACGATAAGAGAGACGATAAACGAAACCGTAAACGAAACGGTAAACGAGACGATATCTTCTTACACAAGTGTAAATAAATCCTTGAAAGAAGATAAACTAGAAATGGAGAAGCATTATTGTGATGCTATGAACACGGAACGATAAACGAGACGGTAAACGGAACGGTATCGAGACGGTAAACAGGACGCTAAGCGAGAGCGATAGCGAGACGATAAACGAGACGGTAAGCGAGACGCTAAACGAGAACGATAGCGAGACGATAAACGAGACGGTAAGCGAGACGATAAGATTCCCAAAAGGGAAACGATTCCAAAACTTGCCGCGGCGCCGGGGCCCAAGCCGACGACACACGTCGAGCTGGAAAAAAAAGAAAACTGAACAAAGTCCAGTCGGGACGGGAGTCCTCATATTCTTTTATTAGAACGGAAATTCGGACGTGATGGCGTTACATCCCCGAACGGAAGGTAGTGACGCAAAATAACGACACGGAACCCGAAAGAAGGTCGAGAAGTAGATGATGTGATGGAATACCCACAACAGATCCCCAAAAGGGGAAAGCGAGAAACCGCGACTCGCCACGGCGCCGGGTCCTACGCCGACGACCGGGACGAGACGGAAAGAAAAGAAAACAAAAAAAAATTTATCCCCAAAAGGGAAAAGACGAAAACCGCAACTCGCCACGGCGCCGGGTCCCACGCCGACGACCGGGACGAGACGGAAAGAAGAAGAAAAGAACAACAACAAAAACATTCCCCGGAAGGGAAAAGGCGGAAACCGCAACTCGCCACGGCGCCGCCGGGTCCTACGCCGACGACCGCGACGAGACGGAAAAAAAGAAAAAACAACAAAAACAAAGTATTAGTCTAATCAGTACTAATAATACCTAAAACAATTGTTTTATACTCGATGTTATACATGTAATAACCGCCATAAGAGAATATAGTGCGAATAAATCTTTTCTCTAATAACAGCTAAAACATCCACTTTGTAATGTGTATGATTAGGCTTATAATGTTGAATACTCGGTATTATTATTTTAATTATCATCAGAAGATTAGTTAATACTCATAAATATTCTGTCTTATAATAGCTATAACACCATTTTGTAAGGTTTATAATACAGGTTTGGATCCTTAATAAAACATCTTATTCTTTCATATCTAAATTTTTATTGATTTTATAAAAATACAAAATTTCACAAAACAACACTAATATAATGGCACCCCATTTTACTTTTTTCAATAGGTAATACTTTAACTGTGAATATAATAATTGAAACTTATAATACAGTTAGTTGTCTTTTAATATCTGCCATAAGAGAATGAGTAGCAGTGTTAACATTATCAAAGGGGGTACTCTGTCGTATACCATTTTTTGAATAAATGTCCACACATGCGCCGACTGCGGGATATTTAGCGTTGAATGTGTGAAAGGCTTTATATGTTATGTCGAGCGCTTTAAGGGCAGTATCTACCTTGTATCTCAAAGTATCAATTACGACATACTAGTCTTCTACCCGATGAAATTCGCCGACACAAACTTTTCTTTTAGTAAATTTCCTTTCCTCTTTTCTATTTTCTCTTCTAGTTGGCCAATATTCTAAAATACGAGTAAAGTTAATATGTTTGGCCATAAACATGTCTCTGCAGTAACTAAACTCACTGTGATATTTAGCAGAAAATTTTCCTGGATTTCCAGCCTTGAGGGCCTCCCTGCTTTCTTCTTTGCCTTATTGTCACAAACAGTAACCGGCGTAAATAGTAGGGCGGTAAGTAAATCAGACCCAACAGGCACGCATCTATGAACATAATTGATATGATTTTACTGGTATTTTAATACCTTACGCGTGTAAACTATTTTAACTTTATTATCTAATGTTTTATTTACTATGTTGGCAATATCTTCGTATAATTCAGGGGTTTTAGTGTTTATACAATTGGTTAAATTTGGATTAATATAATTTTCTAATATATTTGATATTTCATTAATATAATTGTCTCTAGTTATATGTATTAAATGTCTTATCTTATCAAATGGTTTAATTATTTGTAAACTAGGTGTGCTATAAAAAGTAAAAATGAATTGATTTTTAAATTGATTCAAAGGTTTATCTGTTATTTCTAAACTTGATACTTAATATTCTCTTGTTGTGAATGTTGACTAACGTTTGATAATTGTTCTTTATTCTCAACTATGTTATTTACTTCTTTTTCAATTTGATTCCTAACTTCTGCTGGTTTGACTATAATATCTGATAATATTTTAATTTGTTTTGACGTTTTAGTAAGGGGTATAATTTCTGAATCTTTGTTACTCTTATTGCCTGATTCCGTTAATAGTTCGTTTATTTCATTAAAATCATCTGTGTCTCTGTAACTAATGTCACCGGGATTGTTAAATAAAGATAATAAACCATCTGTATTTTCTACTTCTAAAGGGTATGTTTCTATTCTGGATAAGAAATCTGCGTTATTATTTTGTTTTCCTTTCTTACACAGTATTTCGTATTCAAATTCTGACAGTTTCAGTTTCCAACGATTTAATTTTGAATTTGGTTCTTTTATATTAAATAACCATTGTAGTGCTTTGTGATCCGTAATTATATTAAATTTGTGTTCGTAAATATATCGAGGGCTTCATAACAATCATAACATAGGGGCGTATCAACGAAAACATTTCTGTAATTATTAACGCTAGGTATATAGTTGTGTTATGTTTTATTAAAGAGATGTTATCATGTAATCGAGCTAGCATAAAATATACAGGGTATTGTATTTAAAAAAAGTAAAATCACGTTCCTTCCGTTAAAACCGGAAGTCGGCCATTTTTGTGGGTGCGTCCAAACTACTCGCCACATAAATTTGAATAACTCTTATATGAAACTTTTTTTTCTATTATCAATAATAAACGAGCAAATCCACTCGCCCTAAAGTTACAATCAACCTGTATATATTTTGGCTTTAAAAAAGTATAGCACATATGTACAGTTAAAATTACTCATAACCATGATATTTAACTTTTATTTATATTTATTAAATTGGGATCGCAATTTATTCCCATGAAACAAAAGGACAACAATAAACAATAGGTACCTAGAAATGAACAAATGTCTATTTCGTTTTACTACTGTAGTACCTACTGTCACTAAAATCATATAAAATGAATTTCTCTAATAACGAGAAGGTTGATATGTTGGCGAGTTACTTTTTTTGTCAAAGAAATACAAGAGACTCGTTACAATGTTTAAGAAATACTTTCCGCAATAAGTGGATAGGGACACATGCACCTATTCAGTGGCCGCCGAGATCCCCCGACTTAACACCACTAGACTTTCTTTGGGGCCATGTAAAGGATATAATGTATAAGTCGAGATTCTGCAAAATAAAATCTATTACCGTGTTTTACATGAGATTGATAGAAGGAAATTGGTTCATCTAACGCGAAGTAAGTATACAGCGTCGACCAGAACTATGCGTGCTCCATGAGGGAAACTGTTTCGAACAGTACTTACGTACTGTACGTATTCAAATAGTTTTATTTGATAATTATTGTTTATTTTCTTTATTATTCCTGTTTGATTAGGTATTGGTTTGTGCCAGGCCAATATTGTGATCCCAATTTAATAAAAATAAATAAAAGTTAAATATCATGGTTATGAGTACCTACTTATGTAATTTTAATTGTACATATTGTGTGCTACACTTTTTTAAAGCCAAAATTATTTCCAATCCAAAAATTTAAAAAAATACAGGGTGTTCCATTTAAAAATAAAAAGTTGGCGCCTTTTCTCGCTAAACCAGAAATGCCATAAAAAATAAAATTTCGCTTTCTAAATGAGCATAAAAAATACTGAATCTTTTCTCATGTAACCAACTTTCCATTAAAACTTAGTTATTCTGGAGGCAAATTAAATTATTTAGTACCTACAAATGGAATAATTCAGGGTCAGCCAGCAAGCACACAGTACCTATCTTAGTACCCGCTAATAATCTCCTTAAGAGCCTTTTTACACGTCAGAGAATTACTCTGAAAATTATTGTGAAAGTTTTCACAATAATTTTCGGAGTAATTGTCTAACGTGTAAAAAGGCTCTAACCCTCCACGCGGTAGGTGTCCAATTAATACTACCGCATGTTGCAGGAACCCCTTTTTATTACCTCTAGTATTAATTACTAACAACAGCCTTCGAAGGCAGACTAACAATGCCTGCGATTTTGCAGGAAAAATTAATTAAGTATTTTTATTATGTGGGATATCTACTCTTGCGAGACAACGAAAAGTATTCGCGGGTCTCCGCGACGACGGTCACACAGAGGAGGTTGGCTTAGCGCGCATACCATGACGTCCAATCGGAGAGCTCGCGGAAAGGCATACAGGTATCTTAGGAACGTCAATCAATCGGCCGCGCATAGGTGCTCCAATAATTGCAGTGCAGCGCTCACCTGCGGCGTCATGCTATTCCGAAATAAATTCCGTTGTTAAATTGCCACTTAAAAGAATGGGCGTGCCATACAAAGAGTCTAGGACACAACGGCCACACTGATTTTACTATGCCCATATCGGCCACACTGGACACGACGCGGTCGGCCAAATGTGATGTGTCGACACAACGGCCACCTTGGACGTTACGGCCACAGCTCTAGCTGGACACAACGGCCACACTGGACACAACGCCCACATATCGGACGTGGACATAATGGCCACCTTGGACACAATGGCCACCTTGGACACAACGGCCACACAGAGTTTTGGTATGCCCATATCGGCCACACTGGACACATCGGCCAAATATATTATGCAGACACAACGGCCACCTTGGACGTAACGGTCACAGCTCTAGCTGGACACAACGGCCACACTGGACACAACGCCCACATATCAGACGTGGACATAACGGCCACGTTGGACACAACGGCCACATATCAAACGGGCTCGGGGCTCCTCGGTAAAGGCAAAGTTTGCCAGCTGACCTAGCTATAAAAAAGGATCACAGTACCCAGGCAACACACCGTGGTCTAATAAACGTAACTTATACGGCGTTTTGATATAAAACATAATATTACGTTTGTGATTTACCGCATTTTAGCTATTCGTAATATACGCGTAGCATGTGCGTATATTTTGTACAGTACGTTTATTGTAACCTAAGAAAGTACGTTTTATATTGACGTAAATAAAACCTGATTTTCGATAGGTAAATTATTGTGTTACGATCTACTGTAAAAATACGTTATACCAGATTTAAACGTGTTTTTTATGTTATTTTAATACGTATAGGTATAATAATTACACCTTACTTTGTACTTAATTAAGCGTTATTTTTAAACTTTCTTTAAATAAAGTATTAAATAATAGGTTTTACAAAATTATTGAACAAATGCAAATTAAACGTTGTTTTTGATATGCAAATTATTGTTTTACGATCTACTGAACAGTGAATAAAAATGGCGGAATTTCTGAAAAACGTCTATAGTCTATATCTTCCGGTTGGAGATATTTTGGTAATTATTTTCCCATACCCCCATACTCGTGGCCCATACTGGTACCTACTATAGTATGGGAAGTATTGATACCTATCATGAAAATTTTCGAAATTGAGATTTTCGAGGAAATACGTGTTTTAGACTTCGAGAAACCCAAAAATGTGGTTTAGAAAAAATGTCTGTCTGTGGGTTTGGGCATGGGACTCTTCTAACGCAGAAACTAGTGAACCGATTTTAATAATAATCACAGAGAAATTCTAGCATTAATCAAAAAATGAAAATGTAGCTAGCAACAAGCTGCATGTGTAGAAAATTTATACAAAATTGTGTGGACATTTTTTTTGTAATAATTTTTCAAAATTTTTAAATTTTTTGGTAGAGCCCCCGCTTTTGGATTAGATAAATAAAAAATTTCTCCAGGCGTATTGTAATATCCCTATTGTACTACAGAACTGGCTATGTAGAAAGGAGTTATTGTGTTACTAGTCAAACAATATGTTGAATAATGGTTCTAGTAAGATAATATGTTTACGTATCCATGGCAACGGCTGTATTATACCGCTAGCTCATTTAAAATCGCAGTTGTATTTGCATATGAAAAATAACGTTTAACTTGTGTTTGTTCAATAATTTTATAAAACCTATTATTTAATACTTTATTAAAAGAAAGTTTAAAAATAACGTTTAATTAAGTACAAAGTAAGAGATGTAACTATACCTATACGTATTTAAATAACATAAAAAATACGTTTAAATTTGGAATAACGTATTTTTACAGAAGATCGTAACACAATAATTTACCTATCGAAAATCAGGTTTTATTTACGTCAATATAAAACGCACTTTCTTAGGTTACAATAAAGGTACTGTACAAAATATACGTAACATGCTACGTATACAGAGTGATGATAAAGTATCGCACAAAAATCATATTCTGGTTATTTAATGTGTTTTGCAGAAAATCCTGAGACTCGTCGATTTTTGTTTTTAAATTGCCATTTAAACATATAATTTTCAACCCCGCACCCCTCAGCCCCTAAGTGCTGGCAACCCCAACTTTAAACATTTAAATAGAAAGATACCCTTGGGGATACCTCTTTTGATAGGTCTTTATATTCTTAATATATCAAAAAAAGGTTTTTCATAGTCGGTTGATAAATAACGGAGATGTTTAACAAATTAATCAAATGAAAATGTCAATATTCGACAAGAAAACGAGTAACGACTCAAACACGCCGTAAATGGTAGGCATTAAAAAAGGCACTTCCTGACCTAAAAGTCTGGTTTTGATCAGCCATTATTTCTACACTGTGACGGCATAATTTTTTTTTTAATGGCAACCTCATTTTTTACATTGATTACATTTTGTTAAATAAATGTCTATAAAAACTTTGTCCTAAACCGCAGCAGCATAAGGAAGTTGCACGTCTTTGAAAATGGTGTTGAAAAAACGGAAAATAATTGCATTTTAAAAATGGTTTGAGATAAAAAATTTAAATTTTGCAGGAAGCCTAACCTATATTGAAGGTATCAACTTTCTGCTATTTTTCGTTTGTAAATTAAGCAGGGGCGGCACGAATGGGGGTTACCACCTTTTTTTAGTGACCCGTTTTTTTTAACCTTTTGTTATTTGCCATTTTAGTTTAGAGATTTGTATTCCCTGTTGCCTAATTAACAAAAAAGGTAATCTTGTTTCAACTCGCCTGGACTAACAGTTTCCTATAAAATGCGGTGTTTGTCATTTTAAATTAGTTAATTAATTAATTTACAAAAAAAAATAGTAGAAAGTTTCTACCGTCATTAGGTTAGATTGCCTGCAAAATTTCTATGTTTTACCTCAAAAATGCAATTGTTTTCGGTTTTTTAAACGCCATTTTCAAAGACGTGTAGCTTCCGGTTTAGGACAAAATTTTTATAGATATTTTCGACTTATTTTTGCGTCAGGAAGCGGCTGGTAAATTTATGGCACTAGGTTTAGAGACACCCTGTATTTCGGACTGTTTTTGTATGTTGTAGTTTTATGGAGTGGTATCTCGAGAGTGAAGTCCTGTCTCGTGCTATAATTATGACTTTCTTGTAACTTCTTAAAACTGTTTAGTTGCGTATTTGCATACAGTAGAAGTTGGTATATAAAAATCGCCGGGACAGTCATTATCCCTAGTTGAATAAATAATTGTTTGCAACTTGTTCTTGAATTTATTTTCATTATGGTTCTGATGGCTCTCTTTTGTATTTTAAAAATTCTTATACTTTCTGGAGATGAGCCCCATGCAATAGTCCCGTAACTTATTGCAGTGTGTAAATATGCAAAGTAGTACTGTCTTAGTATATTTAAATAAACAATATCTCAATTGTTTTATGACAAAACAATGTGTGGCTATTTTTTTACTTAAACCCTGTATACCGTGTGTCCCTGGGAAGACGAAACATAGGGATCTTATAATGCTAATTTTTTAAAATGATCCACGCGTGCTTTGAAGCATTCGTCTTGAAACAATTACACGAATATCACCGATCGTTAACGATTTCCATGCCGATCATGTATGATCGTCTCCAGATCAAATTTTTGTTTGTATTTTAAATGTCAATTTACTCAAACCAAAGACAATTAAAGGTTATGTTCATGTTAATTTTTTTTAATGGGGTCCTACGTTAACTGACGTACAGTTTAGAGCTGACAATCAGTAATCCCAGTTAAGTTACATGTGAAATGTGAAAATTTCCTTTAATAGGATGATCTTGATGTATGAACCGAAGAATTTGATGCGACAATCAGCTTTATGATGAAACATGCTACAATGCTAATTGCATAAGACTGTATTAAGATGAAATCAAAGAAAAGGCGAATATTAAAATCAGTTAGTGTGTACGAATATGAAATCTTTATTTCTACGGCAATTTAATGTGATCAAATAATTGTTACATTTAAAAGTATTTGATTTTTAAGGAGCCGGATTCTTGCATACCACAAAGGAAAGTTTTCTAACACAGGTTTACAGCATTATTTTATGTTCCTACTGGTATAATTTTCGTAATTTCATTTTCAGTTTCTAATAATGCGTAACTTGCGAAAAGCCTTAGGTAATTTGGGCATTGATTATTCTTATAATACCCGTGGTGCCTTCAACGTTTAATGTCCTACTAGTCTGTTATTTAAATCGAAAGATTTTGAATATTTAAAACCAATTAATTTTATGACATTTGAAATAACTAAACTAAACTAAAATAGATCGCGCCACCGTCGATCAATACGCCGCGGTTCCCATTGTTACCCTCCAATTTTTGATTTAAATTATTCTTTGTTGTGATTGTGTACCTAATTTGTGTTTTCAAAACCTGTGAAAATGTTATCAGAAGACGATCTCCCAGAAGAAGTATTAAGGCATATGAAAAAGAATTTTGCCAGTTTGAAGTAACTGGCCTAACAGGATAGATTGCATTTAACTTATTTTATCTCCATAGGATTCACAACCAGCTCTACATTCTACAATAAAACAAATATTAGTTATTAATAATAGTTTAAATAGTTTTAGCAAAACCAATTTTTAATTTGTAAATCATGGCATGCATATTTAAAAATCACCAAGTTTTAAATTGGTACTATTTAAAAATAAAAATCTCACCTTTAACTTTATTTAGTGAACTATCTCAGTAGTACTTTACAAAATCCATTGTCCAAATCCACTTTAATTGATCACGATTGCAGATAAAAAGTAGTGCTTTCGAAATTTAAATTTTTTATCCGGTTATCCGGTTATAAGAATTTATCTGGTTATCCGATTTTATCCGATTTCGGATAACCGGATATTTTTATTCGTAGATATTTCTTATCCGAGGATAATAGTTATCCGTCTATACTTTTTACGGATAACACGGATATTTTTTTATCCGCGGATAATTATCATCTACGGATAACACGGATATTATTTAACTGCGGATAGATAGTTTTTGTCTGTGGATAACAGGAAAAATTTATATCCGTGGATAATTTCCATCTATGGATAGCATGGATATTTGATATTCACGAAACACGTAACTGCACTTTAAAGTTTAAAGTTTAAACTGTGAAGGTACAGTGCTCTTTTGTGCATCTTAAGATTCTTAACTCTAGTGTTAAGCCATCTTAGCCACGTGTTTTCCTTTAGGGCTTTTCCCTGTTGGCCAAACACGTAATAAGAATAAGCAAGTTTTAAATTTTTATTAATGTTTAGAAGAGCACTAAACATTTTTTTACCCGCACTATTAATGGAATGCAGATTAGTTGTTTAAAAATGTCATCAAACATTGCACAATATCTAGAATAAAAATTAAATTATCCGCCAATAGTTGTTTATCGACCGAATAAAATAATATACGCTTACCAGTACTAGATAAATGTTTATGCGACCATCAACGGATAAATTAATATCCGATTATCCGACGAATAAAATAATATCCGTTTATCCACGGATAATTGTTTATCCGACGGATAAATCGATATCCGTTTATCCGCGGATAAAATGTTATCCGGTTAACCGTTTCCGGATTATTCTAAAAATAAAATATCCGGAAAAATCTCGAAGAATTATCCGGTTATTCGGATTATCCGTTCGAATCAACAGCACTAATAAAAAGGCGCTAACTGGGTAGGAAAGTTAGGTTAGCATATGCTGCGGGGACCCAGCTAGTACTATAATAAAGGGTGTGTAAAAATGGTGGCGGTGCAAGCTTCAGAGTAAAAGTATTCCTTGGACAATAATTATTAAAATAGGGCGAAAAGTTTATTTACGTCGTGCCTATACAAAAAATATCGTAAATTTTTTTATTTACTTTATTATCTCAGCGTTCAAAGTTTTGAATTTAAGTGGCTTCTCTCTTTTTATTTCTAATAAATAAATCTTTAATAAAAATATAAATTTATTTTATTTTTAACAAACAATTATTTTTTATCAACCCTAATATTCCTTATATTTTTAAATATCAAAATTGCTTGCACCACCATCGTTACACCCCCGCCCCCGTGTATTATACTACGAACTGTAGCATGACATTGGCAATCCTAATATCTCACTCACAATTAGCCAAAACAGAAGAAAAAAATCCCGAAGTTTTGAAATTTGGCACAGTTGTTCACTCGAGTGTTCTGCATAACATACTAAAAGTCCCCGAGGGTGGGGGGTGAGCGCGAGGCAGGAGGGGGGCCCAAAGGTCCCCTTTTTAACTTTTTTTTAAATAGCTCGGAAAGTTTGAGTTTAGCGAAAAACTACACTTATACAAAATGATAGTAGAGTTAATTCTCTACAAAAAAGGTTCTTTTCATTTTTCCCTAGTGTCAATGGTTTTGGAAATAGAGCGGGGGAAGTTTTGAATACAAATTAAAAATCGTGTTTTAGGGTTTTATTCGCTTAAGGTATAGAGATAAATGTATAAGAATAAAAAAGTTTCCCCGTCGCAGTAGCTTTCAAACAAAGAAAAGAAAATCGAAATCGGACCATTAGGAGCTAAGATACAAAAATATTTAGTGCGACTAATGGCGGCCATCTTTTATGGTCGCGATTTTGGATGTCCTACACCGCCTACACGGATTTTCAAGTGGCTCCCTATCTAGAAAGTTACCTTTTGGCACATCTATGACCACAGAGAGTGGCACATTCCAATCAAAAAGTGCAGCTTTTTGGCTTATTTAGCCGTGAACCCGACGTAGGTACTACTGGGGAATTGTCTCCGATGGCATATCATCGACCCTGTCCGCGATTTTTTATAACAAAATATCATCACATGCGAAACAAGTTGATTTATATCCTCACTTAAATCAACTGTGTATTTTTAAAGAAATCATCAATCAATAATCATGCTTATATTCCATAAACTAAGTAAATTCCTTTAACAGTACCTACCAACCCAGAAACCAAATACCGGAAGACGAGTGTTTAAAGTCTGCATGTATACAGTTTGTGTCAAAATTGTATGACAATTCTTTGATACCTAGAAATGTAGTTCAACAAATTGTGGCACATGTATCTGATTTATTTGACAGTGGAATAGTTAACTTACAACAAATTAACACCTTATTGTCTTCTGATTCAAATTAACTGAATTGAAAAACTTACAAAATCTTTTCACTGGTCTTAATACTGAATATCTTCGAATAAAATATTGTGAAAACTCTAACTTACTGTTTTTACTGTTTAATACTTTATTTTGATGACTTTGAAACTAGCAATCCGTTAGGGTCACATGCAGGCATATAAAGATAGGTGCCGTATATTATACAATGGGTATTATAGGTACCACCACAATTTTCTTCCCATTTAGAAAATATTTTTTTAGCACAGCTTTTCCATTCAAGTGATAGAGTACCTAACTTTTGGAAACGCAGCCACATTTAGCAGATTAATTCAAGAATTACTGTATTTAGAAAATGTTGTCATTTCTATTAAATTGAATGATGGCGTAACACAAGTTCATTTTGTTATGACTTTAATTACAGGAGATAATTTAGGATTAAATTAGATTTTAGGATACACGGAAAGTTTTTCATCAAATTTTATTGGTAGATTTTGCAGGGCTGATAAAAATGTAACTAATAATCAAATATTTGAAGATAAAGATTTGGTTCGTGATAAAATAAATTACAGAAACGACTTGCATAACCTTTCCTATGGTATCAAAGAATTGGTGCATGTTCAATAGTTTACCTAACTTTCATGTAACCACAAATATAGCATGTGATATTATGCATGATTTATTAGAAGGAGTATGTCGCTATGATATGGCTAAAATAATATTACATCTCATTACTGAAAAGTATTTTACTTTAGAAATGTTAAATAGAAGAATTCGTTATTTTACTTACAATATAGTTAATGAGCGCAATGTACCTACCACCTCCAATTAAAGAACGAAATTTAAAAAATTGCGGTATTATAATGTCTTCAGCTGAAATGTTACCTATGTTTGGTTAAGAATTTTGGCCTAATAATTAGAGACCGTGTTCCCCAAAATAACATTGCTTTGGAAGTATACCTAGTTTTATTGGAAATTATTGATATACTATGTAATAGTACGTCGATTAACAAAGATCATGCTGTTTTACTGCAGATTTTAATTAGTGAGCATCATTGTATTTGGAAGCTTTTAACGAACCCTTAAAGCCCAAGTTTCACTTTCTTGTGCATTATCCAAGAATTATGTTACAGATAGGTCCTTTAATAAAAATGTGTGGTGTATGCGATATGAAACAAAACATAAAGAATTTAAAGCAAATGCTAAAGTTGTTACTTCAAAGAGAAATATTGTTTATACATTATCTTTTAAAAACCTATTAAAGTTTTGCCATCGCCTACTAAGTTGCAAAGGCTTAGTTGAAAATAAACAGTATGGATGGACCAGGTCAATTTATAATTCTAGAGGAACTTGATTGGCATTCTCTGTTTAAAAATATGTTACCCCCAACTTTAGAAAGAAAATGCATGCTGGTGAAGTGGTATGAAAGAAACAACATTAGATACAGACCAAATTTTATTATTCTAAACGAAACAATTTTAATAATATTATGTTTAATGCCTTAATCTGTTTCATCATTGGTACTGCTGTCCTCCACATCTATTGGGAGGTCCGCCGCACGTTGTGTGGGTTTGCTGGAATCGTTAAACCCCACCGTGATGAGGCCTATTTCCTCCCCCGTCAATTCCAGCTGTGGATCGTGCAACCTAAATATTATTTTTTTTCGGAAGTGCTCTTTCGCACTCTGCCAAGATCGCTTCACGACCTTGGCTTCTATCATCCTGATCCAGCATTTGTTTCCGCGCAAAGAGGCATACAATTTGTTGTCTACTATATGTCGCACGATGCGACGCTGCTCTTCTACAGTGTATGCTCGTCGATATCCGGACATTATAATAGATTCTGTAAACAAAGATATTATTTAAAATGTGTTTGAAAAACTTGTAACCCTGATATTTGGTTAATTTTAGTGTTGAAAACACTTATACGGAGGCAAGTTATACGTGACTCGCGTCACGAAATATCGTCACGCTGCATCCAAGGAGGGTGCGAGCATGCGGAGTTGGTTGCGTTGACGGACAGCATTTATACCGAGTGGTTGGTCATATCCCTGTACATAAGCCTTTTACATTGCTTATCACGTTTATGCGAATTCCTGCTCCCCATTTTTATGGAACAAATAAATTGGTAATGGTACCAAATTAAACAGAATAATATTCCGCGCAGCTCCCCATTCTTATGGAATAAATTGGTATTGGTATACCAAATTAAAGAGAATGATATTCCGTGTATAGTTCAATTTTAAAAATAAGGGACTTTTAACATTTTTCAATTCAATTCCTTCTATGTCGCATAATTCAATTCTACGCCCTGTATATTCACTTAGTTTATTACTTTAGCCCAGTAAGCAACATTTATACCGAGTAGTTGGTCATATCCCTGAACATAGGCCGTTTACATTGTTTATCAGATCTATGCGAATTCCTCCTTGCCATTTTTATGGAAACAATTGGTAATGGTACCAAATTAAAGAGAATAATATTCCGCGTCGTCGTTCAATTTTAAGAATTCTTTGTATAATAAATAATATAAAAATAAATATATAAAATTTAAACATGAAGGTCCGAAAAATATGAGTATTTTTTGTTTTGCCAAGTAGTGCAGCACCTCGTATTTTTTGAATAGCTACATTTTTAAATTTGATATTGTTATGTTAAAGAAATAGTACACAAAGAATTTTTAACGCGGAATATTATTCTTTTTATGTTTACTTACTATCTACGCCAGCGTTGAAAAAAAAACATGTTTTTTTTATTTAAAACAAAAAACATGTTTTTTATGCTTTAAAAGGTTTTTTTAATGATTAAAACTGTTTTTTATAGCATTTAAAAAAAACATGTTTTAAACCACAATTCTAGTGTTTAAAACTAAGAAAAAAAATTGTCATATATAATATTACTAGTAACTACGAAATATCCGACAATTTTTGGACAGTATGTAAGAGTAGGTACTTGATGCGCGATAATTCGCATGAGTCCGAAGGACGAATAGCGAATTATCCTGCATCAAGTACGAATACGTACTGTCCAAAAATTGCAGGATTATTTCGTAGTTACGAGTAGTATTCGGAGGACAATTTGACGATCCAAATTTAAATTTTTTTTTGTGCAACCGTACGCGAAGTGGGCGTTTCGCGTCCGCTGTTCAGGACGCGAAATCTAATTTCGTGGCCGCTGCTATGGTAGCGTCCGCTAAAGTAAAAATCATTGTAATTTATACAAAACGAATTGTTTTATTTACTCCATATCCATAGTAACGCGCTAACTGAAAGTCGTTTTTCTATTTACAATGAATTAAGCTGTAGGTTTTCTAAAAGCAATAACATTTACAATTACACATTTTTTACGGTTGCACAAAAAATATTGTGTATACCTTGTCCGCGAAATTCTTTAGCGCCCTCGAGATTGTCTTTCCTCGGCCGCAAGCGTCCTCGGCGACAATTTTCTCTCGGTACGATAAAGACACATTTCGCGTCCTTGGTATACAAATAGGTAACTAATAGTTTCAAATCAGATTAATAATAATTTTCTTCGTAACCATGGTTTTATATACAAACCAGACAAAAGTCAAATTTAATTTTTCTTTTTACCTACGTATTTTGTGCATACTTTGTGATATTTTCGGTAAAATGGAAGCAAAACGGGTTCAACAGAGTACACTTGAAGAGATAGAGGAAGCTTAGAAGGTAAAACGCCCAAGAATTGTATGAAATTTAATGTTTCTTTCTATGTATTTTGTGTATGGTTTGTGACATTTACGGAAAAATGGAAGCAAAATGGTTTGGCTAGAGTACACTTGAAGAGATAAACGAAGCTGTAGAAGGTAAAACTCCCAAGAATACTGTGAAATCTCACACCCAGTTTTTTTTGACAGAAAAATTATCGCTGAAATTTTGTACTAGTCCTAAATATCCGAAAATAAACAAATTTGGAGTGCGCTGATTGGCTTGTCAAGTGAGTAAAACGCAACCGGATTGGTCAGTTTAGGGTGTGTCAAATTGTCACAAAAACAAATATTATGATAATTTATTGAATGTTTGTTGTTTTAAGTTTAAAATAGATGCAATAATAAATTTTATGACCATGGTTTATAAAATAACAAATTTGAAAACGACTCTAATGGCAAAGCAAAGGTAGTCCGATTTTTTAATCAATTTTAAAAATTCTAATATCCTACAGTAAATAATTATACGTACCTATATCCATATGTTTTACTAACATTTAAATATTACTACAACGTGCAAGTTATAAAGTTACAACTTACACCGTGACATACAAATACAAGTAGGTACAAGATGCTACAATACTAGGGGCGTGTGCACAGTCTACTCCGTAATAGATTAGGAACAGAAAAAGCATCTAAACTTGTAGTGGTCATGAGAGCCCTAAATAATCATTCCTCAATTTTTGAACAAGAAAATGATGCATAAATCATTATTATTATTTTTTACTTGTATCTTTCTTTTGATAAGATTATATTTTTCTATTAATATCAGTTACTACTTTTAAAAATAATATGATGCTAATTCATTTTTGCTTATTAGGTAGCTTTTTTACTTGTTAATTTAATTTTTTAAATTGTTATATTTCATAATTTCATATTTGCCGATAAAATCATTGTTTATTGTCCTAAATAAAAATTAACAAAAATTATATTTTTTTAATTTTTATTAATGATTTTCAGATTTTCAGTTCAAAAAACGTGTTTAAAACTCGTACAAATTGAACGTTTGTTTTAAACACATTTAAAACATGATTAAAACAAAACCGTTTTAAACAGGTCCTTTTGTTTTTTAAACATGTTTTAAACATTTTGTTTTAAACAAAATGTTTTAAACATAACAACACTCTATCTACCATTACCAATTTTTTCCATAACAATTAAGAGCAGGAATTCGGATAAACGTGATATATGCAATGTACCTATACTTCCTGTTCAGATACCAACCACAACCACTCGGTATACCTTACTAGTCTGTTATAATAGTCTGTTTAGTATAAATAAGACGATGAAATTCCATTCATACTAACTGGTACAGAAAAGATGTGAAAACAGATAGGTACCTCAACTTTTTTTCTTCTACAACTACTAAATATAAAAAAAGTTTAATATATGGTCTAGTTGATAGAGCAACTACTCTTTCTTCAAAAAAATTTCACAAACACAATATTAATATCATTAAAAACATGTTATTAAAAAATAATTATCCTTTGAATTTCATTAATAAACACATAACAGATAGAATTAAAAAATTAAATAAAATTTAAAAAAGATAACAATTTAAACAACTCCATAGATTTATACCCTAATTATTTAGGATGTGAATTTAATAATTATCAATTCATAAATAATAATAATTACATATCATTACCTTATATACTACCCCAATTATCATTTCAGTTAGATAAAACTTTAAATAAATATAATATTAAAACAGTTTATAAAAACCATAATACACTTGGACAACTTTTTTTCAACAATCTAAAAGATAAAATTAACACTGATTCTGAATCATGCCTTATCTATCAAATAAACTGTATTAATTGTGATGTTAATTACATCGGGCAAACTAAACAAAATTTAAAAAAAGAATTAATCAACACAAAACTCAATCAAAACGAAAATTACTACTCCAAATAAACCTAATACTGCCTTATCAGATCATGCTGTTCAACTTTTTCATAATTTCAATTTTAATACCCCTAAAATATTGCATAAAGAAAATAATGTACATAAAAGATTACTCTATGAAATGATAGAGATAAAAAAGAGTCCTAAAGCAATTAATTATAAAACCGACATTGAAAAACTTAATTCTGTTTACTACAATTTTTTTAACTGATCTTGGTGCATTCTTTTTCTCCATTTTTGGATCTTCTGCAATTTATAATTAATCTTTTTAGTGAGGTCGTAAATTGCAGAAGATTTTGATCTTGGAATGGAAGAATGCACTATTTTATTAATTTTTAATAAATCTTAAAAAAAAAGAAAAAAATGTATATCCAATAAATTTCAGAAATGAAACAGAAACAATTCCCCCTCTCTGTAAAATATTCTATTTAAAAATTTTCCATACATTCACTTTAAGGTCACTTGTTCTACAATACAGTGCTAAAGTTAGCTTGTTACTTTAAAATTTTTAAATAATTTCTTTACTTAAATAATTTTAATATCACATAAAAATTATATAACAATAGTTAAGTGGCGTGTTAATTCCGCCACAAAATTATTTTTTATTAGGTAAACAAATTTATATTTTTTAACTTCTTTCATCAATTCAAGGTAAGAACCTTTTTGAGGAATTTTTTATTCGTTTTCACTAATTCTTACTTAATTTACAGAATGTATTAATCTATTATTACTGATGAAGACTTGTGAATAAGTCGAAATATATTTAATTTTTCATCATACAACTCGTTGTTTTATTTAAAATATAACATGGCTGCAACATACTTCTCAGAAATTAATAAGTCTGTTTAGTATTTGTATTGTTAACGTTATAATAAACCATTATAAACCAAAACTATGTTCATCATACACAATGTATAAAAATGGTGGTGCAAGCTTCAGGTAAAATTATTTCTTGGACAACACTAAGACAAAAATCTGATATCAAAAAAGCTGGTAAACGCTTCCTGAACTTAAAGGCGTCAAAGTTCAAAATTGGTAACAATAAAGAATGCTGCTCTTTCAAAATAGACTTACTTTATGAGTACATTCAGTGATAATAGCTAAAGTTTTTTACCATTGATCGTTTAACTTAACTTCAATTTAATTGTCGATTGTAATCGCTGTTGTTACGATTGTGAAATATTTAAACATCAACAAATTATATCAACTATAAATAATGTAAATCTCAAGCAACAGTCAATGAGGTGCTTATTACCAAGTTAGAATATATACTAATATAAACATAAATGGCAAGAATGGGAGAAGAAAAATAATAAATAGTGTCCTAATAAATTTAGAATAAATGCTGTCTAAATTTAACCTATAGCTTCAAAGTACAGCATTAATATTAAAAATGTAACTAAAATAAAGTCAAGCTACCGCAGTAATAATTTGTTTTCCCAAAAGAACAAGTTTTCAGGCTGAAGAACTGTGTTCGTTAAACTTGTGTTTTTCTAATGATCGCTGTAAGATTTTCACATCTGAATATTCCGTTTTCCATCATGTTGTCTCACTAGCATTACAGAAAACAACACAAGACCACCAAAATATTATTTTTTTAATAACTTATTGTTTCCCTTAGCCAATCGCCAATCCCTACCACGAATTGTAAGCCGTATTTGGTTTTACGACATTAATTAAAGTTTTGCTCAAAACTATTGTTTAAAACACGAACTTGCATCTCTCCGTCGTATAGCTGCCGTTCAACTTGAAAAATTTTATTATTGATTACTTACATACAAAATTAGTTTCCTTTTTAGTGCGATATCTTGCATTACCTGAAACCTGCACCACAATTTTTACACACTCTGTATATTCGATTACCGTATTAAATATACATCGTGTTTGTTTTCAACACCCTACGATGGTTGCAAGAATTGCGAGTTCTGTGCATTTTCTTATTCACTTTTAGTCGCCTAACTTTATTGTTATAGCAATTTTCAAATAAATACAAACAGTTTGGATGTGTAATTCGTACTTAGAAAAGAATAGTATAACTTCAGTTCTTACCACTTAGTATTGATCAAATGGACAGTGGCGAATAAAAACTTTAAAACAACCAACGCGTTTGAGGGATGAATACGGAATAAGGGATGTTATCGTATGGTCACCGTCAGGTCCGTAACTTCCCCTACCCTATCGGTGTGGCCAACCAGCGGCGTAGCCACTGGGGGGATATGGGGGATATATCTATACTTGACCAAACATTAAGGGCCGGTTTTTCAATAGTGGTTTAAATTCGGTTCAGAGTTTAAACTGAGATCAAGATGCGCATGGCGTTTTTCAATAGCAGTTCAGTCCTTGATCGCAGTTTAACTCGGTTCAAGCTGAACGGCCGCTGACGGCCGTTTAAACTCGGTTCAACGTTGAACTGCCGTATATAACCTCAAAGTGGACTTAACAAATGTTGGAGGTTTAAATAACCTCACTAGGTATAATTTGATAAATAATTATTTTCAAAGATTTCTTTAATAAATTAATGATACATACATAAATAAACAAATCTATTTATTTATAAAACCTTATATTAACTTCTTGAGATTAATTGGCTGCAACTAATTAATCTCAAGAAGTTAATATTTAACATAAATTCCAGCCTAAAGGAAATATAATTTTTATAAAACCTTATGTCCAATAAGAAAAAACTAAAAAATTGTTAGGTGGCAGTTACTGGATAAGAACTCCAACAGAAACTCAAATTCTTATCCTATTATCAAATTGAAGCAATATGGGAGGAACATCATATTGAAATGGAAATATTACAACTAGGCACATCAAATCTATATATTATTGCTTTAATAAGTAAGTAGCAAGAAAAAACTTTTTGCACACCCTATAGTTTTGCTGTAAATAGGTAAACGTATAATTATGAGAAAACTTTCGTCTAGACAGTTCAACCCTGCTGTCTTTCGCTTGACTGCGTTTTACTCTGGTTGATAAATAATCTCGCTGCCTTTGCAAATCCGAATATTTCCAAAATTCATTAAAAGGGCTTTTCTCTTGCTTCTGTATTCAACTTCTCATGGCATTTGTAAAAGCAGTTTTCACACCCTTTATACAGTTTTTTACATCTTTTTTTTATTCCTTTTGAACCTATGTATTCTGACCCTTCGTTTCTTTTTTCTTTGCGCTGATTTTACTTCCACATTTCAGGGTGTTTTCTATTTCTACGTTTCACATCCTTACGCGTGTCAAAGTTGTCCTGGTCTGAATCATTTTGGGGACGGTCAGTTTCAGATAAAACTGGAACATTAACTTCATTCCCTATATTATCCAAATCCACTGCATTCTCATCACAATCTGGATCGTCAGAATAATCATCTTCATAATCTGAAAAGCTAGTACTTGGATCTGGTTGGTTGTCAGAATGGACACTTGCACGTATTTCTGTATTCGAATTATTATCGAAAAATATTTATGTTTCCACTATCTAGTAAGTATTGAAAAAATAAAATACGTTACCTTGCTAACGACACAGTTGTAAAATTTTTTCTGTTCTTGTTGACATTATTAATTAATTATATTGGTAACACTACAACTCACTTCTTCACTATGCATTCAACATACATACATACTTTTACTGCCCGTATAATTGCATAACATTCTTTTTCGATTGTTGAATAATTTTGCTGTTCTGGGTTTAATGCTTTACTAATAAACATTATTGGTTTATCTTTTCCAATAGTACCTTGCGATAACACTGCGCCTACACCTACGTTCGATGCGTCAGTTGTAACGTTAAATGTTTTGGTAAAATCTGGATGAATTAAAATTGCTGGGTTGATTATTATTCTTTTGATATTTTCAAATGCATTAATGAATTCTTGCGTATGTTTAATTTTAGAATTCTTTTTTAAACAAAGAGTTAATGGTTTAGTAATAGTTGCATAGTCTTTTACATATTTTCTATAATAAGCTGTTAATCCTAAAAATGATTTAATTTGTTTCATAGTAGTTGGTATTCCTACGTTTTTAAGTTTTTCAACTAATTTTGGGTTTGGTTTAATTCCTTCTGTTGTTATCAGATGTCCTAGATATTCTATCTCTTTTAAACAAAATTCTGATTTTTCTAACTGCACTTTAAATTTGTATTTTTGTAATCTCTCAAATACTTTCTCTAAATTTTGCATATGATTATTGAAATCGTTTCCAAAAATAATTATATCGTCTAAGTAAACTAAACAAATTTTATCTAGTAAACCTCTCAAGATATTATTCATAACTCTTGCAAAACATGCGGGTGCGTTTTTCAATCCAAAGGGCATTCTTAAAAATTGGTAATGTCCTTCGCTTGTTGAAAAAGCTGTTTTAGGTTTATCTTCTGATTCTATTTCTATTTGATGATAACCACTCTTTAAATCTAATTTTGAAAAATATTTAGAATTTAGAAGTTCGCCAAAAAAACAAATGTCCGATCCTCTAGTATTCAACTGAATCAATTGTAAACGTGTATTTGCCATTAAAAAATATGTTTTCCAACTTAAAAGATAAGGGCCCACAAACATAATATGTAAAACTTACAAACAAATAAAGAACTAGTAAAAGAACAGTGAAGATATCCAGAAGCTTTGAAGCGGATCAAAAATGTTACATTACAAACTTTCCAACTGACAATAAAACCGAACACTACAAAACTTACCTATATTCGCATTTTCGGAAATCCTAATAGGAGAAACGGCTGGCTTGCGCCGTGCTGCTGGAACTGGTTTTCCTGCACCACGACCAATTAAATTCCATTCGAATGCCGCCACCCTTGCTACTATAATCCTCTCCAAGAGTATCCTCCCAATTATCAGAAGGCATGGATGGGTCAGCACGTACTCGAAGTGAGGTGGCGCGGCAGAAGGAGCGGCGTCCCCCTCTCCACCAAAAACTAATGGTTCAGCATCATTGTGGCCTTCGTGCATGCCTAACCGATCATTCTCGTCATCTTCGTCGTCATCATCATCACCATAGGAAGATGAATCCGAAGGCTTATAAAGTGGGTCATTCGGTTCTGCGTCAGAGAAGCCATTTTCCAGGTCAAACTGATTCTCCTGATCAAAAGGAGCGACTGGGGTAGTCTGTTCCTCGACGGTGCATGCAATATCAATGGCTGTATCAGAGACTGCGTTAACTTGTTCCTCGACGGTGTATTCACCATCCATGGCTATATCATGCATTTCATTTAATAAATTTCTTCTCGATACGTGATAAGAACGAAGTGAGTGCTGTAGCTTCGAAAGTGCTAAAATAAAAATATAGTTAAATGAACAATTCCAAAACTAACCACATCGTACCTACTAACCTACTCTTGGAGTAAATGGAATCAACGGGTGTCTAGTTTCCCTCTTCTTTGGCGTTGTTAACGTTGAATAGGCATGGATTTGGGTTAAGCCGTCTTTTTATAAATACAAACAAATAAAAAGATAAAATTTTCCCCCATAGTCAGGGTTGACAAAAACTCGACCACAATGAGAAAAGTACAGGAAAGTTCCTTCTCACTGTTTGCTTTGAACCAAACTTTAATTTTTTAAGATGATTTTTTGTGGCATGTTAGCAGAAATTAGGAAAGCCAAAGTAAGTACGTGGTGAATGTCACATTTCACGCCTCTTTTTTAGATACTTCTAAATTGTTTAAAACAAGTTAAGCTGAAAACATCACGTGCCTCGAAGTAGTAAAAACGGCTTTTCCATCAAAAAACATATTGTTACGAAGTTATCTTATCAAAATGATTAATACAAAGTCAATGTTATTGCGAAATACTAGTTTAATATTATAGCGCACTTAATGCTGTAATTTCCTCAATGTTAAGTAAACTAGGTTTGTTTATCTTGTTAATGGTCCACGTGTACTCCGACTTTGCATGTCTATGTTTGGCTATGCAATACCTTATTAGGTAGTGCAATACCTTGTTTAGAGGCCATAAATGTAAATAGACATCGAGTACTGAAGACTAATCATAACAAGTGTCATCTGCGACCTAATAATCCTCGTGTACCGGGAGTCATGTGCATATAGAGGTCACAAGAATTAATATATAAGCATGATGACTTCCAGTCCAGTTCAGTGAGTTTTCAATAAGCGACTAGACTCTTCAAACCAGCTCTAATACCAAGTTTAGTTGGTTAAGCCCTTTTGGGCCCAAACTCTGCATCAGCATACTCAACTCAACTTCAACAACAAGGACCTAACCAGGGTCCTACTCTACCCAGAAGACTACAGTACATCCCATCAACCAACCATGATTCACCTGGCAATACTAGTGGTTATTATGTAAGCTCACCTTGATGGTGCAATTGTAATATTTTTGTAAACTTGCTTAATAGAATTATGTTAAACTGCTGACTTGTTTCAATCCAGACCATGTCACGAAATTACAACGTGACATATTTGGTGGAGGTGCCGGTTCTCATTTTGAAATACTATTGTTATTTGGTAGAGATTGCAGTTATTATTTTGTAATTTTATAAATTATTTTAAATGTTTCAAAATGGGTCTTACGTCCCTGTACAATGTCTGGATCTAAGCATGTCAAGCATAAGTCAAGTAGGAAACCCTTTGTACTAAAAAAGAAATCTGAATCTGATCAGTCAACTTCAACAGCTCTGCCAGAACACACGGCTATTTTTGATCCCAAATTTACTAGTTCTGAAGTATTTAGTGAATCTAGTTCATTGTGTGAGAATAGGTCTAGATCTTCCCCACCTGATATTTTTCGTTCACGGACTAAGACTTTAAGGTCACCACCGGTTACGCGATCTAAAAATTTAGAATTATTTAATACAGACAAATATAAAGAAAAATCTTTGTCAAGTGTAATTGCTTCAGATCAGGAAGATATTATTGATTTGGTAAAAACACCAGAGACGGTTTTTGGAATTTCTTCAGAGTCTGATTCCCCAGAAAACGAAACTCAGATTCCTAATCCGATAGAACCAGTCATATTAAATAAAAATTTATTTAAATCAGTTGAAAATAATATTATAACAATGGCAAACGTAACAATTTCTGATGCATTTGGGACACCAGCAACCCCAACTTTACCCAAATTTATAAGTCCTGAAACCTTTAACCCCGTAAAAGATAAAAATCCTGCTAAATTCTTAAGATCATATGAAAGGGCAGCCGCTGTAAATTCATGGGCAGACTCAAATAAAATTTGTTTTTTTGGATCTTTTTTAATGGGACCAGCAGCAATATGGTACGAAAAATTTATTGCCAATCCTACCCACACAAATTTCAAATGGGAAGATGTAAAAACTTCCTTCATAAAAGAATACGCTGGAGCTACTGTCAATCGCGAAACAAAATTTAAACTACGGTCACGTAAACAGGGTGAATTTGAAGACATTAACAGTTTCTTTTACGAAGTCTTGGATGTATGCTACAGTTTAGATGAAAACATGCCGGAGTCTGATATAATTGATTATTTTGAATGCGGTTTACACCCATCATACCAATATCAATTTTCAGTACTAGCTGATGATAACATGAATTTAGAGAAACTAAAACGATTAGTTCTGAAAATTAGTGATGCTAAGAAGCGCGAAAGCTTGACTAAGTAAGAAAAAACAGAAACTCCCGTTTTAAATATTAATGCTCCAAATACTTCAAGAAATTTTAATAGAACTTCAAACTACAATCGGGGTAATCATGTTAACACTGGCAATAATAGGAGAGGGCAATTTAATAACGATCGCTTAACACGTACTTCAGACGGAAGACCAATTTGCTTTTATTGTAATAAACCAGGACACACTATTAGCGTGTGCAGAACAAGGCAAAATAATTCATCTTCACGACAAAAACAACCAACGCGCTATGTATCCAATACAAATACGTGGGGTAGAACAAATAATCGTAATAACTACGGACAACCAAGTTCTTCGGGAAACGGGACAGGACAGCGCAATCACTGAGCCTACAAGCTGTCCTATATGCTGATCAAGGGCTCCCTGATGTTCAAAATAAATTACAAGTTTTACTTATTGTAGGGTATATTAATAACACAGAAGTCGAAATTATAATAGATACAGGTGCTGTTGAAAATGTAATAAGTCAAAATTTTGTACACACAGTAATACAACCTAGTTCCATTCCATTTTTATCAACAGTGGATAACCATAAATTATCTACCTTAGGATCATCATTAATAGATTTAACCATTCTAAATTGGAAAACTACAATTTCGGCATTGGTAATTGAATCTTCACCTCGACCACTCATCCTTGGAATGAAATTTTTACTAGAACACAAGAGTATAATTAATTTTCAAAAGCATACAATTACTTTTAATAATACTACAGTAGAACCAATTACAATTCAAATGCATAAAACAAATATCAGGGACCTTTGGACAAATTCTTCAAATTTATTTTATAAATCGCGAAACTTTTTAGATGATATTGATATACCATATGAACTAAATATTAAGGGAAAATTACACTTAGTTAACGATATAGAAATTTTACCAAACACAGTAATCACTGTGGATTTACAATTAAACAATATTGACAATATGTCCTGTAATTCCTTTAAAATATGTTTACAAGAAGTTCTCTTGTCAAGACATAAATTAATAGTAACTAATATTGATCAAATCACGAAACCGTGCATTATTCGCCAGGAATTTAGCAATTCAAAATATTAAGAGTCAACAAGAGAGGGATAAAATACGCTACAATTCGAAACACAGGCTAACAAATTTTGAAATTAACCAGAAAGTGAAAGTCTTTACACCTATACGAAAGGTGGGTAAAAGTGAAAAACTATTATTACGATGGTTTGGACCATATTATATTGTCAAACAATTGTCTGAAGTCGATTATTTAATAAAGAAAGGTAAAACACCAAATGCGAAACAGGAGGTTGTCCATATTTCAAGAATTTTACCTTATAACGATGGCTGGTCTATTCCAGCAGATGATAGTACGTCTTCTAGCGATGAGAGTACAGATGAGTCAACTAAGGACGATAATCTGAACGGACCTTCGGATGAATTAGAGCAGAACTTAAATATTGAATAAGCTCTGAAAATAAAATAGAATTAATATAATATAATTCCTAGAAGAAAAAAAAAAAATATAATGTCTATTAAAAGGAACAAATGATGTTTATTAGAAGAAAGAATAGTGTTCCTTGCCTCAAAGTGGGAAATTTTGTTATCACGTATCTGATAGCTTCTCTAGTGGTAACGAGTAAATTTTTGTATATAACATTTTTTCCAAGTTATAAGTAAATATGATGTCATAATGACGTCATATACAGGTTAGCTTCGCGCAGGAAGTTAATTTTCATTTAACTGAAATTTTTTTTTTACTTACTTTAGAATTAACAGGTCCTTTCCTGTGCATGATTTTCGAGAAATAAAATTTTCTCTGAGAGAAATAGAATTTTTCTCCGTATATGAATACTGTCAAACTGATAATAGAGGCAAATCAAGTTTTGGCAAAGAGGTGGTCCGAAACCCTATATAGGTAAGTTATACTTCTGTTTATTGATGATACAATGTCAAAGACATTATGAAACCCCTGTTATTCGCCGAGAAGTATACTTAAACAATTACGTTCTACAATTTTGAGACACCTAATCTCTTGTTTCCTTTATTAAAATTACTTTTCTCCAGTATTGGAAATTTTTCTGGGGGCCCACAAGAAAAGTAAGTGGTAATTTTAAGAAGCCAGACAAGGGGAAATCTAACGACATTTTGAGTTTTTTTTTAAGCGCGCATATATGAGTTATGAATTCTTTGTTAGGGGTAAATGAGAAGCTGATATTTTATATAAGAAAATGTTTAGTCGTTAGATAGCTAACCGCCTTTTTAATTCAAATAAAAAGAGGGAGAGAAATTGATTAATTAATAATATTTTCATATACAGTCTGAATTAAAAAGAATAATTTTGTACGCTAAAGTACGATGGATAAAACAGATAAGGAACAAACTTGGAACGTTGCAGAATATACAAACTGCAGCATTTATATTGCAAGCTTAATGATCAGACAATAATGCATAAAAGGCTATGTGTTTATACTAAAACGCTTATGAAAGTAGGCCACAAGACGCCACAAGACGTCACAGGAGCACCTGCAGGAAGTGCAATTGATAACAGTTATTAATAAATTACTTACAAGAGATGCATTCAAGTCTCATGGGAAAAAACTCATCTAGACTGGTAGAATCTGTTGAAAGTTAAATCCTCATCTTTCGAAATAGCATTATTAACATTTTAATGTCAATGTTAATAAAATAGTAGCAAAAAATAGTGGCAATTATCTAAAACATATAATAGGAAATTAACTATAAGAATTTTAACAATTTCTTATTTTAATTGTTACAGAGCTCAAGCTGTAGCACAACTTGCGGAATATAACGTAACACAGTTTAAATACAATCCTGGATTACACTACGAAAAAACTGGGCAAATTCAATTATTTAACAATGAAGTGACCATTGTTGTTTATGCTAGCATGAAAAATTATCATGATAAATTTGAATATTTAGAAAAATACTTCAGTAAAATTACACATATCTGTTCCCTTGAAAGTACAAGAGAAAAACGAGTTTTTAACACCTCTAAATTATTAGACAGTGTCAGAATGTGCGACAACTTTGTTCAAACAGCCACCACTGGTCTTACAAGAATTAAATTTGATCAAAATAATTTAGAAGAATTAGTCGGATTTGGTCAAGAAAGAACAAAACGAAGTCCATTTGACGGTGGTGGTTCACTTTTAAAAATGCTATTTGGTACACTAGATAATAGTGATGGTGAATTTTATAGTCAAAAAATCTTAGAATTTGAAGAACAAGGAAAAAATTTGGCCAAATTAATAAATGAACAGACTATTCTAATAAAATCAGCAATTTCAACTCTTAATGCAACCACAGCTGACTTATACTTTAATCAGGAATTATTAGCCAACAAACTGCAAAATACAGAAGATCATATTTATAATGTGACTAAATCAATATATTTCTTTGAGTTCAAAAATATTCTAAGTGAACACATTCAATTATTTTCTTTGTTATTTCATGAATACAAATTTGAAGTTAAAACTTTACTTGAAGCAGTCATGTTCGCTTCACAAGGAACATTACACCCTGCAATTTTGTCTCCCCAGAAATTTATAAATGAACTTCAAGAACTGTCACATTTAATACCAAAAGATTTGGAATTCCCTGTTACTCCTATTTCAGGTAATGCACATATTTTACAAAAGTTAATTAAATTAACAGTTTATTTTCAAAATTCCAACCTAGTCTACACCATAAAAATTCCTTTATCAACTAGAGTTCGATATGAATTATTTAAGCTTTCTGCATTACCAGTTCACCTAGCTGATAATAAATACATTTTTATTCAACCTTCCTCAAAATATGTGGCCATAACACTGGATAGACACCAATTTATTACATTATCAAGCGAAGATTTTAAAGATTGTAAAAAATTTGGAAAACAAAACTATCTTTGTGAACAAAGGCAACCACTACTATTATCTTCTCAAAGTGAAATTTGCGAAATTTTGTTATTTAAAGGATCAAAGCAAATACCAAACACCTGCGACCAACGTATCACAGAGTTATCACAACCACTTTGGTCACAAATGTCAGTAATAAATGGGTGGATATTCATAATACCGGATTATGAAGTTCTAACGATTGTTTGTGGTGATTCTTTTTCTAAAGACATAACGTTAAAAGGAATCGGTGAAATTATATTATCAACACGGTGTTCAGGTCATACAGAGAATGTAATTTTATTACCGCATAGTGAATTATTAAGCAAAGGGCTTACGTTAGACTATATTCCACCTATCAACTTAAATTTTAACCACTCTGTTTTTAAAAATTTTCATAATATTATTCCACGTATGAATCTGAGTTCCAGTTATCGTTCCATCCCTAAAAGTTTGGACGATTTGAGCTCTTTAAGCGATAAATTTGATAGGATAAATGAATTAGCAACAAAAATTGTTAATAACAAATCAATAAACTATAATGAAAAACGTCTCTCAAACATTAAATATTTCTTGATAAGTTTAATTATTTTGACAGTACCTTACATTTTGCTTCGAATTTTAAAAAGGTACCTAAAAGTCAGAAAAACAAACAAAATCCGTGCTGATTTACAAGAATGTGCTAGAGCTTTTGAAATGATTGATATCGAAAGGGAGAGACCTATTCCGAATTCTCCTGAACGTAGGCATAGCTTAAAGTAACAAGATATTAATGTTGTGCAAAGCGTTTGCTACCGAATTATATATTATCTAACTGATATTTATTGTTAAAAGTTTTTTTTGTGTAAAAATATGAGATTGCTTGCATTTACCTATTTCAAAGGAATACTTTTAAAGGCAACAAACCTCATGTTTATGTTAACATAAAAGCTTTCTGCTATTTAATTTTTAATTTTTACAATATCTTATAACCCTAGGGAAAGATTAATTTGCTTCATGTCTAGATTTTTGTAAAGATTGTTTTTTTTGTATCTCCTATTTTAGTTAACTGAAATATCGAATTTCGGTAACCTAGCATGAAAATCACATTGTAATGTTGGGTGTGGTTTTACAATTTACAAAATACGCACTTTTAAGGCAATTTGAAGCTAACTTATCTTTGTCATAGCTAGGGTGAATTCATTTATTTAATATTAGCAATAGAATTATCTACTTACCGTAATTATTAAGCTTAATAGGTCACTAGAACACTTTCTTAGCACAACTTTGGTCAACTACATACATAGATGTGCATGTGCATTTACTCTCGTTGGAATTGCGTTGAAGGTCAAGTACGTGCTAAGGGAGATTATACACGTTAAGTGAACAAGAATGTACACGAGCATTACCTTACAACCAATGCCAATCACTTATTTGGTTTTATTATTTTTTGTTGTTTGCTTTTCCTGAAAATATTGAAAAATACTGAGTGAAAATGCAACTGAGTAGTGGTATAAAAGATTTTTATTTATTGAATTATTTATTTATTTATTATTTTTATATTTATTTAAATTAATTAACACCACGAACTAATGCCTCCCTGAGGATGTCGGGGTTGGCATCGTTTCCTGGTGGGGAATCATCCGCCGCAGGAGGATCCTCCCCTGGACCGGGATCTGGGGACTGGCTGGGGGATTCTTCACCGGATGGTGCATCTTCCGCGGGGGGAAACGAGTAGAATATTTCTATTCTTGTCCACCCGTTTCCCGCGGTGTGCACCATCACGGTGACAAAATCTGATGGGACGTTTAGTCCGTAGACTTCATACGTGTCATCGTGACGCCCAATGATGTAAAGGCGTCCGTCCCCCCATTCTGTCCGGAGGTGGGACGTGATTATGGTTAGGGGATACCCATCCCTAACCATAATTTCCTGAAGTCTCCAGCCTTCGAAAAGTTCTGTAAAAATAAACCAAAACAATTGTGTTACTTTCCTGTTTTTTATCAAATGATTTACAGAAAATAATGACAGAATATAAAGAAAATTATACAACATACATATTAACAATTGAATTAAATTATTATACTTTAAAATTAGTTTTTACTTACGTACTGCCGGTAGGAGACTGGCGTCGATTGGCGACGCTGTGTGTGTAAGCTGTTGAGGTTGCTCAAAATTCATTTTTTTTTATTTATTCAAAATTTATAATTAATACTAGAGAAGGTATTAAGTACAAATGGCTTCTCTGGGCATCAATGAATGGTTTTATATAGTGAATTTTGCAAATTCAGCAAAAGATAACGAAATTGTCCCCCGCACAATCTGTGTGCAGTACTTTTTCTTAATTTTCACTTACTCGACTTATGAAATAAAAAATATATACATTTTCTACATAAATTGGTTGTAAGATGAATGTTTAATTTTTGAATTGTATCTAAATTTAATAGAATAGCATTTAATTAAAGAATATTGGTGTAAACTTACCTTTTCAAATTTGTAAATTTTAATGATGTTTACCACGCCACCTGTACATCACTTAACGAACTTATGTTTTAGCGTATACGACAGCACTTAGACAGCTGCATATTTTTACAGTGTACTATACTTACTTATAATTACGACCGCTAGCGGCAATTATAAAACTTAAGTTGCCTTATCTCTTTAACGATGAGATATGAGATATACCGTGTCAGCTACTCATATACATGGTGATCAATGGTTGTAATATACACTAGGTATACAAATTTTAGTACCGTTGTAACTTACGAAATCGTTACATTTAATCTTTACATTAGTAATCTTGTACACTTATGTGTACCAAATATTACTTTTTATACTATATATATTGTGCGTTTAACCATTATTACTGTAATTTATATAATTCATGTTTATGTATTCATGCTATCACTAATCTACTATAGTAACTTACAAAAGTAGTGTAACATGTTTCTTTTGAATTATTGCTTACTATGTATTGTAACCATTAAGGGTGAGTTTAAAATGTTGTGCAATCACTTCGTAACGTGTGAACCTTTTCTTAAGCGATCATAAATTCTCGCTTGATTAAGAGGGGGAGAAATGTTACGAAGTTATCTTATCAAAATGATTAATACAAAGTCAATGTTATTGCGAAATACTAGTTTAATATTATAGCGCACTTAATGCTGTAATTTCCTCAATGTTAAGTAAACTAGGTTTGTTTATCTTGTTAATGGTCCACGTGTACTCCGACTTTGCATGTCTATGTTTGGCTATGCAATACCTTATTAGGTAGTGCAATACCTTGTTTAGAGGCCATAAATGTAAATAGACATCGAGTACTGAAGACTAATCATAACAAGTGTCATCTGCGACCTAATAATCCTCGTGTACCGGGAGTCATGTGCATATAGAGGTCACAAGAATTAATATATAAGCATGATGACTTCCAGTCCAGTTCAGTGAGTTTTCAATAAGCGACTAGACTCTTCAAACCAGCTCTAATACCAAGTTTAGTTGGTTAAGCCCTTTTGGGCCCAAACTCTGCATCAGCATACTCAACTCAACTTCAACAACAAGGACCTAACCAGGGTCCTACTCTACCCAGAAGACTACAGTACATCCCATCAACCAACCATGATTCACCTGGCAATACTAGTGGTTATTATGTAAGCTCACCTTGATGGTGCAATTGTAATATTTTTGTAAACTTGCTTAATAGAATTATGTTAAACTGCTGACTTGTTTCAATCCAGACCATGTCACGAAATTACAACGTGACAATATTTTAACAAAAAAAGGCCTTGTTTAAATAAAGTTAATTAAAGTTAAATAAAGGAATACTGATTTTTTCCAAGCTTGCTAAAAATCATCAAACCAATCTAAACGTCTAGAAAGAGTCTGGACGTGGAATAATATACAAATGGGGTCACAGTTATTTTATACAGTGTGGTCCAGTTTATAATAGCAATATTTTACCACTCAATAGTCCATCGAAAAATAAGTCGACAGGCCTTCACACTTCGGTTTAAAAATCGTTTTTTATCGTTATCTCTCAGACCGTTGCGTTGGGAGCATTTTTTCGCCAAATTTGGTAATACATGTACTCCTGAAATAGGTACCTATTTTGCAACACCAGTAACGTTTTTCAAAATTGTCAAGTGGCGCAGCTACAGGGGGATTGCTTCCCTTTTCCCACCCTATTTTCTACGCTAGTAGATTTTTTTTAAAATTCCCGTTTTTAGATTCCTCGTTCGAAATAGATTGGTATTGAAGGTTTAGAAAAAAAATATCGCGATGTGCTGTTAAGCTTGAACGAGTCGATCATCAAACGGAGCCGATTGTGCATCCAGCAAAATGCCTCTTATTTTGAGCAGTTGTTGTTTATTGTATTATATTAGTAATTTACGTTGGGAGTGGATGGTTGATTGTTTTGTGTGTATCAAGTTTTTCTCATATTTGAAAGGAAGAACCCGCACCCCCTCTATCTAACCGCTGGATTGTTTTGGAAAACGTTACTGGTGTCGAAAATAGGTATTTATTTCAGGAGTAGATGTACCAAATTTGGACAAAAATGCCGCAACGGTCTGAGAGTTACGATAAAAAACCGTTTTTTAAACCAAACTTTAAAGGGCTGTATCTACCTTAGGAAACGTTTTTGGAAATAATAAAATTATGCGTGTCGACTTATTTGGAGTATTGAAGTATTTTGGAGTATCGAGTGGTAAAATATTGCTATTATATACTGGGCCACTCTGTATAACAGCAATGAGTGCGAGTAATAAAAGAAGATGCACATGAGTAAGAAAGAAGTAAATAGTACCAATAGAGTGCAGTTCTAGTAGGCTGAAATTAAACTTTTCTGACATTTACAATCATTCTTCAAAACAGTCAACTGTCTCTGACAATGATGGTTGCTTTAAGGTTGTTACATATTAAGCCTGATTTATAGTTCGTCAGTAACAGTAGTCGTATCAGTAGCCGTATCAGTAAGAAAATAGAACATAGGATTTTACATGGTAGCGTTTATAGTAAGCCGCAACGACCGTAACAATAAGAAATCTACTGCTGCTTACTGCTGTTCACGCGGTCAACCAATCAGAGACCGTTGCGTTCAACTCCGACGCGCGCCTAGTACGCGTCCTTCCATCAGCTGTTTCGTCCCGGAACCACACCTGAATTACTGCTTCTATCAACTTGATTTTTGTTGTGCAGTCCATTTTCCGAATCCTAGCCTTGCAGATAGCCCATAAATTCTCTATGGGGTTTAAATCCGGTGAATTCCCAGGTCAACTGAGGAGAGTGATATTTGCATTTTCAAAATATTTCATCATTAGCTTGGATTTGTGGCATGGAGCAGAATCTTGCTGGAAGACTGCTGCACCATGGGCAGTAACTTTTCAAGTTGATTACCAATTTCCGTTCCAGTAACTCCTTGTACTTTACACTATTCATCATCCCTTCGACTAGCACGAGGGATCCTGTCCCCATGTAAGAAAAGCAACCACAGAACATCTTCTTTAGGGGATGTTTGACTGTCTGGTCGATATGAGCCGCTGTAAGTTTTTCGTTCCTCGATTTCCTGACGTATCGTGACCGCTGCCCCTGCACTAGAAAGTGTGTCTCATCTGAGAACAACACCTTCCTCCAATCGTCTGCAGTCCAGCTAGCATGTTTCTTGATCCACAGAAGCCTCTTCTTCATCATTGGAGTAGTTAGAAGTTGCTTTTTCTGGGGTCGGATTGCCTTTCTTCTAGCTGCAAGGAGCCTTCTACGGACTGTTGAATCATGAATTGGGACTCCAGCAGCTCCTAAATCTTGCTGTAAGTCGAAACTTGTTTTCCTAGGATCAATTTTGCTGTTCCTGATTAAAAACGCGTCATCTCTAGCAGTTGTCTTTCTCTTTCTCCCACATTTTCCTTTCCTCTGCACTTGCGTTGTCCCAGTTTCCCTTTTCAGTTTTATAATTTTGTTTACTGCTCCCAAGCTTACACCACACTCTCTTGCTATGTCCCTATGTGTCATAGAAGTATGCTCACTCAATGTAACAATCTTATCCCGTTTTGTTGTCGATATGTTCATTATGCAAAACAACATTAACCCCTTCCAAAAACACCATAAAACGTCCTTGCTTCACTTACAATGAGGAAAAATATTAATTATAACCACAAGTTACACTACATAAACGCTTTGCCACGTGCGGAGACAATACTTGATTTAAGGTTATGATAACCCAGCAAACCATTTTATATCGCATTTACGTCAAATAGACGTTCTACAGAACCTTGCAACGTCTATGCTATGAGCGTATTTACGTCTATGTTACCTCTCTGCGATGCTTAATGCCCGTATAATTAACCAAAAAAATTAGAAGTAATATAGAGGTTCTGGAATTACACGTCCGAGTAATGTTGAAACTGTGACGTACATGTCATGCTTGTAATATCAAACACACTTCCCATGCGAAACTTCGCAATTATATTGTTCTCATTAATATAAATGAGCCATTTCAATTGAAATTGAATAGCCACTGGTTATTATTGTTGAATATTAAATAAAAGCGTTATTATTTATAAACGGTTTTATTTAAGAGTAAGATTTTACTATTTTACACTTTATAATATACAACCAACTTTTTACAAATAAAACAAATAAAATAATGATTATCCTCAATTTTAGATGTCAGTAGAAATGTACTTTGTAATACTGTTCTAACGTTCCAATCGCAGAATTTGGAGTGTATCACAAACATTTTGGTATTAAGAAAGGGTATTATAGATAAAACTAGTCAATATTGGTTCTAAATTTTTAACACATTTTAATCAAACAAAACCTTATTACATACAATTACGGGAAACTGAAAGCAATTGTAGTCGTCTTATAAATTTTATAACATAAGTAGTACTTGCTAACCCATTATTAATCTTCAATTCAGTTATGCCTTTATTATTAACTAAAAATATGATAATAATGAGGTGGTTTAATGGGAAAAAACGCTCTTTATTCTGTAGCCAGTATTCTGTTTTCTTCATCAGGGCAAACAATATTTATCAGCTAAAACCACATACTATAAATGGTCTAATTAATTTTGCAAGTAAGATAATCTAATTTAATAACGAAAATGAAAATTTCCACTTGAATTTGAAGTAGAATTTGAGTTGTCAAGTTTGTGTTCTCGGTTAGCTGTTATTAAATTAGACTGCATTACCTATATGAAACATTAATTGGGCCATGATATTTATTAGTAAGATATTTTTGACTGCTGAATGTTGTTTACCTTGATGGAAGTTTTAAAATAAAAAAATATATACATTGACTATCCAGTAATGAAAAGCGTTTTTCTTTTTCTACCAAGCTGACCGAATTCCTCAATAAACCACCTCATTATGAAATTATCGTTACAAATTGCAATAGATGTCTATGGTATTACACACAATTTACACACTATACTAATAATACTACAAATTATAATCTAGGAATATTTAACAAACTTTATGCAACCAACTTGTAGATACAGCATTAAAGCAATTGCAATGTATCTATCTGAAAACAACAGGAAAGATAAAAAAAAACATTTGGTTTGCTTGTTACTGGTGCTATTGTTTAATATCTAGTAGGTTTAAATGTCAAAACAGGAAGAGCTGTTATGACGAAAATTGAAAAACAATTGAACAAATAATTTGTAGGGTGTGTAAGTTAGTACACAACATTACCATGACAACCCAAACTATTTGTCAATTAAAAAATGCTTCCAAAACTACTAGGTATATCTTGACAGAATGAATTTTTGTACATGTTAAATATTATTAGTTCCTACATCTGATTGAAATTGAAATGAAAGTGTACAGTGGATTTTTAACGTTCTCAAAAACAATTACTATGAGCTTTAAATAAAATTTCAGCCTAGTCGAAATTAAAAGTTGCACAAATTTAAAGCATAGGTGGGTAATTCAAAAAATGTTTTTTTGGTTTATAGCATTTTAGTTGCTTTCAGATAGGTAGATAGGTATAGTATATTGCGACACGAGTTCGGTAAGTGCCTATTTAACAAATAAAGAAAATCAATTACCGAGATTTGTTAAGAGCACTTATCGATCGTATTGCATATTATTTTTGGTACAATCATTTTGGTAAAAAGATAAAAGAAGAATTTAATTTCCTTCAAAATAAAACTACCTACACTTTAGGCACCGTACGATAAAATTATATTATATTCGCGAGTCGATAATTAAATTTTATCGTCGTGTATAAAATTCTATTTTTTTCTATAGCAGATGTTAAAAAAATAAGAAAAATTAGTAAAAAAAAAACAACTCAATAGTTTTTTTTTATACAAGACGATAAAATTATATTTTATCGTCGTGTATAAAATTCTATTTTTTGCAGATGTTAAGAAAATAAGAAAAATTTGTAAAAAAAAAACAATTAAAATTAAATTATATTAAACCTGAAAATCTCAGTAGCAAAGGTTTCCATTTGGTTTCCATGGAGTTTCCAGAAAATTAAAGTACTTTATCTATCCTTGCGGTTAAAGTGTTACTTTATCTACCCTTGCGGTTAAAGTAATACTTGATCAACTATTTTTAGTCGAACAAAGCACACCTTAACATCTGCTATAGAAAAAATAAAATTAGTAAACGTCAGTAAAATATTCGTGCAGTTTCTGTAGTGAATTGATTGCAAAAAATGAATTAAGATGAAATTGAAGAGGCATATAATATTGGATACCATTGTGCAAGAAAGAAACTCTTATTTTTCGCTGTTTTTTTAACTCCCGCTGAAACCTTTGGTTCGCCATCCGAAACCATTCCTTGATGTGCATTTCAAATTCATTGTCTGAACTACCAAACTTCTGCTTAGTGGCTTCTGAAAAAAATAAATTACAGTCGAACCTCCATATAGTGATTTCCAAAAATCCCCACAAAAACATCACTAAATAGAAACATCACTATTTAGAATTTGTACTTTAAACCCAAAACAAAAATTCTAATGTAGGTAATAAAATTATTTACGTATAAAAAACACTTTCAATTTTTCTTCAAAACATAAACACTTTCGTTTTGACAATTTTAAACAACTGCTTGTTTGAACGCAAAAATAGCAACTGAAAAATTTAAATTCAAATGCACTTAAGTGGAGGGAATTCTCAGTACATTAGTGAAAATGGGTACTGTATAAACCCAAGTAAGAAATCCTATAATCCGCTTAAAAATTTATCTCAGTCGCATGCTGTTCAAGTTCAAGTAGCTAAACAAATTCTAAGAAAAACCCACATTTTATGGTACATACTTTATAATCCGCTCAAAAATTTGGTTATTTCTAAGTATTTAGGTAAATTGTTGCTGAAAAAAGATCATTAAATAGAATTTCAACATCATAATTTAGAAGTGATTTTACAGGCATTTTAGCCCGAAAGTCAAGATCCTGATAAAATCATCACTAAATAGAAAAAATCCTTAAATAGGAGGTCACTGAATGGGAGTTCGACTGTACGTGAATAATTATAACAATTTAACAAAAATCATCTGTAAATACCTTTTAATAGCCCCATAACAATGAGTGCTGACAAACGAAAATTTCCCTTTGCTCCTCTCCACGAACAAATCCTCCCAAGTGGTAAAGTCGGTAAAGAGATTTGTAAGGCATCTCTTCACCATTTGTTTACTATCGTTTCCACTAATTGTTTTTAAGTGATTGATCTAGTAAAATACATCAAAGTATTAGTATATTTCGTAAAACACAAATCAACAAACTTTATTATCTCACCATTTCAGACGAGCTATTAGGAGTAGTTAATAGTTCCTCCTCCAGTTTCTCAATATCCGCAATTGTATCCAGCGGCAAATGAAAATGTTTTTTGGGAGGCATCACTTTGTGGCCACTGTTCGCCAATGTCAAGTCCTTCGGCATTTTGTAGTTACGCATGCAAAGGAATTTGGTTTCTATTAGCGACTTTAACACCTTTTTCATTAAAACTTTTGTATCCGTTTCTGAAAAAAAAGAAATCACTTTATATACTGTTTATATTTTATGTTTATTTAGGTGGTCCATGTTTAATCATATTAGGTTCTTCTTAGATTCAAAAATTTAAAAATCTAAACAACATCATGTATTTTATGTAAACTTTTTTTTATTGATTCCTGTTTAAAAATGACATAAAATCAAAATGTAAATTCTGCATTGAAACCGGTTTAAATTTTGAACAAATTTTTCCAGTTACTTTTTTTGATATCTCTTAAGCAAAAAAGCGATAATTAAGCTTATTCATTCAGTTCCATTGCCGCTGTCCCAAATTCAAATCATACACTCCGCAAACAAATTATGGAATCACCTGTTTTTTTTAATAAGAAGTCTATTTAAATTAATTGAAAACTAGATCTAATAACACGCATTTCCGCCTCTAGCCTGTATTACATTGTATTGCATTCGGCTAGGCAAAGACTCAATAAGACTCCTGATGTAGTCTTGGCCGATCTGGTTCCATTCTTCGGTAACAGCTCCTTCTAGCTCATCCAGGGTTGTTGGTGCAACCTCTCTGTTCACCGCAGTATGTTGTGTTTTTTGTTTTTTCCTTCTTGACAATTCACTTTTATAGTCAATATTTAGTAATAAAAGTTAAAAATTTTAAGGAATAAAGACTTATTAAAAAAACCAGGTGATTCCATAATTTTTTTGCGGAGTACTAAAATTAAATTACATACAGGGGTGCAAACGTAGAAATAGTAAATACCAACCTTCCATAGTTTCAGTTTGAAGAAACTCCATATTTTCAATATCGAACATAATATTGTGTTCCTCAACGCTTTCTTCGGGGGCAACAAATAGCTGTTGCATTAATGGTGAACCACCTGAAGCACGTGTGGGTGAAATCCCCAGTCCTGAGCATCCAGCAGTGTTGGTTGCCGTGATGTCCCTTCGTGCGAATTCAGGCATCGCACTGGAACCAGAAGCCTCGTTTCTTGTGGAAGTTACTGCAGATGATCGCATATCACACCATATACAGGGTGATTCTAAACATATGCGAAAAATTTTATGGGCTGATTCCTAGGGTTGTTATGATTATAAAATTTCATATGAACATGGGTTGGAAACGCTTTTCTACAGCCCCCCGAAGGGGGCGCTTGAAATTTGAATTTTAATTAATATCTCGGACACCCTTTAATATAAATTAATAAAATTTGGCGTATAAGTTAGTACTGGTAAGTGCTATTATCTGACAGTATTCAAGTAAAATTATTTAAACCAGAAGCGTCCCAAACTGGGGGGGCTGGGTACTTATTCTTCATTATTTTTGTACTGTTCAATTGTTTTTAGAAATTTGAGTACATGGTACGATTGTACGTTCAAAATTACATAAAAAGTGTACTCTTATTAAAAGTTGATAAACCGAACCGTTTTCGAGATAACTCAATTTTTACGAAAAATCCAGTTTCCATGAAAATTCGGAAACTTCGTACTTTATGGATTAAATTCGCTGCATAGATTCAGGACATCAAGGCAATAAAAAAAAGTTCATGTGAACTTTGTAGTTTCCTTTGGCAGGCAATAACGTAGGTAAACATTTTTGGATAATGTTTTTTGATAACCTTAAAAAAGACGAAGAGACAGTTTTTTTTAAGAAAATGGAAATAATAAAAATGAATATAACAGTGACAATACAGGGTGTTTCGTAAGGAGCCCTCCATATTCAAATAATCTATTTAGGGGACCCCAACAAACAAAAAAAGTCTAGTAAACATATGGTCAAATGTCAAACGTTACTGAGATTTGTTCAAAATTGTTTTTACTTCAGTGGCCACCAAGATCACCGGACCTAACCCCCCTTGATTATTGACTTTGGGGTGGCTGAAATCGTTAATTTATAAAACAAAAGTAAACACGAGAGAGGCACTAGTCGATCGAATAACCAATTGCGCAGCACTCATCAAAGAAAATCACCGTGCACTTAAACGAAGTACACGTGCAATTAACAATCGAGCTGACTTATGTGTCCAGATGAATTTATTATAATATATTTTTTACTCTAAATGCATTACATTTAATTCAATTGATTAAAAAAAATTTGAACTATCTCAGTAACGGGTGTGACATTTGACCATATGTCTACTAGACTTTTTTTTTGTTTGTTGAAGTCCCATAAACCCTCACGCAACACCCTATATAAGGTAAATACAAAAGGCAAGGTTGTGTTTTCAAAACAACTATAAATATGTAGAATGCCAATTATTTACTCACAAAATCACCAAATATTTCTAGTTAGTTACTAGAAATTATTCCCTTACATTGTCAGTGCTGATAGAAAAGGATAGCACTAGGGTAGAACCACAAACCCTTCAATACGTTAGGCTGCATACAAAATTTCGATTTTTCTTTTTATCTCAAACCGTTTTTAAAATGCAATTGTTTTCAGTTTTTTCAATACCATTTTCAAAGACGTGTAGCTTCCTTATGCTGCGGTTTAGGACAAAATTTGTATAGACTTTCGACTTATTTTTACGTCAACAAGCAGCTGGTAAATTTATGGTACTAGGTTTAGAGACACCCTGTATATGTAATCGTATTTAAGGATAATATGATATGAAAATATATTTTAATAAAAGATTATTTACTTTCAAAAAAGATTGTATATTTAATTTATATCTAATATAACAAAGGTAATAACTAATAATTAAAAACAAATACTTTATACAAATCAATCTGAAATCAAAAATATAAATTATTACATTATAACTAACAAGAAGTTAATGCTACTTTACAGATAAATAGGTACATTGTTTTAGACCTTACCAATTATTTGGGCCGGAATTACTTTCGGGAATGAATCATTCTGTGAAATCAAAAGGGAATAAATTTATTGTAGTATTAGTATCAAAAAAAGATGTAAGGCTACTTTATAGCTATACTGCGTCTCACGGTCAGTTTAGAGTGTGGGGTCTTATGGCGCGCCGTGTTGCAAAACTTCGTCTTAAAATTGCTTTGAAATACCAACCTCCTGTCAATCATTATGTAATCCGCCTTTTGTTGTACACACCCTAATCGGCGATAACTACCTACTTTTAAGAGTTACCTGGACATCCTTTATCATTTACTTCATTTAAGCATTATACCCTGTCGTTAAGGCACGTAGAGCTGGCAACGTAGTAGAGACAAGTCCCATAAGGTTTGCATTGCCCTATCTCTTCCACACTCTAAACTGACCGTGAGACGCAGTATAGGTAATCGTTCTCAACCGTACCAATAAATCTAGACCCGAATTATTATTTGCAGCAACTGAATCGTTCTGTGAGATAAAAATTGATTTAACAAGAAGTAAAGGGTTTACCTATACATGCAGGTTCGAAAATGTTTTTTTTACTATTGTATCATTCTAAAGAAAAAGCTATACAAGCTAAGTACAAGTGTGACTTGCTGGGTGATGAATTATCTATAAACGATACTAAAAACTCAAGCATAATAATATATCATGAACTCACCACTTTGACTATTTCGGAACAGTCAAGGTTGCTGTTGTTAATATCCTAATTAAAAATAAGTGGATAAATTCATATAAGTACTTCCAACTTCTAATAGTATGAAGAAAAAAGTAAAAAGAAAGTCATGCGGCTTTGGAATGTGCATGTTATTATGGTAATATTAGACATTTCCACAAGCTCCTTGTGATGTTTGGTTTTTGATCATATTATGGATATTAATACGTAATTCTTTAACTTCCAAAAGGATTATACAACAAGGAAAAAATGATTAATGGTATGGAAAGGTACTCACCAGAAATATCTCATCTTCGTTATCCTATAATACATATTATAATATAGAATATAGAATATATCATAAAACATTAATTTGTAATATTAGCATTTTTCTACCAATGTTACTTCCAGGGCAGATTTGAGCGCCTGTAGGTACGAATATAAACTATCATTGTTTGTATAACATTGCATAGTTTGTTAGTACGAAATAGGCCACCAAAATTAGTTCTTGGTATATTATTCTCACCCTATTGTTTAATATAATAAAACTATACGTACTAATAAAAGGGTGTCCAAAATTGGCTTATTCTCCTCAGGCAATTTACCTTTCTTTGACTCGACGTTCTGAAAAATCAAAACAACATGAAATCTATAGAAACGAAGTAGGTATCACTTAAAAGACACCTACAATAAATTCAGCAGCAGCATAAGCTATATTGTCGTCTGGGTTAGATTCCATATCCTTAGGTACAAATTCTATACTTACATAAGGATATGGAATCCCAGATGACAATAACTTATTAAAACAGTGGTGAATATTTTAACTTACCAAAGTATGGTGTGCTAGTTCTTGTTCTTGCAACCTCCTTTTTCGGCGCGCAACAGCCTCCGCTCTGTTGGCACCTATTTTTTCTTGTATGCTGACAATGGCCGCCACCGACCTGTGGATTGTGTTTCCACACCCCTCGCAGTATTTCTGCATATCTAAAAAGGAACAGATAATGAAATTCCAGAAGTCAAAGATTATAAATGATGGCCCTAACACGTTTCTAAATTTAACATTAACTACCTACCTATTATAATTGAATATAATAATATATAGGTAAATAAATATTACCTTATTAAAATATCAATTTCCGGCGATTGTAAATTGCAGCGGCGGCGATCAGGGTTTCTGTAATCCTCAGATGTAAATTGCAGCGAATGGTCATTTTCGGATGCGAAGCAATTGTGTAAATTGCGGCGCATGGTCAACCAAGCCCCATAATACTACCTGTAAATTGCAGCGGGAAAATTCTTATGCCTGTTTAAGAATAAAATAAATTCGATACGGCAACGAAAAGTTAAGTTGATATTCATATAACGTTTATTGCTCACTAAATTACATATTATACATAATCAAATGTTCAAACACCTGCAAAATAATGACATACTTGTTTTACAAATTGCAGTCTACTTAAATTTTTCGTTTTATAATATAGATTTATTCTTATATGTAAGAAATTAAATTTATTTCGAGTTTGTGTATTCGGAAGCTTAACAGTATCAATACTATTTATTTTAATGTATGTATCTATTTGAACTTGCAACAATGTCTCAATAAATATGTACAATGATGGGTGACAACTATAAAAATTACTACCAAAATGAGCATGAAAGGATTCGCATGCATTGGTTGTCCAACACATGCTAGACGAAGCAGATGCCCAAGTTTCGGACACATATATACACTTACTAAATAGTCGACATATCGCGTAACCCTACTATCTGGTGGTTGTATTAAGTATAAGTGAAAACGACAACCAATTATGTGTATGTCGGGCCATATACTATTTACGGCTAAGTGAATAGCTTGTTCAAAATCAATAGCTATTTTGCTTGGCTTAAAACCTAAGTGATTTTTAGCACATATATCTACGATAGATTTTAAACAATTTTTATAAGATTCGCATGTTTTATCTCTAACCAAACAAAACACCAAAGGCAGATAGTGACCATTTTTGTAACCATGAATTGTAAACAGTTGCTTAAAATATCGAGTACAGTAGGAAACGTTCCATCGACATAAATAACGTCGCAGGAGTTGCATAAAAATTTTAAATTTGTTACACAAGAAAATATTATAATGTTGTCATTGCTGTTATTTAACAACACGAAGTTTTCACCACAATTTGTGTTCCAAGTGGTTGCCTCCACAGCGGAATGTGTGTCCATAATACATTTTGGTAACGGTGGATATTTGCGACGTCGGGCGTTGTAGATATTCCTTTTGATACAATTCACTACGGAAACACCCAAGTGAATATCCGAAACATTTTTTAAAACGCCGCGGCATATTTTCGCTGGTGTTACAGAAATATCTTCGGTTGCCTTACGTTTACAGGAAACACTCACAATATGCCTTTGTATCTTGTTCTCGTCGTTCTCGTGGTTATGTTCCAAATTTTTCCTTGAAACTACCCGTTCGGGCCCCATCCTCAATGGTATAGATCTTTGCCGTGCAATTTCGTGAGGTACAACACCACTTTAATTCTCCAGATTTCAACTTTTCTTTTTTAAAAAATTTATAGTTACTTAAAAGTAACAACACCTTCCCCCGTTCACTAACAGTTTCTGTTACTTCGTTCATGTTGGATAGCAAAAACTAAACTAAACTCACCTATAGAAACTCTGCCAATTTATACATAGGTAAAAGGGCACACACCACCGTTAAGGTACTGAACTGCAATTAGTTAAGTTATTAAAAGTATTTACTGCTGCAATTTACAAAGATTAAAATCTTAAATCTGACCATCGCTGCAATTTACAAGTTAAAACCTTATAGGGTTTAGAGATTAAGGATTACGGAACGCCGCAATTTACATCCGCCCTCAATTTCAACATAAATTATCGAAATTGCTATTTTAATTAATATTTATACGGGGTGTGAGCTGTAATTCAATAACGAGCCCTTTTAGGTCACTTGTGTAGAAACTGTTTTTTTAGATTTCATGTCCTGCATGTTCTGAAACACACTGTACCTATATGCATGGATTTCAACAAACTAAAGTTTGAAAACATCATATTATAAACTGTTATTAACTATAGAAATAATAAATATTAAATAAAATATCGATTTTAACGGGAAATAATAAGATTTATTTGCGTTATACGCATTTCGGAATCAATGTGCCATTGTCAAAAGCATATACAGCTTGACCAAGCTTACAAAGTTGAAAGGGGGCGTGTCCGGCGCTGATATTGTTTTTCAAAGTACAGTCAAAATAAAAACTTTTAGGCGGCAAATTTAAATAATTGTAAATACTTTTCACATATTATTATTTCTTCCTTACTATACCTTCCAAATGATAGTTCTGGCTTCAGAATTGTTGCGAGTAGTGGACTGTATTTTTTGGTTGGAAGGAAGGATGGTTGTTGTTGTAATTAGGACTACTAGTGCTTTGTGCAGTCTCACACAAAGGTTAATTGTAGACTTGGATCACTAGTAAAGGTTTTAGGTATTGGTGGTTCAAACTAACGCCTACGCAGCCTCACGCAGGAAAAGTAATGGCTTGGACCCGTTAGTTGAACAGAAATCGGACACTCAAAAATGTAGCGTAAACGTTTATTGTCTATCTACATTAAATGAATGACGCTTAATCTAAAATTAACTGTGTTTATATACAAAAGTTGAAACCTGACTCAGGTATAGGATAACAAAGGTCGTCACATGAACCTTATTCGCTTACTTGCAATGCTTGCAGTAAAAATGCCCTAGATTTTATACTAACTAAGTGCTTAAATATTACATTCCATTATGAAACTATTTAATTATTTCTAAATCAACAAATTGGGTAACTGTAAATTATTGAAATCAAAAGTAACATTTATGTATGAAGTAAATGTAAAAATAAAATTTATGTTTGAAGTTCAAACAGAATGAAATTATCTTCCTTGATTTATCATTCATACCTAACTAACTTTAAACGTCAAAACAATCTGACACACTTAAAATTATTAAAATTTCAAACGTCAATATTGAATTTTTCCAGTGAATGTACTTTTGAGTAGGATTGTTTGCTATTGGTTGACGTATTGTCGCGCTTTGTCTTTCAAAATTTAGTTGACATATTTTCCGGGGCATTTGTAAGCTTGATGGAGCTTTAACATATTACATAATAAATAAATAATGATTTATGTAGCAACTACTTGATTCCATTTACATCTTCTATCATCTTCTATTCCAAAATTGCCAGTAAAGGAGAATCTAAGAGCTCAATTTGCTCATTCATTAAAGGTATATTGTTTTTTGTGTGTTTATAAATTTCATACCTATTAAACAAATAAATATTATTGTTATTTCCCGTTAAAATCGATGTTTTATTTAATATTTATTATTTCTATAATTCTGGATTTTATCAAAGTAACACTTGATGTCAATATACTAATAAAATAATTCCTAGACAAATTAAATATCTTTCATTTAAATAATGATTAACTAGAATTACAACATGAATTTATCATCTGCTAATATCGGGGGTGACAGATTTACAACACTACAAACTACAGTAAAAATTTCATTTATTATTGGCAGAAGAGCCCATGGTAACGGCTTATTAAATATCACTTTAATTCACTTTAAACACTTTAATTCGCTGATTACAGCGTTCTATATGAACTCTTGCTCGAGCAATAGAAACATTTAATAACGCCTCTTCCTTTGTAAATTGCTTTTTTGGCTTGTATAAGAATGGAGGTTGAATAATTTTTACTCCGTAACTATTGCATATATCATTTATGCGAAATTCTTTGTCGACCATTATGGCATCATCGCACATACTGAGCTTCTTTATAATTTCACTTTGCTCATATATTGCTTTGTCTGAAGCTCGACCACCATAAACTGAACTAATAAAAGTTAGAATATCTGCAGGGCTTACACCAGTCATAAATTTAATAGTTTGCCCACCTTTATAATGCGAATACATTTTAAGTCGACGGCACAAACATTTTGGTGTTGCTACAGGAATTTCTGTGCAATCTAAAACAACCTGCACATTTGGAAATTTTTCGAAACAATTTGGCAAATTATTTTGGCATTCTGCCAACGTAGGCCACCGTATAAATGGGCGCAAAACTTTGGCCAATAAACAAATTGTTTCGTGAAAAATGATTTTACATCTATTAGGTGTCACTGCATTAAACACTATCGACAATACAACAAATGGAAATCCTGTCTTCAATCTTGCAAATGTCATAATTATTCGTTCTTTCAATGACAACTTTCGCTGTCTTTTCTCCTGCGAAAATTTACTGCAAAGTGTATAAATTACATTGAAGATTTTAAAATTTTGGATGCCCGTTAGCGAACTCAATTTAGAATCGGTATCAATGTTGCTCACAAATGATACAAAAATGTCTCCGCTTTTAACTTGTGTCCCCTTATCCACGAATTTCTTTTCGGTTTGAGCTAATGGTGCCGAAGATTGCATATTTGCTATGTTAAGAAGAACATCTGCATCATCTCTATCTTCTTGGGTCCATTTCTCGTCTTCTCCGTGGGTACTGTCTGTGCAGATGGCAGACGTTACTGCAGAAGGTGTTGAACATTAAGATATTACATCCTCACGTTGCAGTCTTCGAGATAATAGTCGCTGGTTCCTTTTCTTCTGCTCCTCCGATCTCTCCAAGTAACATTTTTTCTTGGGTAAATTTTGGGTAGGTACTACACTTCTTTTTAACCTGGGCTTGGTTGTATGTATTTCTAAAAGTAATATAAATGGTGAACTTTACTAGGTAACATTAAACCCTATTATTAATAAGTGTTTAAATATTAGTAGGTAACTAACCTGGCAAATGAAAATCCTCCTTCAAGAAATGACGTGAGCAAACTAACATTGTTGAAGTTGCTGGTTTTCTCATCAATAATTTAATTTCCCATGCTTTGCGTCTATCAACAGTCTCCAAAACACCTGATTTATTTTGAATTTCAACAGTATTACACTTTGGTTTTGGAAACATGTGAAAACTAAGTGATGGATTAACAGTTTTTCTGCTATGGCATCCATAGACACAGCAATTGGTATTGGAAATTTTTCTTGGGGACATTTTGATCACAAACAGCACTACAGAACAACACTAAAAACGTTTATCGCCGATCAACGCCGTTTTTAAACATAAAAAACAGCACTTACAACGTGGTAACAAATAACAACAACACTGCAAAACAAAGCTAAGAACGTGGTAACATTTATCGCCGATCAACACCGTTTTAAAAAAACTAACAAACAGCACTTACAACGTGGTAACAACCATTTATGTCATATAAATGATACTCGACTTGGCGGCCATTACAGTAGTTCAACTAAACACCACGGGCGGCGTTCAGTTAAAAATTTTGCCCTATAGTATTTAGTTTAAGAAGATTATGTAGGTATTTATAGGGCATCGATATTAGCGTCCGTAACAATACTTGTCATGTTTTGTTTTTTCTTGTTAGAAGTTTTTGAAATGTCGACGAAGAATCACTTGCTTTGTGGTTTTAATTTGTATATTAATTTATTGTTGTTATTTTTACAAGCGCACAGTAAATTATTAGACCACGATGAAGAAATTTGTGGTAATTTTAATGGAAGACGAATGTACGTTGAAATGGGAAATAAAGGAACTGTAATTGCAAAAAACATTACCAATGCAGGAAATATTAATCAGATTACTATTCAAAAAACTGATTCTTACAAACAGTGCCGACTTGAATTAACTTCTTGCCCTGCTTGCGTTATACCCGTGAAATTTACGTATGTATAAAAAATCTGTGTTTTAAGTATTTTTTAATTTAATTTGAATTTTTAGTTTTTTGAACGTTTCTCAAAACTGTTACAATAATCAAAATTTGAATTCTTGCACCTGTGATTATGTATGGGTATACGAACCACCATTTCACGATATTTCTGGTAAACAATTTTGTGGTAATTATGGAAATAATGATTCCTTGTTATTATACAGAAGCCAAACTCGTACTGTAATAGTTGTACTTTTTTATACACACGCCTATGAACATGCTTTCACTTTACAATATTCTTCAGAAAGTAAGTTAGAAAATACAAATTTTAAGTTGCTACTTAATAATTATTTTTTTATTAATACAAGGAAACCGTCAAATAATACAGGGGATTCCCGGGAATGGAAACAAAACTCAAGTTATATCGACACCGTTTTTTCCATACCCTTATTTAAGGGATTTAAATTTCGAAAGCTTCCAAAATATTTTTCATTTCCCTATTCATCCCTTCAATTTTGTTATTCATCTCTTCAATTTTATTATTTAGGGTAAGCAGTACAATTATTGGCCCCTTAAGCAATTTTACTTTTTATTTTATTTCTAAATGCGGTTATTGGGCATCTTTAGGAAAAACGGCCTGACCATGGTGTTCAAAATTGTTGATATTTTTATTATTTCATGTGAGTAAACCCCTTAATTAACCACAAAAGCCAATTTTTGAAGAAAAACTTTAAATTAGCAAAATGTACAGTTATTGGCCGCTTAGTCATAGTAATTGGCCTATTTTCTTATAGTTATTGGCCGCCTATTTTTAAATTAATGAAAAGCAAAACTCAATGGTAGCAGTAGTTTATATTGTTGCTCCAACATCAGAATAAAAAGTAAATTTTATTTAAATAGGTTAAGTCAATTTAACAGTAACGAAGACTAACAAAGAATGTAAAAGTATATTGGTAAGTAAGTATTATACAATATTTTGCTTTTTACAAGTGTTACAATAAAATAATTCTTCGGTATCAACAACATTCTTAAAGTATTTTTTTAAACAATTAATATGGTAAGATCTGACGCATTTTCTACACTTCATTCCTTTTCGGATACTTGTTATATTTGATGCACATGTATAACAGAGTCCTGAACATAGCTGAATATTATTTTTAAATATAGGGGCACAACCAATAGTCGCATTGTCTTCATTTGAATTGTTGTTTCCCGCCTTTAAAGTTATGCAAGAAATTATGTTTATCTTGTTCGAATCATTTTCCCCTTTCTCTTCAACATTGCTCATGTTTTTCGCGTCTTTTTCTTTACTAATATTCAGCAATTCTTTGCTCTCTGGTTCGCGTTTTCTTCTTTTTATTTCTTTTGACTTGCTTTCTTGTTTTTCTTTCTTTTTATTATCGAGTTCTTTTCTTTTGTTGGTCATTTTTATCTTTTTTGCTTCCGCTTCTTTTTGTTTCAGTAGCTTTTGCTTTTCTCTTTCATTTTTTCTGTTTTCCTTTTCTTTCAACTTGGTTTCTTGTTCTTCCTTTTTCTTATCATGTAGTTCTTTCCATTTGTAAGACGTTATTACAAAAGGGGTTTTCTCAGTTATTCTGCCTTTTTTCTCTGGAGTTAAGGGCCAGTACAAATAATCCACAAGACTTATATTTTTCCCTTGTGTCTCATTTTTTTCAGTCTCGTCATCAATGCTATTATGTAAAATGATAGGCATATTCAATATATCGAACTCATTCACCGAATCTGTAACAATAGCTTCTGAACCTTTTTCCTTTACATATTGTTCTTGGACAACATTTTCAAGTAATTCTATGTCTTGATTTTGTGGAACTTCTATCATTGTTATATCTATCAATGGCTCATCTAGATGTAACTCATTCAATAAATCCATAGCAGCAGCTTCTGAAAATTTTTCCTTAACATTTTGTTCTTGGATAACGCTTTCATTTAATTCCATCTCTTGTTTTTGTGTAGTGTTGTCCACGGTTTCAATTACAATTTCAGCATTATTAACTTGCATCTCTATGTCTGGCAACGGATAATCTAGTTCTATAACATTGCTGATATTTTCATGCAAATTAACGGGCCTTTCTTGAAATGTGAGCCAAAGTTTATAAAGAAGGACAAAATCGTCATTATTTTGATCTCCTATTAATAATTGAAACTGTTCGAATTGTTTAATTTTTGTTTCCCCAACTACAGCTCTGAAGTTTGCATACGTTAGAACCGACATTTCTGAAGATTCTTCCAATTGTTCCTTACCAAGCGTGTTACTTTTCCCAAGACATTTGCTATAATCAATAGCGTCAGGACTCCAAGGATATAATCCTGTGGCTTTGAAGCCATTAATTATTGTACTTGTTGTCACTGAAGTATTAATTACACATTCAAGTAGGGGAGCAAATCTAGGTTTGGTTAATTCTTCAGTTGGATGATTTCTTCTCCATTTGATGACCCCCTTCCGCCACCCATCTTTAAGCGGCTTAAAAGTAGATACATCAGCCGGCTGTAGTATTCTTGTAGCATTCGGGTAAAGGGCGATTAATATTATCTTCAAATTGGAACAGAGTTCACTTAAATTTCGGTCCATGTGAGTTTTGTGGCCATCAACAAAGAGAATTATGGGAAACGTTTTTCCCTGTTTTTGTACATACGGGAAAAAAATATTACCGACATATTCATAAAAAATTTCACGCTTCATCCATCCTGTTTCACTGCATGCCATACCCCACCCTTGGGGTATGGATTCTGATATATCTTTTGGTATCCTTTTGTAAGGATAGATAATTAAAGGGGGAGTGATTTCCCCAGCAGCGCTGAAAGTCATCATAACAGTTAGCGAGCATTTTGATTGCCCAGAGTCGACTTCATATACGTTTTTTGAACCCTTGGGTGCTAAAACCTTTTTATTTTGGGGACATAACTGAAAATTTGTTTCGTCCCCATTAAAAATTCTGCTGGGATCATTGAGTATATCATCGAGTCCTTCTTCTTTTAAATAAGCCTGTATCTGCTTAAACCAAGTTCTTATGTTAGTTTCGCTAACCCTCGACGAAGCAGCTGTAACAGCTTCTGACTTTCTAATAGCAATGTCCGGATGCCGCTTTAGAAAGGCCTTATACCAGCCTTCACCGGGATAATTGTCTTTAAAAATATTAGGCCGCGGCTTTTCATCTAAGAACTGTTTGACAGAAGCTTGCACATCCTCCTTCCTCCGCGGAAACCCTTTTCGATGACAGTCGCTTATCCACCGTACTAAAGTCAACTCCTCTTCTGTGGTTAGTACAGTATTTGGGCCATGCGTAGTCTTTAAAAATTTATTTGAAAGTCGAAATTGAAGGGTCGAACGAGGAATATTGAAAACCTTTGAAGCCTCATGCTTTGACATCCCACCCTCCATCGCCGCAAGAGCTTTTTGAACATCATCTTCCCTGTATTTCTTTGAATACTTCAGACCCTCAGAAGTTTTTGGCATCTTTTTTTCAAGATTTGTAAACGAAACCTAACAGTATTCACAAAGTAAAAACCTAGTACAGTTATTGGCATGGGTAATCTGGCAGTTATTGGCTGGGGGCCAACAACTGTATAGGACCATATTATATCAAATTAAGGTTCACGAAACACAATAGTAAAGTTAAGAGCAAAATTTCAGCAACAGAAACAATTGTTTTAATGAAATTACAAAAAATATAGTAATTGGCCAGGGGGCCAATTATTATCATTATGACAAATATGTGCAATACAATTATTGGCCCCGGAATATATGGAAATAAACGTAAAAAAGTTGGGTTACAATAATAGATTTTACATCTTAAATGTGTTTACTAAATTATCATTAAGTTATAATATCGAAACGGGCAACATATTTCATAATATTGACCGTAGCAAATACCCACCTACCTTACTGTCACCAGGAACTAATCCCAAGCAAACGATATACAACGCACACCGTTAACAAACCTTTGGCGCCAAATGTTACAGTGCCAACCTTAAAATGCCAAATTTTACCACAGACTCTTTAAAACATTAGTGAACTTTTTCTATCATGATAAAAGTCCCTAGTTTTCTAAAATGCTTATTATTTCTAATTACAGTAGAGGTGGCCAATAACTGTACGGGGGCCAACTATTGTACTGCTTACCCTATATTCTCTTCCATCTTATCTGATTTTATATTCATCCCTTCAAATTTATTATTTATCCCTTCAATACTATTTTTCATAAATTCCATTAACTTATCCATATCCAATTCTTTATTACCACTTTTTCCCCCTTTTCTTTCTATTATTGTCTCATCAAAATCTTCCTCATATAACCTGACACTTGCCCCCGATTCACTACTGTCATCTTTCTTTTCCCTATATTGCATCTCCGCTGAAGTTTCTCCCTGTTTTTCCTCATCTATTCTTAACTTTTTCATTTCCTCAACAATCTTTTTCTTTTCTTCTACCATTTTAACTAAATTGAACTAACTTTATACTACCAAATTTAAATAAACTTATTCTTGATTAATTTAATTATATCAAGCCAATTCTGATTACTTTAAATAACTAAAAATCGCCACCACGTTTGCTGCGCCAAAAATTTATGCTGTGATCTGCCCCTAGTAATAATTTTGAAATCAGCATTTATTAAAATGTTCCTGGTATTTACCTACCACATCCTGAGCTTTTACACCGGCTAGCTGAAACATATTTAAAACAACACACACAATGCAAATTGTACCAACAAATTCTTTCAGCAGGGTCTATGGGTCGCTATATTTAAATGAAAATTGTAAAACTTTCTTTTCTTTCAATAAAATAACTATTTTCAATTTTACCAACGTTTTTACTCTAAATTCAAAAATTAAACTTTTATACAAATATTTTACAACTGTTTACAGAAATCCTACTGTCCCTATCTGAATCTTAAATTTACTATTTTACCTTTATTCGTTGCGGTCATTAATTGTGACGCATCCTATATTCTTCTTGCCAACTTCACACTGCATAAAATTTCCTTGATGATTTTTTTTAAGATGGCTTCTCTTTGTCTGATGATATTGATTATACTATCGATTTTTTTTCAAATTAACACCATTTACAGTTCAATTCACTTTATTTGACACAAGTAAGTAGTCTTCTTATAATTCAATTTTTCATTTCACATCACTTTTGACATTTAACCAAAGTTGAGGTTATATTTCTGTTACTTGAACTTATTTGAGGTTAAAATGGACTCTTATCTCATACAAAACATCATACGTTTGTTTACTGGGTCATTTTAACACTCTCTTCTTCGAATTCAGGCTACACCTTATATAACCTCGGTCCCGTTGCTATAGAAACTGTCAACAACTTTCCCTTTCTTACTAATTTTTTTGAAAACAATTGCCTATCGAAATTAATTAACATTTATAATTATTTTAAACACTTATTACTCGATGGCGCGTTAATTGTTCAAAAAAAATTTATCATATTCAAAATCCTCATAATTTTCTCTTTAATTTGATATGCCATTTTGCTATATCGTGTATTTTAATTTTTACTCTTCTTACTGCTGTCAACTTTTAAATTTCAAAATTTTCTATAACGAATCAACCGAAATACCCATATGAGAGTCTTATTTATACCTTAGTACAAACGAAATTAAATTTTGTCATGAATTTGTTCAGCTAACTTGTGCCAAACCAATATAGTACCAAGTAAATACCAGTATCTTTACTAACTTTTGATATTTAATTAAAATCTTTACTTATACAAAATTAAACAACATATGATGTGTGATTCATAACACAGCACTATTTTTATTTATATTATTTATAATTTTAGCAATCTTTTCTGAAATATTACCAAAATATGGAATTGAAACGTATTTTAATGTTTTATCAGTGTTATTAATGGAATAAACTTTTTGAATAGCTAACTTATAATTTTTCTTTTTAATTAACGTGTCAATTAGTGTAGTGTTATAACAATTGCTAGATATAGTCGTCCCAGCGGATCTTTTCCATCACGTGATCAATAGCAACCGTATGCACCAAATATGTAGGTACCTAGTAAGTCAACTGAGCGACTAAAGCAATTTCAATTTGTCAGTTTAAATAGTTCCTCGAAATTGTAGGTTAAGTGTAATTGCAAACTAAAAGCTTTTAAAAACTGCTTCTCTTTGCTGGAACTCTTATTACAAGTGCAAAAGATAAAAAAAATGTTTTTTCATGAATGTTTGGTGTGTTTTTGTTAATCCATTATCCGCTATCGCTAAACAAATCACTTTCACTGCCTGATTCTGGAGTGAGTTGTATTACAATTGGGGTTATATCATCCAGAATCACTTCTCGATTAAACCACTCTTGAATTATTTTCTTTGTATGTGCAATACATTTTCTCCATTCTTCTAGTGAACACTTTTATAAGGCCTTTCCCATGTCCGTAAGATTTCGCTATCACTGTAATTAGTTTCACCGATATGTTGGTCATAATGAGTTTTTGCAGATGCCCAAATTAACTCGATTGCATTGAATTGACAGTGATACGGTGGAAGACGTAAAACCTCATGGCCATTTTCTTCCAATAGCTGGTCACTCATGTACTGCTTTGGTTTCTTATGTTCCTTCGCTAATTGCAGCAATTCGCTTTTAAACATACGTGCCTCGTATGGTATATTATTCTTTGCTTAACCAATCACAAATATCTGCCCTTTTCCAAGAAGATACTGGCTGCTTTTCCAACAAAACAGTGTGGTACGATGCGTTATCCATTACGATTAAGGAGGGTTCAAGCAAATTCGGTATTAGCTTTTCTATACACCACTTCGTAAGCTTTCATTGCACACATTTAAAATGTATCTCTCCTTTAATTCTCTATTCAGAGTAGCGATTGTTACATGCTTTTCTACAAACATGTAAGATTAAATATTAAAACACAAAATAAATCATAATTATTTACTGTCTCTGTACATGTTGTACACAGTGTCTCGAACAGTCATTTTCACTGGTTCGGGCAAGTCTGCAGTTTTGAGTTTTGCACGTGGGCTTGATTTGCCTGGACTACGTAAGATAGGATCCTTCTCCTTAGGAATTTTGATGCTCGAAACTGTTTTACCATTAATCTTTAGTTCACTGGCGACTCTCTGTAATACGTAAATTGAAATGAAATAACGTTAGATGCAAAAGAAAATATATAACGTCCCTCTTGAAAGGAATTAATACTGATTAGAGGTCCCCCATTTTCCTTTTCAGCAGTGAAATACTCCAATAGATTAATAACCAAACTTTGGGCTTGAGAACCAAGACGTTTTCCCGGCATGCTATAAGTTGCTAGTAAACTGTATTATGCACGTAGTTGATATGATTGAGTTCTTACAATAATAACAAACGAAACGAGAATGGCACAATGACAGTAACGACAGTTATCATGTATGACAGTAATGACAGCAAAAGCAAAATATTATATTTGACTTCAGCAGTAGTCGCCGAACTGCACGAGCGCCAATTGACAATTTTCCGTCTCTGTTTGACGTATTAAAAATATGACAGTAGTAGGTCGTAGTATGAAACATCCCTGTTTAACGTACGTTACCCAAAGCTTTATAGGATGACTAGATGCTACAAAAAGAGAATGAAACGATTCGGTTGTCTGAACTTATATGAAACATTGATCACGTGATGGAAACGATCCGCTGGGACCACTTTATATGCTATATGGCACATTGATGCCGAAATACGTATAAAGCAAAATAAATATTGTTATTCCAGTTAAAATCGGTATTTTATTCGATATTTATATTTCTATAATTATGGATTTTAACAAAGTAACGCTTGAAAATGTCAATAAAATAAATCAATTTTTAAAAAAGTCCAAACGGAGTTTCAATACAAAACTCGCCAGTTATGTATTAGATATGTAAAAGCGATAAGACATGTTTTATGGTATTGATAATTTTTAATGAATAAACTTGTAACTAACCAACCATTAATATATCTTTATCTTAGTTAGTTAAGCTGTAGATAATTAAGATAATGAAACTCATAACCTGTAATGACAGGAGGCAACCCTGTTCCTTACATTATTGATAAGATCCTAAATATAAAATTCTAATTAACAAGTAGCTAGCACCTATTAACTAAAAATTTTATAATCTGCAACTATCCATCTGAATATCTTAAAAGTTGATATTTTTGAATTTAGAATATGCTTATTTTACAATAAATCAGTTTGACCTGTGAAAAATCTGTTTTCTTTTAATTTACCAGAAAAAAATGATTTCCATTATTCAAATAGAAGGTAGCCATTCTAGTATAAAATACTTACAACCCCTGTTGTTCATTTTTTTAAGTAGGTACTTAAGTAAAGTTTTACTTATATTAAACTATTCCACGAACTATTCTATACACTTGTCACTATATAGTGTATGGAAATGTACTGCCAGAGAGGTAACTATCTGCTCAGAACCAATAACCTCGGCTCCATGTGTACAGATATCGGCCCCATGTACACAGACTGCATTGACCATCTCCTTTTCGTGCAAGTTTTGATATGTATTAACCGCTGAGAGCAACTAACATGAACACAGACTAAGGAGCCTTTTATAAGAGCCCAATAAAAAAAATACAGTTCCCTTAAAATCTTGCAAATGCAATAATTGTGATTAAGGGTAGTTATCCCTCCCTCATTTTAAAGAGTTGCAAAAGTAGTTTAAAATATAATTCGTTTTTTAAACAATTTTTATGTAAACAAGAAATATTAAATAAAATATCGATTTCAACGGGAAATGGCAATGGCACATTGATGCCTAAATACGGTTTCGAGGAGTTGGTTTACGTCTTGGTCCTCCAGCCAGTTACCTTCTATGAGGCGATGTGCCAACGCTATCAGTCTTTCTGTGCTGTAGCCGCGTTGCACGCACGCTTCCATAAAATGCATGGCTTCCTCCTGTTCGTTTATTAGCCCTCGATCGAGGCATTCTTGCATGTAAGAGCCTGTACGGGAGAGCAGTAAACCGACGGTTTCTCGGTTTAGCGCGACGTTCTTTAGCAACTTCATCAGACAGTACTCTTCCAGTTGGTCACCGAAAGGCGAAACGTGTCTGAAGTAGGGAACGGCGTGCTTTCCCATTCGACGACGCAAGTATCTGCCTAGTTTGTCGCGTAGCAGTGGTATCGGTTGTTCATCTGCGTACGTCTGATTCTCGTCGTCGTTGCCGAATTCGTCTTCGTTTACCTCGTCAAACAAATTATTGTCTGGATATTGTCTGTCTGTCGGTGTTTTGCCGTAATAATAAACGGCATAGAACTGTGGATACGTTAGTTCGGATAGTTCCTCAGGTCTCTCCAGGTATTTTTCTAACCGGGTTTGGTAATAAATGTCTTCAGAATTTTCGCTGTCTTGTGCCATGTGTTGTTTGCGTTTGAGGAACCTCTTGGCAGGATCCACGGCTGTTGGAAGATAGATTACCTCTCGACTGGCGGTGCAGTGATGCATTTGCAACAAAATTGCACAGCATTCTAGAGATGACACGAGCCTTCTTGTCAAGTATTTCTCGGTATCGCACGTGTTATCTATTTGTTCTTGTTCGTCGTTTTTTTTGTAATTATTGCCTTCTGTCTTGTCTGTTTCGGGTTTTTTGCCAGTTGTAAATACCGGTTTTTTATCGAACACTACTTTGATTGTTTTCGCGGCCTTAGCCGTGTACTTGGCTAGGTACATTTCCCAGCCGTTGTTCGTAACCCTTTGGATGTTCATGTGCGCGCCCCAAAACAACAAAATGCCCAAGTTGTAAGGTGCTATGTGTATGTCTTCGGCGTGTGTTCGTTTGTAGAGATAACGCATGCCAACCTTATCTAGTTGTTCATTTTGGCACAAAATAAACGGAAAGCCATATTTGCATTTGGCCACCAATTTGTTTTTACCTACGTTGAAACAGCGCAGTCGACACTCGTGTTGTTGATATGTGTTCACGTATTCTCTCCACTTTTCGTTGTATGGATGATCGAAGCGGGGCATTTCGCCGCAGACGACATTTTCGGGTACTGTGCCCGGTTTGCACCAGATAACCATGTGAACGTGTAGACCGCCTCGGGATTGGTACTCTATACGATACCAGTAATCGTCCACTTCTCCCAAAGGACCGTTTTTGTTGAACACCACCTTGTTCTTGAAGATTTGTAGGCGTCTGTAGAACGCCTGTACCATTATGTAGGGATGGTGCACCGCGTCAGTGGCGCTGCTCTTCACGGTTGATTTTCTTTGCAATCATACTCGGCGTGCGCCATCAGACCATCCTTGAGAATAGCTTGAATTTCAGGCCATCCATCGTTTTGGGTAAGGGTGATGAAAAAGTCGGGTGTTTTGCCAAGGTGTGCCGATAAGGCTAGAAGTTCGTTTAGTTTTGCGTACCAATACTTTTTTGAGTTGGGAATGGTGCTGGGCACCTCCATGCCATATCTGGTCGCGTATGCGTTGTCGACCATAACGTCTTTTTTGGTTAGCGGCACCGTCAACTGTTTGACCGATACCTTTACGGAATTGACAAACTTGATGCGAGTCTTTAGGAGCACGTCCAAAAAGACAAAGAAGACAGAAGACAGTTGTACAAGATAATTCCAAGGCACTGTAGATTTTCGCCAAAACAACTTTTTGCTATTTTCAATTTTCTCAGCCTATGAAAAACTGAAAGCTAATAATAAATACATGGGTAGACGTAGAATTTTTTTCTGTACAAAAAACTTTCATGAACATTTTTTTTAATTAGGGAAAATAATATTCGACTTTCAAAATTTTACCATTAAAATCCCTATGTTTCGTCATTCAATTCTACACCCTGTTTTATTTATAAATTATTGATTATAATATTGATTAATTTTTAGGTAGCCTCTCCCCCTGCCCCTCCGACCCCCGCGGCGACCGCTCCTACGACTCCGCCATCCCCCTCGATAACTTCTGCGGTTTGATGGCATCCGCTATAAAAAAATTGTTTTATTTTACATATTTATTTTAAATAATGAATATTAGGTACGGTGAATTGTATGTAATTTTTTGTATTAAATTTATTTTTTATATTTACCATGTTATGAGGGGGTGGCATGTACGTTGTTGCATGCGGCTCCTCCGTCAGCCGCATCTGACTCCCATATTCCTCTAGTTGTTCTGTCGTCTTGAAAAAATAAAATAATAATTAGTAATTATATTTTTTAAATTTTGTTGTTGTATAAGAACTTACATTTTTTTCTAATGAAGCCAGTATGGCTGTCATCGCTGCTTGCTATTAAAAAAAATATATAAATAAATAGTTAATAACTTACTCTGCGTGCAAACGAGTCTTCATTTCTGTGAAAAAAAATTGCATCATTTTTTAAATTATTAATTATAGTAGTAGATACTAATAAAATCCAATTTTACATTTTGTATTATTTAACTTTTATTTGATTAGTTTTTGATCATATTTTCGTAACAAATACTGAAACTTTGAAGTGTTTGACCTGCAGTCTGCATAGATTGAAAACGTTAATAAATATACATTGGTGTAAAAATTGTGGTGCAAGCTTGAACTTACACGAAGCCCTCAAAGTAAAACAGTGATAACAGTAAAGAAAGCTGCTATTACAAAATCAACGTACTTCATGCGTGTACATTCAGTAATAATAGCTAAAATTATATACTATTGGTTGTTGAAAAGTTAAAAAAAAAAAAAAAAAGTATATTACAATTGAAAATATACTTACGGGTTTATAGGACATGCTGGGGGGACACCTGCAGCGTGACTTTGGCTATAAAAATAAAATAATTTATTAAAATTAGACAATTAGTTTGAATATTATGATTAGTATGGTAGGTACTACCTATATTTAATTAATACAGGTATTTAAATATTTATATGTTTTAATTTTAAAATATATTTTTTTTATAATACAATTAATTTTAAAAACTATACTTACGGGTTTATCTCATTAGTTACCACCTTATTTGGGGATGACTCCCCAAAATATTTATTTGTAGCCTCCAAGAGACGACGTAGCATTTGGGACCTATTTACAATACGTACATAGTTAATTCATTTAAATTTATTTTTTTTATGAGAAATGACATTGTAAAAGAAAAAACGATATTTTTATTTAATATCCTGATAATAAATTTGAAAAAGAATTTTCTTTACTTTAGAAAGAAAAATAAGGTATAGGGTAAATGCGCTAGTAGTCAGCCACTTTCACCATATATTTATGTTGCAGCCATGTTAATTAAACAACTTTTGTCCCAAATAAGGATTAGTTTAGTCGTTGTTGTAGCCTGAACAGTACTTTTTCGAATTCAGAATATGTTTTGCAATTAGTAAATATGTGTAAAATGTTGTAAACCACTTTATTAAAAAAAAAACAAATTTCCAATACTCAGCCACTAAAAATCTTATGTCAGCCACTGCTGATCTAGTCCTCAGCCAGATCACAAGGAATTATACGTAGAGGTAATAAATTGGTATAAACTATTTCGTATGGTTATTTATTGAAAAGTTAGGTAAACAATACCAAATACGATTATATATTTAATTATTTATTGTACAAAATGAACAAATAAATGTTTCCTTTTGAATGTCGTCGTAATTAGAGCCCTGAAACGTTGTACATTCCAAATGGTACCATTTAGTACACGAATTGCATCCTATATTTTTCACATCATTATTTTCAGTATCACTGTCTAAATAAAAGTCACAAGTTGCACATACTGCTTTGACTTGACTGACTAACAATGGGTTATTCAGTGTTGTAGTATTTTTAGTGCTGTCACTACACTTTTCTTGATTCTCTTTCCTGAACGTTTTCTTTTTAGTTAAAGTTTTCTTCTTTGGAGCTGTGCGATTCTTCTGTGTAGCACGCTCAAGCCTTTCTTGTTTTCTTGTTTCCTTTTCCTTTTCAGCTTTCTCTTTGATCGCCAGTTTTTGATTTAAGTGCTGTCTGAAGGCATCAGAAGAAATTGCAGCTGGTGGTCGATCCTGCAATTTTCGTTTTCCTTTTGATACTATAGGAGTTGGAAAACACAAATGATTTTTAATGGAATCCTGATTTTCATAGCTGTTACAACTTGGTGCTATTGTAATGTCTTGTAAAACTCTTATTTTGTTATTTATTTTTCTCAAACTAGGTTCCACTATTTGTGGTTCATTTTCAGAACAATTAATTTCATTAAGTTTAAGATTATTTGTTTCATCAGATTCGTTTTCTTTCTGTTTAATCAGTACATTACTTCCTTCTTCAAGTGCGCCTGATTTATTTGAACATTTTTCACTAGCATTACCCTCATTACTTATTAACTCTTGGCTGCTATAAGTGTTATCTACATCTATAAAATTATTAATTGGGAATTCAGAGAAATCAAATTCAATAACATCAGCAGGAAAATTATGCTGGGATTCTGGAATTACACTGTCATCAATTTTATTTAGCATACCATCAGCGAGTACTTCAAAAGTTTCACACCTTGGATATAGTTCTTGTTTAATAGTCTGTAGTTGTTCAATAATGTTATGTACATTTTCTACGCCCCTCTGAGCAAGTTTTTCTTTTAAATGTGTGAAAACTGTTTCAGCAATTGCAAATTCTTGTTCTGTAATGTCAGAATTCTGCCGATTTTGACATTGCAATCTCTCTAACCGATTCTGTATACATTTTGTGTAATCTACGGCTTCAGGGTTAAAGGGAAACAAACCACATTTTCTGAAACCGTTAGTAATCGTTTTTGGCAATGACTGGTCGTTAAGAACCTGTGCTAATAATGGGCAAAATGTACACTTCGTTAAGACACAGTTTATATTTTCGGGTTTTGCTTGCCACTCCCTGACAGTTTTCTTCCAGCTTGTTTTTAGGGGTTTAAAAACACTGACGTCCGCGGGCTGCATTATATGCGTAGTGTTGGGTGGTAGCGCATACAGAATTATCCCGTTTGTATGGCAGAATTGGCTGAGCTCCATAGATAAATGAGATTTATGACCGTCGACAAAAAGTAATATTGGCCTTCTTACTTTATTGTCATCAAGCCATTTATGTAATCCGTTTGCTATGTACTCGTAGAAAGTATCGCTTCTCATCCACCCACTTTCCGATCTTCCCAAAAACCAGCCTGAAGGAACACTATCCACAATGGCTTTATTTGGTCTAACAAATGGGAAAACAACCATTGGTGTCACTGTTTTCCCATCTGCCGAAAACACCAAAAGAACTGTGATGGTCTCTTTTTCATTTCCCATCTTCACTTCGTATATATTCTTGTAACCTTTTGGTGCCAACACTTTCCCTGATTTGGGACACATACTGAAGCTAGTTTCATCTCCGTTGTAGATTCTTGAGGGATCTTCTAAAATGTCTAAAGCTTGAGACTGTTCCAGAAATTCTTCCAATTCACGGAACCATTTCTTTATTGCTTCTTCAGTTATTATACTTCTTGCTTTTGTAAGTCCCTCAGCTTCGCGTAAAGTTAGCTTTGGATGTCTTCTTATGAAACTCCGATACCATTTTTCTCCGGGTCTGTTGTGCTTGAATGGAGTTTTCTTGTTCTTATCCGATACAATTTTCTGAACACTATTGAAGAGGTCCTGTTTCTTTTGTGGAAACCCACATTTCGCTAACTCAATTAGCCATTTTTCCAAATCAGTTTCCTCTTCCTTGGTCAGAATTGTACCGGGACCCATTTTACGAGGAGCCTCCTTAACCCGACCGTGAAGTCTATCTTGTATAGTACCTCGTGGTACCCCAAACTTCCGGCTTGCCTCTCTAATTCCCAAGTGGTCTTCGCGAATTGCCTGCAAAGATTTAGACAGTGCCTCTTCTGGGTACTGATGCACTGCATGGCTTTTGTAACGACCCATAGTCCTAAATTATTCAAAAATACATAAGTAGTATTTCATTTCAGACTTTAGCCACTTAAAACAGTCTGTAGTCTAAGGTGGCTGAGTACTAAACGTATGTTGTCCCAAAGTCAGCCAGATGAGAAAGCTTGTGGTAAAATGTGGCTGACTACTGGTATAACAAGCTGTGATCATTATTTTTCATAGATGTAAAGTGAGTGTAGAGGTGGCTCTAATTTCGTAGTAAATATGGGTGAAAATTGAAAACATGGTGAATTCCCCAGTAGTCAGCCACCTGGCTGACAAATGGATTTGTGCATATTTTAATAACCAATTCTCAGCCACCCCTAATATTACGGCAGTAAGCAATTTTAGCCTTAATAGTTGGTGGTAAAAGCTAAATTAATATTTATTTTATTCAGAAAAACACTTACCCTTATTATAATTATGAATATAGCTTCTTTACAACCTATTATTATAACTCTCGGACTCAAGCAAAATTCTACGATTTTTTAACTATAACTCAGCCACAACAACACAGCACACTCTTCCTAATCGTACTAGCCAACATTTATAGGTTAAGTTCTTACGAATTTACCAGTTTGGCGGGAAAGGTGGCTGAGCACTGGCAAGGCGCTTATTAAGCAAATTATTAGTAGGGAACTTCTATTTCGAGGATTTTTAACCAAAAGTGGCTGACTACTAGCTCTGGCTGGAATTAGGCACGTCTACCCTATAGTGTAGTAGGTACTTACGTTTGTTGGTTTTCGGTTGTTGACATATTCTGTAATAACAAAGTAGGTAATAATTAGTTGGTACTATACAGATTGGTGGCCGTTATTGTGAACATAGAGAGACAAATGCTTACGCGCTTTGCATGTATCGACACCTTGATTATATTATTTTTAAAATTGTGTTCTGTCAGTTGCTGTCATTGCTGTATAATATTTGCAATTGAAAGAAAAAAATTTGGTTAGATGGATAAATACAAGGTAACTGAAAAAGTACAAATCGTAAAATGGTTTTATGGGGGCATGTCAATACGTACAATTCGAGATATTATGTTCAATGTATCGTTCGAAAATTTTAAAAATAATGCATAATCAAGGTGTCGATACGTACAAAGCGCGTAACCATTTGTCTCTCTATGTTCACAATAACGGCCACCAATCTGTATACTGTTATATATTATGTAGCATGTTGAAATTGTTAAACACCTGTCATTAAATCAAAGTATCTATTACGCAGATGTTATTTTTTTTTAATTATTATTATGACGTTAGTATAGCCATATTATTTTTATAATTTTTTATTTTCTTGAATGGTCGTCTAAATTTTCGACTTAATTTAAAACATAATACTCTATATTTTTTATGCGTGTCGGTATGTGTTTGAATTTAGAAGCATTTTATACAGGGTGATTTCTAACGTACGGAGGAAACTGAAAAGGCAATTAGAGGAGACCAAAACATAATTTTTTTTACAATAATTTTATGATCAAAATGGAATAACAAAAAAGTTACAACAGTTTAAAGTTCTTATAAACTTGAGAACTTTTTTAATGAAATACGGTAATTATTTACGTTTTGAATTCTACTTTTGTATATTTGTAAGTTAATTAAAGAAAATTTAGTAAACATTTTTATAATACGAAAGTTATGGCTATTTAAAGTGTTGTTTAAAATATTCAGTCATAGGTGCTCGTTTATTGACAACCGCTGATTTACATAATCTGATCATGTAGAGCAATTTATCAGATTGTGTGATTGATAAGTGTTTCTGATGAAAAAGCGAAGACAATAAGCTCAGCGGTACTCAAAACGTAACTTTCTTGTTATTCGATTTTGATGAAAAGTTTATTGTAAAAAATACTATGTTTTGGTCCTCTCTACTTGTCCTTTCAGTTTCCTTCGTACGTTAGAAATCACCCTGTATAAATAAAAAAAAAGATATTTTTTTTATTACGTTTGTCTACCTATTTTAATGTATGTTGATATTTAATGTATTTAATTATTGTTAATAACAAAGCAATATTGTGTTTATTAATTATTAATTAAATATTATTAAATGTGAAAACAAAAATCAACAAATTTTTCAACCGCCGGTAAATCGCTGGAGAATGGAATGCAGGTTTTAACACGTTTAAAAACTGCCCGACTATTTGCAATTTAGACTAACGCGCTTTCGCGCGTGATTGGAACGGGGCGCTCCAATCGCGCATGATAGAGCGTAAGTGTAAAGGTACCTAATGGTTATAATACTACGATAATTAAAAAGAAAAATTATAAATTAGCTATTTAAAAAGTTTATTCTATTAATGACTCTTATAAATCATTAAAATACGTTTCAATTCTATATTTTGATAATATTTCAGAAAAGATTGCTAAAATATAAATAATACAAATAAATATAAAGTCATTTTTAAAACAAATAAAAATATTGTATACACTCTTTTCAATGCTAAAGACAAAACTAATGATTTGCTAAAATTAGGTATTTATAAATGAAATTGTTCACATTGTAATTCAGTCTATAGTATAGGTAAAACAATTAGAAATTTCAGTATTAGACAAAAAGAACGTATCCGTTGTTACAAATATAAACATACACATAAATCAAATTACGCTAAACATTTATTAGAACAGAATCACACATTGACATCTAATAATACAGTTACATTTTTACGATTTTCTGATAACAATCCAAAATTAAATATTTTGGAAGCTTTCGAAATTTATAAACACACAAAAACAATATACCTTTAATGAATGAGCAAATGTAGCTCTTAGATTCTCCTTTATTAGCAATTTTGGAATAGAAGATACCGCAAATGGAATCAAGTATATATATAAGTATATAAATCATTGTTCATTTATTATGAAATATCTTATATTCTTTTATTTTTATTTACCATACCAAATTATATATAACCTATTTTTGCTTAATACTTACCACAAACTAGGGAATTGCACCCTACACAGCGTAGCACCACAGCCGTCTACCGCTCAAATCGCCCAACAAATAATTTTGTTTTGCAGAATGAACATGTATCTAAACAATTAAAATATATTTTAATTGTACAACCAGAACGCAATGTAATATAATAAACCGTAGTAATAATTTAAAAAAATAACTCACCCCGCTTGAGTATACCCTGCTCATACATCCGCACCCCACAGTTGGAACAAAACCGATCCGGATTCTATGAATATAACAAAAAAAGTATTTAATCTGATGTATACGGTTCATTTTAACACCTACACAAATTCCTACATTAATTACTACTTGATTATACGTTTTGGTGTTATATATTTTTTATACTATTTGTTTTTAATTATATACCAACAAGAAAAGACAATAAAATTTTTTACTTACCATGTTTGTTGCCAAAACTCAACACTCAACACTAAATATAAAAGGAAGGAAGAAACAAAAAAAAAATAACAAAAGAAAAATAAAAATGTAAAAAATATTGAAGAAGGATTGAATAGCACACTTTCTCGCACTCGCGGTTCAGTAAGGAATGATAAAAGTTTGACAAAAATTTTAAATTTTGCAAGAATGGTGGTAAGTATGCCTGCACGCATCTGCAAGTAGTAAATTTATGTACAGCAGGAAATGGATAATAAAAGTAGGTAACATAATCAATACGTGCCTATACCCAAATTTGTTTGTAATGCAAACAATTCAAGTTATGGTCATTTTTAATCCCGGTACCTGTTAAGGGTGGCGGGCGTTTACACTTCAATATTTCTTGAATTTACCGAATTTATAGTAAACAAAAGTACTCTTGTTTTCATACAATACAAATACAATCCAAAACAGCGCCTACTTTGATGCGTAACAGCGGGGGTAACAGGTTGCTGCTCCTTTCGATCGTCTTTATAAATTTGGCCGTTCCTTCGGACACTGGACGGTCGTCGTGGTCGACGTCTTGTGCGGCGTAATCTATCGCCGTGCCCTCGAGCTCTTTGAGCCTGGCCTTGTCGTAAGTCTCTTTTGATCGTCTACGGCCCACGAGATAGATGCCGGTGTTGGTTATGTCGAGATCCTTAATTTTTTCTTTGGGTACCAGTCGACTGTGAAGCATGGCCCAATCAAGGAAATCCATGTTATTGAGACGCACGTTATCGAGCAAATTTTGAAATTCTTTTTCGGTCGTGCGCATGTTTTGTCTAAGAACAATGGTGTCGAAACGTTCGTACATGCCTCGCCATATGTTGCTTTTGATCGCGGGCAATTGAGCGACGTCTCCGAACATTATAACGCTCTTACCACCGAATAGTTTGTTGGTCCCGATCCTTTCTTGTAAAATGTCGTCTATGCGTAAAAATACGTTCTCCTCGAACATCGACACCTCGTCGATTAATAACACGTCGACCTTTTTTATCAGATATTCGTCGGTCGATCCTTTCTCCATGTAGCACTTCAGACGGATGTCCATTTTGAAAAATGAATGAATAGTTAACCCTCCGATAATGTAGGAGGCACAGCCGGTTGTGGTCATTTTTTGCACGGTGCGCGAGTTCTCCCTGCAGTTGGCGATCAGAGCGTCCAACAGGAAGCTTTTTCCGGAGCCGGCCTCGCCAGACACGAAGACCAACACTTGTTTTCCGTCGGCCCATCTTTTCGTTATGTATTCGAACGCTTGACCTTGCGATTCGGAAAATCTATTGGCATAATGTTGGACCGGATATTTTGGTTGCACGTTTAACAGGCCCTCGTGGTCGTCTTCGTCCACAATCTCTTTTGCGAGTGCTTCTTCTATGGCTAGGTGATAGGGGGCCACGGTTTCGAGGAGTTGGTTTACGTCTTGGTCCTCCAGCCAGTTGCCTTCTATGAGGCGATGTGCCAACGCTATCAGTCTTTCTGTGCTGTAGCCGCGTTGCACGCACGCTTCCATAAAATGCATGGCTTCATCCTGTTCGTTTATTAGTCCTCGATCGAGGCATTCTTGCATGTAAGAGCCTGTACGGGAGAGCAGTAAACCGACGGTTTCTCGGTTTAGCGCGACGTTCTTTAGCAACTTGATCAGACAGTACTCTTCCAGTTGATCACCGAAAGGCGAAACGTGTCTGAAGTAGGGAACGGCGTGCTTCCCCATTCGACGACGCAAGTATCTGCCTAGTTTGTCGCGTAGCAGTGGTATCGGTTGTTCATCTGCGTACGTCTGATTCTCGTCGTCGTTGCCGAATTCGTCTTCGTTTACCTCGTCAAACAAATTATTGTCTGGATATTGTCTGTCTGTCGGTGTTTTGCCGTAATAATAAGCGGCATAGAACTGTGGATACGTTAGTTCGGATAGTTCCTCAGGTCTGTCCAGGTATTTTTCTAACCGGGTTTGGTAATAAATGTCTTCAGAGTTTTCGCTGTCTTGTGCCATGTGTCGTTTGCGTTTGAGGAACCTCTTGGCAGGATCCACGGCTGTTGGAAGATAGATTACCTCTCGACTGGCGGTGCAGTGATGCATTTGCAACAAAATTGCACAACATTCTAGAGATGACACGAGCCTTCTTGTCAAGTATTTCTCGGTATCGCACGTGTTATCTATTTTTTCTTGTTCGTCGTTTTTTTTGTTATTATTGCCTTCTGTCTTGTCTGTTTCGGGTTTTTTGCCACTTGTAAATACCGGTTTTTTATCGAACACTACTTTGATTGTTTTCGCGGCCTTAGCCGTGTACTTGGCTAGGTACATTTCCCAGCCGTTGTTCGTAACCCTTTGGATGTTCATGTGTGCGCCCCAAAACAATAAAATGCCCAAGTTGTAAGGTGCTATGTGTATGTCTTCGGCGTGTGTTCGTTTGTAGAGATAACGCATGCCAACCTTATCTAGTTGTTCATTTTGGCACAAAATAAACGGAAAGCCATATTTGCATTTGGCCACAAATTTGTTTTTACCTACGTTGAAACAGCGCGGTCGACACTCGTGTTGTTGATATGTGTTCACGTATTCTCTCCACTTTTCGTTGTATGGATGATCAAAGCGGGGCATTTCGCCACAGACGACATTTTCGGGTACTGTGCCCGGTTTGCACCAGATAACCATGTGAACGTGTAGACCGCCTCGGGATTGGTACTCTATACGATACCAGTAATCGTCCACTTCTCCCAAAGGACCGTTTTTGTTGAACACCACCTTGTCCTTGAAGATTTGTAGGCGTCTGTAGAACGCCTGTACCATTATGTAGGGATGGTGCACCGCGTCGGTGGCGCTGCTCTTCACTGGCTGATTTTCTTTGCAATCATACTCGGCGTGCGCCATCAGCCCATCCTTGAGAATAGCTTGAATTTCAGGCCATCCGTCGTTTTGGGTAAGGGTGATGAAAAAGTCGGGTGTTTTGCCAAGGTGTGCCGATAAGGCTAGAAGTTCGTTTAGTTTTGCGTACCAATAATTTTTTGAGTTGGGAATGGTGCTGGGCACCTCCATGCCATATCTGGTCGCGTACACGTTGTCGACCATAACGTCTTTTTTGGTTAGCGGCACTGTCAACTGTTTGACCGATACCTTTACGGAATTAGCAAACTTGATGCGAGTCTTCAGGAGCACGTCCAAAAAGACAAAGAAGAAATTTGACTCTGTTCTGAATCTATCGTCTAACATAGACATGCGCCATCTGTAGTACATGCCCATGGTTAAATCACTGTTCTGTTTATACCCGCCTGTTCCGTATGGATGTAACCACGGAAATAGTTTTTCTGCTAGTGTCGAATCGGTGAACGATGCCCAAAGCATGTTCCTAGTGGTTGTCCTTGCCACCTCAAAGTCTCTGAGGTGCTGAGATGCCGCAACGGTTTCGGAGAGTGGGGCCGTTCCTCGTGCTTCTAAATCCGTATCCGGAATAAGTAGAGCGGCGGGTTCGTCTTCTAGTATGGTCTGTACAGTGAGGCCTTCGCCTGTTGGTTGGGCAAACTTGTCATCGAAAATTTGTATGACTGACGGCATATTGGGTTCTGGTTTGTAATATCGATACATGGTCTCATAGTTAGCGTAAAAAATTGTATAAAGTGGGTTGATTTCTCGTAGCTTCATTAGAGCAATTACAAGTTCTTTTCGTGGCGCATACTTATTTGGTAGCTTTTCTTTTTCGAATATCATCGCATAAAGTTCAAAGTAACGTTGGTTTGGATTGCGATAGGTGAATGTTTCGCCACGTCTGTGCTCGAATGTACCGAACCTGCGATCTGGAATCTTTTCTTTGGTGGAGAAGACCCCTGCCAAAGCGATCTGCCGTTTTTCGGAATCCAATAGATTTTGAAGTTCTATCGGTATTGGAAGAATTTTTTCGCCAACGGGTGCCAATGGATAAGAAACTAACAGCGTTCTTTTTTTGCATATGTTGCATCTGTAATAGCGATTGTCGTTCTTTTTATGCATGCCGTTGAGGTATTCTTCTGGGTATGCGTCTAGAACGGGTACGTGTTCGGGTGTTATATCGGTCTGTATCGATCTTTTAGTTCCGACCAAGAGAGTAGAGCAAATGTAACAGCAGCCCACAAAAAGCGGGTGTGTTGCAATGGTATATCCGTGCGTCCAGAATACCATAATGTTTTTTATTATTTTATGTTCTGGCACTTCGGGCTGTGCTTGGAACTGTAGCTGTAGCTGTTTTTTCAGTTGTTTAAATTTATTCGATATAGCTATAACGGTAGTATCCGGGTGAACTTTTCTAAATTTATCAGTGAGGATATCGTAAAAGTGAGATTTGGGCCCTTCTTTACCTTGGTACATGCCCGTGGCAATGTTTTTTTCATTTTCTTCGTGAGCTTCTGTCGCGCACTTTATTAAGAAATGTTCTTTCGCGGCATACCAAGTTGGCGTAGCTGGTTTAGCGGGAATTAAAGTTTTCTTCTTACCCGATTGTAGTGCTAATGCGTTAATATACAAAGTAGTTGCTTTACAGGAATAATTAGGGTACAACCGTTTAAATTTTTCGTATAAACGATCTTGTATTTTTCCTTTTTTGCTGTTGTTGTCGGCGTTTCTTGCTAATTGTAAGTATTCCAATAGCTTTTCCTCTTTAACTTTGTCCCATACGAATTTTTCCTTTTTTTCCGACACCGATTTTGGCGTCTTGAATCCTTCAAATATTGAATCTGTGTCGGTAAGTTCAAAGCTTGCATTTTCGCTTGCCATTTGTGTTTCTCCAATAATGCTTTCAAAGCTTACATTTTTGTTTGCCATTTGTGTTTCTCCAATAATGCTTTCAAAGCTTGCATTTTCGCTTGGAATTTGCGTTTGTCCAATAACGCTTTCAAAGCTTGCATTTTCGCTTGCCATTTGCGTTTGTCCAATAACGCTTTCAAAGCTTTCATTTTCGCTTGGCATTTGGGTTTGTCCAATAACGCTTTCCGTATCGGATTCAACGATGCTGAACGTAATACTGTCGGCAACGGAATCTTCGCTTTCAGATATACTTATCGCATCATCTCCGTTTCGAAATTTTCTGCGAAATTCCATAGCTCTATTGTAGAGATTTTTATCGCGTAGGTGGCAATCGGTGTATCGTTTTTTAAACAATTTAGCGACATCTGTTTTTAACTGGGACTTTGTGTTACCGTCATTTGCACGTGAATGCTTGGAATCCGCATGTCCTACCCGGGCAGCACATGCAGAGTTCAAGCATTCTGCAAGATGGCGTTGCTTTTCTTCGTCAAAATGATATTTTCCAGACATCCTAATCGCAGCAGTATCTTTGGACAATTTTGCTGATTTTGGGGTTTCGAATCCGTCAAAGATTGAATCGTTGTCTATCATCTTGCCGAAACTTGTATTTTGGATGCTCGTTTCAGTAATGTTCTCCGTTTCGGAATTGTTAATGGTTTTAGTGCTGTCCGTATTGGAAATCTCGTATTCGTTGTCCGACATTGTTGTGTTTGCATTATCGTCCTTTTCGATAATTTTTTTTTGAAATTGCAAAGCCTTATTGTATAAGCTTTTTTCTTTTAGCATACAATCTGGATAACGCTTCTTAAAAGACGCAGCAGTGTCTTTTACTAAATTAAATTTTTCGTTTTCGCTCTTCTTTTGTTTAGTATGCCCTAAATGCAAACATTCCACCAGGTATCGTTGTTTTTCTTCGTTGAAAATATATTTAGATGTTGGTGGCATTTTAATGTTGAATGAAGATCAGTTGTTTGTTTTTTCCTTTGTTATTATTAGGAATTATCTAGTGCTAATGTTATTGCTGAAAAAAAAAAACGTATTCTGAAAACGTTTGGATAAAAAGCACTTAACGTCACACTGAAGAACACGCGTTATAAAAAAAAAATATTTTTACACTGTATTTTAAATTTAAAATGAAACTTAAAATTTTATAACTTTTCTTTTACGGATAAAGTGTAAAAGTAAAATAAAGTTTAATATTTACCTAATATATATTTTTTATAATTTTAAATGTTACTATACGAGATGTGTTACATTAAAATTGAATAAGGTACGCCACTGGATTTTAAAAAAATATATAAAATGCAGAGTAGTACATCAAGTGTACATCTTTTTTGAATCCTTTTAAATTTCGCAAAATTTAAAATTTAATTTAAAAATACATCAGCACGGCACTGGTGCAATAAAATTTGTTTTCGCGTGACGTCAGATAATGCAGTGCTTGAAAGAGAACATGGTAAGAAATAAAAAAAAGTATCTAACTTGTAAGGTTATTATATTTGCACATTTTTAAAATGGCACGCCACTGGTTTCATAAAAAAATGTTGACTATATTAATCTCGGGTAGTAATGATTCAAAGAAAATTTTTTTTAACCCTTTTAAATTTCGCAAAATATAAACTGTAATTTAAATTCATCAAGCACGGCACTGGTGCAATAAAATTTGTTTTCGCGTGACGTCAGATAATGCAGTGCTTGAGAGACAACATAGTAAGAAATAAAAAAACATTTAACTTCTAAGGTTATTATATTTGCACATTTTTAAAATTGCACGCCACTGGTCTCATAAAAAAAATTTTACTATTAATCTAAGAGAGTACCGCTTCAAAGATAAACTATACCAGATGTGTTTTAATAAAATTAAATTTTGTACGTCACTGGATTAAAATGAATCTGAAATAAAGTGAATCTTCCTTTAATATTGTAATGTAAATTTTAAAATCAAGCATATGTGAACAGTCCTTTATTTTTAGCTTGAAAGGCCATAGACCTCAACTCCTTGAAATGAATTATTTTTTTGTAATTTTTAATGTAATGTACCTACATAATTATCAATCATATTTGTAGTCAGACAAGTCCTGTAGTACAATTATTATAATTGCTTTGGGCCGCTTTGTATAAAAAAACACTTTAGTTTATCTAAAGTTTAAAAATTTCTACGTTTAATTATGAAAAATGTTAATTTTCAGACGGGCCCCGTGCAATTATAATTGGTTTTAGCTACTTTTTATAAACATTTTAATTTTATTAATAATGGCATAGCAAAATTGGAGGGAAAAAATGTCATTTACCTTTTATGAGTGTTGTTTATCAAAATATTGGTTTCTCACTGGAAAAAAACACTTTCAAAACAAACCACAGTAACAATAGAAGCACTAGATAATGAATAATGTAATTAGTTTTGATAAAAACTGTAATTTTGTATAACACTTGTTGAGTTAGTTTGTACGTACTCGTCAAATGTTAATTATGATGTGATGGCGTGCGTCGCTTCATGTGGCCGTCCCGCGTTGCCAGATTTATCGTGATATCGCGACGTTGCCGGACTAGATTATTATACTGTAAAAGTACATAATATGTTGGTAATATTAAATTTAATAGTAAATAAATGTGGTAGGCCATGTAATTGTTTTGTCTTATATTGTAATGGTAATATTGTTTATTCATAAAAAAATAAGAAAGAAAAAAACACCAAGTCTTTAACGTTGTTATTTTAATATTAATTCTGTATGGTTATGTTTTCAAATCAAGAATATGCCGATATTCACTTTATTTATGGATAGTGGAAAGTGCGGGAATATCAATGGACATTCTTTATTAGCATTTATAATTTTTAAAGATTTAAATATAATAAGTTGAACCGGCTGTAACATCCAAATAGACGGCACCACGGAGAAATCCTTGTGGCTGCAAGTTTTACCCAAACGGGTCTCCATTTCGCCCTATTTTTTGAATGTACGATAAATAGCTATATTCATTTCATACATGACAGCTTAAGAATATAAAGATTGATATACTCGCTTTGGAAAATATTTTTTTTTTGCCAACTTTTCTCTATCTCCTGGTATTATCGATAGTTATTATAACTATTTGTTTTTCTGTTTATTTTTTATAAAAATTATGATAGGAAATTTTTTTTTTTTATTTAAATGAATAGGTACAACTATAATTATTATTTATAATTTTAATATAAAAGAAATTAAAAATTAAAAAACAAATAAAATATAATTATTGAAATAAAAAATTTTCTCAAAATTATCCTCAAGCCGGAGGTAAGGGGATGGGGTGGTTACTGATTATAATATTGATTAATAATCAACACCCCCCTCCCCCTACCTCCGCGACCTCTCCGGCGATTCGCGCGATGGCCCCTCCATCCTCCACGGTACCCCCGGTTATGTTGAGGCAACTGCTGTAGAAAAATTGTTTTATTTTTACATATTTATTTTAAATAATGAATATTACGGTGAGCTGTATGTAATTTTTTGTCTTAAATTTATTTTTTATATTTACCACGTTTTGGGGGGGTGGCATGTTTGTCATTTGATGCGGCTCCTCTGTGAGCCGCATCTGGCTGCCAAATTCCTCCAAATGTTCTGTTGTCTTGAAAATAAAAAAAAATAATTAGTAATTACAGTAGTTAAATTTTGTTGTTGTATAAGAACTTACATGTTTTTCCATCGAAGCAAGTATTGCTTTCATCGCTGCTTGCTATTAAAAAAAAAGTGTTTATTATAATGTGTTATAAATATGTAGGTAAAAATAGTTAATAACTTACCCTCCGTGCAAATGAGTCTTCATTTCTGTGAAAAAAAATTGCATCATTTTTTATATTATTAATTGTAGTAGTACTAATAAAATCCAATTTTACATTTTGTATTGTTTAACTTTTATTTGATTAGTTTTTGATCATATTTTCATAACAAATACTGAAACTTTGAAGTGTTTGACCTGCAGTCTGCATAGATTGAAAACGTTAATAAATATACAGTGTGTTTAAAAATTGTGGTGCAAGCTTGAACTTACACAAAGCCCTCAAAGCAAAACAGTGATAACAGTAAAGAAAGCTGCTATTACAAAATCAACGTACTTGATGCGTGTACATTCAGTAATAATAGCTAAAATTTATTACCATTGGTTGTTTAAAAGTTAAAAAAAAGTATATTACAATTGAAAATATACTTACGGGTTTATAGGAGTAGCTGAGGGTGCAGTACTAGCAGCGTGACTTTCGCTATAAAAATAAAATAATTTATTAAAATTAGACAATTAGTTTGAATATTATGATTAGTATGGTAGGTACTACCTATATTTAATTAATAAAGGTATTTAATTACAGGTATATTTATGTTTTAATTTTAAAAAATTTGTAACAGTAAGAAAAGCTGCTATTAGAAAATCAAGCTACTTGATGCGTACATTCAGTAATAATAGCTAAAATTTATTACCATTGGTTGTTTAAAAGTATATTACAATTGAAAATATACTTACGGGTTTATAGGAGTAGCTGAGGGTGCAGTACTAGCAGCGTGACTTTCGCTATAAAAATAAAATAATTTATTAAAATTAGACAATTAGTTTGAATATTATGATTACTATGGTAGGTACTACCTATATTTAATTAATAAAGGTATTTAATTACAGGTATATTTATGTTTTAATTTTAAAAAATTTGTAACAGTAAGAAAAGCTGCTATTAGAAAATCAAGCTACTTGATGCGTACATTCAGTAATAATAGCTAAAATTTATTACCATTGGTTGTTTAAAAGTATATTACAATTGAAAATATACTTACGGGTTTATAGGAGTAGCTGAGGGTGCAGTACTAGCAGCGTGACTTTCGCTATAAAAATAAAATAATTTATTAAAATTAGACAATTAGTTTGAATATTATGATTACTATGGTAGGTACTACCTATATTTAATTAATAAAGGTATTTAATTACAGGTATATTTATGTTTTAATTTTAAAAAATTTGTAACAGTAAGAAAAGCTGCTATTAGAAAATCAAGCTACTTGATGCGTACATTCAGTACTAATAGCTAAAATTATATACCATTGTTTATTTATAAATTAAAAAAAAAAAAAAAAGTATATTACAATTGAAAATATACTTACAGGTTTGCAAATGCTGTAGATTTACTCGCAGCTTGACTTGGTCTATAAAAATAAAAGAATTTATTAAAATTATACAATTGGTTTGAATATTATGATTAGTATGGTACCACCTATATTTAATTAATAAAGGTATTTAATTACAGGTATATTTATACGTTTTAATTTTAATTTTAAAATATATTTTTTTTATTATAATACAATTAATTTTAGAAACTATACTTACGGGTTTATCTCAGGAGATACGCCTAGTACTACCTTATTTGGGGACTCCCCAAAAAATTTATCTGCCGCCTCAGACAAGCGGCATAGCATTTGGGACCTATTTACAATACGTACCTAGTTAATTCATTTAAATTTATTTTTTTTATGAGAAATGACATTGTTAAAGAAAAAACGATATTTTTATTTAATATCCTGATAATAAATTTGAAAAAAAGAATTTTCTTTACTTTAGAAAGAAAAATAAGGTATATAGTGTAGTAGGTACTTACGTTTGTTTGCTTTCGGTTGTTGACATATTCTGTAATAACAAAGTAGGTAATAATTAGTTGGTACTATATACTGTTATATATTATGTAGCATGTTGAAATTGTTAAACACCTGTCATTAAATCAAAGTATCTATTACGCAGATGTTATTTTTTTTTTAATTATTATTATGACGTTAGTATAGCCATATTATTTTTATAATTTTTTATTTTCTTGAATGGTCGTCTAAATTTTCGACTTAATTTAAAACATAATATTCTATATTTTTTATGCGTGTCGGTATGTGTTTGAATTTAGAAGCATTTTATACAGGGTGATTTCTAACGTACGGAGGAAACTGAAAAGGCAATTAGAGGAGACCAAAACATAATTTTTTTTACAATAAATTTATGATCAAAATGGAATAACAAAAAAGTTACAACAGTTTAAAGTTCTTATAAACTTGAGAACTTTTTTAATGAAATACGGTAATTATTTACGTTTTGAATTCTACTTTTGTATATTTGTAAGTGAATTAAAGAAAATTTAGTAAAAATTTTTTATAATACGAAAGTTATGGTTATTTAAAGTATTGTTTAAAATATTCAGTCATAGGTGCTCGTTTATTGACAACCGCTGATTTACATAATCTGATCATGTAGAGCAATTTATCAGATTGTGTGATTGATAAGTGTTTCTGATGAAAAAGCGAAGACAATAAGCTCAGCGGTACTCAAAACGTAACTTTCTTGTTATTCGATTTTGATGAAAAGTTTATTGTAAAAAATACTATGTTTTGGTCCTCTCTACTTGTCCTTTCAGTTTCCTTCGTACGTTAGAAATCACCCTGTATAAATAAAAAAAAAGATATTTTTTTTATTACGTTTGTCTACCTATTTTAATGTATGTTGATATTTAATGTATTTAATTATTGTTAATAACAAAGCAATATTGTGTTTATTAATTATTAATTAAATATTATTAAATGTGAAAACAAAAATCAACAAATTTTTCAACCGCCGGTAAATCGCTGGAGAATGGAATGCAGGTTTTAACACGTTTAAAAACTGCCCGACTATTTGCAATTTAGACTAACGCGCGAGCGCATGATAGAGCGTAAGTGTAAAGGTACCTAATGGTTATAATACTACGATAATTAAAAAGAAAAATTATAAATTAGCTATTTAAAAAGTTTATTCTATTAATGACTCTTATAAATCATTAAAATACGTTTCAATTCTATATTTTGATAATATTTCAGAAAAGATTGCTAAAATATAAATAATACAAATAAATATAAAGTCATTTTTAAAACAAATAAAAATATTGTATACACTCTTTTCAATGCTAAAGACAAAACTAATGATTTGCTAAAATTAGGTATTTATAAATGAAATTGTTCACATTGTAATTCAGTCTATAGTATAGGTAAAACAATTAGAAATTTCAGTATTAGACAAAAAGAACGTATCCGTTGTTACAAATATAAACATACACATAAATCAAATTACGCTCAACATTTATTAGAACAGAATCACACATTGACATCTAATAATACAGTTACATTTTTACGATTTTCTGATAACAATCCAAAATTAAATATTTTGGAAGCTTTCGAAATTTATAAACACACAAAAACAATATACCTTTAATGAATGAGCAAATGTAGCTCTTAGATTCTCCTTTATTAGCAATTTTGGAATAGAAGATACCGCAAATGGAATCAAGTATATATATAAGTATATAAATCATTGTTCATTTATTATGAAATATCTTATATTCTTTTATTTTTATTTACCATACCAAATTATATATAACCTATTTTTGCTTAATACTTACCACAAACTAGGGAATTGCACCCTACACAGCGTAGCACCACAGCCGTCTGCCGCTCAAATCGCCCAACAAATAATTTTGTTTTGCAGAATGAACATGTATCTAAACAATTAAAATATATTTTAATTGTACAACCAGAATGCAATGTAATATAATAAACCGTAGTAATAATTTAAAAAAATAACTCACCCCGCTTGAGTATACCCTGCTCATACATCCGCACCCCACAGTTGGAACAAAACCGATCCGGATTCTATGAATATAACAAAAAAAGTATTTAAAAAAGTTTCTGCAACTTTCAAAGAAAATTGGCCTATCTATACGGTTCATTTTAACACCTACACAAATTCCTACATTAATTACGTGATTATACGTTTTGGTGTTATATTTTTTTTATACTATTTGTTTTTAATTATATACCAACAAGGAAAGACAAGAAAATTTTTTAAGCCGTAAAGTAAAGATTATTTTTGAGACTTACCTGGTCACTCTTTCACTGATTCACATTGTGTTGCACCTCATAGCCTGTTGGCTTCTCACCTACTCTTTGTTTTAAACAAACGCTCTGGTTTTACAAATTTCTTTGTTTGCTTTTCGGCCATATTGCCTTAACCCATTTGATCCCACGGCATTTTTTTAGGAATTTATAATAAAAACAAAAAATCCATTTAAGAACTTTATTTTGAAGGAAATGATATACGAAAGTAATACTCAAAAATTTAAAGTAACAGAGATATATATGTGTACTCAAACGAGTACACTGGGAACATATTGGAGACACGAGCACTTACTAGCTATGATATGTTATAAAGCAATTACGCTCTAAACAGAGTGTCACTGTGCTCTTGATACAAGCCCATCTAACTCTAGCATGACATTGTACACATCTCTGCTGTTTTCCTAATTTATGAGGGAAATGTCCACCCTCGTGTTTCCGTATACTGGAAGGCACCTGAGCCGATGGTCTGCTTCTGGAGCTCTTAGATTTCTCAAAACATCGCAAATAATTGTAACATTTTATTTCTATTTTAATTTTATTTAAACCCTTCTTTCGAATTAGTCCTTCTACGCCTATGTTTCCGCTGACCTTTCGAATATAAGGATATTTCTAAGTTCAATATTTGGAGTTTTGCGAGTGCGCCTGTTCTTACAATAGGACTGATTAGAAACTTTCACTTTTGCTAAAGCCGTGCCGTTGTGAAGACGAGAACATATTCTAGAATTATTGCAAACTTGATAATCAAGGATTTACTGGAATTGTTCAAGCCGCTTTAATAATTGGATCATTGGTTGAAGATTTAAGTTCTTTAGAGAAGATCCCATTAGTAACAGAATTTGTTCTGGATTTTGGCTGGTTTTTTTTCTACGCGGCAGTTTTTTTGGAAAGAATGGAAGTTTCCATTACTCGCAGTGAGTGGTTTCTATTTTAGCGAACATCCAGGGAAATATTATTGGTACAGATAACCCTTGCGGAGGATGGTACCGATTTAGACCCAGGAGCTATAAGCTAATCCTCGAAGGAATCTCAAGGGAGACTGGAAACAATAAATTATTAGAAGGTTCAAGGTCCCAGGTAGTTTGCTAAACCATCTGCTCATTGTCTGGATAAATTAAGGTCAGCGATTTAAATTTGTTTTTCTGTTTGGAAGCGATTTACCAAATTCGACTCCTCCTTTCGTATTGGTAGTGAAGTGTTATACAGTGATAATACGTCCTGTTTAGTTTTTTTGTATAGTACTGATTATCATATACATATATCATATCTATATATTCTTGTGTTAATGCCTAAAATTTTGTAAAGTATTTATCTCACTAAATATTTAATCCTTAAAACTAGCATTCGTTGCCAATCGTGAGTTGAAAATTTGGTATTCGCACTTTTTTTTTTATTGTGGTTTATTATTGCCTGTTTTGCTATTTTATTTCTATGTTTCGCGAATTACTCTAGGTATAGGTCTGGGAACATAGATAAGTTCAGATTGTATCCGTTAATTCTTTGTCGGGTCCTTCATATTAGTTACTGACTTATCTGTAGTCCTAACAGTATATGTACATGTACGATTGATAATACCACGAGTGCGTTTCAAATTGATTAGATTTTAAAGAAGAAAATCGGTCAACGACGGTTTCCGCTTCTAATATTATTTGCTTCGCGGCCATTTTGTTTACATACATCGATTGGTAATTCAATGCGTTTATTATTATTATGTGAACATTGATTCTATTTTGTTTTGTGATATAGGTATTTCTGATTTCAAATTGTGCTTGATCATATGAATACTTATTTAATTATTTTGCTAATGCAATGCAATTTATAATGATTATGTGAACATTGATTCTATTTTGTTTTGTGATCTAGGTATTTCTGATTTCAAATTGTGCTTGATCATATGAATACTTATTTAATTATTTTGCTAATGTAATGCAATTTATAATGATTATGTGAGCATTGATTCTACTTTGTTTTGCGATTCACTTGTGATTTCAAACGGTGTTTGAGCATTTGAATATTTATTTGATTATTTTGCTAATGCAATGAGTTTATTATTATTATGTGAACATTGATTTTATTTTACTTTGTGATTTATTTCAAACTGTGTTCTATTATTTGAATACTTATTTGACCCTTGTGTTTGGTCAACTTCAGGATCGCGTAGCCTAGTAAGAGTGTATGACCTTTAGTTAGATTTCAAATCTATAGTCATCTGGTTTTGTTGTTTTATTTGTTCTTTAGTTTCCCTTTTATCATTGGGTTGGATTGTTGGAACGTTTGGTGAATCCTCAAACGCTTCTCATACGGCAAAGATTCTTAGGCTGCGGATTCTGGCGCCCATCTTAAAACTTTTATCGGTCCACCTATACCTACGACCTAGAGCTAGCTGGATCTTTGCGCCTTTCCATCTCTGGACCGACCCTTATTTTTTTTCTTTCATTTGCGTTATTCGTTTTCTTGTTTGATTTCGTTATTTTTTTTATATATATATTTCTTCATACAAAAGAAAGGTGACATAATGCCTCACTACGTGTCTTTGAAAACCTAATAGGTCCAAACTCTCTTCTGGGTTTGTCAATTGGTACAAACGCCAAGCGTTGACCATTGAAAGATTTATCATGTGGGTGAATAAAACCCACCACCACTTCTTCCCGCGAATATTGATTCTGTAATTGTTGACAGATCACACATTGACATCTAATAATACAGTTACATTTTTACGATTTTCTGATAACAATCCAAAATTAAATATTTTGGAAACTTTCGAAATTTATAAACACACAAAAACAATATACCTTTAATGAATGAGCAAATGAAGCTCTTAGATTCTCCTTTATTAGCAATTTTGGAATAGAAGATACCGCAAATGGAATCAAGTAGTTGGTATATAAATCATTGTTCATTTATTATGAAATATCTTATATTCTTTTATTTTTATTTACCATATATAACCTATTTTTGCTTAATACTTACCACAAACTAGGGAATTGCACCCTACACAGCGTAGCACCACAGCCGTCTACCGCTCAAATCGCCCAACAAATAATTTTGTTTTGCAGAATGAACATGTATCTAAACAATTAAAATATATTTTAATTGTACAACCAGAACGCAATGTAATATAATAAACCGTAGTAATAAATTAAAAAAATAACTCACCCCGCTTGAGTATACCCTGCTCATACATCCGCACCCCACAGTTGGAACAAAACCGATCCGGATTCTATGAATATAACAAAAAAAGTATTTAATCTGATGTATACGGTTCATTTTAACACCTACACAAATTCCTACATTAATTACTACTTGATTATACGTTTTGGTGTTATATATTTTTTATACTATTTGTTTTTAATTATATACCAACAAGAAAAGACAATAAAATTTTTTACTTACCATGTTTGTTGCCAAAACTCAACACTCAACACTAAATATAAAAGGAAGGAAGAAACAAAAAAAAAATAACAAAAGAAAAATAAAAATGTAAAAAATATTGAAGAAGGATTGAATAGCACACTTTCTCGCACTCGCGGTTCAGTAAGGAATGATAAAAGTTTGACAAAAATTTTAAATTTTGCAAGAATGGTGGTAAGTATGCCTGCACGCATCTGCAAGTAGTAAATTTATGTACAGCAGGAAATGGATAATAAAAGTAGGTAACATAATCAATACGTGCCTATACCCAAATTTGTTTGTAAAGCAAACAATTCAAGTTATGGTCATTTTTAATCCCGGTACCTGTTAAGGGTGGCGGGCGTTTACACTTCAATATTTCTTGAATTTAGCGAATTTATAGTAAACAAAAGTACTCTTGTTTTCATACAATACAAATACAATCCAAAACAGTGGTCCGCATTTCTCTAAATGTATATCACGTATACAAGGTGTTTGCTTTCCACAGTACAATGAGCAACTTTATTATTTTAAATGAAACACCCTGTATAGTATTATTAGATAATATAATGGAAAATTTAATTACATCTCTTACAATTATAAGGAAATTGTATTATCCACAGCAGTGGTACTTATCAAAACTAATAGAGGTCAATTCATAAAATGTAGAGCATTGCTAGACAATGGTTCTCAATCAAATGTAATTACAAGCACCTTTTGCGAAAAATTAGGGTTATCACTCACAAACGCGACCTTACCAATAGTAGGTATTAATCAACAGGTCAGTAGAGTAACAATAAAATCATGTCATAATTCATTTAGCGTAATTAGCGTGGAAATATTCTGGAATTTATTGTGAGAATGAAAACAGCAAATTTAAACTTCCATCGTACCTTCACAAAAATTATTTAGGGTACAATAAACGTCTCCGAACCGACACCAAGACGCACATCTTGCAACTTTCGCACGGGAACCTTAGAAAACCTTATTTCCAAATTCTGGGAAGTAGAAGATTGCATAGTTTCTGCGAAGATCACTTTATGGGTGTGTGTATGTAACCCCTCTAACGCAAAAACTACTGTACCGATTTTAATGAAATTTGAAATGAGGGGGTATATCGAAAATTCATCGACAAAATAAGCTTTTCAAAAAAATCCGAAACCGGAAGCGGCAGTTAGACATGTTTTTTTGGTAGCATTTTTTTCAGAAGCGGAATTTTGAAAATCTGAGTAGGGGATATGAAAGAAGGGCATAATTCAAGGGAAACAGTTTTTTACCGGACTCTCTAACTTCAAAATGGCGGTCGCTATGAATTTTTCAAAATTTCGACTTTAACGCCCCATAACTCAAAAACCAGTTATCTGATCAGGTTTAGCAACAACTTGTTTGACAGCTCTTTGGCTGTACTACATCACGAAAAAACAATTATTCATTAAATCCAAAAACGGTCGCAACGGGGCTCTTCCAATAATTTTGAAATTTTTGAAAAATTATTACAAAAAAACTGCTATAAGGATTTTGTTTAAATTTTCTATACTTATGCAGCTTGGTATTAGCTACATTTTTGGTTTTTGATGAACGCCAGAATTGCACTGTGGCGCCCTCTACGAGGTTTTGAATATCGGATATTGATGCTTCTATAGCGCCTTTATTAGTCAAAATAGGAAAAAAGTTTAAATATAAAAGTTATTCAGTATATAATTCTGGATTTTTCTAAATGTATATCACGTATACAGGGCGTTTGGTTTCCACAGTACAATACTCAACTTTGTTATTTTAAATGAAACACCCCGTATATTATTATATAATTGAACGCAAAATTTAATTGTCTATCACATAGTATAAGGTATTCATATATGTAAAATGTACGGTTGATGTGAAATTCGTGAATTTTGAATATTTAGGCTGAACTCTGACAGAAGAAACGAATCATGCGCGTCGGTCGGTAGCGATCGTCCGGCTTCGCCAGCTGTGATTACAACAGATACACACGTGTCTTCTTCTGTACATTTCGAACCCGCATAGTTTCGTTTTTCTAGCTACGCATTCAAATGATTTCCAATTTTGCCTCGCGAACTACTGTTGAATACCAAAAACGAAATGTTTATTTTGAGTATGGGAAAGTCCAGGGGAGGTTTGCACCTCCACTTTTTGTTTGTTGAAGTCCCATAAACACGTTATTTGAATACGGAGGATTCCTCACGCAACACCCTGTATAAGGTAAATACAAAAGGCAAGGTTGTGTTTTCAAAACAACTATAAATATGTAGAATGCCAATTATTTATGCACAAAATCACCAAATTATTTCTAGTTAGTTACTAGAAATTATTCCCTTACGTTGTCAGTGCTGATAGAAAAGCATAGCACTAGGGTAGAACCACAAACCCTTCAATACGTTAGGCTGCATACAAAATTTCGATTTTTTTTATCTCAAACCGTTTTTAAAATGCAATTGTTTTCAGTTTTTTCAACACCATTTTCAAAGACGTGTAGCTTCCTTATGCTGCGGTTTAGGACAAAATTTTTATAGACTTTTTCGACTTATTTTTACGTCAGGAAGCAGCTGGTAAATTTATGGTACCTACTAGGTTTAGAGACACCCTGTATATGTAATCGTATTTAAGGATAATATGATATGAAAATGTATTTTTTGTGCCTCCGGTCGGCATCACTGAGTTTCTGCATCGCGAAATCCGCCAGAAACAGAGGTTTTGCCGGCCTAGGCCGGCAAAAGTAATAATTTTAGGTTATTAGTTGGCTGCATCGGCTCAATCTGTCAAAGTCAAATTTATGCATCGCGGTCGGAGGCGATCAAACAAATAAATTAGCAAAATTTTACAAAAATATGATTACCTATTAGAGCCACTGTGGTGATTTGAATATAATCTTTAATATGCGCCGGTGTATCCATTATTAAATCAAAGATAATAAAATTTAGAAATAAACGTCAATGGAAATTTTAAGAAAATAAATGAATTAAGTTTAATGAATACAAGGAATCTTGATTTTAAAATCATAAAAAAAAATCCTAATACTAAATTTTAAATGTAAATTTAATTTATTTAGACAAACATCGGCACAAAAAATCTTGTGTATTACACGTCCAGAAACAGTTTTGCGAGTGCTCCTACTTGCAGGACTCTGCGTTCCGCCTCGCCCTGCAACCTTACTCGCACTCGCAAATGTGCTGTTTCTGGCCTTGTGATACAAATAACTATTAATAAAAGATTATTTACTTTCAAAAAAGATTGTATATTTAATTTATATCTAATATAACAAAGGTAATAACTAATAATTAAAAACAAATACTTTATACAAATCAATCTGAAATCAAAAATATAAATTATTACATTATAATTAACAAGAAGTTAATGCTACTTTACAGATAAGTAGGTACATTGTTTTAGACCTTACCAATTATCTGGGCCGGAGTTACTTTCGGGAATGAATCATTCTGTGAAATCAAAAGGGAATAAATTTATTGTAGTATTAGTATCAAAAAAAGATGTAAGGCTTTATACTACTTTATAGCTATACTGCGTCTCACGGTCAGTTTAGAGTGTGGGGTCTTATGGCGCGCCGTGTTGCAAAACTTCGTCTTAAAATTGCTTTGAAATACCAACCTCCTGTCAATCATTATGTAATCCGCCTTTTGTTGTACACACCCTAATCGGCGATAACTACCTACTTTTAAGAGTTACCTGGACATCCTTTATCATTTACTTCATTTAAGCATTATACCCTGTCGTTAAGGCACGTAGAGCTGGCAACGTAGTAGAGACAAGTCCCATAAGGTTTGCATTGCCCTATCTCTTCCACACTCTAAACTGACCGTGAGACGCAGTATAGGTAATCGTTCTCAACCGTACCAATAAATCTAGACCCGAATTATTATTTGCAGCAACTGAATCGTTCTGTGAGATCAAAAGGCAATAATAAAAATTATTACCTGCATTATTAGTTTTTAAAAATTGATTTAACAAGAAGTAAAGGGTTGACCTATACATGCAGGTTCGAAAATGTTTTTTTTTACTATTGTATCATTCTAAAGAAAAAGCTATACAAGCTAAGTAGAAGTCTGACTTGCTGGGTGATGAATCATCTATAAACGATACTAAAAACACAAGCATAATAATATATCATTAACTCACCACTTTGGCTATTTCGGAACAGTCAAGGTTGCTGTTGTTAATATCCTAATCAAAAATAAGTGGATAAATTCATATAAGTACTTCCAACTTCTAATAGTATGAAGAAAAAAGTAAAAAGAAAGTCATGCGGCTTTGGAATGTGCATGTTATTATGGTAATATTAGACATTTCCACAAGCTCCTTGTGATGTTTGGTTTTTGATCATATTATGGATATTAATACGTAATTCTTTAACTTACAAAAGGATTATACAACAAGGAAAAAATGATTAATGGTATGGAATGGTACTCACCAGAAATATCTCATCTTCGTTATCCTATAATACATATTATAATATAGAAAATATCATAAAACATTAATTTGTAATATTAGCATTTTTCTACCAATGTTACTTCCAGGGCAGATTTGAGCGCCTGTAGGTACGAATATAAACTATCATTGTTTGTATAACATAGCATAGTTTGTTAGTACGAAATAGGCCACCAAAATTAGTTCTTGGTATATTATTCTCACCCTATTGTTTAATATAATAAAACTATACGTACTAATAAAAGGGTGTCCAAAATTGGCTTATTCTCCTCAGGCATTTACCTTTCTTTGACTCGACGTTCTGAAAAATCAAAACAACATGAAATCTATAGAAACGAAGTAGGTATCACTTAAAAGACACCTACAATAAATTCAGCACTGTTTTAACAAAATTATCATATAAGCTATATTGTCGTCTGGGTTAGATTCCATATCCTTAGGTACAAATTCTATACTTACATAAGGATATGGAATCCCAGATGACAATAACTTATTAAAACAGTGGTGAATATTTTAACTTACCAAAGTATGGTGTGCTAATTCTTGTTCTTGCAACCTCCTTTTTCGGCGCGCAACAGCCTCCGCTCTGTTGGCACCTATTTTTTCTTGTATGCTGACAATGGCCGCCATCGACCTGTGGATTGTGTTTCCACACCCCTCGCAGTATTTCTGCATATCTAAAAAGGAACAGATAATGAAATTCCAGAAGTCAAAGATTATAAATGATGGCCCTAACACGTTTCTAAATTTAACATTAACTACCTACCTATTATAATTGAATATAATAATATATAGGTAAATAAATATTACCTTATTAAAATATCAATTTCCGGCGATTGTAAATTGCAGCGGCGGAGATCAGGGTTTCTGTAATCGTCAGATGTAAATTGCAGCGAATGGTCATTTTCGGATGCGAAGCAATTGTGTAAATTGCGGCGCACGGTCAACCAAGCCCCATAATACTACCTGTAAATTGCAGCGGGAAAATTCTTATGCCTGTTTAAGAATAAAATAAATTCGATACGGCAACGAAAAGTTAAGTTGATATTCATATAACGTTTATTGCTCACTAAATTACATATTATACATAATCAAATGTTCAAACACCTGCAAAATAATGACATACTTGTTTTACAAATTGCAGTCTACTTAAATTTTTCGTTTTATAATATAGATTTATTCTTATATCTAAGAAATTAAATTTATTTCGAGTTTGTGTATTCGGAAGCTTAACAGTATCAATACTATTTATTTTAATGTATGTATCTATTTGAACTTGCAACAATGTCTCAATAAATATGTACAATGATGGGTGACAACTATAAAAATTACTACCAAAATGAGCATGAAAGGATTCGCATGCATTGGTTGTCCAACACATGCTAGACGAAGCAGATGCCCAAGTTTCGGACACATATATACACTTACTAAATAGTCGACATATCGCGTAACCCTACTATCTGGTGGTTGTATTAAGTATAAGTGAAAACGACAACCAATTATGTGTATGTCGGGCCATATACTATTTACGGCTAAGTGAATAGCTTGTTCAAAATCAATAGCTATTTTGCTTGGCTTAAAACCTAAGTGATTTTTAGCACATATATCTACGATAGATTTTAAACAATTTTTATAAGATTCGCATGTTTTATCTCTAACCAAACAAAACACCAAAGGCAGATAGTGACCATTTTTGTAACCATGAATTGTAAACAGTTGCTTAAAATATCGAGTACAGTAGGAAAACGTTCCATCGACATAAATAACGTCGCAGGAGTTGCATAAAAATTTTAAATTTGTTACACAAGAAAATATTATAATGTTGTCATTGCTGTTATTTAACAACACGAAGTTTTCACCACAATTTGTGTTCCAAGTGGTTGCCTCCACAGCGGAATGTGTGTCCATAATACATTTTGGCCACTGTGGATATTTGCGACGTCGGGCGTTGTAGATATTCCTTTTGATACAATTCACATCGGAAACACCCAAGTGAATATCCGAAACATTTTTTAAAACGCCGCGGCATATTTTCGCTGGTGTTACAGAAATATCTTCGGTTGCCTTACGTTTACAGGAAACACTCACAATATGCCTTTGTATCTTCTTCTCGTCGTTCTCGTGGTTATGTTCCAAATTTTTCCTTGAAACTACCCGTTCGGGCCCCATCCTCAATGGTATAGATCTTTGCCGTGCAATTTCGTGAGGTACAACACCACTTTAATTCTCCAGATTTCAACTTTTCTTTTTTAAAAAATTTATAGTTACTTAAAAGTAACAACACCTTCCCCCGTTCCCTAACAGTTTCTGTTACTTCGTTCATGTTGGATAGCAAAAACTAAACTAAACTCACCTATAGAAACTCTGCCAATTTATACATAGGTAAAAGGGCACACACCACCGTTAAGGTACTGAACTGCAATTAGTTAAGTTATTAAAAGTATTTACTGCTGCAATTTACAAAGATTAAAATCTTAAATCTGACCATCGCTGCAATTTACAAGTTAAAACCTTATAGGGTTTAGAGATTAAGGATTACGGAACGCCGCAATTTACATCCGCCCTCAATTTCAACATAAATTATCGAAATTGCTATTTTAATTAATATTTATACGGGGTGTGAGCTGTAATTCAATAACGAGCCCTTTTAGGTCACTTGTGTAGAAACTGTTTTTTTAGATTTCATGTCCTGCATGTTCTGAAACACACTGTACCTATATGCATGGATTTCAACAAACTAAAGTTTGAAAACATCATATTATAAACTGTTATTAACTATAGAAATAATAAATATTAAATAAAATATCGATTTTAACGGGAAATAATAAGATTTATTTGCGTTATACGCATTTCGGAATCAATGTGCCATTGTCAAAAGCATATACAGCTTGACCAAGCTTACAAAGTTGAAAGGGGGCGTGTCCGGCGCTGATATTGTTTTTCAAAGTACAGTCAAAATAAAAACTTTTAGGCGGCAAATTTAAATAATTGTAAATACTTTTCACATATTATTATTTCTTCCTTACTATACCTTCCAAATGATAGTTCTGGCTTCAGAATTGTTGCGAGTAGTGGACTGTATTTTTTGGTTGGAAGGAAGGATGGTTGTTGTTGTAATTAGGACTACTAGTGCTTTGTGCAGTCTCACACAAAGGTTAATTGTAGACTTGGATCACTAGTAAAGGTTTTAGGTATTGGTGGTTCAAACTAACGCCTACGCAGCCTCACGCAGGAAAAGTAATGGCTTGGACCCGTTAGTTGAACAGAAATCGGACACTCAAAAATGTAGCGTAAACGTTTATTGTCTATCTACATTAAATGAATGACGCTTAATCTAAAATTAACTGTGTTTATATACAAAAGTTGAAACCTGACTCAGGTATAGGATAACAAAGGTCGTCACATGAACCTTATTCGCTTACTTGCAATGCTTGCAGTAAAAATGCCCTAGATTTTATACTAACTAAGTGCTTAAATATTACATTCCATTATGAAACTATTTAATTATTTCTAAATCAACAAATTGGGTAACTGTAAATTATTGAAATCAAAAGTAACATTTATGTATGAAGTAAATGTAAAAATAAAATTTATGTTTGAAGTTCAAACAGAATGAAATTATCTTCCTTGATTTATCATTCATACCTAACTAACTTTAAACGTCAAAACAATCTGACACACTTAAAATTATTAAAATTTCAAACGTCAATATTGAATTTTTCCAGTGAATGTACTTTTGAGTAGGATTGTTTGCTATTGGTTGACGTATTGTCGCGCTTTGTCTTTCAAAATTTAGTTGACATATTTTCCGGGGCATTTGTAAGCTTGATGGAGCTTTAACATATTACATAATAAATAAATAATGATTTATGTAGCAACTACTTGATTCCATTTACATCTTCTATCATCTTCTATTCCAAAATTGCCAGTAAAGGAGAATCTAAGAGCTCAATTTGCTCATTCATTAAAGGTATATTGTTTTTTGTGTGTTTATAAATTTCATACCTATTAAACAAATAAATATTATTGTTATTTCCCGTTAAAATCGATGTTTTATTTAATATTTATTATTTCTATAATTCTGGATTTTATCAAAGTAACACTTGATGTCAATATACTAATAAAATAATTCCTAGACAAATTAAATATCTTTCATTTAAATAATGATTAACTAGAATTACAACATGAATTTATCATCTGCTAATATCGGGGGTGACAGATTTACAACACTACAAACTACAGTAAAAATTTCATTTATTATTGGCAGAAGAGCCCATGGTAACGGCTTATTAAATATCACTTTAATTCACTTTAAACACTTTAATTCGCTGATTACAGCGTTCTATATGAACTCTTGCTCGAGCAATAGAAACATTTAATAACGCCTCTTCCTTTGTAAATTGCTTTTTTGGCTTGTATAAGAATGGAGGTTGAATAATTTTTACTCCGTAACTATTGCATATATCATTTATGCGAAATTCTTTGTCGACCATTATGGCATCATCGCACATACTGAGCTTCTTTATAATTTCACTTTGCTCATATATTGCTTTGTCTGAAGCTCGACCACCATAAACTGAACTAATAAAAGTTAGAATATCTGCAGGGCTTACACCAGTCATAAATTTAATAGTTTGCCCACCTTTATAATGCGAATACATTTTAAGTCGACAGCACAAACATTTTGGTGTTGCTACAGGAATTTCTGTGCAATCTAAAACAACCTGCACATTTGGAAATTTTTCGAAACAATTTGGCAAATTATTTTGGCATTCTGCCAACGTAGGCCACCGTATAAATGGGCGCAAAACTTTGGCCAATAAACAAATTGTTTCGTGAAAAATGATTTTACATCTATTAGTTGTCACTGCATTAAACACTATCGACAATACAACAAATGGAAATCCTGTCTTCAATCTTGCAAATGTCATAATTATTCGTTCTTTCAATGACAACTTTCGCTGTCTTTTCTCCTGCGAAAATTTACTGCAAAGTGTATAAATTACATTGAAGATTTTAAAATTTTGGATGCCCGTTAGCGAACTCAATTTAGAATCGGTATCAATGTTGCTCACAAATGATACAAAAATGTCTCCGCTTTTAACTTGTGTCCCCTTATCCACGAATTTCTTTTCGGTTTGAGCTAATGGTGCCGAAGATTGCATATTTGCTATGTTAAGAAGAACATCTGCAGCATCTCTATCTTCTTGGGTCCATTTCTCGTCTTCTCCGTGGGTACTGTCTGTGCAGATGGCAGACGTTAGTGCAGAAGGTGTTGAACATTAAGGTATTACATCCTCACGTTGCAGTCTTCGAGATAATAGTCGCTAGTTCCTTTTACTCTTCGGCTCCTCCGATCTCTCCAAGTAACATTTTTTACTACACTTCTTTTTAACCTGGGGTTGGTTGTATGTATTTCTAAAAGTAATATAAATGGTGAACTTTACTAGGTAACATTAAACCCTATTATTAATAAGTGTTTAAATATTAGTAGGTAACTTACCTGGCAAATGAAAATCCTCCTTCAAGAAATGACGTGAGCAAACAAACATTGTTGAAGTTACAATAATTTAATTTCCCATGCTTTGCGTCCATCAACAGTCTCCAAAACACCTGATTTATTTTGAATTTCAACAGTATTACACTTTGGTTTTCGAAACATGTGAAAACTAAGTGATGGATTAACAGTTTTTCTGCTATGGCATCCATAGACACTGCAATTGGTATTGGAAATTTTTCTTGGGGACATTTTGATCACAAACAGCACTACAGAACAACACTAAAAACGTTTATCGCCGATCAACGCCGTTTTTAAAAATAAAAAACAGCACTTACAACGTGGTAACAAATAACAACACTGCAAAACAAAGCTAAGAACGTGGTAGCATTTATCGCCGATCAACACCGTTTAAAAAAACTAACAAACAGCACTTACAACGTGGTAACAAATAACAACAACACTGCAAAACAAAGCTAAGAACGTGGTAACATTTATCGCCGATCAACACCGTTTTAAAAAAACTAACAAACAGCAGTTACAACGTGGTAACAACCATTTACGTCATATAAATGATACTCGACTTGGCGGCCATTACAGTAGTTCAACTAAACACCACGGGCGGCGTTCAGTTAAAAATTTTGCCCTATAGTATTTAGTTTAAGAAGATTATGTAGGTATTTATAGGGCATCGATATTAGCGTCCGTAACAATACTTGTCATGTTTTGTTTTTTCTTGTTAGAAGCTTTTGAAATGTCGACGAAGAATCACTTGCTTTGTGGTTTTAATTTGTATATTAATTTATTGTTGTTATTTTTACAAGCGCACGGTAAATTATTAGACCACGATGAAGAAATTTGTGGTAATTTTAATGGAAGACGAATATACGTTGAAATGGGAAATAAAGGAACTGTAATTGCAAAAAACATTACCAATGCAGGAAATATTAATCAGATTACTATTCAAAAAACTGATTCTTACAAACAGTGCCGACTTGAATTAACTTCCTGCCCTGCTTGCGTTATATCCGTGAAATTTACGTATGTATAAAGAATCTGTGTTTTAAGTATTTTTTAATTTAATTTGAATTTTTAGTTTTTTGAACGTTTCCCAAAACTGTAACAATAATCAAAATTTTAATTCTTGCACCTGTGATTATGTATGGGTATACGAACCACCATTTCACGATATTTCTGGTAAACAATTTTGTGGTAATTATGGAAATAATGATTCCTTGTTATTATACAGAAGCCAAACTCGTACTGTAATAGTTGTACTTTTTTATACACACGCCTATGAACATGCTTTCACTTTACAATATTCTTCAGAAAGTAAGTTAGAAAATACAAATTTTAAGTTGCTACTTAATAATTATTTTTTTATTAATACAAGGAAACCGTCAAATAATACAGGGGATTCCCGGGAATGGAAACAAAACTCAAGTTATATCGACACCGTTTTTTCCATACCCTTATTTAAGGGATTTAAATTTCGAAAGCTTCCAAAATATTTTTCATTTCCCTATTCATCCCTTCAATTTTGTTATTCATCTCTTCAATTTTATTATTTATATTCTCTTCCATCTTATCTGATTTTATATTCATCCCTTCAAATTTATTATTTATCCCTTCAATACTATTTTTCATAAATTCCATTAACTTATCCATATCCAATTCTTTATTACTACTTTTTCCCCCTTTTCTTTCTATTATTGTCTCATCAAAATCTTCCTCATATAACCTGACACTTGCCCCCGATTCACTACTGTCATCTTTCTTTTCCCTATATTGCATCTCCGCTGAGGTTTCTCCCTGTTTTTCCTCATCTATTCTTAACTTTTTCATTTCCTCAACAATCTTTTTCTTTTCTTCTACCATTTTAACTAAATTGAACTAACTTTATACTACCAAATTTAAATAAACTTATTCTTGATTAATTTAATTATATCAAGTCAATTCTGATTACTTTAAATAACTCAAAATCGCCCCCACGTTTGCTGCGCCAAAAATTTATGCTGTGATCTGCCCCTTGTAATAATTTTGAAATCAGCATTTATTAAAATGTTCCTGGTATTTACCTACCACATCCTGAGCTTTTACACCGGCTAGCTGAAACATATTTAAAACAACACACACAATGCAAATTGTACCAACAAATTCTTTCATCAGGGTCTATGGGTCGCTATATTTAAATGAAAATTGTAAAACTTTCTTTTCTTTCAATAAAATAACTATTTTTTAAGATGGCTTCTCTTTGTTTGATGATATTGATTATACTATCGATTTTTCTTCAAATTAACACCATTTACAGTTCAATTCACTTCATTTGACACAAGTAAGTAGTCTTCTTATAATTCAATTTTTCATTTCACATCACTTTTGACATTTAACCAAAGCTGAGGTTATATTTCTGTTACTTGAACTTATTTGAGGTTAAAATGGACTCTTATCTCATACAAAACATCATACGTTTGTTTACTGGGTCATTTTAACACTCTCTTCTTCGAATTCAGGCTACACCTGACTAACACCTGACTACACCTGGCTAACCTCGGTCCCGTTGCTATAGAAACTGTCAACAACTTTCCCTTTCTTAGTAACTTTTTTGAAAACAATTGCCTATCGAAATTAATTAACATTTATAATTATTTTAAACACTTATTACTCGATGGCGCGTTAATTGTTCTAAAAAATTTTATCATATTCAAAATCCTCATAATTTTCTCTTTAATTTGATATGCCATTTTGCTATATCGTGTATTTTAATTTTTACTCTTCTTACTGCTGTCAACTTTTAAATTTCAAAATTTTCTATAACGAATCAACCGAAATACACATATGAGAGTGTAGTAGTGTGGTTAATGACTAAAACTCAACACTGCCACTTTACTAACTTATTTATTATCGAAATATTTACAATTAAAAATTGACAAGTAACAAGTAAAAGATAAGTTATAATATTGAACGTAGTGCGTCTGAAACGGTTCGCGTCAGGTTCGGCTGTCGACTTGCTGTTGACTGGTCGCGCGTTCCCTACTTAAGGCGAGGGTGCGCTTCTAGAATCTTCTGGAATGTTCGAGAGCGCAACTAGAATCTTCCAGAATGTTCGAGAGCGTAACTGGAATCTTCTAGAATATTCGAGAGCGCGACTGAATTCGAATTTAGGTGGTAGCAGTCTGCAATAATTGGGGCGCCACATTACCCCCTTCCTAGTGACTTAGTTAATGAGTCACGATGCTTGGAATCGAATGGTGCGCCTGAGTGGTCTGCCAGCTGTCGATGTCGCTGTTGTTGCTGGGGTGTCGGCGTCGTTGAGTGGCACTTGAAACGCTGGTTTAAGTCTGTCCATGGAAACCGTATACGCTTTCCCTTTCACGCGAATTGTGTACACTTTTCCACGTCGACTTAGCACTTCGTGGGGGCCCGTAAATGGTGCTTGTAGAGGCCTACGTACGCGATCGTCCCGTAAAAATACGTGCGTGCACTTTATAAGTTCTGGGTGCACAAATGCAGTTTTATTCCCGTGCCCGGTTGTTGGTGTTGCGCGAAGCTTTCGCATAGCCTCGCGAAGATGTTCGCAGAACAGAGATGCGTCGGAATTTGCAGTGTTTGCTGAATTAACAAAGAACTCACCCGGTAGCCGCAGGGTTGTTCCATATAACATCTCTGCCGGTGATGCTTTCAAATCTGCCTTGAAAGCGGTGCGTAACCCCAGTAGAACGGTAGGGAGTACGTCGATCCATTTATTTGTCTCGTGGCACGCTATCGCTGTTTTCAGTGTTCGATGCCAGCGTTCTAGTATGCCATTAGTTTGCGGTCGGTAAGCTGTACTTCGGGCTCGTGTGGTTCCAGTAAGGTTAGTCAGCGAGTTCATCAGAGCGGACTCGAACTGGCGTCCCTGGTCAGTTGTTATCGTAACCGGTGAACCATATCTCGCTACCCATTGACTGAAAAAGGCCTCGGCGACGACTTCGGCAGTCATTTCAGCTATAGGTACTGCTTCGGGCCACCGGGAGAATCGATCGATCATTGTTAAAATATAACGCTGTCCTCGACTCGGTGGCAGCGGTCCAACCAGGTCTAGGTGCACGTGTTGGAATCTTTCGTCTGGTACCGGAAAGTGCTGGATTGGGCTTTTAGTGTGCTGCTGGACTTTTGATCGCTGGCAAGCTATGCACGTCTTCACCCACATCGTTATGTCCTTTTTCATACCCGGCCACACAAATTTTTCTGTAGTCAACCGCACTGTTGCTCGGGCACTGGGATGGGCCGGACCGTGGCACATACCGAAAACCCGTTTCCGTAGAGTCTTTGGTACGTAAGGGCGAATTCTGTCCGTGGAGATGTCGCATGTTAGTTCCACAGTTGAACCAATAGGTATCATTCTGCGGATGCGAAGCGATGTGTTGGACAGGTTGTTGATATCTTCATCCGTTTGCTGTTCTCTCGCAAACTCCTGTGGCGTTACGATGGTGGGTACCGAAATAACATCTACTCGCGAAAGAGCGTCTGCTACTATGTTATCACTACCTGAAATGTGGACGATTTGTGTTGAGAATTGGCCGATGAAATCCAGTTGGCGTAGCTGGCGTGGAGAAGCTTTCTCTGGCTTTTGTTGAAAAGCAAAGACCAGAGGCTTGTGATCGGTTTGAATAATGAGTTGACGTCCTTCCAGCATGAATCGGAAATATTTCAGGGCTTCGTATATGGCGAGGAGTTCTCGGTCGTATGTGCTGTAATTTCGTTGCGTGGGACTCATTTTCTTCGAAAAGAAACCAAGCGGTTGCCAGTGGCCTGCATAATATTGTTGAATCACTGCTCCCAGGGAGGTGTCGGAGGCGTCGGTGATTACTGTAAGTGGCACTTCTTCGGTAGGATGAGCTAACAATGTGGCTTCGGCGAGTTTTTTCTTACATTCTTCGAAAGCGGCTTGTGTGTCCGGCGTCCACTTAATCAAACGTTTATCGTTACGAGTACCGTTGCGTAAAAATTCGTTTAATGGGGCTTGCGTGTGTGCAGCGTTCTTGACGAATCTCCTGTAAAAATTAATTACTCCCAGAAATCTGCGCAGTTCTTTGACTGTTGTAGGCTGTGGAAAATTTAGTATTGATTCAATCCTAGCAGGAAGTGGTTTGATTCCACCTGGTGTGATCAAATACCCCAAATATTCGATTTCTTCTACCCCGAAAACGCACTTCGATGGGTTAATCGTGATACCGTATTCGCGTAATCGATCAAATATTGTGCGAAGGTGTTGTTGGTGTTCTTCCGGGCTGGTCGAAGCAATAAGAATATCATCGATGTAGCAGTGGCAAAAATTTAGGTTCTGTAATACGTTGTTTATAAATCGTTGAAAAGTTTGAGCTGCGTTACAAAGACCGAATCCCATGAAATTAAATTCGAAGAGACCAAAAGGAGTAATTACTGCCGATTTTGGGATATCTTCTTCAGCTATAGGAATTTGATGATATGCTCTAACGAGATCCAGTTTGCTAAAAATGGTTTTGCCATCGAGAAGGTAGGAAAAGTCTTGTATATGTGGAATAGGGTAGCAATCTGGTACTGTCACTGAATTTAAGCGTCTATAATCTCCACAGGGGCGCCAGCTTCCTGGTTCTCTCTTTTGTACCAGGTGAAGAGGGCTAGCCCAAGGGCTGCTAGATGGTCTGCATATACCTTGCTCTAACATATACTGAAATTCTTCTTTTGCGATTTTCAATTTTTCTGGAGGCAGTCGTCTTGGCTTTTGAGCGATAGGTGGTCCTTTTGTTATGATATGATGCTTAACGTTATGTGATTTTCGTAATGTATACGGAGATTTCGATATAATTTCTGAAAATTCTGCCAAAAGGGATTTGTATTTGAAATCGTTGTTAATTATAGATATAGTAGTGTTCTGACACGATGTCAACTCGGCTAGTACAGATAATTGGGTGGTTTCGTCGCTAAGGCGTCGGTTTTTCAAATCGACCAGTAAACCATGATGGCGAAGGAAATCCGCGCCGATTATTGGCCGTGAAACTTTAGCGATGTGGAATTCCCACTTGTAAGAGCGCCGTAAACCGAGATCGAGACACAACAGCTTCGTACCAAACGTGTCGATAATTGTACCGTTTGCGGCATAAAGTTTGAAATCTGTTGGTGTCTGTCGCATGGGTTGATTGGTTTGTAATGGCACGACCGAAACGTCGGCACCGCTGTCAATCAAAAAACGCATCCCTGTTGCTTTATCTAATAAAAAGAGACGGTGAGTTTTGTTGCCGTCGTTGACCGCCTCGAACAGCGACGGTTTCGCTAGTTTTCCGAGGTAGCCGTAAAAGTGCAGGGTTTGGTGCATCTTCTTGCATCGTTGCCGAATCTTCTATGATAGTAGCACACGCCGTCACGTGCTGGACTTCTGGGACGCGAGCGGCTGCGAGAACGACTCTGCGGGCGTCTGTCGTGTGTCAGTTGTTCCACCATCTTCGTTAGTGCTGCCACCTGTTGCTCTAAAGCTGCGATGGTTGTTGTTGGGGCTGGACAAACTACGGAACCGACGGATGTGGCGTTTGGCGTGGATGTACTTGCTGTTTCCGGTTTATGCACAATCGCGGAAATGTTTGTTGCCGAATACATATTCACCTCTGCTATTTTGTCGGCCACGGCTGCCATTTTGTCCAAAGTAGTGCCGTCACTCGCGCTTAAAATTAACTGGGTCGAAGTTGGTAGCCTTTGCAGCCATAGCGTCTTTAGAACCTCGTCACTGATTTTGTTTCGCGCCAATTCTTTCATCTCGCGTAATAATTGTGAAGGTGTTTTATCGCCCAAGTCTATTTCCGTTAACACGCGTCGTAATTGTTTTTGCTCCGAATCCGTGAATCGCGCGACTAATTGTTGTTTTAAACACTCGTATTTGTCTCTGTCTGGTGGCGTAGTTAGCACGTCCGATACTTGTTGTAGCACTGAACTGTCTAAAGCACTAATTACTGTGTAGTACTTGCTTGTATCCGATCGCACGGAATATGTATGGAATTGGGCTTCGACTTGGAGAAACCATAATTTTGGGTTGACGTGCCAGAAAGGTGGTAATTTAACTTTACGCACTTCTTCTATGTCCGCTGTAGGTTCGCTTCCTGTTGCACCTCCTGCGCCGTGTATCTCATGTTCGTCTATCATTTTTTTTAAACAAAAAAAAAACTTGGACTTGCTGTTCGTTCACTGAAGCACTTATCACGCGGTCTGTACGCGGTGATGTTAACTTTGCTCGTTTTCTTATATTCAATGTCCGGGTCACCAATGTAGTAGTGTGGTTAATGACTAAAACTCAACACTGCCACTTTACTAACTTATTTATTATCGAAATATTTACAATTAAAAATTGACAAGTAACAAGTAAAAGATAAGTTATAATATTGAACGTAGTGCGTCTGAAACGGTTCGCGTCAGGTTCGGCTGTCGACTTGCTGTTGACTGGTCGCGCGTTCCCTACTTAAGGCGAGGGTGCGCTTCTAGAATCTTCTGGAATGTTCGAGAGCGCAACTAGAATCTTCCAGAATGTTCGAGAGCGTAACTGGAATCTTCTAGAATATTCGAGAGCGCGACTGAATTCGAATTTAGGTGGTAGCAGTCTGCAATAATTGGGGCGCCACAAGAGTCTTATTTGTACCTTAGTACAAACGAAATTAAATTTTGTCATGAATTTGTTCAGCTAACTTGTGCCAAACCAATATAGTACCAAGTAAATACCAGTATCTTTACTAACTTTTGATATTTAATTAAAATCTTTACTTATACAAAATTAAACAACATATGATGTGTCATAACACAGCACTATTTTTATTTGTATTATTTATAATTTTAGCAATCTTTTCTGAAATATTACCAAAATATGGAATTGAAACGTATTTTAATGTTTTATCAGTGTTATTAATGGAATAAACTTTTTGAATAGCTAACTTATAATTTTTCTTTTTAATTAACGTGTCAATTAGTGTAGTGTTATAACCATTGCTTGATATAGTCGTCCCAGCGGATCTTTTCCATCACGTGATCAATAGCAACCGTATGCACCAAATATGTAGGTACCTAGTAAGTCAACTGAGCGACTAAAGCAATTTCAATTTGTCAGTTTAAATAGTTCCTCGAAATTGTAGGTTAAGTGTAATTGCAAACTAAAAGCTTTTAAAAACTGCTTCTCTTTGCTGGAACTCTTATTACAAGTGCAAAAGATAAAAAAAATGTTTTTTCATGAATGTTTGGTGTGTTTTTGTTAATCCATTATCCGCTATCGCTAAACAAATCACTTCTCGATTAAACCACTCTTGAATTATTTTCTTTGTATGTGCAATACATTTTCTCCATTCTTCTAGTGAACACTTTTATAAGGCCCTTTCCCATGTCCGTAAGACTTCGCTATCACTGTAATTAGTTTCACCGATATGTTGGTCATAATGAGTTTTTGCAGATGCCCAAATTAACTCGATTGCATTGAATTGACAGTGATACGGTGGAAGACGTAAAACCTCATGGCCATTTTCTTGCAATAGCTGGTCACTCATGTACTGCTTTGGTTTCTTATGTTCCTTCGCTAATTGCAGCAATTCGCTTTTAAACATACGTGCCTCGTATGGTATATTATTCTTTGCTTAACCAATCACAAATATCTCCCCTTTTCCAAGAAGATCCTGGCTGCTTTTCCAACAAAACAGTGTGGTACGATGCGTTATCCATTACGATTAAGGAGGGTTCATGCAAATTCGGTATTAGCTTTTCTATACACTACTTCGTAAATAGATCACTGCTCATTGACCCATGATAGTCCAACAGGGTCGACTTGGTTGAGAATATTAAACTGACATTTTCAATAAACCCATTGCTATTACCAGCATGCAAAACAATAAAACGTTTACCATCAACCCCCTTAGGTCGCCGAACACATTTGACGTTCTCATCTTGCCATGATTTCCTTGCACTTCCCTTCGAAAATATCCACGTTTCATCCAAGAAGACAACTTGTTGTAAGTGTGATACTAAATTTTCTTGGTATCGTCGTAAAAACCGATTTTGCAAAGCAGCAATATTTGTTTTCTCCATCAAGGACCTTCTGTTGTCATCTTTTTTGTATTTAAACTCCAAATGAGAGTTCGTAAACTTTCATCGCACACATTTAAAATGTATCTGTCCTTTAATTCTCTATTCAGAGTAGCGATTGTTACATGCTTTTCTACAAACATGTAAGATTAAATATTAAACACAAAATAAATCATAATTATTTACTGTCTCTGTACATGTTGTACACAGTGTCTCGAACAGTCATTTTCACTGGTTCGGGCAAGTCTGCAGTTTTGAGTTTTGCACGTGGGTTTGATTTGCCTGGACTACGTAAGATAGGATCCTTCTCCTTAGGAATTTTGATGCTCGAAACTGTTTTACCATTAATCTTTAGTTCACTGACGACTCTCTGTAATACGTAAATTGAAATAAAATAACGTTAGATGCAAAAGAAAATATATAACGTCCCTCTTGAATGGCATTAATACTGATTAAAGGTCCCCCATTTTCCTTTTCAGCAGTGAAATACTCCAATAGATTAATAACCAAACTTTGGGCTTGAGAACCAAGACGTTTTCCCGGCATGCTAATACGTTGCTAGTAAACTGTATTATGCACGTAGTTGATATGATTGAGTTCTTACAATAATAACAGACGAAACGAGAATGGCACAATGACAGTAACGACAGTAATCATGTATGACAGTAATGACAGCAAAAGCAAAATATTATATTTGACTTCAGCAGTAGTCGCCGAACTGCACGAGCGCCAATTGACAATTTTCCGTCTCTGTTTGACGTATTAAAAATATGACAGTAGTAGGTCGTAGTATGAAACATCCCTGTTTAACGTACGTTACCCAAAGCTTTATAGGATTACTAGATGCTACAAAAAGAGAATGAAACGATTCGGTTGTCTGAACTTATATGAAACATTGATCACGTGATGGAAACGATCCGCTGGGACGACTTTATATGCTATATGGCACATTGATGCCGAAATACGTATAAAGCAAGATAAATATTGTTATTCCAGTTAAAATCGGTATTTTATTCGATATTTATATTTCTATAATTATGGATTTTAACAAAGTAACGCTTGAAAATGTCAATAAAATAAATCAATTTTTAAAAAAGTCCAAACGGAGTTTCAATACAAAACTCCCGAGTTATGTATTAGATATGTAAAAGCGATAAGACATGTTTTATGGTATTGATAATTTTTAATGAATAAACTTGTAACTAACCAACCATTAATATATCTTTATCTTAGTTAGTTAAGCTGTAGATAATTAAGATAATGAAACTCATAACCTGTAATGACAGGAGGCAACCCTGTTCCTTACATTATTGATAAGATCCTAAATATAAAATTCTACTAATTAACAAGTAGCTAGCACCTATTAACTAAACATTTTATATCTGCAACTATCCATCTGAATATCTTAAATGTTGATATTTTTGAATTTAGAATATGTTTATTTTACAATAAATCAGTTTGACCTGTGAAAAACCTGTTTTCTTTTAATTTACCAGAAAAAAATGATTTCCATTATTCAAATAGAAGGTAGCCATTCTAGTATAAAATACTTACAACTCCTCTTGTTCATTTTTTTAAGTAGGTACTTAAGTAAAGTTTTACTTATATGAAACTATTCCACGAACTATTCTATACACTTGTCACTGTATAGTGTATGGAAATGTACTGCCAGAGAGGTAACTATCTGCTCAGAACCAATAACCTCGGCTCCATGTGTACAGATATCGGCCCCATGTACACAGACTGCATTGACCATCTCCTTTTTGCTTGAACACGTCCTCTTGGGACATTACAAGTCTCGTAGTTGTATGATCTACCAACGCTTGACTACTTGACTCCATTTCGGCAGCATCTCTACGGCTAGATTTTCGTAGACTTGTACTAGTCGCAAATGATAATTCCTCTTGCGTAAAATTATTCACCAACGGCAAAATTTTCTGTCTTTTAGCTTGATATCCCACTTCTTTAAATTCTTTTGAAGGTCGACCTCTTTTCACTGTGGAGGTATTAGCAGATACCACAATGTTTTCATCCAACCACTGATGATGCCGTGCTTCAAAAACTATCCGTGTTCGACGACATTGTTTCCACTTCTGAGAAATCTTACATGTAAAACTACCTACCAATTTCTTCGCAGCGATGTAGTTTACGTCTTCATTACTCACATTAATTTCGAATTTATTTAAAATATAACGTAACAAGGTTGAATTTTTATTTTTGGCGACAGTTTCTCTGTGCCAAATATCAAATAGTTCCCTTCTTGATATAGCCATTATATCTAAAAAATTTAAAATTTCACCAGTTGGCACTTAGCAGATGAATTATATTTGAGGGGGACCTACTAAGACTACTTAATGAGAAAAAAGCCACACCAGCACGGATATCTGCGGATATTAATAATGCGAATCTTTTAAATTTAAATAATACTAAAAAATTATGTTAGATAGCAGGTATAATGTTAATAAGGCTATACATATAAATATTTCGATAATTAACTTCAATCGAGTGCATTACAAAGTCTACCTACCTTCAGAGAATACACTCACAAAGTTTAAAGTAATAACATAAACGAACAAATTCACGGTAACAAACTCAAATTGCCGCACAAAGTGACATTTACTTAGTACCGAAATTGTTAGTTAAGTGGATCTCTAGTTCTTATACTGCCAATTATCAACCGTTTCACGCTGGATGTTGTTAGTTATCAGAGGTAACTTATGGTTACCTAACAACTAAATGCCACCATAATTTCAAGAATCTGTGCTTACGAAATTTCGTATTTAATATCAGCTAGATATGTGTTAGGTATTTATGAATTTTACATTGTCGATTTTGAGTTTGCGCATAAAATAGGAATTAAATATAATGCATGTGCTAGTATATCGAGTTAGTATTAGAAATGACTTGTGGTGTACAAGTAGACATAGAATACAAATATGTAAATTCAAATATGTAAGTGAACTTCAAATATAATACTCAATATAATAATAATTACTTGGTGGTTTAATTCACATAAAATATTAATGTGAAAACACTACAGTGGCGACGAGGATTATAACTAAGAAAAATTTCAAAATAAATTTTTATAAAATAAAACTCGCGTAGGTAAATACAATGGCCGCAAATTCTGCAGACCAGGTGGGGTATTTGAGAGAATTCGATCCAGCAAATTCGGATTGGTCAATTTTTAGAAAGCGTCTCGACAATTACTTCACTGCAAATGCAATCGTCGATGAGAAGCGTAAAGTGGCAATTTCGTTAAATACATTAAATGAAGAAGCATATAAATTAATATATAACTTGTGTCTTCCAGTGGAGCCAGAAACAAAAAAATACGCGGAATTAGTTAAAACATTATCAGAACATTTCAAACCAAGCCTTTCAGTGTTTGGTGCACGTTATAAATTTTATAATTCGCGAAAAATGCCACAAGAATCCGCAAGAGAGTGGTCAGCTAGGATCAGAAACTTGGCGGCCCAATGCCGGTTTGAAATGGACGAGCTAGAGTTGGTCTTGCGTGATCATGTTATAGTAGCTTATAATAAAGGCCCAGTTCAAGATAGACTGCTGGAGGAAAAGAAAACCGTGACTTTAAATAATGCAGTGGAAATAGCTTGTGCAAAGTCTGCAACTAAATCAAGTGGCGAAGAATTAATTAAAACGGAACCTGAAATACATTTCGCAAAAGGAAAATTTGGGAACAGCCGTTTCCGAAGAGGGGTGTCCACGACGCAGCAAAACAGTAGCAGTAATGTGGGCAGCAATCAGTTGGGTAAGCAAGTGAAGTGCAAAGTTTGTGGTCGCAAGAATCACCCAACGGATAAGTGTTTCTTTCGCGAATCATGTTGTCACATATGTAAACAGAAAGGTCATTTAGCAACAGTGTGTAAACAAAAACGTACTGTAAGAGATAGAAATAATGAAAATGTAAATTATTTGACCCATGATGCTACCCAAAACTATTTAGAATCGCCAGATTGCTCTTTGTATAATTTAAGCAGCACTGGAAAAGCAATTGTTTTAGAAGTAAGTATTGATAATAACTTAATCACTTTTAATTTAGATACAGGTGCTAGTTTTACGGTAATTCCTGAACGACTATATTGTTCCTATTTTCGGAATAAAAAAATTGTCAGTACTGATAAAATATTTAGTCTGTATAATGGAAATACTATTATTCCATTAGGATTTATAACATGTACCTAATGTTAAGTTTAGAAATCAAAACCATAACTTAGATATGTATGTTATTAAGGATACCTCAGGACCTCCACTGTTAGGACGTGATTTCTTTAATTTATTTAAGCTGGGGATATCGCAACTAAATTATGTAGATTTACCTAATAAGTTAAAAAAACGACTGTTTAAACACAACGAGTGACTAGTAACAAGGAGCGCGCGCGCCGGTCGCTCCGCTTGCCCCTCGCGGACGTCAATGGCTGCGTTTTTTCAAACGATTGCCATTGCACTAAACCCCTTATATAATATGATAGGCCCTTTTGGGTGGTTGTTTCTTTGGTTTTTTTTTCTTTTTTTTTTTTGAAGGCGGTGCGGGGGAGTATTATTTCTTTCCCGATTCGTTAATAAGCGCCGGTATTTTTGAAAGTAGTCGGTTTTTATTTAGAATGGTTGGTGATGTGTAATAATGTGTGGATTGGAATTTTTTGGGATTTGGACAAGATGGAGCTCGGGGTAAGCTACGCGCCCGGCGCGCGCGCTCACCAGTCACTCGTTGTGTTTAAACAGTCGTTTTTTTCGATAATAATATTTACACGTCTCCGGCGTCGCCGTCGTCGGTTCGAGCCTCGGGTATTGTTTTGTGTGATAAGAGTTAAGCAATGTAAATTTGATTTTAAATTTTTTTGGGTGTACTAGTAGTTGTTTTTTTTAAACATTTTAAACATTTTCTTTACTAAAGTAATTATTTTTCATGGTCAACTACTCATGTTTAAGATTGGGTAATTTTTTTTTTGAATTCTTTAGGTATCATAAAGTAGAAAAATATCTACGGCATTCATTTCCACACCACCGTTATATTGCGGTAGAATGCTGGGCGCGTTTTTTTTATATGGTTTCCCCTTGAGGCCTATTCCATAATTTATTTTAATATATTGTCATCAACTAATTGTACTTTAACTTTCGTTTCTATTTTTCATTTTATAAATGGAAAGCATGATTTAGTTAGAAGATCGATTACGTGGTCTGGCGTGAAAAACTAGTTCTTATAAGAACACATTTACGGTTATTAGACCAGACTTACGTAATGTATTTCCACACCAAACGTTTTACCATTTTTGTTATATAAAGTATCATTAGCTAGGATATTGATTATGTGACCTGGTGTGAAAAGCTAGTTACAATTATATTTTAGAACACATTTACCGTTATCACACAAGGGTTACATAATGTATCCGTCTTATAACTATTTTTATTATAAAAAAATTATTTAGTTAGCAGATCGATTACGTGGCCTGACGTAAAAAACAATTTTTTAATTTAGAATGCATTTACCCAATACAAGACCCAGACCAAGCTTACGTAATTTATCTGTACACCAAACGTTTTACCATTTTGGTTATATAAGACATCATTAGATAGCAGATCGATTACTTGAACTGCCCTGAAAAGCTAGTTTCTATTTCAGAACACATTTACCATTATTACACCAGTCTTACGTAATATATCTGTTTACTAGACGTTTTATAACCATTTTTGAATTGGAAGGCATCACTAGTTAGCAAATTGATTACATGATCGGGTGTGAAAAGCTAGTTCTTATTTTAGAATATATTTATTGTTATCACAGGCTCAAGTAATATATTCGCACACTAGAAATGCTTCTTGAAAATTGCTTAGAAAACGAAAGCATTACAATTTTTTTAATGTAATTTTGTTTTTTCGTATTAATTTCAATATTATATTTTTATTTAATTATATATTTGTATGACGATTAACCTCTACAACACTTCTTATAGTCAACTTTATCCTCCAATGTATTATTACACAAATCTTGCACTTACTTTAATTAACTGTTTGCGAATGGATTATTTATTTTTTCGAGTCGCGTTGGGAAACCTTGTTGCGTTGGCTACGCCTGACTCCTGTTGGAGACGGTTCCGGACTCGGTTTAGCCTTTTTAGAATCATCTTGTAGCGGCGTTGCTTTACGAGTTCTGCGCCGTGGCGTCGATGGAGACTTATCCAAGGACGTTGTCGACCTTTTTCGTTCGAGCGAGGTGGACAAAGAAGCATCGATTTCTTTGATGCGACCGCTGCGTCGGATTGTTACCGGAGACGTATTTATAGGGTCGTTTTTCTTTGACGTTGTTGGTCTTTCGTCGTCGACGATTTCTATAATAGCTGCGGACATGGTAGCTATCGTTTCGTCGAGTACCATGTCTCCGCGTCCCTTAGGCACAAAGATCGTGCTGTTTGGCTCGTTCTTTACGATTGCAGAGTAATGGCGTCGGTCTAATAAAGCCATTATAGGTGTGCGGCCGATTATAGGCTGCTCCAAGGGAGAATAACGCAGGTGTTGCGTCGCGCTAGTGTTCATTGCTGTTTGCACGTCGTTCGTGGCAATATGGTCTCTATCGAGGTTAGAAAGAGGCAAATAGACGTACACGTCTCTGCAGGCTGTCACGGCGATTGCCTTGAGGTGGGGGTTAGATCCCCAGCCAATTTCTTCCATGCCTGGTATCCGCTCGTCAAAACGACAAGTGTCGCGCACTAGTTGTTGAATGCCCGATTCTATCCATAGTATGCCGGCATTATCTTCGAAATACTGCCAGTGTTCTATAAAGGCAGACATTGCCGCTGCTCGTATTTGGAAATGCTTTTGCTCGTTATCAAAAAGACCGATCGCGGCCGCATTGAACATGAAATGGCCGCCGCCCCCTGTTTGTACGATAGTACAATGTCTAAGTAGGTTCCGGTAAAGCGTATCTTGCAAGTCAGCCTATTGAAGAATGTAACATTTTTACGATTTTCAGTTGTGTCATCATCATCGACATCATCATCATTTTAAAAAATGATTATCAGTCCTAATCCTTTTGATTCTTCACAGTAACCTATCATAATATATCTTTTAGATTTAAAGTCAAATTTTGTTCTTTTAACATCTGGAATATGAACATATGCTTCACATCCGAAAATCCTAAGATTACTCAAATCAACCTTCTTTTTAGACCAAATTTCCTCAGGAGTTGCACCCTTCACCGCTATAGTGGGACTACGATTCTTTAAATAAACAGCAGTGTTTATTGCTTCCCCCCAATAGCGCTTTTGAAGTCCAGAATCACTTAACATAGTTCTGGCTTTTTCAACTAAAATTCGATTTAGGCGTTCAGCCACCCCATTTTGTTCGGGCGTATATGAAATGGTAGTTTCATGCATTATACCATTTTTACAACAAAAATTAGTAAACGCTTTATTACAGTATTCCCTACCATTATCAGTCCTAATCCTTTTAATTTTCAAATCAGTTTGATTTTCAACAAATGTTTTAAATTGCACAAAGGTATCAAATACTTGTGATTTTTCTTTTAGTAAATAAACAAATGATTTACGTGAATAATCATCAGTAAAAGTCAGAAAATACTTAGCACCCATTCAACTAGGTTCTGACATTGGACCACATACATCTGAATGAATTAATTCTAATTTTTCTTGTGCTCGCCTAGCTTGACCTTTTGGAAATGCATTTCTTACTTGCTTTCCCTCAATACATGGTATACAAACATTTAAATCTTCCTCTTTGAAGTTTATGCCTATGGCTAACTGTTCTTTTAACAAACGCATACCTGATATACTTAAGTGACCAAGTCTTCTGTGCCATGTATCCTGCAAGACAAAAGTTGATGATGCAGCAACAGTCTCCAATGCAGAATGATTTTCATTTGCCTCTTCATTTAGGAGATACAGACCACCATTTTTCCGTGATCCAATAGATACATAATTACCATAAATTCCACTTGTTTCTGCATCATATAAACGACATTCAGTTTGATTAAACATTACAATGCGATTTTTATCTGCAATTTTTCCAACTGAAATCAAATTAGTTGCAACATCAGGAACATGTAGAACATTTTCTATAATAGCAGTAGTAACAACATTATTAACATTGTTTTTTAACTTTAACTCTATATTACCTGAACCTATGCATGAAATTGTTTGATTATTAGCTACACTAACTGTTTTATCTAAACCAATATTGTTTAAATTTACAAATAATTGATCATTCATACACATATGATTTGTACAACCAGAGTCAATTACCCATTCTTCCTTCTTGAATGGTCCACTTCCAAGAGCTGATACCAAAAGCAAAGCAGCATTTTGTTCCTTTGCTTTTTCAATAGTATTCATAGGTGTCCTCTTTTGTAGTTTTGGACATCTTGGTTTAATATGACCTCTCTGGTGACAGTAGTGGCACACAGGAACAAATTTCCGAAAGGATTTGTTTTGTTTATATCCTTGTTTACCTTTTAAAGCTAGAGCAGTATCATTTTGATCATTATCCAGTTTTAGTCTATAATCTTCTTGAAGCAATCTTGATTTAACAAATTCACTGGTTAACTTAGTTTGTGAGGATTCTATAGTCATAACAAGAGGATTATATTCATCTGGTAAACCACATAACATTGTGACTGCTATCTCTTCATCATCAACAGCACAATTAAGATCAGCTAGATCTTGTGTAATAGACAAGATTTCGCTTAGATATAAATTCATTGATTCAAATTCATTGCAATTTATACGACAAAGTCTCCGTTTCAATGCTAATCTACGACTAATACCTTGGTTTTCATATGCTAACTTCAGGTTATCCCATGCAGATTTTGCAGTTTTTGCATTCCTCACATGAGGATGACAAGCTGAATTGACATTAAGACAAATTTTAGCATACGCTCTTTGATCTCGTACTTTTTCGTCTTCAGCAGACTTGTCTGATAAACCAATATCAGTTAAATTCCATAGCCCATGCTCAATGAGTAATAATTTCATTTGAAATTTCCAAGTTCCATAATTTCTCACACCTTCCAATTTTTCAATTGACTGATATCCAACAGAAACATTAAGTGGAGTTGTATTTGCTGTCATCTTGATTTACACAAATAAAATACCAATTATACTTGAAAAATTCACAACTATGAGATCTGGGCCCATAACCTGTTAGATATATACAATATTTATAACACAGTGGTGTATATATCTTGATAGTTTATTCCAGAAAATTCATATAAATCTTTTACAGAATTTTACATATTTCAGTTATATAAAAAATTAACAACTTAAGTAACTATAGTAACATCAAAAAAACTAAAAACAAACACAGATAACTATTTGATTAAATTAAATTAAATTATTCAACACCCCCATGTAATCAAATACCCTCAATAGTTCCTTCGATGCCCAAATCTTTTAAGAAACCATTATGTTTTTCTTTGGATAGGGGCTTGGTCATTATATCTGCAATCATTTCATTTGTTGATAGATATTTAATTTTTATTACATTTTCTTCCACTGCTTGTCGAAGGAAATAATGTCTTATTTCAATGTGTTTGGTTCTTTTATGATGTTGCCGATTATTAACAATTTTTATTGCACTTTGGTTATCATTGAAAACATTTACTGTTGGTTCTCTTCCTAATATTTCATTTGTTAGATTTCTAATAAAGTAAATTTCTTTTCCAACATCACTCAGAGCCAAATATTCAGCTTCAGTGCTAGAAAGCGCGACAGTTTTTTGTTTTCTCGATTCCCAAAAAACAGTAGAATTTCCAATCCTTATAACAAATCCTGTATAGGACTTTCTGTCTACTATATCATTAGCCCAATCAGCATCTGCAAAGGCTTCAATTCCTTTATCACTTTTTCTAAAAACAAGTCCATAATTGATTGTTCCTGCTATATAACGCAGTATTCTTTTTGCTGCTATCCAATGAGTATTATCGTGGCAATTATTAAATTGACTTAAATAACTTACTGCAAAATTCAAGTCTGGTCGAGTACATACAGTCAAGTACATCAGGCCTCCTATTAATTGCTGATACGGTACCTTTATATCACAAGTATCACTTTCAGGCTTCATAAGTTTTTCGTTAACTACCATTGGAGTTGCTACATGTTTAGCATTTTCCATTCCAAAAGATTTCAATAATCTGCATGCAAAATCTTTCTGATTAAGGCTTAAAATACCTTCTTCTCTATTACGTTTAACTTCCATTCCTAAACAATAACTCACAGGACCTAAGAATTTAACATCAAATTCCTCTTTCAAGGCTTTAACAAACATTTCTTTTTCTTTAGTACAATCACTAATTACAAAGAAATCATCAACATACAGTGCAATGATTATTAACTTTTGTTCAATTCGTTTAATGTAAACACAAGGTTCACATTGAGACTGTACAAAGTTAATTGAAAGTAATTTTGTATGTATTTTCTTATTCCATGATCTACTGGCTTGCTTCAAACCATTAATACTTTTTTTTAATTTACAAACTCTATTCTCATCATTATCGGAATCTTCGTACAACAGTTCGATGCTACTTTCGCTGCTAGTGCTATGTCGATTTCTGTCCTTGCGTTTTTGTTTCTTGATTCTGAAGGTTTCACATTTTGCGCCAGGTGTAAGTCTTCTAGCTTTTGATGCGTAAACTTCGGCACCTGTTGCAACACGTCTCTTCCTTGTGCTTTTATTATTGGTGGCATTTTGTTTCACAGTTTCCAGAAGAAGGTCTTCAAATGACACATTACTTGGCCCAGCTTGGATGTTGTCATGGCCCACTTGTTCACTATGACGATCTTCTAAAGACACATTACTTCGTCCAGCTTGGATGTTGTCATGGGCCACTTGTTCGCTATGACGATCTTCTTCAGGCATATTACTCGGCCCAGATTCTAGATTGTCCCCACTGACCTGTTCGTTATTATTAATCTCTTCAGTTGCATTATCTTGAGCCTTAGGTTTGTAAACGCTCTCAAACCGTTTTAATGCGGCAGGATGGTATTTCTCTTTAGGTATGACAGATGAATTGAATGAATATATCCCTCCTTTTTTAAATCCATTTTATATAACTGTGGGATTTAAATTATTCCACACTTTACGGACTTTTTCTGCAAATAATTTTTTGGTAGTTTTACTCCCTGATTTTTTTTTGCCAGGCCACTACTTCCACATCCCAGCTTGTTTTAAAGGACTTGAATACCGCTAAATCTAAAGGTTGCAAGAGATGAGATGTATGAGGTGGAAGCTTTAGTATCGTCGAATCTAGGAAAAAACTGCCGCGGAAAAAAGTACCACGGATAAAAGTGCCGACGGAATAAAGTGCCGCGGAAAAAAGTGCAGATGGAAAAAAGTGCCGCGGAAAAAAGTGCCGATGAATATCCCTCAGCTTACCTGCTAACCATTTTTTGTTTTCTTTTATGAGGAATGAACATCCCTCAGCTTACCCCCTAACCATTTCTTGTTTTCTTTTATGAGGAATGAGCATCCCTTTGTGTTACCATCTTCTTTTTTTTTAGCCATTTTTCTATATATTAGATTTTCGTACCATGTACACAAACTGCATTGACCATCTCCTTTTCGTGCAATTTCTTATTTATATAGATATAACCTGCTAAAGAGCAACTAACCTGAACACAGACTGAACACTTTTTTCCGCGGCACTTTTTTCCACGGCACTATTTTCCGCCATCCAGTATCGTCACATTATTATCCTGAGCAATATTTACTACTCTGTGGTCTACGTGAGTACTGTGCCCGTCATAGATAAGCAGCACGGGTCTCTCTTCACCCAGCACTGGAATCAATATGTTTCTTAGAAAGTTGACAAATATATCGGTCTCCATCCATCCATTGGTACTAGCGGCGTATGATACATCGATTTCGTTAGTATCTTTGTCAGCCATCCACTGATCCCAAATATTTTTCCCTTTAAACACGATAAGTGGATGAGCTTTATCTCCCGCAGCGCTAACAGCAGATAAAATGGTAGTATCTTCCTTTCCCGGGCCACTAGTAGTGCGAGAGCATGCAACACCTTTTGCACCAACTACTTTGGTTTTCGAAGGGTCGATGCATAAGCTAGTTTCATCCAAATTCCAGATTTGCTTAGGCCGATCATTTAATTGTAGGTCAGTGTAGAATTTTCTTCAATAGTTCGAAATAGGTGTGAATAACAAAGGGATCGGTCATTTTTTTTCGTGAATACTCTACGGCCTGGGGTTTCTTGATCGATAAGTTATGTCTCCTCTTGAAGTTAAGAAACTAGTCAGGTCCACGAATGTTATCCTTGAAAGGTGTTTTGATACCATTCTTTGTTACATAGTAATACACAATAAGTAACAGTTCTTTGCGAGATAGACCAAATCCCCATCTTGCAAGTGTTTTGAGACCATTTGCTAACGTTTCTTCATGCTGAAACGGAATAACCCAAGCTCTGCCCATAGTTTGACTTTTTGACCCATGTTTTCCTTTGAAATGGTCATGCAGTGTTGATTTTGGAATTTTGTATTTTTTTGATGCTCCATGAAGAGTTATTAAATCGCTTTTCAACTGGTTCAAGGCATGAGTAATATTTTCTTTACTGTAGTTCGCAGCCTTATCGGACGTTCTTTTATAATTACGGACCATTTTTGTAAAGAACTGTAACAAAGGTATACATGCAGTTTGGATTTCGGCTATAAAACCAAGTAGGGGAAAGGTCGGAAATAGTGCGATCGACCTTGCCCCATGTCAGAATGTAAGGGGTAAGCTCGAACATTAACTTGATCTACAGTTTGAGGTTAGGCTTCATTATGATAACTATTGACAGAATTTTGTTCAGGCATCTTCATGTAATACAACACATATTGTTTACTTACCTTTCAGTATAAAATCGAATTCGAATACACTTCACAAGCTGGAAAAACACAAAATAACTGATTTATAAGAATGGACAGGTTTCAACGGCTCGCTGACCAACTCAACACGCGCTTAAACCAGTTGCCTTGAAACTACCGGTCGGGAACGCCGAGGGGAGGCGAGCGTACAAGTGCTACAGCTCTCGTTTGCTCTTGCCCCGTGTCCGGCCTTGCCCCAACTCACCTTACTGAAATGTTAATAAAACAATAATGAAAATCAAATCTTGCATCGGGATTATTTTCCAATTCTTTATCGATAAGAATTTTTACTAAAAGGTTCCTTTTCACAGATTTATGAATTGCATATGTTTGCCATCGTTGGTACTTTTTAGTAAATTCGAAATGTAGGTCTACAAAAATTCAACATAAATTTAGAATGAACTGACTGATTAATATACTATTATATAAAGTATAATATGTAGTTATAGTTGTATAGATAATTATTTAGGCTACCATATATTTACGCTAAAAAAGATTAAAAAACATTACAAATTGGAAACTCACATAAAATCTTTCATCGCATCGTTTTAAATTAAAAACTTACTAAAAATCAAGTTAGGCAAATAAAAAAATATTCATCATATTATATTGATCAGAGTACTCCAGGGCCGTATTGCGTCGTTGTGTTTCATCAGTTATGTTTGCATAGGTTTGCGTGGAAATATTTACTGTGCAAAAACAGTTTGTAACTAAAACCGAGAAAACATTTGATATAAAACCTTTGCTATTCAAAAATTTGAAAACATTTCTATCAATTTGTGTGCAGTGTATCTTTTGCATTTCCTCAATATTGTTTAAGCTTTGCATTAATAAAAATTTTGAATTATACTTTTCGTTTAAACGAAATGAAACCTGTAGCTGGAAATTGTCTGAGATAGATCTGGGATTATCTGGGAATTTTGTAATTCTGTATTTGGTATAGTACACCCTGCTCTCAACAGTGCCAAAAGAGCTCCTCTTTTACACTCCTGAGGCACTTTCCAATTACAGGTGGAAATAACTTCGAGTAGCACAGAGTTGCTCCGAGTAACACAGAGTAGCTCCAAGTAGCTCGGAACTACTCTGTGCTACTCGAAGTTATTTCCACTTGCAATTGGAAAGCGCCTCTGCAAAGTGTTCAAAAATGGCACGTTTTTGACGTATAGACAGTCGAAAAATTTATATAAAATAGATACTGAACCTTAATATCGCCATCGACTGTTGAACCATCAATAATTACAGAAGAGTAGGTGTGGTAGGTGTGTCTGCAAGTCTTCTGATATGAACTCGGAAATATCCGACAACTCGGAAGGCAAACTATTGTCGCTAAAATTGGAACGCTAAAAAATAAGAAACTAAAGCATTATTTGTTAACAAATCAGCGCTCTTTTCATAGACCAATGCTAACCGTATGCAACTTTCTTTAAACTACGCCCTTCGTTTTTAAAGTAATAAAACTTCCGTAAAAACATCATGCAAAAGTAGAAGATGAACGTAGAACTTACGTCGAACAAAAATTCCCTCCACCTCATGCGTAATTTAGCTCTAAGCTAAATGAATGATATTAACTTATTGCATGCAAGCGTCTACCATAAATTAATAGGTATATGAGTAAAAGCAAATAGTATATAGTGTAGAAGTAACTTACCACCAAATATTGGAATTAATTCCTGCAAGCCCCAGTCACTTAACCCTTAACTGGTGACGTCAAATTTTAGTCACTTAACTGGTGACGTGGGGTCATTAAGACCCCAATAGTTTTAAATTAATTATTTAATATTTAGAATTAAAAAAAAATTACCAATTAAGTAAAACTCGTCACTATAGTCATATATAAGCAAAATCTATAGCAAACATTCCATTTATTTATTTCAAATAACAAGTAATACAAGGGTAAATAAAAAGTTGCACTTAAGGCTTCCTTTTAGTGGGTCGGTAGAACGCTATAAATTGACCGATTTTAAATACAAATAACTTCCTTATAAATACATTTGGAATGATACAAATTTTACAACAATATTATCGAACCTTTCCTTGCCGCGCTAAAAGGCCAAAAATTCGAAATTTGAAATTAGAAAAAAGTTATGAAGGCATTTATAAAAAAGGAAAAATATTAAATAGCTAACTGAATATAATTTTTAAACAATTTTTCTTCTTTTAGCGCGGTGTATTTAAATGATGTCATTACATACATACATCGATCATGTTGTAGATTGGCTTTGTTTTGAAGTAGTTTGTATTTAACTTTTCAAAAATTGTAAAGAATTTTATCAAAATTTAACGAAAATAGGCAACACACGCAACATAGGGTTACACGGATTAGTGAAAGCTATCGTTATGGAAATACCTTAGTCCTCAGCTGTGTTCAGGTAGAAATGTAGGTATATTTACAATAAATTGAAGTGATTTTTAAACCCGAGTTCGGAATTTTATAATATTTCATTAATTTTGATGGTAATAAAAGTTTATCAAAAGTAAATTTCTTTAATTGATTTGTTTTTTCACATTTTTTATTTCTGCAATACATTTACGTATTGTTTGGGTTGGGACCTTGAGAATCTTTAATTTATAGATTACACTTTTTTAGTAAAACTACAGCTTATTCTTCAGCTTCATCATGATAAATTTAATATTTACGAAGCTTGACAAAACATAATTATTTACAAATAATTCAAGTTTTAAACTAACAACAAATTAGACCTGGAAATACTTGTAATTACCTACATATATGTTAAGTTACAAAAACGTAATAGCACAATAAATTAGCAACATGGACATGGTTCTAGAAAGATATTCCTGTTGAAAACAGCAACGGTATAACTTAATTTACGAGAACTAAAGGTTTGGTGCCTTTATTTTTAATTAAATAACGGTAGGTATTAATATGTTACAATTAAGTTAACATTTGTTAAAATCTCATAACTCATATTGAAACATCAATTTCTCATATGTTTTAAGCAAATACAGCAAATTACTTTAAAGTTTTCAAGTTCGGCGGGTATTTTGGATTTGGGTAATTGTTTAAAAATTTTCGGTAGTTGGTAGCAAAGTATTATTTTGTATACAGGGTGATTTCTAACGTACGGAGGAAACTGAAAGGGCAATTAGAGGAGACTAAAATATAGTTGATCAAAATCGAATAACAAGAAAGTTACAGTTCTTATAATTTAACGCCCACGTTTTGAGTACCACTGAGCTTATTGTATTCGCTTTTACATCAGAGACACTTCTCACACAACCTGATAAATTGCTTCTGTAATTTTGACTTACCTACATGATCAGATTATGTAAATCAGCGATTGTCAATAAAGAAACACCTATAACTGAATATTTTAAAGAACACTTTAAATAGCCATAACTTTCGTCTTATAAAAATGTTTACTAAATTTTTTTTAATTAGCTTACAAATATACAAAAGTTGAATTCAAAACGTAAATAATTACCGTATTTCATTAAAAAAATCCTCAAGTTTATAAGAACTTTAAACTGTTGTAACTTTCTTGTTATTCCATTTTGATCAAAAGTTTATTGTAAAAAAAACTATGTTTTGGTCCCCTCTCCTTGTCCTTTCAGTTTCCTCCGTACGTTAGAAATCACCCTGTATATAGTAACACAAAAATTATAAAATATAGACCCGTACAAATCTAAAAATTTAGAATAATTTTGCTGTTTATATCTTAAAAATTGTTTAACTGTAGTGAAGATACATTTTTGTATTTTACATAGTGGTGATAAGTACTTATAAGGTACAAAAGTGGATTATGGGTATATGAATAATAGGTACCTATTAACTTTCTGTTTCATATTGTAACGTTTTTCTTTATCTAATAAACTACTAGTTTGCATAAATAATAAATATTAAATAAAATATCGATTTTAACGAAAAATAATAAGATTTATTCGCTTTATACGTATTTCGGCATCAATGTGCCACTGTCAAAAGCATATAAGATATTTAATAACAAATTATATAATAACATATGCTTTTGACAATGGCACATTGATGCCGAAATACGTATAAAGCAAATAAATCTTATTATTTCTCGTTAAAATCGATATTTTATTTAATATTTATAATTTATATAATCATGGATTTTAACAAAGTAACGCTTGAGAATGTCAATAAATACTAGTTTGTAATTTCTCAAATGTTTTGTTAACAACCAATTTATTTTTTATGCCATCTCATACATTTCCGCTGTTAAAATCTGGCAACCCTACAATTCATATTTTCCGAATTCTACATGAAACATAACCAGTTGCAAAATCTAAAATACGAACAAATGTTCGACAATAACGTCTGCTGATGTTTATCTAAGGATTAAGTGAACCCTTCTAGGAAATTATAATCCGTTAAGGTGGATGCCTACCAATAAGGCGTTGCTGTAAATCTCAACCAGATATTTTTTTCAACTAAAAGGAAGCCTTAACAAGATGTTCCACACATTGTTATAGTTATTTTAAAAAATAAAATAAAATTTATCTTTTTGGATCTAAATTTCACACATAACTAAAACATTTAAACTCGATTGAATAAGAATCTGCGAATTAAAAATTAAAAAAAAAATTTTTTGAACAAAATCACAAGGTCCCAATAACACGAAAATTTATGTTTGGCAGTCTTTACAAACATACACTCTACAAGTGTCACACATTGGTTTTCTGCAGGTAGTACAAATATCTTTAGTTTTTTTATCATAAGACCTTGGACATAGTTGACATCTTCTCCTTTTCCCATTGTTTTGTTGTAAATTGTTTCCTGTCGGAATAGGTTTATCCAAAATTCTGGCGATTGACATTCGCAATTCTCTTGGAAGTTTTGAATTTGCCAACCGTATGTTCAAATGTGGTTCTACCAGTTGGCGAGCTAAGTTCTTTATAAATGTTGTTCTTGTGGTCTTTGGGGATTGAGCATATGAACTATGCAAAACAAAAGAATTAACACTAGCAATATTGAGTACGGCGTAAAAAACTGCCAAAGGCCACCTTCTAGTTCTTCTATTAGTGGAATATGTCGAACACTTCATATCCAATGTATCTACTCCACCCTTTGTTGAATTATAGAATGCAATGATCTCTGGTTTTGCCGTATCTGCATCTACACTTTTAGTATGATGCATTGAAGAAACAAGGACTACCGCCTTGTTCTTTTTTGGGACATAGGATACCATTGTGCACTCTTTAGTGAATCCATATAAACTACTTCTTTCTGCTCTGATCTTAACTGGTAGAAATTGCGGCGGAATTTCCCTTTTATTCTTTTTGAGTGTGCCCACATATGTTAGGCCTCTCTTTCGTAGTTCTTTCACAATTTCTATGGATGAGAACCAGTTGTCAGCTGTTACATTTCTGTTTGTATTGACCATTGGCTGCGTAAGCCGCAGCACAGACTGCGAAGGTACTGAAAATTTCTTCTTTTCATCGGCTGATAATGGCTTTCCATCACTGCCTTTTCCTGTATATAAGTATGCGTTGAAAAAGTAATTTGTGCGAGCATCTGTGAGAATCATTATCTTCAAACCATATTTATTTGGTTTATTAGGCATGTAAACACGAAATTTGCAACGCCCTCGAAAGCCGACTAGCATTTCGTCAATGCACGTTGTTTCTCCAAGAGAATATGAACTTTGACAGTTCCTAACAAATTCATTGAATACGAAGGAAATGGCCGCAGCAGGTTCTTCTTTTTTTCTGTCATTCCTATCGTCTGCCTCGTCAAAACGTAAGCAAGCCAAAATCACAAGAACGCGCTTCTGAGACATCACGCTTCTAAATATGTCTCGTCCAGTTCCATCAGTAGCGAACAAACACTGTAAATCTTCATGATTTGATTTGAATACCGAACTGTAATACAAAATACCTAAGAAAGCTTCAAAGTCTATCAAATCTAAATCGGCCAGTTCTGGCTTATTTTCACGGGCATAATTTTGCCTAATTACAGACAATTTTTTATTGGTTTGAGCAATAATTTCGTTTTCTATTTCTGGAGTGATAAGGCATCTCCATGCTTCTATGGGAGACGCTGAATTTCCAATTGCTTTCGCACGACCCCTGAGCCCTAAATAGTAATAACATATACATATTATAAACAGCGATAAAACTCGTAGAAGTTTACATACCTGGTAAATGCATGACAATGTTATGACGTAAAGTTCGAGTGTTTCTTGAAGGTGGCTGACATGACCACTTGTATCGGTTTTTGCCAAAAAAGTTTCTCACGCTTGGTACTTCATCATGACTTGCGGAACTGGAACTTGGGTCAATATCATGACTACTGTCTGGACTGTCTATAGCAGCTTGTGCAGTCTCATCATCACTCTCCTCATTTGCACTTATTTCAGAATTGGTATCATGATCACTTGCAAGTTCGTTGTCGTCCTCTATATCGCTGAAATCGCTTTCAATTTCATCATACCACTTAGTAAGTGTTTCTTCATAATTATCATCACCAAATCGCACTTTTTTAGACGTACTAGCCATCACAAAAGTTATAGGAAAAAGAAACGTAACTGGTGACGTGGTGCCGTACTGACCCCAAATAAATTTTGAAAAATCGCAGACCGTCTCCAACTGCGTCTATCGGGTAACTGAGGTAGGAGCACGTGTAAGTATGGCTAGTTTGAAGGTAGATGGGGTGGCTAGTCGATAGGCTGTACGATACTAAAATTATACCAGAAAATAAAAGTACCGGGGGTCAGCAGGACCCCACGTCACCAGTTAAGGGTTAAATAACCTTCCATTTTCCAATTCTAAATATTTCACTTCCACATACACAATACACATACAACAATATTCTGTTAAATCACTGTAGACGTTTGTTGCATTAAAGCGTGCATTGATGTCTGGAACTGGAATACCGGTACTATCACGTGTTTTCGATTGAACCTGCTATTGGTTCGGTTACAACGCCATTATTCCGATCATGCGCAAAAACTGGTGGTGACCAAAAGTAACACTAAGTACCACTCTGTAGTGGTAAACTGTACCATTGCATTGCGATAGCTTTTACTATTGCTATACTTAGTAAGCAATACATACTAGAAAATGATTAAAATTATCCTGTGTGGTAGTAAATTATACCATACATTACAACTATTTTGTATCTGTAATGGCTACAATTGTATAGTTAATAGTTAACGTTTTGAATGTTATATGAGAACCTATTAAGAGTTTCCTGAACTGTAGTCTTCCTACTCCTACAATTAGTAATTAAGAAAATTGAAATTTTTCTGTGTGAAGTAGAGGTATATACCGGGTGAGTCAGACCACCCTTATCAGTCGTTTTTTTCGAAAACGGTTGATCGTAGAGAGTCGGGTCAAATTTTTTTATTAGAAAAGCCTTGATCAAGAATCGAATGGTGACATTGGCATTCGCCGGAAAAATCGGCATCCTGAAGAGTTTGCTCCAGAATGTCGAGAACTCCAAAATTTCAAATAGCACGGGGGGTCAAAAGTAGTATCGTTGAAAAGGTCTTTAAAAAATAAGCTAGTTTTGTAGGAAAAATAATTTTATTACCCTCACCCCTTCTGAGGAATATTCGATTGAAGTTATTAAATAATTGTACTGTTATTTAGGCAGGATGTAAACGGCCTAAGTAACTACATACGTCCTAACAATAAAAATGAATGGAAAATCAGCAGTGGATGATCACGGGCTGACAAGAAGAAGAAGAAAACTGTTATTTAACTTTACATTTAAAAAATGTCTAAAATGTAAGTTTCTTCTTCTTCTTGTGAGCCCGTGTTCATCCACTGCTCATTTTCCATGCATTTTTATTGATAGGGCGTATGTAGTTACTTAGGCCGTTTACATCCAGCCTAAATAACAGTGCAATTACTTAATAACTTCAATCGAATATTCCTCAGAAGGGGTGAGGGTAAGAAAATTATTTTTCCTACAAAACTTGCTTATCTTTTAAAGACCTTTTCAACGATACTACTTTTGACCCCCCGTGCTATTTGAAATTTTGGAGATCTCGACATTCTGGAGCAAACTCTTCAGGATGCCGCTTTTTCCGGCGAATTCCAATGTCACCATTGGATTCTTCGTGAAGGCTTTTGTAATAAAACAATTTGGCCCGACCCTCTACGATTAACCGTTTTCTAAAAAAACGACTGATACGGGTGGTCTGACTCACCCGGTATATTACTATTTTATAATAACCTTCTGTAGAATTGTGGGGTGGATTAGGCCGATTTCTTTGTTTTTTAGTTAATCTGCGTAATCCTTCTATTACTCCTAAATTTTTCATAATTGCTTTGGCATCGTTATAAATAGCTTGAAATGATGTATCAGAGTTACTTCTCTTACTTTCAAAATTTTTAATTACAGTGTTTAACTCATACAAGGCTTTAGCTTTATCGAGATTCATGCTTTGCAAGCATTTACTTAATATCAACGTCTCGCATAAAACTGCAGATAAGCAACACAACGCCACAATAAAATCGCACATGCAAATTGAATTAATTAAGTTTCGTGATTTTGTAGCCGTTTCATTTTCATGCCATGCCATAGAGAAATTGATTCTAAAGCTTCGATGGTTTCGTTGATGCCGGATAAAAAAGCAATTATGGCATCGTGCCTTTCGACGCACCTTGTTTCACAAAGATGATGTAGTTGTTTTTTTAAATACCTTTTAAGAACAAAGTTTCTTTTCGTTGACGCATAGTTATGGTTTCTTTAATAAGGCCTACTGAATTTCTAATGTTTTGCACAGAAGATTTAGAAATTGACAAACTAAGGGCATGGTTATAGCACTTGCACCGAACCGCTGATGGTATTTCCCTTTGAATTGTTACAACCGCACCTTTATGTGTGGAGGACATAACACTACACCCGTCTGTACAAACACCAACACAGTCATTTAAATTAAATTGGTTTGTTTTTAAGAAATCAATCACTGTTTTCCCTAAAATCTCACCAGTCAAAATCTGCTCCTCGAATATAGCACTATCAGTTTGATCTATTTCATAATTTTGGGAATGACAATCTAAAAAACCCACAAAGTCTTCATAAATGTTTCCTCCGTATACATATCTTAAAATTAAAGACATTTGCGAAATATGGGAAATATCTGTTGTTTCGTCAAACATTATACTATACATTTTGCTTTCGTTTACTCTATTTCTAATACTATCTAAAATTTATTCGCCACAGCAAGATAATAATTCATTTTGTGTTGTCTTACTTATATATGTTGATCTACGACTACTAGTCAATAAATGTTCTTTTATTAAATTGTCACCACAAGAATTAATTCTTTTAAAAGTTCTCGAAAATTGCCCTCTGTATGCGTAATCGTATTTTCATCAAGTATACCGTCATCTTTATGTTCACGTAATGCAATGTTTTGTTTGCCAAGAAATAAAATGGATTCAACTATTGGAATCAACCGTTTTTTATTGTCCTCTATTTGTTGATTTCTATATGAATCAAGTTGATTTCTCACGTCACTTTTGGAATTTTCGTAGGTTGTTAAAAACAACCGCCCACACTCCACTAATTTTCTATGCTGATCACTTATATTGTGTAAGTCCCAATGTCCATCTTTTCCAAATAATTTTGCAAATGAAGTTAAAGGTTCAGTAACTAATTTTCTTAATTTTCTATTTGTGTTTGAACAGTGTTTAACAAACAAAGCGCAATATTTACAATAAAGTCCATTCTTTATTTCGGAAAACACTAACCAGTCAAAAGCTTTCAGATGATTTAATTTTAAATAACGTTTTTCAACTTTTCCTTTTTTATTATGTTCTGAATATGGAAGCTTATGCTTTTCTTCTGGAATCCACGGATTTTTGAGGAGATTGTACTTACTAAGATCTTCTAAATTAGAATTGATACTGTTTTCCGCATTGAAATAATATCCAATATCATGTTTTCTGTTAGCACTGTTCATAATAATGCTAGGGGAATCGGTAACATTAACGGAAACGGAACTCGAACTACAAATATCGCTTTCTACTTCTTCTACACAGTTACCCGGCAGAGTTTTTTGATTGCCATTATTTTTGGGAATTTTAATAACAAATTTTTCCAAAATATTTTCTGCTGTCCTTTTCGCCATTAGAAATAACTATTTGATAAATGATAATTATATTAAAATACTTTCTTTAATCTGGGAAAAATTAACATTATAAAAATTCTAAAAACTTACCGATAGATTATAAAAACAATTTCTACTTCAACAAAATTTGTAATTTACTTTACAGTTTACACAGTATACAATATGTCAATAACACTGTCAGAAAACGACTGATGAAAAAATATAATATTCTTTAAATTTAATCTTATGTAATGTGTCGCACCATATCATAAACTTTAAGTTTGTTCTGCCCTTGTTAAAAGGTGCCGATGACCACCCCAATATAATTTATATAATATGTTCTTTGGTCTTGTAACTAAATATCTAGGATTAGTCCACAAGTGTTTAACCATGTGTTGTTTCTCAAAAGCGTGTGGGAATAGCCAACACAAGATGAGTTTGCGGTGTCGGTCAAAGTGACCAACCACCCTTAGGGGGGCTTGCATTTTAGCACTGGTGTGATACACATCTGTTTTTGTCTTGAAGCGATTTCAAAAAATAAAATGTAATAAACGTATTGAAATATCAAAGTGTTTCAATACAGAGAAAATCCATGTGGCAAATTATCCAGGGGGGTGGGGCGATCGCCCCCGCCGCCCCCCTTGAATCCGCGCCTGTGGTACAGAAAGAGAAAACAGCGTCTGTTTCTCTCTTTCACACTTTTTATCTTTTAAGTGGATATCGGACTTCTAAAATAAATTTGACAACACCAACAAAAGTTAACAGTAACGTATATTTATACGAGCACGCCTTCATAAACCGGGTAGGCGGGGCTTCTAGATCACGTCCCTCACTGCGGTTTTGCCGTGAAACCGCTAGCGCATTAGATAAAAATTCGAATTCAACTGGTTTCACTGTATAACTAGTGGGCGTCAAAGGGCTTTGAAAATCATTTTTTTTTGTTATTCGCACTAAATAGGTGTTAAATAAAGTTAACTACAAAATAATTATTTTTTTTATTTATAAGTATAAGGAAAAAAGTGGTAGTTTCCTGGTGAAACCAGTGAGCCACTACAGAATATTTTTGTACACTTAACATAACAACAAAACATTTTTAATTCTTACTATGAAAGCTTAAAAAACAATTCCTTTGTTCGTTTAAACATAATCCCACTTCACAGACTGTGCAGGACCATTTGGTTCGATGTGGTTCTTTTGTGGTGCCGCAATGTCCACACCGTTTAGAAGTGCTGCGTATGGGTAAGTGGGCTGCTTTTTCATATTTTACCTCCGCTGGTATACAGTGAAGTCCATTTATTATGCAATATAGGCATGTTGCAAGTTAAATGGTGCAGGCACTTTATCATTGGAATATAGGCAATCCATTATACAGTTAGCTAGTTTTTTTTTATATAACCATCTATGATCCAACCGAAATCAGCAACACATGAAAGTTTAACCTCAAAATAAAACATGTTCTTAGTTAAAAAAGAATTGTTTAATATCAAAAATGAAACAAATAGCATCAACAGCAAGCAATAACGAGCATTATAATAAATGTTCGAAGTGCCCGCCCTGCATTTCCAAACAGAAGGCTAAACGATTGTTAAATTCTGCAATGGAATTGTTAACGAAATTAACAGGTATGTTTCGACATTCATTAATTAACCTTTGTTTTAATAGATGAATGTTTTCAGCTGGATCTACTGTATAAATTTTATTTTTCAAATAACCCCATAGAAAAATATCATTTGGGGACAAATCTGGAGATCTCGGAGGCCAATTGATAGTGCCCCTTCTTGCAATCCACAAGCGAAATGTGGCGTTAAGATAATTAACTACCTCTCTGGTACAATGAGGGGGGCTCCATCCTGTTGCAGTACGATGTCCTGCATTTACAAATTGATATTAGCATCTATTATTGCTTGAGGTAGCTGCACTTGTAATAGATGCAAGTATTTGGCACTATTTAGAGTACCATCTATAAATATTGGTCCTATAACCTTGCCGTTCAAAATACCACACCAAGTATTTACAGATTGCCGATACTGTGTATGTGTTTCTTGAAATACATGCAAATTCTCTGTTGACCAATACCTAGGATCCATGAAACAAGGGATAGTATTTAAGGAAAAAGGAACAGGAACACACATACCTAACGTTTTGAGAATTTACAGCCTCAACTAAACGAAACGTGCATTCATCAGAGAACAGCATGCGATTCAATAAAATGTCGTTTACATGAATTCTGTTCATTACTGTTTCACAAAACACTGTTCTATTTTCAAAATCGTTTTGAAGAAGCTGCTGATGGTTGCCATATTTATAACTTTTGTACTTGTGTTCATGAAGTATACGAAGCACCGATGTTGTAGAAAGTCCTGTCTAAATAATTGTTTAAATTAAAATAAGGTAAATGTAAGTGGTGTAAAAACTGCATTTTCAGTTCAGAAGCGATAAAGCAAAATTCAATAAATAAATAAAAGAATAATAGAAGAAGTTCATTTATAATTACTTGATTGGCAATCGCTTTAGTAGCAATATTTTTATTTTCCGTAACAGCTTTCAATACGTTTAACTGGGCAAGTTCATGTGTCACTGTTCTAGTTCGATGTTTCTTTACATGTTGTGCCACACATCCTGTATTTGCAAATTTTCTAACAGGTCTTGATATTGTGGACACATTAGGGACTGGTCTGTTAGGATATTTTACACTAAACTGATCCCTAACATTAGCCAAGGATAATCCGGAGTGATACATTATACACATTTCTATTTTCTCTTCCTCTGTATAAATCATGTTTACAATAAATCGTGATATTAATTTAAGTTAAAAGAAACAACTTTAATAAATTTAATAGGTAACAAAACAATAATAATAATACATTCCTGACAATTGAAAATTTAAATTAATCAGTAGGCAGGGACAAGGTGCTTAGCAGTGTATAATGGGTTGCCTATATTCCAATGATAAAGTGCCTGCACCATTTAGCTTGCAACATGCCTATATTGCATAATAAATGGACTTCACTGTATACGTCTTGAAATGGTTAATCTGAGGGCTGTTTGATGTTCTTCCTCTACGAAGATTATCATTATTATCTACCCCAAGAAGTGCCACTGAAATTAGTCGACGAAATGTTTTTAGGCTGAAGGATGTGCTAGCAGCGTTTTCCGTAAACATGATGTATGCATTTACTATCGTTAGGTCAATGAAATGCCACAGGATTCTATGCCACCACTTCTTATATTTTCTATTTATCTCATAACAATGTTTGAGCATATCCGATTTATCAACCGATCCCATGAAAGCATTATATTCCTTGACAACGACTGGACACGCAAATTCTACTCTTTACCATCTTTCATTTTACGATTGACGTTCGCTAAGTTGAATGGATTCAGGTAGTTACTGGCATATAAAATACCTTTGCTATCCATCCATTTTACAATACTTATACCTTCTTCAGTCACTCTTGAATCGTGCTCACCTCGTTTTAACTTGCATGAAATATTCTCGCACATATTCCGTCACATTGTATAGTCTTTCCATCTTCATTTACTTTTTTGTTGCACTTAAGACAGAGATTAGACTGAGCGATCAGCGTCGGTCGTCCGCGAACGGTCACCGTCGACCAAATTTCCAACACAAGTATTCTAATGGGCAAAGTTACATTGATCGGTCGTTCACGAACGGCCTCGATCGCTATGCAACGAACAGTTTGAAATTAGAATTTTGATCGGTCACGAACGTTCAAAAGTAATACGTAACCCAACTTTTTAAAAGTGCCCTTGTTTTTTTTACCAATAACAGTAAAGAACGGTCACCATTTGTTCCTTTTCACTTGAACTGGACATTTTTTAATGAATTTAAAAGAAAAAATGTATTTTCCTAGTCTTCAGTGCAATGACCACAAACAATTTTTTACCGCCACCGACCGCCACCGGTCGCTCAGTCTAATGTTACATTTTTAGAACGTTGCTAACCGATACTGATCGATCGAAGACGTTCGCGGACGACCGACGCCGATCGCTCAGTCTAATCTCTGTCTAATACACGGCTCGCCCACTTCGCCGTCTGACGCTCCCGCCATCTTGCATATATACTACTAAATGATACACGCACATCCACACACACGTCTTACATAAAGTACCAACATCAGATTCCTTCACAAATGCTCTAAGGCAAGATGCCAATGAGTTGAGTACAGGGCCAACCATTATGCTACATGCTAGCTCTGAAATGTACCGATTGTGTTTATACTTTATATTTATGCTAGCCACCTTATTAGTATGTTGTTTAGGTGTTTCTTGTAAAATACAAAAGCTTTACAGGTGTATAATCTTTTCTAGGTAAAGCTCTAACCTGTAAGACTGCAGTCTCACTATGTACAGTAATCCTAGGTAAAATACTTTGACTAATGTTAGGATAATGCTTTTGAATATACTCTTGACACTCAATTATTTCTGTGATATTATCAGGAAGTTTACTCGTGTGATGAAACTTTAAACTCAATCAGACTTTATGTAACTTAATGAAGTATCATCAGGAGTCAAAATGTTGTAACTACTAATAATTGTTGACTTGTTATTGACTTAAAATTTATGAAGTACTATGTTATATAATAGTCTCCTCATATTATTTCTTCCTTGTTGAACATAACCTGTATGATGCACTGTGGCAGCTAAATCATAAAGATGATTGCACTTTATAAGTGTGTCAATAAGTACATCATAAGGTGATTTCTCTGTAGTTGTGTCTAATATTGGGTCCCAAATTAAGTGAGGATTGTAGTATGTTTCCGACATAAATATGAAATGATAATAGATTAAGGATCCTATGAATTATTTGCAGTTAAGATGTGAAAATTCTGTTAAGTTAACAAAAGGTGCTATCAAGGTATCATTTACAGCTCTATTTTCTAAAGATGTTAATCTGTGGGTGGTTTTTTGACTTTTAAACCAAACAGTAAATTCTCTGGCAATCATTATTGCATATGCAGATGAACCATCTATAGTTAACTCTAAATTAACAAGTTTTTCAGGCTCAAATTTGGGTTGAAGGTGTGTAACTTAGATAACAAGTTTACCCCGTGATATGTTGTTTCTTGTAAATCAAATGTTTCAGAAGGTATATCCTTAGTACAATTGTTGCACTGAAAAACCACACCCCATTTACCTAATGATTTCTTAATGTAAGGTTGCTAAGGGCATATAAGAAAATAGATTGAAAACAAATGTTATAGTTTATTGCACTCTTTACAAAATGAATAGCAGTATCAGATATGATTTTAACATGACTCAGTAAAATCAAATTCTGGTTGGCCATTCCACTTCTTCTTAAAACAGGACAGTGTAGTCTATGAGATATGGCTCCAGAGTAAATCTGATTAGAATATTGATAAAGAGCATTTATATCTATATTTGTTTTCTCTTTGATCATCGTATCTAACAATGTGTTAAGAGCATTATTACTTTTAAGCTACCCTTTTATTTTCATTAATTCTTTTATACTGTTAACCATACTTCCTACTTTTTGGTAAATCAATAATATACTTATAAAGCAATTTAAACTGCATGTGCCTGATGAAATTTATCCATTTCTTACGTTCCTCAGCGTTGGTAGGAAACGTTAAAAATTTACAAATCCTTTGTTCACTGTAGTGTTTGCATAATGGTGCAAAACACATAACCATCTTTGTTTCTGAAATGTATGCAAAATTTGAGTAAAAATAATAAATTCCAGTATTTTTCTAAAGAAAACACATGGTAAACAAACAAACAAATATAACCTCACCTTCTTTTAAACACACTTTAATGAAGTAGTCCTAATCTTATAAGATAAAAAGTCTCTAAAATTACACTAAGGCCCATTATTAACAAAAACTAACACTAAAACACTTATTTCACTAATAAAAACCACGAAAACAACCACTGAAATTCTCCTTACAGCAGATAACACAGGAACTGGAAATGTTTGGAAAGGTTTGTCAAGGTCACAACCTCGTACGTCACGCTTACGTTGTCTATTGTGCTCCGTTGTTCCTCTCGCGTCGCCTTGAGCATCGTTCTCTCCCACTCCCGCTGGTCCTTCATGATCCCCGCAAGGAACCCACAGCACGAGCCAGGGGAAGCCCCTAACACGAAGAGTAGATAGCAATAATCCAATCAAACACAAAAAAAACACGAACCAAACGAACGCCAAAAACACAACGTAAAAATAATTATACCGGGTGACCGGTCTCAAAGGTGTACATAGGGATTTAACATTGTATTGAACGTTTCTGCTGATTCCTGCCCGCCAATTCAACTTACAGGAATGGTAATGGTATTAATTGAAAGGTAAAATAATTGCGCTTCAAATGGCGCCAATAATAAAATTAAATGTGCTATATTTATTTTAAAATAACGATTTCAAATTTTGCGTTTTTTAAATATGACGTGCCATGATTTTCAAATTTTACAGCATTTGTCAAAAATTTGTTAAATTAGTTGTCATTTACAGAAATCTATTAATTTTAAGCCAACTAATTATCAAATTTTTTGACAAATGCTGTAAAATTTATAAATCATGGCACGTCATATTTTAAAATCGTAAAATGGAAATCCCTATTACAAATATTGCATTTGTGAATTGGTGAAGCATGACAACACGGGTAGATATATTTACATTGTTTATGACCCTTCTTATCACCAAACCGCACCCTAAACAGCTCGCAAATGAACTTGCATGCAAACGCCGACGTAAAGTTAGTTACAACATTATAATGGTTGTCTTCAAAAATTAAATTTAAAACTATTTTACCGGGCTCTCTAGGACCCTCGTTATAAACAGTTTTACGTACTCTAATATTATAAACTACAATGGTATACCTCATCAAATGCTGCTGGAACTGCTCGATGTGCCCCCGATCACCACCATTTGATAGATCAATGCCTGCGGCATCACAGAGATTGAACGCCTCGCGACGCATTAGAGCGCCACCGTACTACAGCATGTCCAAATCCTCGTCCTTACGTCTCCACGCCATAGCCAGAACCAATCCCCGGGCTAGACAATAATTATCTTCGTTTTTTACGACCACAATACCAGCCTTTCGGTTGCAATACTCTTCAAACCCAACGCCCGTAAGTTTAACGCGGCCAAACCCTGTTACACGGTCCACGTGTAGGTTCATGGTATCCCGTGAAAAGAGCGCAGCGTTGCTTTGAATAATCTTCTCCAGCGTGGCCAGTATTACGCTTGAGGACAGCTGATCAACCCTCCTGAACGAGAAGCCACAGGTTTTTCAGTTATCATTACGTAATAACAGCCCTATTCGATCTGACGGTGTTGAACCCTGCGTGACGTGTTTAATTATCTCGTCGAAGGCTTTCTGTAGATAATATCAGGTTATTAATATTATTGTACTGACACGGTTTAAGTCGTAATTGATTAATATGAAAAAAAAAGTACTCTGTAACCGACTATACCCGAGGCGCTTTTGCAGTCTCTGTTAATCGATTGTTCCAAAGCCATGTCACAAGCTACACAGTTAAACCTTTTCTCTGTTGTCTTTTTAACAACAAAATTTCCCTGTTTGAGATATTCATGCATTTGTGGATTATTCAACTTAAGCTCTAACATACCGTTTAGATATATTGGAACCCACTTTGCATAGAGATGCCTTCCTCCGGCTGTTAAGTAGGGTAAAAGGCTTTGGGTACATTTCAAATGCAGTTCTAAATTCGTGCTCCGTTCTACTCTGTAAAGATCTAATAGATCAACAGCTTTCAAAAAAGAAATCCTGTAACTAAATGTCGAAGATAATTTCTTTCCAATATCTTCAAATTCCGCCGCTTTCTTCTTCAAAGGTGCAAGTTTGTTTAGTAAATCCTTTATACTGTCGTCGTTCAACCTGCTATTTTCTGTTACATCAACAAAGTAATCAGTGTGACATTCTTCGCATTGTCTGTCGTACTATATAGGCGAACATTTTCGCACTTTATTGTTTACTTGAATTTTTATTAATTTTCTGAAAATTTCGCGGAGTACTCCGCGGATTTCCAAAAAAAATAACAAATTTAGCACTCAGGGGAACAGCTCTTGTTCGGCCGCCAGTTTCGATGCGTTAATGCCGAAACGAATTTTTAAAAATGATTTTTTTACTATGATCATATAACATAGGAGTTCAGAATGAAATTATAATTTATTGAAGATGTTAATGCTACAAAGACAATTCTAAGACTGAACACATTTATGAGTGAATCCTATAAAGTAAGTATTATCTAAACTACACCTAGACGACTGTGTCATCTCCTTCTCATGTTACACATATACATTTAATTATATTAATATACATAACTATTGATTATATCAACTACTTTGATAATTTTATTAATTAACTTGCACTTAGTATATATTTGATTATGTTACAATATAACTGTCGAAGATCATATCTCCTTTTCAGGTTTCACATAGTACTCTAATTTCATTAATATAACTCGCCTCCATATCGTCCCTTACCACTTGGACGGCCCGCTCGGGGGTGACAGTATTATGCGAAAGGCTTTTGTGTGGAATTTAAAAGGTTATTTTTTTTTAACGTCTACTAGTCTGTTATTTTTCGATACTAATTAACTAAGAAATAAGATAATTATATATTTTTTAACGGGGTCTACGGCATTATTTTTCACCATGGAAATGCTGCCTCGATCTAATTCATAATAGATTAGATAAGCACAAAGTGCAGGGGTCTCGATGATTAATGTCGATACAAATTAAATGGACTTCGGCCCAATTGCACCGATTACGTTTAAATAATAAGCTTCGCTGAAAAGTTAACTTATTCTTTTTAAAAGTGTAACAACCGGTGCAATTGGACCTTAGATAATATATCCAAAAAAATTCGAATTAAAGAACAGCAGATTAGCAGGACGTTGAAGGAGGCGGGTGCTGCACTTTTTTTTATCCTTTTTCAGTTTTTTTGATAAAGCAATCTAGTTTATGTCTACGTACTACTGTTTAATTATAACCCCGTGTACTATACAGTGTGTGGATAAAGTTTGGAACAAATTCAATATCTTCCGAAATATTATTTTTTCTGGAAAACGCTCAGACAAGTATAGCGATTTACATTACGGCGCATATTTTAAAGATGCTTCAAATTTTTTTTGCGTTAGTCATTTTTTTGTAGTGACGTCATCGACTTTTTTTTTAAATAGAAACATGTATATTTGATTGTCGCATTGGATAGACATTGTTTTTCTCTTTTTAAGCTTCTAATATTTTCATACCCTTACATAAGAAAATTTTTGAGAAAATTACTAAAAAGTTTTACGTCTCAGTAGGCCGATCTGGAACAGCGGGTGCAGCTCCAACTCGAAGCAATTGTTTAATTGTTCAACAAGAGTTTATTTTTCGTCTTGGACACTGTCGAGCTGTAAACGGATATGAATTTGAACATCTACTATAACAGTTTATTCATCATTTCTTTGTGTGTCATTTAAAGCTATCAACATTTTTTTTCAATTTCTTGTTAATTTAATTTATTTAATTTATCTTTTTTTATATTCGTGTGTACTTTTATACTCACCTTTCTGTTCACTTTAAAGTAATAAGCTTAAATAAACAATTGCTTTGAGTTGGAGCTGCACCCGCTGTTCCAAATGGGCCTACCGAGACATAAAACTATTTTAGCAATTTTCTCAAAAAAAAAAAATTTTAAACTTGGTTAAAACAATTTTATCATTACAATTTACAAGTTAGTGTCAAGGAAAATTCAAAAAAAAGAAAAAAACTAGATTACGTATATGATTATAGGCTACGTCTTCATCATCGGGGAACGTTATTAGCTAAACATAAAAGAAAAGAAAATCAGAACAACGTATCTAACGATGAACGTGCATCGGGTACTACCGTAGGCATGCATACCTTAATGTTCCTCCGATGAGGAGGTCGGAATCCCCAGCGCCTGTCGGGCTGCTATGATGGCCGCCTCGACGTCTTTGATCAGTTTGCGGAGGATGACGACCATTCTCGCTCTCTCTGGACGCCGCCGACGCGGAGGGCCAGTACGGGACCACGCAGCGGAAGGTCGGCTTCTCGGGGAGGGGGGAGGCAGTTTCTTTTTTTGCTGAACGACGGTCTGGCTTCGGGAACTTCCCGCCGACTACTGGACGGTGACGACGCTGGCTGGGACGGCGTCGGCGGTTGGGTGGTGTGGCGTCTTGATTGTTCATGATGTTATAAACCTAAAATTAAGTAAAATAAGACGCTGTAATGCTCTGTAATGGATCATCGCATTTCTGAAACCAGACCTCTGGGGTTGCTTTGATGTATCCTCCAGGAATTGATTCCTTTTGGGAGTAATCGGCTTCGGGAATGCTAGGTTCGCTTGGTTAAGGCGGTAGTACCCTCTACAAAACTCGCAATAAACTAATTATACAACCAATCATACATCTCTAGTTTAAGTAAATTTCACTACAAATTATTAAGACGTAGAGAAACTTTACAAGGAGCTACACAATCCCTTAAGCACAACATAATCTTCTGCAATACGCAGACTGGTCTTTTGTATAAGTTACTTAACTTCGAGGTGAGTCAGGTTCAGGGTATAAAATGTGGAAAACTAGAGTGCACTTTACCTTGTAGATTTTGTAAATAGGATATTTTGTAGTTAGGAATGGTTTTTCTAAAAATCAAGTTCTTGATTGTTCATTTTCATTCATTCATGCTATGTATATAATATCAACCAACGAAAAAAAATTACTATTTACAACAACAAAACAAAATAAAAATAGATTAGTAGGTTAATTGAATATAATAAAAGAAAATAAAGCAGAATCATAAAAATACAACAAACAGTAAATTAAAATTTAAATAAAGTAGAAATAAAAGTTCTTTTCTGGTACAGAAATCACCTTTACAATTTAAATGGTTTCCAAAAACATGATAAGGTCCATTGCGCAATTCTTCTCGCAAACGATTGACGTCGGATTTTTTTCCAATAGCTTTTCTAACGGCGGCAGTTAGACGTGGAATCTTAGCTTTCAACATCTTTCGGCAGTCCACATCATAATTCGTTTTCAACGAAATCTTATGCAAATTGGACGTATAAGCCCTTGTTATGTGATTGGCACATTCTAATTTTATAACGGACCTACCGTATGTAACGCGGTCTATAATACGCGCGTAAACACTTGAATCACCATCCCCTATCACATATTTGTAGCGTAGTTGATGCACTTGTTCACTCTGGTTAAATCCTTCCACAATTATATCCTGTTCCATGCCAGAGGAAGGTCCTTCATAATTTTTACAACAATCGTGAGGTTTAATTTCTGAGTCGTTCACTAAGGAATATGCACATACAGAACAATATTTATTTCTCACACCTAGAAATAGCAACCTGCCCGTTTCTTTGCCTATAATAACAGCTACCCCTGATAACGAGGAGAACCCATGTCCATAAGAAAGCTTTGCCCAACCACCATCGGTTATAACAGATATATATGGAAACTTATCCTCAACGTGACCACGCGCTAAAGCCAATCGTGCCTCTTCTTTCCCTGCTTCTAACATTTGTTTTTGTAAGGCCATTTCCCATTCTATTCCAACCTTATTTTCTAATTTCATAAAAAACTTTTTGCTCATTGGAGGAATATCCATTATGCTCAACAATTCTTGACCTTGCGCATATCCAAACCCAGTAGAAATAGATCCCCATACAAAAGACTTGTTTATATTTTCTCTTTCAATTTCGCTAGACTGACTAAGTATTTTTATGGTTTTCTCGCAAGTTTCGCAAAAATAGAAAAAAGTGCTACTAAAACCCTTCCTTATTTCTCTCTGTAGATACATTCGTCCCATTGTGCATGTAGCATCATGAGTTCCTAACATTTTACACTGATTAACAAAAAAATCAAAATCCACAATTCTTTGACCAATCCGTCTGGAATCTACGGGGCTATCCCTTTCAATTGAAAGCGATGGCAAATCCTCCTCTTTCAAATTAGCAAAATACTCAATGTGGGCATCTTCTGGCACATAGTGAGCCGATTCGCAAGATTTTAAAATCGTTTCTCTTTTCCTACGTTGCTTTTGCATTTTTGATGACGATCCACGTTTCTTAACTCTACTGTATGTACGCATTTTGATAAATATGGTAAGGTTGAAACTATATAATATATGCGACAATAGTGCAAAATTTAAACTAGAACGAACCACGATTCTGATAAATTACAAAACGTAAAAAGTTATTAGACACTGTCGACACTGAAGAAAAGAAGCAAAACCTCTTATAAAATACGTTGAATTTTCTACAACACTAACACAATATACTTTTCAAACACATTCACTAAACAAATTTTTACTAATATTGCTACGCTACGGTTGTTTCACCAGTAGTACTATTACAATAAGAATGAAGATAAGTCAAAAGTTTTACTTTTATTTATTGTTGTTCAGACTAAGTTATTATTAAGATATTTCAACATGATACAAACATAATACTAATAATGTTTTTCATTTATCAGTGTAATTAGTTCTTATTGCTATTCCATTAGGGAAGCTTTGATAACAGCACATGATTAGGTAAATTTGGCTCATGGTTATAAGAATTGTTTACAAATTACTGCATAGAAACTTATACCTTAGAATGATGTTGAAATATTTGCATCAATTACCACACATTCCATCAAAAAAAATTGAAAGAAAAGTAATTTATAAATAAAACTTCAGCATAAGTGAATTTTGAATGATATACAAGTTCTCACCTTCACACCCCTGTATCTAATAACAGAAGTTATCGCATTCAATACCACTTTATAAATTTAGACAATAATGAATGATCAAAAATTTAAATTTTTCGATCAAAATTTGAATTTCGAATTTTGAAAACAAATCAATGCCTGTTCATATGAAAATGAGTAGTACTAAATAGTAAAAGAAGGATCTTTGTTAATGAGTAATGACTAATAGATACCTACATACAATAGGCTTCTAAAAGGGTCGCCCAGGTAACATTTTCCATCCTTCTATCGCTATTTCACACAGAATAGTTCAGAGAGATTTTCAAATATTCTGATTAATTAAAACATAATTTTTCAAAAGTGTGTGGACGTATTGACCCCAATTTTTCACTATCATTAGATCATGTACGATTACAGGTTATGACAAATTTTCAAGATAAAGTAAGCTTTAGTAGCCAAGATAAATATGTTTTTAGTAAGAATTTACGAAAAATTTATTTTTAATGACATAAATTAATTTTTTTCTCAATAAGGATAGCAAAATAACAATATCCTAACATTTTATACCCTATAACAGCTACAGACACGTCTGTAAAAATTTAGTTTTTTGAAATATCATTAGTAATAACGGCGTAAATATGTTTTGAACTAATGTTTTTATTACTATATTTTTTAATTTTTTTTTTGCAAAAATTTGTAAAACAAGTTATTATGGTACATTCCAAATGTCGATCATTTCTTCTAAATTAGTTTTAAGCATTTTAGAGCTTGTTTATTGGAATAATTTAGAACGGGTACTGCCGTCTTAAGCGTTGAGACGCACTGTTGCAGGAGTACTACGACTGTTGCTCGGTTTTCTTCCTGACAGCCACGGATCCCAGCTCATCCACCAATTTATGTTGTATACCAGGGCACCAGCAATGATTTTTCTCTTCACGTCCTCCACCAGGGCAGCTTTTAAAGAAGGCTTCGTACTTCTATAGGGTTGTCGGTGAGACTTGTCCTTACTACCTGCTCGGGGTGGACTTCAGTGATGGTTTCAGTAAGTCCTGATGTTGGGGTTGATTTGTTAATTGTATACACTACTCCAACGGCCAGTTTATTATGAACTGTATTTACTCTAGCTAAATTCACGACTCACTTTAATAAAACAATAGACGAATAATCTAAATACGTTTATTTAATATGAGAATTACACAAGAGGTTGACTACCCTTAGCCAGGTAAAATACAACTGCGTGAGACAGGGATTTGCTTAGCTTTTATATGTTTTTAGTCATCATTTAAAAGATATCAATCTTAATGGGTTCTCTACCCTGATAACTGTCATTATTGCATTTTTATTATACTACGTGGGTGGATTTGGGATGATGCAACAATATATTATAAACCAATAGGTTTAAGAATTTTTTTCTCGAGTATACCTTCTTCGTCCATCGGTATATTCGATTTGGTGTTTCGGCTTACTATTGGTTGTGATACGATGGTATCTGTAGCAACCGTAAATAACAATAATTGATTATTTTTTTTATAAAATAATTTAACAAACGTCAAACTGACATTTTGAGCAAAATGAACTTTAAAATTCTTGACAAATATCATTCGATCACTTCCGTATATTCTAAATACTTTTCCCTTTTTCTATTCTTACCATTAGGAAATAAACCTCGAGCAAGCTCTCGAGATGTTTCCATCGCAACATCAATTTCGAATAGAAATTGCGAAAAGTACATCCGAATATACGAAAGCGCTCTTATGATATTACTACTGATTATACTAATAATGGAACGCATAAATTACATTGATGGACAAGGAGAATCTCAAAAAATAAAAAAAAACCTTCTAAATACTATATTCATAGATACAATATTTGGTTATAAACTTAGTATAAACTTAAGAGTCAAAAAGTAACCAACATTCTAAACACATTCATACATATTTTGGTATAAACTAAAAATAAGCAGCTATATATTCCTTTACAATTACGGCTATAAAAATTATAGGTAAATAATGCTATGAACTTTAAGTACTACATACAAATTAAATAAATGCTTGAACATTATGAGTTTCGTTCCTACTAATCATTCTTACTTTTTGACTTAAATCATCATAATTCTCCTATACACCATCATTTTTGCCGCACAAACAATAATAATGGCCTATTTGATCTGTAGTAGCAGTTTTCAGCCCCCTATACGCTATAACAGATGGTGCAGCAATATTGCTAGACACTGTATTAGTAAAGTGCCATTCATTGTTATGTTTGTTGTACAGAGTCTGGAGCTTACGATTTATCAAAGTCAATATTTCTATTTTACATTGTCTCAAATTGTCTGGAGATAGAGCTGCCATGTCCCCCTCCAAACTTTCAAAAAATAATTGGAGACCTGATTTGCCCGATAGTTTCGGGGTCTTTGCCAATTTCAATTGTAGATAATCACAATTTCTCATCTACTTGACTTACATTCCTTTTTTTTTTTTTTTTTGGTAGGGTGTGTTGGAGTACCAGCACAACTTCTTGATGGTCGTGGTGAGAGATCACCGTCCACTAAGTTTTCAACCGGCTGGGTATTATTGACGGTGTAGTAGTCCACACTAAAAATAGGTAAAGTACATACATAAAATAATAGAAAGATTAATTGTTACATACGTTGATGCGTTCGATGTGGTTTCCTGCTCTGCAACATACTCGCCGTCCACTAAGTTTTCAGTAGACTGTGTGGCAGTAAGCAGCTCCACATTGTCATTGACGGTATGTTGCTGCAGTTAGCGATCTTCCTCATTTTGTAATAATTTTTTCTTAATTTCCGAATATTCCTGTTTTTGTGTAATTTCTTGCTCTATTTGTGATTGCAAATTAATTAAATCTCTTCGTGAATCAGTCAATACATCAATTTTTTTATTCAAGGAATCCTTGTTAATGTTTTTATTTGTTGGAGTGCTTAATAAAGCTTTATGTTTTTTTTCTTTTAGCTGCTTTGGATTCCAAGACTTCCATTTTAGCGCAGAGGAAGAACTCTGCAAAATATTTTTGTTAACAAACATTACCAATAAAAGTCTTTTTATATTTAATTAGTTAGGTACCTCAGCAATACTGTTATTTTTTTCAGCCAAGGTAACAGGCATTTCTTCAGAATTCAAAATTAAATGGCACGTACTATCTTCACCAACTACATATTCTTACAGCATGGTGTCCATCATTTCAGGCTGTTCATGCACTGTGCTATTATAACTTAAGCAACCAGCTAGAAATATTAGTTTTGTTTGAAATTCAAAACGTTTCTGAAAATTATGTTTTACATACCATTATCATTGTTGACAACCACCACTGTGTCTATTACTTCAGGATGCTTACGGAATGTGTTATCATTTGAGGGACCAGCTACAAAAGTATTAGTATTGAATATCAAAACGTGTCTGAAAATTATGTTTTACATACCTGGCAAAATGTTGTCTGAATCATTTTCGGTAGGTAGTCCTTCCACACTCAACGATATGTAAACCAGTAATTTTTCTTCATAATCGGTAAGAGGCTGGGTATCAGAAGGACCCCCACCAGTTTTGAAAATTTCACGTTTATTTTTTGAAAGTTTTTGTTTGATTTTTTTTTTAACCCGTCATATTTTAGCCGCAGAACCTTTGCAGTTCTTATGCAGCCAGTAACTGCATTAAATTCAGTGGCTATGTCGACCCATGCCTGATTTTTAACTTTCCATGTAACGGAATCCGTTTTTTTTGTTTTCGATTACATGCATATATCGCATGGCTATATCGACTAAAAAACTCTAACTCGGTAAAATTCACAGCTCTTTCTCTTTTTTGTTTTTCCATTGAATTATTCATTTTTTTTAATTGAAAACTTGGATGAAAAATGCACAAAATACACTTGACTTGCTAACTACGTCGAAGCAGGTATACCCAAATAATGCAAGCAAAAATGCAAGGGCCACAATTTTATGGTCACTCTGGCGTACAGATAGGTAGTAGAAATTACCGCTCGAAAAATATTTTGGATAGATTTAAGATTTTGCGCGGCAATATTGCAAGATACTCCATCCTCTTCTTTCTTACGCTTTGTGTGGAGTAGGCTGCTTTATCTGGCTGAATGCAATGAAGTTGTTTTGTATCAACTTTTAGTGAGTTTTCGTACCAACATAACGGAAACTATTACTCTGAACTTTATTTGGTAAATAGTTAACTGGCAAATAAGTAACGTTGGAAAGACGCATCCAAGAAATTCGTCGAATAAGGGTACCTAATAAAGTTATTCATCGAACAGCTATTGGGAAGTTTATTCGAAGGTGGAAAGACCGGGCCTAATTGTAATATAGAACGACTAAGTGTTGAATTAATTTTTCCCTGGTTTGTATTTTATTTCGTAAGTGTATTCAAGTAATTTAAGTCTCCATCGAACTAATCGACTGGAGAAATCTTTGCAGTTCATTAACCAGGTTAGTGGTTTATGATCTGTTAGAATAGTAAATTTTTGTCCGAATATATGACAAATTTAACAAACTAAAAATTAAAAAAATAAATATAATTTTTCTTTATATAACAAAATCAAAACTAAATTAACATTAACATAATGTTTACATATTCTTAATAAACCTACTACTAAAAAAATATTCTGAAATCTTTTACTGAATCTACTATAGCAAGTAGCTCCTTTTCAGTAGTGCGAGTCATTTTTCTCCGCTTGGTTTAATCCGCTGGAGTAATATAAAATTGGTAGATCTTGCCCAATTGTTCCTTGTGAAAGTACAGATCCTATGGCTTCGTTTGAAGCGTCAGTTGTAAATAAAAATGGTTTGTTAAAATCGGGATATTGTAAAATAGTTGTTTCATTGGGACCCACGCATTTAAGGTAAATACAAGCACGGTACTCCATCTTCGAAGCATCGCAAAATCCATGAAGTTCTGCCCTTGTTAAATTGGTTGGGTTCGCATTTCTGCCTGTGAAATTGAGTCCAGGCAGTATGTAACATGATTGGCACGGATTCATCCCATCCAAGTTTGAATTGCCATCAATCCTAGTGATGCTTTGTTGCTTTAAATTGAAATTTCGATATAACTACATGTTGTAAAGTGTCAAAGTTGGAATTCCAGTACAGTCCCAACGTTTTTAATAATTCATGTTTGTCTAAGTTTAAACGTTCATTTTACATCTTCTGTCAAGTCATTTTCACTCTCAGAAACACTATCTACCACAACATCCCCGTCCTCATTGTCATTTTTTCTAAATACATAGTTCTTATCATTATTGCAAAAGAATTATAAATTTCCTTATTTCTTTATTTTATTTTATGTATTATATATTAATTTTAAGGCCACCTACACTACTTCATTCTCTACGCCCTTAAGAGGGTATTTTGTGTACAAGTTTTTTTTTTGTACATATGTTTTTTTTTTTGGAGAATAAATTATTATTATTATTATTATTATTATCGTCGCTTTCTTCTAAAGCACGCCGCAGTTCTTCATCAGTAAGAAATTTTCATTTAGACGTCCTTAAAATCCAACATCCCATTTATATAACTACGCGAACTCGTCGACCGAATTTAACCACTCGTCGACTTGTTGGTTAATCGGGTTAAATTCTTCAATGATGTTAAACGAGACGACACTTACCAGCTGATCAGCATGCTTTACCCCTATCTTTTGTACCAGCTGGTCCATCCCTTTTACGATTGCATCCAGCAGTCGTAGCTAGGAACTTGGTGCCCAGGGCAAGCTTCATGATTTTGCGCCCCCCCCCCCATATGTTTGGAATGCGTTAGTAAATTAAAACAAAAAATAATTTTGTTTTTTAATTTGCCTACCTTTTCTCTAAAACATTGAGAATAAACAACAAAACAGTTTTGAAAAATGATTACAAAGACCTTTAGTATACCTACATAACTACAAATTAGACTGTAACCGTCTATGATATAAATAATCCCGCGCATGCGCAGATGAACAAAATCGGCGTTAATTTTCCAGTTTAGTTTATCGGTTGTGTATAAATATTTGTAATATTTGTATCATGACTTGAACGCCCCTATTTATGACCAAATTGCGAGTATTCCATGGATAATTTAAATTAGTGTTTTCATATACCAATAAAAGATCTTACATTATTTAAAGATTAAAGTTGCATTGTTTTTTTTAAATTCACCTTATGCAATAATTTAGAAAATATCTAATCTACACAATTATGCAAATAGCAAAATAAAATTAAAGGGGGGGGGGGGTAGCATAATAAATAAATTACAGCATTACCTCAACTTCAACATTCAAATTAAGTATTCAAGCTGTGATTAGTTTATATTTACAAGTGCCGATTGTGTTCTTCTGCGCATGCAGGATTATTTATATCATAGACGGTTATTATAGTTAACTACAATGTAACTTTTCGCGATTTTTCGGTCGCAAATTTATTTATAATAATAATGTCGTCGTAATTAGTTTTTTCCGCAGTTTCATATTAAATCGACATTATGGTTAAAGTTGTCAAGCGCTCTTGTCCTATTTGCGATCTTAAATATGTTTTCACAAGTTTCAGCTTGCTAAATGATCTTTCGCAAGATGTGGACGTAACTGGTAGCGTTAGTGCTAAAGGAAGACATATTTCTATGTTGGGGTAATTCGATGACAACCATATTTATGAATAAAGTTTAGCATAGTCATTAAATTAGCTTCCTTTATGTTCGGTATTAGAGAACAAGCTTGGTACTTTAAATAAAATGTACCTACAATGCACTTACGTGCTTTAACAAATAAACAGGAGAAAAGGTTTGAGTATCGAGTCTACGTGTTATAAAAACAAAACAAAAACATAAATTGTATAGCCGATGATGATGACTAATTAACGTTTTCAAATTAGGCTTATATAAAAAAAAAGCTTTATTTTTGACAAACGGAGTTACAATATGTTCTTAGCTTAATCGCCTACTGACTTGACGATGTTATGAACTAGGAAACTTATAATTATAAACTAATTCGTGAACTTATTATTGTAAACTAGAACATACGAACTAAGAAGCTTATTATTGTGAACTAACTAGAGTAAACACATACAATAGTATTTATACTTAATGATTATCTATTCTAATGAATAAAGGTTATAAGGTCTTCCTTACGACACTTCCTTTTAAAGATGATAACCTATACATTGAGTCATTATATCTATTCATTGCGTTAATATAACTCCTCCCCCTTTAAGATGAAAATTTATTTATTTTTCAAAATACATAAATTTCATTTTCTTGTGTGTTAGCATTTTCAATTTGACTTTGATTATTTTGAGGTTCAATTGCCTTCTTGTTTGACTTAATTTTGAAAAAACGTTTTATTTGAGGAGCTTTACATAATTTCTTCTTGTAACATATAAAACATAAACATATTACAATAATTATTACAATTATACAATAGGTAAATAAATGGGTATTACTTTGTAAGCTAAATGGTAAATAATCCATTGTTTTTAATTCTAAGGTGAGTTTTGATAACTGATCCAATCTAATTGGTTTTAAATTAAATTGTATCGGTTTTGTATCGGATGAAGGATAGTTAATCATAGGTAAATATACCGGTTCTTCTGGTAAATTACTCTCGAAGTTAACATAAGTAAAATCTTTAGCCACAAATGAACATGAGTATGGTACTCTAACATAATAAACACCTGTTAAATCATGCACTTCTTCATGTCCACACTTTTCGTGAATTAAAGTTTTCTTAGGTAAAATTAATATGTAAGTTTCGTCGTTAACACTTTCTATTAATATTTCAGTAATATTGACCTTTACATGTACACAATCTGCGTGAGTTTTCACTTGTAACAAATTTTTAATACATTTATCTTCTTGATAATTCTTTTCAATTTTATTATTAGGACAGAAAAATTGATGTTGTAAAAATTTACATAATTCCTTTAAATAATAAATTTTAGTGTCTTTTAAAGCTATATAGGGTGTTGGTGAAATAATCACAGTATCTACTGAGGTAGATATTGAATACATGTGATATAAGGTAAATATATCTTTATCTAGTATTGGTACGTGTAATAAAAATACTATATGATCTTCATTGATATAAAAATCTATACTAATTGTTCTTTCAAAAAGAATATTATCTTTAGAATAAAAGTCTATTTCTGAATGAAATTCTAGAATTTGGTTTTTCATTACTTTAATTTGGTTTTCAGTAATTATACTCAAGTGTAATACATTCAATTGAGCAAAGTTCAAAGCTATTTGCAAATTTTGAATTAGATTTTGAAAATCTATGATATTTAGTCTTAATAACATGATAGTATGTCTCAACCGCTGTGCGTCGATTAACTGTAATGTACTATTTATTACTTCGAAATTATCCGTGATATTTTGGAAAATCTGTGTATATTCTTGAATTAATTTGTTATTCAATGATATTTGTTTATTATAATGATTAACAATATTTTGTTGATTCTGAGCCAATGATCTTATCGCATTGTCATATCTTTCGCCGTCCTGTGCATCTAAATTTCCTGAAATGAATTTGAAAACTGACCCAAGTACGTTAATTAATCCTCGTTTTGATCTAGTTTTATTAGTTAAAATATCAGGGTGTATCATTAACATATCTTTCCTAACCTGATCTAATAAATGTTGAGTTGTAGCTATTTCTACTGTTATTTCATTTATCGATACTGCATTAGTAATTATCTTTTTATCTCTAACCTGTATGTTCTTTAAGCATAACTTAAATTATAAAAATGTTTTTTAAGGGGTTCTAATGGATAATTATGGATAAAAGTATGTTGCGTTGTTTGTATACGTGTTTCTCCTAATTTAAAAGGTAATATTCCTGGATTATCATGTAATTTCTTAAATTCTATTTTGTTCTGCTGCTTCTCATTACCATGATTAATGTGAATAAGATTCGTAGTTTCCACATGATGTCCTGAAACAATTTTATTTTACTAGTTGTGATTTTCTACTAGGTTTTATTTCTTGTTTATGATAAGTTCTCTATGATTGGGTATTAACTTTATCCGTTAAATTTTCATTAACTGTTTCCGGTCTATATCTAGCTGCTTTCTTATCTCTAGGTAATTGTTTAATATAAACTTTAGTTTCTACAGGGATATTTGGAAATGGTTCCCTTTTCGTATTTTGATAGTTAATTACTCTTTCTTTATTTTCTATTTCGCGTGCTTTTATTATCTCGAACAATTTTTTAACCTTATCATACAATTCGCTGGTATACTCGTGATAATAGTTTTCGTCACATATTTCTAATAAATCTCTAGTTTCTAAATGACCAAAAAGTAATTCAATTGGTTTAAATTTAGTAACTGAATGAATTGTTCGATTATATATTAATGCTGCATTTTCAAAAGGGTTATTGACTAATGTCTTTTCTTTTGAATCTATTATGGTTCTAATAATTTCGATTAATGTTCCGTGTACTCTTTCTATCGGTGCGTTACTATTAGGGTGTAATGGTTACTAGGTGATGTTCCACTTTGTGTATTTTAAAAAAGTCTTTAACTAATGTTACGTTAAATTGATTGTCAGTAACTACCTGTTTTGGTAATTTATAATGAGCAAATAATTTAATACAAGCATCTAAAATATCTGAGATATTTTGAGATTCAAGGTAAAATCGTCTATTGCTGTTAAGAATTTTCTTTTATTTATGGAAAATATATCCATGTATACTGTTTCAAATGGTTCTTTAGGTGAATGACTAAATTGTAATTTATAATTTTTTGATTGTCTTTCATATTTTGATTTTTGACATACTTCGCATTCGTCTACGAATTTTTGACAAATTTTGGATAAATTTGGCCAATAATATTTCCTATTTATTTCGTTAAATAATTCTTATGCTTCGCGATGGATTGGTATATGAGTGTTTTTCATGATTAACTGTTGTTCTTGTTCATGTAAAATATCTTTTAATACCTTACGCGTGTAAACTATTTTAACTTTATTATCAAATGTTTTATTTACTATATTGGCAATATCTTCGTATAATTCAGGGGTTGTAGTGTTTATACAATTAATTAAATTTGGATTAATATAATTTTCTAATATATTTGATATTTCATTAATATAATTGTCTCTAGTTACTATATGTATTAAATGTCTGATCTTATCAAATGGTTTAATTATTTGTAAACTAGGTGTGCTATAAAATGTAAAAATGAATTGATTTTTAAATTGATTCAAAGGTTTATCTGTTATTTCTAAACTTGCATTAACATTTTCTTGCTGTGAATGTTGGCTTAAGTCTGATAATTGCTCTCTATTCTCAACTATGTTATCTACTTCTTTTTCAATTTGATTCCTAACTTCTGCTGCTTTAACTATATCTGATAATATTTCAATTCGTTTTGAAGTTTTAGTAATTGGTATAATTTCTGAATCTCTGTTATTACCTGATTTCGTTAATAATTCGTCTATTTCATTAAAATCATCTGTGTTTCTGTAACTAATGTCACCGGGGTTGTTAAATAAAGATAATAAATCATCTGTATTTTCTACTTCTAAAGGGTATGTTTCTATTCTGGATAAGAAATCCGCGTTATTATTTTGCTTTCCTTTCTTATACTGTATTTCGTATTCAAATTCTGATAGTTTCAGTCTCCATCGATTTAATTTTGAATTTGGTTCTTTAATATTAAATAGCCATTGTAATGGTTTGTGATCCGTAATTATATTAAATTTTTGTCCGTATATATATGGTCTAAAAACTTTTACTGCCTATATGATTGCATAACATTCTTTTTCGATTGTTGAATAATTTTGCTGTTCTGGGTTTAATGTTTTACTAATAAACATTATTGGTTTATCTTTTCCAATAGTACCTTGTGATAACACTGCGCCTACACCTACGTTTGATGTGTCAGTTGTAACGTTAAATGTTTTGGTAAAATCTGGATAAATTAAAATTGGTGGGTTGATTATTATTCTTTTGATATTTTCAAATGCATTAATGAATTCTTGCGTATGTTTAATTTTTGAATTCTTTTTTAAACAAAGGGTTAATGGTTTGGTAATTGTTGCATAATCTTTTACAAATTTTCTATAATAACCTGTTAATCCTAAAAATGACTTAATTTGTTTCATAGTAGTTGGTATTCCTACGTTTTTAATTTTTTCTACTAATTTTGGGTTTGGTTTAATTCCTTCTGTTGGTATCAGATGTCCTAGATATTCTATCTCTTTTAAACAAAATTCTGATTTTTCTAACTGAACTTTAAATTTATATTGTTGTAATCTTTTAAATACTTTCTCTAAATTTTCCATGATTATTAAAATCGTTTCCAAAAATAATTATATCGTCTAAATAAACTAAACAAATTTTATCTAATAACCCTTTTAAGATATTATTCATAACTCTTGCAAAACATGCTGGTGCGTTTTTCAGTCCAAAGGGCATTCTTAAAAATTGATAATGACCTTCGCTTGTTGAAAAAGCTGTTTTAGGTTTATCTTCTGATTCTATTTCTATTTGATGATAACCACTCTTTAAATCTAATTTTGAAAAATATTTAGAATTACCTAATAAATCTAAAATATTAGTAATATTTGGAATTGGATATTTATCTTCAATAGTTACTTGATTTAATTTTCGATAATCGATAACCATTCTGTGCGTTATTTTATTATTTCTATCTGGTTTCTTTGGAACTAAAAAATTGGTGAACTATAAGGTGATTCGCTTTCTTCTATTATATTCTGCCTATTTAATTCTATTATTTGGTCTTGTAATTCTTTCTTTTGAATGTAAGGGAATCTATAAGATTTTGTAAAAATTGGAATATTTGAATTTACTGGTATTTTATGTTTCGTAATATTACTAAAGGTTAAGATGTCTCCTTCTTTATAAAATATTTCACTATAAGCGTTACATAAATTTACTACTTCAGTTTGTTTCCTATATTCTAAATGCTTAAGTAAATGAATTAATCTATTTTCTAAATTTTCTGATGTTTTACTAATTTGAACATTACAAACATTAATTTGTGTTTCATCAATATGTTGTGATTTTATAAATTTTGGCTTTTTTGATTCTAATTTTGTATCTTTAATTTTTTTGTACGGTACATCGCAATAATGATTTTTAACTGTTGTAATAGTGTTAGGTATTATTACATTATCTACTTTTTGCTGAGGAACAAATATTGTACCTTTTTTAATATTGGTTGTAAACTTTTTAGTTTCTTTTGTTTGAGTGTGATTTATAAAGCTTTTGTCTTTACCTGGTTTCTAATTTTTTAAGACATAAGTTATTCCATTTGATTCTATACTTCCTTTCTGATAATTTATGATAGCGTTCATTTCTTTCAAACTTTCACTTCCTAATAACACTTGCAATTCTTCATGAAATTTATGAATGTAAAATTCTAAAAATTGACCTGATTTAAATAAATCTATTTTAACACATTCGTTTTTCTTTATTTCACCGCCTAATCCTTCTAATATAAATGGTTTGTTAAATATAAGTTTTCTCAAATATTTGTGTGCTATTTCTGAACTTATGATTGAATTTGTTGCACCTGTATCTATTAAAATTTTTAACTGAGGGTTTTTTGTCTGTTCCGAGGCTTCTAGGCAAAAATTTTCTTCTTCTTCATCATTTTCTAACCTATTTTCTAAATTAACCTCCTCTAACATATTTTCTATTTCAAAAGTTTCGAAATCTCTCTCGTCATATTGATCTGATGTTGTTTCTACCTGAGTTACACCTATCAATGGTTTACTAACCTGAGGACTCTTATTATAGTAATTATTTTTAATATTACTAGTTGACATAGGGGTCTGTTGAGGTCTCATGCCACTAGTTGACATTGGGGTATTTTGGTTTGTTGCCGCGTTAGTTTTACTAAAGTTTAGGTCTAAACACGTTATAATCTTTACGATTTACATCTATTTCTGCATAGTACTTATTATTTTTCCTATCTACATAGAATTTTTGCCGATTGTTTTGCATATTTTGTGGATAATTAAATTTTCTCCCTAATTGATTTTGATTGAATTGATTTTGATTAAATTGATTTTGATTTGGGTAAGCTGGTTTACTTCCCTTATGCTTATTTGCATTATTAAAGTTACTACCGGACTGGTTTTGGAAATTACTCCTTTTAAATTCCTTTTCAGAATTCATATGTTTTTCAACATAATTCAAAACTACACTAATGGTTTCAGCCATAGTTTTCTTTTCTTTAACACCCAAAATTGCTTGTAATAATGGAGGACAATTATTATATAAGGTCTCCATACCTGTTTGTTCGTTAATCTCCCTATAAACTGTTTGTCTAGCTAATGATAATGTACTATCTGACATAATTTTTGAATTCAACCTATTTTCCATAGTTTTAATCCTATCAATAAAATCTTTCAACGATTCATTATAACCTATCTTTAAATTTCTAAACTGTTGCGCTAATAACTTCCTATCTGTATAATCTCCGTATTTTATTAACAAAATATTCTTTAGTTCATCCCATGTTGTAATATCTGACCTAAGTGCTATGAGATCACTAGCTTCTCCTTGTAATTTATTACAGATTAAACAAAATACATAGTCTGTTATCGTTACGTCAGCTGTTGTACCATACCTGTCGTGATATTTCTGTACTCTAATTAAAAATGAATCTAACGTTCCTATTTTACCGTCAAATTTCGGCAAAATTTCGCCATAATGTCTAGCTGCGGCTATCGCCTTTTCTGCTAAGGGAATTTGTGATACTGGTGGAGCCATTTAATTATTTATAAAATTTGTACGTATTAAAACTGTTACAAATAAAAACTTTACAAAGTTTTAAGGTTTATACCTTTTCCTAAGGTTCAATATACCTTTTCAATAGAAAAGCATCGCGCCCCCGCACAAGACAAGTGACCGTTTAGAGGACAGAAGGGTCGTATATCCCTACTAAAGTTAAAGTCCGAAATAATAACTACCTCCAACAGAAGCCACAACGGACATGCTCAACCAGCTCGTCTAGTGCATATCTTTATAGATAACACGAAGCGAATACAGCTGCCTGCATTTTTACTGTTCTTTGTCAGTTTATTTTCTACTGTTCCTTGACAGTTTATTTTCTATTGTTCTGCAATAATTTTATTTGTACATACGAACTTGTATAGTTGTATATGTATTATTTTCAAGTCGTAGTCGCCAATGTGATCACTCGACTAAATTAAACTAATTAACATACTTTAGGTACACTGTGTGTTTTATTTATCTGGGACGTGAGGAAACTCAATCGCCCCAATAAAGTGGCGCCCAACAAGAAGCCGAACAACGACCAAAACCGTCCAAGGACAAGAGCGTTCGTGAAACAAGAAGAGGACGCAACAGTAAAAATGGGTGAGGCCGTTCAGCTAACCATGGAACAATTCAACACACTCTTAGCCAGTATCAACAGGGCGAATCAAGGACCAACAATAACGGGCTTCTTCTCCAAATGCACCTTGCGATACAACGGCCGAGGTGACATCCACGCCTTTGCAGATGCCATTATCATCTATAAAGACTGCGAAAACGTGTCCAACGAAAATGCGCTGAGAGGTATTCCTATGTTGCTGGACAGAGATGCCGCGATGTGGTGGCAGGGCGTAAAGACGACCATTTCCACATATGCGAAACGCATACAGGCCTAATAAGCAAACTTACCAAATATGGAGAGAAATATTCGCCACCGAACAAGGGGATAACACCCCTACGGAACGATATATAAGCGAAAAACGCGCTCTCATATCCAAATTACCGGCAGATAGACAAATTAGCGAACCCATACAACTAGACATGGTTTATGGATTGCTACTACCTCCAACAGAAGCCACAACGGACATGCTCAACCAGCTCGTCTAGTGCATATCTTTATAGATAACACGAAGCGAATACAGCTGCCTGCATTTTTACTGTTCTTTGTCAGTTTATTTTCTACTGTTCCTTGACAGTTTATTTTCTATTGTTCTGCAATAATTTTATTTATACATACGAACTTGTATAGTTGTATATGTATTATTTTCAAGTCGTAGTCGCCAATGTGGTCACTCGACTAAATTATACTAACTAACATTATCTGGGACGTGAGGAAACTCAATCGCCCCAATAATTTTTATTAACATTTTTTTCAACAGTATGATATTCCATTTGCATTCCAATAAGACATTTCTAAGTAGTAATAGTATAATAAATGAAAATAATTATTTTAATATACAATTTTGAATAAGCATCAGCATGAGCATCATTATGTACCTACAGGTTTTCAGTAATAACTCATAAGGTTATGTTATTTATGAAGCAAATGGGTTAAAAATTATTTGTTTCAACAAAACAGTTTCAAACAAAATAGAAGATGAAAAATCATAAATACAAATTTGAAAGCAAGAAAAATCATGCTGTAGTAGACATATTACCAAAATATTATCTACTGGACTTAACGGAACGCTAGGAGATAGATAGTAGGTACTACAATGTTGTAAACATACTCCCTGTTGAAATAAATGACGCGCACTTTTGTAATTACACTTCCTTTTTTTAGTTATAAAAGTAAAACTGACATTGAATTCCACCCTGAACTGAAAGAACCTGTGTTCTCTACCCTATGTGAAAAACTCGCAGGGCTGTCATTGGGTAAATGGGTGCGTAAGCCCCAACTTTTTTAATTTTTGAAGGCTACTGTGTTAAATTAATTAATTAAATCGCAAGCGTGTAGGAAATCTAATGTATCATTTTTGCTAAATGCACCCAAGCCTGAAAACGGCGACTGACTTCAGCCGAGCTTAATGCTCCATGCCCACGTGAGCATTACATTACAAAGCTCCTGATTTGGCGGCGGCGAATACTCATTTACGCAATGCTAGCTTAGCTAGTATAACCTAGTGGAAGTTTGAGTGCAGGATACATATTGATATAATGAGCTATTGTCGTATCGCTGTCGTTACAATTAAGAGCCCGTTTAGTGTAAATTGCACTCCATCGCCGCTCTACGTCACTCCACGGTTCTACACTATTTTTTAACCACGTTATTTCGTCGTCTTGATCGTCAATTTCTGTTAATAAAATAGTATATATAATATATGTATATAATCTTAACCCTATATCATCGTTATATTTTAATAATATAATATAAAATTCTCACCTGGAATTACTGATAAAGATTCTACTGTATTCTTGCCCTTCTTACTGTTAAGCAAACCGCCTGCTCTAAACAGCCGTCGAGTATTATAAAATTTAAAAAATAATTTTCCGCCACCTAATTTCCGCAGTTGTCCAGTTTTCACTTTTTTTGTGGAATACGAAAAGTATAATTCCTAAAATTAAATTGTGCTGTCAGCCTGTTACCGCAAAATAAAACTATGTATTTGCAAATAACTTAAAATGTGATTATTACCGGTACTTCGTTGGGAAACAATGCCACTATTGCGTTAGCCAACTCCTGGTATCTAGCAAGTGAAATTCTGCAATTTTTATAATTATATACATGATGTCCGATAAATATTTCCTTATTTATACTAACCTGTTATCAATGTTTTCGTTTAATTCATGTTCAATTATTACTTCAACTAATTTATCTCGCATGCTATTATTCAATTTGCTAGAATTATTGTAACTTTTTATAATCGCTTTCCCTTTGGTGCTCCTTTCGAGAATACTTTTTAAATTTGTGCTTTTTAAACAATCCAACTCGCGTTTTTAGCGTGTAATCGCAGTAGGACTTTCATTTCCTTCCACGACCGCATCATCCCCCAAATCTTCGTTTACTACTGTATATTGCACTAGAATTAATGGAAATAAAACTTAGCGTAATTTATTTATGTAGTTATGCATACGTGATTCTTCTGATGTATTGTTTGAATCCCACATTGAACAAGTTGGTGACGGAATTTCCATTGAAATATCAGAACATTCTGATGATGTGCTAGCACCTGAGTTTGGTCCACCCATCTACATATATATATATATTTAGGTTAAATTTTTGTATATATACGGATTTTAAATATTAATTTACCTGTTGGCTTGCTTCATGATCGATTATAATTTCAGAATTGTAAATATTCCACTTTTGAATAAAATTCAATCTCAGTCCAACTTTAGGAATTAATTCCTTTATAAGATCGGGAGTCAATAATTTAAATGTAGTTATTTCTACACAGTTGTCTAGAACAGAATTAGATAATTTAGAATTAAGTAGTCTCTACTACAATTTTCAAAATATTATGTACTTTCAATAATTCCCATATGTAAGTATAGTAGAAAAGTGCTAAACCCAGTAAATTACATTAAAATCGGCCATTAAGACCCGCTGAATTGTTTATACTATGTATCCAAACATTCGCATGTACATATACCTACATAAATTGAAATCTACCGTAGATTATTAAAAGTTAAAGGCATTCGCAATTTTTTTTTGTATAAAATGTTTAACAATTCTTAAAAAGACAGTGCAGAGGAATTATCCCACGTTGTTTGAAAAGTGTATGTGAAACAGTACGCGCTTGTTACGCAGGTTATCGTCATGTTTTTTCAATTTTAAGGAAGTAATGGTTAGCAAGCTATTGTTAGGTACCATTTTGGAAAATTAATTAAAGTATTTTTTAATTCGTTGCTTTAAATAACGTCAATTTTTACAAGCCCAGGAACACCATTTCAACATTATTTTTCTAAAAAGTCTAAAACTTTTATATAAAAAAAATTTGCAAATGTCCTTAACTTTTCATAAACTAAGGTAGATTTCAATAAATAATACATGCATTTCAATATTACCCTGTTGAATTGAAAAGAATTGCACTTACCTCGAAAAGAATCGATTACTTGGGCGTCCATTCCCCATTCCTGTAATAATTTTGAAACGTCTTCCATTACACAAATTTCACTAAACTGATGAATGCGTGTTTCCAGCTTCAACTGTTAGTTGCAACTGCCGTTTATTATTATAACTACACAAATTTCACTAAACTCACGAATGCGTGTTTCCAGCTTCAACTGTTAGTTGCAACTGCCGTTTATTATAACTTATTTACTCTTGGAGGAGCTTCAAATATGTTAAACAAAGAGGTACTTTTACTTAGCAACCAATTTAATCCCTTCATACCTAATGTTGGGGATGGCCCCTGTTGGAGCTTCTTAGAATATACAGATTCTAAATACTGGAAAAACCCAATACAACTAAGGTGCTTCGATAAGAATTGTTAAGATTACAAAGATATTTGTTCGTGCAGCAAAACCCTTTTAACAATTTATGTTTGTAGAGAAAGCATACTGTGTTTGTTAAAATAAGTTACTGAAATTTTCTTATAAGTTTCTCCAACCAACAGTTTTGTCGAGTCAACTAACAAATCATCAACAAACACGAATTTGTTTAGATTGCAAATACATTTTTTTCAGTGTGATCGATTAAATGTACTTCTGGGTATCAATAATATAACTCGAAGATCATCTCCATTTACCATTATGAAATGTTGATATCTGGTTATTTCAGCTACTCGAGATGCTACTGCCTCATAGATCCATGTCCAAGATTTTTGGAATAAACCTTCAATTCCACCAAATTGACCGTCCCATTTATACTCAAAAACACCGTCGGATATGTAGAAACAGGAATCTTCAAATGTGTTCATAATATTTGCATAATGATTAACTCCAAATAAAGGATTGAAAAATTGTTTTCCTACTGGTTCACAAACTATTTTTCTAAAGGTGTTATTAAAGGCTTCAACGTCAACACTAATAAAAACAGGAACATACTCTGGATGATCTTTTCCTAATCGACTGAATAAGTATAACTTATTAAACTTTTGAATATCAGTTAGTGTCATTGCTTGACTCATATTATATTTACTCATTATTATAGCTGTATTATGTTCCCGAATACACCTTGTAGCACGCTCAACATATGGGGAGGCCCCGAAGAATCTTCTTTCAATTTTAAGTTCTCTTTCCTTTTGAGTTAACTTAATAACCAAATACTCAAAAATTTCAGGATCACTGATATTAACTTTATTCATATACTGATTAATTTCAAAAGCAGGATCAGTGGATAGAAGACAGTATAAGAGATTCCTGTGTACTATTAACTTATTTCTACCTTTTAAATATTACTTTCAAATATCAGACATTTCGTGTTGTTTGATAATTCAAGCTTTGGATTTTCTTCAGATCAAATATTTGGTAGTAGTACCAAATCATAGTAATATACAGCGTGTTTGCTAAGTACGTGTAGAAAGTGCAGGAGGTGATTCCTGGGTGAAAATTAAGGCTACGTTTTCGTATAAACTTGTATCCTAATAAGCTTCCCTGAAGAGTTACGCATATTATAACATAATAATAATAACAACTACTCTACCCATATTAGGATACAAGTTTATACGAAAAGGTAAACTTAATTTTCGCCCAGGAATCACCTCCTGCATTTTCTACACGTACTTAGGAAACACCCTGTATACCGCAACATTAAATATACGCGTTATCATTGTTTGAAAAGTGGATTTAAACTTAAATAAATATTTTATACTTTGTAGCGATTTGTAACCCTACCAATATAATTAATTTATATATTAATATACACCAATCGATTGCAAATTTTATAAGATACAATAAATGTCTCTTGCAATGTTTTGATATTAGCTATGGTTTGGGAGAAAAAAAATAAAAACCGTAAAAGTACACATTTTGGGGGTAGTTTTGGGGTGTTTCCCACCTCTGTAGGGTCGGTGGGTTTTTACAGGATGTAAAGAACAATAAAAGGAAGAGATACTGCAATTTATAGCTTACTACTAATTTTTTCCGGGTTTAAGCTTATTTTCGTTTAGATTTACTGGGCTACAGCTTCTGAAAGTGCTGCTGGAGTGGTGGTACAGCTGCTGGAGGTGGTGGATCAATTGCAGGCCCCAACCGTACTGCCACATTATCTAGTGCGTGGCTCATGCGCCTTAGAAAACGTCCTGTGTCGTTTTCCTGACGTAGAAGCTCTTCTTCCTGACCTATGAAAAGTGTGTAACTTACCTTTACGGAACACTACTCTACAAAAATGGAACCAACACCCCTTTAAAACTGCATTCGGGAAGATGTCGTTAACGGATTGCCTTAATGCAATTTCGTAATCCGCCATAACAGATGCTATGACCACGCCTTACAGTCCGTATCCCTTAGCTCTTTCAGTACCCTGTCGTATGTTGCTTGAGTTTTCCTTTCCATCAGCACATACGTTATGGGAAAAACCTACAAAAAGTATGAAGTTATGGTTTGCTTCCAATGGCAATGTACAACGGCAAAAGTTCAATAACTTGAACTGTAATGAAGAAACGGTTCGTTGCGTATTACTATTACATGTTTACAGCTTACCATAGATAAGGTACTTCAGCTTACCGTATGTTCATAGAACAACTGAACTGATAATAGTTGCTGCGCATGTGCGGCAATGGGAACTACCCCAAATGTTGCATCCATATGCAAATGAACGGGAGCATTTATTTGCCTTACAATATTCTCAACCGTGGGAGAGACAAAGTATATGCTTCGCTCAATTTGCACACCATTCGCTGCTTCCAGCAATCCTCGATAAAATCTAAGGCCCAGTGGTCCTAACTTCTCTGCAAAGCGACGAACATATCTGCATATACGATTTTTAGTAGCAAGTACATACATAGAACAAATAAAGTATCTCCCTTGTTAGACCAAGGAAATTACCTATCATCGTTTAGCGAATTGTGCATCTGCATTAAGTCGTGTAGGATTGGAGGGATGCCCATCTTCCTTGCACGTTCCATCATTTTTTTCACCTTACCCTGGAATCCACCCCCCAGGTTCACCGTAACGTCGTGGTGGGCCTGCTGTACGTCAATGAAAATGTTCTTCAAGGACCCTGCTTCGTTCTCCACCCTTTCTCGCAACAGTTGCTTCAAGCGCAACAATCGGACATGCATCTCCTGAACTTCATGGTTGTGAACCCATCGTCGTTGCAGCTCCAAATCGAATCCCAGTCTCCATACCATGCGGTCCCTGCACGTCTTGTGGATGCATCGGTAGTACCAGGTCACCGCATTATTCTGTGTCACGTGATCCCGAATGTACAAATGCTGCGTATCCTGATCAAGAAGACCACCATTGTTTCTGTATTTTCTTCGTGGGTGGGTGAGTATGTATGTAACGCCTCTAACGCAAAAACTAGTGAACCGATTTTGATGAAATTTTAAATGAAGGGGTATATCGAAAATTCATCGACAAAATAAGCTTTTCAAAAAAATCCGAAACCGGAAGCGGAAGTTAGACATGTTTTTTTGGTATCATTTTTTTCAGAAGCGGAGTTTTGGAAATCTGAGTAGGGAATATGAAAGAAGACCATAATATGGGGAAACAGTTTTTTACGGGACTCTCTAACTTCAAAATGGCGGTCGCTATGAATTTTTCAAAATTTCGACTTTAACGCCCCATAACTCAAAAACCACTTATCTGATCAGGTTTCGCAACAACTTGTTTGAAAGCCCTTTGACTGTATTACATCACGAAAAAAAATTATTCATTAAATCCAAAAACGGTCGCAACGGCGCCCTTCCAAAAATTTTGAAATTTTTGAAAAATAATTAGAAAAAAACGACTAAGGATTTTGTTTAAATTTTCTATACTTATGCAGCTTGGTATTAGCTACATTTTTGATAACGCCAGAATTTCACTGTGGCGCCCTCTACGAGGTTTTGAAAATCGGAAATTGATGCTCCTATAGCGCCTTTACTAGTCAAAATATGAAAAAAGTTTAAATATAAAAGACATGATTTCACAAAAATAAACTGATATTTCTGAAATTTTGCATGCGGTGATGAGGTTAACTTCTGAACAACTTTTCTAAATGACGTTTTGCTACAGTTAGTACAGAAAACGTACTTTACCTGAATAAATGTAAGTAAAAGCATAGACTAATAACTCCTTAGACCTCTCAACATAATGCAGCCGTGGTTTTCGTAAATATTGTACCTCAGTGGTACGCTAGATGTCGATAGTTGTAGATACCTTAAATTTGCTCATAAAAGTATTGAGTACCAAAAGCACAACAAATGCATAACTTAGCAGGGCCACACCACTTTCTCCCACCGAGCGGCCAGCAGGTACACAATTTATCATTTTAAACCTGTTTCCATCCCTTACAATGGGTTTCTTTATTCATTCTTAAATAAGCTGAGATCATTATTAATGCAGCGAGTACAAAATAATCATGGTAGGTACCAATAAACGAATTTAACAAAATAGAGCGTGGCATAACAAACTAAATAAATAAAAACTATGCATGTAAAATTTTTATTGATGACTCAATTTTCTGATTTTAGAATTATAATAATATACATATTATAATAAATATAACACTTAATATTTAGAAATTCGCGGCCACGGGGGATAAAACTTTCCACAATCATACACATAAATATTGTATACAAATATAATACACGATGTCAGAGAGTTTTGAAAATTTTATTTTTGAAACAGCTTTAGAACGTGTTATCATAAACTTACTTGGTTTTCTGCATTGTAAAGTAGCCTTGGAAAAATTTTGTCTCAATCGGATAAAAAAAGTGTAAAACTCTCTGAAACAAAGTAGAGCGTGGCATAACAAACTAAAAAAAAATAATAAAAACTGTGCATTTAAAATCTTTATTGACGAGTTAATTTTCTGATTTTAGAATGATAATATACATATTATAATAAATATCTGATAACACTTAATACTTAGAAATTCGCGGACACAGGGGATACAACTTTCCAAAATCATACATAAATATACATATACAATATAATACACGATGTCAGAGAGTTTTGAAAATTTTATTTTTGAAACAGCTTTTGAACGTGTTATAATAAAATTACTTGGTTTTCTGCATTGTAAAGTAGTCTTGGAAAGATTTTGTCTCAATCGGATAAAAAAAGTGCAACACTCTCTGAAACAACATAGAGCGTGACATAACAAACTAAAAAAATAAAAACTATACATGTAAAATCTTTATTGATGGGTTAATTTTCTGATTTTAGAATTAATTGTTAACCTAGTTTTCGGTTTCCGAATCATTTTCGATTCCCAAGTGGTCTGTTTTTGTAATCTCACTAGTATACAATAACGAATTATAAATTCCCTATGTTTTACACATTCGCTGTCTGTAAAAAAATCTGGAAGCACACTTTGTATTTTCTTGTGGGATGCTCGATATAAACGGCCAATTATGTTTTTCTTGCTCTTTGTTGATAAATATAATTTGGAAAAAATCTGTAAAGTTATTTTAACGGCTTCATTACACAAGTTATTCGGTAAACACAATTTTCCGAAAATAGACACATTGCACGGATACGCCTTTTGTTTAACAAATTCAGTGTCGGTTTTACTACTAATTTTACGTTTCCTGATTTCAGGTTGAATTCTGGAAGATTGTTGTTCTGACTGACTTTTTAGTCTATGTTCACATTCACGACATTTGAATTTATGCAAACATTTCCTTAAGATAAATCCCGCAGTGTACCTTATAGAGCAATCTTCTAAAGTAACATTAACATTTTTTTCTTTGCTGATTTCAATATCTTCTTCTTCATATTCACATGCATTTGAGGGTATTTCTGAATCTAATGGCGTGTAAGATGATGATAAATCAAAAACGTTAAAAATGAAATCTTGTTGATCATCCTCACAGTTTGAATTTTTTGTGGATTTTTTTAAGTTTGCGCAAAATAGATGTCGAAAAGACAGTCTAAAACTTTTTGCAGTTGGGTTGTCATTAAATCCCCCCTTCTGACGAAATATCGCAAAAGTATTTTCTAAGGCATCTTGGGTAAGTCGCCGAGTTAATAAGTATTTAATATTATAAGTTGTTTTTAAATTCTCAAATAATTGTAAACAAGCAGTAATAGACTGCAATAGTCCATTAAAGCAGGGCGGAATTTTATCTTTTGTTGTTTTCATCCTAGAAAGTTCATTTAAACCGTTTTCTAATATATCTTTAATATGCATATTTTTTTCAGAAAGTGGTAGCCGGTTTAAGTTTTTAGAACACAAACTGGAACTGTTCATTGAATCAGTCAAATCATTTACAAATTTTGTGAAATCGGCAGTAATATGATACGAAGGCGGCAGTTGGCCTACTGATACTGCCGTCCGAATTGCAGCAGTCATCGAATCGCTAAAAATATGAAAAGCTAGTTTACATTTCATTTTTTGAAAAGCGTTAGGAAATATATGCATGTCGGATAATTTAGGCAATGCTCTGGCAGTTTCGCTATGTTTATCTAAATTGTAAGTTTCTTCAACAACTTTCCACGATACTATTTTATTGCGAAACACAAAATCACTTGCAAGTAACTGATTACGGATACTTTTTATTAAATGAGGCATATCGTAAAAAAAATATATGTTTTCGTTTTCGATTGTTAAAAATGGATTTTGTGTTGTAACTTTTAAGCTTTCGATAGCCGACCTGTTATTTGACCCTTGATCGCAAACAACAGCTTTTATTATAAACCCGCATTCATTTAACCGTTTAATGCAGGAAACAAGTAAAGTTTTTAGATTATCTGCTTTAGTTTTATTTTGAGTTAAAAAATACGCTACCGGAATCTTCCACTTTGCACATAACCCAGAAACCATAAAAACAAGCGCTTCTGAAGCATAGGCGTTTCTTCTTCCCAGCTCCCCTAAGTCTTCGAAACCTTCTAGCAAGTCATGTTTTTTACTGAAGTCAAGGTTTTTTTTAATTGCAACTTCGTCAAACATTAACACACAAAGACGATGCTCCGTTGGCCAATCCTTAACTTTTGCTTTCAGTCGCAAAAAGACGTCCCTCGAAAATCCCGGTAGTATATCTATCCTATTTAGGTAGGACTGCAGCGTGGAAACGCCAGGAAGAACAATTCCTTGTTGTTGCAATTTTTTGTAGGTTGCCGGAGAACTAAAATAAATATTCATTGCCAGGTCGATCATTTTTGGATCCCAACGTTGGCGTGGTTTGCGATTCAACTGCATTTCCAAAAATGTGTTTCTTCTGTACACATTTTTATTAATTTTTGCAGTAATTCTTTTAAGTTGTTGCTTGAGTTTAGTAATTTGGGTTCGCTGAGCTTTCATCTTTTGGTCTTTTTTTTGTATTGAATTTAATAGAGTAGAGTTAAGGGTGTGGTAACGGACGGATTTTCTAAGATTTACTTTAAAAGTAGGCGATTTTTGTGAAATATCGTTGCATTCTAAGACACGCTGAAGAGTCGGTGAAACAGAACCATCTCGATCAGATTCAGTAGGACAGGAAAGATCCGCATCAACTGCTAGTGGCAGGTGAAGCGTCTAGTAAAGCTGCGTCTCCTGCACAATTGAACACTATTAAAATTTATATTTTGTGAAACCTGGCATTTAAGGGGGGAGTTTAGCAAAATTCAATTTCACTGAAGTTAAAAATTGTAAAATATAATATATTGTAGTGTTTTATGAGATAATTAATGTGTAAAAATAAACATACTTTGTTTTATTAATTTAATAAAAAGTAAAAGATAATAAAAATAATCATTTTAGATTTATTTGAGGGTAGGTATTAATTGAATGTGGGAAAAATATAAAATACCTGATGGATATTAAATAAAAAAGAAAATGTTTTAATAATAGTATAGCTAGATAAATTTAGAGACAATAAAAATGGTAAAAATTTAAATTAATAATAAATAAGAAATATTAGTTAAAAAAATTAATTTTAAATAATTTATAATTAAATGTTTGATATAAGAATCAAGTTTGATAAATAATTTAAATTTTAATATTGCCATCCATGGAAAATTTTTATTTTTAAATGTTGTGTTTTGGACAATAAAGTGTATGAAATTTAATTAATAAGATTAGGGAAGATAGGAATTTTATAAATTGTAAAAATATTTTAATGGTATTTTGTTTAATAATGATAATAAAAGAAATTGATATTTGATGCGAACCTACCCTGAGATAAAAGAGTTTTGTGTATGCTAGCTGAGGAGAGAAAATTAAAATTTTATAAATTTTGAAATAAGTATCTATAATTTTGATTAATAAAAAATAAAACAAAGTAATAAAATTTAGATTGCCTGATAAATTAAAGTAAATAAAAAGTAACAATAATATTGCACTACAATATTTTATATCATTAAAATCTTGTTATTACGTGTGATAGATAGATAGGCTAACTATCTGACTAGGTAACAGAAATGTACAGATTAAACTTACCTCTTGTATTTGAAATCCACTGTTTACATCTTTCTTCATCTTTGATGGGAAATCCAAACATGTGCAAACCCGGATTCGTTCTTTTACTTTTACCACAATTTATATAAACACATTTATTTCCGGCTGGAAGCATTTTCACAGATAACGATTATACACCGAAGAAAGCGAAGTTAACTCGACCAAAATCAAAAATCAACTGTTGTTATCCCATACATTGCATAGATAATGTAAACTTTGGAATTATGAAGTTATGGGGGCGATAAATTTCAAGTAAACAACAGTTTATTGCATTCTCTTCATAATGTCCTTGTAACTATATCTTAAATTTGCGAAATGTATTAACATATTAATAATGTCATTAAATTGTATCTTTCAATTTAATTATTTTCACATTTAAATATTTCTTGATAACAAAACTGAAATTAGTTAAATGAACCTACTTAGATTCAATCCTTCAATCTTCAATCTATGCTTCAATCATGGCTAGGTAACTTTTTAAACAAAAATTAAATACCTAATCTATATAATTTGATTTTCATAACAAATGTATATTTGAAAGCAGACTATAGTTGCCTAATTTGGTTCAAACCTAAGTATGTATGGAAACTATGAACTCTTTGTCGCACTAATTAATTGTCTATGTTCAAAACGACTTTCGGGCGAAGGACGATCGTAATAAATAAGTAGGTACATAGTTTTAAAAGTTTGGCGGATTCATATAAGCAATATCGGCATAAGGCATGTTATATGGAGTCTAAGAAACGTCCCCCACGTAATAAACAAAACAGAACTCGCCTAACAAAAACTCTGAGAATAAAAATTAAGAATAAATGAATGCAGTCAAATTACAACTGTTAACCAAAGGAATGTGATTACTCATTACCGAATTATAAGTAGGTACTCATCACTTTACATTATGGTAACTCAGACTTACAATAATAAAGTAAACAAATACCTATACGTAGGTATCATTATTGTTTTTCAGTGCAAGATAACTTCTTATTAATTATTTTCCATTAACTATAAAGTTACCCACTTACGAACAAATCAAGTTCTGTTACGGTAAAAGTAATGAAGTTACCGGAGGGAGTAAGAAATTTTGCGGATTTCTTAAATGACACAATATAATGGTTCTAATGGGGCAATATCATTGTTAACAACAATACCAATCCATTATACAGTCCGTTTCTTCAAATTTTTCCCCGTCCTGTACATAAGGGCTGGTAGATGGAATCTACCATCCTTCAGAGAGTTACAAGGAAATAAAACGAGAAAAAAATTAAGAATAAATCATGTCAATAAGTTTTATTTTATTATTACATTCTATAAACCACCCAGCTTGTAGAAACAGCAAAGATTTTGAATTTTTAAAAATTAAATTATACGTGAACCAATTAGCGAAATGGTCTAATTTCGATTTGATTACTTATTGTAATTGTTCAACAATGTGTTATTCATACTATATAAATGCATTTCTCAGCCATAACCAAATAAATTATAAACTTTGAGCATTAATAATGCCTTAACCAAAGGGTTAACACTAATAAATTGGTAGAATTAGAATTTTTCGCTCGATTTTCGACTAATTTAATATCGCGTGAATATTAGCCATTTTTAATACACCCGGTATAAAATAATAATCACATATTATTGTACCTATTATTTGCCCTCGGATTGAGTTACAGAGTTACAAAGCGAAAAAGGATTATTATTGAACTTTCAATATAGAAATACATACTCTTTAGAAAAACGCGGTTTGGTCTAAAACAATTAGGTATGGTATTTTATCCATCTCTTGTAAGTTATAAAATATTGATTTTTTATTTCCTGGAAAACCTATTTTTGATTAATCTGTGGCGTGCAAAAATTGTCTAAAACAAATACCTAGAATGATTTTGTAAATGTAAATAAAAAATAATAATTGTAAATGTAAAAGTTAGCCAGTAGTACATAAACTCAGGTAGGCACATTTTTCCGTTCAAGAGGTAAGGGTGATTAGGTGATTCATGGATTAAGAAGACGCCTGACCGAGCTATTGCTATTTCACTCAACGCTGTAGTCAAATGAGAACGTACCGCGTTGATCATTTTCATTTCCAAACCTACTGAAGCGCTCGCTGCGGCCAAATCCACAATTGAACATAAATCTGGTACCATTAGTCAGAGGTCTAAGGTGTTATTAGCCTATGGTAAAAGACATAAATTCTAATTTTGCTGAAAAACTATTAAAAATATACCCATTAAAGTATATATTTATAAAATAAGAACAAAATCGCCGTTGCTAGCTCCGCGGCTAACGTGGATATAATTTTGACACTAAATCCACGGCATTACGTCTTGTCAAGGGGTGACGTCATTAATTCGGCGACGCGAATACGGCTGCACCTACTGCGCATGTCCGGGGACTTCAAAATGATGACCACAAGTTGTCAAATATTCAGAAATGTTAATTGTCGTTTACTTCTATTTGTTAAATGAGCCATATTAGATTTATGAAGCTGATGTTAAATATTACAAGTAAACGACAATTAAAATTTCTGAATATTTGACAATTGGGCATTTGTTTAGATTACGGGCATTTGTTTCTTGACAACTTTGATTCTCTTTTATCAATACTAATACCATTAAACCATGTTTAACATTTGTTAAGAATGTGTTTATTAAACATTAAATAATTTATTTCTCGAAAATTTTCTTATGTAAGGTAAGGTACCTGAGCCAAATAAGGCCCACCTAATTTTGATTTCCAAATTTATGTTTGTAAAAATAAATAAAAACTTCGAATCCGGGTATCAAATGAAAGTTTATTATTTTCTTAATACAACTACATAAAATATATAAACAAAACAACATTAACAAAAAAATTACTAATTTTTCAAAAAAGCAATGCTTGTGGGCCTTATTGCGTACAATGTGCCTAATATGGCCCACCGCTAAAATTTAAGACAAAACTTAGAAAAAGACCGTATTCTTATAAAATAAAAAAAAATGAACTGTCAGTTGCATGAACTGCACAAGTAATCAAAATCATCATCGTCGGTTAGGCCTATACATTCTTCGTGGTACCAAACAGAACAGTTCTTACACATTCGCGTGCTTACCATTTCACATGTGTCACATAAGGGACAATACCAACTGTCCTTATTGGATTTTCCTTGTTTTTTAATTTTTGGGACACCAGAGGACTTCGGACGCGTTTCTCTAGATGTGGACGGTCCAGCATGATCGTTAAACAAATCCTTGGTTACCTTTTGTGCCTTTTTGCGATTGGTGAATGTTTGTTTAATCTTGACCTCAGGAGTGGGCATCAGGTCATGAAACGAAGAATTTGTTTGATTTTCATCCAGCCTCAAATTTTCTGTTGGTTCTGTGGCACGCACTTCACTGTGACCTACCAAGACCGATAATGGAACGTCATCTTCACTGTCGGAAGCAAGGACGGAAATGATGTCGTTACTGACGGAAGCGTTTACTTCTCCAATAGTTTGGGGTCGTCTACTTAAAGTGCTAGGGTCGAACGCTTCTTCAGGAATAGCCTCAGGATCGAATGGGTAGATGCCGGTTGAACGGAAACCACTCTGAATGTTAGCAGGACTTGTGCACAATGGCCACACCTTAGAAAAGATCTTGTTGAACCTAGGCTTTGTTATTGCACGATCTGGGTGCAAGTCCCAGAATTTTAGAACTTCTATATCCCAATGGTGTTCGAATGACCGATAGACAGCCTTATCTAGAGGTTGAAGTTCATGTGTGCAATTACTCGGCAGGCAAAATAATATTATCTCATGTGGTTCCGCTGTTTCGACAATCCTGTAATCAAGGTGGCATCGTGCACCATCAAAAATTAGTAAAATTGGTCCTGGTGGTTTGTATTGAGCTAAATGTTCAATGAAATCGATGAACAATTCGGTAATCATCGATTCTTTCGGTGCGAGCTTTACAATACTGCCGGCAGGGAGGTCATCCAGAAATTCTGGCTTGATGCGTTTCCCTTTGAAAATTATCATTGGAGGCACTGTATTGCCCAGTGCATTTACGCAACCGACAATTGTTATGATTTCACCGTGTTCCGGTGCTACCAAATGAACCCGTTTAGTACCCCTCTGAGCAAGGACCGTGGGCTGAGAGTGTAACGTTAATTGACACCCCTTCTCGTCCATATTATAAATCCTGTGAGGTTCATTTTTTATGCCCAATTCCGTAAATACACTGCTAAGTTTAGTGAAGTAATCTTCAACAATATTTTTGTTTATTTTTTGGGCGCGTCCCGGATTCACCGCCTGTGCTTTCCGTTGAGATAATTCGGGATGTCGCTTCATGAAAAGCCTAAACCACGTCCTTCCAGCAGATTTTACATTTTCATTAAACAAATGTTGTTCGCCATTAATTTCAATGAAACGATAAACTTGATGTTTCAGCATTTTCGGAGTTAGTGACATACCAATTTTGCAAAATCGAATAATGCGGTCCACAAGTTCAGCTTCCTTTGCAGGCGAAATAATGCTTCTTCTTCCTAGTCGACTTCTTCCGCTTTTAATGTGATTACGCAAGGTGCGTCTTGGTATTCCAAACTGCTCCGAAACCTTCCGTTGAGACATTCCATTCGTCAAGGCATCCATGGGCCGTCCTAAGGATTCTTCTCCCCAAAGGGCTCGTTTTTGCTTTGCATCGCCCACTACGGTTTTAGTAAGGCCCGCACCGGGCCTTATTCGAACCTCTTTGCCGGGCTTTATTAAAACCTGCACACATTTTAGGTTAAGAGATGTGATACAAAAACAGGTTAAACGCAGAATGAAATAAATACATGCAATGAAACAGAACATTCCAGAGAACAGGGCAATGCTATTTTCAAACAGAAATTTGCAGTAAATACAGTAAAATGCTATACGTACTTTTGGCGGTTTTAACAACACAGATGAGTGAAATTAACTCTATGATTTTACTATGAAATTAGGATAAATCTGGTACCGCCATCGACGGAATTTATAAGGACTCATGCTAAAAGAAAACTTGATGGTATCATAAATGTGCAGATTTCTGTAACTAGACTAATATCAGTAGTGGGCCTTATTTTAAAGCGGGCTTTATTTGGCACAGGTACCTTATCAACATTTTTATACTGTCATTTAAGCAATTAAAAGATGTATCAAAAACCCGAAAAAAAAATGGGGGTTGACATTTAAAAAAACTACTGATGACGTCATCACTTACAAACAAATGAAGGTCGGAAAATTATTTTGACATTCCAATGTGTATTTTTAAAAACGAAAATTGACGTATTTCGGGATTTTTAGAAAAAAACATTCATTCATTTCGGTTTTATTTGGTATGTTCCATACTTTTGGAGCTCACTGTATGTTACGTTACAGTTCAGATGAGTTATAGTTTGTTTGTTCTCGAGCTGTGTCAATTTTCTTCTTATATGTAGGGCAGCTTATACCATCCGCTAGGTGATGAATATCTCTTTCTGTTTTAAAGTACGTGTTTGTATATATACAATTTGTGTACTTCGGCTTTTCCTCGGTGTCTTTACAGTCAGCTACATTGTGGATACCTGCGCTGTGACTGCATACAACTCCATTTTTGCACTCTACACTTTTATGGTTGTACTGGTGACATTTTTAGCATTTAAGTATGTCTTCTCTTACTATGCATGATCTCCATCCAATGTTTACTTCCCGATCTTTTAATTTCTGAAAAGTGGTCCCAATTACTTCTATGTAAAGAATCCATTTGCTGCTTTTCTTTTGTTGACGGCTGTAAGTAATTTTTATTTTATCATCTTCGGTTATGAAATGGTTTAGGGCTATTAAGTGTTCCATTAGTTCGTCGGTTGTGTAATTTCTTCCCAGGCCTGTAACTACAAGTCTTGGATTTTTTATTTTTGTTAGTGAAATCGAGTATTTGTCGCAAATGTCGTGTTCGACTAGTTCTTTCAGTTGCGTCTGGGTCATTACTCTTGACAATTATGCCACCTTTGCTAATTGTTTTTATTGCTGTTGTTCCAGCTCTGGCTTTACATGGATTTACTCGATTTTGTACTTCGGCTTTGGGTATTTGCGACGACTGCGCTTCTTTTGGTTTGATCAGGATTCCCGGGCAGTTCATTTTTGTGTTCTTGAAGTCTTGTGTTCTTTCGTATTTCTGCGTAATGTTTCTGCATACGTTTTGGCTGGATATTGAATGTTATTTAGTCCTATTTTTATAGTTTCGTCCATTTTCTCAATTTTTTCTAAGACGTTATCGATATTGTTTATTTTTCCTTTAATGGTAGGGTTCAACTTAACTTCTAGATCCGCACCTATAATGTTTCGTTTCGTAACTAGCTTCAGGTTGTTCAACGGTTGTTTACAATCACCACAAAACCATTGCACAAACTCACGTAGTTCTTGTATTTTACCGAGTTTCGACAAAGTTATTTTTAACCAACTTCGCCGTCTGACGCTCCCGCCATCTTGCATACCGAGTGTTAACCACCAAACCTGGCCATAGGACCTATACAGTATGCATGTTTCAAAAAAATATATGAGTTGCCTAGAAATATTTTTGTTTAATGTCATGTTGACAGCTTATTTTTTTTAATGAAATTGCGTTATTAAATTGATGTGCTGTTTAGTAGGAATTAATGAAGTGGGCAACATAAATTTTGCAAAAACTATATCCAGGTTTAATATTTATCACTCAAAAATGAAGCCGTAAAAATGATATTAAACAAAAATATTTCACGGCAACTCATATATTATTTTTGAAACATGCATACCTCATAGGTCCTATGGCCAGGTTTGGTGGTTAACACTCGGTATATACTACTAAATGATACACGCACGCGCACATCCACACACACGTCTTAGACAAAAAAACAAGCGAACGGCAAAAAAAATCATAATTATTAGTATTTTGATCATGACATTCATCTTCGTTCTCTAGTTGCCAGTCGTTTTCAATCTCGATATTTTCAAAATTTTGTGGAGCTTGAATTTCAATTTCAGATTGTTCATCTAAGTTAAACAGGTGTTCAGAGTGAACATGTTTCGATTATTGACTAATGTAATTACATGGGTATGTAACATTCTGCGAGGTAAATTTAAATTTGTTTGGATTTCCTACTTGTTCTGATGCAGGTCGTTTTTTAATCTGACTAACTTGCATGGATTCTGGGGGATGACTTGGTTTAAAACCACGCTGAGAAGCGAAAACGTTTTGACCAGGTTTTCCGAAAGGTTTTTGATATCCTGGAAATTGTTTAGGGGCTTGATATGGGTTGAATTGAAGAGTGGGATTTCTATTTGTTATAAATGTTCGAGGTGTAAACGAGTTCATGGGATTCCTAAATGGAATAGCATTTCGGGATAAAAATGAACTTTGTTGAGGTCGCTTTAGTTAGACAAAACCCTTCCTTAAACTGTAACTAATCACTTAACACTTAAAATAGAATTTTTACCAAGAAACCAACCCGCCAGTGAAGTCAAGAACGAAGCAGCTACCCGCCGTGAAACCTGATACATGCACCGCTATTGAGTTAGCCCGGCTGCAGCTCTCCTCAGGGGTTGTTTATGACCGTAGCAAAAACTGCAGACCGATGCTAAGCAAGCAATTTTGACCATTACGCGACAAAAAGATTAAAGGAAGCTATTTATTCCTTTAGCTCTAACTAGAATAATTCTACATCTACCAATAATTATTCAAATTGGTTGATTAAACGGCTTAGGGAACATGCCGTGTAAAACCCTAGACTTAGCTTTTGGAGCGGGTCCAGTGATCTTCGGGTTGCTTCACTCGCTACGCTACCTGGAAGTACCTGTGGTAGCTCGCCGGCGCAGGTGTTTCAGGTATCACTCGTGTTGTTGACGCGCCTGAACGTCTTTGAACACACTCCGTTTTCGGAGTCGTCCTCGTTTATTCGGGAAAATAACGAAATATAGATGGCGTTGCAACAAATCAAGATGGCCGGTTCAGACGGGGTAGTTTCAGGTAGTTGAACGTATGCTGTAATGATTTTGTCTGTTATGGAAGCAATTTTTATAGCATTTTCCCTGGTTACTTGGTTACTCTTGCGAAGAAATGGAGGTTGAATAAATTTAACAAAGTGATCAGCACATTCCTTTTCAATAAGTATGCCTTTGTCAACCATTATTGAATCTCTAGGATCTAATTTTTGCACTACCTGCTCTCATTAAAAGTTACTTTATCAGATGCCCTACCTCCGTATCCTTTACTTATAAATGTTATTAGACCTGAATGTATTACAACAATTAAATATTTAATGGTGTGCTTACCCTTGTAAAAAGAATAAGTCTTAATTCTGCATGTTAAGCATTTACTTTTTTCTATTGGTATCTCAGTGCAATTTAATACTAGTCGAGTAGAGCGGTAACTATCAAAACATTTGGGCATATTGCCTAAAATTCTCCTCTTTCGAAGGAAACGCAATTAATTGTTGGAGAACGTCACGTAACTGTGTAAGTGTAGTGCTAAAATCAGTCTGAACTGTTTTTGAACTAATTTTAAAAAGTAGGTATGGCTAAACTACGAAATGATAAATCTAATTTTAATCTCATTAACGTTAACAGAACTTTTTGTTTGGGATTTAGATAACAGGTATCACCAGAAATATTCGAAACAAAATTTACCAAAATACTTAAAATCGTTAAATCACTAATGCCAGTTAATCACTACACTTACCTATATCTAGGTAATTACTAATTAGTATCAACAATACGGTCTAACTGATAGATAGCAAATGCTTCGTATATATTGACTTGCACTGCTTTAGATTCATATGTTTTGCAGAAATTTATAGGAGTTTTCTTAAAATAAAGTAAATTGTCCTGTTTGTTAATATAGTCTGTGTACAATACAAAAATAAAATGTAAAACACAACCTTGTTTTTACATGCAACTGTTATTAATAAAATTCAATGCGTAATTATATTTTCACTACATAATTAAATAATTTCTTTAAAATAAAATCCTCGTCACGAAAATGTTAACTACCTACTTTGATTTACCTATTAATGGTAGTACACACGCTTTCCCTTTTTTAATACAACCGTCCACTTATCAAACAGTAGTCTACTGTATTTGAGAAATATATGGAATGAAATATGTGCATTATTTCCATAAGTTACTGGGCATTGAGGTACACAGCAATTATTTTTGCTTTTAGAATCGCGAAACACAATTGTAAATATACATAACCACGTGATTCTACCCCGTCTGCAGAGTTTACAAATTTTACCGCAAGGCGTCCTTGTGATCGCTGCGCTTGCCGAATAATGTTATTTGAGATAAGGATGCCCCGCCCATGTCGGCGATGGATAGTTGTGGCTCGTCGGGGTTGAACACCACGCTGGGGCACTCAGTCCCTCGGGTTTGCCGGCGCCAGTCGGGGGGTTACGGTCTGCCGGTCGCTGCTGGTTTCGGTTCTGCTGGTATCTTCTTGGCTGGTCTCTGTTCGAAGCGTTGAAGACCAATGCCTTTCCTGGCCCGGACCGCTGCTTATAAGCTGTTCGGACAGAATGGGACGATCTTCGTTGGAGCGAGCACGCTAGCTATTGGTCCGCGCCCCTCTACCGCCTTCTTTATTTCACCTAATCCTTTCAATACAAAGGGTTTATTATATATGAGGTTTTCTAAATGTTTGTGTGTTATATCCGAACTCATAATTGAATTTATCGCACCTGTGTCGATTAAAATTTTTAAATGAAGGTGTCTAGTCTGAATATATGGTAAATTACCGTTAATTATATTCTCATGGACTTCCAACTATTGTTCCGAGGCCTCTTGGCAGAAATTTTCTTCTTCATTATTTTCTAACCTATTTTTTAAATTAACCTCCTCTAATACATGTTCCATTTTGAAATTTTCAAAATCTCTTTTATCATAAAGATCTGGTGACGTTTCTACCTGCATTACGTTAACTAAGGGTTTATTTATTTGAGGGTTTTTATTAAAATAATTATTTCTAATATTACTGGTTGACATAGGGGTTTCCTGAGGTCGTATGCCATTAGTTGACATTGGTGTATGATGATTGGTTGCGGCATTTGCCCTGCTAAAATAACCTTTTAGTTTAAAAACGTTGTTACCTACGATTTAAATCCATTTCTGCATAATATTTATTATTTTTCATATTTACATAAAATTTTTGTATACCTATTTAAATTTTTTACCGAATTAATTTTGGTTAAATTGATTTTGATTAAATTGATTTGGGTTAGTTGATGAATTATTTGCATTATTTACGTTATTACCGGACTGGTTGTGGAAATTGCTCCTTTTAAATTCTCTTTCAGAATTTGCATGTTTTTCAATACAATTTAAAACTACACTAAGGGCCGGTTTTACAAACCTGGAATAAGTTATACCGCCGACAATTGTCGTGGCTACAATTGTTAAAAGAATTGTAACCATGGCAACTGTCAGAGGTATAGCTTATTCCAGGTATATACTAGTATTGTAAAACCGGGCCTAATAGTTTGTCCTTTAGTACCGTATACAGTGCAAGACCACTAGATTTTGTAATGTCTACAGAAGCTATCAATCTTTCGTTTACTACTCCATTGAAAACGTACTTAGCTATAATGGCAAATTGCTCTATAACACTAATATCTTGACTAGAATCCGCTTGAATACTAAATTTTTTTGATTGATAATTTCATTTGAAATTTGGATTTTTATTTGATTGGCCAATATTGAAATTAAATCATTTACTGTGGTTTTACTAGGGAATGTAACAATGCTTTCACGGTCTTGAGTTGATTTTTTTTTATTGGGCTATTTTAGAAACTTTTTGGATATGACTTCGTAAAATGTCATCATATTTTGAAATTGATATGCAAAGTTCTAAAAAATTTCGCCTTTTAATTGACACATTATCACGGCATAGTAGAGTGTTACTTTCAGCTTTCCCCTGTATGCAATGCCTTGTTTGGCAATAAATAAAAGAATGTCTATTATACGTTTGATTATTAACCTATTATGTTCAATTTCATTTTTTCTTACCGCTTATAATATTCATTTATTTGATATTCAATGCTAACACTGTTTTTAGCACCAAAATATGCATCAACCGTATTTATATTCGATATTGAACATTCATGCTCTTTTAATCGCTGATGTATGTGTCTAAAGTCTTTAGTTATTATTTTCCTAAATGCACACTGTACAAAATATTTTTTTCTCATTTGAACAGTATGACAACCAATTTCCTGTAACACGTTCGCCATTAGGTAACACTGTCTTGTAAATTATTGCCTTAACAGGCAAATCTGTTTCCTCTAAACATGTTGGTTGTATAGGACGCTTTTTTAAAAACGCTAATTTTTCTTCTATTGTAGCTAGTTTTGATGGAAAACTAAACATGTTTATTTGCGAGTGCACATTTTCAATTGTTATTTCCGGTATCCCTCCATCACATCTTTCCGATTCTAATTCACAGTCTGAACTTACATCACTGTTACTTTCTGTCCGTTGGTGGTTTTCTGGCAGTAAAAGGCCACAAAGAAAAATTAATAATTTAATGTCCTAGGTCTATTATTTTTTTTAATGGGTCCTAGGGCATTATTTTGAATATTACCATAGAAATACAGAATTATTCTAAAATATAAAGTAGTCTTGATTTAGTGTCAATACAAATTAAATGTCAAATTGACAAGCTTAAAAATAAAAAAAAATTGAATTAAATAACAGACTAGTAGGACATTAAACGTTGAAGGCCCTCGGTCGACGTACAACCCCTCGGGTTGTACACCATCGACCTCAGGTCGTTATTATCCTTATAATACCCTTGATACCTTAATAACTATAATTTCATCAGTCACATTTTAAAAACTAACAAATGAAAATTCTGGCATTCCATTATAATTTCATAAGTAACTTACGATTTTTATGTTACATTTTAGTTCACAATTTTTTAAGGGATGTAAAAATATTATTTTGATGTCGAACAAAAAATATATATTTCGTTTGGTACCTACCATTACAATTCTGATAAGTTAAAATGGGGAGCAGGATTACTGCAAAAACGTGGTTTTCAACGCTAATTACCTATGTACGGCGCGCGTATGCAATGAATTTATGTATTTTATAAAACACAATTTTAAAAAAGCTGTTATGTGAGCTAAAATTAAAAAACACTGTACCATTTACAACTTGTAATCTAGGAACACATACGGTTATTATATGTTCCCTCCTCTTAACTTTGGTCTGCATACAAATATTAAGTACACTTTCGCAACACAGTTGTAAGATATGATACAGTATTGAAACAATTAATACACTACATGTTTGGGTAAATCATCTAACTTAATTATTTAATATTAAAAAAATACATAATCCTTATTAGTTGCTGGTTTTTTTTAATTCCCGCTGAAACCTTTGGTTCGCCATGCGAAACCACTCTTTAACGTTGGTTTCGAATTCGGCATCAGTACTGCCACACTGCTGCCTAGTTGCTTCTGAAAAAAAACAAATTTTGTCTTCAAAGTTTTTGAGAATTTTGCAGTCATTTTAATAATAAAGAAAAAATTATTTATTAGTGTGAATCTTAAGTAAAAAATTAGCAATGTTGGTTGTATATATATTTCGGCTTATTAATAAGCCTTCTTCAGTACAAAGAACAATTTTAAATATTTAAAAATACATAATTATGTAGTAAAATCTGAAAATAATAAAAGGAAAATTGATAAAAGAAATTTAAATTAATACAGAGTTTAATAAGAAAAATGAGAAAAGGTGAAAAAGATTAGGTATCTCAAAAATAAATGTATTTATAAAAAGTAAAAGTAATACCTGACGGAATGGTTTAACACAGCATTTTCAAATTTAACAAATATTATTAATATACATTTATAAAAAAAAAATTAGTATTGGAGTTACGCACACCACAGCACTGTTTTTAACATATTCAACAGTGCTGTGGTGTGCGTAATTCCATTTTATTTTATTTTACTTTTTTATAAATACTTTTATTTTTGAGATACCTAATCTTTTTCATTTTCTCTCATTTTTCTTATAAAACTCTGTATAAATTTAAATTTTCTTTATCAATTTTCCTTTTATTGTTTTCAGATTTTACTACTTTTACTACTATGTATTTTTTTAATATTTCAAATTTTTCTTTGTACTGAAGAAGGCTTATTAATAAGCCGAAATATATTATAGGTACAACCAACATTGCTAATTTTTTACTTTTCAGATTCACACTAATTAATAATTTTTTCTTCATTATTAAAATGGCTGCAAAATTCTCAAAAACTTTGAAGTTTTAAACCTATACATTCAACCAAATTTAAATTATAGTTATTTATGTTATTAGGAGTATAAGCTAAGCTTTATGTGCGGAGGGTGGTTGACTGCCGATCGTAGTGAGGCAGCCAAATCAGCCAAAGCACATAAAGCGCTTATACTCCGAATAATATATGTAATTTTTTCTCCAAACATGTAAAATTATAATTCAAAAATAAACATTCAATTAACAAGGTTATTTCGGGAAACATTACACTTATACGAAAATCACATTGCCTGATAGACACTTTCTAGATATTACCGTAGCAACCCACCATAAAAGTTAAATGCTTAGGCATATAAATACTTTATCTGCCTAAGCATATAAGTGAAACTTATACTATCAACATTCTGTCATTTAAATGACACGTATATGACGTTTGGAGAAAAAATATTTTATTAACAAATTTTGTGAAACACGTCAACTATGTAGTACCTACTGCCTCATTCCTATACCTTTCAGTAGCCCCATAATAATAACCGCCGACAAACGGTGGTTGCCTTTGGCTCCTGTCCATGAACAAATCCTTCCAAGTGAATCAGTGAAGAGGTTTGCTAGGCATCTCTTTACCATTTGTTTGCCGTCTTTTCCGCTAATTGTTTTTAAGTGATTTATCTGGTAGGATACAATAAGGTATTACATTTCGTAAAACACAGATTAATAAAACATTATTATCTTACCATTTCAGATGAGCTGTTGGTATTCAATAAATCCTCCTCTAGCTTCTCAACATCCTCAATGGTATTCAGCGGCAAATTAAATTTTTTAGTACTAGTCGGCGTCACTTTGTACCCAGCCTTTTCTGATCTTTACTCCTTGAGCATTTGGTAATTACGTAAACATAGGAATTTCGTTTCAATTACCGATTGCAGTATTTTTCCCAATAATTTCTTAGTATCAGTTTCTGAAATAAATAAAGAAATCACTTTAAGCAATGATTATATTATATGAAGAAAAATGCTAGTAGGTAAAAATTAATCGCTTTAGGTAGCTTATGTTGAAACATTACTTATAATCAAACATTTTGGTATATAGTTCTACGAGTACTTACACATAGGTATACTTATGTAATTCACTTCTTGTAACATATTAACATACCTTTGCGAATGGTATGCGGTCTGTTGTTACGTCATAAGTAGCAAACAATTCGAAATGCTAATTTTGCATTGTAACTCGGTATCCGGAGATAAAATTAGATTCTGAACAACTTTTTCTAGCGATTTTTTTTTATATCTGTAACGCTTTGCAAATAACGATAATTAGATAATTAGAACCTACCTTCCATATTTTCATTCATAAGAAATTCCATCTTTTCAATATCGAACATTTCCTCTTGATTTATTCTTAGGACTGCTGATGCTTCAGGCAGTAAAGATGAACCATCTGAAGCTTGTCTTGTGGTGGTTGGAGGTATTTCAATGGATCTCACCGGAGTATAGCTTCCTGTTATGTCTGATAGTAATCGTTCAGGTTCAGGCAGCAAAGAGGAAATGGAAGTATTGCTTGTTGTAGATAATGGTATTTCAGATCCTCCAGTAGCATAACTTCCTATAGTTGCTACTTTATCAACCATCACTAAAGATTCTTCAGAGGCCGCATCTAAAAGTAGTGTTTTAAGAGAATTAGTTCATGTACGAGGACGGTCATGGGCATGAAAGAGCGTATGTATTTTTTTTACAGGTATATCTTTTGACATTATAATTAGGTTTATAACTATAGTTACTATATTAGGTACGTACCTTCACTATCAAGATATAATGAAGGTGGAGGACTTAGTGAAGTTTCTCTTATAGTAGCAAGACTACTACGTTTTTGCTTCCTCTTATTTTTTTGTATGGGATCTGCTTCAGGTCCACTCGCTTCTCCACTACTTAAATCAGAAAGAGCCATCTCTTGTTGGTTAGCTTCGTCGTAAGTTCCTATTAAACAAAATTGATTAGTATAACATACACCATACACGACACACAGCACCTAATATCATTATGTACTTACGAAAATATTTTTTTACTGTACATGGATGAAGTTCCCAGTTTTCTTTGTTCGGCTCTACACGGTTTTTTATTAAATGGCGAGGTGTTATTTTTAATTTTGGCCAGTAGCACTCGTTGCGATTTTTAAGCCAATTATCCGGTACCACACCGAACACTCCCGGCTCATTCAAAAATTCGACCACGGCAAAGAAACCTCTTGTGCCATGTTTTCTCTTTAATTCAACAATTCAAAAATTTTAAACAAAAAATGAGAACCACTACTGTAGGCTATGCGTTAACAAATAGGAGTGCTTAATGTAGAGCAGGGTGGCATTTTTTAAGATGTAGTACCCGTCCCGAGGACCCGAGGGCTGCGGCGGGGTAACAAAAAGGGACCTTGACCATTCGCGATTTCAGAAATCTGAACTCCCCCTGGCGGCCAGTTGCGAACTAGAGAAGACGAGTAACCGTTTTTGTTTACTACGCCATGTTTACGCTTTGATTCTTGCATGTTCTTATCGTTTTGATGTGATTGTGTGTATTATTGTGATATTATACTACCATAATGAGTTCGAAAACCAAAAGAACTATTCATAACACGAATTGTTGTGTGTACAATTGTCATTCGAGGAAAAATGCCGACCTAAGTATTCACTTTCATTACTTTCCTAAAAGAAAAGGCTCAGTGGTGAAAATTACAAACGCCTATGGGGCTGAGGAAACTATCGACAGGCGAAAAGCGGTTGAAAAAGTTCTTTTAATGGGTAAACCTGTCACGGACAACATGAGAGTTTGTTCCTTACATTTTCATCAATTTGATTATAAAGCAGGTACGTTTGTTGTGGTGTATTTATTATTTATAATAGATTTCAATAAAGTAGAGCTGAATACAGTCTATATTCACGAGTCATCATTTACGAGTGTTTAATTGCTTCTAGGACCGTCATCATCGGTTTTAAGTCGTCCAAAACTCAAATCCTCAGCTGTCCCATCGAGAAATTTACCAAAGAAGCCATCCCAAATACAGCACAGAGTTGAAAAGGCAAGAACTGAGAGATTAGAGAGGCGGAAGTTGCTGCGGTCTGATACACATCAAGGGTCCATAAGTGCCAATTGTATTGATGAAGAATGTCGCCAAGGTAGTGCAGAAGATGGAGAAATAAGCCGGTTCAGTGAGCTATCCCCTGAAGAACAATTAGTGGCACAGACTTTGGTGCAAATGCATCAAAATGACAGCAATATTGTCGTACCCGAAGTTGCTGCTAAATGTTTTGAAGATAAAGGTGTTCAAGTGACAAGTGGTGACATTATAATCAGCTTTTCATTAACAATAAAAACTGATAAGCAGTTGAATTCTTTAACAGGAATTTCAAATTTCAACCTGTTAAATGATTTTGTTCATTTAATTAATGAACTATATCCAGATAAGAAGATCCATAAACTTACAGTGAAGGATCGAGTAATATTGGTTTTCATGAAATTGAAGATGGCAATTAAATTCAATATCTTATCATTCCTCTTCAAAGTTTGTCAGGCTACCGTTAAAAATATTTTCAATGAATACATATTTTACTTGGCTAATATTTTACGTGACTGTATTACCTGGCCTAGTGCGGAAGAGAATAGAAACAGTTTACCAATTTGTTTCGATAATTTCAAATCTACCAGAGTTATTTTAGATTGCACGGAAATACCGATACAGAAACCTGCTTGTTTGTCTTGTCGTATAAGAACATATTCACATTATAAAGGTGGGCAGACAATCAAATTTATGGTAGGTGTAAATCCTGCAGGTTTAATAACATTTGTTTCAAAGGGTTATGGCGGTCGCAGTTCAGACAAAGCTATATTTGAACAGAGTAAGATCATTGAGAAGCTTGAGCCATTCGTGGACAGTGTCATGGTAGATAAAGGTTTTTTAATAGAAGACACCTGCCATAAATACTTTATTAAACTTTTTAGACCTCATTTTTTACGCGATAAAAAACAGTTTTCAGAAGAAGAAGCAAATTTTAACGTGTCAATTTCTAAGGCACGAGTGCACATTGAACGGGTGAACCAACGAATAAAAATTTTTGAAATTCTCAAAGTTCCTTTGCCATGGAATGTAATGAATGTTGTAGATGATATATTTGTTGTTATATGTGCCGTTGTAAATTTGATGCCTCCTATTATGCAGGATGATAAATTTTAAATTGTATGTTATATATTAACTTGTGTATTGCCTGGTCTGTGGAAACAATTTGTGAAACCGATATCTTTATGGAATCGATAATCTTGATTTCATATTGATATAGAAATATTAAATAAAATATCGATTTTAACGGGAAATAATAAGATTTATTTGCTTTATATATTATTTATTATTTCTATAATTATGGATTTTAACAAAGTAACGCTTGAATATGTCAATAAATTGTTAGTGATAGTTTATCGATTCCATAAAGTTATCGGTTTTATAAATTGTTTCCAGAAACTGGGCAATAGTGTTCATATAATTTTTTCTCCAATTGTTTACATTTAACATTAATTTAATGATTATTTTTAATATTTTTTATGGTATTAGTATCAGTGAGCATGTGTTGCTATGCAGTTCTTATTGGTTGCTATGAAAAAACAAACTATTAAAAAATTATGAATAAATTAATATTTACTAATTAACAAGATTAGGGCCCAATTGCACCGGTTACACTTAAATAAGAAGCGCCACTTTAAAGTTTAATTGCCATGGATACAATTCTTATAACAATTGTATCCATGGGAATTAATCTTTTAAGCGACGCTTATTATTTAAGTGTGACCCGTGCAATTGAGCCCTAATCTTGTTAATTAACAAATATTCATTTATTCATAATATATTTACAATGGAAATCAGTTAAAAATTGAATAATTACTATCATTTAATAAAACAATATTTAAACTTAGAAAACTTTTATTGAGTTCTGTGAAAAAAATAACAGTTAAGAAATGGAGGTAGTATCATTTAATAATAAAACTCATTCTTCAACGAGAGTAGAATGATGGCTGTTATTCACGTGGATGAAGTAAATCATCTAAGTGAATAATAGTCGTTCTACACAAGTAGAAGACTATACTTTCTCTACGACTACAAGAAATTATATACCTAAATCATAGTGTTTAACATTTTTTTAATTTGTATATTTGACGTTATAAATAATTGGTGTATTTGACGTTTCAAATGGCGACTTTTTAGGAGGTTGCAAGATACAAGCTCGGTTATTTATTTTCAAAGTAATGTTATTTTTTCGTGTTAGCTTGAATTCTTAAAAATCAAAGGATGTGATTTCTTTGTAAGAAATCAGTGTGAAGAATTTATGCTATTATTCAATTTAATATAAGGGTATTCTTTAATAGTCCTCGAGAAAACAATATTGTGATACTTCCGAATGACTAAGGGTGTTGTATGCCAGTGTTACCACATCGGCACTTCTTTAATAATAAATTATTGTATAAGTGTCTTAGGAAGTATTTTATCTACACAAGAATGTTTTAATTTTCTTAGGTGGATGAAATACTTTATCCACAACCAGACTAGAGAGTGACGTTTTTAAATTAATATTTTGGATTATTTTGACATTTTGAACTAACTTTTGTCATACGTGTTGCTATAGATTTACCATTGTTTTAATTATAAGACCCATGTGTTTTATTAATACCATAAAACGTCTCTTCGTAGTAGAAGTATGACCTTATAATACAGGGTGTCCCGAAAATGGCGCATAATATTTATGGGGCGTTCTCACACTCGTTTAACGGTACTGAACAGCGTACCATATATATTATGCGCCATTTTCGGGACACCCTGTATACTGGTTGTAAAAAAATGTTATTTGTTTCTTTAAACTGGACATGCAGCCTATTTATCAGAATCAGATTGTACCTTTCCTTTACTCTCACAAATGACATGAATCATGTGGGTAAAGTAGTTGAACGAAACTCTTTCAATTAACTGTTTTGAAAAATTCTCATCAAAAGGTACTCTGATATTTAAAAATGATTTGGATTTAGTGGAGTACAAAATCAAATCGCAAGTTGGCAAGTTCAGTAATGCCATGCCCAGTTGTACTTGACCATAGTAAGCGTGGCGTTGTTTCAAGTAAATTCCATGTATGGAAGAAATACTCAAATACTTACAGTGATGCACGAATTCGATGGCATCTTCAGTTTTCCCTAAAACACAAAAAATGTGAGTGTTGCATATTTATTCCATTTCGGGAAAAATACCAATTATTGGACACTTAATTTCCACTAATTTAGATGGTTTTCCTTCGTGAAAAACAACTCCATCGGGCGTATATCCCATCCATGGATATTTTTCACAAAGTATGAAACCAGGTTCAACCACATCATATCCCAAGTTGTTCTTGTATTTCTCCAGAGCCTCTTTCTCGTGTGCAATGCCATGCTGTACAAATTTATTTGTAAACCCTTTTGCAAAAAAGTAGTTGGTGCTCTTCTTTCCCCACTCTGACTGTCCATATGTGAAAATCGAATAGCACCTCGAACCTTAAAATAAAACAAATGTTTACCAAGGTCATAAACATTCAATAGGGCTTACCTGTTATTCGATACTTTCTCTGAATTTTCCAATTTTCAGATGCGTAAGTAGCAGTCATTGCAACTTTCAGAGTGTCAAAATTGCACAACTCAGTGTAAACATCTTTGCAGCAGCTTTTCATATTATAATTATTTGGATTTAAACCTATATTTAATAAAAATGATGATGTTTCGATGTTGTTGAACAGGGAGACGAGCCACTCTGGTACCGTATCTTCATCATCAAGTTCCTCCATAGCAGTTTTTGCAGAGGTACCTCTTCCTACTCTATAAACATTAAATAGGTACCTAAGTAACAGCAAATAAACATGCTGCAATACGTACATATGTTTACTAAGAGCAGAATTAGGGTGATTTGCTGTTAAACGCTGGTAGCAAGATTGACTTTCTTCAGTCGTTATAACCCTCCAACCTTTTTTCAATGGCACCTCCTTGTGGCAACAACTGTCTTGGATGGGACGGGCTTCATACTCTTCTGCAATACTTTGCTTGCATTGCTTCCAATAGCATTCGATATCTGTCCCAGATAATTGTTCCAAGGTAAACAGATTTCCCCTAAAACAAAAACAGCAGCAAAAGAAAAAGAAAAAAAAAAATTAATCGTGTATAGCATTTTGAACAATTGCATGGGCTTGATAATATGCCACTAGGAAATCATATCGAGTACAACCTGGCACATTTTAGAAGAGTAGCGGAGATATGCTTGCATTTTCCAGATGCACCGGCCTTACAACTGCACAAAAAAGGAAGAATGGACGCCTCTTGATTTACATCAATGGCCAACTTTCCAGATATCTGATGCGGTTTGCCGGTAAGCAAAGCGCTGGTTTGGAGGCACAAAGCTCGAAACAACCTCCAGTATTTTCGGTTGGCAGTGTTCCACGAGATCTACATAAAATCAGGTGTTTGGAATTCAATACCTGTTCGCCTTCCACTGCACACCTACTATGTGGGGTTGCCTCCAAATATTCTATAGGATTCCATTTTATGAATCTACAACCAACACTCCTTAACCATCACATCCACGGCATGGAAAGCAACATACATACCAATTAATACTTTTTTAAAACAGGAATGGACTGCAAAACACACAACAAAAATATAAAAACTCGTAGTAGTTAATGCTACGCAATGGAACACAACAAAACTGTTACTCGTTAACCACCATTATGTGTTTACCGACCGCAGCGCCCCCATCGGTAGTTGAATTCGCGAATTATATTGCTTGAAATTGAGGGGCTTCTGCGATGTCTTCATCAATGATTTCTTCGACATCACTCGAAGGTCTCCATATTTTAAACACCGGTTTGTTGTGTTCAAAAGATTGATATAGTCTATACATATGCATAGTCAATTGGCGCAATCTACAAGAAGGATTTCCCTTGTTTAATTGGCTTTGGAGATTAAGTCGATCATTCTAACTCTTTAGCTGTAGAGCAGGTCCGGTAAATAACGTATTTAACAAGGGATTACCTACAAGTAAAAGAAGTGTCAAACCGCCTAATACACAACTGCTGCAAGTTTTCAGTAAGAAAAGAAAAGATGACTTAGAGCCTTTTTACACGTCAGAGAATTACTCCGAAAATTATTGTGAAAATTACTCTGAAAATTTTCAACAATAAATTCTTTGACGTGTAATACAGCATTTTACTTGCAAAATTATTGCGAAAGTTATTACCGTTATTAATTTTGCGAGTAAAATGCTGTATTACACGTCAGAGAATTATTGTTGAAAATTTTCAGAGTAATTTTCACAATAATTTTCGGAAATTCTCTGACGTGTAAAAGGGCTCTCAGTCCGACCCGCATCGTTTAGCTTTCTTGTAATGCCCTATCTTCAGGTACCATCGTAAACCTTTTCGTCCAAATATGTTTACGCCGACTTTATAACTTCAAAGATTTTAAGAAAACCGTTTTTTAATATTATTATACAGCATTGCCATGTACATCTGTTATCCGGATAGCCATGCAACCAGCACCGCTTTAAAAATGATGAATCCAATTACCTAAACTAAATGTCAAATGCCATTCATATCATGATAGCTGAAATTTTTATGTATCAAAATTATTACAGAGTGCAATAATGGAGCTACAAGAGGAGATTGTTATAGTTGCGTAGTATATAAGAAATGGTATTGAGAGGGTGTATACGATAGAAATGTGTCGAATAATTTAGGAAAACATAATGCTAACCCACATTTATAAGTAGCGGCTACCGGGATCACAGATATGTGTAGCCACCCCGTAGTTATATTATAAATAGTGCTAAATTTGAGACCCTGTTACTTTTACTACGATACGCAACCGATACAGTTAGATAATTGTTTATTCAGCCTGTAGTCGAAATTTGGATAATAAACAGCTCCCAGTGTAAAATACAGTGAATGTTTGAAAAGTGTATCAAAATGTCGGTCAAAAATAGCAACGTAAAGGTATGTTAACTTGAAAGGTAGATCAGTTGCGGTCCTAAGGCAGCGGAAAGCAATTGAAATTAACTCAAATTTAAATAAAAGTGCTCTGCAAAACACTTCACTTTATTAATATACAGAGTGATGATAAAGTATCGCACAAAAATCATATTCTGGTTATTTAATATTTTTGCGGAAAATCCTGAGACCCGTCGATTTTTGTTTTGAAATCGCCATTTAGACATATAATTTTCAACCCCCTACCCCTCAACCCCTAAGTGCTGCCAACTCCAACTTTAAAAATTCAAATAGCAAAGAACCCTTTCTGATACCTCATCTGATATATTTTTTTATGGTGAATACAATAAAAAAAAGTTTTTCAAAATCGGTTGCTAAATAACGGAGATATTTACCAAAATGTAATACATTTTGTTTACATTCAATTACAAACAAGTTGCAAATTGCAATTTTATTGTTTTTTACCACCCATTGCTAGAGCCGTACCAACGCTTGCTCGAATATTGGCACTTTCATTTGAATACATTTTGGTAAATATCTCCGTTATTTAGCAACCGATTTTGAAAAAGTTTTTTTTATTGTATTCAGTATAAAAAAAAAGCTATCAAATGAGGTATCATACAGGGTTCTTTGCTGTTTGAATTTTTAAAGTTGAAGTTGGCAGCACTTAGGGTTTGGGGGGTGCGGGGTTGAAAATTACATCTCTAAATGATAATTTAAAAATAAAAATGACGTGTCCGAGTATTTATTTGAAATATTTTTCTGAACGATTTTATTGAATTTATCCGTTACTTTCGGGAAGCACTGTATATAAATATAACGTGACCCCAACCGAGTGAGAGACCCACCTAAAATTTGTATTTCTCGTCCGACTTGCCCTTATTGTTATTAATGTATCTAGCGTGAAAAGCAGCAAGCATAAGTCAACAACAAAACTAATTACAATATTTTAGATAGATAGATAGAACTTTTATTCGTGAGTCAAAGATAAGACATTGAATAATATATGTATAACGTAAAGTAAAACATAACAGTTAAAAATATAAAAACCAAATTTTAGTAATAATTCATGGTAATATTAGGTAAACAATTATGCCACTTGTAAAGTATCCTTAAGAAATTCATCTATAGAATAAATTGGCCGTAATAAAAGCGATCTTTTCCAATTTCTCCTAAACAACTTTCCACAGCCCATCAGCTTGACACTGTTCGGTAAATGGTTGTATATTTTGAGGGCTTTAAACATGAAACAATTTAAATAAGCTGATGATCGCGGCAGAGTTAAGGGAATATTATTACTTTCTCTGATTGGATAACCATGCTGTACATCAGTCTCCAGAAATGTATGTCTATTTTTAAAAATGAAGCAAGCAGATTCTAGAATTAAAATATTTGCTAAAGTCAAAGTTTTCAACTGCTATATACTACTATATTTTAATTAAAAAGAACATTCATTTAAAACATATAGTAAAGTGAAAAAGATTTATAGAATACTAAAGTTACGTGTTTTGCAGATATGTAATTCTTAAAATTTGTTTTTTCCATGTTTTCTTTCCTGTGAATTTAATCAACCATTTTACGCAATTTAGTCCGCCACCATACAAATCCGCCACTGAGCTAGCTAGAATTACTTAAATCATCATAAACTAAAAATATTTTATTATAGGCCATTAGAAAAAAGAAAGCGCTTACTGGTATTTCCGAAAGTCACTTCAGAACATTAGTAAAAAGAAACGTCAAAGAAATGCAGCAGCTTAGTACTGTAGAAAAAACATGTTTTGAAAATTTAAAAAAACGCAGTGAAGGGAATCAACAACTGACAAATTCGAATACTTATAATTTGTTAAATATAGAAATGACAGAAGGCTTACTTTCAAAGCCCAGTACTACTTCAACTTTTCAAATTGAGAGCGTTCCTATTTTAAGTGTCAGTTCCGAAAAAGAAGCAGAAGTTGTGCGAAATCTAACAAACGATTCTCAGTCAGTATTGTTTCATAATGCAGTCGTGTCTGGTAATGACACATGTAAATCAGATAATATCTACAACACTAACACCACTCAGAAAATTAAAGAAGATTTATCTAAATGGGCTATAGATTTTAATATACAGCACTCTGCCCTAAACTCATTATTAAATTTATTAAAATGTATCTTAGATATCGATTTACCAAGTGACAGCAGAAGTTTATTGCGAACACGTACATTTAAAAATGATATTTTTTCGGTTTCTCCAGGTACATACTGGCACAATGGCGTAGAAAATGGTGTTAAAAATTCTATACGCAAGCATTGTCTGAAAATATCCCATTCTGTCAAATTAAATATAAATATTGACGGCCTACCCTTGACAAAAAGTTCAAGCAGCCAAATTTGGCCAATTTTGGGATCAATTGTTAAAGATAATGGGAAATCAACTTCCCCATTTGTTATAGGCATTTATCATGGTTATAAGAAGCCTGAAAAATCATCAGATTTGTTACAAAAATTCATATATGAATTCATAAATATTCAGAACAATAATTTTCAAGTTGAAAGTAGAGCGGTGTCTGTAATGTTAAACAATATTATATGCGACGCGCCCGCAAAGGCTTTTATACTGGGCATCAAGTCTCATAACGCCTATTTTGGCTGCACAAGGTGTGTTCAAGAAGGTTCATATATAAACGGAAGCATGACTTATCCCAAATTAAATGCTACTCTACGAACTAATAATAGCTTTAGACAACGCTTACAAGAAGATTACCACAAAACAAATTCACCGCTGGAAGAAATTGTAGAAGTAGATTTAGTTTCCCAAGTACCACTTGACTACATGCATTTAATTTGCTTGGGTGTAATGAAAAAATTAATTTTGTTTTGGGTGAGAGGAAATAAAAATTTTAGAATGCCCGACATTAACATTCAGAAATGTAATAAAATTACAAATGAAATTAAAAAACAAATTCCGGAAGTAAGTTCTGAAAATAAATCAACTTCATAATTTTTTTTTAAATAATATTTTTACAGGAATTCGCAAGAAAACCTCGTTCACTCACAGAAGTTGAACATTGGAAAGCCACTGAATTTAGGTTGTTTTTGTTGTATACAGGACCCATCGTATTAAATGACAATTTGTTAACAAATAGCCAGTTTATTCACTTTATGAGCCTTCATGTAGCTATTAGAATTTTAGTAGCCGAAAATTTATGTATAAAATATAATAATTACGCACGGCAGTTGTTATTGTATTTTGTAGAAAAATATAGTGTTATATATGGACGGGAACACATAACACACAACGTTCATAATTTGCTACACTTGTGTGATGATGTGCTGCACAACAATGGACCGTTAGATAATTTTTCTTCATTTCCTTATGAAAATTGTTTGCAACATATAAAAAAGAAAATGAAATGTTCTAGACATCCCTTGCAACAGATTGCAAATAGAATACAAGAAGAGGAGATATTCTTTGGCAATCCTCGTTGTGACAACGATTTTCCGGTTTTAAAAAGAATTAATACCAATTTTCAAACATCAGTCGAATTTCAGGTATTAAATAGCTACAACACCTTTAAAACGAAATCCTTAAGACTTTCACTCAGAGACGACAACAATTGTGTAATGTTAAAAGATGAATCTGTTGTAATACTAAAAAGTATAATACAAACTAAAACAGCAGGTCTAGTAATGATAGGAAATAAGTTCGCTTCATTAAAGCCATGGTTTACTAATCCATGTCCATCAACCATTGTTCATTCATATTGTGTAAAAGATATATGTAAAACTGATATTCCTTTTACGTATACCGATATAAAACATAAATGTTTAAAATTAAACCTGAATACAGAGCGTAATGAATTTGTAGTTATGTGTCTTTTACATGACATTACAGTTTAAATCTTGTTTAAATCAATATTCAGACAGGGCCGTAGTCAAGGGGACGCTAGATCAGTCTCAGCCTGTCCTAGGCCGTTGCCTAGGCTAATTGGTGGCATTTGATACAATTCGTCGATAGTCGCGTCGTGCTCGTCAAGAAAGCAAGAATGCGCTTTCAATTTAGAATATTTAGAACAAAATTTAAAATAACTTTATTGTAAAATACTGTTTCGTTTCCACTAGCCAGGTAACTTCACCGAAAGGCGGGATGTACAAACATTTGGTATCGTCATAAAATAGATTGCAACCAGATGCGTTTTAAAGGTCATCCCTTCTGCACAATTTAAGAAATGACGATATAAATTTATTGCTTTGCTATAATATAGATACTGTACAGTTATGTATGCTTTTATAAACACGAAACAATAAACCTTTGGAACTAGAAATTTTTAAATTAGAATTTTGCATTTTTAGTCTTTTTCTTACGGGAATCAAGGAGCTGGTTATAATTATTAATTCATAATATAAACTGCTCAAACTTATTATATCATTTTATAAAATGAAATTCCAGCAGTCCAGCAGATTATGTTCCTACTCCTGTTCCAATATTTTTTTACATCGTTCTTCAAATATATTCAACTTATTAGTTGTTTATCCATTAATATAAGTAAAAGTTGTTGCAGTTTCAAATGTAAATAATAGGAATTAGTAGTAGGCAGTAAACAGTGAACTCAAGTAAGCAACAATATATGCTTGACGAATAAGCCCATATGATATCTATTAAGTATAGAGTATCTATATTAAAATCGCATTTCATAAATTTGGACCAATCAAATGTGAAAACTTTTTATGGTCTTAGCCAATCGGATGTTGATTTAACGTAATTATTGTTTGCTATCAAGTTGATTTTCTCAAAATCATCAGTGGTGTGATTTCCAGAAATGGTGCTTTATTTTTGTAAATTACCTACTTCCGTAATATATGACTTTTTAACATAAATGTCATAAGTATTTAAAATTTAAAACTGAAATTGCGATTTTCTAGTTTCGTGCTAAAAATAAAATCCTTGGAGACTGTAGTTTGAAAAATAACAGACTTAAAACCCTAGGGTTTTAATTCTGTTATTTCGTGTTAGTAGTAATTTTTTTTGGAAATTAGCCTTTTCAAATCTCGTTGTTTGCTGGATTTAAAATTAATGTAAAATTATCCTGTTATACAGGGTGATTTACACCACGAGGCGAAAAATGAAGATTCGTGTTCGAAATTTAATTCTAAGCAAAAAATGCGAAATAACTTTTTTTCCGATCGGCCTTTGTTTTGGAGATATCGAGCTTCAAACTTTTATAATTTCAAATTTCACAAAAAACTAACAGTAGGCCATGCCAATCGGAAAAACAGTTATTTCACATTTTTAGGCTTAGAATCAAATTTTGAACACGAATCTTCATTTTTCGCCTCATGGTGTAAATCACCCTGTATGTCTGTGACAAATGTTTTCACTTGTATTATACCACTGAATCCGCTTTGCTGAGAAATAGAGTTACATAGGAGGTTACATAACGTCGTCTTTATTGTTTTACTTGTATGTTGATAACGCTGTTAACAAAACGAAATCAAATATGGAAAAATGTTATATTTCTCAATAAAGCGGGTTACAGTGGTATAATAGATAATACTGGTAGAAACATTTGAAACACACTGTACAATTAAACATACAATAAAACTTTATAATAAATTCTTGTTTTGCTCATTTTAGCAGGTATCTGCTATCAGGTATATTTTTTGTGAATTTGTATAGGTGCTTTGCAGAATTGTAAATTGAAAGTATACAGTGAAATAAAAGCAGCATATTATAAGCAGCTATATTTTACCATATTTATTAGTAAAATTGTAAAGGAATTTCAAATTCCTTGCGTAAATATCCAAGCTATAGTAAAGGTCGTCGTATAAACTCCCAGGCGTGGCACCCTCACAAACGGCCCAAACGGGACAAACAGCCCTACTGCAACTGCAAGCCTTGAAACCACTTTCACAGCGAGTTTTAAGATTTCTTTGTCTGAGAACATTTCTAAGAATGAACAAAAATGCATGTTTACGTGGTTCTAAGCGTATAAGCGGAAGTATGTTCAATATAACAGTTACCGATTACATGAGAATAGGTGTGAACCAACAGTTTTTTGCTCGCTATAACCCGGCGCGGCGCAGCGTGGCGGTAGACGATTCCGCCGGTTTTACTAATTTAATTAATAACATAATTTTGTAATTTAAAACTGTTGGTATATTTGCTAATGTTAACGCTTCAGAGGTTTACATCTTGGTTCTACTGCTACAATGCTACTAAAAATTAATTTTCCAGGTAACAAAAACTGGTGTCTGGAGCTTGTAACCGATTAAGGGTAGGTGCCCGTCAGGATACAAAATATACCCTTGAAAGTACATGAACTTACTATTATTTACATTTCTTGGAAAGATGCTGTGTTAGCCAACAAATTGTTTAAATTGAAAACCTATGATACAAATAAGTATATGAACAAACTATACCTATAAGATACTGAACAAAGATGTAATTAATAAATCGGGGATTTGGACCTCGTACTGTAAAATGATGGTTAAGGATGTGTGTATAAACAAAGACAATATTCTTTAAATAATATGAATCTCATATAAAACGGGGAGCGGGAACATTGACGTATTGTAGTCGGTTAATAAATATTGCATCAGGCAACACGCACGCAGAAATGTATCTTCTAGTCGGGATATTTTGCAAAAATAGCCTAATGTGGCAAAATAACTTAGTAACGGGAACAATTTCTTGCAAATTGGCATAATCTTGTAATAATGCTACTTTCTAATGCGGCCGCATCGCCACCAGTGGTAGGTATACCTGTTACCTAGTTCCATATTTTCACTGAACCCTAAATAAAACCTTGGATAAAATTGAAGAGGTGGCAACCCCTCGCACATCTAAAATTTCGAAACTCTGTTGTATTCAAAAATAATGTTGTTATTGGCCCTCTAACGCTGCAAAAGGAAAGCTAGTTAGGATTACTGTAATGGCGTATTCTTCCGTTATTTAATACTGCAACAGTTTAACAATTTATGGCAGCTGAAAATCAAAAATCTATCTGTTTTTTTATTTTATAGTGTGATCATCAATTAAATCATAGGAGCTTATGCAGTCAGAGAATATAGGGTGTTTTTAAGATATTTTATTAAATTTAATATTAAAAAATGAAAGCTCGATTTAAACATTTCTAACTTGGCAGACAAATAAATATATAAGTAGCTACTGGAAGAAATATTTTATTATGCTAACTAATGTAGGTAGTACCTAGCTATATGTTATGGTACTGTAAATATTATATAAGTAGGTAGTTATAATTATAATTATTATTCGTTGATAGGTAGTGGGAAACTATATCTGCAACCTGCAACCCCCGATGGTCATAGTAAATATGAAAATAATTGTATTTTGTTTATAAAATAATAAATACCTTCATATACGTATAGAGTATTAATTATTTTCATCGATGGAGTTTAGAAGTATTGGTATTTGCTGTAAGATATACCTACTTCCTCAAATACATGTTTAGCAGGTCACACCGAGCTAAAGTAATGTGCATGTTTGTATTAGGTATGTATTCAGCATATTTACAATGTGAACATTAAAGTTCTAATCACAGCTAATAAAGAGCATATCATATACAGGGCCGCGCCAAGGGTAGTTGACGCCAGGGTGCCAGACGTATTTTGCCGCCCCCCCAGGATTACCCATAGGTATATTATAGCCCGGCGCCAAAATGCCCAATTTTATTGTTATTTTTATCATTTTTGATAATAAAATGTACTGAAATGATGATTTATTTCCAGAAAAATATTTGTATTTAGGTATAGGTATAAAGGTTCATACATAAGTACCTACAGTATCTTCTGCAAATCAATTATTATTGTAGAACTTAAATATTTATCTCCCAACTGAAAAAACGGAGAATTATACATTGTAAAAAATAATAATTGTAATAATAATTAACAAATACTTATAAATAATTTATAGTAAATATAATGAATAACAATACAATTTATATAAATATATAGGTAATTTTAAACAAACAGTGTTTTAAACTTTGCGAAATTGCATAACAAGGTACTAAAAGTACCTACCCGATATTTTGAAAATTTCAAATAAAATCAACCTTCCTTGCCTTTTTTATTGCAAATTGGTCTAGTATATCTGATAGTTCTAATTCCCCAGCAATTTGGTTTTCTATACTAATTATACTTAAATTTGAAAGTCTTTCTTGTGACATAGTTGATCTTAAATAATTTTTTATTATTTTAAGTTTCGAGAAAGACCTCTCTCCGGATGCCACTGTTACAGGCATAGTTAAATATATTCTTGAAGCTATCGTAACATTTGGAAACATGTCAATAAGATCATTTGAATGTATATAATCCAAAACGGCTAATGCGTTCATATTGGGTTTAATGTATGTTAAAAGAATTTCTATTTCATCGCATAAATCTACAGCATTTATATCGGATTCTTTTCGTTCAATATCCGATAACTTAATCTGTAAATCCATGCAATATTTCATTTTTGTGTCTCGACTCATTGTCGATAATGCATAAATGTCATTTAAAAATTGAAAAGTATCATTATGTATGTTCATCAGTTGGAAACGTTCTTTTATTTTGGATATTGCGGTATCCAAAATAGTGAAATAAAAATTAATTTTATAATAGTCTTCCGGCAAGCCAACACTTTCATCTGGGGTTTCGTAGTTAAACATTATTTTTTTCTTGCGCGGTCGCACTATACCAATAGCAGGAAATTCCGTTTCACAATCTACTTCCTCAGCAATTTTTTTAGCTTCGTCCAATATACCTTTAAAACCGTCATCTGTTCTACATTCTTGCAAATAATTATTACCTTGTTGCAGCATTTCAATTACTGTGAACATGACTACATCAGATTTTTGCATTAATTTACTTACAACATTAATTTTAGTTAATATGTTATACCAAATCACTGTAGAACAGATAAACTTGTAATATTTTATTTTTGATATTATGGACTTTGCTAAATTTCTAGTATTACTATCCCTAGATGGGTCGTTAAATAAAATATATAATGCATCATAAGTTTCACCTAAATTATACCGTAATACTTTTATAGCATCAATTCTACTTTCCCACCTTGTTTCAGACAGTGGTTTTAGTGTTAACGAGGGGCATTCGTTCTTGAAAATTTGCCAACGGTATATTGATGCCGAAAAGAAAACATATATTTCTTGGACAATATTGAAAAAATTTGCAATTTCTAGAGATGCTTTCGCGGAGTCATTTATTACTAAATTTAACGAATGTGCAGCACATGGTACATAAAATGCTCTAGGATTTAAGTTTAAAATTTTTTTTTGGAGACCATTATGTTTCCCTTTCATATTGGCCCCGTTATCGTAACCCTGTCCACGCATGTCTTGAATGTTAATGTTTTCACGATTTAAAAAACCTAATAAAAATGTTGTCATTCCTTCGCCCGTTGTATCTGAAATGGGACAAAATCCTAAAAAATGCTCTTTGATTTCAATTTTTTTTAAAGTATTATTTAAATGTACAAAACGTACAACAATAGTGATTTGTTCCTCATGACTTAAATCAGGAGTACAGTCTAATATTATCGCATAGTACTTACACGATTTTAACGTACCAATAATGTTAGTCTTAATATTTTCACTAATCAAAGATAAAACTTCATTTTGAATTTTATCGCCTAAATAATGTGGCATTTTCTTATTATTATTTTGAATACGATTTATATGTTCGGCCATGGTATTATCAAATTGCGCAATTGCTTCTATCAATTTTAAAAAATTCCCATTGTTATGTTCGTACAATTTATTACTGCTACCCCTAAGTGCTAAATTTTGCCCTGCTAAAAATTGGATTGCATATATAATTCTTTCAATCACTGATCTCCACCTCCTTTTTTCTAATTTTATCACATTTTCATTGAAGGCATCAACCGTTTTTTCATTTTTTATTGATTTATTTAGATCAACCCAAGATTTAAAACTCTTAAAATGAGCTTTACTCTTTTCGTGTCTTTCTAGAGATCTCGATAAATGTTTCCAATCGCTGTAACCATTTTCGTCACTAAAGGCGTTGTCATTATTTATAAAAATTTTACAACAGAAACAATAAACAGAATTTTTTGACTTAGAATACACCAACCAACTTCTATGAATTTTTTCCCCGTTACTTAATTTTTTATCAAAATATGTGGTTGAAAATGATCTTTTATTATTATCTAGTGGGAAATTAAAATTTTGAATTTGTATTGCCCCAGTTTCAACTAACGTCATTCGAATTGGGTCTGTTAATATTTTGGGCCACAAACCTGGATCATGAAAATTTGCTTTTGAATTACTTTCACTTTCACTTGCACTAAGAGTACTACATTGCGTATTTTCGGCTGCAGATGAAGAAAACTGTTTAGATTGACTGCGGTCTTCGTCCACATCATTTTCATCATCACTGACTTTTCGAATTTTCGACAATTTTTCTGCAGTTCCTGTCGACGTTATATTTGTAGTTGATGTTGATGGTATTGATTCAAAAAAATTTTCAATCCTTATGGTTGTTTTTTTTATGGTTTCTTCTTTTTCTAATTTTCGTTTTCTATATGCAGCCCCCGATAGTTTTTTTCTTCTATCAGACATCTAATAGGATTTAAAAAGTAACATACGCATACTTAATTAAAATGAATACTATATAGATTTGAAATAATATATTTACCTTTCAAGGAAGAAATTTAATGTAAGTAATTATTTTATTCTGTAGAAGTTTTGTTTTAAAATGGACTTCGATTTTGGAAAATTAATACTAGGAAACGTGTGTCTTCTAAAAGATGTTGCAGCTTTCAACTCTTACGTTTGCATACTGAAAATCTTAGTGGGTGGATTTATGCCAAGTGCCGTTTCGAGACTCATGGCCATAAAGGCGGCAAGTTGCAAATAATGTACCTACATTTCATGTTGTTTACCAAAAACACATGTTTTCATTTTCTACATAACGAACAGTAAAATGTCGGCGCCTTCATCTATTATGCACCGAAAAATGAACAAAAGCTGCTGGACTTTTCCTAGGACTGCTAAAAGGGTGTCCGTGTAATAAAATAAGATACCGCCGGCTTGCAATATTTCAACCTCCCGATTGTTATGACTAATACTGGTAATATAATTCTATTACCTATTATAAAAATTTCTTTTGTGCCCAACACGTACAAATTGGGAAGGTTCTCCGACCCTACATTATTAAACTACTCTTTATTTAATGTTACTGTATTTAAAAATTAAACTTTTTACTTAATAAATATGTGTTAATATTTTTCTAAATATAATCCCGGGAGTTGTGCCGCCCCCTGAACCCTGCCGCCCGGGTGCTGTGCACCCCTGCCACCCCCGCTTGGCGCGGCCCTGAGCATATACATCACAGTTTAAATGTCATATTTATATTTACTGTTGAAACGTAACAAGTAGAATGTACAGTTTATCTTACATGAGGTTTGTTATATAGCAGTAACTCCGAAGAAGTAAAAAGAACGTTTTAAAATAAGATGTGCTTCCACCCACATCTATGCGCTGCTGTTACAATGTTACAAAAGAAACATCTTGTGTGCAATCTGTTTGAGAGGTTTTGCGATGTCTGTTCGACATTACTGGTTTACTGGGATTTATTTAGTAATAAAAGTTAAAATTTTTAAGAAACAAAGACTTCTTATTAAAAAAACCAGGTGATTCCATAATTTTTTTGCGGAGTGTACTAAAATTAAATTAAATACAGGTGTGCAAACGTAGAAATGGTAAATACCAACCTTCCATGGTTTCAGTTTGAAGAAACTCCATATTTTCAATATCGAACATAATATTGTGTTCCTCAACGCTTTCTTCGGGAGCAGCAAATAGCTGTTGCATTAATGGTGAACCACCTGAAGCACGTGTGGGTGAAATCCCCAGTCCTGAGCATCCAGCAGTTATTTTTGTAATCTTCAATTGTTTTTAGAAATTTGAGTACATGGTACGATTGTACGTTCAAAATTACATAAAAAGTGTACTCTTATTAAAAGTTGATAAACCGAACCGTTTTCGAGATAACTCAATTTTTACGAAAAATCCAGTTGCCATGAAAATTCGGAAAATTCGTACTTTATGGATTAAATTCGCTGCATAGATTCAGGACATCAAGGCAATAAATAAAAGTTCTCGGCGCGCCGAGGTACGCCTGAGCGCCCGACGCTAGCAGCTCCCTGGTTGATCCTGCCAGTAGTCATATCCTTGTCTCAAAGATTAAGCCATGCATGTCTCAGTACAAGCCGAATTAAGGTGAAACCGCGAAAGCTCATTAAATCAGTTATGGTTCCTTAGATCGTACCCACAGTTACTTGGATAACTGTGGTAATTCTAGAGCTAATACATGCAAACAGAGCTCCGACCGGAGACGGAAGGAGCGTGTAAACTTTGTAGTTTCCTTTGGGAGGTAATAACGTAGGTAAACATTATTTTTGGATAATGTTTTTAGAAAACCTTAAAAAAGACGAAGAGACAGTTTTTTTTTAAGAAACTGGAAATAATAAAAATGAATATAACCGTGACAATACAGGGTGTTTCGTGACGAGCCCTCCATATTCAAATAATGTATTTAGGGGACCCCAACAAACAAAAAAAGTCTAGTAAACATATGGTCAAATTTCAAACGTTACTGAGATTTGTTCAAAATTGTTTTTACTTCAGTGGCCACCAAGATCACCGGACCTAACCCCCCTTGATTATTGCCTTTGGGGTGGCTGAAATCGTTAATTTATAAAACAAAAGTAAACACGAGAGAGGCACTAGTCGATCGAATAACCAATTGCGCAGCACTCATCAAAGAAAATCACCGTGCACTTAAACGAAGTACACGTGCAATTAACAATCGAGCTGACTTATGTGTCCAGATGAATTTATTATAATATATTTTTCAGAACTTAATTAATTATTAGTTTTTATGTTTAATTTAATTATTTAGTTTGTGTTTTATGTTGTGAAATACATGTTTTTTTTACTCTAAATGCATTACATTTAATTCAATTGATTAAAAAATTTTTGAACAATATCTCAGTAACGGGTGTGACATTTGACCATATGTCGACTAGACTTTTTTTGTCCCATAAACACGTTATTTGAATACGGAGGATTCCTCACGCAACACCCTGTATAAGGTAAATACAAAAGGCAAGGTTGTGTTTTCAAAACAACTATAAATATGCAGAATGCCAATTATTTACGCACAAAATCACCAAATATTTCTAGTTAGATATTAGAAATTATTCCCTTGCGTTAAAGTCTCCTGCGATTACTACATTGTTCTTTTGCCGTTTGATGTTCTTCTCCAACCCAAGAAGGTATGTTGTGAATTCGTTTGCCGTTTTATTTGGTGGCCAGTAGCAGGAATATATTATTACTTCTTTTAGTTCCACAGACACGTAACTTTCTTTCGTTTGATTGCTGCCGAGGACATCTATATCCTTATTAATCACTCTGATTGCTGCATTTTGTTCCCTGTCTCCGAACCACGGACGGTTTAGAACCATCCTTTTATTTGGTTCTTCCACCACGCATAAATCTACCCCCTTTTCTAAGGCTCGCTGCTGTAGGAGGTCCATAGCAACTCTTCCCCTTCCTACTTTAACTTGCAGCACCTTCATGTGAGGACGCTGCAGGAAGTCCCTTCTTTCTTCTCCTAAATTCTTCTACTGTCCTCCTGTAAGACGGACATATCATTTCGTCTGCTCTGTGTCCGTCCTTGTGGCATTTATAGCATCTTGTATTGTTTTCGCAGTTCTTTAGTGTGTGTCCCGTTTCGCCGTATTTGTAGCATATCTGCTCTTTTTTCTCTTCTCTGCATTCTCTTGCGTCGTGCCCGAAGTCGAAGCAGTTATAGCACCTGTTTGGAGTGAGGAATTCTTTGGTTCTGCACCTAGTCCATCCAAATTGTAATCTGCCTTGGTTGATTATCTCCTGTGCTTCTTTTATGGGCATTGTTACTACTGCGTACTTTAGGTTTTGTCTGTTAGCCTTTGATGACATCTTAATTGTGTAGTTTTCTCTGTTCATGTCTGCTTCTTCCTTTCCCTTTACCACGCTAGCTATTGCATTCCGTACCTCTTCTTCCTCCGTTGATTCATCCATATCTAGGATGAGGAACGATTTCTTTCCTGTCCATCTCTCCGCCTTTGTATTCCTTCCAATATCATTCTCTACCATTCTGATGAAGGTTTTTTGATCCTCTTCTTTACCTCTTATCTTTAGTTTCACGTGACCTTCTCTGGTTTTTTCGATCTTCTTTACTTTGATTCCCACTTTATCGAGGTCTATTTTGTTCTTCATTTCCTTTACCATGTCCGCATAGGTTGTTCCATGTTCTGCTTTTACAATTATTGTATCGTCTCTCTTATATCTTCGTCTGGCTCTCTGTGTTTGCCAGTCCTGCCCTTCTACGTTATTTTTTGTCTCTTATTCTGCTTTGCATATACCTTAGCCTTGACTTCGTCCTTGAACGCATACTCCATTATCTTCCTTGTCTCTTCCTCTTTTCCATTTATACTGATGGCACTTGTAGCTGTGTTCCGCTTCTTTTGGCATATCTCCGCTTTGATTTTTTCCAGTTTGTCATGTATTATCTTTATGTACTCATCCTGTGGCATTTCCTTTTCTACTCCTATTATGTAGTATTATTTTCCTGGTGTTCTGGTCCTCTCTTCCGTGCTCTTCTGTAATTATGGCATGTCTATTTTCTATGCCTATGAGCTCGCCCGTCCCAATTTTACTGTCTCTTATTAATGCCTTTACTTGCGGGTTTGCATCCACTATCTTTTTCATGGCATCAGACTCTAGAATTGTCCTGGTCCTGGCCTGCAACTGAAAGACGACGCGCGAGTCATAAAGAGGGTCACGAGCAAGATTAATAAAGTGTGTTAGGTTGTCTCTTCAGCTGTCGGCCAATAGGATTCCTTCACGTCATTTGACATCATTGGAAGGCTCGCTCCATCTCTGTCTTACACATTACTTTTACGAGTCGTCTTTGTCTTACGCATAGCGCTAAACGCCCAATACTACTACTACTATTTTAAATTATCGAATAAAAATGATAATTGGCTTTGAATTTAGGTTATTATACAAAATTATTAATTAAAACATACTATCTTTTGGTAAATAATCAATAAAACTACTTCGAATTGATGATGAAAGGTGTTTTACTATTTATAATACTCCGTTATTATATGATTAATATTTAATGTTAAAATTTAAAATAAGTATTATACTTTGAAAAGAAAAATAATTGGTATAGAACATTTTATACTTTATACAAAACACACACACTTAATTGTATAATAACTTAACTACTAACTAACTAATAAACTTAACTATAAAGTGTAATGAAAAAAAGTAATGTTATTACGATGTAACTTTCTTCATTTTCTTGGTTTTTTTTCTATTGCCATCTTCTGCTATCTTTCGTTTAAGGTCAGGTTTTAGTGATTTCTCACCTTTCTTTGTGTTCAAATACTTAATTCTGATAAACGTTCTCTGTTCTATGAATGTTTTGACAAGATCCGGGTGTATGTAATTATATTCTTTCAATGCAATTTCAATTAATTTCTTGGTTACATTTCTTCCTTTTTTTGAAAGGTTTGCCTTGATGAAACTTGATGAACAAATTATCTAACAACTCTGCTTGACAGTATCATTCCTCAGAAGGATCCGTTAAGCCACCAAAAGACAAGTGCCTTATCCAAGTTGGAAAAGAACCTTCATTTACCATCTTAGTTTTATAAGTGTAATCTCCTAAATTTGGATATTTATTGGCATATTTTCTAGCAATCCAACCGGCAAGATATCTGAATCCATCTTTCCCACTTTCTGTTTTCTTCATTATAGTTGAAGTAGATGGCTCGTTGTTTGTTTCAATCATTGTAGTCAATTCAAATTGTTCATTTGGATTTACGATATCGTTTTCTTGACTGTTTTCTAAGATGGGGACATTTATATCCTTAAAAACTTTCGCTATCATGTATTCATCCGCATTATTTTGATCTTGTGTGTTTAGATTATTTTGTACTATTCCAGGATTTTTACCTAACATTATGATTCTAATTCGATATATAGCATTTAAAGGTGAAGGGTGATCATGAAGCCCACCGCGAGTTCGGACTTGGGAAAAACAATTTTCTAGTGCATCCTGATTTAAACGATGCGTAAGTATATAAGATGCATTATATCCGTCTTTCATGTCAAGAAAAAGTTGTTTCAAAGATGAGATAGATATTAAAATACCCTTTTGGAATATCTGTAAGCTAAGTTTTGTACTGCATCTCATTGTTTTTATTGTTTCGTACATTTCATCCAAAATTTTGTTTTGTATTTCTAAACGTAACCCATAAGGTATTTTTGTTACCACAGAACTATGCGTACTGTATGTATTCATAACGTCAAACCAATTATTAACCAGCTCTATAAATTTACCAGTGTCTTTGGCCAGGGTTTTGTTGTTCCCAGGTTGATAGTGTTGCAGTGCTATGGCCGTTGTATGTGACAGAAGTTGTGCCGCTAAAGCTACATTTTGTCTTTGAGCGCGTTGACATTAATAATGGTTTTTATTCAGTCTATGGCAAGAACTCACTTCGGTATCCGTCTGATATATAGGACTTTTTAGTGGTTCTACATTTATTTTTATATTATTTTGCAAAATAAAACCTGTGTCTAGCAACCAGTTACAAATAAGTTTTAGGAGATGCGGTGTAGCTGCAAAAAAGTAAACATTCTGGTTGGTAGGGGAGAGTTGCCAAAATCGTACTACTTAAGGAATTTTAATGTTTTACAAAGGCGGTTGTAAAGATTTCTATAATTCTAGTAGTGCATTACCTGCCTTGGTTCTTCACTGAGCTTACAAAATTTTTGTGTGGTTATACCAACTTACCTTCGCGGTAAAATTTAAATTATTTAAACTTCTGCAATCGGTACGATTTTGGATACCAGGTTCCTAAATCGTACTCGTAAGGTTCCAAAATGGTATTTACGATATAAGCATTAACATACAGGTACCTTTGAAAAAGCGAATAATAAATCAACTCAACATTATTTATTTAAACTTTATAAAAATTTATATAACAGAAACTGATACATTAATTTGGTAGCAACAATATTAGCATTTTGAACAAATATAAGATAATTTCTTCCCAGAACCAGAACAAGACTCAGTACGATTTACGAAACCAAGCGGTGGTACGATTTAAGCAACATCCATTTATATTTTAAAATATCTAAACTAACCTTACAAACCGTCGAAAGTTCATGTTTTTTACATTTAAATGTTTAACTGAATACTGTTGCTTATTGAAAAGTGACCAACATTTAAGAAACGGTAGCTCAAATTACTGTTATTATTGCAAAACCATTTACTTAAAATTACATGCAAACCTACCTGTATTATTAATGTTGCTCTATTACGCGTTCACCAAAGTGTAGCCATGCGATTTTTGTACTACATCACGTGTACGCCTTATAGTTCCTTTTGAACTCAACAGAGAGCAACTATTTGCCCTTTTTCATTAAAAACTAGGTAGGGTACGATTTAGGTGACCGGTACTGTATAGGCAACTCTCCCCTATTAGGGTGAGGAAAATACGGCTTTTCTATGGTGATGGAAAGCTGTTTCCACATTCCAACATTTCCTCCACCACAATCGGATACACAAGCAACCACATTGTACGATATTTGATGCAATTTTGAAATCACATTATGTAAGATGTCTTTGATAATTTTTTGAACGAATGCAATGTACACTGGTTGCTTCCATTTTGCAAAAAGTCCTATAACCATCACTACCTGCATCTGTGAATGTGGCCCTACAACTTCGTCGTCGATTTTGTCATATTCGTATAATGAGCTAACTTTCATTTCGACATATTCTATTACACAGACTTTTTCAAAATCAGTCGTAGCCTGTCCGGTATGCAATTTTTCATTAGCCAATTCTGATTTTGTTTTTGCTAATTCTTTTTCCACGGACTTAATTTTAATTTAAATTCTGATATCAATATTGCATTCCCTTCTAACTGTTTTGTTCTGCAAGAAGATTGTATTTTTCTAAAAGAGAATCATATTCGGTAGAAGGAATAATTTCGCTTTTCGATGAAGGAATAGCAGCGTTTTCCATCGTTACTTCTTCAACATTTAAGACTATAACAATACCAAAAAATGTCTCTCTTCTCTGCACGCAGATTTCGATCATTTATATCATTGGGGGGGTCGTTTTGCTCACAATTGTATGAATAAAGTGATGGGACGTCTGTAGATAAATAATAAGTTGTCGATAATCGAAACATTTTAAGTTTGACATATTTCTACACATGTTCAACCTTGACTGACAACCAGCTGATAACATTTGTACCTAAACCATTCTTTTAATATTACGCCACAAATAGGTAATCTAAAAGTTGTAAAACTGATAATTAAAACAATAAAAAATTTAACAGCCGGATTCATCAACGAGGCGTAAGTCGTTAGTCCGACTACTGAGACTTGCGCCCGTGTAAACCGGTTCATATGAATAGGTTTACACGGGCGCAAGTCTCAGTAGTCGGACTGTAAGGGTTTTTGAGGGTTGTTGAAAAATTTGAAAAAAATTATTTTGAAATGAGAATTTAATTTCCTTTAATTTAATGTATCTCAAACTAGTGCCTATTGAAAATCTTTAGTAAGGGTGAAGGATGTAAAAAGGGTTACTTTATTAAAACTAACAAAACCGTAGTTTTTGTTCCCCCTTAGTGTTTAACAGATTCCCCAAATTTTGTGTTGATTGTATTTTTAGTAGCTGAGATAATAGACATCGATACTTTTCAAATTGACACCTTGTATATAAGACGAATAGGTCTTGATAACTTCGGCAACAGCTTATTTGGACAAAAGGGTGGTGTTTCAAAATTATATGTTAAGGGACCTGATCTTGAGATAAGCCGAAAAAATTCGCTGAATAAATTCACAAAAAATCCATAAAATGTACTATTGCTCTGGCAAGCAGTTCATTTCTTTTTGCTCTATGCCGTAAATCGTACTGCTCCTTCTGTTATATAATAAATTTAATACCTTTTTGATATATCAATGGATTAGTTTTAGTTTCGCATATTGCAAGTGTTAAACGGATAAAACAGTCGCGGAAAAAACAGTCACCGAATAAAAAACCACGGGAATATAAACAGTCACGGAAGAAAGCCAAACGTAAAATTTTAAATAGTTTTTACGTTATGGGAACAATGTTCCTTGTTCGGAAATAGCAAATGCAACGTGTTTAAGAAAGCTTTTAAGGTTAACGAATCATACAGAGTTTGTTTCAATAATCTTGCAGCAGGATCAGCTTCGTTAATTTGGATATTTGAGTAAAGTAAAGATTTTAGATTTTGAATTTTTAATAGAAATTCTTGGGGTGAATCGTGCGATTGTTTAATTAGCATGAGATCTCTCAATAGAGGTTCTTCTGATCTTTGATCTACAAAGGAATTTTGTAAGATAGTTTTTAAGTTTTGCCAAGTGTTGATTTCTCTGCCTGCTATTACGAGTGAAGCTCGATTTGTGCATTTACTCCTAAGTGAAGTTAATATTAGCTGATTCAAAAACGGATTTTGATCGTTTACAATGAATTGATTTATTAATAGTTCAGCTGATCGTATGAATTCGGAAAGTTTATGTGTTTGACCATCAAATTCGGGAATTACCTTTAAATGTTCTAAATGACAATTCAATTCACATTCCGTCCTCCAATCAGAGACGTGTATTCTCACGAATTCAACCAATCAAAACAAAATTACACTGCTGGAAATTATCACTCGTGATAATTGCCGGCAATTATCACTAGTGAAATTTCCGCTTGCAAATATGTTTCTTTTTTCGTACACTTTATTTACTACAACTACAATTATTATAAACAATTTTTGAAGTTGAAGGAACTTGTTTTATCTCTGGCGGCTTAGTCACTTTTGGGAGTATTTCTTCTGAAGACATCTCTGATTCATCGTTTGGTCTGAAACATTTTACTAACTGAAAATGATGTTCTTGGTCAAGCTGCAAATACGGTTTGATAGATGCTCCAGAACTGTGTCCTGTTATTTTAATAAGTTCCTGCTCTCCTACGCCAGATTTTGGTAGCATAGTTACAGCTGTTGAACGCGCAGAATGATTAGTAATTTTTTTTGTTGTGGTATCAAATCCGCTTTTTGAGCACTCAGTTGTAACCATTTGCTTAACATATTTAATCCCACTGGGGAGTTTTTAAACCATGCTCCATTGTTGCTTCTATTCCATCCTTGGTTAACTGTGAGAAATAGTCGGTCTGCCTTGATGTGTTCAATTCTTTTTGATATCATTTTCTTAAATAATCTGAAATCATAATTAATTGTACTTGATATTATAAAAACCAGCTAACGAATAATTACCTTACAGGACACAATTCTGGCAATCCTAAATTCGGAACTAACCATTTACTGTCGTTCAATGAGTGACTGCCTCCTTGATGGGTCTTAGAAAATATTGGATTATATTCCATTCGTCCGGTAGGTTTACTGCTATTATCGAGTTCTTCTCTCTGTAATAATTCTATTAAATTGTGAAAGTAGTGCATTAATAGTATATTTAAAAAGCAAGTTTCATAAGGCAAGTTTTTATCGGAAGAGTTCAAGAACGATTGCGATAAAAAGCCTTATGAAACGTGTATTTTATAATTTCAAATTTATATTACTAGTTCTTGGAGCAAACAGAATTTTTTTAAAATTGAAATACAGTGAGCACCAAACATATGGAACATACCAAATAAAACCGAAATGAATGTTTTTTTCTAAAAATCCCGAAACACGTCGATTTTCTTTTTTAAAAATACACATTGGAATGTCAATATCATAATAATGAAAATTTTTAATCTTTTGGCGAAACTTTATTGATAAGCCGTTGTGATCTGCGTGGCACTTGTGTCATTGGTGTAGTTTCTGCAGTTTCAATAGAAGCTTCTAACTCGCTCAGTTGAACAGGTTGTTGAGATGGTTTGTATTTGTTTTCAGAATGACAATTATTAATAATTCGTATGCAACACGAACGCTCGTCGTTTTTACAATGAGGTTTGAACCATTTGAAACAGAGAAACAGAGGATTACATTTACATAAACATTGACATAAACATAATAAAAAAGTAATTATAAGTAATACACTAAGAAAACTATACCAAGGATAGTGTTTCTTAACATGCTTTCGAAGTAAGAGTACGTCCAGATCAGACGATATTTTGTGTAACATATTTTTGTTTAATTGCAAGTCTGACAAATGGACATATGTAAACTGGGCCACGACTACCTGTCCTGCATAATGCGGTTGTTAATCCTACATGTATTTTGGGCCACCAGCCATATGTAATCTGGGCCACGCAGATTCGAATGTCGTTAGCTAGGAATATCTTAACGTGAGTATCTTAAAGTAAATTACCTGTAAAGTAAGGCTCAGAGAAACAACATGAGTTCAAGAAACATAAGTATATATTTAAACAGGTCAAATGTACATGAAATAGTTTAGAACAATAAAAAGTTGAATGAAATTAAGTGTATAATACGTACTATAATATAAATATATTTACATAGATATTAACTTTATTTTTGTTTTATACAATTCCAACAAGTGTTGTACACACTTTTGTCCCTCTTTTACACATTTGTTATTAATTACACGTGAAACCTGCAAGCTTCTTAACTTTATAACAGTTTCAGCTTGAAATGTTGTTAAAACATTTAGAAATATAAACAAGGACGGATGACTGCTATAAAAAATTGCATTGTATCGTGAGTGCAAGGATTCAGATGCATTTGTAGTATTTTGTAAGCTAGCCGTATTGTCGGCTCAAATTTTAGGAGGAAATGTAGAATCATCACCTGTATAATATTTTCGCTCCTTTAATGCCGATTTTCCATGCCGGCTATCCAGGGTGTTCTTTGCGGTAATCTCTTAGAAAGTTTAAAAACGGATTTTGCGTCGTTTTAGCTGGACACCTGTTTTTCTTTTTGTCTGAAGACGAACGGGGACCCATTTTTTTAAATAATTATAGAAATTTAATAATACTATAATTTAGACTAATAATGTAATCAGCATACTGTGTGACACGTGGATCCTCGGGTTTATCAGCCATAAAATCGAATACAAAAAATCGTGAATCATCAACTTCGGTTGGGTCTAAAAAAACTAAACCGAATGTATGAGACAACCATTTTGCAATTTCGGACTTATTTGATTTGTATTCGGCGGCTAAACCAACTTGCTGAATTTTTCGCCACCGCGATTGTGTGAGGTGAAAACGACAGCCCACAATCTCGACGTTTGACCAAACCTGAGAAATAGCAGTATGAATAGCCGATTCAAAATCGGCGACAACAAAGTTTGGATTAGGTATCAAGTGCATATCGCTACATCTTTTTACAATACTGTTAAATGCAATTTGATAGGTAGACGTTTTCTTATCCGGAAGCAGGGAATTGTGACTAACTGCGTAAATAATGTACCATCTACGTAAATTCTGTCCATTTTACATAGAGCTTCTAAATTAATTGTGCAAGAAAAAACTACAATTCCACTTTCAAAATCATTAATCAACAGAAACGGTTCATTAGTAGATGTTGTCACCTGCATAGAATTCAAAATCAGTTGCAATTTTTTTCTTGTTTTAGTGTTCTAACACCAACACTTATTTGCCGTGCTTACTTTTTGGAGACTCCATGGTTACGATAATAAAATCAACCAAAAACTAATGGCCGTTTTCACCAACGTTTCCTAAACCAGTACCTACGCAGGTATTACCTAGAGATAGGTAATTCCTAAACAGATGCGTAAACTTTATCCGTTTTCACCAGCCAAACCGTTGCTTATGTAGGAATTTCTTACAGAGGTAACCGATATTATATCGCAACGTCGCAAATGACAGTAGTTCGTACATGATTTAGATAGTTTTCTCGACCTTGACAGATTGTGAGTACGACAGGTGGATGCACACCATACCATCACTGGTATATGGGAAGCTTTAATATCATGAAAATTTTCTAAATTGAGAAAATGTCTGTCTGTGGGTGGTGTGTGTGTATGTGACGCCTCTAACGCAAAAACTAGTGAACCGATTTTGATGAAATGAAGGGTTATATCGAAAATCCATCGACAAAATAAGTTTTTCAAAAAAATCTGAAATCGAAAGCGGAAGTTAGACATGTTTGTTTGGTAGCATTTTTTTCAGAAGCAGAATTTCGAACATCTGAGTAGCAAATATGAAAGAAGACCATAATTCAAGAGAGATATATTTTTACCGGACTCTCTAACTTCATAATGTCGGTCGATATGAATTTTTCAAAATTTTGACCACCACGGTGATTTCCTCGTCTGATGTACATGCGTCGTATCTATCTAAATTTTCAATGAAACGCCCTGCACGCATGTTGAAAAAAAAACTAAAGAAAACTTAAAACATGTTATAAATAAATTCTTTATAGGTGGCAGCTTTCAAAACTCTCTAACAAAAACGCATGAACAGAAACGTCAAACAAGATAGGCAATGCCTACCGATATGAGACAACGTCAAATGGGTTCCTAAAGTTACACACTGCTTATCTTATTTACGAACTCGATTGTGCTTCCTGAAAACCAAATTGCAGTTAAGCAGTGCGTAACCCTTAATATAAGCAATTCTTATGTAGGCACCAGTTTAGGAAGCGTTGGTGAAAACGGCCATAAGTCTCATAAATTTCGCCCTGATAGAGGTAACCTTTGGGGGCGGTATAATTGCTAAAGTCTACCAATGGAAACTTGCAGAAGTAAACGTTAGTAGGTATCTTTTATCATTAAGTAACTTAAGAATCATTATGCATAATTGTTATCAGTATTCAGTAACTTAACAATAACTTTAATACGTAATACCATTTTTCTAAACTAGTGATGGCCCAAATTACATACTTAGGAGAAAGCGCATTATAGACTAGTGGCCCAATTTACCAACCCCCCCGGATTCTATGAATATAACAAAAAGTATTTTAAGAAGTTGATGGAACTTTCAAAGAAAATAGGCCTATCTATACGGTTCATTTTACACCTACACAAATACCTACATTAATTTACGTGATTATACGTTTTGGTGTTATAATTTTTTTTATACTATTTGTTTTTAACTATACAGGGTGTCTCAAATGGATTAGGATAGTATGGGTATCTTGGTTATTATTGAAGATAGAGATTCGGTTAAATGGGCAATGTTTTGCAGTTTCTCATACTGATTCATATCCCGATTAGAAAAGTTACAAATTTTCAGTCGTTCAGTTGTTATCTTGAAAAAACTGAAAAATGCGTATTTTTAAAAAGTGGAATATTTCCGTAATTTTAATATTTATTGAGAAAAGTTTCAAATAAAAGTTACTAGGTTCGATTAGCACGATTTAAAAACGTCATTCAATTTTTTTTCAAAATGGCGGTTTTCAAGATATTGATAGCAACTTTCTTATTTTAAATGGGCGCCATTTTGTTTTTTTTACAGAAATGGATTGCATTTTTTTTTCTGATTTCAACGATGCTTGTGCGGGAGGGAGGAAGGGGCTATTATTATTAGTTACTGATTCATATCCCGATTAGAAAAGTTGCAAATTTTCAGTCGTTCAGTTGTTATCTTGAAAAAACTGAAAAATGCGTATTTTTAAAAAGTGGAATATTTCCGTAATTTTAATATTTATGGAGAAAAGTTTCAAATAAAAGTTACTAGGTTCGATTAGCACGATTTAAAAACGTCATTCAATTTTTTTTCAAAATGGCGGTTTTCAAGATATTGATAGCAACTTTCTTATTTTAAATGGGCGCCATTTTGTTTTTTTTACAGAAATGGATTGCATTTTTTTTTCTGATTTCAACGATGCTTGTGCGGGAGGGAGGAAGGGGCTATTATTATTAAGCGGGCCCGCTTGCGTCTGCAGCCGACTTAGAGATGGAATAGCACAACTCTCATATTCATGTTACAGCCAAGGAAAACTGCAGAAAACCTTGGCCAGAAGTTGCCGGCACCGGGAATCGAAACCCGGCCCGCTGAGTAGGAGCCTAGCATGCTAGTCGCTACACTACCGGGGCTATGTTTAAATAAAGTTTTACACTGAATTTACTTATGTTTTAATTTGCAGTCGAGTTAGCCATGAAAACAAAAGACATGAAACAAAATTTATTGAAAATTATTGGTAAAGCATGTTGCACCTGAACTACAAATATCATAAATCTTAAAAAATTTCACCACAAATGTTCAAAATGGTGACCATTATTAGCCAGACATAATTGGCACCTTTTTAATACAGAAGCAGTTACTTTGCGCAATGTGTTTCGATTAATACCATTAAATGCTTCCAAAACCTCTTAATAAATAATAAATTAATTAAAATTAATAAATAATAAATAATAAATTTTGTTTCATGTCTTTTGTTTTCATGGCTAACTCGACTGCAAATTAAAACATCAGTAAATTCAGTGTAAAACTTTATTTAAACATAGGTTGTTATACATCGTTGAAATCAGAAAGAAAATGCAATCCATTTCTGTAAAAAAACAAAATGGCGCCCATTTAAAATAAGAAAGTTGCTATCAATATCTTGAAAACCGCCATTTTGAAAAAAAATTGAATGACGTTTTTAAATCGTGCTAATCGAACCTAGTAACTTTTATTTGAAACTTTTCTCAATAAATATTAAAATTACGGAAATATTCCACTTTTTAAAAATACGCATTTTTCAGTTTTTTCAAGATAACAACTGAACGACTGAAAATTTGTAACTTTTCTAATCGGGATATGAATCAGTATGAGAAACTGCAAAACATTGCCCATTTAACCGAATCTCTATCTTCAATAATAACCATACTATCCTAATCCATTTGAGACACCCTGTATACCAACAAGAAAAGACAATAAAATTGTTTACTTACCATGTTTCTTGCCAAAACTCACTAATACTAACACAAAAAGAAGGAACAAACATAAAAAATAATAACAAAAATAAAAATCTATTGTTATTCCAGTTAAAATCGATATTTTATTTGATATTTATATTTCTATAATTATGGATTTTAACAAAGTAAAGCTTGAAAATGTCAATAAAATAATACACATAAATTAGCAGCATATCAGCAATCAATTTTAACAGAGAAATTTCAATTATTAAACAGATTGCATATAGCAATGGTTACAACACTACACTTATTGACACGTTAATTAAAAAGATATAAATTTGGAAATAGCGATGTAATACTTTCAGAAATTAAATATATACAGGTTCGTACATTTCTGATTCATTACCTTTTAAAACTTTGAGAGCCACTATTTCATCAAGTAATTCATTCCCATTAATATCTTTCTCCCCCCTATCTGTGTCCGAAAGTTTAATATCCAGGTCTGAGTAACATTTTTGTAATTCTTCATCAGAAAAGGAGTGAACATTGTATAACAAGTGAAATGCGTTGTTGTGAATTTTTAAAATTTTTATAATTGTACTAAAATTTAAAAATAAACGCCTACCAGTAAAACTTATCTTCACTGTAGACTTTAAGTAACACAACACTGTGGTACACTGTTTTTTCCTCCAGAAATATCTGTGGTGGCTACCTGGCGATTAGACGACTTCTCTTTATGTTGAAAAGAGTGAGGTATGTTCTACCCTAGTGCTATCCTTTTCTATCAGCGCTCCCAACGTAAGGGAATCATTTCTAGTAACTAACTAGAAATATTTGGTGATTTTGTGAGTAAATTGGCATTCTGCATATTTATACTTGTTTTGAAAACATAGGTAACCTCGGTAACCATTCCATTTTCAAAAGTTCAGATCTATACAGGAATAAGAAAATCGCAGTTCCTTTGGGAAGTAATAACCGTGGTGAACCGTGATTTAGGAACACTAGTTCCATTTACCTTTTTGTTTAGAATCGCTAGATCCTTCCCTTGGCGAGATAATATGTGGGAATGTCTATTTTCAAAAGTTTAGATCTATACAGGGTTAAGAACAGCTCAGCTCCTTTGGCAGGCAATAACGTAGGTAAACATTATTTTTGGATAATGTTTTTAGATAACCTTGAAAAAGACGAAGAGACAAGTTTTTTTTTAAGAAAATGGAAATAATAATAATAAAAATGAATATAACAGTGACAATACAGGTGTTTTGTGAGGAGCCCTCCATATTCAAATAATGTATTTAGGGGACCCCAAAGTCTAGTAAACATATGGTCAAATGTCAAACGTTACTGTGATTTGTTCAGAATTGTTTTTACTTCAGTGGCCACCAAGATCACCGGACCTAACCCCCCTTGATTATTGCCTTTGGGGATGGCTGAAATCGTTAGTTTATAAAACAAAAGTAAACACGAGAGAGGCACTAGTCGATGGAATAACCAATTGCGCAGCACTCATCAAAGATAATCACCGTGCACTTAAACGAAGTACACGTGCAATTCACAATCGAGCTGACATGTGTCCAGGTGAATTTATTATAATATATTTTTCAGAACTTAATTTTAGTTTTTATGTTTAATTTAATTTTGTAGTTTGTTATGTTGTGAAATACATGTTTTTTTTTTCTCTAAATACATTACATTTAATTCAATTGATTAAAAAAATTTGAACAATATCTCAGTAACGGGTGGCATTTGACCATATGTCTACTAGACTTTTTTTGTTTGTTGAAGTCCCATAAACACGTTATTTGAATACGGGGGATTCCTCACGCAACACCCTGTATAAGGTAAATACAAAAGGCAAGGTTGTGTTTTCAAAACAACTATAAATATGCAGAATGCCAATTATTTACGCACAAAATCACCAAGTATTTCTAGTTAGTTACTAGAAATTATCCCCTTACGTTGTCAGTGCTGATAGAAAAGGATAGCACTAGGGTAGAACCACAAACCCTACAATAGGTTAGGCCGCATACAAATTTTCGATTTTTTATCTCAAACCGTTTTTAAAATGCAACTGTTTTCAGTTTTTCCTTATGCTGCGGTTTAGGACAAAATTTTTATAGACATTTTCAACTTATTTTTACGTCAGGAAGCGGCTGGTAAATTTATGGTACTAGGTTTAGAGACACCCTGTATATGTAATCGTATTTAAAGATAATATGATATGGAAATGTATTTTAATAAAAGATTATTTACTTTCAAAAAACATGGTGTATTTAATTTATATCTACGATAATATAACATAGGTAATAACTAATAATTAAAAACAAATACTTTATACAAATCAATCTGAAATCAAAAATATAAATTATTACATTATAATTAACAAGAAGTGAATGCTACTTTACAGATAAGTACATTGTTTTAGACCTTACCAATTATCTGGGCCGGAATTACTTTCGGCAATGAATCATTCTGTGAAATCAAAAGGGAATAAATTTATTGTAGTAATAATAATAATAATAATATTTTATTCCTTAATCATTAATAACATGATATCGGAAAAGTACAACATATGGATACAAATAGGTAAAATGTAAGATTATACTATACACTACACTAAACTACACAAAGTACACTCGTATAACATAAATTGCTTAAATTCCTTGTAAAAGATTCATTAATTGCTTAGAATGTTGTTTCAAAAAATTCATTTAAAGAATAAAATGCATAATCTAACAAGCAGTTTTTCAAATTGCGTTTAAAAATTTTTAATGATGAAGTGGCCTTTAGTTCAACAGGTAACTTGTTATAGATTTTTAATCCGGTGTAAAATACTGATTTTTTGAATAATTCATTAGTGGGTTTTTCTAGTGCCAGATTAGTACCTACAATTTCTAGTAGAATAATTATGAATGTCTTTACGTTGATTAATTAATGGTAATTTCTTAAAGATTAGTACCGATGTTTCAAAAATAAACAAATTCGTAAGAGTGAAAATTTTGCTTTTGATAAAAAGAGGCTTACAGGATTGCCTAGGGTTCGCTTTATTAAGAATTCTTATTGCTTTTTTTTGAATTTTGAAAAGATTGTCTAATTCACCGGCATTGGCACTTCCCCAAAATGGTATTCCAAACCTTAAACATGGTTCAAAAACCGCAAAATATACCTGACGGCATATAGATAAATTGACCTCGTTTGACAGGACTTTTAATAGATAACAACTTCTTGCTAGATTTGATCTTAGTATTGCAATGTGTTTGTTCCACTTTAAATTTTTATCAATGATGATACCTAAGAATTTTGTGCTATCTACATATTTTAAACAAGAGGAATTAATTTTAATTTGAATTGCTGTGTCATTTGACTGCAGAGCATCATTTATTTGAAAAGTCATTAGATTTGTTTTTTGTGTATTTAAGAATAGTTTATTTTTGGAAAACCAATTTTTGATATTATCTATGTCCTTAGTTTCAATTTCATTTAAAATGTTTTGGTTTGTATGGGTCCACGAGATGGTTGTGTCATCAGCGAAGAGAGTAAGCTTTCCTGTTGAATATGATTGAATGTCATTAATATACATTAAAAATAAAAAGGGGCCCAGGACGCTCCCCTGAGGTACACCGCAAAGAACATTTTTAAAGTTAGATTGAACAGCCGTTGTAATATTGTTGTTTGTTTGTTTTATTTCAACTAGTTGTTGACGATTACTAAGATAAGACCGAAACCATTTTTGTGAAACACCTCTAAAGCCATATTTTTCAAGTTTATTTAACAATATTTTGTGGTTAACACAATCAAACGCTTTTGATAGATCACAAAAAAGGTTTAGGTTCATATCACCGTTATTAATACAGGTATAGATGTTGGATAAAAAGTTAAATATTGCGTCGTTTATATTTCTATTTTTAATAAAACCGTATTGACAGTTACTTAATATGTTATTTGAATTAGCAAAGGAAAGTATTCTTTTATAAGCAAGACACTCTATTATTTTTGAAAATGAAGATTGAACCGCGATCGGCCTGTAATTTGAAATATCTGTTTCATCACCCCCTTTATACAAAGGACGGATGAGCGACTTCTTTAGACAATCAGGGTAGATGCCTTTACTGAAAGATAAGTTAATTAATTCCGCTAGTTTTTCTAATAAAAGCGAAGGTAAGTTTTGAATAACCGTGGCTGGTATTCCATCATATCCTGCAGATTTTTTGTTTTTTAGGTCACTAATTACCTGTCTTAGTTCGCATACGTCCGTAGGGTGAAAAAAGAAAGTAGGGTAGCTACTATTATTATTACTTGTATCTCCACTGATTATAGGTTCTGCAGGAGTTTGCATTTTTTCTAATAATGATAAAGTTATTGATTGGAAATAATTGTTAAATGAATCTACGATTGAAGCAGGATTTTGAACAAGAACGTTATTTATTTTAAGGTTAATTTGATTTTCTGATTTTTTGCATCTACCGGTAATTGAATTTACTATTTGCCACGTTTGTTTGCCTTTATTGCGGGAGTTTGCGATTTTTTCAGAGTAAAAACGGTATTTTGCCGTGGTAATCAAGGTTCGGAGAATTTTTTTATATTTATCTATATAATGTAATATACAAAGATCAGTTGTAAATTTTCTTATATAGTTCAAGCATCGCTTATTTCTACATGAAATGCGAATTCCTCTAGTGATCCACCCTTTTTTGGGGTTATTTACTTTTATCTTTTTCAAAGGAAATGCTTTATTAATGTTAAAGGAAATACCTTCAAAAAATTTGACGATACCGTCGTCGTTATCAAAATCTATGTTATCCCAATTATAGGACATACAGTTTGCTGTAAATACGGAGAAATTTTTTTTATTAAAGACGCGCCTTATAGTATATTTCTGTTCAATAGTGATATCTTGTTCGTAGGTAAAAGTACTTAAAACCGCCTCATGATCTGCTAGACCTGGCATTACTTTAATATCGACATTTTCAATATTTGTACAAACGTAATCAATGGTAGATGGTGCTGTTGAGTATCTAGTAATTTGATTAACTTGCATTGTTACATTATGCATTTGTAAGAGATCTTTTAACCTTCGGGTTTCGTTGTTATTCAAATTGTAGTCAATATTTAGATCTCCTGTTAAAATGATTTTTGACTTATGTGAAAGTTTAATTAGCAAAGAATCCAAACAATTAAAAAACACTTCCATATCACCTAACTGAGATCGATATATACATATGACAATAGTATCTAAGTCGGCACAATGATGCAAGAGAATTCAAATGACATTTCAACTATAAGATTATTATAATCTAGAAGAGGTTTAAAACGAAGTTTATCACAACAATAAATAAGTGTCCCACCATGAATATGTAAATTTCTACAGAAAAAGGACGCAAAGTTATAATTTTGCATTTCAGGGATCAATTGGTTTTCTAAAACCCAGTGTTCGGTGATACAAATTATATGTGGATAACTTAACTCACTTGCAAAAACATTTAACTCACCAATTTTGTTACTTAGTCCTTGCATATTAATTAAAAGCAGACGTAGTTCTCTTAAGCAGTCGTTGATAGTTGAAAAGAGGAATTTTCACTATTACGCAATGTGTTAACTTTAGAAAGTTGCACAACTTCGTTTTTAAATGCTTCTGTTTCGTCGTCCTTATTTGAAGCGATAATATGTTCCGGTGGAACGTCGATTTCCTTCAGATCTTCATCGCTGATGGGTAGGATAGGGTATAATCTATCGCATTTTTGAGTGCTATAGTAATTAGCATCGCAGTTTTTTACCATTGGTGATATAACAATTAAATTTCCTTGCACATGAAGTATTAGTATTAGTCAATCAAAAAAAGAAGATGTAAGTAAGGCTAGTTTATAGCTAAGTAATCGTCCTCAACCGTACCAATAAATCTATAGACCCGAATTATTATTTGCAGCAACTGAATCGTTCTGTGAGATCAAAAGGCAATAATAAAAATTATTACTTGCATTATTAGTTTTTAAAAATTGATTTAACAAGAAATAAAGGGTTTACCTATACATGCAGGTTCGAAAATGTTTTTTTTACTATTCTATCATTCTAAAGAAAAAGCCATACAAGCTAAGTACAAGTCTGACTTGCTGGGTGATGAATTATCTATAAACGATACTAAAAACACAAGCATAATAATATATCATTAACTCGCCACTTTGGCTATTTCGGAACAGTCAAGGTTGCTGTTGTTAATATCCTAATTAAAAATAAGTGGATAAATTCATATAAGTACTTCCAACTTCTAATAGTATGAAGAAAAAAGTAAAAAGAAAGTCATGCGGCTTTGGAATGTGCATGTTATTATGGTAATATTAGACATTTCCACAAGTTCCTTGTGATGTTTGGTTTTTGATCATATTATGGATAGTAATACGTAATTCTTTAACTTACAAAACGATTATACAACAAGGGAAAAAAGATTAATGGTATGGAATGGTACTCACCAGAAATATTCCATCTTCGTTATCCTATAATACATATTATAATATAGAAAATATCATAAAACATTTGTAATATTAGCATTTTTCTACCAATGTTACTTCCAGGGCAGATTTGAACGCCTATAGGTACGATAAACTATTATTGTTTGTATAACATTGCATAGTTTGTGAGTACGAAATAGGCCACCAAAGTTCTTGGTATATTATTTTCACCCTATTGTTTAATATAATAAAACTATACGTACTATTAAAAGGGTGTCCAAAAGTGGCTTATTCTCCTCAGGCAATTTACCTTTCTTTGACTCGACGTTCTGAAACATCAAAACAACATGAAATCTATAGAAACAAAGTAGGTATCACTTAAAAGACACCTACAATAAATTCAGCAGCAGCATAAGCTATATTGTCGTCTGGGTTAGATTCCATATCCTTACGTACAAATTCTATACTTACATAAGGATATGGAATCCCAGATGACAATAACTTAAAATGTTGTTAAAACAGCGGTGAATATTTAAACTTACCAAAGTATGGTGTGCTAGTTCTTGTTCTTCTTTCAACCTCCGTTTTCGGCGCGCGATAGCCTCCGCTCGGTTTGCACCTATTTTTTGCTGTGCGCTTACAATTGCCGCCATCGACCTGTGGATTGTGTTTCCACACCCCTCGCAGTATTTCTACATATCTAAAAAGGAACAGATAATGAAATTCCAGAAGTCAAAGATTATAAATGATGGCCCTAACACGTTTCTAAATTTAACATTAACTTTCTATTATAATTGAATATAATAATATAATAGGTAAATAAATATTACCTTATTAAAATATCAATTTCAACTGTAAATTATCGAAATTGATATTTTAATTAATATTTATACAGGGTGTGAGCTGTAATTCGATAACGAGCCCTTTTAGGCCACTTGTGTATAAACTGTTTTTTTAGATTTCATGTCCTGCATGTTCTGAAACACCCTGTACCTATATGCATGGATTTCAACAAACTAAAGTTTGAAAACATCATATTATAAACTGTTATTAACTATAGAAATAATAAATATTAAATAAAATATCGATTTTAACGGGAAATAATAAGATTTATTTGCTTTATACGTATTTCGGCATCAATGTGCCATTGTCAAAAGCATATACAGCTTGCCAAGCTTACAAATTTGAAAGGGGGCGTGTCCGGCGCTGATATAGTTTTTCAAAGTACAGTCAAAATAAAATCGTTTAGGCGGCAAATTTAATTAATTGTAAATACTTTTCATTTATTATTATTTCTTCCTTATTATACCTTACAAATGATAGTTCTGGCTTCAGAATGAAATTATCTTCCTTGATTTATCATTCATACCTAACAAACTTTAAACGTCAAAACAATCTGACACACTTAAAATTATTAAAATTTCAAACGTCAATATTGAATTTTTCCATTAAATGTACTTTTGAGTAGGATTGTTTACTATTGGTTACGTATTGTCGCGCTTTGTCTTTCAAAATTTAGTAGACATATTTTCCGGGACATTTGTAAGCTTGGTGGAGCTTTAACATATATCATAATAAATGAATAATGATTTATGTAGCAACTACTTGATTCCATTTAAGACATCTTCTATTCCAAAATTGCCAGTAAAAGAGAATCTAAGAGCTCAATTTGCTCATTCGTTAAAGGTATATTGTTTTTTGTGTGTTTATAAATTTAGAAAGCTTCCAAAATATTTAATTTACTTTTGTTATCAGAAAAGTGTAAAAATGTAATTGTATTATTATGTGTCAGTGTGTGATTTTGTTCTAATAAATGTTTAGCGTAATTTGATTTATGTGTATATGTTTATATTTGTAACAACGGATATGTTCTTTTTGTCTAATGCTGAAATTTCTAATTGTTTCACCTATACTGTAGACTGAATTACAATGTGAACTTAATTTATAAATACCTGGTTTTAGCAAATCATTAATTTTTCTTTAGCATTGAACAGAGTGTATAGACTATCTTTATTTGTTTTAAAAAAATTTCTGAAATATTACCAAAATATGGATTTGAAACGTATTTTAATGATTTATTAGTCATTAATAGAATAAACTTTTTGAATAGCTAATTTATAATTTTTCTTTTTAATTATCGTGTCAATAACTGTAGTGTTATAACCATTGATTTAGATAAAAATAATTTTAATAGAAATTTCGTTTATTAACAAATTGCATACAGCAATGGTTATAACACTACAATTATTGACACGATAATTAAAAGAAAAATTATAAATTAGCTATTCAAAAACTTGATTCTATTAATGACTCTAATAAATCATTAAAATACGTTTCAATTCCATATTTTGGTAATATTTCAGAAAAGATTGCTAAATATAAATAATACAAATAAATATAAAGTCATTTTTAAAACAAATAAAAATATTATATACTCTCTTTTCAATGCTAAAGACAAAATTAATGATTTGCTAAAATCAGGTATTTATAAATTAAAATGTTCACATTGTAATTTAGTCTATAGTATAGGTAAAACAATTAGAAATTTCAGTATTAGACAAAAAGAACATATCCGTTGTTACAAATATAAACATAAATCAAATTGCGCTAAACATTTATTAGAACAAACTCACACATTGACATCTAATAATACAGTTAAATTTTTACACTTTTCTGATAACAATCCAAAATTAAATATTTTGGAAGCTTTCGAAATTTATAAACACACAAAAAACAATATACCTTTAATGAATGAGCAAATGGAGCTCTTAGATTCTCGTTTATTAGCAAATTTGGAATAGAAGATACCGCAAATGGAATCAAGTAGTTGGTATATAAATCATTGTTCATTTATTATGAAATATCTTATATTCTTTTCTTTTTATATACCATACCAAATTATATATAACCTATTTTTTGCTTAATACTAGTAGTAAAATCAATACCGTGTGTCCCTGGGAAGACGGAACATAGGGATCTTACAATGGTAATTTTTTTAAAATGATCCACGAGTGCACAACATTTTTTAGTAAATTCCATCGAACTTTTTTTTATAATACCTTTTAGTAACTATAATAAAGAGATCCTACAAATATAAATGTCAAATCCGTCACGCGCTCATAGTAATAAAATTATAGCTTGTGCTGATGACGGTTTTAAACGTCATGTCATTTTCTCCATAATTGATGAAGTTTGTCTTGATTTACAAATAAAACACCAATTGCAGATAATCATATTTTAATTAAAAATAAAAAAAACAAAGATAATTATTACAATGTACCAAATGTACCAAAAACTTAAAAAATTCAATTATTGAAACAAAATGATTACGTCATGTCTTTGTGAAAATTTACAAAACATTCCCCTATACATAAATATGAATAAACAAAAGTACTATAATTAATGTCTTGTATATATTATATACACACACGGGGGCACACACACACACAAACACACGAAACGAACGGGAAATATATACAGAGTGATGATAAAGCATAAAGTATCGCACAAAAATCATATTCTGGTTATTTAATGTTTTTACGGAAAATCCTGAGACCCGTCGATTTTTGTTTTTAAATCGCCATTTAGACATATAATTTTCAACCCCCCACCCCTCAACCCCTAAGTGATAGCAACCCCAACTTTAAAAATTTAAATAGAAAGATACCCTTTGTGATACCTCTTTTGATAGGTCTTTTTATTCTTAATATAACAAAAAAAAAGTTTTTCAAAATCGGTTGATAAATAACGGAGATAATTAACAAAATGTAATCAAATGAAAATGTCAATGTTCGACAAGAAACGGCTCAAACACGCCGTAAATGGTAGACATTAATAAGGGCACTTCCTGACCTAAAAGTGTGGTTTTGATCGGCCATTATTTCTACTCTGTGCCCTCATAATTTTTTTTAAATATCAACCCCATTTTTTACATTGATTACATTTTGTTAAATATCTCTGTCATTTATCAACCGATTTTGAAAAACATTTTTTTGTTATATTAAGAATAAAAAGACCTATCAAAAGAGGTATCACAAAGGGTATCTTTCTATTTAAATTTTTAAAGTTGGGGTTGCTATCACTTAGGGGTTGAGGGGTGGGGGGTTGAAAATTATATGTCAGAATGGCAATTTAAAAACAAAAATTGACGGGTCTAAGGATTTGTGCCATTATTTCTACGCTGTGACGTCATAATTTTTTTTAAATGTCAACCCCATTTTTTACATTGATTACATTTTGTTACATATCTCCGTTATTTATCAACCGATTTTGAAAAACTTTTTTTGGTTATATTAAGAATAAAATGACCTATCAAAAGAGGTATCACAAAGGGTATCTTTCTATTTAAATTTTTAAGGTTGGGGTTACTAGCAGTTAGGGGTTGAGGGGTGGGGGGTTGAAAATTATATGTCTGAATGGCAATTTAAAAACAAAAATCGACGGGTCTCAGTATTTTCCGCAAAAACATTAAATAACCAGAATATGATTTTTGTGCGAAACTTTATCATCACTCTGTATATATATATATATATACACAAGGCAAAAATAATGTACAATACAGACAAACAAAAACACGCACGATAAAGTCAAAAAAATGAGAACGAGCAAAATAACACGCGAACGACAAAAAACACAGTATCGAAGAAGCAGGATATAGACACACGAAAAGTGGACTATACACTGATAAAAAAAATTCCTGTCTGGATAAGGGGCAATTCTCTTACACCGTAATCCATACGGGAATCTTACACACAAATGTAATCTTACCATAAATATGAATGTTACTCAGTTATATTACCTACATATGCAAAATTTACCATGGAATAGTACTACATAGTAAATTCAATACACATTTGAAAATTCCTGGGCAATGTAAATTTCTCTGGTAAAATTACAAGGTAATATTAACAATAAATTCAAAATTACTATGTGAATTTACCGAAGCATGTATATTTCTCTGGTAAAATTACACGGGAATATTAACAATAGATCCAAAATTACTGGGTGAATTTACGGTAGCATGTAGGTATATTTCTCTCGTAAAATTATAACGTAATATTAACAAATCCTCAATATTACTGTGTAAATTAACGAAGCAGGTACAATTCTCTTGTAAAGTGCAGTTTTAATAATGGTTTTTACGTCATTATTAGTATTAGACTATTAGGTATAAAAACAAAATCAAGATTTAAACTTAAGAAGTATATAGTATTTACGTACATTTTACAAGTCACAAAAATGCATTACATCACTTTTTAGAGCTGACTTTAATTAAATGATTATAACACTATAAAATTAAAAAAGTTGAAAAGTTAAAAACAAGTTTGAATAATGAAAATGAATTAAGCATTAAAATAACATAATTAAATAATAAGGAAAAGAAAGGTCCAAGACCCCATCAAAAAGTTAAATTAAATTGATAACAAAATATAAATATTTTAGGGGTAACAAATTTAGCGACACAGAAAATTATAAGAGATAAAATCAAAATTGAATTATAAAATAGGTTATTATAACAAATGACATCAAAGATTAGTAAAAGATAATTAAATTATTAAAACAAATGGGGGAGGTTAAGACAACAGTTGTAAAATTTAAATTATTTATATTTAGAAGTTTGTAAATTCCTCGGCTGCTAAGAGCTTCATGAGGTTGATGACTTTTTTCTTGGAGACTGAAAAAGTAGTACTTTTGGTTCCTGCATCTGGATGCGTTTTCATGAAGTAACGCTGTATAAATTCCAGCGTGCAACTGACCGCTTTCGGATATTTCATATTAAATATATAATATGTGGCGTAGTATTGTTTTATTGCGTTGAAAAATGATGATGTTCCTTCGTTTAGTTTTACTTTTTCAACATATACGTTATAGATTTTCGTTGTGGACTTGTGGATAAAATATTCTCTAAGTTCTTAGGATCCTAAAATCAATAGTACTACATAGGTAAATATAATATTTCTATATAACTTAATTAGACTTACAGTTAAATCAGCTTTATATATCTTCAATAAAACGTTAATATCTTCTTTAAAATGTTTTGATATGATTGATAGAGCTGCAATGTATTTCTCATCAGCTTCTGTTTGTGTTGGTCCATGGTCCATGTGTTGGTCAGTATATTCGTACCGCATGACTTCAAGAGTGTGGACGTAAATCTGTGAGCTCTCATACAACCAAGCGTTTTCAGTGTCGATATTTAAACAATTAATCAAAAATGCCGTTCACAAGAGATCAGAATGAAGATATCGCTAAGATTGTAAAAGCCGCTAATAAAGAGTTGGTACGTGATGAGGAATTCATAAAATTATTAATGGATGTGGTGGCAACAACGGTGGCAGACAAAGTGCTTGATGTAATGGAAAAAAAGTTGGAAGTGCAGCAGAAAGAGATAGATTTGCTGAAAACTCAGGTTAAAAACCTAACACAACAAAACAGCATGAACGAAGACAACATTGAAAAACTAGAACAATACACTAGAAGAAACTCCATACGCTTATTTGGAATTAAAGAAGAGAAGAATGAAAATTTAGTAGAAAAAAGTACACGATGTTTTAGTCACTACTTAAAAGAACAAATTAAACCAGAACAAATAGACAGGGTGCATCGCGTTGGCCAGTACAAGCCAGGTAGTACAAGAGGTGTAATAATCAAATTTGTCTCCTATCAACAACGCGCTTTGGTATTTGGTAAAAAGAAAATGCTGAAAGGAAGTGGAATCACGATAAAGGAAGATTTAACAGCTCATCGCGTTAAACTAATGAAAGCAGCAGAAGACAAATTCGGATTTAAAAGTACTTGGTCCAAGGATGGCAGAATATTTGTAAGTATAAATAATGAAATAAAATTGATAAGCAGTCTAGATGATATAGTAAAGTAAAGGTTGTATGAGAGTTCCAAGGATTTTTGTTTGATTTCGTGTATTATTTGTACCTATTCAATTTATTTTCGTTGCAACTATTCTGTATTTATTTGGTTTCAAGGTTGGTTGATTTCGTGTATCATATTTACCCATTCAATTTATTTTCTTTGTAACTGAATTGTATTTACTTATAAAAAAAAAAAATATATTTATAGTTTATAAATTTTTTCTTACTAAATATGGATCAGTACATTAGGGGTGATTATACTAATTTAGTTCAAAACAAGAATAATACTGGAAATTTCTCAATTTTTCATAATAATATAAGAAGTATTAACAAAAATATGGATGAAATGGCGATTTTGTTACAAAAATTAAACTATGACTTTGATTGTATAGTATTCACAGAAACTTGGGAAATAACTGATAAAAACTTTTTTAATATAAGGGGATTTAATTTAATTTACAACGAAGGTAATATAAATCAAAACGATGGTGTAGTAATGTACATAAAAGACTCTTACGACTATACCTTTGAAATTATATCTATTGGAGCTATCAAAGTAATTAAAGCAAATATCCAAGTTTCAGATAGTACAGTGGTAGTAAGTGCCCTATACAGACCTCCTTCAACGTGTCCAGACGAGTTTAACACAAATTTACAACAATACTTAAATGATACCTCAAAAAAGGTCCCAAACATTCATTTCATAGTAGGTGATATAAACTTAGACATTAAATCTAATGATGACTACTGCCAAGACTACCTTAATGTGATGGGTGAGGCAGGCTATAGTTCTTTGATCAATACTTTTACAAGAATACATAAAGACTCTAAATCATGTATAGACCATATCTTCCTAAAGAGTACAGTACTCGACACTTGTGATTCTTACGTTATCAAAACTAATGTAACAGATCATTTCGTAACTATTGCGCGAATCAAACTTGAATCACAACAGCATGACGCTACTGCCAAGGGGGTGGGGGTTCAACAAACTACTAAATTAGACATAAATAAGCTTAAACTTTCTTTGGCAACAGAAGCATGGATCGAAATGTATGTAGCGGATACCTTGGATGATGCTGTTAATATTTTTACCCAAAAAATTAAAACCGCGATGGATGGTGCAGTACAAGTGCTACCGATAAATAAAAAACAACGTAAACGTAATCCTTGGATAACCAATGGGCTCATAAAGTCGGTTAACACCAAAAATAGGCTGTATAAAGAATCATTGACACAACCTAATAAAATTGAAATAGTCAATGAATATAAGAAATATAAAAATAAACTTAACTCACTAATTAAAGATACAAAAATTAATTATTATAAAAATAAAATTGAAGAGAACAAACATTCAAGTAAGTCGTTATGGAATACAATTAAACATTTTACACAAAAAAATCGACCCAATACTGAAATAAGTGAAATAAAAGTAGATGAAACGGTAATCACAAGTAAAAAACAAATAGCTGATAAATTTAACAAATATTTTGCAGAAATAGGTACAACAATGGCAAATAACATATTAAAGACAAGTAATAGAGTTGGAAAAAGAAACATTGTAAATCACTCAATATACATTTCACCTACTGATATAAACTAGGTAACTAGACACATTAAAGAACTTAAATCTCGCAAAGCTCCCGGTATAGATGGGATAAACGCGGAAATTCTTAAACAAATTGTAGAACACATAAGCACGCCCCTGACTTATATACTTAACAAAATTTTAGAAACTGGCAATTTCCCTTCTAAATTTAAAGTAGCAGTAATTAAACCTTTATTCAAAAAAGATGACAGGTCAGATATGAGCAACTACCGGCCAATATCTCTTATATCGAATCTAGCAAAAATTACCGAAAAGATAATAAAAGATAGAATAGTAGCATACTTAGATAAATTTCATTTGTTATCTGATAAACAATTCGGATTCAGACAAGGGGTATCGACTGATAATGCAATTGCTTATTTGACAGACAACATATACAAAGCTTTGGACAAAAGTAAAAAAGTTATTTGCGTGTTTATGGACTTGGCCAAGGCTTTTGACACGGTTAATCACGATGAATTACTTGACACTTTGGAAGATTTTGGATTTCGCGGCGTAGCATTCGAACTAATCCGAAACTATTTAAAAAATAGAATCCAACATGTTAAAATTGAAGATGTTTTAAGTGATGCTAGGGTGGTAAAATGTGGAGTGCCACAAGGCACTGTGCTTGGGCCTATTCTTTTTACTCTATATATAGATGGTCTCCTTAAACTTGACTCGTTGGGTAACATATCCTCGTTTGCGGATGACACTGTAATTGTCTATACAGCTGATAATTGGAATGAACTGAAAAGATCAGCTGAAAATGACTTGAAAAATGTAAAATCCTGGTTTGATAAAAAATTTCTTTCCATTAACTTTAAAAAAACAAAATTTATGACATTCAGTTGCTATATGAATAAAACAATCACATTTGACAAATTAAAGATTACAAATAATAAAAAAGAATATACCATAGAATCAACTAAAAATATTAACTACTTAGGGATAATGATTGATGAACAACTAAAATGGGACTTGCATATTAGTATAATTAATAAAAAATTACGAGTGGTATTATTCCAATTCAAACAATTAAAACCAATATTAGATATAAAATACTTAAAAATACTGTATCATTCGTTAGTTGAATCTCATTTGCAGTATGGCATTGTTGGTTGGGGTGGCATTTTAAAACAACATTTAAGCAGCTTAGAAGTATTACAAAAATACTTTCTTAAAATTATATTTGACAAAGAACGTACATATCCAAGCGATCTGCTATATAATGAAAGTCGTATTTATGACATTCGGCAGTTATATTGCTATAAGATACTCTGTTTGCAACATAAATCAAAAAGGAATCTAAAAAACATAGAACACGACCATAACACGAGGTACAAACTACAAGCCGAAACTCAGGTGGAAAACTCCGAGAAATCTATAGGGCAGCGGTCATACAGTTACAATGCTCCACGTTTATATTCTGCTATTCCCCATGACATTAAGAATAGTCAAAATTTTAATATATTTAAAAACAAAATAAAATCGTGGCTACATAATACGTCTAGAATTAATATCCAAAAGCTACTTAATATAAAGAATGCCTAACAATCAAAGTCAATAGTAAATTATCTCTACATGAACATTACACGTCATACTAAGCAATAAGTATTAAACTCTTGAAACATTAGTAAACAATACATAACAATATAGGTATATATACTCTTTATAATTATAAGTCAATACTGCTTGAAAAATTAGCACAGCAAAATATGGGTCACGCACAAGTATTACACTTCAGTGATCCAAGTCCTTACTTTCTTTACAAAACATGACTTTTTCCTTTAATAAAATAGGCCATTCTCCTCTAACAATATCAATAGTTGGTTCATTGTTTATAAAAGTTCTCTGTGCTAGGTAAGTCTCTTCTAAAAGTGAATATACATCAGTTTCAGTTTCATTATTAATATCTTGTAAGCCATTCAATTTTGCTATCTTTTCTGCAATAGTCTGATCTGGTTTTGCACTTGGTTCTGGTTGCCAAGATGATGAACATCCAGCCTTTGCAGCCATTTTTTTGTTTTTCTTAAGGGGACTGCTACTGTCTGCAATTCTCTTGCGAGATTTATTTAAATAATTATTTCTTTCATATATTTTCGCAAAAATCGTATGCGAACCATCTCCCAGAACTTCTCCATCATCATCTACATCTTGGAAGGTTCTGGGATAATCGGATATCATTTTATGTGCTACTATTTTTAAAGAGTGCTGAGAAATGTCGTATTTTATAGCCCTTATTTCATTTGTGACCATGCGTACACATTCGTTAATAAGCTTTTTATCAGAACTGCCATGTGATAGCATATCCGTCATATCTTGCGGCAATTTTTTCCAGGGGATACTGAATTTTCGCCATGTATTTTCTTTTGCTAAAGTTGATTCTTTGTAATCACTGTTAAATGTCGGTGGTCCAGTATAAGGTAATATCATTGTAGAAGAATTATTTAAGTTTGGTTCTAATACTGATATTAATTGATCATCATCACCATCAGAAACCAATATGTTAAAATTGTCGCTGCTACTGATAACACTATTACCAATTGAGATGGTACTTGGAAGACTTGATGATGGTGGCTTTGTAGCAATAATTTGCAGTGTTGCATCATCCGGCAACCAAATTTCGTTTTTTTGAAGGAGAATGAACGTTTCCTTATTAAGCATTACTAAAGTTTCACTCTCATCTATGACTGTGCCGTCTGATGCCAAGACCAAAACACAGCCATCGATTTGCAGTTTTTCATTTGCTTTTAATAAAATATAAAAATTAAATTTTGGGTAATTTTATTATTAAACAAAAATTTACCTTTTAAAATCACCTTTTCGTATATATCGCTTTCGTTTGAGCATACTACCACAAACATCTTTTTAGTTCTATAAACGTTCCAAACTTTAAACAAATACTTTTCTACTTCCATCGTTAAAATAGGACTGAAACAAAATATACTTTTATGATTGCGTTTACAAGGGCATACAGGGTCCTGATTCACGACGAATAGTAAATATTTTAGGGGATGGTAGGTACTATGAACTATTTTGAGAAAAAAGGTTCTTATAAACATATGTCCAATTCCGTGCCCAATTCTCAATTATTACAGATATGTAGTTGTTTTCATGTTACCCATTAAAAGTATCATTAAACAAATTAAGGAATGACAAATCACTTATTTATTGCATTTATTTATAACAAAATAAAACAAAACATCAACAGTTTAAAGCAAATGCTCAAAAATACCACCACCGACTTCAATACACTTTCTAACTGTCGGCATAAGTGTGTAATTATTGAGAATGGGGTATATTTTTATATGAACTTTCTTACTCAAAATAGCCCCCCTCCCTCAAATATTTACTATTCGTCGTAAATCATATATATCTACATAATAAGAGATGAAAAAAGTATTTAATCTTGAACGAATAAAAATCAAATCAGCAATTTTGATCAAATGTTGCCGACTTAAAATAAAATAATATGTTGCCGTTTTTGTTCATAACATAAAGCGGATCATGGCATAATAGTTTTTCATAGTTTACACACACTAGCTTTTGTTCATATAGTACATTTTCAATTTGAGCGTATAGCCCAGAGCTCGAATCATATATAATTTGCGACGATATGCCAACAAAAAAATTATCTGAATACTCTTTATTGATTAATATGTGTAAAATTTTAAAAATTAAAAAACTACCATCGGTGTCAGATTTACCGTAGCACAAATACATATTTTCGTTATATTTTGTACCTCTGTAAACCATACGTTTCGTAATGAACAAAGGGTTCTTAAAAGTACAGTTTGTATTTATAAGGTGACAAATGCCTTCGGAATAATTACGTTCATTATATACCGTTACATGATCCGCTGTAATTTCATCAGAAAAATGTTGCTTCTGTGAAACATGCAAGGCCTGTAATAATTGGTGTTTTTCTGATAAGGAATACAAAATATTTTTGAAATTTGGACAATGCTTAATAATATTCTTAAAATATTTATGTTTGCTTTCAAAGCGTAATGTCCATAAGTGTCTTAAAGGTCCGAATTGTATAATTAATTTCGCATAATGTAACAAATAATGATGTTTGGGTCGTAATCTAGTATCTGGAAATAAGGCTATACGAATTTCTATGTACTCTTGTATAAGTGATTTTAAATAAGCAACTTGTCCTATATAAAGTTTTACTGACATAATTATATTACAAATTTGTCTCAACAGTAACACCATTTTCCATACTGGATCTTCAGAATTTTCAATGACAAAGAGATCGTAAATTGCAAAGGGTAGTATTTGAAGAAGTATTAAATTTTCGTGAGCGCTGCCCGCTATCTTTTCAAAATTTTTCTTAAAACGTGGTATATTTTGAAATGAACAGTATTCTAGTTTCAAATTTTGCACTCGATCATTCAGGAGCTCTATATGAAAAGTATTCTTTTTTAAAAAATAGTTAATTGCTAACGCTATATCGTACTGCACGACCCCTTCAAACAGGTCATGTGCAATACACGGAGGTAGCCCTGGATTGCAAACATGAAAATATGTCAATGAGTTTAAGAAGGAGTCGTGCTTCACTCCCCTATAATGAACTTCGTTTGTTGCTAATTGAATTTGGACATCATTTTCATAAGATTCTGGATTTCTCATTGTAAATCCACTAAAAACTGAATTAATATCATTTTTTTCAATGTAGCAATACCTGCAAATATTTTGAGTTGAACTAAAATTTTCTGTAAACCCCCCAATTTGATGGCTGCCTAAATTATCTCCCAATACTGCTAGTAATGAGCCTTTGATATTTTTGTCACCAACAGTTATGCCCTTAGTTTCCAATATTTTCAAATCTTGAATGACAACATCCCAAATTTTCGAAAATCCGAAATTATTTACATCTTTTTCTAGAACTAATGCAACAAGACTGATATTATCGACTTTTGCCCAATGGCATGGATGTGTATTTCCCAAATTCATATATATGCCTACGATTTTATGTTTCTTCCTCGAAGAGCCTAGTGGATTACACACCTCGAATGCATCTTGAAACAAAATAATTCTAAGAGATTCGGGATTGGTTTGAAAAAAGAGATTATTTTTAAATACATCACCATCACTGATGTCTGAAAACGTATTTTTGTCGATATGTATGTTATTCGGTGCGGAAAATATTTGATTATATATATTATCATTTTGTAATAGGGCATTTATGGTTTCTATTATGGATACGTAATAAAAACTACAGTCTTTACTGTTATTGTCAAAACCCAAATGAACACATTTGGGTGCCACGAATTTAAATTCTTTTTTATAGAATTGTTTACGAATAAATGATGTTCTTAATTTTCCAGTATCCTTGTTATGAACTGTATTGAACGAAATCATTTCATTGAACACATCATTAGAAATAGTGATATTATGTTTTTCCGACATATAATTTATTAGGTTTTTATTTGAAATTTCATTAATGTCTCTTATACCATCGATAATTCCGTTAAGGGCCTTATCTGTTAGAAAAAATTTTGTTTGTAGTGTTAAATATGGCAAAGAAAGTGATTTTAAATAGTATTTTTCAAAACTTTTAATATCATCAATTGGAGCAAAATCTTCACTATCGTCAATTTGAGTTTGGTTGGTTTCCGAAGTGTTACCGTCTATGTTTGCATCTCCTTGCATGGTATTACGGAAAAACTGGGAGTGTTTTCTGTACAAATGGCTTCTCCATGTTGAAACATTTTTGTAAGTTATTTTGGACTTTGCACAACTATTTATTGGGCACTTAACAACTGACCCTTCTTTAATGTGTTTAGAAATATGTGCAGATAATTCATGTTTTGAGGAAATGATAAAAGCACATTCTAACTGATTACATTTAAGGGATTTTAATTCAATTTTTGTTTGATGGTTTCTATAGACGTGCATATAAAAATTATTATATTTTTTGAATTTTTTGTAGCAATCATCGGATAGGCAGTTATATGATACGTTTACTAAATGTTTGTGAAGCCGTTGATGGGTATTGTAATCGTTCAAATATGAAAACCGTCTGTTACATGTTTGACATTTAAATAAAGTCATTTTCCTGCAAATACAGTTCTCCTTTTAGATATTATAACCATTAGTACTATTTATATTTTAATGTTTAGTTGAAAGGTCTTACCTGATAACCTGATGTAGATATTTCTGTAATCGAATTAGGTAAACCAAACTAACGCGTAACTCTCCACAATCACTACATATTCACTATTGCAACTTCAAGCAGTGAACGTTAATAATGCAATATTGCATATTATTATGAAATATTGTGAAATTGTAACGACAATGCGCGAATCTTACATCCAATGGTACAGAATATTTCATATTTAAGGTAACTTTAGCTAATAAAAATGTAAAGTTACTAGGAAAAAATACAAATACGGTAAAAATACTCAATAAGTTTTCAAATTTTGCTAATTTTACTACTTTTGAAATAAATTTACTTCCATTTATTATTATTACCGAAAGTTTAGAAATTTTCCGGCGCCTTTACTAGTAATACTCATATTTTCCCAAATATCGCTAGGTAAGTTTACCGGCATTTTTTACAGTGTACGTAGAGTGCGATAGTAACCCTTTAAAAGAGCTTTTATATCCCATCGATGAAGGGGAGGCGCGCCAGAACGACGCCCTTACAGCAGCAAAGAAGGATCATTTTATTTATTGCCCCATTAGCATAAAAACAAACATGTGGCCGTAGCAGACCTGCAAGTACCTACACTGATAAAACAATTCCTGTCTGGATAAGGGGCAATTCTCTTACACCGTAATCCATACGGCAATCTTACACACAAATGTAATCTTACCATAAATATGAATGTCACTCAGTTATATTACCTACACATGCAAAATTTACCATGGAATACTACATAGTAAATTCAATACACATTTGAAAATTCCTGGGCAATGTAAATTTCTCTAGTAAAATTACAAGGTAATATTAACAATAAATTCAGAATTACTATGTGAATTTACCGAAGCATGTATATTTCTCTGGTAAAATTACATGGGAATATTAACAATAGATCCAAAATTACTGGGTGAATTTACGGTAGCATGTATATTTCTCTCGTAAAATTATAAGGTAATATTAACAAATCCTAAATATTACTGTGTAAATTAACGAAGCAGGTACAATTCTCTTGTAAAGTGCAGTTTTAATAATAGCTTTTCACCATTATACCGGGTGAGTCAGACCACCCGTATCAGTCGTTTTTTTCGAAAACGGTTAATCGTAGAGAGTCGGGCCAAATTTTTTTTATTACAAAAGCCTTCATGAAGAATAGAATGGTGACATTGGCATTCGCCTGAAAAATCGGCATCCTGAAGAGTTTGCTCCAGAATGTCAAGAACTCCAAAATTTCAAATAGCACGGGGGGTCAAAAGTAGTATCGTTGAAAAGGTCTTCAAAAAATAATCAAGTTTTGTAGGAAAAATAATTTTATTACCCCTACCCCTTCAGAGGAATATTCGATTGAAGTTATTAAGTAATTGTACTGTTATTTAGGCAGGATGTAAACGGCCTATGCAACTACATACGTCCTAACAACAGAAATGCATTGAAAATCAGCAGTGGATGAACACGAGCTAAGAAGAAGAAGAAAACTGTTATTTAACTTTAGATTTAAAAAATATCTAAAATGTAAGTTTGACAATATCACAATAATTGTTCAAACTGTCGTCAATTCACTTCTAAACACTGTCGAGCTCTTCTAGTCACATTATCAGTGGCTCTCAATATTTCTTCACCACTTAATGACCGGCAGCCATTGGGAATTCTCAGCTTCATATCATCTCTTGTATCCAGTGGAGTACAATCGGGTGACCTATTGTCAAACTTACATTTTAGACATTTTTTAAATGTAAAGTTAAGTAACAGTTTTCTTCTTCTTCTTGTCAGCTCGTGTTCATCCACTGCTGATTTTCAATGCATTTCTGTTGTTAGGACGTATGTAGTTGCATAGGCCGTTTACATCCTGCCTAAATAACAGTACAATTACTTAATAACTTCAATCGAATATTCCTCTGAAGGGGTGGGGGGTAATAAAATTATTTTTCCTACAAAACTTGCTTATTTTTTAAAGACCTTTACAACGATACTACTTTTGACCCCCCGTGCTATTTGAAATTTTGGAGATCTCGACATTCTGGAGCAAACTCTTCAGGATGCCGATTTTTCCGGCGAATGCCAATGTCACCATTCGATTCTTCATAAAAGCCTTAACTTACAATCAGTTCATATTAAGAGTCAAGAAGTACATCATTAGTAGCTGTTTTTACAGTGTACAGGAGTATTTAGAACCCCTAGTATAATGATAATTTAGTAACTTTATTGTTTTTGTTTGTGTGTTTATTCACATTATTGCTCTTATACACTTTACTTGTATATTGTGACATGTTGCAAATATGTTTTTATCCATGAAAAAGCAGTTTAATAAAATTATTTTTTATATTTATTAAGGATTTCTAACCCATGAATAAACTATCACATTTAGTATCGATCCTTAAGACAAACAACTCTAGTTTTGGGTAAACAAAACTTTGCTATTTTTGTAACCGCATAGTCTGCTAATTGTAATTTGGTTTCGGTGCTAATTTTTTGGATTCCGTGTCATTCGTTTTAGTATCTGCTGATTGAATATAAGATGCAAAATCCCAATATTACTAGCTTCACACCAAGTCCATATTTCTCGTGCAACCTGATTTAGCCGTGGAATCAAATTTCCACCCATTTCATTTACATAAGTTATTGCCGTTGTACCTATTGTCCATTCTGAGTAAAATTTCACAGATTTGTAACTCATTTACAAATCGTTAAGCTCAAGAAGGAGCAGCACAGAGGTTAACAGCATTATATGCCTTTCTCCTTCGTTAAGGGGCGGGTATTTCTCCCTCCGTCATTTTTTAGTAAAAAATCACCCATCAGGCATCGCTGAACAAGCAGCTACCAAACGTCCTACCAATTGGGCAAACTCCTTAAGTGGTACTGCTGTTTTACTGAATTTACTAAGTACTCTAAGGAACTTAACTTGTTTTGGTATATGAAGTTCTATTGTCATAATTCTGTATTAAAACAAACCTAAACTCAAGGCCTACATTTTTATAGTTTTTACTCGGAAATAACTTACTTTCTTCGAAATTTATATGTAAACCAAACGTCTGTAAAACTTTACAAGTGCGCTTGTATTTTGTTTTTGTACAACAGCAGTCCCATTACCAAGCAAAACAATTCTTCTAAATAATTAAGGGATATGAACGCTGCTGCCCTTTTAACCGAGCCATCACAGGTTTTATATTTAGTAAATAACAGGGATGTTGAACACGCCCCAAAAAAACGGTAGTATACTCATACAACCGTTGGTTAATTACAAATCTTAACTTTTTTGTTCTTTTCTTGTAACTGAAAATAAGTGGTAAGCATGTTTCAAATCTACAAGTCCCTTGCAACAATTTTTATAGCAGTGTTTTTATCTCTCAACTTAAAATGTTCCGACCCTCCAAATGTGTTTAACTGTTTCAAATTTAGGATTAACCAGTTGGAGCCATCGGTTTTTGAACAAGAAAATTTTTTACAAAATTTGTCTACATGGCTTATACAGGGTTATTCAAATTCGAGGCTCACCATTGGGATCTCGGAAACCGTAAGAGATAGGAGGACGGTTAAATTGGGGCAAAGTTGCGCTATATAGTGCTGATCAATAATTAAAAAAGAAATTTAACCTATCTACCTTAGTTTTTTTATTATGGCCAAAAAACTGAAAAATGACAATTTTGTTTTTTGGTCATAAGTTGGTTGTTATTAAAATTTTTTCAAATCTGTTAAAACTTTCTTTAAGCAACTTTTTAGTTGCAATGCCGTAGTGATATCAAAACTTTTCTACCGCGTTTCGATCTTAGGGAATCATCCTCAGGTTTGTTTTTTCTTATGGGCGGTATATTGGATTTTTACAGCATCGGATAGAGTTTTTGATGGCGCTTTCAATGATGTATGACATGATACTTTCGACTGCCGAAAACTGCTGTTATTTGCAGAAATTTTGAATTTGAATAGATTGCCATGGAAAACTTTTCACAATTGCACAATGCTGATAAATACTTATCTTAGGCCCGGTCTTTCCATCTCCTACTAAAGCTTCTATTAGCTAATAAACGATTAATTGTCATGGAAACAATTCTTGTAACAATAGTATCCATGACAACTAATCGTTTATTAGCTAATAGAAGCTTTAGTAGGAGATGGAAAGACCGGGCCTTAATCTTAAACAAGAAATGTAACCTATCTACCGTTTTTTATTATGCCATTGTGGTATAAGTAATACGAACTTTTTACGAAATTTTTTTCTTACATTTAAGATGTTAACACTGACGAAGTAGTGTGCTTATTCCACCACATATCTTTTTTAATATTTTTGAAGGTAAGATTTTTGATTTTTTTTAGGTAATTTTCCATCACTAACTTTCAATTCATTTTCAATTACAGATAACTATAGGTAGGTACCATTATGTGATACTTTTTATTTTCTTTTATACTGAAGAAGGCCAAACTTTTGGTCGAAATATATCCAATTTTTATTTTGCACTTATAATTAAATTTTTTTAAATGTCTGCTAACATTCTCAGACACAAACAAGATTATTTTCATTTTTGTTTGTGTAAACAGTTCAGTGACCCAACGGAAGTAGGTATTAAGTTGGATTTTTTTAATGTCGCAAGTGTAAGAAATACGCGGAAACCACCAACGTACTTCGTATCAATCTCAATTAAACTCAATAATAATCAAAATGCCTCTTCACAATTTTACAATATTTCTATTCAAGTAAATACATGTGTATCATAGCGAAGCCAACAATCGAATGCCCCTCCGGGTTAATTACATTTTCCACAAAACTAACAAACTATTTCATAAAAATCATAAAAACGTCACTATTCTAATTTATAGCGTCTCGAGTCTCGACCCTTGAATAGGCCTGGGAATTCTCTATTTTTCAGAACCCCGCCGCCACCTGCTTATTTGGAGAAATTGATATGTTTTGACTACAGATTCGGCCATCCTGTTGCCAAAGATTGTCCTCAATCGGTTCTGCAACATACACAAAATTCAATTACTTATTATACAAACTATAGGTTTAAGGTTCTTAACTTTCATTTTTAAATCAACACTCTTCTGTGTATGACTATTAAATTTGTATATGCTGATTGTAATTTCTAAATACCACCAATCAACTATATGTGTGTTTCGTGGTAAGTGCTTAACATGAGCCAACACCTTATGACAGATAAGTTGTGCTGTACATGACACCGGCACTGTAGGTACACCTTTACCTTCGAGTGTTTCGTCGCAAGTGCTTAACATGAGCCAACACCTTATGACAGATAAGTTGTGCTGTACATGACACCGGCACTGTAGGTACACCTTTACCTTCGAGTGTTTCGTCGCAAGTGCTTAACATGAGCCAACAGTGTGATTATAGAAGATGTTCAAACTGGAGGCCGTTCTCACGTATTCAAAGATTTGCTCTTTTCCTAATATTGTTTACAGCTCTTTGAATATTTGTGCCTCGAATTGTAGCAAATGCATGTAAAATGTTTCTTCTTAATTCCTCCCTATTGTTAAGCCTGTTCTCTTAGATTTTATTTTTGAGGTTTCCCCACAAAAAGAAATCTAAAGGGGACAAATCAAGTGATCGAGCAGGCCATTCCACAACTCCAGGGTTGCCTATCCAGTGATTATGGAAATGCTGATTGAGAAAATTTCGTACTGGAATAGTGTAATGGGGATGTTCTCCTTCTTGTTGCATCCATAGCTGTCCTAGCCGTAATAAAGGGATGTCTTCAAATAGTCCATAAACTGAGTCCTCAAAAAATTAAGATACCGTTCTCACTATCCGTTGCTATTTCTGTAATTAACAGCAATTTTCGGCAGTCAAAAGTCATCATGTTATACATCGTTGAAAGCATAATCAAAAACTCTATCCGATGCTGTAAAAATCCAATATACCGCCCATAAGAAAAAACAAACCTGAGGATGATTCCGCAAAACCGAAACAGGGTAGACAAATTTTGATACCACTACAGTATTGCAGTTAAAAAGTTGCTTAAAGAAAGTTTTAACAGATTTGAAAAAAATTTAATAACAACCAACTTATGACCAAAAAACAAAATTGCCATTTTTCTGTTTTTCGGTCATAATAAAAAAAACTAAGGTAGATAGGTTAAATTTCTTTTTTAATTATTGATCAGCACTATATAGCGCAACTTTGCCCCAATTTAACCGTCTTCCTATCTCTTACGGTTTCCGAGATCCCAATGGTGAGCCTCGAATTTGAATAACCCTGTATAGTCCCTTGTAACAATTCTTTGTTATGAACTTTACAGAAGTGTTTCTATTTCCCAACTTAAAATGTTCCGTTCTTTCAAATTTGTTTAACTATTGTAAATTTAGAATTAATAAGTTGGGAGCCATCGGCTTTTTGAACAAGAAATTTTTTTTTTTTTTTTACAAAATTTGTATTTACATAGCATAGCTTATACAGGGTGGTGACTTGAGCAACGCAACATAGGGATTTCAATGGTAAATTCTTAATGTTTAATTATTGGCTCTCCTAATTATTTTAGAGCAAAAGTGTGTTGAGGTTTTTTGTAGAGAAAAAAATCCTGCATCATATTTATAATTTTCCATTTTCCGGAAGCGTAGAAATAGAAGAAATTAAAAATGGTCTTTTTAAACAAATCAGTGATGGAATTATCTAAACAAACAACATTCGTATTTAGATCTGTCATTACGGTTTGAAGTTTATAACCGATTATTAAATTCTATTATTTTTAAAATGGATTCAACGAAAGAAAAAGTAGAAATGATAAAGTGCCTTGTTTAGCGTAAAATATCTGAATAGGCAAATTCCAAATAATACAACGATTCACAGACTAATACATAAGTTTGAAGTTTGTTTTGTAAAATAAATATAATCTTGTTTCCTATTACCTACTCGTTTTATTGCTTCAAAAAGAAAAAAAATGTAATGAGACAGAAATGTCAGTGCGTTTGTTTGATTTTATAATTCCATGGCATCACTGATTTTTTTTTAAAACCATTTTAAATTCTTCTATTTCTACGCTTCCGAAAAATGGAAAAATATAAATAATAATATGAACAGATGCAGAATTTTTTTCTCTACAAAAAACCTCAACACACTTTTGCTCTAAAATAATTAGGGGATCCAATATTTGAACATTAAGAATTTACCATTGAAATCCCTATGCTGCGTCGCTCAAGTCACCACCCGGTATAGTGCCTTTTAACAATTCTTTGTTACAAACTTTACAGCAGTGTTTCTATTTCCAAACATAAAAGGTTCCGTTCTTTCAAATTTGTTTAACTGTTTTCAATTTAGAATTAACCAGTTGACGCAATTAGCTTTTGGAACAATAATTTTTTTTTTTTACAAATTCTGTCCTTTACATAGCTTATTAGTTTTTGGTAGATCCCAGTTGACCAAGTGGTCTCTGGCGGTGGAAAACTGACATACTTGGCGTAATGGAAATTCTGTAACCTCGTATACAACACGGTAGGATGTGAGGTGCACCTCTTCCACGACTCCAGGATGTATTTAATCCCGTCTGCAAAATTATGCAGATTTGGAAGGAGTTTTCCAGCATCACCTAAAATCTCGATTAGTTGCAAGTCGTTATCGTGTCCACAATGCCACAATACCAGGGTCTAATTGTAATTGTTTTCCTTGCAACTGTTAATCTCTTTTAAGTGGCGGCTCACTAGCAGCCGGCACAACCTCCAGTTTTACTTTCGGAGGAAAACCAATTAAAACTTTCTGGTAGTGAATATTCTTAATGATACTCCTGCAACACATCCCGATTCAAACCTTCTTACAAAGGTTGTTCTCATCGTTCCACCAGCTCTTCGATTAGAGGAGTTCTTAAGTTTGTGATGTTTGCCCTCCTGTCCCCCCTCAGTAGTTTTCAGACTGACTGGTGCAACAAACGATTCTGGTTTTGTTTTACTGTCCACTAACAGGTAAATTAATTTAAGAATCTAACTAATTTATTGGCATCTAGGGTTTTTGAATTCGGAACCAAAGTGTAGTGGTACGAAAAACCCTGGTTACATTGTGCTACAGAGTGCGAAGAAGGGCGCCAATGCTCAAACATCTAGTAGCTAAACAAACTTACGGGTATTCGTAGAAATCATTGGTTTACTTTTCTACAGCAACCAACAAGGGGTTGCACTATCCACAGATTTTGGTGCATGCGCAGTAATCGCTAGTCAACGAGTATTTTACATGCTGACAAGTGCGCATGCGCGGTTGACCGATCGCTTCGGCACCTTGTGGTTCATACGTATGTATGAGCAAGGTTTGTCTATACGCTTGCGCCTGCTCGTTTTGAACAAGCCTCTTGCGCACCATGGCATTACGACGATCGTAATGTGTGTGATAAGGATAGAAGCTTGCATTCCAACAACTAGTGTTGGAATAATTTTAATGCTAGAGAATAATGAACACTTCAAACTACGAGAATTGAATGTATCCTAAGCATCAGACTCCTCATGCGTACTGTACTTACTATTGTTATAATAATCCGCCCTTCGGCCTTCAGCCTTGCATCGTCGGATTGCGCAACCGACGATCTCGTCGACGAGGAGGCCTTGAAGCGCTGCTAGAGCGCTCCATTCTAATATTGCTAGAATATTGAAACCTGAACTCATCGCCGAGGGTCTTCTTGAAGCGCTGCTAGAGCGCTCCATGCTATTATTGCTAGAATAATAGGAAGACGAACGAGCTCATCGCCGCTAGTTCGAACTTCGGTTGAAGCAGCTATGGGGGCGGGGAAAGCTACACTCTTCATATCTTTTGAGATCTCTTCTTTGGGTCCTTCAATCGTCTCACCACCATTTCCACGAAGTCCTCCACATCCAGTAGTTATTCCTAGAAGAACTCGCTGAACCCTAAATCCGCAGTTTTCCTATTTTCGAGGCACAACTTTTTTACACAACAACACGCACTAACGCACATAAAAGAGTGATGACAAGGTTGGTAGCATTGTTAGGGAGTTTGGGTAAGAGCGGGAGTTTCGATTGCTTTAAAAATTGTGGCACTAATACATAATAAGAGTGTACTACATAGTTTTATCATGGAGGGCGAAGTGCGAATATAATGGGGCATTTTCTGTTGTTTTTCAAATTTTTTTAAGTGTGGAAGGGGTTGTTCTATATTTTGTAGACATTTTCTCGAGTTTTGAGCGTAAACTGGGGTGTTTGCTGATATTTTTCAGATTTTTTTAAGGGGGAAAAGGGTTGATTTGTATTTTTTAGACATTTTCACAGGTTTTGTGCGTAAAATGAGGTATTTTTTGATGATTTTTGTTTTTTTAACTTTTAAGGTTGAAATAAGGGTGAAAGGGGTTGCTTTGTGTTTTTTAGACATTTTGTCGACTTTGGGCGTAAAATGGGACATTTTCTGTTGTTTTTGAGATTTTTTAAGGGTGGAAGGGGTTGTTTTGTATTTTTTAGACATTTTCCAACTTTAGGCGTAAAATGGAGCATTTTCTGTTGTTTTTCAGATTTTTACTTTCCCATACCACTACTGGTATAGGGAAGTATTGATATTATGAAAATTTTCGAAGTCGAGATTTTCGCGGAAATACGTGTTTTGGGTCCCCAGGAACCCAAAAAAGTGGTCTAGAAAAAATGTCTGTCTGTGTGTGTGTATGTGTGTGTGTGTGTGGGTGTATGTATGTATGTATGTATGTAACGCCTCTAACGCAAAAACTAGTGAACCGATTTTGATGAAATTTGAAATGAAGGGGTATATCGAAAATTCATCGACAAAATAAGCTTTTCAAAAAAATCCGAAACCGGAAGCGGAAGTTAGACATGTTTTTTTGGTATCATTTTTTTTAGAAGCGGAATTTTGAAAATCTGAGTAGGGTGTATGAAAGAAGGGCATAATTCAAGGAAAACAGTTTTTTACCGGACTCTCTAACTTCAAAATGGCGGTCGCTATGAATTTTTCAAAATTTCGACTTTAACGCCCCGTAACTCAAAAACCAGTTATCTGATCAGGTTCCGCAACAACTTATTTGGAAGTCCTTTGTCCTGTACTACACCAAGAAAAAAAATTATTCACCAAATCCAAAAACGGTCGCAACGGCGCTCTTCCAAAAATTTTGAAATTTTTGAAAAATTATTACAAAAAAACTGGTCTAAGGAATTTGTTTAAATTTTCTATACGTATGCAGCTTGGTATTAGCTACATTTTTGTTTTTTGATGAATGCCAGAATTCCACTGTGGCGCCCTCTACGAGATTTTGAAAATCGGAAATTGATGCTCCTATAGCGCCTTTATTAGTCCAAATATGAAAGAAGTTTAAATATAAAAGTTATTTAGTATATAATTCTGCATTTTCTTACATGTATATCACGTATACAGGGCGTTTGCTTTCCACAGTACAATAAGCAACTTTGTTATTTTAAATGAAACACCCTGTATATTATTATATAATTGAATGCAGAATTTAATTGTCTATCATATAGTATAATGTATTCATATGGCTAAAATGTACGGTTGATGAGAAATTCGTGAATTTTGAAGTTTAAAACAGTGTAGGGTGAAATTTATAAGTGCCGACATGTTCAAGTGACCATGCGCGGGACGGGAATTCCTTGTCGCCGGCTAATCCTAGCAGCCTATGAATATAAATAATCACACATGCGCAGATGAACACAATCGGCACTTGTGTTAATTTTCAATTTTAGTTTATCGGTTGTGGCGAACTATACTGTTGAATACCAAAAACGAATGTTTATTTTTAGTATGGGAAAGTCCAGGGGAGGTTTGCACCTCCACTTTTTTAAGTGTGGAATGGGTTGTTCTGTGTTTTAGGACATTTTCTCGAGTTATGTGTGTAAAATGGGGTGTTTTCTGGTAGTCTTCGTTTTTTAACAGTTAAGGTTGAAATAAGGGTGAAACGGATTGTTTTGTGTATTTTAGACATTTTCTCGAGTTTTGTGTGAAAAATGCAGTCTTTTCAGATTTTTTATTTTTCAAGGGTGAAAGGGGTTGTTCTGTAGACATTTTCTCGAGTTTTGTGCGTAAAATGAGGTGTTTGCTGATGTTTTTCAGATTTTTTAAGGGAGAAAGGGGTTGTTCTGCATTTTTTAGTCATTTTCTCGAGCTTTGTGCGTAAAATGGGGTATTTTCTGATACTTTTCGTTTTATTAACTTAATACTGAAAGGGGTTGTTTTGTATTTTTTAGACAGTTTCCTACTTTGGGCGTAATATGGGGCATTTGCTGTTGTTTTTCAGATTTTTTTAAGGGTGGAAGGGGTTGTTCTGTATTTTAGGACATTTTCTCGAGTTATGTGCGTAAAATGGGGTATTTTCTGATGTTTTTCGTTTTTTTAACTTTTAGGGCTGAACTAAGGGTGAAAGGGGTTGTTTTGTATTTTTTAGACATTTTCTCGGGCTTTGTGCATAAAATGGGCTATTTTCTGATGTTTTTCGTTTTTTTTTCTTTTAATGTGAAATAAGGGTGAAAGGGGTTGTTTTGTAATTTTTAGACATTTTCTTGAGTTTTGTTCGTAAAATGCGGTATTTTCCGATTTTTATTCTGTTTTTTTATTTTTTTTTGTGAAAGGGGTTGTTCTGATGTTTTTCGTTTTTTGGCTTTTTTATTTTTTAAGGGTGAAAGGGATTGTTTTATATTTTTTAAGTTTAATATGAGGTATTTTCTGATATTATTTAGATTTTTTTTAATGGTGGAAGGAGTTGTTCTGTATTTTTTAAACATTTTCTCGAGTTTTGCGCGTAAAATGGAGAGTTGCTGGAATAGGGGGTTGTATTGGAACATCAACCTATTTTATTCAGTTTGGGGCCGGTACTGGGTACTGTGGCAGACAAGCGGATAGCGATAGCCCGTACAGTGGACCCAGCAGCTGAGCATATGTATTCACAAGTCCACGCCCCACAGACTTTAGGATACTTTGTATAGTTTGTGCATAATATTTTTCACAAGCCCAGTGGACTGATCAGCTGGTGGGTCACTGTAGGGGTTATCGCTACTCGTTTGTTAGCCAAGGCAGATGCAAGAATACATCTCTATCAAGACAAAAATCTAGTGCATTACCTAATGGAATGTACTTTTTACAAGTAATTCAAATTCATTAATGTACTTAATGTATCAATTGCATTTATAAATAATTATCTTGTGTAATATGCTTAATCCTGGTAGTGCGACGCCTAAAGATTTTTGACTATACCACCAGCATGACAGAAGATTATGCAGTTTATTCCTCTTTTAAGACAATAGTAAACTGGAACGCCTTACGTGATGCAACCAACAGTACAGTCGGTGTTATGTAGGGTTCGTAATCCGGCTAGGGAGACACTGTACCGTTTGATTGTACGCATGCACGCGCATTCACTTTATTGGCCGGCCGTACCGGTTATGCACCCAAATGGGACTTTTCGAACCGGCATTGTGGAACCGTGGTTTTACGGTTCAACATTGCCAAGTCGGTTCCCCATTCCCACATCCCACGTGCGCAAAGGTTCCACAACTCCCAGTTATGCACACATCCACCCACCCACAGACAGACATCTTTTCTAGACCACTTTTTTAGGCTCCTGGGGGTCCAAAACACCCATTTCCGTGAAAATCTCAATTATGAAAATTTTCATGATATCAATACTTCCCCTATACCAGTGGTGGTATGGGAAAGTAAAAAAATTATAATGTGTTATTTCTGTACTGCACACCTTACTTCCAGACCTACCGCACGCCACTGAGGACTGAAGCTGCTGACCTCGAATAGGGGAGATTTACATTTCCAAAAAATTAAAAGTAAGTACCTACAAATATTCTCGATGTGTTTTGCATGCGTTTCATAAAGTTAAAATAAAATAGTAACGAGTAATTATTTCAAAATCATTAATTGAAATTTGCATTTTTATAACTTAAACCGACCACGGCCCGAAAAACTTCGGCATTGCTCGAAGTGGTGTGACGTCACTACATCCCATCGTCGGTGGTTGTCCGACGCGTCTGTGCTAGTATTGTCATTTCCATATATTACAGCAAAACAAAACAATATTTTAGAGTGTTTTTCTTAACAAATTTCATTTGCGATGGCTGGTGTTTTTGTTAGAGCACAAAGTGACAATTAAATAAGACGATTTAACGCAACTTACCTCTTCCCGTGCCTCTTCCGAAATTGCTTCGTTAAAGCGCTATCCAACACCAAAGATCTTCAAAAAATTTCTATTTTAAATAACAAAAGATTGTTTTTAGCGATTAGGATGAAATTTGGGATGTGATTCTTTACTGAAAAAAGGTGTTTTTTGACATCATTTTTTTGTTCAGGAGTGTCGCGTAAGTGGTCAAAGGTTGATCATCCACAGTCAAATAAGCTCATATCTTTTTAACAGTTCACCCAATAGTTTTCAAAATCTTTTTGCAGAGAGACATTCTTATTTCAATAATTTTTTGTCTCTTGTTTGATTTCGGTATCTGCCATAGTTTAGGCTGAAAAAAATATTTTGATTGGCCGCAGTGCATTTCTAAAACAGATGTAGTAATCTAGTTGTCCCGTATGTTGAGAAATAAATGACGAAGAGACAATTTGATATAAAGTTTATTACCAGCAAGTATGTAAAGGGTGGCGCAAAATAATCTGAACCATTTCTGAATCAAAGAATCACACCCCAAATTTCATTCTAATCGCTAAAAACAATCTTTTGTTATTTAAAAAAATTGAATTTTTTTGAAGATCTTTGACGTTGGATAACGCTTTAACGAAGCAATTTCGGATAGAGGTACCCGGAATCTGTGGTTAAGCTATGGCACCATATTTTAGAGACACCCTGTATATTAGCTTTCAATTTAGGTGGCATCAATAATGGGTGTATCTAAATATGCATGTCCAGTGTTTTTTCTCTACTTTACAGCATTAGTGCGGGAAATTGACATTTCCGATCGTCAATTGCGTGCGCGGGTATCTAGTTTCTAGTTGTCGAGTACAAAATAGCTATTTTCCTAACAAGTGCAGAAAATCGATTTTTCCGCACGCAAATGCCGTTGACAGCACGACGCGTAGCGGAGTGGTGTCAAGCATTTAAGTGCGGAAAAATAGGTTTCTGCACGTGTTAGGAACAATAGTTTTTCTACTAGCGTGAGGAAACAAATTGAAAATAATTTAAAAAACGGAGTTTTTTTTTAAATTTTTATTACAATGAACAAAATTTTACAATATTAATTTACTTATTTATATTGTAATTAATTGTAAACGTACAATTACTAGCACTACTTAAATTAATAGCAGAAGCCAGTTGGTTGCGGTTCTTCAGTAAAGATTGGGGTGCAGGAATAATTGATATTTCAGTAGGTTGCAGCTCGTTTTCTGAGTCCTGAAGCCCATCAGTTTGTTCATGTTGTGTACTTGTTGCTGGATGGGAGTAAGAAAGGGCTACACAGCTGCTGGTGGAAGCACTGGCTGGGGTTGATTTCAATATTTTACTTGCTATTAGTTTTTTATTTTCCAAGGATTCGTTTAGATAACCTTCGGCGACTTTTGTGGATTGCCACCCCCCATGACGCTTCAGGTTGGTTATGCCCACTCCGGCATTTGCAAGGGCAGTGGCAGAAGACCTTCTATAACAGTGGCCAGTGTACTCTTCTGGATTCGGCAATCGTAAATAGGCTGCTACCTCAGATGGCATTTTTCCAAATTTATTTATGCCAACGCATTGGATGGTACATTCCCCTTTGCGATATTGTACGAAAAAACGTTGGTGTGAAGTATTTTTTGGTCTAAGTGATACATATTTTCTTATCAACGCCAAGTTTTTCTCCCCAGTGACCACAAAACTTCGGCTTGTGTGCGTTTTATTGTCGGCTATTTTCACTAAAACGAAACATTTTTCCAGCTGTACGTTTTCAAACAACAAATTTGTCAATTCTTCCCGTCTGCACGCCCCTGCTAGGCCAAAAATTGTTGCCACTTTAATTAGGAGGTATGTGTCATCAGGAGCGCTGTCTATAAATTTTTCCATGTCACTTGTGGTTAAAATTTTCGACTTTTTTGGTCTGAAGCCAACCATTTTTTTCTTGAGAAAAGAAATTAACTTAAAATGCATACCAATATCCACATTTTTTTTCAGCTTGAACATAGTTTTCAACATTGAGTATCTTGACCAGAGTGTGGACGGCTGGTACGATTTCGATAATTCGTAAAAGTAGGCCAAAAAAACTTCTTCTCTTTCAAAATTCACATTTTTCTTCTCCTTACTCCATTTGCAAAAAAGGGTGTATTCTTTTTCATACCGTTTTCTTGATTTTTCTGGCAATAAATCTTCTTTGAGATTTTCAGCCGCCAAAAGAATCTCCTCCGGTACTTCTTCTATAAAATTTTCGTTCATCTCTTCATCGGAAATCATTTTGCGTGCCGAAGAATTCAGCAAAACTCCAGTAGAAAAACTGATAAACTAGTTTAAATTTATAATATTCTGCTGACAGTGACATACAAAAATCATTTGTTATATACACCATAGCAACTAAGATATTTCAAAGGTAATATGATGAACAGTGACTTCAAATCGTACAGCATTTAATTTAATTAAATTTAATTTCAAAATATAACAGTGCGGAAAAATGTTTGCCGCACGGTGCGGAAAAGTGGATTTTCCGCACTAAAACATGTGCGGAAAATGCGTTTTTCCGCACGCTAGTAGAAAAAATACTTTGTTGGGTGTTTTAATACTTGTATTAGTACACATAGGTACAATACAGTATTTATAAGATTTTTTAGAAACTTCTGCCATCTTTTCACGCGCTATGTTCAAAGGATGCTTTGGAATACTAAAATCACACCATAAGATGCATGCGTGGTGTTAGGATTGAATGGTGTGCTACTTAAAGGTCTCGATTTCGGTCGGTACTGCGCATTGACCGAATGACGTAGCATGCGATGCACCACACGTGCGATGCACCGTTGAGCCACATTTACCTAACGTTTTAGTCCTGACTTAAATCTCTTTTGAAACGATTGTGGTTGTAGTAGGTTGTAGTAGAATTTTTTTTATAAAGTAAAGTACCTATACAGGGTGTCCGTCTTTCGAAGCTAAGCATGGGGATCTCGGTTAGCTTAAGAGATACGAAGTTGGTTAAATGGAGGCAAAGTTGCGTATTTTAATGCTGATCAATAATCTAAAAAGAAATTTGACCTACGACGTTTAGTTTAGAAAATATCTAAAAAAATCAAAATTCCCGATTTTTGTTTTTCGCTGATAAAATGAAAACAAGTGAAACTACGAATTTTTAATTCAGCCATTTTTAAGACACTTTTTTACGGGGAATCTAAATATTGGACTGTTTTTCTCATATCGTTTAAAATAGCCAACAATCGACTGTCAACTTTTGTTTTTCTTATGGACGCCATATTGGATTTTTGCATTTTTGAATGTAACTTTTTTTTCTGTTTTCAACTTTGTATGGCACATAATACTTTAGCTTGTGTTTTTACCTACAATTTTGAGTTATCCGTTTTTACGCAGAGTGCCATGGAAACAAAAGCGACAATTTTGTTTTAAAGAAAATTTTGACAGTTCCTAGTACATTGCTTAAGTCGTTACGTTGTACTTTCCCTAATTTTAAGATAGGTTCGTAATTTTCTGAAAGAAAATGAAAAATTCTAATGAAAGAACAATGTGATATGTTGGAAATTTATTATTCTTCGCATCGGAATGTAGAAATTACTTCCGAAACGTATCTGAAAGAAACCAGCCAGGTCCTAGTTATTTCTTGCGTCTTCATCGAAATCTAAGCGAATATGGCTCATTTTGTAAACCCAGACAGAAACACGAACTGAAAAACCGGACCTAAGGGATTACAATGATTACATATTATCTCTGTTCAAAGAAAAACGATACTTAAATATTTCTTACTATCTCGTTGTGTTTTCGATTAAAGTTTTAGTTTTTAGTATTTGCCGAGTATTTGCTATAATTTTCTGTTTTTTAATTTTTATTCTATTGTTTCAACATTAATCATAATAGTTGATAATAAATTTTGTTAGATCCCATTATTCTTCTTTTAAAACTCGCATTTTGTTCATTAAACTAGCCAAACCAATAACCTTATGACTTAAAATTAAAATTCATAACAGAATTCTCTTTAAAACAAACTTGTCGCTTTTGTTTCCATGGCACTCTGCGTACAAATGAATAACTTGAACTTGTAGGTAAAAACACAAGCTAAAGTATTATGTGCCATACATTGTTAAAATCAGAAAAAAAAATTACATGCAAAAATGCTAAAATCCAATATGGCGTCCATAAGAAAAACAAAAGTTGATAGTCGATTGTTGGCTATTTTAAACAATATGAGAAAAACAATCGCATATTTAGATTCCTCGTAAAAAAGTGTCTTAAAAATGTCTTAATGAAAAATTCGTAGTTTCACTTGTTTTCATTTTATCAGCGAAAAACAAAAATCGGGAATTTTGATTTTTTTTAGATATTTTCTAAATTGAACGTTGTAGGTCAAATTTCTTTTAAGATTATTGATCAGCATTAAAATACGCAACTTTGCCTCCATTTAACCGACTTCGTAGCTCTTAAGCTAACCGAGATCCCCATGCTTAGCTTCGAAAGACGGACACCCTGTATAGTATTTATGTAAAAATGCCGGCCTGTGCCGTTTATGGATGCCATAATTATAATAGGAAAACTAAAGGGACAAATATTAAATATTTCCGATTCCCAAAAAACGAAGCTCTGGCGAAACTGTGGACCGTTGCCTGTCAGAGAGAAGATAAATTAAATTTGCAAAATGGTACCTATGATTACTAACGCCTACTTATTTTTAAATACGTTTTTATCAGTTTAATAATTTATTTTCAGCTTGTATATGCTCAATACATTTTTCTTCATCTAGTTTTATTATACCGTTACGGCAACAATTATTGAACTACACACCAGCCAACAGTCGCCACTTAAAGGAAGATGCCGTTCCAACAGAAAATATACCATCTTTTAAGAAATGCGACAAAATCAAAAAACGCCAAAGAGAAGAGAGGCTGAAAAAACGACAAAATCGCCAAATTGTAAATAGTTTAATGAACCAAACACTATCTGATAAAACAGTGGATACGGAAGACGTAGCTATTGCAGCATCTTCTGCAAATACGGAAAATACCAATATAATAACAGTTAATGGCGTCAATCAAAAATATGAACAAAATGATAATACTCAGACATGCAATTCTTGTTCGTACATGTAAGTTTAATATTATACATTTATATATGATAGTAATTACCCTATCTACCTACCCGATTTTCTTATTTATTTTATTTATATTTCTAGTCCCAACATCCCTAGTGGGGTAAAAGAATTAACACAAAAAGTAGAATTATTAGAGATAGAAAATAAGAATTTGCGACTTAAATGTACAGAACTTGAAAATAACATAAAGGTATTAAAACAGAATGAATCAAAAAAAGTTGAAAAAACGTTACAAAATATTTTTAGCCCTGGCCAGATTAGGCTTCTGCTGAATCCTAATTTAAAACGAATTCGATGGAGTACGGAAGACATAGCATCTGCAATTTCACTCAGAAGTGTAAGTCCAAAAGCATACAGATATCTAAGAAACAACAAATATCCCTTACCAGCGCTGTCCACAATCAGAAAATGGGCTTTATCGTTAGATTTGACTGAAGGAATATTGACAGATGTCCTTCGATTAATGAAAGAGAAATCGCAGTCATTAAATGAAATACAACGTATAACTGTTTTATCGTTTGATGAAATATACATATCTAACAAAGTTTGTATAGATCAGAAAACTCAGCAGACAGTAGGGCCACATAAAAGTTGTCAAACCGTTATCGCTAGGGGTCTTTTAGGACAGTGGAAACAACCAATATTTTACAAATTCGATCAACCCATGACAAAAAATATAATAATGGAAATTATCTCAGAACTATACAATGCTGGATATACTGTTGTTTCAATAACAAGTGATATGGGTAGTGGAAACGTAGGTTTATGGTCTAAATTAAATATCGGATATGATAAAAATTGTTTCTTCAAACACCCAAGCGATAACAATTTAAAAATATTTGTTTTTGCGGATCCTCCTCATCTTTTAAAACTTGCAAGAAATCATATGTTGGATCAAGGATTTAACGTAAATAATAGTTTTGTCAATAAGACATGCTTTGAAAAATTACTTGCAGTTTGCACAGCGGATCTTAAAATTGCGCATAAAATTAGTCGATACCATTTAGATGTTAGAGGCACTGAACGGCAGAAAGTTCGACCTGCTGCCCAATTGCTTTCAGAGACAGCATCAAAAGCCATAGAGTGGTGTGGACAAAAAGGTTTTATGGGAGAAAGTTTTTGGAAAGAAACTAGTAGAGTGCTGAAATTACTTAATGATTGGTTTGACATCTTCAATACTAGAGCTAAGTATGGTGCTCATGCTGGTGTAAATGGCTTTGGTGTTAACCTTGATAATCAGTTGTCTACTTTGAAAGAAGTTACTCAGCTAATATCGACAATGAAAGTTGGACAGCATAAATCACTAATCCCCTTTCAAAAGGGAATACTTTTATGTAACCAATCTCTAGAACAAATGTACAATTATTTAAAATCTGTTTACAACATTGAATATATAATTACCTACAGACTAAATCAAGATGTGGTAGAAAACTTTTTCTCTTACATCCGTGGAATGGGAGCTACAAATGATCATCCTGCTCCTCTTGATTTTAAGTACAGGTTGAGATGGTACATCCTTGGTAAACACTCGAACGTAATTTTTACAATGAATAAAAATACGGAGGAGGATTGTAACGACACCTGTCTCATTTCCCCCATGGATTCAAAGAATACAAAGAGTGATGAAGATGATGAAGATGAGATAGTTTCACAATTATTATTAAAAAATTTGGTATTGAACCGTGATACCGAAGAAACAAACCAAAATCAGGAACCGGAATCTTTGATAATGTGTTCATTTATTGAGCCGCATCAACCAAATGAGGATATAATGGAAATGGACGATACCTTTAAATTTTCTGAGGATCTAGAGCGGCTACTGGACAGATACGAGCTGGAATCATTTAAAGATACTATTTCCGACGAGGGTTTAAAGTATGTGGCTGGGTATGTTGCACACAGATTTCAAAACAAATATGAAAATTTGAATTTAGGTACCGCTACTAAGAATATGAACAGTTCTAAAGTCCCAGATTGGATACAATTTATATCTAGAGGTAATTTAATTTCACCTAGCAAAGAAATGATCGATGCGGCCCGGATATTAGACCAAGAGTTTAAAGAATTTCATGGAAGTACCCTTGCTAAAGAAAATATGATATTCAAAAAAGTAGCAGATAGAACGGTATCAAAACTCCCTGCCTCCACAAAGCTTCCGTATGAAGTTATCCTTTGCTTGGCAAGGACTAGGACCTATATAAGACTTCGAGACTGGAATAGAAACATTAGTTTTGCGAACTGTAAGAGGAAATTGGAAAAGAAGATGTCTAAATTCACCAATTACAGAAAATAAAACCTAAACTAGATTCGATTTAATATTCAAACAAACTAAATATTGTTTTCTAATTACCTTTTATTTTTGGAGATTGTTTATTTCTGTTTGTAAAATTAGTGCTAACATATTACTACTATAATAAAGTTGATATAAATACACGCTATAAATTATTCCTAAATATTCTTTTCGGGTATCCATCAGTTCTAAAAAATTATCCCCTCATTATTGCACCTTAGAAGTATAAAAGATAAAAAACGTAAGGAAAGTGTTCTGAAAATCATTTATCAGTAAAGCACTATTTGGCTCATGTCTTGGCATAAGCATTATATTATTTGTTTCTACCTTTAATAGTAATGGTACAATACTATTCTATTTATTATTTTTTATATTACATAAATCGCAAATTTAAAAAACGAAATAATAGAATTGTTTAACTGCAATGTCAATGACCAAGTCTCGCACATTGCATCGCGCGTGACGTCATACGTGCCAACAGACTGAGAGATGCCTGCGCAATAGCACACCATTCAATCCTAACACCACGGATGCATGCACCTGACCGCACAGAAACGGATGCAGTGACGTCGCTCACAAAATGTGACGTCAGCCACGTTTACGCGGTACTTTGAAAAGCGTGAACTTCAATGTGTTATATCAGTGTAATTAGGTCACTTATAATTTTTTTGATTCGCGGTATCATTAAGTTTACTCTTATAGATTATGTATAAATTATAAAAAAAAAATGTAAATCTCCTCTATTTCAGAAAAAATAATTAGGACGTAACTTAGCATAGGCTACCCTTAGCCTCGTGAAGTTTCACTTTCATAACTTGTTATGTAAGGTACCGATTTACTTGATTGTATTTAGGTTATTCTCTGAATAATAAAAGATTTAGCTTATATTTCGATATTATAACGTGCTTAAGTCAATTAACATTAAAATTAAAAAGTCTTTTAAAAGAAATAAACTGGGAACTGCGTTAAATAGTGCTGGAGTTTAAATACCTTCCATAAATTATTTTTAAATTTTGGCGCCAGATACTCGTATAGCGTGCCCACATCAACCAATCAGGGGAGCCTCATTTACAACTCCACTGCTATTAGAAATCTCCTGATCTACGCAAGACGTTGCGCAGGATTGCTGGCATTGCTGCTAAAGATGGTCTGTCTTTCTCACTCTACAAAGCCAACAGGCAACAATACACTTTCATGTTCACTTGCTTTGTTTTCGTTTGGCGTCATCTTGGTGTGCAACGGTCCTGAACGTTCCTTCTTGATATTTATTTGTTAGAAAGTGTCGGTTACGTTAGGCTCTGCAAAATGAATATTTTACGCAGTGCAGGGTTTCATGTTTCGGTAAGTTGTAGGTTTTTACTTTTAAATTTAAAATTGGAGTTAGTGCATAGTTAAGGGCTGAGGGGGAACGTGCGGGGTTAGGTTACCCCCACAAACAAAGGGAAGCACCGTTCTTACATGATTCTAGCCAAATATTTAATTGTGCTATCTTATCTAATGTATTCTCAAATTGCTTCTCTGCCTATGATTAATGGTAGAAGGGTGGTTCTTAGCAGCTGAATAGCTGAAGAAACTAACCCCTAAGTTTGAGTCAGTCGTTACACCCCTGTTCATTGTTCCTTTGTATTTTTCATGTGCATTTAACTACCTGTCCCATAATTCCTATAATCTAAAGTGAATTTCCATCTGTCCAAAAATAAGAAATGTCGGAGCGTTTAACTCCTTTAATATTTGTTTGGTTAAGTATAACAGTTCAATGTTTTATTAAATAATCTTTTTAGGGTACCAGCAAGACTGTCCTGTAATTCAGATGTACTGCGTTATGGTATAATGGAGTGCTTGGCTGCCCGCTAGTTGTACGATTTGGATTGGCGAATGACTGAATGAATAATTCCAAACATTCTACTGCCAGATCAGGTAAAAACTTTTTGCTCTTGTTAGACTGTAGCATTACTAGAAGGTTTATAAATGAAGAAAATGAATTATTACTGGGTTTATTTTAGTAGGTTCCCAATCTTTTTTGCTTAATGTTCAAAATACACCCTAGAATATGGGGTTGATGTTTATAATTTCTGTGAGCTTTTACAGGGTGATCATTTGAAAAGCGATCCTTATCTATGTCCCTCCATCTTATATAAAAGTACTAGGTACATTTTATTTAATATTTGGTGTGGTTTAACTTTTAAGACATATTCAGGGTGGATTCTTTTCGAATGGTATCTCTGCAGAACGAGAATCAGGACTAACACTTTCAAACAGGGAAGTTCTTTTACTGAACGATTAATGAATCTGTTGGATTTTTGTAATCTTATCGTTTGCTTTTAACTGGAGACCTGTTGAATTTAAGAACGGAGATTCCAATACTGGGTTACTCACAATAAAAGAAGTTTCCCGTATCCTATGTTAGGTGACGTTTAGCAATATATTGTTTGTGTTTTATGGGAAATATAAATCAATATTTAATATTTATTTGTGTTTGTTCACGGAATAGGTAGTTCCCATATATCTCAAACTGCATAAGTATTCGCTGCTGGCCTACCTGGGTGGGTGTGTATGTGATGCTTCTAACGCAAAAACTAGTAAACCGATTTTGATGAAATTTGAAATGAAGGGGTATATCGAAAATTCATCGACAAAATAAGTTTTTTAAAAAAATCCAAAACCGGAAGGGGAAGCTAGATATGTTTTTTGGTAGCATTTTTTTCAGAAGCAGAATTTTGAAAATCTGAATTGGGGATATGAAAGAAGGCCATAATTCAAGGAAAACTGTTTTTTGCCAGACTCTAACTTCAAAATGGCGGCCGCTATGAATTTTTCAAAATTTCGACTTTAACGCCCCATAACTCAAAAACTAGTTAATCTGATCAGGTTCCGCAACTTGTTTGAAAGCCCTTTGGCGCTACTACACCATGAAAAAAAATTTATTTATTAAATTCAAAAACGGTCGCAACGGCGCTTCCAAAAATTTTGAAATTTTTGTAAAATTATTACAAAAAAACTGGCCACACGATTTTGTTTAAATTTTATATACTACACATTTACACATTTTACACACTACTACATTTTTGTTTTTTGTTGAATGCCAGAATTTCATTGTGGCGCCCTCTACGAGGTTTTGAAAATCGGAAATTGACGCTCCTATAGCTCCTTTATTAATCAAAATATGAAAGAAGTTTAAATATAAAAGTTATTCAGTATATATTCTGCATTTTCCTATATCACGTATACAGGGTGTTTACTTTTCACAGTACAATCAGCAACTTTGTTATTTTAAATGAAATATTAAATATAATTGTGTTTATTTAAACAGAAACCATAGTTGGTTATGTCCCTATTAAATCAAGTGTTTTTTTTCTGATTTTAAAAATATATACTTTAGTGGGTGTATTTCTAAAACCCCCTACACACGATACGATCGGTCAAGTTTTTGCCTACTAACTATGAAACCTGCAGTACGACAGGTCATACAACTGACCATTTACCGTCTCTTTACAATAATAAATTTTATACTATACAGAAAAAGTAGTATCACTTTACTGGGATATTAAAGGCGTCATGACTTGTCTTCCAAATAATTATAGGTGATTTGGTAAACATGTGTACCCTATTGGCAAGAAATTTGATGAATAACATGGAAAGAATACTAAACAAATTCTATAAATTGCTAACTGATGTGCATCCCCTATACATGTTTGATAGGTACGTCACTGGTAACCTACTGTCAGGCTATTTTTTTACTGTTCCCCGGTTGTACAACAGATTTTATGTCGGCTCCATACTGCCATCAAACATGACCGATTGTACGATCTGGTCGTGCAACTATCGTTCAAACAGTCGTAACGACACGTTGTACAACGAGTCGTACGATCGATCGCATTGTGTGGAGGCTAAATGGTCAGTTGTACGACCTGTCGTACTGCAGGTTTGTTACGTTAGTAGGCAAAAACAGTGACTTTATTTCCAACTTGTAGTACGACGCGTCGTACAACCGATCGTACGACCGATCGTATCGTGTGTAGGGGGTTTAATAGTTTTTCAGAAAAAGTGGAATTTATTTGTTCCAGTTACATGGATATTCAGATAAAGTAGGTTTTCTGTACTAACTGTGGGAAAACTCCATTTAGAAAAGTTTTTCAGAAAGTGAAATCATCACCCCATGTAAGTTTTCAGAAATATTGGCAGCATATTTTTTTCAAATTTTTTTTAATAAAAAATATGCAGACATGATTTCACAAAAATAAACTGAGATTTCTGAAATTTTGCGTGGGGTGATGAGTTTACCTTCTGAACAACTTTTCTAAATGACGTTTTGCCACAGTTAGTACAGAAAACGTACTTTACCTGAATAAATGTAAATAAAAGACATAATAATAATAATAATAATGTTTATTTAGCATCTGCTATACATTGTCTACTTACATCTACCTTTCATTAACAATAGGCACTTATATAAAGACACTATAATATGGCATAGTCTGGTTTTTGTTTATAAATGTTTAATATCTGTTTTCTAAATAGTGATACATTGTTTATTTGTTTAGTTGCTCTGTCTAATTTGTAATATAATCTTATTCCTTTGTAGAACACTGATTTTTGCGTTTTAGATTTGTTACAATATTGCACACATAAATTCCAATTTTGCTGAAAAACTATTAAAAATATACCCATTAAAGTATATATTTAAAGAATAAGAAAAAAATACGTGTTTTAATGAGGACATAGCCAACTATACGGACAATCAATTTGGGCTACCCTATACATACATATATATTGCTTACTTTTTAAAATTTAATTCCTAGTCTTTTCCGAATAAATGAAAAACAGATCGATATTTTTTAAAACTTTCAACACCCTGTATCTTGGTAACGAAGTATTTACGGACCCATGTTAATAGGAACTGTTCCTCGTATTTTCATGAAAGGAACATGCCCTTAACTGGATGCCCTTTCTTTTTGGGATGTACAGCTCGCCAATTAACAATCTGTTTAGCAAATACCTTTACCCAAAGGCAAAAACTCGAGTTTCAGGAAATACCCAGTGTGCGGCGCCACCTACCAAAAAAACTGATACTCCAAATATTTGTAAAAGAAGGCCTGTGCCTTGCACCAGGACTTGATGGATTAATATTTAAGTTGATGACAATGATTAATTAAAGATTTTGATAAAAAACAATTTCATATTATTCTGATAAAGTCCATGTTCTGCAAAGATAATAAGTTGTTAGTGTTGTAAGTGTAAAACCTTATTTTGGTTTACAAATGATAATTTTTTTAAGTCAGTTTTGCTACTGGTCGTCTTTGACAATGCAATTCAACTGACGAAACTTATAAAGAAATTTTATCATTGGTTAAGAGATTTATGTGAGAAGAAGAATGTGGAAGTGTTTATTAATTTTTGGTTTATTTTGTTACAGATTGAGAGGGAGAGAAGCACTTTCCAATTGTAAAGGCTTATATTTAGACAAGTTCTGAAACTATATACAAGAGGGTGAGGATGTTTGCAATATCAACATGATTGACTACGCTGAAACTGATTCAATGGTTTTATCATCTGCCGCTTTGGATATCGGAATGATTGAGGGAATGCTGTTTTTCCATCTAATATTGGATTTTATTTTATTGATGTCCTTGCTGGATGGCAATGAAGTTGAAGATAATGTAACAGCTTCTCATCCAGTCTCTAAATCTTGGAAGTGCGACTGAAACGCTTCACATATTTCAACAAGTGCTTTAGCTGTCGTTATGTCATACAATTAAACCCTTCCTTTTTGCTAGATAACTTATTCTTCAAGTTAGGAGTTCTCTTTTTGTTTAGGCATTGTTAAATTTTTATTACAGAAGAATTTCTAAATAATCTATTGAGTGATTCTGATTCACAGAGTTTTTGTTGTTTCAGATGCTTCCACTTTGTGTATTTTTTCTATTTCAAAAGCATTGCCAGAAGACAGATTTAAAAAAGATTAATAATTAGCGCTAAACGACGTGAAACGGATCAAAATTTCTTAGTATTTCTTGTGGGAAAAAACCCTAAAAAAATATGTTGTAAACACACCATTCAGTTATCAGGCATTGTTAAATTTTCAATACAGAAGAATCTTTAAATAGTCGATTGAGTGATTCTGATTCACAGAGTTTTTGTTGTTTCAGGTGCTTCCACTTTGTGTATTTTTTCTATTTCAAAAGCATTGCCAGAAGACAGATTAAAAAAGATTAATAATTAGTGCCAAACGACGTGAAAAAGATCAAAATTTCTTACACTGGTATGCAGAGTCGTTCGCCAGCGGTTCTCCGGCGAGTCGCCAGCCGCCAAATAGCTAATGCAATGCAGAGTCGTCCGCCGTTAGAATGGCGCATGAGCAGTAACCGAAATTGGTATAAGCTTGGCGACTCGTCGGCGACTCGCTGGGAGATGGTCAGGAGCATCTCCAGACATCGAAGCACCGAATTAGGAAATATAGAAGACTAATAAGGAATACTATCCATATTTAAAAAGGGGCTTACAATTTATTATAGGTACTGTGTTTTGTAATAAAATATACAAATGGTACCTACTATTTAATATTATATAAAAATGTGATGTAATTAGAGAAAATAGGCAACCATTTAAATTATAAATAAAAAATTAATAAAAATTAAACATTACAGTGTACTCTCTCTTAAGCGGACACCCACGGTCGCCGCAAATGTGTCCGCTTAATAGAGGTGTCCGCTCAAGAGAAACTTTTCCATATAAATACGTAACATACATAATTAGTCTTTTTATCAGTGGCTATTATGACAATGAAACAAAAATAACTTTATTTGTAAATAAAAAAACGAATACAAAAATTAAGGTGATTCAAGAGTAAGAAGGATGGTAATATTTTTTTTATTATACATTAAATATTCAAAATGATCCTCCAAATTGGCCGATAATTCAAATACTTTTATGTCATTATTTTTGGAAGCGAAAGTTTTGATATTTTGTAAGTGCAACAGAACTTTATTTGTTTTGATACAATTATCGGAGTTTTCGCGTTCTACTAGTGCTACATTTTTATCACTCTCGGATTCTTCTTGCTGTGATTTAACAATCTCAAAATTAATACTACTATCAGGCTTTCATCTTCGTACCTACATAAAATTTTCATCTATCCTTACATATGTCTCAAAATCAACATTACTGTCTACGGTTTGACGCATCATTTTACACATTACACGCACAGACTGTCCGCACAAGAGAGGTTCACGAGACTTTCAACCACAAAATTCAGTGCCCGTGTCCGGTTAATAGGGAGTCCGCTTAAGAGGGAAAATTTTATTAGCAAAGCCCTATCTTTTTGCCGGTTCCCAAAAAAGTGTCCGCTTAATAGAGGTGTCCGCTTATGAGGAGTGTCCGCTAAGAGAGAGTACACTGTATATATTTCTGTAGTTTAAAACTACCTTCTTCAGTAATAAAATAATTATATTAAACAAATCATATTTAAATAAATTATTCTGAAATAAAATAAAATAATAAAATTAGAATAAGTGAAACAAAAATCCTCAAAAAATATTTTCTTACCTTAAAGGCTTACCTTTTGAGGATTTTTCTTTTACTTATTCTAATTTTATTTCATTTCAGAATAATTTATTTAAATATGATTTGTTAAATATAATTATTACTTTATTACTGAAAAAGGTAGTTTTAAACTACCGAAATACACAGGGTGTAACACAACTTATCCGAAAAAATTTAACCATACATGCACTTTTAAATAAGAAATCGATTTGTTAAAAAAAATTTAATGAAAGTCCAACACAAAACGAGATAAAAATTGTTAAAGTTACAAATTAATGAAAATGTTAAAAATGGTAATTTAACAATTTTTATCTAGTTTTCTGTTGAACTTTTATTATAATTTTTTTTAACAAATCGATTTCTTATTTAAAAGTGCATGTATGGTTAAATTTTTTCGGATAAGTTGTTTTTTTCTTTCATTAATTTGTAACTTTAACAATTTTTATCTCGTTTTCTGTACGACTTTTATTAAAAAATGTTTTAACAAATCGATTTCTTATTTAAAAGTGCATATATGGTTAAATTTTTTCGAATAAGTTGTGTTACACCCTGTATAATGTTTAATTTTTATTAATTTTTTATTTATAATTTAAATAGCTGTCTATTTTCTCTAATTACATCACATTTATATTATTTTATTCAGCCACGTGCTAGCAACGTTTAGACGAAAATGGTCCTTAATGAAGCGGGAATCTTAAATTCGACCTAACTTTATCAGCTCTGCTAGTACGTAGCATTACCAGCGGAGCGCCGGACGGGAGATCGTCTCTGCATCCGCAGAACTTCCTTGGCGACGCGCCGGCGCCGCGCCAGCGACTCGCTGAAAGTTCTTCTTGGCGAACCGCTGGCGAACGACTCTGCATACCAGTGTTAGTGTTTCTTGTGGGAAAAAACCCTAAAAAATATGTTGTAGACACACTATTCAGTTATCAGGCATTGTTAAATTTTCAATACAGAAGAATCTTTAAATAGTCGATTGAGTGATTCTGATGCACAGAGTTTTTGTTGTTTCAGATGCTTCCACTTTGTGTATTTTTTCTATTTCAAAAGCATTGCGAGAAGACAGATTTAAAAAAGATTAATAATTAGCGCCAAACGACGTGAAACGAATCAAAATTTCTTAGTGTTTCTTGTGGGAAAAAAACCCTAAAAAAATATGTTGTAGACACACCATTCAGTTATCAAGCATTGTTAAATTTTCACTACAGAAGAATTGCTAAATAGTCTATTGAGTGATTCTGATTCACAGAGTTTTTGTTGTTTCAGGTGCTTCCACTTTGTGTATTTTTTCTATTTCAAAAGCATTGCAAGAAGACAGATTTAAAAAAAATTAATAATTACAGTCAAACGGCGTAAAACGGATCAAAATTTCGAGTTTTTCTAAATTTCTTAGTGTTTCTTGTGGGAAAAGAAAACCCTAAAAAAATATATGTTTTAGACACATTATTCTGATTCAGCTATTTAATAGATATTTTTCGAAAAATCAAGACCTTTCCTTTTGCTAGATAACTTATTCTTAACCCTCGCCGTACCAAAATAATTGTCAGCCTTAGACTACCAAAACAAAGTGTGGAAATGATGATTTTCTTTGTTTTTTGTATTCGTATACTTTTATTAAAGTATTCACTACATTGCAAACACATTCAAAATATTTTGGACCAAAAAACAAATATTCTATCAAAATACAAATTAACTTTAAATAATTCATAAATGCACTTAAAACTAAAGATTGTTGCCTTAATGCCTTTCAGCATAGTTTTCTTTGCCAAAACCTGCAAATATAAATTATATTTTATGAATATGAATTAAAAGTAAGCATAATTCTTTACGTTTACAATGGCTCTCCATCTTCATCTTTTTGACAGTAGTAACAAGAAACCGTCTTCGTTTCAATCCTGGTACTGTGCCTCGGACATACAAATTTTCTACATAAGTCACATTTAATTGAATATTTATTGTCATTTCCACGACACTGATGACAGCGTCCTCGTTTTCTGTTTTGGGTATCTTGATCATCCTTAGATATTTTTGCAAATCTTCGTGCTGTAGATTCGATGGCACTACAAGTTGCTATGGAAAATCCTCTTCCATCGTTTTCAATTTGAGTTTTTCTCCTCGATATATTATCATTAGCCAGCAATAATCCAAGTTCTTATAGAAAAACTTTTCTGCGTGATTTTAGTGATGAATTCTTCAACCAATTGGGATTTTTAAGTGTCCAAATAACAAAAGCATTGTAACAAGCAATATCGATAAAATTGAGAAAAAGTCGAAGAGGCCATCTTCTAGTGCTTCTCTTGCATGAATATTCACGTACTAATTTATCTAAAACATCTACGCCGCTTTTAGTTTCATTATAAGAAAGAATAATTTCCGGTTTGAATTTCTTATCTTACCCTGCTATTTCATTTTGATGATGTATCGAAGATAGTAAAACGACAAATTTTTTTGCCTTTGTAACATAAGAAACTAAGGTTAAATCCTTTCTAAACAAAAAGTGAGATGAAAATGTCGCTCGATTGCGAATGTCCAAAAGGCACTTTGGTAAATCTTTTCGATGTTTACGCACGGTTCCAATTATTGTTAAATTGTGTGATAATAATTCCTCAGCAAGAGTAATATCTGTGAAGAAATTATCATATTGCGGACACTGTTATACCAATGGTTTGCTAAAGTTTTAACAACCCGTGGGCCCTGGCGTCGCGTCGCTCCGGTGCATCTCCTTCCTTTCCCAAGTATATTTGAAAATTGCAACAGTAGAAGCTGCCTGCGTCACAGAGTGCCCAAACTTTAATCCCGTATTTGCCCGGTTTGCTTGGGATATATACCCGAAACGGACAGCGGCCCCTAAAGCTCACCAATTGCTCATCAATTGTTCCACATGCTGAGGGGGAATACGATTCCCTACAGTTTTTGGCAGATATATCCGAAACTTCATTATTTGCGGCAACTGAATCACACTGTGAGATCAAAAGGCAATAATAAAAATTATTACCTGTATTATTAGTTTTTAAAAATGGATTTAACAAGAAGTAAAGGCTTTACCTATACATGCAGGTTCGAAATTGTTTTTTACTATTGTATCATTCTAAAGAAAAAGCTATACAAGCTAGGTACAAGTCTGACTAGCTGGGTGATGATGAATTATCTATAAACGATACTAAAAACACAAGCATAATAATATATCATTAACTCACCACTTTGGCTATTTGGGAACAGTTGGTGTTGTCAACATCCTAATTAAAAATAAATTGTTAAATTAATAAATAATATAATAAAAATAATAATAAAATAATAAATTAGGTAATACGTAATTCTTTAACTTACACAACGATTGTACAAAAAGGAAAAAACAATTGATGGTATGGAATGGTACTCACCAGAAATATCTCATCTTCAGTATCCTATAATACATATAATATAGAAAATATAATAAAACATTTCTAATATTAGCATTTTTCTACCAATGTTAGTTCCACGGCAGATTGGAGCGCCTATAGGTACGAACATAAACTATTATTGTTTGTATAACATTGCATAGTTTGTGAGTACGAAATAGGCCACCAAAATCAGTTCTTGGTATATTAACCTCACCCTATTGTTTAATATAATAAAACTATACGTACTCATAAGAGAGTGTCCAAATGTGGCTTTTCATTCTCTTCCTTCTCAGGCAATTTAAATTTCTTTGCCTCGACGTTCTGAAAAATCAAAACAACATTAAATCTATAGAAACGAAGTAGCTATCACTTGTCATCAGTTATTGCCGTCGGGGTTAGATTCCATATCCTTACGTACAAATTCTATACTTACATAAGGGTATGGAATCCCATATGACAATAACTTATGAAAATGTTGTTAAAACAGCGGTGAATATTTCAACTTACCAAAGTATGGTGTGCTAGTTCTTGCAACCTCCTTTTTCGGCGTGCAATAGCCTCGGCTCTATTGGCATCTATTTTTTGTTGTGTGCTCACAATTGCCGCCATTGACCTGTGGATCGTATTCCCACAGGCTTCGCAGTATTTCTGCATATCTAGAAAGAAACAGATAATGAAATTCCATTGAAGTGTTCGGTTTATATTAGATCGGTTGCATAACATACAGGTGTTTGTCATGTCATCCGACGCTTCTAATAATGTACGTTGCAATTGAGATCTATATTGATTGGCTTCAAGCGATGCGTCTATTGTCTGCTTCTTCAGAACACTAAGGGCGTAAAAAATTATGAATACGCCACAATTATATCCGTCTTCCTGTCGTGGGTATTTGTCAATCCGCGCCGGCCATCCTCGTACTGGTATAGTTGGTCGCCCTTGAGACTCAGCCTTAGGATTATATCTCTTCGCAAATGCAATAAACTTGTTTAGATGCAAATCGGTGGCATGGGTGTCCTTTGAATGAGTACTGGGCATGGGATTGTAATATTTGAAGATTTTTCCCTTTCCAAGGAAATGGACTATTCTGGAAAGAACAAACAGTGTAATTATGTGACGAAGCCGATTCCGGAAGTCGCACGTAGAATTCTTTATTCGCCACTAAACCATTCCCTAACAATCGAAATTCTGGAATTTTTGGCTTCTTGTGCTTTGGGTCGGGTTCCCAACCTTTGTGGTGTTTCATTTTCTTCGCATCCCGGCATCTGTTTTTCCGTATGGTCGCAATGTCCCTTCTTTTGGGTACGGTTTGGTTAAGTTTGCCATCTACACTCCGGTTCAGGTGTAACTATGTAAAATATGAAAATGGCCTCTTTTTTTCGTTTATTCCATTGTTCTGTTGCAGCCACATCTTTAGGTATTTTCCACTTATGAACCCCAGCACATGCAGTGCTAGGAATCGTTAACTCCAATTCCTTGTACATGCAAAGCACGCGTTTCCTGCAAACTCTAATGAATTCGGTGCACTTACATTTTCTAGCCACTCCTAAAACGTTTTTAACATAACCGAACCAATTTTTCACGATAGCGTTAGTGCACCTGCCACTACCAGTCTTTGTTGGGGAACCTGAAACTTGAGTAACACCAGACCATAGCGGAAAATACAGCAAATAGTTTTCCAATAGCATCTCCTTAAACCTAGGATTGAAATACACATTTACCAAAGTATCTTTGCCACTCCCAGGGTTCAGTATATCGACGTCACATAGCTCTGAAACTTTTGCAAATTAGTAAAATGCCATTCATTGGTATGTTTGTTGTACAGAGTCTGGAGCTTACGATTTATCAAAGTCAATATTTCTATTTTACATTGTCTCAAATTCTCTGGAGATAGAGCTGCCATGTCCTCCTCCAAACTTTCTAAAAATAATTGGAGGCCTGATTTGCCCGATGGTTTCGGGGTCTTTGCCAATTTCAATTGTAGATAATCACAATTTCTCATCTACTTTGCTTACATTCCTTTTTTTGGTTAGGTGTGTTGGAGTACCAGCAGAACTTCTCGATGATTGTGGTGAGAGATCACCGTCCTCTTAAGTTGTCAATTGGCTGGGTATCATTGACGGTGACACTAAACGTTGTGACACACATTGACACTAAAATCAGGTAACGTACATACATATATCATTCAAAAGGTCAATTGTTAGGTACGTTGATGCGTTCGATGTTGTTTCCTGCTCTGCAACATACTCACCGTCCACTAAGTTTTCAGTAATCTGTGTGGAGTAAGCTGCTCCACATTGTCATTGACGGTGTAGTACTCGACACTAAAAACTGATAACGTGCATACATATATCATACAAAAAGTTAATTGTTACATACGTTGGTGCGTTCGATGTTGTTGCCCGCTCTGTAACATACGCTTCTAAAAACCTTAGGCTATCAAAGTTTGCCCATTTTCTAATTTTTTTAGCAGATTGGACTGCTTGGTACTCTTTTCTTCTTTGTCGATACCCCCCTCAGTAAATTTGTCACTTACTTTTCAATAATTTATCTGAAATACAATCAATAAATTAGTATTACAATTGAATTCAAAAGTTTATTGCTTACCATTTTTTGCTGGGAAAAATTTAACAATTTCTAGCCACAATTTGTCCCATCACAGTTTGGGTCGAATGTCCCGAAAGAGATTGATTTTATGATGTCACTAGTTTTTATAACCAGCTAATGAAGTTTTTGGAAACTTTTGTTTCATGTAATTTAAATATAAGATTGAATATGAAATATCACATGACATTGGAATTACCAAATTTTTTATCTTGTGTGTTGCTGAAGTATCGATTTCAGGTTCTCGAATTTCGGTATTTTGTTGGATGGTATTAACTGAAAATCTTCGGATGTGAGAATGTCGAGAGTAAGATCGCTTAAAGTTGTTGTTTTCTAATTGCAATATAGGACGACTAAATGGGTCTGAATTTGGATTAATTTTTCCCAGTTTGTATTTTATTTCGTACGTGTATTCAAGTAATTAAACTAATCGACTGGAGGAATCCTTGCAGTTCATTAACCAGGTTAGTGGTTTATGATCTGTTAAGATAGTAAATTTTTGTCCGAATAAATATGATCTGAAATGTTTTACTGAGTCTACTATAGCAAGTAGCTCCTTTTCAGTAGGGGAGTAATTTTTCTCCGCTTGGTTTAATGTTTTGGAGTAATATGAAATTCGGAAATCTTGTTCCTTGTGAAAGTGCAGATCCTATGGCTTCGTTTGAAGCGTCAGTTGTAAATAAAAATGCTTTGTTAAAATCGGGATATTGTAAAATAGGTTCCGTTATGAACGTTTTTAATTTTTGAAAAGAATCCTCGTTGTTGGGTGTCCAACTGAATTTTTGTTCCTTTTTTAACAGACTTGTTAGAGGTTTAGCTATCTTAGAAAATTGTGGAATAAATTTCCTATAATATCCTACAAGACTTAGGAATGAATGATTTTATGCCCTTTGGATTTTTTTGTTGTTTTTTATTTAAAAGTGATTTTATCAGGGTTCGCTTTGAGACCTTTGTCTTTGGTACCGGTGGTGCCTTAACCTGCGGTTGGGCTGGTGGTACTGCGGCTGGAGGTAATAGTACTGCTGCTGGAGGTGGTGGTACTGCTGCTGGATGTGGTGGTACCGCTGCTGGAGTTGGTGGTATTGCTGCTGGAGGTGGTGGATCAATTGCAGGCCCCAACCGTACTGCCAGATCGTCTACTGCGTAGCTCATGCGCCTCATAAAACGTCCTATGTCGTTCTCCTGGCGTAGAAGCTCTTCTTCCTGACCTATGAATAGTGTTTAATAAATATATCAGAAATTTTATTTTATCCAAGAAGGAAAGTTTGTTCTTACGAATACGTCCATCTAGTTGGGCCCAGTGAGGTCGTACCCCACTGCTTATGCAGATAATCCGAAAATTCTTTAACTGCTGCAACTTCATCTTGCGGAATTGCTGCCAACATATATCTGCGGACTTCCAGTCGCCCATCTTCGTACTAAGGCTATGGCAGTAAAGCTAAGGCCATAGCCATTTGAACTCCTTGGTGGACATCATGATGGTCCCTGTTGGTAAGCCTTAGTTGCCTACCTAAAAATATTAATACAGTACAGGGTTCTGCAAACAATGTGGTGTGAAAGTTTTTCTTGTAACTTACCTTTACGGAACACTGCTCTACAAAAATTGAACAAACACCCCTTTAAAACTGCATTCGGGAAGATGTCGTTAACGGATTGCCTTAATGCAATTTCGTAATCCGCCATAACAGATGCTATGACCACGCCTTGCAGTACCGTATCCCATAGCTCTTGCAGTGCCTTGTCGTATGATGCTCGAGTTTTCCTTTCCATCAGCACATACGCTATGGGAAGAAACTACAAAAAGTATGAAGTTATGGATGGCTTCCAATGGCAATGTACAAGAGTAAAATTTCAATAACTTGAAATGTAATGAAAAACCGGTTTGATGCGTATTACTATTACATCTTCACAGCTTACCATAGATAATAAGGTACGTCAGCTTACCGTATGTTCATAGAACAGCTGAACTGTAAATAGTTGCTGCGCATGTGCGGCAATGGGAACTACCCCAAATGTTGCATCCATATGCAAATGAACGGGAGCATTTATTTGCCTTACAATATTCTCAACCGTGAGAGAGACAAAGTATATGCTTCGCTCAATTTGTACACCATTCGCTGCTTCCAGCAATCCTCGATAAAATCTAAGGCCCAGTGGTCCTAACTTCTCTGCAAAGCGACGAACATATCAAATACGATTTTTAGTAGCAAGTACATACATAGAACAAATAAAGTATCTCCCTTGTCAGACCAAGAAAATTACCTTTCATCGTTTAGCGAATTGTGCATCTGCATTAAGTCGTGTGGGGTTGGATGGATGCCCACCTTCCTTGCACGTTCCATCATTTTTTTCACTTTGCCCTGGAATCCACCCCCCCAGGTTCACCGCACTGAACTTCATGGTTGTGAACCCATCGTCGTTCCAGCTCCAAATCGAATTCCAGTCTCCATATCATGCGGGCCCTGCACGTCTTGTGCATCGGTAGTACCGGGTCACTGCATTATTTTGTGTCACGTGATCCTGAATGTTCAAATGCTGCGTATCCGGATCAACATACACATAACTGTCACCGCGATCCCCTTGAATTCGCTCCATTTTCTTATCTGATAATAATGATAAAAATGTTAATAAAAATTGAAAATATTCCTATTGGTAATATCAATCCGTTCTATTACATGAATAAAAGGGCGAGTTTGAGGAATGTAAATGGAATATCATACTGTTGAGAAATTGTTAATAAAAATAAAATATTCCTATTGGTAACATCAATCCGTTCACCAGGGGCTCTGAATTGTCTGCAACGCCTTCTGTATTTCCAGGGTATTCATTTTCACGAAGTCAATCCTATAATATTATAACGTTCTGAAGCGTACAAACAGGTGACTCGATGCGGTGATGTAAGCACTGAACGGTTAATGTTCTTCTCCTTAAAAAAACCAGGGGTGGGCAGTCAATTTTAGATGTTTTGAACAAAAATCAATAATCGTGATCGTATAATATACATCAATAAATATTTAAATTAACAAACTGGGAGCTGTAATAAACATAAAGCTAGCAGTCACATCATCATCTAAAACTATAATACATATCACACGTCAATAAATATTTACAAACCATCAAAAGTACACAATTTAAACATCTATAAGTATTGGTGGTTCAGAAACACATTTTGAAGTGAGATCAGTTTTCATAAAAAATATTTTAGAGAAATTTTATATATCATTAAACCCGTAAGGTAACGTGTCATATGCACCCTCAATTCGACGCCGTTTGGTGTATTGCACCCTGTATATTTTTCGTTCCGGCCTCAAAAGCACGTTCTAAGTGGCAGTCCTAACAATTTTTCTGTCTGTTTCAATGTACGTGTCTAAGTCGTGAATGCGCAGTATTAAATGCTCCCAGTACACCGTAAACTGTTTTGAGATTTGAGGGCTCTTCCTCGTGTCTTAACCAGTTTACTACAACTACATCATCTACAGTAATAAGGGACTGAACTACCACTGAAGGATCTGTGAACATTTTAAATAGTTCGTAAGGTTCCGATAGAATTGTTGTTTGATTTAAATTTTCCCTTTGTGCCAATTTTCCCCAAAAAGAATTTAAAATTAATTTAGCAATATAGCGTAACCCGGGGTTTAAAGAAATTTTGTCTTTTTCTAAAGCGACTGCTTCTTTTTCCAAATAATCATCTATATACCTGTCCTTTGAAGCATCATCAATGCATCATGCAGGGCACCCGCTGATTCTAAAGAAAAAGCTATACAAGCTAAGTACAACTCTGACTTGCTGGGTGATGAATTATCTATAAACGATACTAAAAACACAAGCATAATAATATATCATTAACTCACCACTTTGGCTATTTCCGAACAGTCAAGGCTATCCTAAATAAAAATAAGTGGATAAATTCATATAAGTACTTCCAACTTCTAATAGTATGAAGAAAAAAGTAAAAAGAAAGTCATGTGGCTTTGGAATGTGCATGTTATTATGGTAATATTAGACATTTCCACAAGCTCCTTGTGATGTTTGGTTTTTGATCATATTATGGATAGTAATACGTAATTCTTTGACTTACAAAACGATTATACGAAAAGGGAAAAACGATTAATGGTATGGAATGGTACTCACCAGAAATATCTCATCTTCGTTATCCTATAATACATATTATAATATAGAAAATATAAAACATTTGTAATATTAGCATTTTTCCACAAATGTTACTTCCAGGGCAGATTTGAGCGCCTATAGGTACGAACATAAACTATCATTGTTTGTATAACATTGCATAATTTGTGAGTACGATATAGGCCACCAAAATTGGTTCATGGTATATTATTCTCACCCTATTGTTTAATATAATAAAACTATACGTACTAATAAAAGGGTGTCCAAATGTGGCTTATTCTCCTTCTGATACAATTTACCTTTCTTTGTCCTGACCGCGACGTTCTGAAACATCAAAGCAACATGAAATCTATAGAAACGAAGTAGGTATCACTTAAAAGACACCTACAATAAATTCAGCAGCAGCATAAGCTATATTGTCGTCTGGGTTAGATTCCATATCCTTACGTACAAATTCTATACTTACAGAAGGATATGAAATCCCAGATGACAATAACTTATTAAAATGTTGTTAAAACAGCGGTGAATATTTAAACTTACCAAAGAATGGTGTGCCAGTTCTTGCAACCTCCGTTTTCGGCGCGCGATAGCCTCAGCTCGGTTGGCATCTACTTTTAGTTGTGTGCTCACAATTGCCGCCATCGACTTGTGGATTGTGTTTCCACACCCCTCGCAGTATTTCTGAATATCTAAAAATGAACAGATAATGAAATTCCAGAATTAATATTTATAGTACAGGGTGTGAGCTGTAATTCGATATCGAGCCCTTTTAGGTCACTTGTGTATAGCAGCTATGTAGCAACTACTTGATTCCATTTAAGACATCTTCTATTCCAAAATTGCCAGTAAAGGAGAATCTAAGAGCTCAATTTGCTCATTCGTTAAAGGTATATTGTTTTTTGTGTGTTTATAAATTTCGAAAGTTTCCAAAATATTTAATTTACTTTTGTTATCAGAAAAGTGTAAAAATGTAATTGTATTATTAGGTGTCAGTGTGTGATTTTGTTCTAATAAATTGTTACGCCAAATCGTCCCTAGAGGATAATAAATACAAAAAAATATATATATATTTTCGCTAGATGGAGAGCGTAACCTTGAGGTACCGCGACTAACTCTATTGCGATGGGCGTGGATTTTTGTAAAGGGCGCCAGAATCCGAAATTAGATCGAAGGCACGGTATACCTCTAATAATCCACCTGTGGGATACACACAGGTAGACTGTCACAATAGCGAAAGAAGAAAAAAAAATGATTATTGTAAATTAAAAGGCTGTAAATAAATCACTGAAAATTAAACTGTATACCCTGTTTAATATTGCCAGCAAAAAAAATAATAATTGCAATTTTCACAAATAAGTAAAATTAATAATAAAGGTACAAATCAATTAATAATTATTCGTGTGGCAAAGTACCACAAAGTAATATAATATTGGATAATTATCCAACTAACCCAAACAGATTCGGTAATCCGTTAGGATTAGCCAAAAAGAAAGCTGAATAAGTTAATAATTGCAAACTAGGCTGGTAAGCAATTGGACGGAACCCTTAAATAAAGGTGCAATAACGTTAAAGCAAAAATAAACAAAACCGCACGAATATTACACTTATTGCGAGATCTCACAAGGGCGAAGTAATAATCGTAATCAATCTTACATAAAAATTAACGCAAATTACAAATATATAAATCGATAGCCGTTAAATCCTTTTCCCAAACGCTAGGCAAACAAAAGTAAAAAAAATCCCACCCTGATATCAACCCCAAAATCTGTCAAGATTAATCTTACGAAGGATAAATATAAATTATAATAGTACTAATATAATATGTACGAGTATTAACAATAAATAAGTGTTTTAAAGTTTTAAAAAAAATATTGTAATTAAAGTCCCGTGAGGCGGAGGCTTAATCACTTCCAATATCTAGATCTCGGATCTGCCAAAATAATTTCTGTCAATAACAGAAAGAATAATCGATGGTGAAGCCAATTGTTATAAATCAATTTAAATAATAATTCACACAGAATCAGGTTATAACGTGAGTGAACACAAAAATCAGACACAAAAAAAATAAACTACAGTGAAATGCAGCTAAGTACGCTAATACAAAATAAATTTAATTATAGATACTAAATTGAATATGACTAACAATTCTGACTTATACAAAGCCAGCAAGAAAACGTTGATTTCGCCAGAAGTGACGATAATAACAAAAAAAGAACAACCTGACCTTGTCCTGAGGTAATGAGAAACGGAAGAATTCCACGTGCCTACTCCGTTCGTCCGCAACTATTGGCTGGAACGTCGCACAGTGTCCAAAAATAGTAGATTTGCGGAAAAAAGTGTATAACTTTTAAACTATTCAGTGTATTTTATTGATTTTTTTAATTGATGAATACTGTAGGTTTAAGTCAACAATTTATTCACATTTATTATATTTACTATACAGGGTGATTATAAATTCAGGACCCTTTGTTTCGTTTAGTTATTCTTGTAGACGGGGGTGTTAGAAAATCACATATTGCACCTTTTTTATTATATTTTAGAAATTAAAAATAGTTAAAAAATAATAATAAATGAAAAAATAAACATAATACGAGTTTTCACAAATTGATCACGCACCTACTGCCTTCGAAAGATTAACTATTTCCAAGTAAAGTACTGGTTTCGTCGCTAATTTCTAATGTTTTTTTATGAGGTTCTCTCCTCAAACTCGAAATGTAAGGGTCCGAACTAATTAGCAACATATGAATAACATCCTCATTGGTACTTTTTCTACTGCACTTCCGCGAGTGATAAAGCCTGTATCTTCTATAATCTTTATTACGTGCCTCCTGCGCTTCTTCTGAAAGAAGACCAATAGGAAGTACTGCAGCATCAATGATTTCCTGTCCATGCAACAGTATTTTATGAACACTAACTGGCATGTAGTACCAGTTGTAATTCTCCACAAAGCATTTTGCTGTGTCCATAGCGTACTCTCCAAATTTCTTGGAATCAATTGACGCACCAGCAGTAATTGCCTCCAAAATCACTGAAAAACGTCTAATGAGCTCGACACTGACCCCGGTAATATCTGCTGTTACATTTGGATCCTTAAAAAATCGCCGAGATGTGTTACCATCATTTGACGTTCCAGCACCTTGCATTACTACATCCACTTTAAGTCCTAATTTTTCTTGAAATTCTTGTTGTATCCTTTTCTTGTTGGCATGTTTTTCATCTCTTGTTTGATCATTAATGGACCACTTTTTAAAGGTTAGATTATAACCAATGTGTAAAATACACTCCATGAATTTGATTCTTGCATGAAGTGGTGACATGCCTAGTTTTAGGGCACCTTCGTTCATTTGCTTTTCTTTGATGCCGTCCAAATTGTTCATCTGGCGTGGTGTAGCTTTGCAAATATAGCAAGTTGTAGTTGATTTAGTGTCACTTACAACTGCAGCAACTTTGCCGTCAATCATAGTAAAAATCAATTTGTGGTATATTTTGATGTTTTTTCCATTCACGTTCAGGTTGGTTTCTTTCAAGTTCAATATTTTGGATTCCATCTCTTTGACCACAGCCATAGTTTTTTCAGGAGTCTCTTTGGCGTATTCAAATCGAATTGGTCGACAGTACCTCGTTGATGATGGTCTTGGGTTTTTCCAGTAAGTTATTTCACTATCGGCACTTACATTTATTCTTAATGGCACCATTGAAACCATAAACAGATTAGAATCACTAACACCGTCATCAACTTCATCTGAAATTTTTTGTTTATATTGGCTTTGGTTTGAGGAACCATCACAACCCCACTTAGTAAGTAATGTCAAACTTGTTTCAGTTATTGCTGCAATTTCTTCTTCACTCTTTGATTGAAATATCCTCTTCGTGGTATGGTCAAGAAGATTTTGTAATTCCACACTTGCGCTGCAGTCTGTTATTGTAATTCCATCGGGATAACAATTTTTCTTGACTTCGCTGCTTTTATAGAACGGAGGCAAGACATCACATCCAAATTCTTTAAGAGCTTTACGAATTGTTTCATATTGATGCCTTGATAGTTGTGCATCCATCATAAGAGATAGCGCCTTCTCAGTGTCCATGTACTTTTTTCCTGCATCATCGGCTGTAGCACTGGAATATTGTTCTGCAGCTAATTTAATCTGCTCACCAGGGTAAGACTCCAACAACTGCTTTGTTTTGTATCGTTTAGCTCGATCACTGCAGTCTTCAAAATCCTTTTTCGGCCTTCCAAACGAGCTTGGTCTTTTGCTTGGTCTATTTTCAACTAACTCGGCTTCTTGGGAAAAATCGACTTTAAATGTACTCTTCAACCATTCGGCATTGTTTTTTAGAAACAGCTCCCGGGTGCGGTTCGAGTTTTGCCACTTGGTTTTAAAGTGTCCAACAAACCGTTTCTTGACTTGGTTTATAATTTCGTCTACTTGGTCTGCTTGTCGGTCAGGAAAATTTGCAAGCAAAAACTTCTTTAAGTCGCACATGTTCTGTTTGCTAGATACCAGTTGGTGACACAGTACTTCGTAACTAATAGCAAATTGATCCATGTTACTGCTTGCAATTATATCGCCTACTAACTAACATTAATATTTATTGCACTAAACTACCTCGTTACAAATATCACAAACACAACACAAAATCAACAAAATGTTCTGGAATACGTTTAGGGGATTATAGCATCCCATTACTGTTTAGGCAGATTTTGGCAGCTAAACTTTTTATAATTATTTAAACAATAGTGTAACAAATACAAAAACGTTTTGATTAAGGCCTAGCTAGCCCTAGCTACCTTTTGAAATTACAATGAAATATTCAGATAATAACGCACATTGCACATTCATTGATTTCAGAGTGATTAATTTTTATGGGACTGACATGTCATTAAAGTCACTTTAAAATTCAATTTTTATTTGACTGAAGCCTGCTTAATCTAATGCCAAAGCGTTAATAATAACTAATATTTAGTTATCAGTTGGGAAAACAATGAAGTAAGGTATGTTTGTATCGTGAAACAGAACTTTGAATTCTTCAAGTTTTGACACGAAAATAATACCGTTTGTAGACTTTTTGTTCAAATACGATACTGCCCCTAGATAAATGGATATCTCTAGAAATAAAAACAATAACAATTTTTCTAATTTAGCGAACTTGAAAAAATGACTTTTTTCCGTCTATTGGACACTGTGCGTCGGGTCAACTCTGGAGGACTAAATTCTTCACCAGACCAACGAAATGATTCGCGATTTCAAATAAGAATACGCCACCTGGTGGCCGTTTAGTGAAACGTTACAAAGCATACTGCTTACTGCTTTGTGCCTTTTAAGCTGCTTGCAGTCGCGTGTTTTGTCGTGAGTTTTTGTGTACAATATTAATTTCAGTTGAATATACAGCATACAGGTATCAAAAATGACTACTGATAAAATCGTTAATAAGACAAACTGTTGTGTATTTGGATGTCATACGTTGAACATGAAGGAAAATCGCGTAAGTTTTCATCTGTTTCCGCGAAAAGATAGTGGTTTTCTAGATGTTGCAAATGCATTTGGAACAAGTGATAAGGTTTATCGAAGTAAAGCTTGGGAACTTGCCCTGAAAATGGGGAAACCAGCTTCAAATTTCATGCGAGTTTGTGGCAAACATTTTACTAAGAAGGATTATTTGTATGGTAAAATTAAAATAAAAATAAGGTGCCTTGAATCATTTAAGTAGAAATATTTTTTAGAGTCATCAAGAAAGCCCACTCTTAAGAAAACTGCCGTTCCTTCACAAAATTTGCCTAAACAATCATTTCTGAAGAAATCAAGTACAGGTATAAATAGATTAACGTCCGTTATACAACAAGTGGTGACTTAACTTGTTCCTAGTATAGGTACAAGAGAACAACGTCTTAATAAGAGGAGGTTGCAGAAGGAAGACCATAATCCCCCGCCTTTTGTATCTCATCAAGATGACCCCATAGAAGCCGAAACACGGGAATCTTCTGCAATGATTAGGTTAAATCAACATGAAAGGAATGCAGTAGACATGTTACTGAATCTGCAATTTGAACCCTATGTAGACAAGAATATTACCAGCAGTAGTAAAGCAGATAAAGTTGTCCTAGTTAAAAGTGGAGATTTATTTCATTCATATACATCTAGGATTTCTAGTGATAACCATTTAAATTCTTTAACTGGAATTTCAGATTTTGCTCTTCTTAAATCAATAACGTCGCAAGTGGTAGAGTGTTTTCCAGATTCTAGAACACGTAAACTCTGTATTGAAGACCGGGTAATTCTAGTGTTCATGAAGATGAAATTGGCCGTAAAATTTAAAGTGTTGGCAATTTTGTTTCAAATTACATCGAGCACTTGCAGAGCAATATTTAATGAAGGTCGATGTATTGTGTGGCCAACGATAGATGAATGTAGAGCTAATATGCCTAATTGCTTCAATGAGTTTAAGAGCACAAAATTAATTTTAGATTGTACTGAAATTCCAATACAAAAACCAAAATGTAGATGCTGTCGAATAAAGACGTATTCGCACTACAAAGGTCGAAAAACTTTTAAATTTATGACTGGTAATCTCCTGCTGGGTTACTGAAATTCCAATACAAAAACCAAAATGTAGATGCTGTCGAATAAAGACGTATTCGCACTACAAAGGTCGAAAAACTTTTAAATTTATGACTGGTAATCTCCTGCTGGGTTACTGGTTTTTACTAACTTTCGTATCTACTTGCTACGGAGGTAGGGCTTTTGCTAAAGCCATTTTTGAGCAAAGCTGTGTAATTAATTTATTAGAACCTCACATCGATTCGATCATGGTAGACAAAGGATTTGCTGTTAAAAGATATTTGTGATGAAAACTTCATAAAAGTAGTACAGCCATTTTTTTTTTACGGAAAAAGAAGCAATTTACTACAGCGGAAGCAAAGAAAAATGTGCTTGTTTCAAGAGCTAGAGTACATGTAGAACGAGTGAACCAAAGGATTCGTATTTTTGAAATTTTCATACACCGTTGCCATGGAATTTAACAAATGTTATAAACGATATATTTGTAATTGCTTGGGCTATTGTAAGTGTACAATCTCCTATTCTAGCCCCAGACAAATTTAATAAATAATAGAATAAGTTGAACATTTCAGTCTTATTTATTTACACAAAATTAAATTCATATTTACTTTTTGCATGCAAAATGTAACATATGTTTAAAATATTTCATAGAAATTGTTTCTAACAATTGTTTGGCAAATGCAACGTCATACTCCACTTTAATATTTAAAACTGTCTTTGAATGTGGCGAATACAATATAAGATCACACATTTGCAAATTCAAAACTGCTAAACCTAATTGTATTTGACCATAATATGTATGTTTCTTGTTTAATACACTATTTTCGCCATCGTTTTTAATGTATTTGCAGGATTCCACAAATTTTATGGAGTCTTCATTGATACCTGTAATTTATAGTTTTGTAATTGGTTTGATAGTTTATTAAATAAAAAAAAATACCTGATAAAGGGCATTTTATTTCAATTAATTAGAACTCCATTCTGCATTACGATTCCATCTGGGGAAAATCCTAACCATGGGTACTTCTTACAAATGACAAAGCCCATTTCCACTACAAGCAACATTGTTTGTTTTCGGTAGCAGGCGAGGGCTTCTTTTTCATATTTAAGTCCGTGCCTTGTCCCAGGTGTCGAGAATGACTTTGGAAAAAAAATATTTTTTGATTTTTTTTCCCAATTCGGTCCACTATAAGTAAATATAGAGTAACAAGTGGATCCTGAAAATAAAAATTCGTTCTGTACTAATCTGTGTTGCAGCTGAAGTAAATGGTTGCCAACATTTCAGCGAGATTGCATTTCATTTCTCCTTAAAAGCATGATTTGTATAATGTATTTATATTACCTGTAATCCTTAACTGCCTTATCTCCTTCCATTCATCAGTACCTTGCACTAATACTGCAGCTTGTTGGCGATCGGAACTGCTTAACATAGCCAGTAATTTCTTGCAGCATTCTTGTATGTCTACCGACACATTAGTATTAAAGTTTATCAACTGCGATTCATCGGCATGTTTTAAAATTTCCTCTGCAAGTATGGTTACAGAACTAACACTGCTTCTTGTGCCACTACCACTGTTATTAGTGGAACTGCTAGTCTCACATAAACTAGTTGTACCACCACAGGTTGCTGAACTGAAATTGTAATTATGTTGCACGAGAATATGTTAAAATAGCTACATTAACTTACAAATGCTTGTATAAAATTGAACTCTTGTTGCTGTCCCGGAATTTCTTAAAACACTTTTCCTTTTCTGCAGCAGTTAATATTCTGCAACGTTTTATATTTGATTGTAAGCAACCATATTCATTTACAGGTACAGGCTTGTAATCCTCCACAGCAATTGTTTTTGATTTGTTCCACGAACATTCTACATCTGTAGAAGATGTATTTAAATTAGGAAGGTACAAATTTAGCAATTTATTATTGATTGTATTAATTTATTTTATTGTACTTGTCTATAGGAACTATGTTCCTTCTGTGACAATAAAGGATTGATTGATTGATTGAATGGTTATAACACTACAATTATTGACACGATAATTAAAAAGAAAAATTATAAATTAGCTATTCAAAAAGTTTATTCTATTAATGGCTCTAATAAATCATTAAAATACGTTTCAATTCCATATTTTGGTAATATTTCAGAAAAGATTGCTAAATATAAATAATACAAATAAATATAGTCATTTTTAAAACAAATAAAAATATTCTATACTCTCTTTTCAATGCTAAAGACAAAACTAATGATTTGCTAAAATCAGGTATTTATAAATTAAAACGTTCACATTGTAATTCAGTCTATAGTATAGGTAAAACAATTAGAAATTTCAGTATTAGACAAAAAGAACATATCCGTTGTTACAAATATAAACATAAATCAAATTACGCTAAACATTTATTAGAACAAACTCACACATTGACATCTAATAATACAGTTAAATTTTTACACTTTTCTGATAACAATCCAAAATTAAATATTTTGGAAACTTTCGAAATTTATAAACACACAAGAAACAATATACCTTTAATGAATGAGCAAATGGAGCTCTTAGATTCTCCTTTATTAGCAATTTTGGAATATAAGATACCGCAAATGGAATCAAGTATATAAATCATTGTTCATTTATTATGAAATATCTTATATTCTTTTCTTTTTATATACCATACCAAATTATATATAACCTATTTTTTGCTTAATACTAACCACATACTAGGGAATTGCACTCAATGCACCGTAGCACCACAGCGGTCTGCCGTTCAAATCGAAATCGGCCAACAATCAACTTCGTTCTACAGAACGAACATGTATCTAAACAATTAAAATATATTTTAATTGTACAACCAGAATGCAATGTAATATAATAAACCGTAGTAGTAATTTTAAAAAAATAACTCACCCCGGTTTAGTGTAGCCTGCTCATATATCCGCACCCCACAGTTCAAACAGAACCGATCCGGATTCTATGAATATAACAAAAAAAGTATTTAAAAAAGTTTCTGCAACTTTCAAAGAAAATAGGCCTATCTATACGGTTCATTTTAACACCTACACAAATTCCTACATTAATTACGTGATTATACGTTTTGGTGTTATATTTTTTTTATACTATTTGTTTTTAATTATATACCAACAAGGAAAGACAAGAAAATTTTTTAAGCCGTAAAGTAAAGATTATTTTTGAGACTTACCTGGTCACTCTTTCACTGATTCACATTGTGTTGCACCTCATAGCCTGTTGGCTTCTCACCTACTCTTTGTTTTAAACAAACGCTCTGGTTTTACAAACTTCTTTGTTTGCTTTTCGGCCATATTGCCTTAACCCATTTGATCCCACGGCATTTTTTTAGGAATTTATAATAAAAACAAAAAATCCATTTAAGAACTTTATTTTGAAGGAAATGATATACGAAAGTAATACTCAAAAATTTAAAGTAACAGAGAATCATATGTGTACTCAAACGAGTACACTGGGAACATATTGGAGACACGAGCACTTTCTAGCTATGATATGTTATAAAGCAATTACGCTCTAAACAGAGTGTCACTGTGCTCTTGATACAAGCCCATCTAACTCTAGCATGACATTGTACACATCTCTGCTGTTTTCCTAATTTATGAGGGAAATGTCCACCCTCGTGTTTCCGTATACTGGAAGGCACCTGAGCCGATGGTCTGCTTCTGGAGCTCTTAGATTTCTCAAAACATCGCAAATAATGCCTCACTACGTGTGTTTGACCTAATAGGTCCAAACTCTCTTCTGGGTTTGTCAATTGGTACAAACGCCAAGCGTTGACCATTGAAAGATTTATCATGTGGGTGAATAAAACCCACCACCACTTCTTCCCGCGAATATTGATTCTGTAATTGTTGACAGATTGATCCAGCAAATCAACACTGCCCATGGAACGATTATATGTTTGGAAAAGCAAAGGTTGTGGTACATCAACCTTTGCCTTTTCAGCGGCCGACCACCGCTTTACCTTTCCAACAGGTTCAACCGTATCATAATTTGTAATCATCGTGACAATATTATTGTCTTTCCAGCGTACAAACAATAGTAACGCATCAGCGTCGTACATACGTTCAAAATATCCGCGTTGCTGTTTCTTGAAAGGTTTCGGGTCAGTGAATGGGCATTTTCTGGTCCTGTTGTTTCTTACCGTCCCCGTTGCTCGCTGCTTCTTATCCTTCAGTGTTTTTAGTAAACCGTGACTACTGAAATAATTGTCAAAGAAAACAATGTGATCGGAAGGAACTGCAACAGCCTCTAATAAGTCCAAAACTACTTTCGACCCCAAGGGAATAGCTCTGGTTTCTGTCTGTCGTAGCAATACCCAGTTGAACTACAAAGCATCCAGTCCTTATAACCGAAACGAACCGGCTTACCCCTAATAAATTGTTTGGCTGAATGGTGGCCATAGTATTTAACCATGGCTTCGTCTATTGAAAGATCTTCGTGCATAATACCCCATTGTTGGAATTTTTGATTCAAAAGATTCATTAGTGGGCGCAACTTGGCCATTTTATCGCCCTTAGTCAAATTATTGTTATCGGCTAAATGGATATATTTCTTTATGTCCTGAAAGCGATTACGGGACATTGCATTAGAGACAGGTGGAACTTGCAAATCCTCGTCCAAGCTCCAATAAAGCCTTTCGCGGGGCAGTTTGTGATAACCCGTTACTAGCAAGATGCCAATAAATATTTTTATGTCGGCATTTGTCACAAAAAATGAATGATCGTTTTTTTGTGTAGAGTATAAGTTTGTCTGTTCAACAATATGATTGATTACGTCGGCGTCCATCAGTTTCTCAAAAACCTCCACTGGGTTTAGACCATATAATTCAGCTTTTACATTGTCTAAACGATCTAAGGTTCCTGTAGTTGCTGCCATTCCAATATCCATATCCGTCGCAGTCCATCTTGGTTCTGGCAGTGTTTTCTTTTTCGCCCGCGGTGCTGTTTGAACGCGGTCGGTTGAACGCGGCTGTTTCAACGCAGGGACGTTTGAACGCGGTCGGTTGAACGCGGCCGTTTCAACGCTGCCGTTTTAACGCAGGTACATTTGCACGTGGCCAATTGAACGCGGCCATTTCAACGCTCCCGTTTTAACGCAGAGACCTTTGAACGGAGGGACGTTTGAACGCAGGGACTTTTGAACGGAGGGATTTGAACGCGGAGAGATTTTCAGGCGGTGAGTTAAGCCGTTTCAAAATCCTTTCAGTACCGTGTCTCGGTTTTTTTGCCATTCTCGTCTCGCTTGAGTTAGAAAACGATGTAAAATAATCGTAAATATATTGACACAAGTCAATGTTGGTAAGACCGAAAATTAGGTTAGTATCAAACATATTTCTATGACAACCGGGACTAACAACTTTAATTAAGTTCGGAAGCATAACCGATTACATATTGTGTGCTGTTACATTGGTTTAGGCATTCGAATGTTGATTAGAGCCGATAGTTCTGCACTAGAAATACCTACCATGATTTATATTCGAAATTTGTTGTTCTAGAGTTTTCTTGGTCGGTGGCAAACTTTCACCTTGTTGTCTTTTTACGGAATATAGGTAGACCACCTAACTTGATTAGTAACTGTCAAGAAATTCGGGGGATGTATATAGTGTGCAAACAAACCTAACTTGATTAGTAACTGTCAAGAAATTCGGGGGATGTATATAGTGTGCAAACAAATTTCTTGAGTTCTTGAATAACAAAGCTTTCTGGTTGTGGTGCATCTCCTAGAGATGCAAATGCCTCCACGACTCTCTCATCAGTCTCATCAGAATTACGAAAAGCTTTAAAGCAACTGTGTTTCGATTTACCTGTAATATCGGTCCCGGTAAAGGAGTGGAAACCGATTAAAGCTTTAGCGGCCCTAGCTCCTATCTGGTGATAAATGGAACCAATAGATATTGTACGTTTTAATTTACCTTTACCTGTTAACATATTGGTATTCTGTGGCAAATTTGGGTACATGTAAATTAATAAAATTAAGACATCCGTATCCGGTGTATCAACCGTCAAATTATTTTTTTCTCTGCTGAACAATTCTGAAATGGAAACACCATGCAATATTAATTAGTAGGGTATCTGCTTCTCTCGCTGCTTCTTCAATTCATTTGTTTGGTATTTGAGAGATTCTGGAACGGGGAAATTTCCTTTAGTTTGCGATTCCCAAGTTACCAAAAATCTTTTCAGTTTGTTATTTAATTGTAAAGAGTGTTCCAGAGCTTTCTTACTTAAATACTCCGTATATTCTTTCTTTGTAGTTATGTTTGACAAAAATTCTTTCAGTGTTCCATGTTTAATAAAGGTATTATCCGTTATATGAACATTGCAGAAACCGGGCTGCACGGGGAACGCATGTCTTTGTTATTGTATTTCTGCTGCTATCATAATAGTTAATAAGAGGTATTATACATCAAAATAATCGCAATCAAATAGTCTATAAAAACTTTCTGAGCGTTCACAGCCGTAACTTTACTGGTTTGATCATAAATGCCGTACGTTTGAAAATTCTTATGTAAACATTTTCGTATTGGTTGAAATATTTAATATAAAAATAAAAGCTATGTTAAAGCAAATATATGCTATAGATAGTCCATAATGTCAACTACAATTTGAGCTCTCTGTTTTTGCTGTAACTTATATAGTTTAGCCACAAACTTGATTTATATGCTACCGCGCGACCGCCATTTTGAAAATGGCGTATTTTCCGATAAAGGAAAATTTCGGGGTGGCAACCGGGCTACAATTAGTTCTTACAATAGTCTCAATCTATTCCAATAGGATTTTTACTTTTAACGAACATTTGACACGGAACCCCTATTTTCGACAGATTGGCACCGGACTATAAGGTACATGAGCTGGCCGGTGAAACCCTGATTAAAATTGTAACGACGCAATTATTGGGGGTGTGTAATTTGAGCGTCGTAAAAGAGACGCCATCTTACACATTCCCGAAATAGCGTCGTTCCGAAGATTTGACGTCATCACGAGGCGCGGGCAACAACTACTCCCTCTACGAAGGAGTAGGGACGGTCCGCGCCAAGTTCCGAAAGAAGACGAGGATGCAGTATAAGAGGTCCACCCCGCGCATTTTTGAAACACTTATTTTCCGATTTTCGAATTTAACTTTAACACTTCCGAGACCCCGAGTCAAAGTTTGTTAAATTTGAATTTTGTTCCGAAACCCGAGTGATTTTCAAAGTTTAAGTTGAGATCTTCAATCCCACTTAAATTTTGGTCGGATTAGTTTTGCTCCGATTAATTCAGTTTATTTTCACCTTTTGTTTTCATTAGTGCAATACAAACCAAACCGTAAGTAATTCAGTTCTTTTGACCTAGAGTACCCTGTATTTATCCGAACCTACCCCGTTCCCGTAGCATAGTGAGCTCTTGTGAGGGTATATGTGACATTCAGTAACAAGTATCTTTGCAAGGGTGAGCTTCCTGGCAGGTATATGTTTATACAACAAGTAGCTGCCTTGATTCACACTAAACCGATCCGTAATTTCCTTCACCGAAATACCCCTGGGCTGTTGGAATTCTGTATGTGAAACGAGGAGAACAAGCAGAATCCAACAGTCGAGTGTCCTGAGTTTCCCTACCGAACCCCTAGGTCAAAGACTGGGTTTTGGGTTCTTCAAACCAACCCGTAAAGTAATTTTTAATTTAATTAACTTTCAACCGCCTTGTATATTAAATCCGTCCAATAAATTCACCGTCCGACGTAAAATATAATTATTTTAAGACTTACCGGGTCACACTTTTAATCAAGCACTTTAACCCTCACCTTGCAACCTATTAGGGGTTGATCCCACATTCATTGTTTCAATCAATCATTCCGTTTTACAAATCAATTGCTGTCGACGTTCCGCCATATTTACTTACTAACGTCAAAGATAAGCTATTTCATTTCAGTAACGCTCTGTCAGTAACTTAACCGCAGCGACCCCTCTGATTACTCCCGGCAATCTGCCGTTTTAACCAAACAGCTACCTGTAATTTGTATTTCAAAATCCGGACTTATAATAATTTGACAACAAAATTGGTAAATTTTATTAATGTACATAGTATCCTTATTGCATTCATTTATTAATTTGTGTTATTAGTTTTAGTTATATAAACCGTTAATTTTGTTAATTTCAGTAACATTGAACAACACCTGTAAATATTCTTGTAAATAAATTGTTCTTTAGATTTCCTAGGTTTTATTTTCAACGTCCAACGAACCCTGGATACTCAGAGCTACTCCCTGACCCAAATAAATTTTGTGGCGACCTCCTCCTCACGAGCTAGGGAGCTAGGTCGTTGCAAAATGTAACGTATAAAAATCTTCAATTGCTTTCCCTTTCCAAGAAAATGGACTATTCTGGAAAGAACAAACAGTGTAATTATGTGACGAAGCCGATTCTGAAAGTCGCCATTCGCCACTAAACCATTCCCTAACAATCGAAATTCTTGATTTTTTGGCTTCTTGTGCTTTGGGTCGGGTTCCCAACCTTTGTGGTGTTTCATTTTCTTCGCATCCTGTTTTTCCGTATGGTCGCAATGTCCCTTCTTTTGAGTACGGTTTGGTTAAGTTTGCCATCTACACTTCGGTTCAGGTGTAACTGTGTAAAATATGAAAATGGCCTCTTTTTCGTTTATTCCATTGTTCTGTTGCAGCCACATCTTTAGGTATTTTCCTCTTATGAACCCTAGCACTTGCAGTGCTAGGAATATTTAACTTCAATTCCTTGTGCATGCAAAGCACGCGTTTCCTGCAAACTAATGAATTCCTTGCACTTAAATTTTCTAGTCACTCCTAAAACGTTTTTAACATAACCGAACCAATTTTCCACGATAGCGTTACTGCACCTGCCAACCAGTCTTTGTTGGGGAACCTGAAACTTGAGTAACACCAGATCACAGCGGAAAATACACCAAATATTTTTCCAATAGCATCTCGTTAAACCTAGGATTGAAATACACATTTACCAAAGTATCTTTGCCACTCCCAGGGTTCAGTATATCGACGTCACATAGCTCTGAAATCTGAAGAACATGGTCATAAAACGCCGTACAGCTTTTCAAAGGGAAACTGACTGGTAATTCTGGAAGTCACCATAGCCACTTCTTTCTTATCTTCCGCGGAACATCTTTTGGACATGATGATAGCGGCGCATTTTTTGATGGCTTCTGCTACTGCTATGCTTCTGTAAGGAGATCTGAGAATAAAAGAAAAGTTTTTATACCACACGATAACAGTCTGCAAGTCTGAAAAATTAAAAACTCCTGACACATTCTCCACCAAGAAATGCTTGACCCCTTTATCTGAAGTACATTTTCGAGCATCTTTTGCAATATTTTTGGAAAGGTGCGCACAACATAAGCCGACCAATATGTAATTGCCATCTTTCAATGTCCTCTGATCCTTAAGAAGAGAGTAGCAATGGTTCCAGTACCTCCTCAGTGTTGTGTTGTTCCAACTGTGCAAAACTGAATTGATTATTGCAAAGCTCATATCTGTTAGGTACCACTCGTTCAAATAAAGGCCATTTTCCAGGCCGGGAAGTCTCACAGAAATGTTTAAAATTAGTGAGCCAAGAGCTTATCCACGGTTTATCGTGGCGGCAGCAAATTAATTCCAATACCGGAAATGACTGACCGGTAGGGGTACGAATAACACCAGCGTAAAAGTAGATACGTTTCTTAACGTACGATGGCCGCCGTACCACATTTCCAGTCGCATCTAGGTGCAGTTCCGATAATCTTCCATTATTAACAATAGACGTCATGAGGGCTACATGTAATTGTTCTTTACTAATAATCTGTACGGTGAAAGGATCTCCTGCAAAATATATAAAAGGTTTAATTTTATCATACGTCCTCTTCATTAAAATAACATCATTTATATCGTCCGTATGTCTTTCCTTCCTGTGATGTGCCTTCATCCTTACGCGCCTGTACACAGCCTCGGACCGGATGTTGACCAAGTGCCACGTTTTATCATGCCAGCATCAGCGTTTTCGATATCTTCTGCCCGGGCGACAGAAGCCGTGCAAGAAAGCATTTTTTTTTGTAACAAGGTTCTTTCAACACCTCTGACGTACCTAGTTAAAGGGAAATCTGGAGAATGTTTGTAGTCGCCTCCGCTGCTGTAGACAGATACCATTATTTCGCCATTTTCATTTTGCACGATATTGATGATACATTTAAACAACTTACAACCCGGGTGGGCACAATAGGCATATACGGTTATAGTTCCTTTTGTAACGCACACATTCCAAGATTTTACATTTAAAATAATCCTGTGTCAGACAAATGATACCTTCCAATGTGCCGCACTCTTTACACGAAAAACGTGGTCTTCGTACGTTTGTCTTCTTCTTTCCATATATTTTTGGATCCCACCGGCAGTATATCTGATGATGTTTTTATTTGTTGTTCACTCAAGTAATAAATTCCAGGTCCCACGTCATTCTCACTATCGCTTGATCGCAGCGCAATATCTTCTTCAAGCTTGCATGGGTACATCTCAGAATCTTTTCGATTGAAATCGTCACTGTCACTGTCGCTAGATGAACTACATTCTTCGTCGAGCATATTTTTTACCTGCAGAGAAATGTCGCTTACACTCACTTCCCCAACAAATTGTGAGGAATTTTCAATATCTTGACGCATCAATGAAGTATTAGCCACATAACTGTTTAATGCATTTCCTGTAGTGGAAAGTGTTTTTTAATACAAGGGCACGACATAGTTTTCCATAAATAGAATTTGCTGCACAATATGTCTCCTTAAAATCTTCAATCGCATACCTTCCTTTTTGAATTGCTTCTGATAATTTAATAGGATCCATACATATTCTCTTTGGATTGATACCCGCTGATTGTTTCTGGAATGTGTTAGTTTCCGGCATCATTACGCAATACATTAATTATATTTCGTTTGCGCTCGTATGCCTTTGAATTGAAAAACTCCAAAGCGGCTTTCTCAACAAGCCCATCTCCTGTTGTCAATCCGATTAATTCATCTATTGTGTTTATACCCCTATTTTGGAAAAACTTGGATAAGGCAGTGACATCAAGAGTAGACTTTCGTAGCATCTTTATCTGTTTTAGTGAAAAACGTAAATACAAAATGACGAAAACAATATCAATAATATTCACTATCTACTAAAACGTAAAGCAAGCAATAATAAATCAATCAAAAAGCAGTAAAAAAACACAAAAACACTTACAGAAACCCTACCAACCGTAATCTGCAACAAACAAATAAAAATAATACAAAAATATAAATTTGCAAAAAGTTAATCTAAAAGCCTGGTAAACAAAAACAAAAATATAAATTTGCTAAAAGCCTGGGAAAATAACGAAACTGTAAAACTGGAAAACCAAAAAAAATCGCCTGGTTCGCACTGTTCACAGTTAAATGCCTGTAGATACCTCGAAAAGTTTCTAGAAACTCATAGATTTTTCGAAAACTTGATACCTTCTAAATTTCCCCAAAGTTGTTAGGGCAGTACAAGGAGGCGGCATTCGAAAATGTAATTGCTCAGTTTAAAAAACACTATTTTGTATGCAAAAAGCCATTACCCAGTGTACCCAACCCGGGAGGGTCGGCGCGTGGGGTAAGCGTAGTAAATATTTCGAAATGAATTAGGCTTTCTCATGCCTATTTTTAAATGAAAAATTCCGGTGCATTAAAAAGTTTTAATAAAAAAGTGAAGAGGGGTTGCAAGATGATACGCTGCTGCTCCCTCTGCCACGCGACTGCTCGGCTCGTGACCCACGGGCCCCACTCCTGCTCCGGAATCACGCGGATCATCCTGCGTGCCTTTAAAAAGTCCTCCAACGACGTCGACTGAAACACACAGGCAACGAGTGCCGTTGTTAATAGAAAGGAAGATACGTGTTTATAATATAACGGCAGTAATTTTTACGCTAGACGGTCGGTCGGTAGCACGAATAATACTAGTATAATCAGAATAGCGTTGCAGTTATGTTATGTAGTGAGAGGCTTACCTCGAGTTCGTCAATCAGATCCCGAAGATGTTCCATGTTGCTGAAATCTACCACGAATTCGACTCTCAGACACGGGGCCCGCACCAAGCATATCTACGAGCGCTTCGTAACAACTTAACTTTCGCAACCCTTGCTCCCGCAGTCCCTCCTCTAAGCCGAGACGAATCCCGCGGAAATCCCCCATAAGGGGCAGACACAGCAGGGGGAGCAAGTCCTTCGCCTCCTTGATTAAATGAAAATGGGTCTCGTACGCCTGGGTGTAGGAGACGTCGAGGCCGCCGATGCTGTAACATATAGAACATTCAGAAAAAGAAACAAACGCCGAGAGACAACACCTACGTCTAGTTAAAATAGGCGAAATTCGCCCGGTCGTAGGGCGAGTAATACTTGGTGCGTGTATCCGTAAAGACGGCGGATACCAGAGGCATCCCGGTGCGGCTACCAGAGGCATCCCGGTGCCGGCGAAGTGCGTTATCCCTACGTGCAGCTGCATGGCGAGAACGTCATGGTCACGTGCCGGGTTGAGGTACCCGGAGCAGAGCTCGCTGGTCCGGGGAAGCGTGGCGAACAGGCCGTGTTGGGCTCTATAAAAGTAATATTCCCAACCCTGGTCGTCTAGGTTTAATGTAACCACGTGTCGGTCCACGTGACCAGCCCAGGTCGCTCAGTCCTCCTCGAACACTTGGGCTCGCTTGCTAGTCAAAAATAAAGCACTCCCTCCGCTCGGGTTGACGTAGGTCCTCGTCTTCGTGCTCAAAGGAAGTTCCTTTACCGCGCCCAGGACCGCCTGTTCGATGAACCGGGAGCGAAGCCTAAAAAATAATATCTATACATTAGCGAGCAGCCGGAGAGCGTTCGACGAAACAAAGTAACTTACACTTGGATGTTCGACAGTTGGTTGTTGGAACGGTTGACGAGGACACCCACGTGCAGCATGTCAAGCGGAAAACAGTACCGCATTTTTTGTCGCGCCCCAGGTATGCGTAAGACCATCTTGTGATTCTTCTCCAGCTGGACGCCACGTTTGTCGTAGGTGTTCAGCAAAGGGCGGCGCGAAAGCCGAAAGGAAGCTGCAGACACAACGAAGTTAGGTAGCATTTTTTTTTAAACTTTATTTATTAATTTGAACACATAAGAAATACAAAAATAAGTGAATGGACCCAAATTAAAAATATTATATATTATATATAGCGGCCAACATGGCCGACTCATCAGATGGAGAAGTGAGCTCAACAGAATTTAGTGATTTAAACAGCGACAAAGATAAGAAAAAATGCGTCTCGTGTAGAAGAAATGCGGGGAAAACAAAAGTGAAGTGTATAAAATGTGGAAAAGTCTATCACAACAGCTGCGCCTCTAGAATACAAAAAATAGAAAAGCTCAATGAAAAGGAAATAAACTGCTGTGTAAACAAGGAACAAGAGATAAAATCAGTAGAGGAACCAAACCAATACTTAAAAGAAAACAAGATACTAAAAAAACTGGTGGCAGAAATGGAAGATAAGAATAAGTTACTAGTAGATAAAATACAATATCTGGAAGAGAAAATAAATTCATTTGAAATGGAGGTGAAATCTAATAGAAAATATTCAGACATGGTAAAATATGTCAGTACAAATAAAGATAAAGACAAACCAAAAAACACACCAACTGTTATTATCAAACCAAAAACAATTCAACATCCAGAACTGACAAGGGAGGATATGCAAAGGAACATTAAGATAACAAATCTAGAAATAGGAATAAAGAAATTAAAAAGTACAAAGGACGGTGGTTTAATTGTAAAATGCGAACAAGAGGAAGATCTAACTAAGCTCAAAACGGAAATTATTAACAAACTAAGCGAAAAGTATGAAATAAAAACACCTACTTTGAGAAATCCAAAAATCAAAATAACTGGAATAACAAATAACTACGAGAATAATGAACTCGAACATATAATCAAATTGCAAAATAGGGACCTTGGAATAACAGATAATGGACTAAAAATTCAGCACATTCAGCATAATTTGAGAAAAGGTTCGTACACTGCTTACGCTGAAGTAACACCAATCATTTTTGAGAAAATTATGAAATATAATAAAGTATATATAGAATGGGAACGGTACATGGTTTATGAAGACTTAAATGTGAACAGATGTGCCAACTGCAACGGTTATAATCACAGTAAAAATAGATGTAGGAACGAATTATCATGCCCACTTTGCGCAGGGAATCATAGCAGCAAAGATTGCAAGGATAAAAAGAACCCGCAATGTATAAATTGTAAAAATGCAAACGACAAATACAAATTGAAACATAATACAAAACATACAACATTCGATAAAAACTGCCCAACACTAAAATTTCATGAAGACATAGCCAAATCAAAAACAAACTACTATCATTGACCTCACGCCACAGATTATCTACTAACATGGACCAGTTCGTCAGAGATTTTAAAGGAATAAATTTACACACAATCCAATACGACAATAATTTAACATGCAAACAAAATCTACAAAAGAGAAATAGTGAATTGGTAATATTTCACCTTAATATAAGAAGTTTAGATAAACACATTGATGAACTCCAAACCTTAATAGCATATTATAATCATCGTTTTGACGTCATAATTTGTACAGAAACCTGGCAAATTTATGATACCGATTTTTATGATATCCCAGGATATCAAACAATTTATAATAATGGAAGAATAAACCAAAATGATGGAACAATAATGTACATTAAAAATAATCTAAAATTTAAATATAGCATAATAACTCTTAACAATATAAAAGCAATAAAAGCTACTATAAATCTGAAGCAAAACAAAACAATTACAATTACTGCTTTATACAAACCTCCCTCAGAAAATACTGATATCTTTTTAGATAGTATACAAAACTACGTAAGAGAACTGAGTGGAGTTCCTGAACACATCCTAGTGGGGGACTTCAACATAAACATCCTTCAGCCAGACGCGACTTCGGAACGATACTTAAACATTTTAAATGAATACGGATTTATATCAGCGATAAATAAACCCACAAGAGTCCAAAACGCCAGTAAAACCTGCCTCGATCATATATTCATTAAAACTAAAGATGAAATAGACAAAATCATGCCAATAGTAGTGAACACATCAATTACAGACCATTTTCCGACAATTCTCAGTGTAGCACATCTGGAAACAAAACAACAAAGAACAATAAGAAGTATAAGAAAAATAAACTTCGATAGACTTAAAACATTGGTGACCCTAGAAAACTGGGACAAAGTGTACCACCAAACAAACATTAATCAATGCACGGAAGCATTTGTTGAAATACTACAATCTCATATACAATCAGCTACAACATATCAATACAGAGAACAAAAGAATAAAAGGAAGCCATGGATAACAAATGGAATAATAGAATCTATAAATACAAGAGATACGCTGTATAAAAAAACTTTAGAGAAACCAAATGATTTAGAAATACTAAACAGATATCGAAATTACAGAAATCATTTAACCAAATTAATTGCTAAAACAAAAAACCGATATTATAGCAGACAAATAAACGAACAACATACCTCAAAAAAACTATGGGAAACCGTTACTGCTATAATAAATAAAAGGGACAAACCAAAAGAACTAAAAATAGAAAAAATACAGGACGATGACAACATTCTCGTAACTAACCCACATGAGATCGCAAACAAATTTAACACATACTTTGCAAATGTTGGCAAAAAATTAGCATCAAAAATTGTCAAAAATCATGTAAGATCAAGCATGAACAAAAGTAAAATTGAAATCTCGCAATCCATGTACCTAACACCAATAGAAGAAAATGAAATTAAAAACCACATAATGTCGCTAAAAGAAAATAAATCTGCGGGACCAGACAACCTCCCACCAAAAGTATTAAAGGAAGTAGTGGAATACATAACTAAACCCCTCACTTACATAATAAATAACGCGTTTAATAGTGGTGTCTGTCCAAATCATCTAAAAAAATCTAATTGTCCCAGTCTACAAATCTGGAGCTGCAACTAATACAAATAACTACAGACCGATAGCCCTCATTTCCAACATAGCAAAAGTATTTGAAAAATGCTTGAAAACGAGAATGATTAATTTTATAAACAAGATCGGAATACTAGGCAATTTCCAATACGGATTTAGAGAAGGAAAATCTATCGAAGATGCAATTGCAAGACTAGTAAAAGACATATATAACTCGATAGATAAAGGGAAACCATCAATAGCAGTCTTCATTGATCTAGCAAAAGCTTTTGATACCTTATGCCATAAAATGCTTTTAAAGAAATTATACGACATGGGTTTTAGGGGTCCAGTACACAAACTAATAAGTAGCTATCTAACTTCAAGAACTCAACAAGTTAAAATTGACACAACAATAAGCCAACCGGAAACGACGGATTTCGGAGTCCCCCAGGGAACAATACTTGGTCCATTACTATTTATATTGTTCATAAATGACCTAAGCACAGTCAAGTGTCCAGGTAACATCATATCATACGCAGATGACACAGTAATATTTTTTGAGAGTAGTACATGGGATGACCTCAAGATCTTAGTCAGTGAGGGTACCTTAAAAGTGTTCAACTGGTTTACAGATAATACACTCACAGTAAATGTCGAAAAAACAAAATATGTGGCGTTCGGAAGCTATGAAGATAGCTTACCAACATACGAGGCTATAACAATACACAAAGAGAACTGCACAGACGACACGAACTGCAACTGCAATAAAATCGACTCGACAATCAGTCATAAATATCTAGGTCTACATATAGATAACCACCTTAGATGGGACCAACATATAATAAAGGTCATTAACAAAATAAGATTCATGACCTTCACTTTTAAAAAACTTAAACAAGTGTTAAACATCAAACAACTAAACGAGGTGTACCATTCGCTATTTCTATCAGTCATAAGATATGGAATTATTGGATGGGGCGGTGCCTACAAGACTACAATAGAACCGTTAGAAATTATTCACAGGAGAGTATTAAAAATCATAAATAATAAACCAGTTCTATATTCTACGGACCGTCTCTACATAGAAACTCGATTGTTGGACTTGAGACAAATTTTCTGTAAAACAGCATTGCTGCACGTAATAAATAACAATGAGATGAAGCCTTATATGCACACATATAACACAAGAGCAAAGGAACAACAAAATATGGTGATACCCAGGCAAAGAAAGAGTATTGGCCAGAGATCTTACATATACATCGGGACAAACTGCTACAATATGTTGCCTAAACAAATAAAAAATATAACCTTTAAGAAACAACAAAAAATAGAAGTTAATAACTGGTTCCTGAGTACTCCCAGACAAAATATACACATTCTTGCAGATTGAAGTTCTCTATCAAATCAAATCCACCTAAAAGACAATACTATTTTTTATAATTAGGTAAATAAATTTAAATAATTTTTGCGTATCCCACACTCAAGTGCCTGCGAGCGCTTAAGTGGGACTTTTCTTTAATATTATATTAAGTATATATTAATTTTTCTTTATATTTTATTATTGTTTTTATAACTGCTTCGTTAAATAAATTTATTATTATTTATTATAAGTAATACAAAATAAAGCACAGAAACAACTTAAAAGTTGAAAATTTTTTTTTGTATGGAAAATTTCGAAACAGGGTGTAACGCATAGAGGAGCTTCACACGGTAGACACTGATAGGACGTTTCATGCCTCTTCTTCTTGGCAGAACATACTACACATCTGGGAAACAACTTAATAAAGCACAAAGCCGGAAATACTAGCTTTGCAGAAAAAATGAAGTTCGGAACAGGTGAAAGAACGCTGTTTTATACAAATCAGCAAACTAAGAAGACTGAGTAAATGAAAATAAGTTTAGTTGCAAGCTTAAGGAAACGTGTATCTATAAAATAATTAAAAGTACTTCAATACTTCCTTCCATTTTAACTTACGCATAATCTTTCAAAAGATAAAACTTCAGTTACGTGTAAGTAATCACGAAAGTAAGATCGGCCGTAACTCGGGAGAAATATTTGATAAGTGTTTTAAAATTAATTGAATGTGTTGTTCTTTGAAAAATTAGTTCTGCAGAGTATTTTAAAAATCAATTTTTTAGTCTCGTTTAAATATAATATTGCAAGCTTCTGTCAATACATCAGAATACATCGAAAGGTTAGAATATCGTTTTTGTTATTATTTATAATTTGATTCTGTAAGGGTAAATCGAGATTAGATTCATTAAATAATATTTTATTTTATTTTCTGAATAATTTATTCAATCTTAAATTGAATTGTTAGTATTTTAGTTTCATTATTTTAATTTCATTAGTAAAATTACATTTTTGTGTCTACGTTACGCTAAGTTCCGGACCTATTGTTAGTTCCCAAGTTGGTTTTGTTATGAATAATTTTTATTCTTATTAATATATTCATTTATTCCTCAATTTAGTTTTTCTTTTTTTTCAGTCAGTTCAATTTACTACGTTAGTAACTCACCGGGGTACTGGTATCTTCTAGCTACCATTTTCCTTCAACCACAAGTACCAGGCACCCTCGACGAGTGTTACAAATTACCTCTTAAACTGCTAATAATAGGGCGGATCCACCCAATACTGTTGTCTTCCAAGAGGAACTCATCACCATCTTTATTTGCTGGTGCTTTTGTTTTTTTCGTAAGGGTCCCTCGTCAGACTCGGAAGAACCTTCAGTTTCAAATGCCGATGTGTACAATGCTCGTTTGATATAAGCTTTCGCCTGCTCTATATCTAAAATAATAAAACTTTATAATTTGACTTACCTTCTCTACACTAAAACCACCACGTTGGCACTTTCTAAACTTTGGAGACAAACCACAAACGATATAAACTGATACGTAGTCAAAAGTGAACAACTGAAAGTGGTCACTGTACGAAGATAATGAGTAACCTGGGAAAGTACAGGGTTGTTTCTATGACGTCGTTTCTAAGAATGCACTACGTGAAGAAGGGTTAAGTTACTTAAAGTACCGAATTTTAGTTTTCACTTTTTCGTAATATGCTCTGGAAGAATCTTATTTCTACAATTATATGGTGACTTCCTATGTAACTTCCTTTGCAGTTAATTTCTCAACCCAATAATTACTTTTAAATTCGAAATTTACATTTGGGAAACAATTAAAGATTTATTTCGGCTTTTAGTAAATATCTTAAAAATATTCCCTAAATTTAAATATATACTTATATTGTAATACTGCTACACCAATATCATTCTACTAAATATTTGCAATGTACCTATATTACTGGAAAATCAAATGGAAATATACTGCAAATATTCCGGATGTATTTTTAATAAATATTAGTTATATCTATGTTCGTAATATATTCCCAATATCCAGTTAATCTGAGAATCATATTACTATTAGCTCTTTGTTAAATATTTTCCAAATATCTTGTATGTGTTGTAGATATATATTTGTTTTGGAATATACCATAAATATCAAACTAATATTTCATATAGGGTCAAGTGAGGCAATAATGAGACTTTTTTTAAATCTTTTCAATTTGGACCCTTTAAAAAAATGTTTCTTGAAAAGCAAAAATACTCACCATGTGAAAAACTAGAGTTAGAACGTTGTTAATATATTAAATTTCATGTAAAAGTAATGCACAGCAACGGGCAACAGAAAATCGTGTCTCATTTTTACCCACCCCATAGGGTACAATAATGAGACATGGCTGGGGCAATAAAAAGACACATTTAAAACTCACGTTATTTGGATAATAAATACTGCTGGGCAAAACTGAGACATTTCGGTTAAAAAATAAGACGGTGTTTATTTATTTTTAAATGATTTTAATCAAAAATATGCAAAAGTTATATTAAAAAAAGCGAAAATAAAATTAATAATAACATTTTTGAGAAACGCAAAGATAGAAATGTTAAACTATGATACACTGTATGCAGATAAATCTATGGGAAACACAAACGAATTTTTAGTACGTATTAGCATTTTTCTACCAATGTTACTTCCACGGCAGATTGGAGCGCCTATAGGTACGAACATAAATTATTATTGTTTGTATAACATTGCCTAGTTTGTGAGTACGAAATAGGACACCAAAATCAGTTCTTGGTATATTAACCTCACCCTATTGTTTAATATAATAAAACTATACGTACTGATAAGAGAGTGTCCAAATGTGGCTTTTCGTTCTCTTCCTTCTCAGGCAATTTAAATTTCTTTGCCTCGACGTTCTGAAAAATCAAAACAACATGAAATCTATAGAAACGAAGTAGGTATCACTTGTCATCAGTTATTGCCGTCGGGGTTAGATTCCATATCCTTACGTACAAATTCTATACTTACATAAGGGTATGGAATCCCAGATGACAATAACTTATTAAAATGTTGTTAAAACAGCGGTGAATATTTAAACTTACCAAAGTATGGTGTACTAGTTCTTGCAACCTCATTTTTCGGCGTGCAATAGCCTCTGCTCTATTGGCACCTATTTTTTGTTGTGTGCTCACAATTGCCGCCATTGACCTGTGGATCGTATTCCCACAGGCTTCGCAGTATTTCTGCATATCTAGAAAGAAACAGATAATGAAATTCCATTGAAGTGTTCGGTTTATATTAGATCGGTTGCATAACATACAGGTGTTTGTCATGTCATCCGACGCTTCTAATAATGTACGTTGCAATTGAGATCTATATTGGTTGGCTTCAAGCGATGCGTCTATTGTCTGCTTCTTCAGAACACTAAGGGCGTAAAAAATTATGAATACGCCACAATTATATCCGTCTTGCTGTCGTGGGTATTTGTCAATCTGTGCTGCCCATCCTCGTACTGGTATAGTTGGTCGCCCTTGAGACACAGCCTTAGGATTATACCTCTTCGCAAATGCAATAAACTTGTTTAGATGCAAATCGGTGGCATGCAGATTTTTCCCTGACGATCAGCCACTGCTAAAGAAAAATGTTGCCCTATACAAATTGGCATGATAACCGTGTCTTTTAAAATCGGAATATTATCTACGGTGAAATCGCTGTCCTCACAGTGTATCAAGGCGGTCGACAGCTCGCATGGAATGATCTGATAATTGATTGCGTCTTTGGACGTCACATACAGAAGAGCATCGACAACGGTTGTGCTAAGGTACATGTCTTGGCCGGTGAAACGCTGATTAAAATGTAACGTAGAAAAATCATCAATTGCAATCCCTTTCCAAGGAAATGGACTATTCTGGAAAGAGCAAACTGTGTAATTATGTGACGAAGCCGATTCTGGAAGTCGCACGTAGAATTCTCCATTCGCCACTAAACCATTCCCTAACAATCGAAATTCTGGAATTTTTGGCTTCTCGTGCTTTGGGTCGGGTTCCCAACCTTTGTGGTGTTTCATTTTCTTCGCATCCTGGCATCTGTTTTTCCGTATGGTCGCAATGTCCCTTCTTTTGGGTACGGTTTGGTTAAGTTTGCCATCTACACTTCGGTTCAGGTGTAACTGTGTAAAATATGAAAACGGCCTCTTTTTTCGTTTATTCCATTGTTCTGTTGCAGCCACATCTTTAGGTATTTTCCTCTTATGAACCCCAGCACATGCAGTGCTAGGAATAATTAACTCATTTTTCACGATAGCGTTACTGCACCTGCCACTACCAGTCTTTGTTGGGGAACCTGAAACTTGAGTAACATCAGACCATAGCGGAAAATACAGCAAATAGTTTTCCAATAGCATCTCGTTAAACCTAGGATTGATATACACATTTACCACTCCCAGGGTTCAGTATATTGACGTCACATAGCTCTGAAATCTGAAGAAAATGGTCATAAAACGCCGTACAGCTTTTCAAAGTGTTACTTTCCACAGGAAACTGACTGGTATTTCTGGAAGTCACCATAGCCACTTCTTCCTTATCTTCCGCTGAACATCTTTTGGACATGGCGATAGCTACGCATTTTTTGATGGCTTCTGCTACTGCTATGCTTCTGTAAGGAGGTCTGAGAATAAAAGAAAAGTTTTTATACCACACGATAACAGTCTGCAAGTCTGAAAAATTAAAAACTCCTGACACATTCTCCACCAAGAAATCCTTGACCCCTTTATCTGAAGTACATTTTCGAGCATCTTTTGCAATATTTTTGGAAAGGTGCGCACAACATAAGCTGACCAATATGTAATTGCCATCTTTCAATGTCCTCTGATCCTTAAGAAGAGAGTAGCAATGGTTCCAGTACCTCCTCAGTGTTGTGTTGTTCCAACTGTGCAAAACTGAATTGATTATTGCAAAGCTCATATCTGTTACCACTCGTTCAAATAAAGGCCATTTTCCAGGCCGGGAAGTCTCACAGAAATGTTTAAAATTAGTGAGCCAAGAGCTTATCCACGGTTTATCGTGGCGGCAGCAAATTAATTCCAATACCGGAAATGCCTGACCGGTAGGGGTACGAATAATACCAGCGTAATAGTAGATACGTTTCTTAACGTACGATGGCCGTCGTACCACATTTCCAGTCGCATCTAGGTGCAGTTCCGATAATCTTCCATTATTAACAATAGACGTCATGAGGGCTACATCTAATTGTTCTTTACTAATAATCTGTACGGTGAAAGGATCTCCTGCAAAATATATAAAAGGTTTAATTTTATCATACGACCTCTTCATTAAAATAACATCATTTATATCGTCCGTATGTCTTTCCTTCCTGTGATGTGCCTTCATCCTTATGCGCCTGTACACAGCCTCGGACCGGATGTTGACCAAGTGCCACGTTTTATCATGCCAGCATCAGCGTTTTCGATATCTTCTGCCCGGGCGACAGAAGCCGTGCAAGAAAGCATTTTTTTTGTAACAAGGTTCTTTCAACACCTCTGACGTACCTAGTTAAAGGGAAATCTGGAGAATGTTTGTAGTCGCCTCCGCTGCTGTAGACAGATAGATACCATTATTTCGCCATTTTCATTTTTCACGATATTGATGATACATTTAAACAACTTACAACCCGGGTGGGCACAATAGGCATATACGGTTATAGTTCCTTTTGTAACGCACACATTCGAAGATTTTACATTTAAAATAATCCTGTGTCAGACAAATGATACCTTCCACTGTGTCGCATTTTTTACCTGCAGAGAAATGTCGCTTACACTCACTTCCCAAACAAATTGTGAGGAATTTTCAATATCTTGACGCATCAATGAAGTATTAGCCACATAACTGTTTAATGCATTTCCTGTAGTGGAAAGTGTTTTTTAATCCAAGGGCACGACATAGTTTTCCATAAATAGAATTTGCTGCACAATATGTCTCCTTAAAATCTTCAATCGCATACCTTCCTTTTTGAATTGCTTCTGATAATTTAATAGGATCCATACATATTCTCTTTGGATTGATACCCGCTGATTGTTTCTGGAATGTGTTAGTTTCCGGCATCATTACGCAATACATTAATTATATTTCGTTTGCGCTCGTATGCCTTTGAATTGAAAAACTCCAAAGCGGCTTTCTCAACAAGCCCATCTCCTGTTGTCAATCCGATTAATTCATCTATTGTGTTTATACCCCTATTTTGGAAAAACTTGGATAAGGCAGTGACATCAAGAGTAGACTTTCGTAGCATCTTTATCTGTTTTAGTGAAAAACGTAAATACAAAATGACGAAAACAATATCAATAAAATTCACTATCTACTAAAACGTAAAGCAAGCAATAATAAATCAATCAAAAAGCAGTAAAAAAACACAAAAACACTTACAGAAACCCTACCAACCGTAATCTGCAACAAACAAATAAAAATAATACAAAAATATAAATTTGCAAAAAGTTAATCTAAAAGCCTGGTAAACTAATGAAAATGTTAAATTATGAAACCACAAAATTATCGCCGGGTAATCTGCAACAAACGAATAAAATTAATACAAAAATATAAATTTGCTAAAAGCCTGGGAAAATAACGAAACTGTAAAACTGGAAAACCAAAAAAAATCGCCTGGTTCGCACTGTTCACAGTTAAATGCCTGTAGATACCTCGAAAAGTTTCTAGAAACTGATAGATTTTTCGAAAACTTGATACCTTCTAAATTTCCCCAAAGTTGTTAGGGCAGTACAAGGAGGCGGCATTCGAAAATGTAATTGCTCAGTTTAAAAAACACTATTTTGTATGCAAAAAGCCATTACCCAGTGTACCCAACCCGGGAGGGTCGGCGCGTGGGGTAAGCGTAGTAAATATTTCGAAATGAATTAGGCTTTCTCATGCCTATTTTTAAATGAAAAATTCCGGTGCATTAAAAAGTTTTAATAAAAAAGTGAAGAGGGGTTGCAAGATGATACGCTGCAGCTCCCTCTGCCACGCGACTGCTCGGCTCGTGACCCACGGGCCCCACTCCTGCTCCGGAATCACGCGGATCATCCTGCGTGCCTTTAAAAAGTCCTCCAACGACGTCGACTGAAACACACAGGCAACGAGTGCCGTTGTTAATAGAAAGGAAGATACGTGTTTATAATATAACGGTAGTAATTTTTACGCTAGACGGTCGGTCGGTAGCACGAATAATACTAGTATAATCAGAATAGCGTTGCAGTTATGTTATGTAGTGAGAGGCTTACCTCGAGTTCGTCAATCAGATCCCGAAGCTGTTCCATGTTGCTGAAATCTACCACGAATTCGACTCTCAGACACGGGGCCCGCACCAAGCAATCTACGAGCGCTTCGTAACAACTTAACTTTCGCAACCCTTGCTCCCGCAGTCCCTCCTCTAAGACGTCGAGGCCGCCGATGCTGTAACTGTCTCTGTAACATATAGAACATTCAGAAAAAGAAACAAACGCCGAGAGACAACACCTACGTCTAGTTAAAATAGGCGAAATTCGCCCGGTCGTAGAGCGAGTAATACTTGGTGCGTGTATCCGTAAAGACTGCGGATACCAGAGGCATCCCGGTGCGGATACCAGAGGCATCCCGGTGCCGGCGAAGTGCGTTATCCCTACGTGCAGCTGCATGGCGAGAACGTCAGGGTCACGTGCCGGGTTGAGGTACCCGGAGTGCTGGGCTCTATAAAAGTAATATTCGCAACCCTGGTCGTCTAGGTTTAATGTAACCACGTGTCGGTCCACGTGACCAGCCCAGGCCGCTCAGTCCTCCTCGAACACGTGGGCTCGCTTGCTAGTCAAAAATAAAGCACTCCCTCCGCTCGGATTGACGTAGGTCCTCGTCTTCGTGCTCAAAGGAAGTTCCTTTACCGCGCCCAGGACCGCCTGTTCGATGAACCGGGAGCGAAGCCTAAAAAATAATATCTATACATTAGCGAGCAGCCGGAGAGCGTTCGACGAAACAAAGTAACTTACACTTGGATGTTCGACAGTTGGTTGTTGGAACGGTTGACGAGGACACCCACGTGCAGCATGTCAAGCGGAAAACAGTACCGCATTTTTTGTCGCGCCCCAGGTATGCGTAAGACCATCTTGTGATTCTTCTCCAGCTGGACGCCACGTTTGTCGTAGGTGTTCAGCAAAAAGCGGCGCGAAAGCTGAAAGGAAGCTGCAGACACAACGAAGTTAGGTAGCATCGCAAAATCAGAAGAAAAGAACGCGTACAACTTAAGTTCAGTCTGAATACCATAAATGTTGATATTTCTGAATTCAGAATTTCATTATCTATCCAAATCTGCCAAAACAATAGGGGGTTGCCATTTAAAAAAAATATCGATGACGTCACTGCTTGAAACCGGAAAGAGGTAGAAAAATGAAAACTATCTCAAAATGTTTCTTTTAAAATAAATCAATTTGACGTGTCAAACCGTTTTTCTTTAAATTTGCCGGGAAAAGAATTATTTCCTTTATTCCAAACTTTATGCGCGCACTGTATTATACAAGTAATGAGATAAACATTTAGCACCTTTATCTAATTATTTGAAGTTAAATAATCTAAAGGTGCTAAATGTTTATCTGTATATAAAATATAAACATACCAGAGTAGTCCTAGTCCCCGGATCATTAAGGGATTCATCGAGGGCGGTAACGTCCTCCACCGACTTCGCAGGTAACGAATTTAAAAGCGAATTTCGCATTCCATTATTTCCCCTTGAGGTCTCACTTCGTTCATTTACTAATGTTTGTAGCAATACTTCCATATTATTCATCCTCTTTTCCAGGCTAGCAATATGGAAGACAAATTCTCCATAATGTTTGAAGATTGTATCTGCAAAAAAATGTATTTATACAGATTGAGCTGAAATTTGGCATTTGCATAGGGGGGGGGGGTATAATGAGATGAAATAATTAAATCCTTGCAATGGTTTTGGTAATAACTAATAAGTAATTAACTCACTCAAGAAGTCTGCCGAAACGGGAACCGAAGGTGGCAACGAAATGACATTGTCAATTGTCTCTCTTCAAGAAATTTTGGAATACTTCAACTACGAAATGTGGTTAGTTTAAGTACCTTAATGACGTACTACTGGGGATCCATTAATTCAGTGCTATCGTACGGACTCATATGCTGGGGTAACGCTGCGGATACTCAAAAAGTATTTATTTTACAAAAAAGAATTTTAAGAAGTATGATGGCATTATTCTATCATGCCGGCCGCACTTTAAACAGCAAGGCATTCTCACCATATTCAGTCTTTACATTCTTCAATGTGCCTGTCACATAAAAAAGCATGTGGATAGTCTTCCGAAGTGTGGCACCATCAATAAATATAAAACGAGAAAAGCTAACGACATCTATGTACCCTTTAGCAGAATCAGTCAAACTAGTAAAGGGCCCATATCCCAAGCAATAAAAATTTATAATCATTTACCAGCTAAATTGAAAAATGTAAAAGTAATCCACAGCAACGGGCATCAGAAAATCGTGTCTCATTTTTACCCACCCCATAGGGTACAATAATGAGACATGGCTGGGGCAATAAAAAGACACATTTAAAACTCACGTTATTTGGATAATAAATACTGCTGGGCAAAACTGAGACATTACGGTTAAAAAATAAGACGGTGTTTATTTATTTTTATATGATTTTAATCAAAAATATGCAAAAGTTATATTAAAAAAAGCGAAAATAAAATTAATAATAACATTTTTGAGAAACGCAAAGATAGAAATGTTAAACTACGATACACTGTATGCAGATAAATCTATGGGAAACACAAACGAATTTTTAGTACGTTCGGTACCTCCATGAGAAATAGGCGGGGGCAACTTCAATACGATGTCTTCTTCTATGATGTCATATTTTTCGGGTATATGAGGGTAAATAAATGTATTTTCCTTACGCCTAAGATAAGAAACCTGAAAATCTTCACCACTAATATTTTCCACGTGGGCGACATAGTAAATTTCTTTTTTTTTAGTACAAAATTTTGTTAGTAATAGTCGTCTACATGAACTGTATCGGAATTCATATCGTAATCGATAACATCTTCTGCTATAATATCAGCTAAAGTAGTATGTTCTAAATCGCTCTTATCCTCACAGATTTCTTCGGTACTCATCAATTCTTCTTCGGTGTCACTAACACTAGATTTGGCCTTTTTGGATACTTTCTTCTGTTTTTTTTATTCTTTACTTTTTACTTTCCCATACCACGACTAGTATATGGGAAGTATTGATATCATGAAAATTTTCGAAGTCGAGATTTTCGCGGAAATACGTGTATTGGGTCCCCAGGAACCCAAAAAAGTGGTCTAGAAAAAATGTCTGCTGTGTGTGTGTGTGTGTGTATGTGTGTGTAAACAAATTCGATTGTGGATCTTCACTATCGAATAAATAATGATATGCGATAGTGATACTGATAGTGGTCAAAGTGGTCATCACTGGATCCGGAGGGCCCAGGGGACAGAGAACCGATGTAGGTTACAGAGTCGTGGGGATGTAGGCCGGCTATATACAAGTGCTCAGCACCGTCCTGCCAGTTAAATCAAAGTGCTTCTTCGTCGGCAGTTGTTGGATTTACCACAGGTGAGTTCGTGATGAGATTGTTTATGTGTGTGTGTCCGGAGACTTTAATGAGTGATACTGAGGGATTTCATTTTTCAGTAGATTTTTTGTTAATTTAATTTTTTATATTGAAATAATATCAAGGGTTGTTATTTAATACGACTTTATTACGTCATGATTTTTTTGTTAACGTCCCTTTGTAACCAACACTCACAGGCAAGCCTCATTTTTCCAAGTGAATTAAAAATTACAGTTTCCAAGAATTTAATAATTCTATAGGGGTTGATTTTTTCGTAGTATATTTAGACAGAATCGTTTAAAACTATACGGAGAATCTCAGATAAAAATTAAGGGTCGTATTTTTTTTTTTGAGAATTTTAATGTTTTCAAGAACTTGAATTTCTGAACCTTTAAGGTAGATGTTTTTCCCCTTTGTATGTCTGATAGAAGAAACTAAGGGCTATAATTTAGGGTAGTTTTGAGACCCTTAAGACAAGCGTAGCGATTACCGCGAATTTTTAAAACTTCGACTCGATTTTGCCCTCTTTTCAGGATTTTACATTTTTTTTATTTCGGAACCTTCCAGATAAATATTTTTCCCTTTTGGATGTTTGATAGAAGAAACTAAGGGCTATAATTTAGGGTAGTTTTCAAACCTTTAAGACTAGTGTAGCGATTACCGCGAATTTTTAAAATTTCGACTCGATTTTGGGCTCTTTTCAGGATTTAATTTTTTTTATTTCGGAACCTTCAAAGCAAATGTTTTTCCCTTTTGGGTGTCTGATAGAAGAAACTAAGGGCTATAATTTAGGGTAGTTTTCAAACCTTTAAGACAAGTGTCGCGATTACCGCGAATTTTTAAAATTTCGACTCGATTTTGCGCTCTTTTCAAGATTTTCAAAAACTTTTATTTCTAAACTTCAAGACAGTTTTTTTTTCACTTTTGGCTGCATAATAAAAAATACTAAACCCTAACACTCCAGTTTAAAAACCACTGACCAATACCATCCCTTATTTGAGCAAATAATTTATTTTACAAGAACGCATGAGTGTACAACAGGAATTGATTAAAAAAAAAAGGACATGTTATGGAGAATGCCTAACAGATTATGTAGATCAAACATTATATGTAAATACGATTGACATCCTTTAGACTGAGCCTACGTCGACAAATGGGGCATTTTCTGCGCGTCCTTATTTCCGTTTTGATGCACCTGGTGCAGTACACGTGCCCGCACCCTGTGACACTAATTTGTATCGTATTAGGTCTCTCCATGCAAATTGGACATATAATGTAGCTGCTATCCTGTGCTACCTAAAAATGTTAACACTTATTTTTATAATCTAATACGTAAAATTTTTCTTACTAGGTCGGTCATTGACGTTGTAGCATCTCTTTTTCTTTTCTTATTGAAATTCTCAATTGTTGATCCTTCTGATGGATCAAGAATCTCGTCTTCATCACAGTCAATATTGTCGCACCGTATATTTCTGGATGACGAGTTATTTTTCCTTTTTAAACCGTCATTCGATGAATCAGACTGAAAAAGACTTAAATATAAAAAAAAACATTTTATTACCATCAAGCGGTGTTACTTTGCAACGATTTTGGCATATTTTTCTATATAAATATTTTTGTTTTTAATTTTGAAGCCTGATTTTCAATTATGTTATATATTTATGTGTTTAGCACGCACTAAGTATATAACAAGCAATGTATTTCCAATGCACATACTTTTTTTTATTTTTTGAAATTTGGGCAATGTTACCCCGTGTCAGGTGTTACTTTGCCCAAGGCTTTAAAAGCCCTGTTATACTAATGTTTGGCCTGGAAATGGGTTACTTTGCCTAGAAAAAAATGTGTACCTACCTACTTAATCAAGTTGGTAACAAAAAAAAATTTTAAATATTGTATTTAATGCATATAAAACTGGGTTCGGTCTTCATAAAAGCATACTATATTGAAATAAGTGTATTTGTATGGAAATATAATAATAATTAATGAACATTACATTTTTTAAAAAGAATAATTATAAAACTAAATTAAAATTATACACCCTGTATTAGTAGGTATGTAGGTAAGAAGAAAACAAACAATTTTATTGCATATTGTAGGCACTTAAGTCGCAGTTAATAGTGTGTATGCCCCGGGCAATTTTGGGAGTCTCCAGTATCTTAACAATATCTACTTCTTTAACGGAACAGATGTCTTCCTCTGGAGGATATACATAAGATGGCCCACCAGTATTCTTTTTTCGCAAACAGCTAATTGTATATTCATCATCATCTTTATCTTGTATCAGTGCTATGTAATGTTTAATTCTTTTTTTTCCTGGAAAAACAACTACAACATAATCTCCTTTTTTGGGTTGAATTATATTTAATCCATCTTCTTCGTTGGCATCAATACTAGTGTCAATGTCTTCTTCAAAGTCTTCTTCATCATCACTACCACTCAAGTCTTGTACTAATTCATTTACAGGGTTTGGAGACTCTGCGACCTCCTCTTCAGGAAAAAGATCTTCATAAGCTACCGATTTTCCTGGAACAACTCTCACCATTTTCTTTCTTTTTTTTTCTACTGTCTCCGAAGGGGTTCTGATTTCTTTTAAATACTCCAAGAGAGTTCCATCAATTTCATTCTGCTTCTGTTCCTCTAGTCTCTGGTTTGGCAGCTTCTTCAACACTTGATTTTTATCAAGAGGGATTATCCCCGTTGCACGGAATGCACTCGTTATATTAGTTAAATCGTTTATATTGAGCTTCTCAACTAGCTGTTTTAATAAAGTAGGAAAGGTCGTTTTATTTAAGGCATTATCTCTGGGATTTTGCATTTTATAATTGGTGAGAATTGTTCTCCATATTCTTTTAACTTGTCCGTAGTATCCTACATCTAAGGGTTGGGTCAAGTGTGTTGAATTGGGTGGAAGAAAAATAAATTTTATGTTATTGCGTTGACAGGCAACGACTACATCAACACTTAAATGGGAGGACAAATTATCACCAATTATGATTTTTGATCCATTTTTATTCTTTGCCCATGGTAAAACCATGGTGGTAAACCAGTCTTCAAAACAGTGACTGTCAAACCAACCAGACCGCGTTCGGTTATATCTTGCATTTTTTGGGCCACCTATGGTCCACTGATCATATATACGTTCAGATTTATATACTACATAGGGTGCCAATACTTCTCCTGACCCAGAAATGGCAAACATAATAGAAATTGCAGACTTAGTTGTATTCATAACGCGTTCAGGGTATTTTGTACCTCTTCTAAAAATACATTTTCGTGCTCCCGGATCATCCGTCAAATTAGTTTCATCGTAATTGAGTATATTTTGACTTGGAATACCTGCTATATTTATTTCTAAGTTGGAAAAGTATTGACTTATTTCCACTTCAGTTTTTTCGGCTCTGACCCGCTTGATGTTTTTGCAACTTCTTTGACTAAGCCTATGCTTATGACGATCAACAAAATTTAAAGCCCAGTCTTGACCTGGCATGTTGTTGGGAAATTTTGGAATTCTAACACCAGATTTATCAAGATGTCTTTTAACAACAATTCTAAGATCAAGTGAGGTAAGCGGTGCACCAAATTCAGCAGTTGCTATCATTACGTCGACAATATGTCTCTCTTGGATTTCAGATATGGTAATTGGAGCTCCAACTGCACCGTTATGCAGCCCCTTTACTTTATTAAAAACAGTTCTTTTAGGAACATTGTAGCGGTCTGCAGCTTGCTGGTAAGTCATCCCTCGGCAGTTAACAGCCCGGATTGCATTGGTCAACTGCTCCTCAGAGTAATTTTTATATTTCCTACACCCTATTTTTTTCTTGTACACCCGACCCATACTGTATAATCTATAAACAAAATAACCACAATCATTTTCTATGATAAAATATTGTAGTAGCAGTCATTTGTAGTTTTAGAAAAAGGTGGGCAAAGTAACACCACAGCAGAATAATAATTGTACCTATCAGATGAATTAATTAATAATTCATACCATATTCAAGACAATAATTGTAAAATCATATCATCATAACCTAAAAACTATGCAGTTTTCAAAAATCTTTGTCAAAAAATTCTGTAACGCGCCGTTATTATGATACAGGCCTTAGCATGCACTATTTTTCAAAACCCACATTTTTTGTAAATTACTTACCCGCTGTTTTTAATTATTTTCACACGAAACGAGCGCAATTTCCTATCAAAAGTATGTAACTGTATATGTCAGTTTAACTTTAGTACAAGTTCCGCTAGGGTAACGCTACCAACCTAAAAGTAATTATTTTTTTACCAAATTAACTCATGCGCGGGCAAAGTTACCCGGGTAGGCAATGTAACACCGCGTGATGGTACCTCAAAAAAATGTTTACCTCCATTTTATTTATGTATTTATGGTAATTTAACAAGGTATCAAAATATGGGTGAAATTCGCAACGTTTATAAAAGAAATTTTATAATATATATTTATCGGTAAGTTTTAGTACATGAAATTTTGCAGATTGTCAAAATTAAGCCGAGATTTTTTCAAAATAAAACCTATATAACAAAATTTGTTTTATAGTACCTATTCTTCTCTTTATTATTCAGAGTAGGCGATGTCAACTTTTGATATATAACTCTAAACGTTACAAACGTCGTTTTGACGTTGCAATAAGATTTATTTTCTGTATGGATCAAAGATCTACACTAATTAACTGCCATGGTCGTTGAACTGAAGTATGTCTACCTAACAAACCTGGGGGTGATCTTTGGTCGGATTTAGTAGTCAAGCAAATGATACATTGCCGAATCCAGCAAACGATGGTAAGTTTTGTAAATGCCTGCGAGTTAAGATATATTAGAATGCTTAGCCCGCTAAGATAAGCTCACGTTATCAACCTGCCTTTCCTAGAATAGTTTTTGCTTGCATAGATGATTATAATTAGACAGTTACTCTGTATGCAATTGAAATAATCCTCTTCCAGGAATGGAAAAAGCTGTCAGAGGTCGTGACTTTTCATGAACTGGAACTTGCCAGCAGGCTGATTTCACGTCTAGAGAGGTGAGGTATTTTGCATTTCTTAAACGATCCAAAATGGTATTTATAAACGGGAGAGGGTATACATCTTTCTGTGTGACTTTTTATTCAAAAGACGAAAATCGACGCAGAGCTTCCGTCTCGATTGGGGACCATTAAAATGGGAGAAGCCCAAGGACTTCTTTATCATCAATCTCTTCTTACATGGCAGGAGAAACACGGTAGGCTCGTTGTCGAATTGGCGACGCAGTTGTAAGTATTTCATGTGAAACCAAATTCGTACAACCTATTTTGTTACCTATTAAAGAAAAATATTTACTTATTGGCGAGATGGTCCAAACGAACTAGTTGATCTGAAGATAAAAATTCTTTAGCGATAATAGCATTTACTGGAGGCAATATTTCAGGTTCTGGTTGAAATGTCCAACATCCGCGGTTCATATCTGGAATGATTTCCATAAGAACCCAAAAGTCGGTACCCAGAATTAGAGTGTGGGTAAGATCTGGCACTACAAGCATAGTTATTACCTTTATTTTTCCTTCTAATTTAACAGGTAGGTAATGTCACGGTTCCCAAAATCGCACAAACTTCATTGTTGGCAACAGAACAGTGAGATGTAGGTAGTAGATGGTCTAATTTGAACACCAAGGGATTTTATAATATTCCATCCAGGGGCTCCTAAAATTGTTTTGGAAGCTCCTGTATTTAAGAGGCCTTTCAAGGAGACTCCCAGGATGTCTACAGTTAGGTATGGTCGATTGTCTCCTGAACAATGGCTAAGAATGTAATTTAAGATTGGAGTAGTTTCACTGCGATCTTCCACAGAAGGTATAAGATTATGGACCTTTATTTTCTTGGAAGGGGGACAAACAGGCAGGTCTACAACTGTCCCCTTCTCTCGTTTCCCGAACACTTGGGGCAGGTACGAGAAGTGAAATTTGGATTACCACATCGGAAACAATGTAATCGTTTTATAGCTGTACATTGGCTTGATCTATGACCGGATTGAGAGCAATTCCAGGAGGTAACTACAGCAATGGAAACTGGAACTTCTGGATTATGCTGATTAGGTGTTGTGCATGAAGCAGATTCTTCAATTGCACATGTCGTAAATTTACTTGGACGTCTTCTTACTCCTAAATCAGGTTCGAGTAATTGGCTGCTATTCATAGAAGGATTTTTGAATTTACTAGCAGCGACTTGTGCATCCTCTATGGCCTTACATACTCGCTTCAACTCTAAAAGTGAATAAACGGAATGCAAAGCTAAATTCGTGGTGAAACATGGTTGTAAATTCCTGCGAATTATCTGGAGTCGAGTTAGGTCTGGTGGTAGGGAAGGTAATCGTAAAAATAAGTTTTCCATGATGGAGATATAGATAGCAACTTTTTCTGAAGAATGTTGGGTGCGATTTCGAATCTCGTCCCAAAGATTTTCTTCATAGTCATGTGGTAAGAAAGTGATTTTTAATTGTGCTACCAATTCGTCCCAGGAAAATATAGAATGTCTTGCAGCACGATACCATTGTAGGGCATCACCTCGAAAAAATCAGACGCAAAATTTTTCTGGCTTTGTCATTGGCTCGCAGGAATTGGTTCATTCCCAAACTATTCGTTTGGCGAATAATGGCCTAAAATACAACAAACCGGATTTTATAAATAGTGATATACTACTCCAGATGAATTGTGCCATTTTGGAATCACCCTGTACAGTATGAAAAGCGTAACATTGTGTGCTTTTCCTACGAGGTCCTGTTTTTTTTAAATTTCAAGTTAAAAAATCATGAGTGATGATGAATTTTCAATTCTTAGGACTCTTCTAAATCTGGCGAAAGCAGTAAATATGACAAGTGTTGTCTACTTACTTGACAATAATGGAAGTAACTTTGTGGGCATCAGGAAATTCTCTATTTAGAGACGAAATTAATGCCCCTTCATAGTCGGTCATGATGAGCCTCGGTTTGAATTCCGGAACAATTCTTTTTAATGCAGAAAAAAGTGCATTATCAGCTGGCACTCTTCTATTGTTCATCAACGCGAATACGCAAGGAAACGCCTAAAATATGAAAACATTACACATAATATGTCGTTTAACGTAAGTAAAATGTATATTATTTCCAGTTTAAACTACCCATTATTGTAATAATTATAAATTTTTTGTATTTTGAGGCAGCTTAATTAATTTTAAAAACAAAACGGAGATTTTTTAGCAGGGTATTGTGCATAATAAATGTAATATATAATTAATATTATAATAGTCTGAATTCGCTCTATTATGATATGAATTTAATATCGCATGAAAGTATAAGGGACTGTTTGTAATAGTAATCGAATAAGTTAAACGTATATTTACTGAGGAACGAACAAAAAAAGTTCTCTTTAGCTTAAAGAATCAGTGTACTTACGTAACCGTATTTGACAGCCAGTATCGTTAGCAACTGACTACTGTTGGGGTGTTTGGGCCTAGTTTTGAACGTCCCATCTATATGGATTTCTTTGGCTTTGGATAATAGATCACAATTAAATCTTCGGCCAAAAATAACACAGAAGTATTGGTTCCTGTGCCTACAGTTCCCCGACAAAATGGCTTGCTGTCAACGGTACCAAATCTTAAATTAGTCTGCGAAATAATGCCCAGCTCTTCTAAGGAAGTTGGGATTCCCGGCTGAGCTTTCCGTCTTTCCCGTCTCATAACTTGAGACAAATTAATAAACGATAGTTTGGAAGAAGCTTCAACTTCCGCTCTAAATATAAACAATAAAAAAAAAGTATTATTTGATGAAGCACATTGTCAATATCAAAAAACTACATATTTTCTCTAACAATTTTTTTTAGGCAACTATCAAAATGAACTTACCCAGCACTTTTTTCTAAAAAAATCGATTTTAGTTGGTTGCTTGTGCTAACGGCATGTGTTACGATCTCGTTTTTCAATAGCAAGCTAGCCTTTTTTGCAAAATCTGGTAGATGATTATGTTGCTCGTCCCCCGGAACTTTTTGAAACGCCTCCCCGTTGCACTTGGCCCTAGCTTTGCAGTCTTTTTTTATACAGACCAAATACATATCTCCGTTTTTCGCGTAACATTTACGCCTATAGAAAAAACCTTCGCTTATTACTACACAAGTGTAGAATGTAGACCCGATTTTATCACTTTGAATTGTTTCAATTTCCATTTTCACGCAAACTATAACAACACTTCACGCACAAAGCAAACTATTCACACGAAATCGAAATAGTGATTAAAATTTGTTAGGGTGATCTGCTTTAATAGCTAATTAAGAACCCCCAAATTTCCTTTGCACCCCCACTTCTACAGGAATCTAGGAGCTCAACTTATATGACAATAACTTAAAATTCAAGCAGCTTTAGGAATGTTTATGTCGTAATTATTATCATAAATATTAAAGAATAAGGAAAATAAGTTCCTATAAGTTGAACCTTAAAATTCCAAAGCTTTCACGAAGTGCAGTTAATGATTATTTGTTTAATTTCCTATAAAATTTGCATTAGAATCAAAGAGTTCAGAATAATATTGTAATTATTGTAGATACTGTAATGGTATTAGTCAATTCAACAAATAGTTTAATGTTTGTTAATGGTTCATTGGCCTTACAAAGTCCAATCGAATGTGCAACTGTAGAATAAGCAATATTGTATTGAACTAAAATATGTAATGCGAAGAGAGATTAAGAAAGGAGTAGACAATAAAGTGTGAGTTGGAAATGACTGGTTTTCTTTTTGAGTAAACCAACCCTCGTCCGAGTAGGGACATTACAATACTATTATTAATTAATTTTTTACAGAGTACTTCTGTTTGTAAAAACAACAAGCTTAAATCTACAAAGATATAAAGAGAAAAAATCACTCTAATAACGTGTTTTCCCTAACTCCAAACATCTTATACAACTAATTTTTTCGATTAATATATAATAATATTAATATAATATTTTATAATATAATATTTAATAATATAATATAATATTTTATTTTCACTTGTTACATACATATAAAATGTTTAAGCAAGTCGGGGAGAACAGAAAACAAAACAAAAAAAACGAATTAAAACAAGACACTACAGTAAATATACGTTACAGTACATCATAATCATTGTAAAATTCGTCCACACTGTAATAAGCCTTTGTTATTAGAAAAGCTTTCACTTTGGACGTAAATTTTTGGAGAGGCAAATTTCTTGTAGTTTCACCGAGTAAAAGTGCACATCATATAACATCCTTTCTTCTTACAAGATATATTTGATTCTCATGCTTACATTACGCCAAGGGGTTTACATTATATGATGCTCTTTTGTTAATGGTTTATAATCTTTGTTTATTTGACAGTGTTGTAATTTTCCTTTCGTTCCAGTAATTAATTGCGTAAAGGCACGTACCTGATACGGATTTTTAAATCGATGATAGATATTTCAATTCAAGTAAGGGTAGGATTTGTATGTAAAAAATGGGTTTCGGGGATCACTGGTTAATAGCAATAAATTAAACGCGTTTTGGTGTTAAAACAAAGATGTGTATTTATATCCAAGAGTCCTTCAATATCGAATGAATACAAAAATAGAAAAGTTGCGTGGAATCACGTGCGATAAGATGCAACTTCATAAATATTAAAAATAATCTAAAGATCTAAGAGAAATGCATTTCAAAACCTTGACACAATTTCCATATATTTTTCTACAGAGAATAACTGGTGCAAGACTTACAACAAGCATCTTCTACTTTTAATAAGAGAAGAGATCTAACTTTTTTTAAATTAGAATCAAGCAAGGCCATGCTCCAGCACAATAAAAACAAGAATGAGATCATCATAAGCATAAAATTTTGCACATTTCTGATCACCTAGTTTCTTCGTTGGTCTTTTGTTCAATTGTTGATCAAGATGGAATTTAAAACAATACCTGAAGATTAAATCTGTTTTAATGAGCACGAGTTTGATATTTTTATAAGAACTGGTAGGTAGTAGCTCTCTGTAAGCTGGTGTTAATAAAATTATACTTAATCTTCATAAAACATGCTTTCACTTTTTTTTTGGCATAATATGACTATTATATTCAGATTAATTTTGCAAATAGATAGGATTTTATGAAAGTTAACATCTAAAAAATTTATAGATTTATCTTTCAAAAAAAAATTAGCGAGAGAAATTTTTTTCTTCTTAGTTTTCACTAGGACTATGATTTTTGTTTAGTGGCATGATAATGGATCTCTTTATCTCGTTATAAAAAATATCATATTATAGTGTAGGGTAATTAATTCAAAAAAATTCTTGACCTTACAAACGACCATCTTTATTCTTTTGTACATTGTTAAAAATTTAATGGTGGAGAAAAAAACATTTCCTGCATACATAAAATATGATTTAGACCCAATTATATTTTTGCAAAAATAAAGGAAATCTACTTAGCCTTGCTTTAAAATAGATGGTCGTAGATATGAAACGATAATTATTTCCATAAAATAATTAAATTTTTTAGTAGGATCCGCATTTCGCACTAAAATATTTTTTACTGTTATCCAGTGATCCTCGAAATCAATTTTTGCATATTTCAAACATTTTTAAGTGCATACAATCCGGTCTCTACTTATAAAGAAATAAAATAATTATTTTTTTTTTCTTAGTTGATTAATCAAAATTTTCTTACCTAACAAGAAAATAATTCTCACACAAGTATTAATTATTTTTAACGTAGTTTCTATAGGAGTTAATAACAGCATTTACTTTTCTTTTCAGCTAAAAGCGTTTAGTGACAAGATAATTCTATTCAAAAGTAATCAAGACCGATGTTAAAAGTATAAGAAAAGGTATTCAAGAAGAATTAGTTAAAAGAACTTTCACTTAAATATCACCATTGCGCCCATTATTATTCATGCATTTATTCATAGGACGTTTACTGATTATTTTCACAAATAATTTCCAGTGCTTAACTATTTTAAATGAAAATTAACCGGATGTTCATTTACTCAATTGTGTCAACGCTTATTCAAAGAGCTGTTTTCCACGATTTAACTCACCTCTTCCTTGGGTGGGATTCTAGTCGAGCTATTTTGTAGATTTTATTATGTATACGAGTATACGCACTTTAAATTTTAAAATATATGCTACAAAAACGCGAGATTTAACAACCATGGGCTAGCTATACCTGCAATCGGAATTTCGCCCTTCAAGTTCAGGAGTGGGGTATTCTTAGGCATTGAGAAATATGTCTCGAGGGTCACTGGATTTGGATTAAAAATTTGAATGAGAAACGTTGATAAACTTTCCTTAGTTCCCAAAAAACAAAGTTCTTATCAGACAAAATTAACAAAAGTTGTTTAGACTTTCAGCAGCGGCTGAAATAATGAAGTCACATTCCTGAAAAATTATATACCTGCAATCGGAATTTCGCCCTTCAAGTTCAGGAGTGGGGTATTCTTAGGCATTGAGAAATATGTCTCGAGGGTCACTGGATTTGGATTAAAAATTTGAATGAGAAACGTTGATAAACTTTCCTTAGTTCCCAAAAAACAAAGTTCTTATCAGACAAAATTAACAAAAGTTGTTTAGACTTTCAGCAGCGGCTGAAATAATGAAGTCACATTCCTGAAAAATTATTTTCAACGTTGAGAAATATTCCTTAGTTTCCAAAAAAACTGCCCTTCTTCGACAATATTTAAAATTTTTTTTTAGGCTTTCAGCAACCGCTGAAAAAATGAAGTCAGATTCCTGAAAATGTTTTTCCAACGTTGAGAAATTGTTCTTGTTTCCAAAAAAAAGGTCCATTGTTCAACAAAATTTACAAAAGTTTTTTAGGCTTTCAGCAGCTGCTGAAAAAATGAAGTCACATTCCTGAAAAATTATTTCCAACGTTGAGAAATTTTCCTTGGGTTAGTTTCCAAAAAAAAGGACCTTATCAGACAAAATTTACAAAAGTTGTTCAGGCTTTCAGCAGCAGCTGAAATAATGAAATCACATTCCTGAAAAATTATTTTCAACGTTGAGAAATATTCCTTAGTTTCCAAAAAAAGTGCCCTTCTTCGACAATATTTAAAAATTTTTTTCAGGCTTTCAGCAACCGCTGAAAAAATGAAGTCAGATTCCTGAAAATGTTTTTCCAACGTTGAGAAATTGTTCTTGTTTCCAAAAAAAAGGTCCATTGTTCAACAAAATTTACAAAAGTTTTTTAGGCTTTCAGCAGCTGCTGAAAAAATGAAGTCACATTCCTGAAAAATTATTTCCAACGTTGAGAAATTTTCCTTGGGTTAGTTTCCAAAAAAAAGGACCTTATCAGACAAAATTTACAAAAGTTGTTCAGGCTTTCAGCAGCAGCTGAAATAATGAAATCACATTCCTGAAAAATTATTTCCAACGTTGAGATATTTTCCTTGGGTTAGTTTCCAAAAAACATAACCTTCTCAAACAAAATGTATAAAAGTTGTTCAGGCTTGAAATAATGAAGTCACATTCCTGAAAAAAAATTCCTGAAATTTTTTTTTATTTTTTTTGCCGTTTACACAACCTAAACACTTATATCTACAAAAAATCATTAAATTAGCATAAGACATGAATATATTTCCATTGCAAATATTACAAGAAACACTGACCATTGTGTTGTAGTGAAAGGAAAGTATACCTCGCTTATCGTAACTGCACAAGAAATCTAACAATGGATCTAGATATCTAAAAAAATATAGCAAGTGCTTCATGTTAGTATGACACGATTTAGTATTGACAAACGCGCGACACACGTTTATCAAGAAGCGCGTCAACTGTCTCTCTCAATCGGCAGTGCTTGTACCCATTGCACTTTTCTCAATTATATTTGTAGAACATTTTTTTTCTTTTAATTAATACGGATAATGAGGTAAGGGGCTAGTTCTAATTGTCCTATTAACACCAAGGACGAAGATGATACTCCAAAAAAGGACGTAACACTCTAATTCGTTCTGCGTGAGCAATCTCAATAATTATTCTCTCTTAATTAAAAAAAAATCGAATGCCTGAGAATTTACTTTTTGTATCCTAAATTCTGTTGATTAAAGGATCATCTACTAATTGCTTTTTCTATTAAGCCATGAGAATATTGTCAAGCAGGTGTTAACACATTTTCCGAGTACGGTAAAGTAAAAGTTGTGCTTTCATTGTTGCGTTTACAATTTACTTACTTACTCCGCATTTAGCAAACTACAAATGAAATCGAATGAGGTACTGATTATGCGTAAGCACACATTATATTGTTTTAAAAAGAAATTTTAGGAAAGAAATTTGTGTCATGCGGTTAAATGTTATCTTTAGACATTTAGGGTATTTATAAAATAGTGAGGAGGTACCTGAAAGGAAAATTAGGTAAAGACTCTTTAAACTCCGCCCCCCCCCCAAAGTTTTAGTTAGCGTTCAGTAGGGACGCCACTGGAAATCCCTTTGCACGTAGCTCGTCACTATATAAAGAACGTCCTATAGGGGTTTAAATTACGTTTGATATAAAAATAAAAGTTGCTAATATTCAAATGATTAGAAAATGTATTGCATACATTTTATTCTGTCCGCTACGACTAGAAATATTATTTGAGGTCACCGTGATAAAAATTCACCTACTTTTTACTTTCCCATACCACTACTGGTATAGGGAAGTATTGATATCATGAAAATTTTCGAAGTCGAGATTTTCGCGGAAATACGTGTTTTGGGTCCCGAGGAACCCAAAAAAGTGGTCTAGAAAAAATGTCTGTCTGGGTGTGTGTGTGTGTGTGTGTGTGTGTGTAACGCCTGTAACGCAAAAACTAGTGAACCGATTTTGATGAAATTTTAAATGAAGGGGTATATCGAAAATTCATCGACAAAGGAAGCTTTTCAAAAAAATCCGAAACCGGAAGCGGAAGTTAGACATGTTTTTTTTGGTATCATTTTTTTCAGAAGCGGAATTTTGAAAATCTGAGTTGGGGATATGAAAGAAGGGCGTAATTCAAGGGAAACAGTTTTTTACCGGACTCTCTAACTTCAAAATGGCGGTAGCTATGAATTTTTCAAAATTTCGACTTTAACGCCCCGTAACTCAAAAACCAGTTATCTGATCAGGTTCCGCAACAACTTGTTTGAAAGCCGTTTGGCTGTACTACACCAAGAAAAAAAAATATTTACTAAATCCAAAAACGGTCGCAACGGTGCTCTTCCAAAAATTTTGAAATGTTTGAAAAATTATTACAAAAAAACTGCTCTAAGGATTTTGTTTAAATTTTCTATACTTATTAGCTACATTTTTGTTTTTTGATGAACGCCATAATTCCACTGTGGCGCCCTCTACGAGATTTTGAAAATCGGAAATTGATGCTCCTATAGCGCCTTTATTAGTCAAAATATGAAAGAAGTTTAAATATAAAAGTTGTTCAGTATATAAATTTACATTTTTCTAATTTTATATCACGTATCCGAGTCGGGTCCCTAGAGACCCATTTCCGCCTTCCGCGTTATGAAATTATTTCCGCCGTCCGACGGTTAAACACAGCAATTGTTAAATTGAATGAAAGTAAATAAATGTTTAATACAAACGATCCTTTTTCTCTGTGTAGTTACCGATTATTGTAATAACCTAGAAATAAGATAAGTACTAGATAATATTTTTATTTTATTTTTTTTTATTTTTATTTTATTACTACATTACACAAATCTCACGCACAAACTAGACGCTTTCAGTGAGTAACACTCGTTTACTCAAAACAGTTAGATCTAAAATGTATAACTTTATAATTTTATAGATAAATGAAATAAAACCGTAATTCCAAACTGTAGGTAGGTACCTACTCGGAAGACGACGGGTCGCTGTCCACGGAGGTGATGCCCGAGCCCATCGCCTCCCGGGCCCGAAGGACGACCTTCTCCACGTCCACCACCAACCGACGCAAGATCACCTCGGCGGTGGTGGTGTCCTCCTCTTCCTCCGTCGATGCCAAATAGTAGAGGGGCATAGGGAATTCCGCCGGATATTTTGTGAGGCAAGCATACAACAATTTTTATTTCAACAAGTATTAAGTGTAGATTGCGAAACCACTTGTTGAGTGTCCGAAATGTCATGCGTTCACCCCCCACCTGCCCTTGAGGGTGAAAAATTGAAACCGATGTAACTTCGTTACCAATAAAGCTACGTCAATTTTTTTTTACTAAAATATTGGAAATTTAATTTTAAATTAAAAGTGTTTCAACATATTTTATCAATTTGCTAAAAATAAGCAGTCAAAATATTTTTCTTTTAATTTGCTACTTCCATTTGGAAAATCAGTACTTTTATTTAAATATGCATGTAAAATATAAATAGAGGTAAAAACGTTTATTAAACATTGAGAAGAATATACAGTAATGAAAGAAACCAAAAGCGATAAATGAATTTCACAAGTGAATTAGAAATTAAAATTCTTCATTATTGTCTTTCTCCACTTCCGGCTCCTGCTGGCGGTTTTCACACTTTTCTTGTTCACCTCCACATGACCACATGTACACATTTCAGTGCATTTTAGGTTTTGAGAAAAACACTTACAAGTTTTTTTTGTACAGAAAGTTTTCCTGCATCCACACCGAACCAAGTCTAAAAGAGATTCAGGCGCGCAATCCTTTAAATTCAGTACAGGTGCTAGTTTGCCCATTTTATTATTGTACCAACCAAATTCATCGGGATTTAGCACATTACTATTAGGTTTATGGGCATTGTACCATGTTAATTACTGTAATCTTGCCCTTCTTAATGCTGGGACAATCCCTGATGTAGGAGGAAGTTGTTCTCCATACAATTGGGATTTACAAAAACACCACCATCTTAAATCGGCCATTGTTAAAGTACCAGAATTTGGAGCATACACTGTGCAAATAAATTTTTCCAGAATCTTAAAAACCTTGTCCTCATTTATACAGGGTGATTCAAAAATGGCGCATAAGCTCTTCAGTACGTTGTTGGGAATAATAATTGAAGTGTAGGAAAAATAGTAAAAAAATTCTTAGCCGCTAATTTGCTGAGAAATGAAGAAGTTAAGTTGAGAACTCAACTTTGAATTCATGTGGATTTTGAAACTTCTCATCATTTCATATAAATAATTTAAGTATTTTTAATAGTGGGTAATAAATAAAATGCTCATAACACCTCATTATCCTGAAATATTAGCTTTCAAAATTGATATTTTCCTATCAAGTTGTTTTAAAAAAATATGTGGCAACGATGTTTGAAACTTTTAATAAGCTCACTATGTAAATGAAACGAAATAAAAGCCACTCATATACTACATAGCTGCACCCGTGTTGCCAAATCTACAACTTACTTCTTCGTTGTTAACTACAAAAATGTAGCAGCTAAATTTTTTTTATGATTTTTCCACAGTTCAAATAACCGTCCCCTACAACGTACTGAAGAGCTTATGCGCCATTTTTGAATCACCCTGTATGTGCATCACCCAATGAAATAAGTGCTTCTAAACATTCCTCATCTGCTGATAAAAATGCCTTCCAAAATGTTAATGTGCCTGAAAAACAATAAATATTTACTACATAGGCATTAGACACCACATAAAAGATGCGGGATTATATTGACAGTTACCTTTTTTTGCAAAACCTCCAGTGGTGTCGCATCCTGACAACGCATGTAAAGCTTCTCTTTGAAGTTTATTTAACTTACTTGCTATTATGCCAATATCAATTGTTCTTTTTATCTCCAATACCAGTATTAATGAATATGTTTTTTGTTATTAACTTATTATAATATTTTAAAGTTAAAATAAAACCATCAGTGTGCGCCGAAGCAATGTATATAGAAGTCGCTTTATCATTCGTTTGCTGGCTACAATAAATAGCATGAAGAATGATTTTCGTATCTGCCTCCTCTTGATTACTCTGTAATTCTTTAATACATCTAGATGGAAAATTAGAAAAACAAGAACTTTCCCATGCAACAATTAATCTGACGTCCTTTAACAGTTTACTTTCTAAGTTGTTGGGATAAATATATGGATAATTCGCTTTTAGTTTTATTATGAGACAAGAGATCTTTTATCTTCACATTACTGATATTGGTAGTATCAGAAATATGGTAATGTTTTTTCGTTGTATTTTGTATTCGTTTTAATCGGGTCAAATTTTTCACAGAATCATCTTTGTACGTATCAAATATTATATGGACTTCCTTATATTTGCCGTACTTATTTAATATTATTCTTTGAAAATATATACATAAATCCAAGACAGTCGTGATTATTTTAAAAATTATATTTGAATGAGCAAAAAAAAAAAAGTTCAAACAAATATAGAAAAACGGCTGTTATTATATATAAATAGGAAAATTATATGGAAATAGGCAGCCAATAACGCACAAATATGTTTAAAAAGAACATGGAAAATTAAGTGTATTTGACGTTTCGCTTTAGTAAAAGCTTCATCAGAAATAATGAGTTACATAAATAAAATAAAAATGAAATTACAGTATAGCATATTGGATGGTATACAGAATAGTAAAATTAAATCATTATTTTAAAACCTGTAAGAGACAAAAATGAAACAATATAGATTAATGAAGCGAATACTTGTTTTAATGTGATAAAATGTCAAAAAAAGAATTTTATATTTTAAATTGAAAAACTTACCAGAGTAGTTGGTCAAGAAAAACAACCGTGTAATGATTAACACAAATTAAGTTAATAATACAATAAAAATTAAAATAATTAGAGTCTCCAAAAGGAGAGAGAATTAAATAACTACATATTAATTGTAGCGATGGTTAAAATATATAAAGATTATTACAAAAATAAGCAGTAAGTACAAATAACTATGTGCACGTTGTGAGTGGAGGTTGGAATGAAAGAGGAAAAATTTTGATAAAAATAATATGGGCTGCAAACCTTAAAAATGAAAAATCACCAATAAAGTTAGGCGAAATTTGAATATAAATTAAATAAAGAATTGAAAAAATGTTTTCTTTATAACAAATTTCAACAAAAGACCAAGACGTAAAGCAATAAAAATCAAAAAAGAGCATTATAAGTATTATTAAGATTTTCAATGTCTGTTCTATAATTAATAGAAGTAGGTGATTTCTTGATTTCTATGCTCTCAAGTAATAATCTTTTATTCAAATTTGCTTCATTGTGTAGGATTGATGTAGATGGGTAGTTGAAATTGTGTAGATGATCAACCGCGTGATCAGAAAGGGCAGTATTCGGTTTATTAGGAGATTTTAATTTATTTTTTACTGAGAGTTTATGTTGATATAAGCGAGTTTTTAAATATTGTTTAGTTTGGCCAATATAAGTGGCATTACAGTTATTGCATGGAATTGAATAAACAATATTAGATTGAAGATCTGGAATAGTATTATCTTTTAAATTAGTAAAGAAATATTTACCAAAAGTATTATTGTTAGTAAAAGCAGTATGTATATTGAAAGGTTTGAGGACTTTTTCTATTTTTTCAGATAAAAGAGGTATGTAGGGAATTGTAGAGTAGATTTTGTTGATGTGGGTGGGATTATTGTTGGAAGTATTAGTAATTGGTTGATGAATATTAGTGGTATTAATAGGATCAGGATTATCATTAGTAGTATTAGTGGTGGAAAGGTGGGTATTAATATTATGAGTAGGAGCAGGATCAGTGGGGAGAGAGGTAATATTGGTGGGATGGGTGTGAAATAGGGAACTTGTATTAGTAGAAGGATTATTAGTATAAGATTTATATTTTAAAATGTTAAGCCTTTTTTTAATTTGATTATTAATAAAGTTTATTGGGTAATCATTTTCTAAAAGTATTTGGGTTATATGTTTAAGGTTGGAGTTATGAAATTTTGGATGTGATAAAATAATGGCATGGTCAATAAGACTAGTAATAATACTTGTTTTATATTTTAGTGATGTATAGGAATTATAATTAATATAACGAGTTGATTTGATTTTTTTACGGAACCAGTTAGTAAAGATAGTACCAGAAGGGTGTCTAGTTAAAGTTAAATCAAGGAAATTTATGGAATGATTGGAATTTTCTAGTTCAATAGTGTATTGAAGGTGAGGGTGGTATTTATTAAATAAATCAAATATGGTGTTAGTATAATTAGGGTGAGCACAGATTAGAATATCATCAACGTATCGTTTATAAAAAGAAATGTATGGTTTATTATTAAGTAAAGTTTTTTCCATATCACCTAATACAAGTTCTGCAATTGTTGAGGAGAGGGGTGAGCCCATGGGAACTCCATATATTTGAGTGAAAATTTGGTTTTTATATGTAAAATATGTAGAATTAAGAACAAAAGTGATAGCTTCAACGAAATCATCTTTTGGAATATTGGTGAATTGTTTAATGTTATCCCAGTTATTATTAATAGCTTGAAGAGCGAGATCTAAAGGAATGTTAGTGTATAAGGAGATTATATCTAAAGAGAAAAGAATATGATTTTTAGGGATATGACAATTATCAATAAATTTTTTGAGTGGCCAAGAATCTTTTATGGCCTCCCCAAATTACATAAGACAAACAATCCCGTAAGACCTATAGTTGCTTCCTATAATAGCCCCACTTACAATATATCCAAATACCTCTCTAACATTTTAACTAATATAACTAAACTTAATGATTTCAGCATCAAAGATTCTTGGTCACTCAAAAAATTTATTGATAATTGTCATATCCCTAAAAATCATATTCTTTTCTCTTTAGATATAATCTCCTTATACACTAACATTCCTTTAGATCTCGCTCTTCAAGCTATTAATAATAACTGGGATAACATTAAACAATTCACCAATATTCCAAAAGATGATTTCGTTGAAGCTATCACTTTTGTTCTTAATTCTACATATTTTACATATAAAAACCAAATTTTCACTCAAATATATGGAGTTCCCATGGGCTCACCCCTCTCCTCAACAATTGCAGAACTTGTATTAGGTGATATGGAAAAAACTTTACTTAATAATAAACCATACATTTCTTTTTATAAACGATACGTTGATGATATTCTAATCTGTGCTCACCCTAATTATACTAACACCATATTTGATTTATTTAATAAATACCACCCTCACCTTCAATACACTATTGAACTAGAAAATTCCAATCATTCCATAAATTTCCTTGATTTAACTTTAACTAGACACCCTTCTGGTACTATCTTTACTAACTGGTTCCGTAAAAAAATCAAATCAACTCGTTATATTAATTATAATTCCTATACATCACTAAAATATAAAACAAGTATTATTACTAGTCTTATTGACCATGCCATTATTTTATCACATCCAAAATTTCATAACTCCAACCTTAAACATATAACCCAAATACTTTTAGAAAATGATTACCCAATAAACTTTATTAATAATCAAATTAAAAAAAGGCTTAACATTTTAAAATATAAATCTTATACTAATAATCCTTCTACTAATACAAGTTCCCTATTTCACACCCATCCCACCAATATTACCTCTCTCCCCACTGATCCTGCTCCTACTCATAATATTAACACCCACCTTTCCACCACTAATACTACTAATGATAATCCTGATCCTATTAATACCACTAATATTCATCAACCAATTACTAATACTTCCAACAATAATCCCACCCACATCAACAAAATCTACTCTACAATTCCCTACATACCTCTTTTATCTGAAAAAATAGAAAAAGTCCTCAAACCTTTCAATATACATACTGCTTTTACTAACAATAATACTTTTGGTAAATATTTCTTTACTAATTTAAAAGATAATACTATTCCAGATCTTCAATCTAATATTGTTTATTCAATTCCATGCAATAACTGTAATGCCACTTATATTGGCCAAACTAAACAATATTTAAAAACTCGCTTATATCAACATAAACTCTCAGTAAAAAATAAATTAAAATCTCCTAATAAACCGAATACTGCCCTTTCTGATCACGCGGTTGATCATCTACACAATTTCAACTACCCATCTACATCAATCCTACACAATGAAGCAAATTTGAATAAAAGATTATTACTTGAGAGCATAGAAATCAAGAAATCACCTACTTCTATTAATTATAGAAGAGACATTGAAAATCTTAATAATACTTATAATGCTCTTTTTTGATTTTTATTGCTTTACGTCTTGGTCTTTTGTTGAAATTTGTTATAAAGAAAAAATTTTTTCAATTCTTTATTTAATTTATATTCAAATTTCGCCTAACTTTATTGGTGATTTTTCATTTTTAAGGTTTGCAGCCCATATTATTTTTATCAAAATTTTTCCTCTTTCATTCCAACCTCCACTCACAACGTGCACATAGTTATTTGTACTTACTGCTTATTTTTGTAATAATCTTTATATATTTTAACCATCGCTAGAATTAATATGTAGTTATTTAATTCTCTCTCCTTTTGGAGACTCTAATTATTTTAATTTTTATTGTATTATTAACTTAATTTGTGTTAATCATTACACGGTTGTTTTTCTTGACCAACTACTCTGGTAAGTTTTTCAATTTAAAATATAAAATTCTTTTTTTGACATTTTATCACATTAAAACAAGTATTCGCTTCATTAATCTATATTGTTTCATTTTTGTCTCTTACAGGTTTTAAAATAATGATTTAATTTTACTATTCTGTATACCATCCAATATGCTATACTGTAATTTCATTTTTATTTTATTTATGTAACTCATTATTTCTGATGAAGCTTTTACTAAAGCGAAACGTCAAATACACTTAATTTTCCATGTTCTTCTTAAACATATTTGTGCGTTATTGGCTGCCTATTTCCATATAATTTTCCTATTTATAGTCGTGATTATGTTTATTTTGGGAATCAGATGAAGCTCTGCCATTGCGTCAACTATAATTATATTATTGTTATTCCAATAGACAACTGGACCAATGTCTCGACCATTTGTTTAGAGGATTGTTGCCTTTGGCATATTATACACAACGTATAATTAAGTTTTTCCATTTCTTAATGTTTTTCATGTACCAGCACTAACTACACACATCATATGGAAACTTTGCGCGTGGGCGCCCGAGTGACGTAATCCGCGAGTTCTGACTGCATTGGAAACATAATATTACGATAACTTCAGTTATTATAAGAGATAGGCCAAAAAACCTTAATGCAATCTTGTTAACAAATACATTCTCCGTGAATTTTATATGACTTTTTTTTTCATAAAGTTGTCCATTACATTTTTATTTAATCTGAAATTTACCATTAAAAACAAAAAAAAGGATTTTTTAAATTTCACATAAAAACTATCAAATTTATGAGAAATATACAAGATACCTTTTTTATAAATAATAATTAGGGAATTGTTTCTGTAAAAAAATTTTTGACGTAGCTTTATTTGTGACGAAGTTACAGCGGTTTTAATTTTTCACCCTCAAGACGGGGTGGGGGGTGAACGCATGATATTTGGGACACTCAACAAGTGTTTTTGCGATCTACAATTAATACTCTTTCGAATAAAAATTGTTGTTTACTTGCCTCACAAAATATCCGGCGGATGGCTAAATATCGCCCTATGCCCCTCTACTAAAAGACGAACGCGCCCAATGGGGCACCACGCACCGGAAGGTCCTCTTGTGGTCGGCGGGCGGAAGGGGGTCCGTCTACGTTTGGACATTGGTTTGGAGCCGGCTACGGCCACCTCCAAATGCCGACCACTGCGGCGCGGTGGCGGCGACGCGGACGGCGACCGGGGAGACGCCGAGGATGTTGTTCGTTGGCAGTCCTTGGTTCGTTGGGACATTGTTTAGTTTGTCCTGAAACGAAGTAACATATATTATAAGAACAAGATGTATATAAACCGTACAGCAGCTGCAGCGTATATTCAACGGACTTAAAACGATGACGACGTTTCATGAATAATTAATAATTTCCTCGGACAGTCGGACACGTCGATTTTGCGTTTTAAAAAAGACTCTCTTGTTCCTATATATACCGGGTGGCCGAACTCGAAGGTGTACATAGGGATTTAACTTTGTATTGCACTGAGAAAAATATATTATATTATACAGTAGAAAGATTATTACACTTACAAGATTTCCTAATACCATTTGGGACAGCAAAGCGTCTTATTACTGTTATTATTTGCGATTTGCTGGAATAGTATAATACGATTAACTAGTCAGTACTAATAATACCTAAAACAATTGTTTTATACTCGATGTTATACATGTAATAACCGCCATAAGAGAATATAGTGCGAATAAATCTTTTCTCTAATAACAGCTAAAACATCCACTTTGTAATGTGTATGATTAGGCTTATAATGTTGAATACTCGGTATTATTATTTTAATTATCATCAGAAGATTAGTTAATACTCATAAATATTCTGTCTTATAATAGCTATAACACCATTTTGTAAGGTTTATAATACAGGTTTGGATCCTTAATAAAACATCTTATTCTTTCATATCTAAATTTTTATTGATTTTATAAAAATACAAAATTTCACAAAACAACACTAATATAATGGCACCCCATTTTACTTTTTTCAATAGGTAATACTTTAACTGTGAATATAATAATTGAAACTTATAGTACAGTTAGTTGTCTTTTAATATCTGCCATAAGAGAATGAGTAGCAGTGTTAACATTATCAAAGGGGGTACTCTGTCGTATACCATTTTTTGAATAAATGTCCACACATGCGCCGACTGCGGGATATTTAGCGTTGAATGTGTGAAAGGCTTTATATGTTATGTCGAGCGCTTTAAGGGCAGTATCTACCTTGTATCTCAAAGTATCAATTACGACATACTAGTCTTCTACCCGATGAAATTCGCCGACACAAACATAAAAGGGTTGAAGCTTCAACTTTTCTTTTAGTAAATTTCCTTTCCTCTTTTCTATTTTCTCTTCTAGTTGGCTAATATTCTAAAATACGAGTAAAGTTAATATGTTTGGCCATAAACATGTCTCTGCAGTAACTAAACTCACTGATATTTAGCAGAAAATTTTCCTGGATTTCCAGCCTTGAGGGCTTCCATGCTTTCTTCTTTGCCTTATTGTCACAAACAGTAACCGGCGTAAATAGTAGGGCGGTAAGTAAATCAGACCCAACAGGCACGCATCTATGAACATAATTGATATGATTTTACTGGTATTTTAATACCTTAAGCGTGTAAACTATTTTAACTTTATTATCAAATGTTTTATTTACTATGTTGGCAATATCTTCGTATAATTCAGGGGTTTTAGTGTTTATACAATTGGTTAAATTTGGATTAATATAATTTTCTAATATATTTGATATTTCATTAATATAATTGTCTCTAGTTATATGTATTAAATGTCTTATCTTATCAAATGATTTAATTATTTGTAAACTAGGTGTGCTTTAAAAAGTAAAAATGAATTGATTTTTAAATTGATTCAAAGGTTTATCTGTTATTTCTAAACTTGCATTCATATTCTCTTGTTGTGAATCTTGACTAACGTCTGATAATTGTTCTTTATTCTCAACTATGTTATTTACTTCTTTTTCAATTTGATTCCTAACTTCTGCTGGTTTAACTATAATATCTGATAATATTTTAATTTGTTTTGACGTTTTAGTAAGGGGTATAATTTCTGAATCTTTGTTACTCTTATTACCTGATTCCGTTAATAGTTCGTTTATTTCATTAAAATCATCTGTGTCTCTGTAACTAATGTCACCGGGATTGTTAAATAAAGATAATAAATCATCTGTATTTTCTACTTCTAAAGGGTATGTTTCTATTCTGGATAAGAAATCTGCGTTATTATTTTGTTTTCCTTTCTTACACAGTATTTCGTATTCAAATTCTGACAGTTTCAGTTTCCAACGATTTAATTTTGAATTTGGTTCTTTTATATTAAATAACCATTGTAGTGCTTTGTGATCCGTAATTATATTAAATTTTTGTCCGTAAATATATCGAGGGCTTCATAACATAGGGGCGTATCAACGAAAACATGAGAACAAAAACACTTCTAGAAAACCTAATTCAAATCAGAAATTTAAAATTTTATATGAATGTACAAGATAAAGCAACACAATTAGAAGCCTAAGATTCTCCATTGCTTAGTAACAATATTTTTATAAACAATTGTAGTTACGCCTATATGATGTGTTGGTAGCCTATTTAAATATGGGGTCGTATGAACAAAATCAGTTCTACATTTAAATTATTTATTAGTATTTGGCAAAGAAACAATACAGAATTTTAATACATAGAAACAGAACTGAAGTAGGGCATATTATTTATTAAAAGATAATAAAATTTGACATTTTTACAGTATTGGCAAATTTTTGTTAACGTCTTTTCTTCTTATGTAGCGTATTTCTCATAATTTGTAAAGAGATTTCGTCATCCTCCGACGATTCACCTGCTTCGTTTTCATCTTCTGTGTTAGTTTGGGGTAGGTTTTTGTAAAAATTGTGATAAGGATTGGGTATGACGTCTGTATTGCAAAGCTCCATTAGGTTCTTGTATTTCGCCACGACAATGTTATGCAAGGTTGTATAAAGGGGCGAAACTTCTATAGAACTGTTTTCGGTAGATTTTCGACCACCTCTTTTCCTGTACTTAATGTCGAGTTCCGTATAATTTTGTTCCCAGTGTTCATTTTTGTAGAAAAGTGTGTTTGGGGTGTTTTTAGAGAACATTATGCTTCTAACTGATTTCCGGTTTAGAGTTTCTCCATCTTTTGCGCCACATGACAATTTGGCATTGCTACTTCCCGGTACTTTTTATAATTTTTGAAATCTACGTAACGTAGTTGCTCCACTTGATAAGGATCGCCCCGTTTTTTTGCTAAAGTCACAATATTATTCCAGTCGGTAGGCAAATATATTTTTGCACGTTGGGAAGCTGCCTCAATTGTTGCGTGAATCGAATCGCATTCCATATGGGTATGTCCTGCTTCAAGAAATTTTAATTCAATTCTTTGTAATGACTTATGACAGAAAAGCGAATGATGCAGCATCGCCGTAACAATGCAGTTGCGGTTTTGGCCAGGGCAATTGTCACAGAACATGGTTAAATGTGTTACATTATCTGGGAGGGAAGCAATATACTTTGCAATACACGTTGCTATTTCATTTGCGCCTCGCTTACCATTAGTTTCGTCCCATAAATAACAAAACCCCTTTTTCCTGGCTACTTCATAAACTGTGAAATTGTAAACTGCTAATTTACGCTTATAGAATATTGCCAGCAGAGGGCAGTAGAGAACAGCTTCGAGATCAAAATTGCAAGTAACAAAATTTTTATCATTCTTTGCAAAAGTAGAGTCTTTCTGCTTGCTGCTGTTTGCTGCTTCCTTTCTTCTAATATGAAGTTGATATTGTCACAAGCAGATCGATTAGATATTTATTAGGTATTGATTAAGTATTGATAGGGCATTGATTGAATATTAATTAAGTATCTTTTATGCTAATGGAATGTTAACTACAATGTAAGATAATTGCATCATGTTGAAATGGCTTGATGGTGACTCATTTGTTATTGCAAGTTAGTGCAGGTGTTCAATCCATATTTCATCATGTTATTTCATCATGTAAAACAAGTAACATCCTGTCAGTGTGCAATCACTAAATATAGACTTAAGGACATTGTAAATGGAATGCAATAGATAGGAGGGGAGCTAATACTATAAAAGGATTAACATGCCACAAGGAAGGAACAACTAGTCAGTCAGTCGACATCGATATCAAGATCAAGTTCGTCCATACCAAGACAAACAGCTCCTAGCTGTGAGTCATCAGACTTGGTAACATCAATCCATACCAAGACCAAGAAGGCTACAGTCTTGTCAACATGGTTTCAACCCCAGCTACGCTCTATCTACTAATAGCTATGCTATTCATGTAAGCCCACCTGTGTGGTGTATCATTTAATATTAAGTCAATAATGTAACTTGTGCTTAAATATAACTATTAAAAGGTTGATGTGTTTCTATCCAGACCATGTCACTAAATTATAACGTGACAATATTCTTCCTCACGAGGCATTCTTTCGTCGCCAGGTTTGAGTTCAAACTCGTAGCACCAACACTGGTCTTTGCGTGGCACATAAAAAGCTATATTTTTTCGTATTAGCGTTTCTTTGTAAGTCGTTTTGCTAGCTGACTTTACTGATCTTTCTTTACAAAATTCGAGGTACAAGGAATACATCCTTTCTTTATTTAGGATGCTCTCCAAGTTAGCTTATTTGAATCTTTTCTACACCAGTGTGCAGGAACGGCTGGAAATAAACTGATATGTTCTTCTATTAAATTTGTAGACTCCTGACTAAACTTGATACCTGATGGGTGCTTACCACGTTTATCTGGTGATGGTACAGAAGAATTTGAACGATCGCTCTTTTCTATTGCTGTCCGTACCATTTTTTCCGACACATCTAAAGTAGCAAGAAAAAACTTTTTGCACACCCTATAGTTTTGCTGTAAATATGAGAAAACTTTCGTCTAGACAGTTCAACCCTGCTGTCTTTCGTTTCACTGCGTTTTACTCTGGTTGATAAATAATCTCGCTGCCTTTGCAAATCCGAATATTTCCAAAATTCATTAAAAGGGCTTTTCTCTTGCTTCTGTATTCAACTTCTCATGGCATTTGTAAAAGCAGTTTTCACACCCTTTATACAGTTTTCTACATCTTTTTTTTATTCCTTTTGAACCTATGTATTCTGACCCTTCGTTTCTTTTTTCTTTGCGCTGATTTTACTTCCACATTTCAGGGTGTTTTCTATTTCTACGTTTCACATCCTTACGCGTGTCAAAGTTGTCCTGGTCTGAATCATTTTAGGGACGGTCAGTTTCAGATAAAACTGGAACATTAACTTCATTCCCTATATTATCCAAATCCACTGCATTCTCATCACAATCTGGATCGTCAGAATAATCATCTTCATAATCTGAAAAGCTAGTACTTGGACCTGGTTGGTTGTCAGAATGGACACTTGCACGTATTTCTGTATTCGAATTATTATCTAAAAATATTTATGTTTCCACTATCTAGTAAGCATTGAAAAAATAAAATACGTTACCTTGCCAACGACACAGTTGTAAAATTTTTTCTGTTCTTGTTGACATTATTAATTAATTATATTGGTAACAGTACAACTCACTTCTTCACTATGCATTCAACATACATACATACTTTTACTGCCCGAATAATTGCATAACATTATTTTTCGATTGTTGAATAATTTTGCTGTTCTGGGTTTAATGCTTTACTAATAAACATTATTGGTTTATCTTTTCCAATAGTACCTTGCGATAACACTGCGCCTACACCTACGTTCGATGCGTCAGTTGTAACGTTAAATGTTTTGGTAAAATCTGGATAAATTAAAATTGCTGGGTTGATTATTATTCTTTTGATATTTTCAAATGCATTAATGAATTCTTGCGTATGTTTAATTTTAGAATTCTTTTTTAAGCAAAGAGTTAATGGTTTAGTAATAGTTGCCTAGTCTTTTACATATTTTCTATAATAAGCTGTTAATCCTAAAAATGATTTAATTTGTTTCATAGTAGTTGGTATTCCTACGTTTTTAAGTTTTTCAACTAATTTTGGGTTTGGTTTAATTCCTTCTGTTGTTATCAGATGTCCTAGATATTCTATCTCTTTTAAACAAAATTCTGATTTTTCTAACTGCACTTTAAATTTGTATTTTTGTAATCTCTCAAATACTTTCTCTAAATTTTGCATATGATTATTGAAATCGTTTCCAAAAATAATTATATCGTCTAAGTAAACTAAACAAATTTTATCTAGTAAACCTCTCAAGATATTATTCATAACTCTTGCAAAACATGCGGGTTCGTTTTTCAATCCAAAGGGCATTCTTAAAAATTGGTAATGTCCTTCGCTTGTTGAAAAAGCTGTTTTAGGTTTATCTTCTGATTCTATTTCTATTTGATGATAACCACTCTTTAAATCTAATTTTGAAAAATATTTAGAATTTAGAAGTTCGCCAAAAAAACAAATGTCCGATCCTCTAGTATTCAACTGAATCAATTGTAAACGTGTATTTGCCATTAAAAAATATGTTTTCCAACTTAAAAGATAAGGGCCCACAAACACAATATGTAAAACTTACAAACAAATAAAGAACTAGTCAAAGAACAGTGAAGATATCCAGAAGCTTTGAAGCGGATCAAAAATGTTACATTACAAACTTTCCAACTGACAATAAAACCGAACACTACAAAACTTATCTATATTCGCATTTTCGGAAATCCTAATAGGAGAAACTTGCGTCGTGCTGCTGTAACTGGTTTTCCTGCACCACGACCAATTAAATTCCATTCGAATGCCGCCACCCTTGCTACTATAATCCTCTCCAAGAGTATCCTCCCAATTATCAGAAGGCATGGATGGGTCAGCACGTACTCGAAGTGAGGCGGCGCGGCAGAAGGAGCGGCGTCCCCCTCTCCGCCAAAAACTAATGGTTCAGCATCATTGTGGCCTTCGTGCATGCCTAACCGATCATTCTCGTCATCTTCGTCGTCATCATCATCACCATAGGAAGATGAATCCGAAGGCTTATAAAGTGGGTCATTCGGTTCTGCGTCAGAGAAGCCATTTTCCAGGTCAAACTGATTCTCCTGATCAAAAGGAGCGACTGGGGTAGTCTGTTCCTCGACGGTGCATGCAATATCAATGGCTGTATCAGAGACTGCGTTAATTTGTTCCTCGACGGTGTATTCACCATCCATGGCTATATCATGCATTTCATTTAATAAATTTCTTCTCGATACGTGATAAGAACGAAGTGAGTGCTGTAGCTTCGAAAGTGCTAAAATAAAAATATAGTTAAATGAACAATTCAAAAACTAACCACATCGTACCTACTAACCTACTCTTGGAGTAAATGGAATCAACGGGTGTCTAGTTTCCCTCTTCTTTGGCGTTGTTAATGTTGAATAGGCATGGATTTGGGTTAAGCGGTGTAGCAATTCAGGTCTTTTTATAAATACAAACAAATAAAAAGATGAAATTTTCCCCCATAGTCAGGGTTGACAAAAACTCGACCACAATGAGAAAAGTACAGGAAAGTTCCTTCTCACTGTTTGCTTTGAACCAAACTAATTTTTTAAGATGATTTTTTGTGGCATGTTAGCAGAAATTAGGAAAGCCAAAGTAAGTACGTGGTGAATGTCACATTTCACGCCTCTTTTTTAGATACTTCTAAATTGTTTAAAACAAGTTAAGCTGAAAATATCACGTGCCTCGAAGTAGTAAAAACGGCTTTTTAATCAAAAAAACATATTTTAACAAAAAAAGGCCTTGTTTAAATAAAGTTAATTAAAGTTAAATAATGGAATACTGATTTTTTCCAAGCTTGCTAAAAATCATCAAACCAATCTAAACGTCTAGAAAGAGTCTGGACGTGGAATAATATACAAATGGGGTCACAGTTATTTTATACAGTGTGGTCCAGTTTATAATAGAAATATTTTACCACTCAATAGTCCATCGAAAAATAAGTCGACAGGCCTTCACACTTCGGTTTAAAAATCGTTTTTTATCGTTATCTCTCAGACCGTTGCGTTGGGAGCATTTTTTCGCCAAATTTTGTAATACATGTACTCCTGAAATAGGTACCTATTTTGCAACACCAGTAACGTTTTTCAAAATTGTCAAGTGGCGCAGCTACAGGGGGATTGCTTCCCTTTTCCCACCCTATTTTCTACGCTAGTAGATTTTTTTAAAAATTCCCGTTTTTAGATTCCTCGTTCGAAATAAATTGGAATTGAAGGTTTAGAAAAAAAATATCGCGATGTGCTGTTAAGCTTGAACGAGTCGATCATCAAACGGAGCCGATTGTGCATCCAGCAAAATGCCTCTTATTTTGAGCAGTTGTTGTTTATTGTATTATATTAGTAATTTACGTTGGGAGTGGATGGTTGATTGTTTTGTGTGTATCAAGTTTTTCTCATATTTGAAAGGAAGAACCCGCACCCCCTCTATCTAACCGCTGGATTGTTTTGGAAAACGTTACTGGTGTCGAAAATAGGTATTTATTTCAGGAGTAGATGTACCAAATTTGGACAAAAATGCCGCAACGGTCTGAGAGTTACGATAAAAAACCGTTTTTTAAACCAAACTTTGAAGGGCTGTATCTACCTTAGGAAACGTTTTTGGAAATAATAAAATTATGCGTGTCGACTTATTTGGAGTATTGAAGTATTTTGGAGTATCGAGTGGTAAAATATTGCTATTATAAACTGGGCCACCCTGTATAACAGCAATGAGTGCGAGTAATAAAAGAAGATGCACATGAGTAAGAAAGAAGTAAATAGTACCTATAGAGTGCAGTTCTAGTAGGCTGAAATTAAACTTTTCTGACATTTACAATCATTCTTCAAAACAATAAACTGTCTCTGACAATGATGGTTGCTTTAAGGTTGTTACATATTAAACCTGATTTATAGTTCGTCAGTAACAGTGGTCGTATCAGTAGCCGTATCAGTAAGAAAATAGAACATAGGATTTTACATGGTAGCGTTTATAGTAAGCCGCAACGACCGTAACAATAAGAAATCTACTGCTGCTTACTGCTGTTCTTGCGGTCAACCAATCAGAGACCGTTGCGTTCAACTCCGACGCGCGCCGAGTACGTGTCCTTCCATCAGCTGTTTCGTCCCGGAACCACACCTGAATTACTGCTTCTATTAACTTGATTTTTGTTGTGCAGTCCATTTTCCGAATCCTAGCCTTGCAGATAGCCCATAAACTCTCTATGGTGTTTAAATCCGGTGAATTCCCAGGTCAACCGAGGAGAGTGATATTTTCATTTTCAAAATATTTCATCATTAGCTTGGATTTGTTTCATGGAGCAGAATCTTGCTGGAAGACTGCTGCACCATGGGCAGTAACTTTTTTCAAGTTGATTACCAATTTCCGTTCCAGTAACTCCTTGTACTTTACACTATTCATCATCCCTTCGACTGGCACGAGGGATCCTGTCCCCATGTAAGAAAACCAACCCCAGAACATCTTCTTTAGGGGATGTTCGACTGTCTGGTCGATATGAGCCGCTGTAAGTTTTTCGTTCCTCGATTTCCTGACGTATCGTGACCGCTGCCCCTGCACTAGAAAGTGTGTCTCATCTGAGAACAATACCTTCCTCCAATCGTCTGCAGTCCAGCTAGCATGTTTCTTGGCCCACAAAAGCCTCTTCTTCATCATTGGAGTAGTTAGAAGTTGCTTTTTCTGGGGTCGGGTTGCCTTTCTTCTAGCTGCAAGGAGCCTTCTACGGACTGTTGAATCATGAATTGTGACTCCAGCTGCTCCTAAATCTTGCTGTAAGTCGAAACTTGTTTTCCTAGGATCAATTTTGCTGTTCCTGATTAAAAACGCGTCATCTCTAGCAGTTGTCTTTCTCTTTCTCCCACATTTTCCTTTCCTCTACACTTACGTTGTCCCAGTTTCCCTTTTCAGTTTTATAATTTTGTTTACTGCTCCCAAGCTTACACCACACTCCCTATGTGTCATAGAAGTATGCTAACTCAATGTAACAATCTTATCCCGTTTTGTTGTCGATATGTCCATTGTGCAAAACAACATTAACCCCTTCCAAAAACACCATAAAACGTCCTTACTTCACTTACAATGAGGAAAAATATTAATTAAAACCACAAGTTACACTACATAAACGCTTTGCCACGTGCGGAGACAATACTTGATTATGATTACCCAGCAAACCATTTTATATCGCATTTACGTCAAATAGACGTTCTACAGAAACTTGCAACGTCTATGCGATGAGCGTATTTACGTCTATGTTACCTCTCTGCGATGCTTAATGCCCGTATAATTAACCAAAAAAAATTAGAAGTAATATAGAGGTTCTGGAATTACACGTCCGAGTAATGTTGAAACTGTGACGTACATGTCATGCTTGTAATATCAAACACACTTCCTATGCGAAACTTCGCAATTATATTGTTCTCATTAATATAAATGAGCTATTTCATTTGAAATTGAATAGCCACTGGTTATTATTGTTGAATATTAAATAACAGCATTGTTATTTATAAACGGTTTTATTTAAGAGTAAGCTTTTACTATTTTACACTGTATAATATACAACCAACTTTTTACAAATAAAACAAATAAAATAATGATTATCCTCAATTTTAGATGTCCGTAGAAATGTACTTTGTAATACTGTTCTAACGTTTCAATCGCAGAATTGGGAGTGTATCACAAACATCTTGGTATTAAGAAAGGGTAGGTATTATAGATAAAACTAGTCAATATTGGTTCTAAATTTTTAACACATTTTAATCAAACAAAACCTTATTACATACAATTACGGGAAACTGAACGTAATTGTAGTTGTCTTATAAATTTTATAACATAAGTACTTGCTAACCCATTAATTAGGTTCAAAAACACGTAGTCTGACCCACGAAGAAATAAAACAATGATGGTGAATTGAAAATAATATTAATATTACGATCGTAATATTAATATTATTTTCAATTCACCATCATTGTTTTATTTCTTCGTGGGTCAGACTACGTGTTTTTGAACCTAATTAATCAATCCAACCCACTATGAGAAACGTGGATTTTAACTCATTTATTTTGCTAACCCATTATTAGTCTTCAATTCAGTTATGCCTTTATTATTAACTAAAAATATGATAATAATGAGGTGGTTTAATGGGAAAAAACGCTCTTTATTCTGTAGCCAGTATTCTGTTTTCTTCATCAGGGCAAACAATATTTATCAGCTAAAACCACATACTATAAATGGTCTAATTAATTTTGCAAGTAAAATAATCTAATTTAATAACGAAAATGAAAATTTCCACTTGAATTTGAAGTGAAATTTGAGTTGTCAAGTTTGTGTTCTCGGTTAGCTGTTATTAAATTAGGCTGCATTACCTATATGAAAAATTAATTGGGCCATGATATTTATTAGTAAGATATTTTTGACTGCTGAATGTTGTTTACCTTGATGGAAGTTTTAAAATAAAAAAATATATATATTGGCTATCCAGTAAAGAAAAGCGTTTTTCTTTTTCTACCAAGCTGACCGAATTCCTCAATAAACCACCTCATTATGAAATTATCGTTACAAATTGCAATAGATGTCTATGGTATTACACACAATTTACACACTATACTAATAATACTACAAATTATAATCTAGGAATATTTAACAAACTTTATGCAACCAACTTGTAGATACAGCATTAAAGCAATTGCAATGTATCTATCTGAAAACAACAGGAAAGATACAAAAAAAACATTTGGTTTGCTTGTTACTGGTGCTATTGTTTAATATCTAGTAGGCTTAAATGTCAAAGCAGGAAGAGCTGTTATGACGCAAATTGAAAAACAATTGAACAAATAATTTGTAGGGTGTGTAAGTTGGTACACAACATTACCATGACAACCCAAACTATTTGTCAAATCAAAAAATGCTTCAAAACTACTAGGTATATCTTGATAGAATGAATTTTTGTACATGTTAGATATTATTAGTTCCTACATCTGATTAAAAATGAAAGTGTACAGTGGATTTTTAACGTTCTCAAAAACAATTACTACGAGCTTTAAATAAAATTTCAGCCTAGTCGAAATTAAAAGTTGCACAAATTTAAAGCATAGGTGGGTAATTCAAAAAATGTTTTTTTGGTTTATAGCATTTTAGTTGCTTTCAGATAGGAGATAGGTATAGTAGATTGCGACACGAGTTCGGTAAGTGCCTATTTAACAAATAAAGAAAATCAATTACCGAGATTTGTTAAGAGCACCTATCGATCGTATTGCATATTATTTTTGGTACAATCATTTTGGTAAAAAAGATAAAAGAAGAATTTAATTTCCTTCAAAATAAAACTACCTACACTTTAGGCACTGTACGATAAAATTATATTATATTCGCGAGTCGATAATTAAATTTTATCGTCGTGTATAAAATTCTATTTTTTTCTATAGCAGATGTTAAGAAAATAAGAAAAATTTGTAAAAAAAAACAATTAAAATTAAATTATATTAAACCTGAAAATCTCAGTAGCAAAGGTTTCCATTTGGTTTCCATGGAGTTTCCAGAAAATTAAAGTACTTTATCTATCCTTGCGGTTAAAGTGTTACTTTTTCTACCCTTGCGGTTAAAGTAATACTTGATCAACTATTTTTAGTCGAACAAAGCACACTTTAACATCTGCTATAGAAAAAATAAAATTAGTAAACGTCAGTAAAATATTCGTGCAGTTTCTGTAGTGAATTGATTGCAAAAAATGAATTAAGATGAAATTGAAGAGGCATATAATGTTGGATACCATTGTGCAAGAAAGAAACCCTTATTTTTCGCTGTTTTTTTTTAACTCCCGCTGAAACCTTTGGTTCGCCATCCGAAACCATTCCTTGATGTGATTTTCAAATTCATTGTCTGAACTACCAAACTTTTGCCTAGTGGCTTCTGAAAAAAATAAATTACGTGAATAATTATAACAATTTAACAAAAATCATCTGTAAATACCTTTTAATAGCCCCATAACAATGAGTGCTGACAAACGAAAATTTCCCTTTGCTCCTCTCCACGAACAAATCCTCCAAAGTGAGTCGGTAAAGAGATTTGTAAGGCATCTCTTCACCATTTGTTTACTATCGTTTCCACTAATTGTTTTTAAGTGATTGATCAACAAACTTTATTATCTCACCATTTCAGACGAGCTATTAGGAGTAGTTAATAGTTCCTCCTCTAGTTTCTCAGTATCCGCAATTGTATTCTCAGCGGCAAATGAAAATGTTTCTTGGGAGGCATCACTTTGTGGCCACTGTTCGCCAATGTCAAGTCCTTCAGCATTTTGTAGTTACGCATGCAAAGGAATTTGGTTTCTATTAGCGACTTTAACACCTTTTTCATTAAAACTTTTGTATCAGTTTCTGAAAAAAAAGAAATCACTTTATATACTGTTTATATTTTATGTTTATTTAGGTGGTCCATGTTTAATCATATTAGGGAATACCATAGGTATTACTTAGATTCAAAAATTTAAAAATCTAAACAACATCATGTATTTTATGTAAACTTTTTTTTATTGATTCCTGTTTAAAAATGACTTAAAATCAAAATGTAAATTCTGCATTGAAACCGGTTTAAATTTTGAACAAATTTTTCCAGTGACTTTTTTTTTATATCTCAAGCAAAAAAGCGATAATTAAGGTTATTCATTCAGTTCCATTGCCGCTGTCCCAAATTCATATCATACACTCCGCAAACAAATTATGGAATCACCTGTTTTTTTAAATAAGAAGTCTATATTTAAATTAATTGAAAACTAGATCTAATAACACGCATTTCCTCCTCTAGCCTGTATTACCGCTTGCATTCGGCTAGGCAAAGACTCAATAAGACTCCTGATGTAGTCTTGTCCGATCTGGTTCCATTCTTCGGTAACAGTTCCTTCTAGCTCATCCAGGGTTGTTGGTGCAACCTCTCTGTTCACCGCAGTATGTTGTGTTTTTTGTTTTTTCCTTCTTGACAATTTACTTTTATGGTCAATATTTAGTAATAAAAGTTAAAATTTTTAAGAAATAAAGACTTCTTATTAAAAAAACCAGGTGATGCACATGGGTGCAAACGTAGAAATGGTAAATACCAACCTTCCATAGTTTCAGTTTGAAGAAACTCCATATTTTCAATATCGAACATAATATTGTGTTCCTCAACGCTTTCTTCGGGGGCAGCAAATAGCTGTTGCATTAATGGTTATCACACCATATACAGGGTGATTCTAAACATATGCGAAAAATTTTATGGGCTGATTGATTATGGGCGTTTGAAATTTGAATTTTAATTAATATCTCAGACACCCTTTAGTATAAATTAATAAGTTAGTACTGGTAAGTGCTATTATCTGACAGTATTCAAGTAAAATTATTTAAACCAGAAGTGTCCCAAACTGTGGGGGCTGGGTACTTATTCTTCATTATTTTTGTAATCTTCAATTGTTTTTAGAAATTTGAGTACATGGTACGATTGTACGTTCAAAATTACATAAAAAGTGTACTCTTATTAAAATTTGATAAACCGGACCGTTTTCGAGATAACTCAATTTTTACGAAACATCCAGTTGCCATGAAAATTCGGAAACTTCGTACTTTATGGATTAAATTCGCTGCATAGATTCAGGACATCAAGGCAATAAAAAAAAGTTCATGTAACTGTTTTTTCCTTTGGCAGGCAATAACGTAGGTAAACATTATTTTTGGATAATGTTTTTAGATAACCTTAAAAAAGACGAAGAGACAGTTTTTTTTAAGAAAATGAAAATAATAAAAATGAATGTAACAGTGACAATACAGGGTGTTTCGTGAGGAGCCCTGCATATTCAAATAATGTATTTAGGGGACCCCAACAAAAAAAAAGTCTAGTAAACATATGGTCAAATGTCAAACTTTACTGAGATTTGTTCAAAATTGTTTTTACTTCAGTGGCCACCAAGATCACCGGACCTAACCCCCCTTGATTATTGACCTTGAGGTGGCTGAAATCGTTAATTTATAAAACAAAAGTAAACACGAGAGAGGCACTAGTCGATCGAATAACCAATTGCGCAGCACTCGTCAAAGAAAATCACCGTGCACTTAAACGAAGTACACGTGCAATTAACAATCGAGCTGACTTATGTGTCCAGAGGAATTTATTATAATATAGTTTTTACTCTAAATGCATTACATTTAATTCAATTGATTAAAAAAATTTTGAACAATCTCAGTAACGGGTGTGACATTTGACCATATGTCTACTAGACTTTTTTTTTGTTTGTTGAAGTCCCATAAACCCTCACGCAACACCCTGTATAAGGTAAATACAAAAGGCAAGGTTGTGTTTTCAAAACAACTATAAATATGTAGAATGCCAATTATTTACTCACAAAATCACCAAATATTTCTAGTTAGTTACTAGAAACTATTCCCTTACGTTGTCAGTGCTGATAGAAAAGGATAGCACTAGGATAGAACCACTAACCCTTCAATACGTTAGGCTGCATACAAAATTTCGATTTTTTTTTTTATCTCAAACCGTTTTTAAAATGCAATTGTTTTCAGTTTTTTCAACACCATTTCCAAAGACGTGTAGCTTCCTTATGCTGCGGTTTAGGACAAAATTTGTATAGACTTTTTCGACTTATTTTTACGTCAACAAGCAGCTGGTAAATTTATGGTACTAGGTTTAGAGACACCCTGTATATGTAATCGTATTTAAAGATAATATGATATGGAAATGTATTTTAATAAAAGATTATTTACTTTCAAAAAACATGATGTATTTAATTTATATCTAATATAACATAGGTAATAACTAATAATTAAAAACAAATACTTTATACAAATCAATCTGAAATCAAAAATATAAATTATTACATTATAATTAACAAGAAGTTAATGCTACTTTACAGATAAGTAGGTACATTGTTTTAGACCTTACCAATTATCTGGGCCGGAATTACTTTCGGGAATGAATAATTCTGTGAAATCAAAAGGGAATAAATTTATTGTAGTATTAGTATCAAAAAAAGATGTAAGGCTACTTTATAGCTATACTGCGTCTCACGGTCAGTTTAGAGTGTGAGGTCTTATGGCGCGCCGTGTTGCAAAACTTCGTCTTAAAATTGCTTTGAAATACCAACCTCCTGTCAATCATTATGTAATCCACCTTTTGTTGTACACACCCTAATCGGCGATAACTACCTACTTTTAAGAGTTACCTGGACATCCTTTATCATTTACTTCATTTAAGCATTATACCCCGTCGTTAAGGCATGTAGAGCTGGCAACGTTGTAGAGACAAGTCCCATAAGGTTTGCATTGCCGTATCTCTTCCACACTCTAAACTGACCGTGAGACGCAGTATAGGTAATCGTTCTCAACCGTACCAATAAATCTAGACCCGAATTATTATTTGCAGCAACTGAATCGTTCTGTGAGATCAAAAGGCAATAATAAAAATTATTACCTGCATTATTAGTTTTTAAAAATTGATTTAACAATAAGTAAAGGGTTTACCTATACATGCAGGTTCGAAAATGTTTTTTTTACTATTGTATCATTCTAAAGAAAAAGCTATACAAGCTAAGTACAAGTCTGACTTGCTGGGTGATGAATTATGTATAAACGATACTAAAAACACAAGCATAATAATATATCATTATCTCACCACTTTCCACTTTCACTGTTGTTAATATCCTAATTAAAAAAATAAGTGGATAAATTCATATAAGTACTTCCAACTTCTAATAGTATGAAGAAAAAAGTAAAAAGAAAGTCATGCGGCTTTGGAATGTGCATGTTATTATGGTAATATTAGACATTTCCACAAGCTCCTTGTGATGTTTGGTTTTTGATCATATTATGGATACTAATACGTAATTCTTTAACCCTGTAAGGGGCGCTCCATGAAATAGTTGCTAAACAATTCTGATTTTTGGTATATGCCTTATTTAGGGTCTAATAATGATTATCTATTGATCAAAGTATTTTTATTTTACCTAGAAGACGAAGTTTGATATTGTAGCCCTGAGGCAACATGGACTCTTAGTGGTAAAATTTTTATTTCATTACTTGTACATAAAAAAACTTGAAAAGTAACAAAAACTAAACAATAGTATTACCCTGTATCCCATAAAGATAACATTTCAATAAATATACAGCTGCTGCCACTAAAATATTAGTCATTATGAAAATGAAAAAAAAACAGTTTTTGTTCGCTGTAAGACATAGGCGCATATCACATTTTTGACACGCGATTGGAGTAAAACCTTTGGTGCTGTACCGGCATCTTCCTTTGGTATTGTAAATTGGCCAGTGTCCTACTGCATCAGTCCTTGTTGCATCATCAGGTCTGCATTTGGTTGGAAAATTAATTTTTGGCTCCTGGCTTTCTTTTGATGGTCTTCCCCTTTTCTTAGATTTTCCAGTACTTTGTAGAGGATGCTGCTAATTCCATTCTGAATTGTTTCAATGGTAGGGGTTTGGTTTTTAGAACTGAACAATCATTTTTATACAATAACCATGCATCGACTACACACATGTCTACTAAGTAGGTAAATATAGGAAAGTACCATCTTTTAGCTAGCTATAGACCCAGGAGGGCATTCGCCTTGTCTACACCTCCCATGTGTTTGTTATATTGTTTTATAATCGAAGGACAGGGCACGTCAACTTTCTTTTTTTCAGTTTTACAGTATCTTTGTATAGTACCCAGAGTATCGATGCCAATGAAGGTGCTTCCCAACAGAACACATTTATTATCCAGCCATTTGATAACATTATTACTCCTTTATTTTGATCTGATTTATAGACATATGACCCCCTTGGTCGTTTTCGTAAAACTTTATCTGAATCTAGCGGACAACCAGCTATTCGATTAGATCTAAATGTTCCCAAAGTTAAAATTCCAAACTTAGTCTTCAGGTAAGTAAGTAACTCCAAACCACTAAACCAGTTATCAAAAAACATAACAGTATTCTGAGGATCATGAATTGTTTTAGACGAAGGCTATTACAACTCCAGCCCCTACACCAAGATCTATTTCTTCTGCTAGAAGTTCGTTCATACTGCCTTTCAGTTCATCAAAAGTGTATGCACCCTGATAAGCAATAAAGTCGTAAATTATTCCCGATACGCCTGCTCTAACAAAGAGCTTGAACCCCCATTTATGAGGTTTGTTTTTTATGTATTGCCTGAGATTTCCTGCGTATGTTCCTTTATATGGGATCATGGTTTCGTCTACAGAAAATTGATTTTCAGTATGTTGTATGTGGCAATTTTTTCGTATTGTATCAAAAAGGGGCCTTACTTTATAAAACCTATCTTTAGTTTCACGTGTTAGTTTTGCATTATCGTTAAAATGTAGCTATCGCCTAATTTTTTTAAAACGTTTAGCAGGCATTGCGTTTGCTACCTGTTCAATAGGAGTCCTTGTAGCCCAATAATCATTAATTGCTGGTAAATGTATTACGCCCATAGTTAGAAGGATTGACAAAAAATTCGTAAATTCTACATTAGTCAAATTTATAGGGGTACCTAGCTTTTCAGTGCTATACAAATTTGTATGGTGTACTATATTCTGCATTAGGTCAAGCGAAAAGAATTTTGTGAAATATTCCAAAGGATTATCGATTTGTTGCACGTCAGAGTGAACGCTTTGAGGAAAATCATGGGAGGGTAAGTCGTCTTCTGTCCAATTCTACACAGTCTTCGATTTTTTAGTTTTTTTCTTAGTTTCTTGTGGAACATTTACACCTCCGTTATCGCTCTCATCTTCATAATCTGTTTCTTCAGTAATTATATCTATACCTGCTACACTTCTTACTTCTTCATCAGACTCTGCTTCAGAGTCCAAGGATAGTATCGCTCCATGGTCGGTGGGTGCTCCAGAATCCTCTGGAGCATCATCATAGGATGATATGTAATCTGATACGTCTGACACTTCCGGGTTGGCTGGGATAATATAAGTTTTCTTTTTTGGTTTACCGTAAAAATTTGCTGTTTCTATGGTTTTCATATTCTCCATTATTTACTGAAGCGAATTTTCTTTCGTTTTCTGTAAAAACATGGAACCTTTAGCGGTCAATGTAGCTTTAAAGCTACATACAATTTTGAGCCACAGTAATTTGATTATGTAGTACCGTAAATAGGTAAATAACAGTACTACATTGTAGAACGATATACAAATACCATATTTTCCAAAAATCAAACCAAACTACGTACTATTACTTACCAAAATAAGTTGAAATTTACACAACCACAACACACAAAAGAATCAGCTGACGGATCGACGCCATTTATAAATTTCAATTTTAGTTCAAACTTTTTTCCAGAGGTGGCAACACTTCTTAGGCTATTTATAAAGGTTGTAGCTTAAAGTCTACGTTGCTACAATACGGTTGCAAAGCCCTGATAAAAAGTTTTACAACTATGAAAACAATGTAGCTAAAAAGCTACAGGGAATGTTAAAGGGTTCACTTACAAAAGGATTATACAACAAGGGAAAAATGATTAATGGTATGGAATGGTACTCACCAGAAATATCTCATCTTCGTTATCCTATAATACATATTTTAATATAGAAAATATCATAAAACATTAATTTGTAATATTAGCATTTTTCTACCAATGTTACTTCCAGGGCAGATTTGAGCGCCTGTAGGTACGAATATAAACTATCATTGTTTGTATAACATTGCATAGTTTGTTAGTACGAAATAGGCCACCAAAATTAGTTCTTGGTATGTTATTCTCACCCTATTGTTTAATATAATAAAACTATACGTACTAATAAAAGGGTGTCCAAAATTGGCTTATTCTCCTCAGGCAATTTACCTTTCTTTGACTCGACGTTCTGAAAAATCAAAACAACATAAAATCTATAGAAACGAAGTAGGTATCACTTAAAAGACACCTACAATAAATTCAGCACTGTTTTAACAAAATTGGCATAAACTATATTGTCGTCTGGGTTATATTCCATATCCTTACGTACAAATTCTATACTTACATAAGGATATGGAATCCCAGATGACAATAATTTATTAAAATGTTAAAACAGTGGTGAATATTTAAACTTACCAAAGTATGGTGTGCTAGTTCTTGTTGTTGCAACCTCCTTTTTCGGCGCGCAACAGCCTCAGCTCTGTTGGCACCTATTTTTTCTTGTATGCTGACAATGGCCGCCATCGACCCGTGGATTGTGTTTCCACACCCCTCGCAGTATTTCTGCATATCTAAAAAGGAACAGATAATGAAATTCCAGAAGTCAAAGATTATAAATGATGGCCCTAACACGTTTCTAAATTTAACATTAACTACCTATTATAATTGAATATAATAATATATAGGTAAATAAATATTAGGTATCTTATTAAAATATCAATTTCAACTGTAAATTATCCAAATTGATATTTTAATTAATATTTATAGTACAGGGTGTGAGCTGTAATTCGATATCAAGCCCTTTTAGGCCACTTCTGTATGGTCACTGTTTTTTTAGATTTCATGTCCTGCATGTTGTGAAACACCCTGTACCTATATGCATGGATTTCAACAAACTAAAGTTTGAAAACATCATATTATAAACTGTTATTAACTATAGAAATAATAAATATTAAATAAAATATCGAATTTAACGGGAAATAATATGATTTATTTGCTTTATACGTATTTCGGCATCAATGTGCTATTGTCAAAAGCATATACAGCTTGCCAAGCTTACAAATTTGAAAGGGGGCGTGTCCGGCGCTGATATAGTTTTTTAGGCGGCAAATTTAAATAATTGTAAATACTTTTCATTTATTATTATTTCTTCCTTATTATACCTTCCAAATGATAGTTCTGGCTTCAGAATTAAATTATCTCCCTGATTTATCATTCATACCTAACAAACTTTAAACGTCAAAACAATCTGACACACTTTATATACAGTGTGGAAGAAAGGTATGGAATAAATTCATTATTTCTAAAACGATGACGTTTCATGAAATGTTCTCGGACACGTCGATTTTGCTTTTTAAAAAGGCCCTTGCTTCTATACCTGCGCATTTCCGAAGTTCATTTGTTTTCGCGTGATGACGTCATCGGATATTTTTTTTAATGAAACCCCTATTTTCCCCTATTTTTTTTTAACGGATTCATGTACAGCTCCACTTACTGAATTCGAAAATATATCATTTTAATACTTTATTTCTACACCTTCCCGAGAAAAAAAATATTTTCCGATTCGTAGTAAGCACAACAAATTAAATCAAAGTTACCTAAGAAATTTTCCGGCAGCTAAACAAAAGCTAATGAGAATCGAGAAACTAACACATTAACAATTAACAGATTAAAAATTAATAAATTAATATTTAACAAATTAACAGTTCAACAATAGCAACATGACAATTTTAGAAAATAATTAATTAAATGTTCAAAATTATGATCATTTTGTTGCAGGCAGTAATTGAAACGGTTGTTAATTGTTAATTTGTTAATTTATCGATCCTGATTAGATTTTATTGAGCTACCGGAAACAATTTCTTAGGTAACTTTATTTAATTTGTTGTTCTTACTACGAATCGGTAATTATTTTTTTTCTCGGGAAGGTGTAGAAATATAGTATTACAGTGGTACAATTTCGAATTCAGCATGTTGAGCTGTACACGAATCCGTTAAAAAAATATAGGGGTTCCATTAAAAAATATATCCGATGACGTAATCACGCGAAAACAAATGAACATCAGAAATGCGCAGGTATACGAACAAGGGTCTTTTTAAAAAGCAAAACCGACGTGTCCGATGAAATTTCATGAAACGTCATCGTTTTCGAAATAATGAATTTATTCCATACCTTTCTTCCACACTGTATATTTTCCGGGGCATTTGTAAGCTTAGACATCTTCTATTCCAAAATTGCCAGTAAAGGAGAATCTAAGAGCTCAATTTGCTCATTCATTAAAGGTATATTGTTTTTTGTGTGTTTATAAATTTCGAAAGCTTCCAAAATATTTAATTTACTTTTGTTATCAGAAAAGTATAAAAATGGAATTGTATTATTAGGTGTCAGTGTGTGATTTTGTTCTAATAAATGTTTAGCGTAATTTGATTTATGTGTATATTTATATTTGTAACAACGGATATGTTCTTTTTGTCTAATACTGAAATTTCTAATTGTTTTACTTATATAGACTGAATTACAATGTGAACAATTTAATTTATAAATACTTACCTGATTTTAGCAAATCGTTAGTTTTTTCTTTAGCATTGAAAAGAGTGTATAGACTATTTTTATTTGCTTTAAAAATGACTTTATATTTATTTGCATTGTTTATAATGTTAGCTATAATGTTTCTGAAATATTACCAAAATATGGAATTGAATCGTATTTTAATGTGTTATTAGAGTCAATAATAGAATAAACTTTTTGAATAGCTAATTTATAATTTTTCCTTTTAATTATCGTGTCCATAACTGTTATAGTGTTATAACCATTGATTTAGATAAAAATAGTTTTAATAGAAATTTCGATTATTAAACAAATTGCATACAGCAATGGTTATAATGCTACACGATAATTAAAAAGAAAAATTATAAATTAGCTATTCAAAAAGTTTATTCTATTAATGACTCTAATAAATCATTAAAATACGTTTCAATTCTATATTTTGATAATATTTCAGAAAAGATTGCTAAAATATAAATAATACAAATAAATATAAAGTCATTTTTAAAACAAATAAAAATATTCTATACACTCTTTTCAATGCTAAAGACAAAACTAATGATTTGCTAAAATTAGGTATTTATAAATTAAATTGTTCACATTGTAATTCAGTCTATAGTATAGGTAAAACAATTAGAAATTTCAGTATTAGACAAAAAGAACCTATCCGTTGTTACAAATATAAACATACACATAAATCAAATTACGCTAAACATTTATTAGAACAGAATCACACATTGACATCTAATAATACAGTTACATTTTTACGATTTTCTGATAACAATCCGAAATTAAATATTTTGGAAGCTTTCGAAATTTATAAACACACAAAAACAATATACCTTTAATGAATGAGCAAATGTAGCTCTTAGATTCTCCTTTATTAGCAATTTTGGAATAGAAGATACCGCAAATGGAATCAAGTAGTTGGTATATAAATCATTGTTCATTTATTATGAAATATCTTATATTCTTTTATTTTTATTTACCATACCAAATTATATATAACCTATTTTTGCTTAATACTTACCACAAACTAGGGAATTGCACCCTACACAGCGTAGCACCACAGCCGTCTGCCGCTCAAATCGCCCAACAAATAATTTTGTTTTGCAGAATGAACATGTATCTAAACAATTAAAATATATTTTAATTGTACAACCAGAATGCAATGTAATATAATAAACCGTAGTAATAATTTAAAAAAATAACTCACCCCGCTTGAGTATACGCTGCTCATACATCCGCACCCCACAGTTGGAACAAAACCGATCCGAATTCTATGAATATAACAAAAAAAGTATTTAATCTGATCTATACGGTTCATTTTAACACCTACACAAATTCCTACATTAATTACTACTTGATTATACGTTTTGGTGTTATTTATTTTTTATACTATTTGTTTTTAATTATATATACCAACAAGAAAAGACAATAAAATTTTTTACTTACCATGTTTGTTGCCAAACCTCAACACTCAACACTAAATATAAAAGGAAGGAAGAAACAAAAAAAAATAACAAAAGAAAAATAAAAATGTAAAAAATATTGAAAAAAATATTGAACAAGGATTGAATAGCACACTTTCTCGCACTCGCGGTTCAGTAAGGAATGATAAAAGTTTGACAAAAATTTTAAATTTTGCAAGAATGGTGGTAAGTATGCCTGCACGCATCTGCAAGTAGTAAATTTATGTACAGCAGGAAATGGATAATAAAAGTAGGTAACATAATCAATACGTGCCTATACCCAAATTTGTTTGTAAAGCAAACAATTCAAGTTATGGTCATTTTTAATCCCGGTACCTGTTAAGGGTGGCGGGCGTTTACACTTCAATATTTCTTGAATTTAGCGAATTTATAGTAAACAAAAGTACTCTTGTTTTCATACAATACAAATACAATCCAAAACAGTGGTCCGCATTTCTCTAAATGTACCTATATCACGTATACAAGGTGTTTGCTTTTCACAGTACAATAAGCAACTTTATTATTTTAAATGAAACACCCTGTATAGTATTATTAGATAATATAATGGAAAATTTAATTACATCTCTTACAATTATGAGGAAATTGTATTATCCACAGCAGTGGTACTTATCAAAACTAATAGAGGTCAATTCATAAAATGTAGAGCATTGCTAGACAATGGTTCTCAATCAAATGTAACTACAAGCACCTTTTGTGAAAAATTAGGGTTATCACTCACAAACGCGACCTTACCAATAGTAGGTATTAATCAACAGGTCAGTAGAGTAACAATAAAATCATGTCATAATTCATTTAGCATAATTAGCGTGGAAATATTCTGGAATTTATTGTGACAATGAAAACAGCAAATTTAAACTTCCATCGTACCTTCACAAAAATTATTTAGGGTACAATAAACGTCTCCGAACCGACACCAAGACGCACATCTTGCAACTTTCTCACGGGAACCTTAGAAAACCTTATTTCCAAATTCTGGGAAGTAGAAGATTGCATAGTTTCTGCGAAGATCACTTTATGGGTGTGTGTATGTAACCCCTCTAACGCAAAAACTACTGGACCGATTTTAATGAAATTTGAAATGAGGGGGTATATCGAAAATTCATCGACAAAATAAGCTTTTCAAAAAAATCTGACACCGGAAGCGGAAGTTAGACATATTTTTTTGGTAGCATTTTTTTCAGAAGCGGAATTTTGAAAATCTGAGTAGGGGATATGAAAGAAGGGCATAATTCAAGGGAAACAGTTTTTTACCGGACTCTCTAACTTCAAAATGGCGGTCGCTATGAATTTTTCAAAATTTCGACTTTAACGCCCCATAACTCAAAAACCGGTTATCTGATCAGGTTTAGCAACAACTTGTTTGACAGCCCTTTGGCTGTACTACATCATGAAAAAACAATTATTCATTAAATTCAAAAACGGTCGCAACGCAGCTCTTCCAATAATTTTGAAATTTTTGAAAAATTATTACAAAAAAACTGCTATAAGGATTTTGTTTAAATTTTCTATACTTATGCAGCTTGGTATTAGCTACATTTTTGGTTTTTGATGAACGCCAGAATTGCACTGTGGCGCCCTCTACGAGGTTTTGAATATCGGATATTGATGCTCCTATAGCGCCTTTATTAGTCAAAATAGGAAAAAAGTTTAAATATAAAAGTTATTCAGTATATAATTCTGTATTTTTCTAAATGTATATCACGTATACAGGGCGTTTGCTTTCCACAGTACAATACGCAACTTTGTTATTTTAAATGAAACACCCCGTATATTATTATATAATTGAACGCAAAATTTAATTGTCTATCACATAGTGACTTCAGTCAACATGGCGGACGAGTTGGGTCAGCTTGCACAGTGCTCTGTTGATTCTAACTTTAAGTGTTGCAAAAATAGAATTTTTAACAATTATATTTGTGTCAAGTGTTTTAGTGTTTATCACAAAAGCTGCCTATCAAAATTAAAAACTAAATACTTTATACAAGGTCACAAAATTGTATGCTGTGAGAGTGAGCACAACATGTCAAACAGAAAGGTGGAAGTTTTGGAAGAAGAAATCGAAAGTAATAAAAAACAGATCGACGAACTTATGAAAGATAATCTTCTAAAAGATAAGTATATTTCCAAACTTAGAACCGACTATAATAGTTTCATGGAAGAAGCCCAGACCATGGATAATAACACAGACAAAATCATTAAAAAACAGGAAACGAAAATTACTAAGCTATGACAATTATTGGCATCGGTGAAACAAAAAACAGACCTTAATAAAAACATATACACATCAAAAGGAACTCAAACAGAAGACATTAACAAAAACAAAAATAACAATAACTTAAACTATAATAACAACAAAAAACGAAATTACAAATCTGTCGAAACGCATACAACATCAAAGGAAAATTGCAAACCACGGAAAGGCGTACCGAACAGTCAAACTCCACCTCTACCCAAGGAGACTTGCGCCGACTTTTTTGATGAATGCGCCGATTATTCTGACGAATGGTTCACAATTATGTATGGTAAATCACCCATCTATACTAAGAAAATGAGTAGTGATCAAAAAATAAACAAAAATAAAAATAAAAACAAAAATAAAAATTCAACAGATACACCTTTCTGCAAACAGCCGCCACCACCACCTCCCATCAAGGTAAGACATATTAATGAAAATAAGAATAGTAATAATTCTACAAGCATAAGTGCGCAGGATAAGACACAGATAAGTTCAGTAAATAATATAAATAATAAATCTAAAGTATTAATTCTCGCGGATAGTCACGGTAGAGAATGCGCAAACATTTTGAATTCCAAAATAAATCTCGGTCAAGTACAAGTACAATCAATTTTTAAGCCGAACGCTAGATTTCAGGATACCGTGCAAGACATCAGAAAATTAACTGAACATTTTAGTAAAAACGACTCCGTATTTATCATAGCCGGAATAAACGATATCATAAAAGGTAAAACACTCAATAATGATACTTTAAAAAAGTGTGTCCAATTATCAACACAAACATTATATTGATAAGCGTACCATATGTATACAACCGTCAAATATTAAATAAACTTATTTACGACTATGACTGCAATATTTTTAAAGAAATAAACAAATCTAAGAGTTCTATTAAATTCCTTGATATCAATAAATATCTACGGAATGAAATTCACCTTAATAAACATAGTGTCCATTTAAACAAACATGGTAAACATTTACTGTGTTCACTGATCGTACGGGTCTTATTATACAGCGAACGCGACCAATATAACCACTTAATAGACTGGGAAACAGATGTGCGTTATATAAACCGAGACAATTTAATAGAAATAAACCTTCTACAACCAAAAAAGGGGAAAAATGTGTACTACCCAAACCACTCGCAAGCTGTAGGACAACGACTGCATCAAGTAGGCCATAGCATATCAATCAATGATAATGCGACATCACCGAATTCTCCAAATAAAATTAATCCATGCACTAATAATACAGCACCAGAACAATTAAACTTTTTAAACTACTCTGCTTTTTTAGGTTAAACGCTGACCTTACACCGCGCCAAAATTGTGGGCACGATAACTGTATATCTGTCATGCATTTAAATATTAACGGTATAAAAAATAAAATTGAAAATCTTGAATTACTACTTGATCAATCTCCAATGGATGTTGTTAGTATAAATGAACATGGTTTGAATGATTTAGTTGTTCATAGTTGTTGTTTGTTAGACTATATCCTAGCGTCATACTACGCTAGAGACCATAACAGAAAAGGAGGCGTTATGTTATTTACAAAACATCATATAAAGTACACTGATGTTACACTTTCAGACACAAGCATAAGTTTCCATTTTGAATATTGTGCAATAAAGCTAATACGAGAAAACATCACAATACTTTCAATTTACAGAAGCCCTTCCGGTAGTTTAAACATCTTCTTTGAAAAATTAAAGCTGATACTGGAATATCATCGAAATTGTTCAAAATTAGTAATATGCGGCGATTTTAACATTGACATAAGTAAAAATGATCTAAATACTAAAAAATTTATCGATATACTAGAGGCACACAACCTTCGTACTATAATTACTAGTCCAACCAGAATTACATCTAATAGCCAAACATGTATTGATAATGTCTGTACAAATGTAACTACATGTAATATATCAAAACCAAAAAATTTTCCGATAGACTTCTCGGATCACAACGTAATTCAGGTGTCTCTACAGATAACAAATAAATCTTCAAACCAAAGAATTTTCGAATATCGAAGAAACTTTAGCAATAGGAATATTAATAACTTTGTACATAAATTGAGTAACCTAAATTGGCAGCCGGTGTACTCACATTGTGATGCTGTTGACAAGTTCAATTCTTTTTATAGTCCACTAATGAAACTCTTCCACGAATGTTTCCCCCTACGGAAAACATTTCCCAATAAAAGTAAACCTTGGATCACAAAAGGTATTCGCAAATCCGCTAAAACGAAAAGAGAATTGTACTTACTGACAAAACTTTGTTCAAATGATATCTTGCAGCGCTATTATGACAGATATTCCTCAACACTGCGAGTCATTGTAAAAAAAGCGAAGGCATTACATTATAACATCAAAATAAAAAATTCAAATAATGTGGCTAAATCTACGTGGCAAGTAATTAAACTTGAAACAAATCAAAATTATAATAGGAACTCAGTAAACGACAACCTGGAACTAAAAACTGACTTGCATATGGTATCAAATCCCATTGACGTAGCACACATCTTTAACAATTACTTTTCAAATATTGCTACAAAGCTACTAGAAGATCTTCCTCACACATCGGACTATCGCAGTATGTTAGAAACAGTCAAAATAAATAAACATTCCTCTTTCTTTTTTGCCCCAATCGATGAATATGAAATCAAAAACATTATAAATAACTTAAAAAATACGACTGCAGTGGGAATAGACGGTTTACCAATAAAAGTGCAAAAGAAATCTTGGCTCCACTTTTAGTCGACGTAATCAATTGCTGTTTTGCACAAGGGTATTTCCCTGACGAGTTCAAAATAGCAAAAATTATCCCACTGCATAAAAAAGGTAGCAAAAATGATAAAACAAACTTTCGGCCTATATCTATCCTTCCGTCATTGTCTAAAATTTTTGAAATGGTCTTAAAAAACTCACTTTTAAAATTTTTTGAAACAAATAACGCTTTGTGTGATAATCAACATGGGTTTAGGCCACATAAGTCCACACTATCAGCAATAGAAAGCATTATAAACTTTATATTAACAAAATTAAACTCAAACAATTTTGCGGCTAGCATTAACCTAGATCTTTCGAAAGCCTTCGACTTAATTGACTTTGATATTTTACTAAGCAAGCTTGAATATTACGGCATCCGAGGAAACGCTCATATGCTATTATCATCGTATCTAAAAAACAGAAGGGCGTTGGTAGAAGTTACTCATGTCTTTAAAACTGGTGAAATTAAAAAATACCATTCGAGTCCAAATCGAATCTCTTACGGTGTTCCTCAGGGTTCGGTTCTAGGCCCTCTTTTAGTCGTTATCTTCGTAAACGACCTACCTTCATACTCAAATTTTAATATTACAATGTACGCGGACGATACCAATATCCTAACATCAAACGCATCGATAAATAAATTATCTGATCTTATCAATTCCTCTCTCGATAAAGTTTTACTCTGGTTTACAGCAAATAAACTAATCCCGAATCTTTCCAAAACTAATGTAATGGTTTTTCCCCATTTCATAAAACTAAATACAATACCTGAAATCAAATTAATGCATAAATATACCATAACTCCTGCAAGTACCTGTAGCCTGGTAGGTATTGAGCTTGACGACAAATTCTCTTGGTCTAGCCATATTGATAAATTAGCAAAAAAAATTAAATAAAACCATATTCGTTCTACACAAAATGAAGAAAATAACCAACGTTCAAACTTTAAAGCTAATTTATCACAGCTGTTTCGGTAGCCACCTTAGATATGGTACACTCTTTTGGGGAAACTCTAGTTATTGCGGGAAAATATTTAGACTTCAGAAGAAAGCACTTAGGATAATTGGAAATTTAACTCAAAGACAGACGTGTAGACCCCTTTTTGTAACTCATGATATTATGTCCCTAGCAAACTTATACATTTACGAAACGTTACTTTATACATACAAAACTAGAGACGAGACTAGTAAAAACTTCGAATTTCATAATTACAACACTCGAACTTGCCATATGCTGAGACCCGCATTTTGAACGCTAACGTCATACAAAAAGTCTTATATTTACAATGGCATACAACTATTTAACCGCTTACCCGAAAGTGTAAAATCACTAAAACCATTACGAGTTTTTAAAAAAAGCATACAAAAATATCTCACGAAAAACGTTTTCTACACCTTAGAGGAGTATCTGTCAAAAAGACGCCAATCTCATTCATTTTATCTCATTCATTTTATCTTATTACATTTTATTAATTTATGGTAAAAATTGTTCGTATATTTATGTATATATAGTTCTTTTTTGTTGTTTTTATCTATATTTACATACTATAGTATATTTATTTTATTTGTGTTATATCTATGTTTAATTGTACGCCACTGGCACTTATACAAATACATTACTTACTTACTTACTTACTTACTTACTTACTTACTTACTTACTTACTATATAAGGTATTCATATATGTAAAATGTACGGTTGATGTGAAATTCGAATTTTGAATATTTAGGCTGAACTCTGACAGAAGAAACGAATCATGCGCGTCGGTCGGTAGCGATCGTCCGGCTTCGCCAGCCGTGATTACAACAGATACACACGTGCTTCTTCTGTACATTTCGAACCCGCATAGTTTCGTTTTTCTAGCTACGCATTCAAATGATTTGCAAACTACTTCGCGAACTACTGTTGAATACCAAAAACGAAATGTTTATTTTGAGTATGGGAAAGTCCAGGGGAGGTTTACACCTCCACTTTTTGTTTGTTGAAGTCCCATAAACACGTTATTTGAATACGGAGTATTCCTCACGCAACACCCTGTATAAGGTAAATACAAAAGGCAAGGTTGTGTTTTCAAAACAACTATAAATATGTAGAATACCAATTATTGATGCACAAAATCACCAAATATTTCTAGTTAGTTACTAGAAATTATTCCCTTACGTTGTCAGTGCTGATAGAAAAGCATAGCACTAGGGTAGAACCACAAACCCTTCAATACGTTAGGCTGCATACAAAATTTCGATTTTTTTTTATCTCAAACCGTTTTTAAAATGAAATTGTTTTCAGTTTTTTCAACACCATTTTCAAAGACGTGTAGCTTCCTTATGCTGCGGTTTAGGACAAAATTTTTGTAGACTTTTTCGACTTATTTTTACGTCAGGAAGCAGCTGGTAAATCTATGGTACTAGGTTTAGAGACACCCTGTATATGTAATCGTATTTAAGGATAATATGATATGAAAATGTATTTTAATAAAAGATTATTTACTTTCAAAAAAGATTGTATATTTAATTTATATCTAATATAACAAAGGCAATAACTAATAATTAAAAACAAATACTTTATACAAATCAATCTGAAATCAGAAATATAAATTATTACATTATAATTAACAAGAAGTTAATGCTACTTTACAAATAAGTACATTGTTTTAGACCTTACCAATTATCTGGGCCGGAATTACTTTCGGGAATGAATCATTCTGTGAAATCAAAAGGGAATAAATGATGGCCCTAACACGTTTCTAAATTTAACATTAACTACCTACCTATTATAATTGAATATAATAATATATAGGTAAATAAATATTACCTTATTAAAATATCAATTTCCGGCGATTGTAAATTGCAGCGGCGATCAGGGTTTCTGTAATCCTCAGATGTAAATTGCAGCGAATGGTCATTTTCGGATGCGAAGCAATTGTGTAAATTGCGGCGCACGGTCAACCAAGCCCCATAATACTACCTGTAAATTGCAGCGGGAAAATTCTTATGCTGTTTAAGAATAAAATAAATTCGATACGGCAACGAAAAGTTAAAGTTGATATTCATATAACGTTTATTGCTCACTAAATTACATATTATACATAATCAAATGTTCAAACATCTGCAAAATAATGACATACTTGTTTTACAAATTGCAGTCTACTTAAATTTTTCGTTTTATAATATAGATTTAATCTTATATCTAAGAAATTAAATTTATTTCGAGTTTGTGTATTAGGAAGCTTAACAGTATCAATACTATTTATTTTAATGTATGTATCTATTTGAACTTGCAACAATGTCTCAATAAATATGTACAATGATGGGTGACAACTATAAAAATTACTACCAAAATGAACATGAAAGGATTCGCATGCATTGGTTGTCCGACACATGCTAGACGAAGCAGATGCCCAAATTTCTGGAGGAAATAGGGCAGTTTCGGACACATATACACTTACTAAATAGTCGACATATCGCGTAACCCTACTATCTGGTGGTTGTATTAAGTATAAGTGAAAACGACAACCAATTATTTGTATGTCGGGCCACATACTATAGTAGAAGCGGTGCACCCATGAATCATCAATTCGCGGGGTCAATGACCTAATCCGCGGATAATCTCTGATTAATTGAGGGTTACGCCCACTTTTTGCGTAATTCGGTATTAATTATGCACTTTTATCTGCATTTTGATTGATTGATCTAATTAATTGTGCACTTTTATATGCATTTTGATTGATTGATCTAATTAATTTGTGCAATATGTGACTTTGATTGATTGGATTAATTAAATTCTTGTTTAATTTGTGATCGCGGGTTGCCTAACCTGATTGAATTGAGGGGCACGCCCACTTTTTGCGTAATTCGGTGTTGATTTCGCACTTTGATGCGTGTTTTGATTGATTGATCTAATTTAATTGACACGTGTGTATGTGTGTGATTGACCTGATTAATTTAATTGATACGTGCTCTAATTAATTTTGATTGATCTAATCTTGATTGACCTGATTAATTTAATTGATGTGTGTGTGTGTGTGTGTTCTAATTATTTTTTATTGATGTAATTAATTTTGATCGAGCCGCGGGGTTTGATTCAAGGTTACGGCCCCGTTTTTCGTGGAAATATGAAAATACAAAAACAGCAGGTCGAGACGTGTTTAGCAGTTTCAAAAAACATGACGTCATCTTCGAACCTTCAATGAGTAAGAGTGAATTAACAGACATTTAAACAGAGATGGAAATAGTAATTAAAATAGAAATTTTGAAGTAGGTCTTAAAGATTACATGAAAAGGGCCTTTAGTGATTTGTATAGCTTAAATATCTTAAAGGATCTAATTAATTTTTATTGATCTAATTAATTTTGATCAAGCCGCTGGTTTGATTCAATGTTACGCCCCCTTTTTTCGAGGAAATATGAAATACAAAACGTCTTGTTCTGCAGGTCGAGACATGTTTAACAGATGGAATTTAAGGATTGTTTTTTCCTGAGAATCTTGTGACGTCAGCCGTCTATTTTTGCTGTAAACAACTCTTTCTGCAGGTTCAAACCTGAATAAAAGCATGCGCCTGATGCAATTTTTAACATCTTCGCGTTTTAGGTGTCATTAGTGTTTTTTGACTGCTTGAGTGTGGTTCTACGAGTGATTGCCTGCTGCTTTAACGGTAAGTTTAAAGTCCCTCTATTGTTTAACTGTATCTTAATTAATTATATTTATAAAGAAATGGAGATTAGATCAAATTCATATCCCGAAAGAGAGTGCCCTTCAACGACGAGGAATGCATTGACTGCCTACGAAGAAGCTCTAGAGTTGGAACCTCGAATGATTTCAAAAACACAAATATGGCTGAATAAATCAAAAACTAAGCAAATTAAAATCGGACTAAGTCCCACACTTTTCTTTATACCAACGATCAAAATCGAAGATGAATTTTCGAGGGGTGTCGCCTTCTCCATGGACTCGTTTGCCGCTTTGACATCACTCGATGTCGATTGGAATACCAAGAGCCCCCAGAACATTGGCGAGTACATAATTACTTTCGTGGCATATGCTAGTGCTGTGAAAATTTCGAAGCCCCCCATTCAATGTTATTTTGAGTGAAGAAAGCTATGAAAATTTAATGAACATGAGTGACTGTATCGGCGCACGTATGGAGTTACTACAACAGTACGAGTTTACAGAATTTTACAACGCGATGCTTATACACTATGATGGGAACGACAGCCTTTTGAAAAATTTAAAAAATGCAGTGTGTAAAAATAAAAATGGACCAAATATGTGTAATATGCTTGAAATGCTTGTGTTATATCCAGAAAAAATATTAGACGATTATACAGGGTGTCCGTCTTTCGAAGCTAAGCATGGGGATCTCGGTTAGCTTAAGAGCTACGAAGTCGGTTAAATGGAGGCAAAGTTGCGTATTTTAATGCTGATCAATAATCTTAAAAGAAATTTGACCTACAACGTTTAATTTAGAAAATATCTAAAAAAAATCAAAATTCCCGATTTTTGTTTTTCGCTGATAAAATGAAAACAAGTGAAACTACGAATTTTTCATTAAGACATTTTTAAGACACTTTTTTACGAGGAATCTAAATATGCGATTGTTTTTCTCATATTGTTTAAAATAGCCAACAATCGACTATCAACTTTTGTTTTTCTTATGGACGCCATATTGGATTTTAGCATTTTTGCATGTAATTTTTTTCTGATTTCAACAATGTATGGCACATAATACTTTAGCTTGTGTTTTTACTTACAATTTCAAGTTATTCATTTGTACGCAGAGTGCCATGGAAACAAAAGCGACAAGTTTGTTTTAAAGAGAATTCTGTTATGAATTTTAATTTTAAGTCATAAGGTTATTGGTTTGGCTATGAACAAAATGCGAGTTTTAAAAGAAGAATAATGGGATCTAACAAAATTTATTATCAACTATTATGATTAATGTTGAAACAATAGAATAAAAATTAAAAAACAGAAAATTACAGCAAATACTAAAAACTAAAACTTTAATCGAAAACACAACGAGATAGTAAGAAATATTTAAGTATCGTTTTTCTTTGAACAGAGATAATATGTAATCATATACAATATAACAAGTGCAAGGCATATTACCGAAAATTTTTTCGCGCTGTCGCACAAGTGTTTGTTTCCATGAAAACTGCCCGATCGCGAAGCGAGAGGGCAGTTTTCAAGGGGAAACAAACACGCGTGCGACAGCAAAGGAAAAATTTTAAGTAATATGCCTTGCTCGAGGTGTATTTGTTCAGACTATCGCATGAACCAAATAAATTTAATTATACTAATTGAACGTTTCATTATAATTTATAATTTATTTGTTGTATAACTGTCATTAATTGAATTGTGTTTCATCTAGTCGCCATCGCGGGTGATTACCGAATATCAGCACTAGTGCAATATTCGCTTTGTCAAAATTTTCAAGTAATTGTGATTTGATAGGCTGTGACGAGACAAATGCGTAACTTTCATTGGTCGACGTCTGTCACGTGACAGGTGAATGCGATAGTCATTGTAATCCCTTAGGTCCGGTTTTTCAGTTCGTGTTTCTGTCTGGGTTTACAAAATGAGCCATATTCGCTTAGATTTCGATGAAGACGCAAGAAATAACTAGGACCTGGCTGGTTTCTTTCAGATACGTTTCGGAAGTAATTTCTACATTCCGATGCGAAGAATAATAAATTTCCAACATATCACATTGTTCTTTCATTAGAATTTTTCATTTTCTTTCAGAAAATTACGAACCTATCTTAAAATTAGGGAAAGTACAACGTAACGACTTAAGCAATGTACTAGGAACTGTCAAAATTTTCTTTAAAACAAAATTGTCGCTTTTGTTTCCATGGCACTCTGCGTAAAAACGGATAACTCAAAATTGTAGGTAAAAACACAAGCTAAAGTATTATGTGCCATACAAAGTTGAAAACAGAAAAAAAAGTTACATTCAAAAATGCAAAAATCCAATATGGCGTCCATAAGAAAAACAAAAGTTGACAGTCGATTGTTGGCTATTTTAAACGATATGAGAAAAACAGTCCAATATTTAGATTCCCCGTAAAAAAGTGTCTTAAAAATGGCTGAATTAAAAATTCGTAGTTTCACTTGTTTTCATTTTATCAGCGAAAAACAAAAATCAGGAATTTTGATTTTTTTTAGATATTTTCTAAACTAAACGTCGTAGGTCAAATTTCTTTTTAGATTATTGATCAGCATTAAAATACGCAACTTTGCCTCCATTTAACCAACTTCGTATCTCTTAAGGTAACCGAGATCCCCATGCTTAGCTTCGAAAGACGGACACCCTGTATAGCTAGCCTAAAAACTTTTCGTACTGTGTCACAACCCTCATCGTCGTCGCGTATACGCTTCGACTACTGAGTGCGATAATTTATCGAATTTATAAGTAGATTGTTCATTAATTAATTAATTATAATACTTAAAGTTTATATATTTGTAACGCAAGTATTTTCTCTGCATGTTCAGACTTGTGTAAAACTTGCAAGTTCACGCTTATGAATGAATCATCAAAACCTGTGGTTTGGTCATAACTCACGAACTCCACGATTCTACTTCCCTGACCGTAATCATTCGCGACCTCGTCGGTCATGTCACCGAGAAAGTCTCCTACTGCAGGCGACCATTCACCCCGCTTTTGTGTAAAAAACGAGTCAGTGTCAAAATAAATTACCCGACGACCTAGCTTCTCAAGATACCCGTACAACTCGAGTCGGGCCTGTGCTGTCGTATACGCAGCCAACACAACGTTCACGGTTTTGAGATACGACGGTTCTTCCTCATGTCTTACCCAATTCACTACAGCTACATCGTCGTCTATTGTTATAAGGGACTGGACCTCGACCGACGGATCTGTCAGTATTTTGAACAAGTCGTAGGGTTCTGATAAAATGGTAGTCTGGCTTAAATTCTCACGCTGGCCGAATTTTCCCCAAAAAGAATTTAAGCACAGCTTGGCAATATACCGTAGCCCGGGGTTTGACGATATGTTATTTTTATCTAACTGCACACCCTCCTTTTCAAAGTACGCCGCTATGTATTGGTCTTTTAATTCGTCAGTAACGCACCACGCCGGGTAATCACTGCATTCTTGTTTTAATTTAAGGAACGTGTCGACGTACTGCGAGAATATCCCACCACTCTTATCAATGTTGTTATATTTAATGATTTTGTAAACCCACATTTCGTGAAATTCTAAAATAGTGTATCCTAGCTGTACGCTTTTACGCAACTCGTCCGCTACGTACGTACCTGTAAACTTGCGGTCGTCAGGGTCATGATTGCAGTTATCTTGCTGCATCGTAATGGCGCAGCTCCTACAGAGGATGAACATTAATTTACCGTGCATCCTATGCGGCAGGACCGGGTGGTAAAGGTTATTGGGGGGTAAAACCGTGGCCTTAATGAGCCCTTCCACTGTGTCAAATGGTATTTGCCTACACTCATAATCACCTACGTATAATTTTGGGTGTCCTACGGGGTATTTGGCGTATTTATTAATGAAGGGGTACAATGAGCATACGTCAAGATATCGGATTTCTTCGCCCTCCCCTGCTTCGTGATATAATTTGACCGCGTTGGTGCGTCCACCAAAAAACGCGTCACGGGGGTTTAATGGAGTACTTTTCATGGCGTCGTTATTATTGACAAACTCTGCTGCTCGGGGGTTTTGTCTTAAAAATTTTACAAATTCGCACTCCCACATTTCTACCAGGTTATAACCATAAGACCTAATTCTATCAGCGCCAACCCTTGTTTTTTCGTTACGCATAAACATTTCCTCATTTTTGTTTCCTGATAATTGAGCTGTTTGATCCGGAAAGCATCCTATACAACCATGGTAATAGCAACCGTGGAAATTATACACGGTGTTAGTACCATCATTGTATCCGTCGACTAGAAAATTCTCCCTCAGACGCACCTCGCGACCATTACCAGCATGTCGAATCTGGATTCCACTATCGTGTTCGACCCATAACAGCCATTTTATGGCTATAGCGGACTGATTATTGGTCATTCTATAGCCCCCTCGTGGTATTAGCCCTATAGTACCAGGTTGAATAAAATTTCGCCTAAAAACCGTCATACAGGCCCCAGCGATCGTACAGGCCTCCCTAAAGGGGTCTACACCGTTCTGTTTTGAAAAAATTTTCCAAAATTGGATACATGCCGCTCTTAAAATTTGAACATCTGTGGTACAATACTGAACTAAATCTCGCTGCATGTCAAATACAGCATTTTGCTCTAGTTCAGTATTGTACCATTTTAAAAATGTGTCTCTATCTTTGGAGGACATGGCATCGGGGCAATAATACTGAGCAGGTGGAAGAGGGCCTACATAATGTTGGTTAGCCATAGTATTAAATAAAAAGGGAAAATGACCCTTAGCACCCGGAAACTTAAAGGTCCCTGGTAATTTAGAAAGGGGCATGGCCATGAAATTCAGGGAGTCTATAAACCTGATGTTATCGCAGGTAATGGACATAATTTTGGTACCCGTGGCTATAATTTTTGGTTTCCACTTGACCTGATTTTTGATAAGTTCATTCAACACAAAGACACCGTCATAACCCTTCATATTATGGGCTATAGCCGTGGCGCTAGAGCCGCCGCTCGCTAAACGCGCTACATATTGCAGAAAATTTTACACCGGTGAACCCTTAAAAACGTGTTCACGCACGCCGCACATTGCGCATGCTTGACTGATATCGGTATCGTCGATACACAAGCTGCAGACATTTTGCGCTACACATAAATTCGGTTTATGTAAAAATGTGTTAACACGGCCTTCAACAGGATCTTCCTGCCTACTCTCAAAATCGTAAAACACGAATATAAAATGTTTACCAGCGGATTTTTTATTTACAGGTTTCCCCGTCATATAACAAAGGTGCCTAATTGGCATATCTTTTTGGCATGTCGTACAACGTCTGTACCCACACCGATGCGGCCTATTAGTATCAACCCACACACTACTTAAACAAACCATACACCTCTGTAGGGACTCACACAATGTCTTAGTGTGTGTGGCGAAACACACGTCGCCATGAAAGTCCCTGTTACAAGCGTTACATTTGATCAAAGGTATCAATGAGTTACAAGGTGGCGAGTCGTGGCAACAAGGACATATATATTTACATTTTTTATGGTTCCTTTTATCGTTAAATCGACAGCGACAGAGTTCACAATAGAACGTACAGGCGAAAGCTGATGTGAAATTGGTTATTACATTGTAATGCATATCCTCGAAAATTAAATTTAACACAATTCTACCCGGCTCTCTAGGTCCCTCGTAATATACAGTTTTACCATTTCTATTATTATACACAACTATTGTATACCTTTGTAAATGCTGTTGGAACTGCTCGATGTGGACCCTATCACCTCCATTTGAAAGATCAACCCCTGCAGCCTCGCAGAGATTAAACGCTTCGCGACGCATTAGGGGGCCACACTGTTGTAGAATGTACAAGTCTTTATCATCGCGCCTCCAAGCCATAGCGAGAACCAGCGCCCTTGCCAGTCAATAATTATCATCGTTTTTTACAACCATGATGCCAGTTTTTCGTCGGCAATACTCCTCAAACCCAATACCTGTAAGTTTAAGGCGACCAAATCCTGTAGGTAATGTTATTAGGTCAACGTGCAGGCGCATGGTGTCCCTCGCAAAGAACGACGCATTACTCTGTAAAATTTTCTCCAGAGTGACCAGTATTACAGCAGAGGATAGTTGGTCAACTCTTCTGAATGAAAAACCCACAGGCTTTTCATGGAAATTGTCATTATGCAATACCATGCCTATTCGGTCCGTGGGAGTTGAACCCTCTGTGACATGGCGAATAATTTCATCGAACGCATTCTGAAAATAATAATACCAGGTTATTATTATATTATAGCAATTTAATTGCAATTAATTAAAAGCATAAAATCTGAGCGATCTAAAAACATGTGATTCATTAACGCTGAAAACATTTTACATTATAACTTCTAAATAAAAAGTTTAAAATTACTTACCTGCAGCCATAAAATAGGATTTTCAGATTCATCCACGTCGTTAAATTTGAATGTTAACGTTTTAGCCACAGTTTTAAACTTCTTGATTGTCTTCTCACCCTCTGATATGATAGTGAAATGCTTCCGAGGAATTGTGATCTAAAATCGTTGAAATAATTTAATATATTATATATATATATTTTTTTTTTTACAATATGAATGTTTTAAATATTTCAATAAGTTATAAATGAGATCTACCGGAAGCTTAATATTTTTAAACAAGATTTTTTTTTTTTTAATTTTATTAGTAAATACGATCAATTTAATTATTAATTCAACTCACTGAACCACCGCATTGTCTGATCCCCATTTTTTGAGGTTGGGCCTTTGACGGAACCCCTTCAGCCTGCCCATATCGGTGCATTTCGTTCGCAGCAGTATTTTCAAAACGAGTCTGTAACAGTTAATTATTTTAGAATTCAAATGGTACATTCACGTAGCATTTTAATTTAAAATTTTAAAATTTTACGTGGAAAATACATAATAAAATTTAGTTTTATTCAAATATAAAATTATTATACTACTCACCGAAAAACCTGCGTTCAGCCCTTGGGTTTTTGAAGCCGACGGCACCCCTTCAGCCGGACCATATTGCGGCATTCCGCTCGCGGCAGTATTTTCAAAACGATTCTGTAATTGTTTTATTAAATTTTAAAATTTGACGTGGAAAATACATAATAAAATTTAGTTTTATTCAAATATAAAATTATTATACTACTCACCGAAAAACCTGCGTTCAGCCCTTGGGATTTTGAAGATGATGGAACCCCTTCGGTAGGCGGAATAAAAATCCTAGGAAAAAAAATCCTCGGAAAAAAAATCCTAGAAAAAAAATCCTCGGAAAAAAAATCCTATGGAAAAAAAATCCTGTGGAAATAAAATCCTCGGAAAAAAAATCCTCGGTAAAAAAATCCTGTGGAAAAAAAATCCACGGAAAAAAAATCCTGTGGAAAAAAATCCATTTTTTATTTGCATAAAATTAATCATTTTATATTATGCATAATGAACCATATCTGACATTGTTTAACTTTATGTGTTAGCAGAACCATATTATTTCAAATATTAAACATTACACAAACATTAGATACCTATTTATGAAAGAGGGAACAAAATTAGACAAATTTGTAGTTGGCATGAAATTGCAAAGATAAAAAGAAAAAATTATATACCAATAATTTGTTTCGATTTGGGCAACCACTGGTTTGCTAACACAGCGGGGTTTTTTTTAAGGATTTTTTCAGAGGATTTTTTTTCCGAGGATTTTTTATCCGAGGATTTTGTTTCCATAGGATTTTTTTTCAGAGGATTTTTATTCCATAGGATTTTTTTTCCATAGGATTTTTTTTCCGAGGATTTTTTTTCTAGGATTTTTTTTCCGAGGATTTTTTTTCCTAGGATTTTTATTCCTAGATTCAACCCCTTCAGCCGGACCATATTGCGGCATTCCGTTCGTTGCAGTATTTTCAAAACGATTCTGTAATTGTTAATTATTTTAGGATTTAAACGGCACATTCACGTAGTAAGAACATTTCTTTTTTAATCATAATATAATATAATATACTCACATTGGCCTGATTTATCAAACTTTTGACGTAGCACTCCACTTTATTAAACAACACCCTGTCAAAATCTGTACAGTCGCTCTGAATGATTTTCTGCACGATCACATTATATGCTACGCATATAATTTCCGGGGTTTTTATTTGCCCAGTGGCAATTAACTCCAGGATCTGGGACGGACCAAACGCACTTAAAACATTGCTTAATGTATTGCAAAGCATCGCCACATTATCAGATTCGCGAGACATTATAACTTGGATAGTATTTCAAACGAACTAACTAAACAGAAGAGCAGTCGAAGAATGAATACATAATTTTACTTTTTAAATTTTGGGTCCTTATTACAAAGAAACAAGTCTCAACTTGTCCAAGATAGGTACAAGGAATTTTAAGTCTTACTAGCAGGGATTAACAAATTTTTGTTACGAAAGTTTTAAAGTAAATACCAAAAGTAGATGACTAACAACTAAGACCATTTCCATGTAATCTTTAAGACCTGGTTCAAAATTTCTATTTTCGTTTAATGACTCTTTGCTTCTCTGTTTAAATGCCTGTTATCCTTGTCTAACTCGTTAATTTAATATTAAAATATGTTGGGGGTGTTTACGTCAAAGAACGAATCAATCCGTATTAATTGAATTAGGTCAATAAAAATTAATTAGAACACATACATGTAACCAATTAGATCAATCAATCAAAATACGAATCAAAGTGCAAAATTAACACCGAATTACGCAAAAAGTGGGCGTGCCATCAATTAAATTAATCAGGTCAATCATCAACACACCCACACACACACCCACGTATCAATTAAATTAATCAGGTCAATCAAGATTAGATCAATAAAAATTAATTAGATCACGTATCAATTAAATTAATCAGGTCAATCACACACATACACATGTGTCAATTAAATTAATCCAGTCGATCAAAGTCATAAATTGCACAAATTAATTAGATCAATCAATCAAAACACGCATCAAAGTGCAAAATTAACACCGAATTACGCAAAAAAGGGGCGTAACCCTCAATTAATCAGAGATTATCCGCGGATTAGGTCATTGACCCCGCGAATTGATGATTCATGGGTGCACCCCTTCTACTTACTATTTACGGCTAAGTGAATAGCTTGTTCAAAATCAATAGCTATTTTGCTTGGCTTAAAACCTAAGTGATTTTTAGCACATATATCTGCGATAGATTTTAAACAATTTTTATAAGATTCGCATGTTTTATCTCTAACCAAACAAAACACCAAAGGCAGATAGTGACCATTTTTGTAACCATGAATTGTAAACAGTTGCTTAAAATATCGAGTACAGTAGGAAAACGTTCCATCGACATAAATAACGTCGCAGGAGTTGCATAAAAATTTTAAATTTGTTACACAAGAAAATATTATAATGTTGTCATTGCTGTTATTTAACAACACGAAGTTTTCACCACAATTTGTGTTCCAAGTGGTTGCCTCCACAGCGGAATGTGTGTCCATAATTCATTTTGGTAACGGTGGATATTTGCGACGTCGGGCGTTGTAAATATTCCTTTTGATACAATTCACATCGGAAACACCCAAGTGAATATCCGAAACATTTTTTAAAACGCCGCGGCATATTTTCGCTGGTGTTACAGAAATATCTTCGGTTGCCTTACGTTTACAGGAAATACTCACAATATGCCTTTGTATCTTCTTCTCGTCGTTCTCGTGGTAATGTTCCAAATTTTTCCTTGAAACTACCCGTTCGGGCCCATCTTCAATGGTATAGATATTTGCCGTGCAATTTCGTGAGGTACAACACCACTTTAATTCTCCAGATTTCAACTTTTCTTTTTTAAAAAATTTATAGTTACTTAAAAGTAACAACACCTTCCCCCGTTCACTAACAGTTTCTGTTACTTCGTTCATGTTGGATAGCAAAAACTAAACTAAACTCACCTATAGAAACTCTCCCAATTTATACATAGGTAAAAGGGCACACACCACCGTTAAGGTACTGAACTGCAATTAGTTAAGTTATTAAAAGTATTTACTGCTGCAATTTACAAATCTGATTAAAATCTTAAATTTGACCATCGCTGCAATTTACAAGTTCTAAGTTAAAACCTTATCGGGTTTAGAGATTAAGGATTACGGAACGCCGCAATTTACATCCGCCCTCAATTTCAACATAAATTATCGAAATTGATATTTTAATTAATATTTATACGGGGTGTGAGCTGTAATTCAATAACGAGCCCTTTTAGGTCACTTGTGTAGAAACTGTTTTTTTAGATTTCATGTCCTGCATGTTCTGAAACACCCTGTACCTATATGCATGGATTTCAACAAACTAAAGTTTGAAAACATCATATTATAAACTGTTATTAACTATAGAAATAATAAATATTAAATAAAATATCGATTTTAACGGGAAATAATAAGATTTATTTGCGTTATACGTATTTCGGAATCAGTGTGCCATTGTCAAAAGCATATACAGCTTGACCAAGCTTACAAAGTTGAAAGGGGGCGTGTCCGGCGCTGATATTGTTTTTCAAAGTACAGTCAAAATAAAAACTTTTAGGCGGCAAATTTAAATAATTGTAAATACTTTTCACATATTATTATTTCTTCCGTACAATACCTCCCAAATGATAGTTCTGGCTTCAGAATGAAATTATCTTCCTTGATTTATCATTCATACCTAACTAACTTTAAACGTCAAAACAATCTGACACACTTAAAATTATTAAAATTTCAAACGTCAATATTGAATTTTTCCAGTGAATGTACTTTTGAGTAGGATTGTTTGCTATTGGTTGACGTATTGTCGCGCTTTGTCTTTCAAAATTTAGTTGACATATTTTCCGGGGCATTTGTAAGCTTGGTGGAGCTTTAACATATTTCATAATAAATAAATAATGATTTATGTAGCAACTACTTGATTCCATTTACATCTTCTATCATCTTCTATTCCAAAATTGCCAGTAAAGGAGAATCTAAGAGCTCAATTTGCTCATTCATTAAAGGTATATTGTTTTTTGTGTGTTTATAAATTTCATACCTATTAAACATATAAATATTATTGTTATTTCCCGTTAAAATCGATGTTTTATTTAATATTTATTATTTCTATAATTCTGGATTTTAACAAAGTAACACTTGATGTCAATATACTAATAAAATAATTCCTAGACAAATTAAATATCTTTCATTTAAATAATGATTAACTAGAATTACAACATGAATTTATCATCTGCTAATATCGGGGGTTAAAAGTTAGAATACCTGCAGGGCTTACACCAGTCATAAATTTAATAGTTTGCCCACCTGTATAATGCGAATACATTTTAAGTCGACAGCACAAACATTTTGGTGTTGCTACAGGAATTTCTGTGCAATCTAAAACAACCCGCACATTTGGAAATTTTTCGAAACAATTTGGCATTCTGCCAACGTAGGCCACCGTATAAATGGGCGCAAAACTTTGGCCAATAAACAAATTGTTTTGTGAAAAATGATTTTACATGTATTAGGTGTCACTGCATTAAACACTATCGACAATACAACAAATGGAAATCCTGTCTTCAATCTTGCAAATGTCATAATTATTCGTTCTTTCAATGACAACTTTCGCTGTCTTTTCTCCTGCGAAAATTTACGGCAAAGTGTATAAATTACATTGAAGATTTTAAAATTTTGGATGCCCGTTAGCGAACTCAATTTAGAATCGGTATCAATGTTGCTCACAAATGATAGAAAAATGTCTCCGCTTTTAACTTGTGTCCCCTTATCCACGAATTTCTTTTCGGTTTGAGCTAATGGTGCCGAAGATTGCATATTTGCTATGTTAAGAAGAACATCTGCAGCATCTCTATCTTCTTGGGTCCATTTCTCTTCTTCTCCGTGGGTACTGTCTGTGCAGATGGCAGACGTTACTGCAGAAGGTGTTGAACATGAAGGTATTACATCCTCACGTTGCAGTCTTCGAGATAATAGTCGCTGGTTCCTTTTACTCTTCTGCTCCTCCGATCTCTCCAAGTAACATTTTTTCTTGGGTAAATTTTGGGTAGGTACTACACTTCTTTTTAACCTGGGCTTGGTTGTATGTATTTCTAAAAGTAATATAAATGGTGAACTTTACTAAGTAACATTAAACCCTATTATTAATAAGTGTTTAAATATTAATAGGTAACTTACCTGGCAAATGAAAATCCTCCTTCAAGAAATGGCGTGAGCAAACTAACATTGTTGAAGTTACAATAATTTAATTTCCCATGCTTTGCGTCTATCAACAGTCTCCAAAACACCTGATTTATTTTGAATTTCAACAGTATTACACTTTGGTTTTGGAAACATGTGAAAACTAAGTGATGGATTAACAGTTTTTCTGCTATGGCATCCATAGACACAGCAATTGGTATTGGAAATTTTTGTTGGGGACATTTTGATCACAAACAGCACTACAGAACAACACTAAAAACGTTTATCGCCGATCAACGCCGTTTTTAAAAATAAAAAACAGCACTTACAACGTGGTAACAAATAACAACAACACTGCAAAACAAAGCTAAGAACGTGGTAACATTTATCGCCGATCTACACCGTTTTAAAAAAAACTAACAAACAGCACTTACAATGTGGTAACAAATAACAACAACACTGCAAAACAAAGCTAAGAACGTGGTAACATTTATCGCCGATCAACACCGTTTTAAAAAAACTAACAAACAGCAGTTACAACGTGGTAACAACCATTTACGTCATATAAATGATACTCGACTTGGCGGCCATTACAGTAGTTCAACTAAACACCACGGGCGGCGTTCAGTTAAAAATTTTGCCCTATAGTATTTAGTTTAAGAAGATTATGTAGGTATTTATAGGGCATCGATATTAGCGTCCGTAACAATACTTGTCATGTTTTGTTTTTTCTTGTTAGAAGCTTTTGAAATGTCGACGAAGAATCACTTGCTTTGTGGTTTTAATTTGTATATTAATTTATTGTTGTTATTTTTACAAGCGCACAGTAAATTATTAGACCACGATGAAGAAATTTGTGGTAATTTTAATGGAAGACGAATGTACGTTGAAATGGGAAATAAAGGAACTGTAATTGCAAAAAACATTACCAATGCAGGAAATATTAATCAGATTACTATTCAAAAAACTGATTCTTACAAACAGTGCCGACTTGAATTAACTTCTTGCCCTGCTTGCGTTATATCCGTGAAATTTACGTATCTATAAAAAATCTGTGTTTTAAGTATTTTTTAATTTAATTTGAATTTTTAGTTTTTTGAACGTTTCCCAAAACTGTAACAATAATCAAAATTTGAATTCTTGCACCTGTGATTATGTATGGGTATACGAACCACCATTTCACGATATTTCTGGTAAACAATTTTGTGATAATTATGGAAATAATGATTCCTTGTTATTATACAGAAGCCAAACTCGTACTGTAATGGTTGTACTTTTTTATACACACGCCTATGAACATGCTTTCACTTTACAATATTCTTCAGAAAGTAAGTTAGAAAATACAAATTTTAAGTTGCTACTTAATAATTATTTTTTTATTAATACAAGGAAACCGTCAAATAATACAGGGGATTCCCGGGAATGGAAACAAAACTCAAGTTATATCGACAACATTTTTTCCATACCCTTATTTAAGGGATTTAAATTTCGAAAGCTTCCAAAATATTTTTCATTTCCCTATTCATCCCTTCAATTTTGTTATTCATCTCTTCAATTTTATTATTTATATTCTCTTCCATCTTATCTGATTTTATATTCATCCCTTCAAATTTATTATTTATCCCTTCAATACTATTTTTCATAAATTCCATTAACTTATCCATATCCAATTCTTTATTACTACTTTTTCCCCCTTTTCTTTCTATTATTGTCTCATCAAAATCTTCCTCATATAACCTGACACTTGCCCCCGATTCACTACTGTCATCTTTCTTTTCCCTATATTGCATCTCCGCTGAGGTTTCTCCCTGTTTTTCCTCATCTATTCTTAACTTTTTCATTTCCTCAACAATCTTTTTCTTTTCTTCTACCATTTTAACTAAATTGAACTAACTTTATACTACCAAATTTAAATAAACTTATTCTTGATTAATTTAATTATATCAAGTCAATTCTGATTACTTTAAATAACTCAAAATCGCCCCCACATTTGCTGCGCCAAAAATTTATGCTGTGATCTGCCCCTTGTAATAATTTTGAAATCAGCATTTATTAAAATGTTCCTGGTATTTACCTACCACATCCTGAGCTTTTACACCGGCTAGCTGAAACATATTTAAAACATATTTAAATGAAAATTGTAACTTTCTTTTCTTTCAATAAAATAACTATTTTCAATTTTACCAACGTTTTTACTCTAAATTCAAAAATTAAACTCTTATACAAATATTTTACAACTGTTTACAGAAATCCTACTGTCCCTATCTGAATCTTAAATTTACTATTCTACCTTTATTCGTTCCGGTCATTAATTGTGACGCATCCTATATTCTTCTTGCCAACTTCACACTGCATAAAATTTCCTTGATGATTTTTTTTAAGATGGCTTCTCTTTGTCTGATGATATTGATTATACTATCGATTTTTCTTCAAATTAACACCATTTACAGTTCAATTCACTTTATTTGACACAAGTAAGTAGTCTTCTTATAATTCAATTTTTCATTTCACATCACTTTTGACATTTAACCAAAGCTGAGGTTATATTTCTGTTACTTGAACTTATTTGAGGTTAAAATGGACTCTTATCTCATACAAAACATCATACGTTTGTTTACTGGGTCATTTTAACACTCTCTTCTTCGAATTCAGGCTACACCTTATATAACCTCGGTCCCGTTGCTATAGAAACTGTCAACAACTTTCCCTTTCTTACTAACTTTTTTGAAAACAATTGCCTATCGAAATTAATTAACATTTATAATTATTTTAAACACTTATTACTCGATGGCGCGTTAATTGTTCTAAAAAATTTTATCATATTCAAAATCCTCATAATTTTCTCTTTAATTTGATATGCCATTTTGCTATATCGTGTATTTTAATTTTTACTCTTCTTACTGCTGTCAACTTTTAAATTTCAAAATTTTCTATAACGGATCAACCGAAATACCCATATGAGAGTCTTATTTGTACCTTATTATTAGTACAAACGAAATTAAATTTTGTCATGAATTTGTTCAGCTAACTTGTGCCAAACCAATATAGTACCAAGTAAATACCAGTATCTTTACTAACTTTTGATATTTAATTAAAATCTTTACTTATACAAAATTAAACAACATATGATGTGTCATAACACAGCACTATATTTATTTGTATTATTTATAATTTTAACAATCTTTTCTGAAATATTACCAAAATATGGAATTGAAACGTATTTTAATGTTTTATTAGAGTCATTAATAGAATAAACTTTTTGAATAGCTAACTTATAATTTTTCTTTTTAATTAACGTGTCAATTAGTGTAGTGTTATAAGTTATAACCATTGCTAGATATAGTCGTCCCAGCGGATCTTTTCCATCACGTGATCAATAGCAACCGTATGCACCAAATATGTAGGTACGTAGCAATTTCAATTTGTCAGTTTAAATAGTTCCTCGAAATTGTAGGTTAAGTGTAATTGCAAACTAAAAGCTTTTAAAAACTGCTTCTCTTTGCTGGAACTCTTATTACAAGTGCAAAAGATAAAAAAAATGTTTTTTCATGAATGTTTGGTGTGTTTTTGTTAATCCATTATCCGCTATCGCTAAACAAATCACTTTCACTGCCTGATTCTGGAGTGAGTTGTATTACAATTGGGGTTATATCATCCAGAATCACTTCTCGATTAAACCACTCTTGAATTATTTTCTTTGTATGTGCAATACATTTTCTCCATTCTTCTAGTGAACACTTTTATAAGGCCTTTCCCATGTCCGTAAGACTTCGCTATCACTGTAATTAGTTTCACCGATATGTTGGTCATAATGAGTTTTTGCAGATGCCCAAATTAACTCGATTGCATTGAATTGACAGTGATACGGTGGAAGACGTAAAACCTCATGGCCATTTTCTTCCAATAGCTGGTCACTCATGTACTGCTTTGGTTTCTTATGTTCCTTCGCTAATTGCAGCAATTCGCTTTTAAACATACGTGCCTCGTATGGTATATTATTCTTTGCTTAACCAATCACAAATATCTGCCCTTTTCCAAGAAGATACTGGCTGCTTTTCCAACAAAACAGTGTGGTACGATGCGTTATCCATTACGATTAAGGAGGGTTCAAGCAAATTCGGTATTAGCTTTTCTATACACCACTTCGTAAACTTTCATTGCACACATTTAAAATGTATCTCTCCTTTGATTCTCTATTCAGAGTAGCGATTGTTACATGCTTTTCTACAAACATGTAAGATTAAATATTAAACACAAAATAAATCATAATTATTTACTGTCTCTGTACATGTTGTACACAGTGTCTCGAACAGTCATTTTCACTGGTTCGGGCAAGTCTGCAGTTTTGAGTTTTGCACGTGGTGTTGATTTGCCTGAACTACGTAAGATAGGAACCTTCTCCTTACGAATTTTGATGCTCGAAACTGTTTTACCATTAATCTTTAGTGCACTCACACGTACACTCTGTAATACGTAAATTGAAATGAAATAACGTTAGATGCAAAAGAAAATATATAACGTCCCTCTTGAATGGAATTAATACTGATTAAAGGTCCCCCATTTTCCTTTTCAGCAGTGAAATACTCCAATAGATTAATAACCAAACTTTGGGCTTGAGAACCAAGACGTTTTCCCGGCATGCTAATACGTTGCTAGTAAACTGTATTATACACGTAGTTGATATGATTGAGTTCTTACAATAATAACAGACGAAATGATGAACGAAACGAGAATGGCACAATGACAGTAACGACAGTAATCATGTATGATAGTAATGACAGCAAAAGCAAAATATTATATTTGACTTCAGCAGTAGTCGCCGAACTGCACGAACGCCAATTGACAATTTTCCGTCTCTGTTTGACGTATTAAAAATATGACAGTAGTAGGTCGTAGTATGAAACATCCCTGTTTAACGTATGTTACCCAAAGCTTTATAGGATTAGTAGATGCTACAAAAAGAGAATGAAACGATTCGGTTGGCTGAACTTATATGAAACATTGATCACGTGATGGAAAAGATCCGCTGGGACGACTTTATATGCTATATGGCACATTGATGCCGAAATACATATAAAGCAAAATAAATATTGTTATTCCAGTTAAAATTGGTATTTTATTCGATATTTCTATTTCTATAATTATGGATTTTAACAAAGTAACGCTTGAAAATGTCAATAAAATAAATCAATTTTTAAAAAAGTCCAAACGGAGTTTCAATACAAAACTCGCGAGTTATGTACTATTAGATATGTAAAAGCGATAAGACATGTTTTATGGTATTGATAATTTTTAATGAATAAACTTGTAACTAACCAACCATTAATATATCTTTATCTTAGTAAGTTAAGCTGTAGATAATTAAGATAATCAAACTCATAACCTGTAATGACTGGAGGCAACCCAGTCCCTTACATTATTGATAAGATCCTAAATATAATTTCTACTAATTAACAAGTAGCTACCACCTATTAACTAAACATTTTATATTTCTGCAACTATCCATCTGAATATCTTAAATGTTGATATTTTTGAATTTAGAATGTTTATTTTACAATAAATCAGTTTGACCTGTGAAAAATCGGTTTTCTTTTAATTTACCACAAAAAATTATTTCCATTATTCAAATAGAAGGTAGCCATTCTAGTATAAAATACTTACAACCCTTGTTGTTCATTTTTTACTTTCCCATACCACTACTGGTATAGGGAAGTATTGATATCATGAAAATTTTCGAAGTCGAGATTTTCGCGGAAATACGTGTTTTGGGTCCCCAGGAACCCAAAAAAGTGGTCTAGAAAAAATGTCTGTCTGTGTGTGTGTATGTGTGTAAGTGTGTGTGTGTGTATGTGTGTATGTAACGCCTCTAACGCAAAAACTAGTGAACCGATTTTGATGAAATTTTAAATGAAGGGGTATATCGAAAATTCATCGACAAAATAAGCTTTTCAAAAAAATCCGAAACCGGAAGCGGAAGTTAGACATGTTTTTTTGGTATCATTTTTTTTAGAAGCGGAATTTTGAAAATCTGAGTAGGGTATATGAAAGAAGGGCATAATTCAAGGAAGACAGTTTTTTACCGGACTCTCTAACTTCAAAATGGCGGTCGCTATGAATTTTTCAAAATTTCGACTTTAACGCCCCATAACTCAAAAACCAATTATCTGATCAGGTTCCGCAACAACTTGTTTGAAAGCCCTTTGGCTGTACTACACCAAGAAAAAAAATTATTTACTAAATCCAAAAACGGTCGCAACGGCGCTCTTCCAAAAATTTTGCAATTTTTGAAAAATTATTACAAAAAAACTGGTCTAAGGAATTTGTTTAAATTTTCTATACTTATGCAGCTTGGTATTAGCTACAGTTTTGTTTTTTGATGAATGCCATAATTCCACTGTGGCGCCCTCTACGAGGTTTTGAAAATCGAAAATTGATGTTCCTATAGCGCCTTTATTAGTCAAAATATGAAAAAAGTTTAATTATAAAAGTTGTTCAGTATATAAATTTACATTTTTCTAAATTTATATCACGTATACAGGGTGTTTCGTTTTCATAGTACAATAAGCAACTTTGTTATTTTAAATGAAACACCCTGTATATTATTATATAATTGAATGCAAAATTGAATTGTCTATCACATAGTGTAAGGTATTCATATAGCTAAAATGTACGGTTGATGTGAAATTCGTGAATTTTGAATATTCACTCTGACGGAAACGAATCATGCGCGTCGGTCGGTAGCGATCGTCCGGCTTCGCCAGCTGTGATTACAACAGATACACACGGTGTCTTCTTCTGTACATTTCGAACCCGCATAGTTTCGTTTTTCTAGCTACGCATTCAAATGATTTCCAATTTTTTAAGTAGGTACTTAAGTTTTACTTATATTAAACTATTCTATACACTTGTCACTGTATAGTGTATGGAAATGTACTGCCAGAGAGGTAACTATCTGCTCAGAAACAATAACCTCGGCTCCATGTGTACAGATATCGGCCCCATGTACACAGACTGCATTGAAGTTTTGATATGTATTAACCGCTGAGAGCAACTAACCTGGACACAGACTAAGGAGCCTTTTATAAGAGCCCAATAAAAAAAATACAGTTCCCTTTAAATCTTGCAAATGCAATAATTGTGATTAAGGGTAGTTATCCCTCCCTCATTTTAAAGAGTTGCAAAAGTAGTTTAAAATATAATTCGTTTTTTAAACAATTTTTATGTAATTTCGATAATTCCATAACATTTTTTACATGAACACGTCCTCTTGGGACATTACAAATCTCGTAGTTGTATGATCTACCACCGCTTGCAACTTGACTTCTGCAGATATTTCGGTAACAAAAATGCTTTGTTCGTTCGGATAACAATCTGTTTTTGCTTTCTTGATGATGTTATAAGATGGATAAATATTAGCGTTGCGAGAGTCTTTTAGCTTGATATCCCACTTCTTTAAATTCTTTTGAAGGTCGACCTCTTTTCACTGTTGAGGTATTAGCAGATACCACAATGTTTTCATCCAACCACTGATGATGCCGTGCTTCAAAAACTATCCGTGTTCGACGACATTGTTTCCACTTCTGAGAAATCTTACATGTAAAACTACCTACCAATTTCTTCGCAGCGATGTAGTTTACGTCTTCATTACTCACATTAATTTCGAATTTATTTAAAATATAACGTAACAAGGTTGAATTTTTATTTTTGGCGACAGTTTCTCGGTGCCAAATATCAAATAGTTCCCTTCTTGATATAGCTATTATACCTAAAAAATTTAAAATTTCACCAGTTGGCACTTCTTAGCAGATGAATTATATTTGAGGGGGACCTACTAAGACTACTTAATGAGAAAAAAGCCACACCAGCACGGATATCCGCGGATATTACTAATGCGAATCTTTTAAATTTAAATAATACTAAAAAATTATGTTAGATAGCAGGTATAATGTTAATAAGGCTATACATATAAATATTTCGATAATTAACTTCAATCGAGTGCATTACAAAGTCTACCTACCTTCAAAGAATACACTCACAAAGTTTAAAGTAATAACATAAACTAACAAATTCACGGTAACAAACTCAAATTGCCGCACAAAGTGACATTTACTTAGTACCGAAATTGTTAGTTAAGTGGATCTCTAGTTCTTATACTGCCAATTATCAACCGTTTCACGCTGGATGTTGCTAGTTATCAGAGGTAACTTATGGTTACCTGACAACTAAATGCCACCATAATTTCAAGAATCTGTGCTTACGAAATTTCGTATTTAATATCAGCTAGATATGTGTTAGGTATGTATGAATTTTACATTGTCGATTTTGAGTTTGCGCATAAAATAGGAATTAAATATAATGCATGTGCTAGTATATCGAGTTAGTATTAGAAATGACTTGTGGTGTACAAGTAGACATAGAATACAAATATGTAAATTCAAATATGTAAGTGAACTTCAAATATAATACTCAATATAATAATAATTACTTGGTGGTTTAATTCACATAAAATATTAATGTGAAAACACTACAGTGGCGACGAGGATTATAACTAAGAAAAATTTCAAAATAAATTTTTATTAAATAAAACTCGCGTAGGTAAATACAATGGCCGCAAATTCTGCAGACCAGGTGGGGTATTTGAGAGAATTCGATCCAGCAAATTCGGATTGGTCAATTTTTAGAAAGCGTCTCGACAATTACTTCACTGCAAATGCAATCGTCGATGAGAAGCGTAAAGTGGCAATTTCGTTAAATACATTAAATGAAGAAGCATATAAATTAATATATAACTTGTGTCTTCCAGTGGAGCCAGAAACAAAAAAATGCGCGGAATTAGTTAAAACATTATCAGAACATTTCAAACCAAGCCTTTCAGTGTTTGGTGCACGTTATAAATTTTATAATTCGCGAAAAATGCCACAAGAATCCGCAAGAGAGTGGTCAGCTAGGATCAGAAACTTGGCGGCCCAATGCCGGTTTGAAATGGACGAGCTAGAGTTGGTCTTGCGTGATCATGTTATAGTAGCTTATGATAAAGGCCCAGTTCAAGATAGACTGCTGGAGGAAAAGAAAACCGTGACTTTAAATAATGCAGTGGAAATAGCTTGTGCAAAGTCTGCAACTAAATCAAGTGGCGAAGAATTAATTAAAACGGAACCTGAAATACATTTCGCAAATAAAAATTTGGGAACAGCCGTTTCCGAAGAGGGGTGTCCACGACGCAGCAAAACAGTAGCAGTAATGTGGGCAGCAATCAGTTGGGTAAGCAAGTGAAGTGCAAAGTTTGTGGTCGCAAGAATCACCCAACGGATAAGTGTTTCTTTCGCGAATCATGTTGTCACATATGTAAACAGAAAGGTCATTTAGCAACAGTGTGTAAACAAAAACGTACTGTAAGAGATAGAAATAATGAAAATGTAAATTATTTGACCCATGATGCTACCCAAAACTATTTAGAATCGCCAGATTGCTCTTTGTATAATTTAAGCAGCACTGGAAAAGCAATTGTTTTAGAAGTAAGTATTGATAATAACTTAATCACTTTTAATTTAGATACAGGTGCTAGTTTTACGGTAATTCCTGAACGACTATATTGTTCCTATTTTCGGAATAAAAAAATTGTCAGTACTGATAAAATATTTAGTCTGTATAATGGAAATACTATTATTCCATTAGGATTTATAACATGTAATGTTAAGTTTAGAAATCAAAACCATAACTTAGATATGTATGTTATTAAGGATACCTCAGGACCTCCACTGTTAGGACGTGATTTCTTTAATTTATTTAAGCTGGGGATATCGCAACTAAATTATGTAGATTTACCTAATAAGTTAAAAAAACGACTGTTTAAACACAACGAGTGACTAGTAATAAGGAGCGCGCGCGCCGGTCGCTCCGCTTGCCCCTCGCGGACGTCAATGGCTGCGTTTTTTCAAACGATTGCCATTGCACTAAACCCCTTATATAATATGATAGGCCCTTTTGGGTGGTTGTTTCTTTGGTTTTTTTTTCTTTTTTTTTTGAAGGCGGTGCGGGGGAGTATTATTTCTTTCCCGATTCGTTAATAAGCGCCGGTATTTTTGAAAGTAGTCGGTTTTTATTTAGAATGGTTGGTGATGTGTAATAATGTGTGGATTGGAATTTTTTGGGATTTGGACAAGATGGAGCTCGGGGTAAGCTACGCGCCCGGCGCGCGCGCTCACCAGTCACTCGTTGTGTTTAAACAGTCGTTTTTTTCGATAATAATATTTACACGTCTCCGGCGTCGCCGTCGTCGGTTCGAGCCTCGGGTATTGTTTTGTGTGATAAGAGTTAAGCAACGTAAATTTGATTTTAAATTTTTTTGGGTGTACTAGTAGTTGTTTTTTTAAACATTTTAAACATTTTCTTTACTAAAGTAATTATTTTTCATGGTCAACTATTCATGTTTAAGATTGAGTAATTTTTTTTTTTAATTTTTTAGGTATCATGAAGTAGAAAAATATCTACGGCATTCATTTCCACACCACCGTTATATTGCGGTAGAATGCTGGGCGCGTTTTTTTTTATATGGTTTCCCCTTGAGGCCTATTCCATAATTTATTTTAATATATTGTTATCAACTAATTGTATTTTAACTTTCGTTTCTATTTTTCATTTTATAAATGGAAAGCATGATTTAGTTAGAAGATTAATTACGTGGTATGGCGTGAAAAACTAGTTCTTATAAGAACACATGTACAGTTATTAGACCAGACTTACGTAATGAATTCCCACACCAAACGTTTTACCATTTTGGTTATATAAAGCATCATTAGCTAGGATATTGATTATGTGACCTGGTGTGAAAAGCTAGTTATTACAATTATATTTTAGAACACATTTACCATTATTTACAATTATATTTTAGAACACATTTACCGTTATCACACAAGGGTTACATAACCACACATCAAACGTCTTATAATTATTTTTATTATAAAAAAATTATTTAGTTAGCAGATCGATTACGTGGCCTGGCGTAAAAATCAAGTTTTTATTTAAGAACACATTTACGGTTATTAGACCAGGCTTACATAATTTATCCGGACACCAAACGTTTTACCATTTTGGTAATATAAGATATCATTAGTTAACAGATCAATTACGTGGCTTGGTGCATCATTAGCTAGCAGATCGATTACTTGAACTGCCCAGAAAAGCTAGTTCCTATTTCAGAACACATTTACCATTATTACACTAGTCTTACGTAATATATCTGTTTACTAGACGTTTTATAACCATTTTTGAATTTGAAGGCATCACTAGTTAGCAAATTGATTACATGATCGTGTGTGAAAAGCTGGTTCTTATTTTAGAATATATTTATTGTCATCACAGGCTCAAGTACACTAGAAATGCTTTTTGAAAATTTTAGAAAACGAAAGTATTACAATTTTTTTTTAATGTAATTTTGTTTTTTCGTATTAATTTGCATATTATATTTTTATTTAAGTATATATGTGTATGACGATTGACCTCTACAACATTTCTTATAGTCAACTTTATCCTCCAATGTATTATTACACAAATCTTGCACTTACTTTAATGAACTGTTTTCGAATGGATTATCTATTTTTGCGAGTCGCGTTGGGAGACCTTGCTGCGTTTGCTACGCCTGACTCCTTTTGGAGACGGTTCCGGACTCGGTTTAGCCTTTTTAGAATCATCTTGTAGCGGCGTTGCTTTACGAGTGCTGCGCCGTGGCGTCGATGGAGACTTATCCAAGGACGTTGTCGACCTTTTTCGGTCGAGCGAGGTTGACAAAGAAGCATCGATTTCTTTGATGCGACCGCTGCGTCGGATTGTTACCGGAGACGTATTTATAGGGTCGTTTTTCTTTGACGTTGTTGGTCTTTCGTCGTCGACGATTTCTATAATAGCTGCGGACATGGTAGCTATCGTTTCGTCGAGTACCATGTCTCCGCGTCCCTTAGGCACAAAGATCGTGCTGTTTGGCTCGTTCTTTACGATTGCAGAGTAATGGCGTCGGTCTAATAAAGCCATTATAGGTGTGCGGCCGATTATAGGCTGCTCCAAGGGAGAATAACGCAGGTGTTGCGTCGCGCTAGTGTTCATTGCTGTTTGCACGTCGTTCGTGGCAATATGGTCTCTATCGAGGTTAGAAAGAGGCAAATAGACGTACACGTCTCTGCAGGCTGTCACGGCGATTGCCTTGAGGTGGGGGTTAGATCCCCAGCCAATTTCTTCCATGCCTGGTATCCGCTCGTCAAAACGACAAGTGTCGCGCACTAGTTGTTGAATGCCCGATTCTATCCATAGTATGCCGGCATTATCTTCGAAATACTGCCAGTGTTCTATAAAGGCAGACATTGCCGCTGCTCGTATTTGGAAATGCTTTTGCTCGTTATCAAAAAGACCGATCGCGGCCGCATTGAACATGAAATGGCCGCCGCCCCCTGTTTGTACGATAGTACAATGTCTAAGTAGGTTCCGGTAAAGCGTATCTTGCAAGTCAGCCTATTGAAGAATGTAACATTTTTACGATTTTCAGTTGTGTCATCATCATCGACATCATCATCATTTTAAAAAATGATTATCAGTCCTAATCCTTTTGATTCTTCACAGTAACCTATCATAATATATCTTTTAGATTTAAAGTCAAATTTTGTTCTTTTAACATCTGGAATATGAACATATGCTTCACATCCGAAAATCCTAAGATTACTCAAATCAACCTTCTTTTTAGACCAAATTTCCTCAGGAGTTGCACCCTTCACCGCTATAGTGGGACTACGATTCTTTAAATAAACAGCAGTGTTTATTGCTTCCCCCCAATAGCGCTTTTGAAGTCCAGAATCACTTAACATAGTTCTGGCTTTTTCAACTAAAATTCGATTTAGGCGTTCAGCCACCCCATTTTGTTCGGGCGTATATGAAATGGTAGTTTCATGCATTATACCATTTTTACAACAAAAATTAGTAAACGCTTTATTACAGTATTCCCTACCATTATCAGTCCTAATCCTTTTAATTTTCAAATCAGTTTGATTTTCAACAAATGTTTTAAATTGCACAAAGGTATCAAATACTTGTGATTTTTCTTTTAGTAAATAAACAAATGATTTACGTGAATAATCATCAGTAAAAGTCAGAAAATACTTAGCACCCATCCAACTAGGTTCTGACATTGGACCACATACATCTGAATGAATTAATTCTAATTTTTCTTGTGCTCGCCTAGCTTGACCTTTTGGAAATGCATTTCTTACTTGCTTTCCCTCAATACATGGTATACAAACATTTAAATCTTCCTCTTTGAAGTTTATGCCTATGGCTAACTGTTCTTTTAACAAACGCATACCTGATATACTTAAGTGACCAAGTCTTCTGTGCCATGTATCCTGCAAGACAAAAGTTGATGATGCAGCAACAGTCTCCAATGCAGAATGATTTTCATTTGCCTCTTCATTTAGGAGATACAGACCACCATTTTTCCGTGATCCAATAGATACATAATTACCATAAATTCCACTTGTTTCTGCATCATATAAACGACATTCAGTTTGATTAAACATTACAATGCGATTTTTATCTGCAATTTTTCCAACTGAAATCAAATTAGTTGCAACATCAGGAACATGTAGAACATTTTCTATAATAGCAGTAGTAACAACATTATTAACATTGTTTTTTAACTTTAACTCTATATTACCTGAACCTATGCATGAAATTGTTTGATTATTAGCTACACTAACTGTTTTATCTAAACCAATATTGTTTAAATTTACAAATAATTGATCATTCATACACATATGATTTGTACAACCAGAGTCAATTACCCATTCTTCCTTCTTGAATGGTCCACTTCCAAGAGCTGATACCAAAAGCAAAGCAGCATTTTGTTCCTTTGCTTTTTCAATAGTATTCATAGGTGTCCTCTTTTGTAGTTTTGGACATCTTGGTTTAATATGACCTCTCTGGTGACAGTAGTGGCACACAGGAACAAATTTCCGAAAGGATTTGTTTTGTTTATATCCTTGTTTACCTTTTAAAGCTAGAGCAGTATCATTTTGATCATTATCCAGTTTTAGTCTATAATCTTCTTGAAGCAATCTTGATTTAACAAATTCACTGGTTAACTTAGTTTGTGAGGATTCTATAGTCATAACAAGAGGATTATATTCATCTGGTAAACCACATAACATTGTGACTGCTATCTCTTCATCATCAACAGCACAATTAAGATCAGCTAGATCTTGTGTAATAGACAAGATTTCGCTTAGATATAAATTCATTGATTCAAATTCATTGCAATTTATACGACAAAGTCTCCGTTTCAATGCTAATCTACGACTAATACCTTGGTTTTCATATGCTAACTTCAGGTTATCCCATGCAGATTTTGCAGTTTTTGCATTCCTCACATGAGGATGACAAGCTGAATTGACATTAAGACAAATTTTAGCATACGCTCTTTGATCTCGTACTTTTTCGTCTTCAGCAGACTTGTCTGATAAACCAATATCAGTTAAATTCCATAGCCCATGCTCAATGAGTAATAATTTCATTTGAAATTTCCAAGTTCCATAATTTCTCACACCTTCCAATTTTTCAATTGACTGATATCCAACAGAAACATTAAGTGGAGTTGTATTTGCTGTCATCTTGATTTACACAAATAAAATACCAATTATACTTGAAAAATTCACAACTATGAGATCTGGGCCCATAACCTGTTAGATATATACAATATTTATAACACAGTGGTGTATATATCTTGATAGTTTATTCCAGAAAATTCATATAAATCTTTTACAGAATTTTACATATTTCAGTTATATAAAAAATTAACAACTTAAGTAACTATAGTAACATCAAAAAAACTAAAAACAAACACAGATAACTATTTGATTAAATTAAATTAAATTATTCAACACCCCCATGTAATCAAATACCCTCAATAGTTCCTTCGATGCCCAAATCTTTTAAGAAACCATTATGTTTTTCTTTGGATAGGGGCTTGGTCATTATATCTGCAATCATTTCATTTGTTGATAGATATTTAATTTTTATTACATTTTCTTCCACTGCTTGTCGAAGGAAATGATGTCTTACTTCAATGTGTTTGGTTCTTTTATGATGTTGCCGATTATTAACAATTTTTATTGCACTTTGGTTATCATTGAAAACATTTACTGTTGGTTCTCTTCCTAATATTTCATTTGTTAGATTTCTAATAAAGTAAATTTCTTTTCCAACATCACTCAGAGCCAAATATTCAGCTTCAGTGCTAGAAAGCGCGACAGTTTTTTGTTTTCTCGATTCCCAAAAAACAGTAGAATTTCCAATCCTTATAACAAATCCTGTATAGGACTTTCTGTCTACTATATCATTAGCCCAATCAGCATCTGCAAAGGCTTCAATTCCTTTATCACTTTTTCTAAAAACAAGTCCATAATTGATTGTTCCTGCTATATAACGCAGTATTCTTTTTGCTGCTATCCAATGAGTATTATCGTGGCAATTATTAAATTGACTTAAATAACTTACTGCAAAATTCAAGTCTGGTCGAGTACATACAGTCAAGTACATCAGGCCTCCTATTAATTGCTGATACGGTACCTTTATATCACAAGTATCACTTTCAGGCTTCATAAGTTTTTCGTTAACTACCATTGGAGTTGCTACATGTTTAGCATTTTCCATTCCAAAAGATTTCAATAATCTGCATGCAAAATCTTTCTGATTAAGGCTTAAAATACCTTCTTCTCTATTACGTTTAACTTCCATTCCTAAACAATAACTCACAGGACCTAAGAATTTAACATCAAATTCCTCTTTCAAGGCTTTAACAAACATTTCTTTTTCTTTAGTACAATCACTAATTACAAAGAAATCATCAACATACAGTGCAATGATTATTAACTTTTGTTCAATTCGTTTAATGTAAACACAAGGTTCACATTGAGACTGTACAAAGTTAATTGAAAGTAATTTTGTATGTATTTTCTTATTCCATGATCTACTGGCTTGCTTCAAACCATAAATACTTTTTTTTAATTTACAAACTCTATTCTCATCATTATCGGAATCTTCGTACAACAGTTCGATGCTACTTTCGCTGCTAGTGCTATGTCGATTTCTGTCCTTGCGTTTTTGTTTCTTGATTCTGAAGGTTTCACATTTTGCGCCAGGTGTAAGTCTTCTAGCTTTTGATGCGTAATAACTTCGGCACCTGTTGCAACACGTCTCTTCCTTGTGCTTTTATTATTGGTGGCATTTTGTTTCACAGTTTCCAGAAGAAGGTCTTCAAATGACACATTACTTGGCCCAGCTTGGATGTTGTCATGGCCCACTTGTTCACTATGACGATCTTCTAAAGACACATTACTTCGTCCAGCTTGGATGTTGTCATGGGCCACTTGTTCGCTATGACGATCTTCTTCAGGCATATTACTCGGCCCAGATTCTAGATTGTCCCCACTGACCTGTTCGTTATTATTAATCTCTTCAGTTGCATTATCTTGAGCCTTAGGTTTGTAAACGCTCTCAAACCGTTTTAATGCGGCAGGATGGTATTTCTCTTTAGGTATGACAGATGAATTGAATGAATATATCCCTCCTTTTTTAAATCCATTTTATATAACTGTGGGATTTAAATTATTCCACACTTTACGGACTTTTTCTGCAAATAATTTTTTGGTAGTTTTACTCCCTGATTTTTTTTTGCCAGGCCACTACTTCCACATCCCAGCTTGTTTTAAAGGACTTGAATACCGCTAAATCTAAAGGTTGCAAGAGATGAGATGTATGAGGTGGAAGCTTTAGTATCGTCGAATCTAGGAAAAAACTGCCGCGGAAAAAAGTACCACGGATAAAAGTGCCGACGGAATAAAGTGCCGCGGAAAAAAGTGCAGATGGAAAAAAGTGCCGCGGAAAAAAGTGCCGATGAATATCCCTCAGCTTACCTGCTAACCATTTTTTGTTTTCTTTTATGAGGAATGAACATCCCTCAGCTTACCCCCTAACCATTTCTTGTTTTCTTTTATGAGGAATGAGCATCCCTTTGTGTTACCATCTTCTTTTTTTTTAGCCATTTTTCTATATATTAGATTTTCGTACCATGTACACAAACTGCATTGACCATCTCCTTTTCGTGCAATTTCTTATTTATATAGATATAACCTGCTAAAGAGCAACTAACCTGAACACAGACTGAACACTTTTTTCCGCGGCACTTTTTTCCACGGCACTATTTTCCGCCATCCAGTATCGTCACATTATTATCCTGAGCAATATTTACTACTCTGTGGTCTACGTGAGTACTGTGCCCGTCATAGATAAGCAGCACGGGTCTCTCTTCACCCAGCACTGGAATCAATATGTTTCTTAGAAAGTTGACAAATATATCGGTCTCCATCCATCCATTGGTACTAGCGGCGTATGATACATCGATTTCGTTAGTATCTTTGTCAGCCATCCACTGATCCCAAATATTTTTCCCTTTAAACACGATAAGTGGATGAGCTTTATCTCCCGCAGCGCTAACAGCAGATAAAATGGTAGTATCTTCCTTTCCCGGGCCACTAGTAGTGCGAGAGCATGCAACACCTTTTGCACCAACTACTTTGGTTTTCGAAGGGTCGATGCATAAGCTAGTTTCATCCAAATTCCAGATTTGCTTAGGCCGATCATTTAATTGTAGGTCAGTGTAGAATTTTCTTCAATAGTTCGAAATAGGTGTGAATAACAAAGGGATCGGTCATTTTTTTTCGTGAATACTCTACGGCCTGGGGTTTCTTGATCGATAAGTTATGTCTCCTCTTGAAGTTAAGAAACTAGTCAGGTCCACGAATGTTATCCTTGAAAGGTGTTTTGATACCATTCTTTGTTACATAGTAATACACAATAAGTAACAGTTCTTTGCGAGATAGACCAAATCCCCATCTTGCAAGTGTTTTGAGACCATTTGCTAACGTTTCTTCATGCTGAAACGGAATAACCCAAGCTCTGCCCATAGTTTGACTTTTTGACCCATGTTTTCCTTTGAAATGGTCATGCAGTGTTGATTTTGGAATTTTGTATTTTTTTGATGCTCCATGAAGAGTTATTAAATCGCTTTTCAACTGGTTCAAGGCATGAGTAATATTTTCTTTACTGTAGTTCGCAGCCTTATCGGACGTTCTTTTATAATTACGGACCATTTTTGTAAAGAACTGTAACAAAGGTATACATGCAGTTTGGATTTCGGCTATAAAACCAAGTAGGGGAAAGGTCGGAAATAGTGCGATCGACCTTGCCCCATGTCAGAATGTAAGGGGTAAGCTCGAACATTAACTTGATCTACAGTTTGAGGTTAGGCTTCATTATGATAACTATTGACAGAATTTTGTTCAGGCATCTTCATGTAATACAACACATATTGTTTACTTACCTTTCAGTATAAAATCGAATTCGAATACACTTCACAAGCTGGAAAAACACAAAATAACTGATTTATAAGAATGGACAGGTTTCAACGGCTCGCTGACCAACTCAACACGCGCTTAAACCAGTTGCCTTGAAACTACCGGTCGGGAACGCCGAGGGGAGGCGAGCGTACAAGTGCTACAGCTCTCGTTTGCTCTTGCCCCGTGTCCGGCCTTGCCCCAACTCGCCTTACTGAAATGTTAATAAAACAATAATGAAAATCAAATCTTGCATCGGGATTATTTTCCAATTCTTTATCGATAAGAATTTTTACTAAAAGGTTCCTTTTCACAGATTTATGAATTGCATATGTTTGCCATCGTTGGTACTTTTTAGTAAATTCGAAATGTAGGTCTACAAAAATTCAACATAAATTTAGAATGAACTGACTGATTAATATACTATTATATAAAGTATAATATGTAGTTATAGTTGTATAGATAATTATTTAGGCTACCATATATTTACGCTAAAAAAGATTAAAAAACATTACAAATTGGAAACTCACATAAAATCTTTCATCGCATCGTTTTAAATTAAAAACTTACTAAAAATCAAGTTAGGCAAATAAAAAAATATTCATCATATTATATTGATCAGAGTACTCCAGGGCCGTATTGCGTCGTTGTGTTTCATCAGTTATGTTTGCATAGGTTTGCGTGGAAATATTTACTGTGCAAAAACAGTTTGTAACTAAAACCGAGAAAACATTTGATATAAAACCTTTGCTATTCAAAAATTTGAAAACATTTCTATCAATTTGTGTGCAGTGTATCTTTTGCATTTCCTCAATATTGTTTAAGCTTTGCATTAATAAAAATTTTGAATTATACTTTTCGTTTAAACGAAATGAAACCTGTAGCTGGAAATTGTCTGAGATAGATCTGGGATTATCTGGGAATTTTGTAATTCTGTATTTGGTATAGTACACCCTGCTCTCAACAGTGCCAAAAGAGCTCCTCTTTTACACTCCTGAGGCACTTTCCAATTACAGGTGGAAATAACTTCGAGTAGCACAGAGTTGCTCCGAGTAACACAGAGTAGCTCCAAGTAGCTCGGAACTACTCTGTGCTACTCGAAGTTATTTCCACTTGCAATTGGAAAGCGCCTCTGCAAAGTGTTCAAAAATGGCACGTTTTTGACGTATAGACAGTCGAAAAATTTATATAAAATAGATACTGAACCTTAATATCGCCATCGACTGTTGAACCATCAATAATTACAGAAGAGTAGGTGTGGTAGGTGTGTCTGCAAGTCTTCTGATATGAACTCGGAAATATCCGACAACTCGGAAGGCAAACTATTGTCGCTAAAATTGGAACGCTAAAAAATAAGAAACTAAAGCATTATTTGTTAACAAATCAGCGCTCTTTTCATAGACCAATGCTAACCGTATGCAACTTTCTTTAAACTACGCCCTTCGTTTTTAAAGTAATAAAACTTCCGTAAAAACATCATGCAAAAGTAGAAGATGAACGTAGAACTTACGTCGAACAAAAATTCCCTCCACCTCATGCGTAATTTAGCTCTAAGCTAAATGAATGATATTAACTTATTGCATGCAAGCGTCTACCATAAATTAATAGGTATATGAGTAAAAGCAAATAGTATATAGTGTAGAAGTAACTTACCACCAAATATTGGAATTAATTCCTGCAAGCCCCAGTCACTTAACCCTTAACTGGTGACGTCAAATTTTAGTCACTTAACTGGTGACGTGGGGTCATTAAGACCCCAATAGTTTTAAATTAATTATTTAATATTTAGAATTAAAAAAAAATTACCAATTAAGTAAAACTCGTCACTATAGTCATATATAAGCAAAATCTATAGCAAACATTCCATTTATTTATTTCAAATAACAAGTAATACAAGGGTAAATAAAAAGTTGCACTTAAGGCTTCCTTTTAGTGGGTCGGTAGAACGCTATAAATTGACCGATTTTAAATACAAATAACTTCCTTATAAATACATTTGGAATGATACAAATTTTACAACAATATTATCGAACCTTTCCTTGCCGCGCTAAAAGGCCAAAAATTCGAAATTTGAAATTAGAAAAAAGTTATGAAGGCATTTATAAAAAAGGAAAAATATTAAATAGCTAACTGAATATAATTTTTAAACAATTTTTCTTCTTTTAGCGCGGTGTATTTAAATGATGTCATTACATACATACATCGATCATGTTGTAGATTGGCTTTGTTTTGAAGTAGTTTGTATTTAACTTTTCAAAAATTGTAAAGAATTTTATCAAAATTTAACGAAAATAGGCAACACACGCAACATAGGGTTACACGGATTAGTGAAAGCTATCGTTATGGAAATACCTTAGTCCTCAGCTGTGTTCAGGTAGAAATGTAGGTATATTTACAATAAATTGAAGTGATTTTTAAACCCGAGTTCGGAATTTTATAATATTTCATTAATTTTGATGGTAATAAAAGTTTATCAAAAGTAAATTTCTTTAATTGATTTGTTTTTTCACATTTTTTATTTCTGCAATACATTTACGTATTGTTTGGGTTGGGACCTTGAGAATCTTTAATTTATAGATTACACTTTTTTAGTAAAACTACAGCTTATTCTTCAGCTTCATCATGATAAATTTAATATTTACGAAGCTTGACAAAACATAATTATTTACAAATAATTCAAGTTTTAAACTAACAACAAATTAGACCTGGAAATACTTGTAATTACCTACATATATGTTAAGTTACAAAAACGTAATAGCACAATAAATTAGCAACATGGACATGGTTCTAGAAAGATATTCCTGTTGAAAACAGCAACGGTATAACTTAATTTACGAGAACTAAAGGTTTGGTGCCTTTATTTTTAATTAAATAACGGTAGGTATTAATATGTTACAATTAAGTTAACATTTGTTAAAATCTCATAACTCATATTGAAACATCAATTTCTCATATGTTTTAAGCAAATACAGCAAATTACTTTAAAGTTTTCAAGTTCGGCGGGTATTTTGGATTTGGGTAATTGTTTAAAAATTTTCGGTAGTTGGTAGCAAAGTATTATTTTGTATACAGGGTGATTTCTAACGTACGGAGGAAACTGAAAGGGCAATTAGAGGAGACTAAAATATAGTTGATCAAAATCGAATAACAAGAAAGTTACAGTTCTTATAATTTAACGCCCACGTTTTGAGTACCACTGAGCTTATTGTATTCGCTTTTACATCAGAGACACTTCTCACACAACCTGATAAATTGCTTCTGTAATTTTGACTTACCTACATGATCAGATTATGTAAATCAGCGATTGTCAATAAAGAAACACCTATAACTGAATATTTTAAAGAACACTTTAAATAGCCATAACTTTCGTCTTATAAAAATGTTTACTAAATTTTTTTTAATTAGCTTACAAATATACAAAAGTTGAATTCAAAACGTAAATAATTACCGTATTTCATTAAAAAAATCCTCAAGTTTATAAGAACTTTAAACTGTTGTAACTTTCTTGTTATTCCATTTTGATCAAAAGTTTATTGTAAAAAAAACTATGTTTTGGTCCCCTCTCCTTGTCCTTTCAGTTTCCTCCGTACGTTAGAAATCACCCTGTATATAGTAACACAAAAATTATAAAATATAGACCCGTACAAATCTAAAAATTTAGAATAATTTTGCTGTTTATATCTTAAAAATTGTTTAACTGTAGTGAAGATACATTTTTGTATTTTACATAGTGGTGATAAGTACTAATAAGGTACAAAAGTGGATTATGGGTATATGAATAATAGGTACCTATTAACTTTCTGTTTCATATTGTAACGTTTTTCTTTATCTAATAAACTACTAGTTTGCATAAATAATAAATATTAAATAAAATATCGATTTTAACGAAAAATAATAAGATTTATTCGCTTTATACGTATTTCGGCATCAATGTGCCACTGTCAAAAGCATATAAGATATTTAATAACAAATTATATAATAACATATGCTTTTGACAATGGCACATTGATGCCGAAATACGTATAAAGCAAATAAATCTTATTATTTCTCGTTAAAATCGATATTTTATTTAATATTTATAATTTATATAATCATGGATTTTAACAAAGTAACGCTTGAGAATGTCAATAAATACTAGTTTGTAATTTCTCAAATGTTTTGTTAACAACCAATTTATTTTTTATGCCATCTCATACATTTCCGCTGTTAAAATCTGGCAACCCTACAATTCATATTTTCCGAATTCTACATGAAACATAACCAGTTGCAAAATCTAAAATACGAACAAATGTTCGACAATAACGTCTGCTGATGTTTATCTAAGGATTAAGTGAACCCTTCTAGGAAATTATAATCCGTTAAGGTGGATGCCTACCAATAAGGCGTTGCTGTAAATCTCAACCAGATATTTTTTTCAACTAAAAGGAAGCCTTAACAAGATGTTCCACACATTGTTATAGTTATTTTAAAAAATAAAATAAAATTTATCTTTTTGGATCTAAATTTCACACATAACTAAAACATTTAAACTCGATTGAATAAGAATCTGCGAATTAAAAATTAAAAAAAAAATTTTTTGAACAAAATCACAAGGTCCCAATAACACGAAAATTTATGTTTGGCAGTCTTTACAAACATACACTCTACAAGTGTCACACATTGGTTTTCTGCAGGTAGTACAAATATCTTTAGTTTTTTTATCATAAGACCTTGGACATAGTTGACATCTTCTCCTTTTCCCATTGTTTTGTTGTAAATTGTTTCCTGTCGGAATAGGTTTATCCAAAATTCTGGCGATTGACATTCGCAATTCTCTTGGAAGTTTTGAATTTGCCAACCGTATGTTCAAATGTGGTTCTACCAGTTGGCGAGCTAAGTTCTTTATAAATGTTGTTCTTGTGGTCTTTGGGGATTGAGCATATGAACTATGCAAAACAAAAGAATTAACACTAGCAATATTGAGTACGGCGTAAAAAACTGCCAAAGGCCACCTTCTAGTTCTTCTATTAGTGGAATATGTCGAACACTTCATATCCAATGTATCTACTCCACCCTTTGTTGAATTATAGAATGCAATGATCTCTGGTTTTGCCGTATCTGCATCTACACTTTTAGTATGATGCATTGAAGAAACAAGGACTACCGCCTTGTTCTTTTTTGGGACATAGGATACCATTGTGCACTCTTTAGTGAATCCATATAAACTACTTCTTTCTGCTCTGATCTTAACTGGTAGAAATTGCGGCGGAATTTCCCTTTTATTCTTTTTGAGTGTGCCCACATATGTTAGGCCTCTCTTTCGTAGTTCTTTCACAATTTCTATGGATGAGAACCAGTTGTCAGCTGTTACATTTCTGTTTGTATTGACCATTGGCTGCGTAAGCCGCAGCACAGACTGCGAAGGTACTGAAAATTTCTTCTTTTCATCGGCTGATAATGGCTTTCCATCACTGCCTTTTCCTGTATATAAGTATGCGTTGAAAAAGTAATTTGTGCGAGCATCTGTGAGAATCATTATCTTCAAACCATATTTATTTGGTTTATTAGGCATGTAAACACGAAATTTGCAACGCCCTCGAAAGCCGACTAGCATTTCGTCAATGCACGTTGTTTCTCCAAGAGAATATGAACTTTGACAGTTCCTAACAAATTCATTGAATACGAAGGAAATGGCCGCAGCAGGTTCTTCTTTTTTTCTGTCATTCCTATCGTCTGCCTCGTCAAAACGTAAGCAAGCCAAAATCACAAGAACGCGCTTCTGAGACATCACGCTTCTAAATATGTCTCGTCCAGTTCCATCAGTAGCGAACAAACACTGTAAATCTTCATGATTTGATTTGAATACCGAACTGTAATACAAAATACCTAAGAAAGCTTCAAAGTCTATCAAATCTAAATCGGCCAGTTCTGGCTTATTTTCACGGGCATAATTTTGCCTAATTACAGACAATTTTTTATTGGTTTGAGCAATAATTTCGTTTTCTATTTCTGGAGTGATAAGGCATCTCCATGCTTCTATGGGAGACGCTGAATTTCCAATTGCTTTCGCACGACCCCTGAGCCCTAAATAGTAATAACATATACATATTATAAACAGCGATAAAACTCGTAGAAGTTTACATACCTGGTAAATGCATGACAATGTTATGACGTAAAGTTCGAGTGTTTCTTGAAGGTGGCTGACATGACCACTTGTATCGGTTTTTGCCAAAAAAGTTTCTCACGCTTGGTACTTCATCATGACTTGCGGAACTGGAACTTGGGTCAATATCATGACTACTGTCTGGACTGTCTATAGCAGCTTGTGCAGTCTCATCATCACTCTCCTCATTTGCACTTATTTCAGAATTGGTATCATGATCACTTGCAAGTTCGTTGTCGTCCTCTATATCGCTGAAATCGCTTTCAATTTCATCATACCACTTAGTAAGTGTTTCTTCATAATTATCATCACCAAATCGCACTTTTTTAGACGTACTAGCCATCACAAAAGTTATAGGAAAAAGAAACGTAACTGGTGACGTGGTGCCGTACTGACCCCAAATAAATTTTGAAAAATCGCAGACCGTCTCCAACTGCGTCTATCGGGTAACTGAGGTAGGAGCACGTGTAAGTATGGCTAGTTTGAAGGTAGATGGGGTGGCTAGTCGATAGGCTGTACGATACTAAAATTATACCAGAAAATAAAAGTACCGGGGGTCAGCAGGACCCCACGTCACCAGTTAAGGGTTAAATAACCTTCCATTTTCCAATTCTAAATATTTCACTTCCACATACACAATACACATACAACAATATTCTGTTAAATCACTGTAGACGTTTGTTGCATTAAAGCGTGCATTGATGTCTGGAACTGGAATACCGGTACTATCACGTGTTTTCGATTGAACCTGCTATTGGTTCGGTTACAACGCCATTATTCCGATCATGCGCAAAAACTGGTGGTGACCAAAAGTAACACTAAGTACCACTCTGTAGTGGTAAACTGTACCATTGCATTGCGATAGCTTTTACTATTGCTATACTTAGTAAGCAATACATACTAGAAAATGATTAAAATTATCCTGTGTGGTAGTAAATTATACCATACATTACAACTATTTTGTATCTGTAATGGCTACAATTGTATAGTTAATAGTTAACGTTTTGAATGTTATATGAGAACCTATTAAGAGTTTCCTGAACTGTAGTCTTCCTACTCCTACAATTAGTAATTAAGAAAATTGAAATTTTTCTGTGTGAAGTAGAGGTATATACCGGGTGAGTCAGACCACCCTTATCAGTCGTTTTTTTCGAAAACGGTTGATCGTAGAGAGTCGGGTCAAATTTTTTTATTAGAAAAGCCTTGATCAAGAATCGAATGGTGACATTGGCATTCGCCGGAAAAATCGGCATCCTGAAGAGTTTGCTCCAGAATGTCGAGAACTCCAAAATTTCAAATAGCACGGGGGGTCAAAAGTAGTATCGTTGAAAAGGTCTTTAAAAAATAAGCTAGTTTTGTAGGAAAAATAATTTTATTACCCTCACCCCTTCTGAGGAATATTCGATTGAAGTTATTAAATAATTGTACTGTTATTTAGGCAGGATGTAAACGGCCTAAGTAACTACATACGTCCTAACAATAAAAATGAATGGAAAATCAGCAGTGGATGATCACGGGCTGACAAGAAGAAGAAGAAAACTGTTATTTAACTTTACATTTAAAAAATGTCTAAAATGTAAGTTTCTTCTTCTTCTTGTGAGCCCGTGTTCATCCACTGCTCATTTTCCATGCATTTTTATTGATAGGGCGTATGTAGTTACTTAGGCCGTTTACATCCAGCCTAAATAACAGTGCAATTACTTAATAACTTCAATCGAATATTCCTCAGAAGGGGTGAGGGTAAGAAAATTATTTTTCCTACAAAACTTGCTTATCTTTTAAAGACCTTTTCAACGATACTACTTTTGACCCCCCGTGCTATTTGAAATTTTGGAGATCTCGACATTCTGGAGCAAACTCTTCAGGATGCCGCTTTTTCCGGCGAATTCCAATGTCACCATTGGATTCTTCGTGAAGGCTTTTGTAATAAAACAATTTGGCCCGACCCTCTACGATTAACCGTTTTCTAAAAAAACGACTGATACGGGTGGTCTGACTCACCCGGTATATTACTATTTTATAATAACCTTCTGTAGAATTGTGGGGTGGATTAGGCCGATTTCTTTGTTTTTTAGTTAATCTGCGTAATCCTTCTATTACTCCTAAATTTTTCATAATTGCTTTGGCATCGTTATAAATAGCTTGAAATGATGTATCAGAGTTACTTCTCTTACTTTCAAAATTTTTAATTACAGTGTTTAACTCATACAAGGCTTTAGCTTTATCGAGATTCATGCTTTGCAAGCATTTACTTAATATCAACGTCTCGCATAAAACTGCAGATAAGCAACACAACGCCACAATAAAATCGCACATGCAAATTGAATTAATTAAGTTTCGTGATTTTGTAGCCGTTTCATTTTCATGCCATGCCATAGAGAAATTGATTCTAAAGCTTCGATGGTTTCGTTGATGCCGGATAAAAAAGCAATTATGGCATCGTGCCTTTCGACGCACCTTGTTTCACAAAGATGATGTAGTTGTTTTTTTAAATACCTTTTAAGAACAAAGTTTCTTTTCGTTGACGCATAGTTATGGTTTCTTTAATAAGGCCTACTGAATTTCTAATGTTTTGCACAGAAGATTTAGAAATTGACAAACTAAGGGCATGGTTATAGCACTTGCACCGAACCGCTGATGGTATTTCCCTTTGAATTGTTACAACCGCACCTTTATGTGTGGAGGACATAACACTACACCCGTCTGTACAAACACCAACACAGTCATTTAAATTAAATTGGTTTGTTTTTAAGAAATCAATCACTGTTTTCCCTAAAATCTCACCAGTCAAAATCTGCTCCTCGAATATAGCACTATCAGTTTGATCTATTTCATAATTTTGGGAATGTCAATCTAAAAAACCCACAAAGTCTTCATAAATGTTTCCTCCGTATACATATCTTAAAATTAAAGACATTTGCGAAATATGGGAAATATCTGTTGTTTCGTCAAACATTATACTATACATTTTGCTTTCGTTTACTCTATTTCTAATACTATCTAAAATTTATTCGCCACAGCAAGATAATAATTCATTTTGTGTTGTCTTACTTATATATGTTGATCTACGACTACTAGTCAATAAATGTTCTTTTATTAAATTGTCACCACAAGAATTAATTCTAAATTTTAAAAGTTCTCGAAAATTGCCCTCTGTATGCGTAATCGTATTTTCATCAAGTATACCGTCATCTTTATGTTCACGTAATGCAATGTTTTGTTTGCCAAGAAATAAAATGGATTCAACTATTGGAATCAACCGTTTTTTATTGTCCTCTATTTGTTGATTTCTATATGAATCAAGTTGATTTCTCACGTCACTTTTGGAATTTTCGTAGGTTGTTAAAAACAACCGCCCACACTCCACTAATTTTCTATGCTGATCACTTATATTGTGTAAGTCCCAATGTCCATCTTTTCCAAATAATTTTGCAAATGAAGTTAAAGGTTCAGTAACTAATTTTCTTAATTTTCTATTTGTGTTTGAACAGTGTTTAACAAACAAAGCGCAATATTTACAATAAAGTCCATTCTTTATTTCGGAAAACACTAACCAGTCAAAAGCTTTCAGATGATTTAATTTTAAATAACGTTTTTCAACTTTTCCTTTTTTATTATGTTCTGAATATGGAAGCTTATGCTTTTCTTCTGGAATCCACGGATTTTTGAGGAGATTGTACTTACTAAGATCTTCTAAATTAGAATTGATACTGTTTTCCGCATTGAAATAATATCCAATATCATGTTTTCTGTTAGCACTGTTCATAATAATGCTAGGGGAATCTGTAACATTAACGGAAACGGAACTCGAACTACAAATATCGCTTTCTACTTCTTCTACACAGTTACCCGGCAGAGTTTTTTGATTGCCATTATTTTTGGGAATTTTAATAACAAATTTTTCCAAAATATTTTCTGCTGTCCTTTTCGCCATTAGAAATAACTATTTGATAAATGATAATTATATTAAAATACTTTCTTTAATCTGGGAAAAATTAACATTATAAAAATTCTAAAAACTTACCGATAGATTATAAAAACAATTTCTACTTCAACAAAATTTGTAATTTACTTTACAGTTTACACAGTATACAATATGTCAATAACACTGTCAGAAAACGACTGATGAAAAAATATAATATTCTTTAAATTTAATCTTATGTAATGTGTCGCACCATATCATAAACTTTAAGTTTGTTCTGCCCTTGTTAAAAGGTGCCGATGACCACCCCAATATAATTTATATAATATGTTCTTTGGTCTTGTAACTAAATATCTAGGATTAGTCCACAAGTGTTTAACCATGTGTTGTTTCTCAAAAGCGTGTGGGAATAGCCAACACAAGATGAGTTTGCGGTGTCGGTCAAAGTGACCAACCACCCTTAGGGGGGCTTGCATTTTAGCACTGGTGTGATACACATCTGTTTTTGTCTTGAAGCGATTTCAAAAAATAAAATGTAATAAACGTATTGAAATATCAAAGTGTTTCAATACAGAGAAAATCCATGTGGCAAATTATCCAGGGGGGTGGGGCGATCGCCCCCGCCGCCCCCCTTGAATCCGCGCCTGTGGTACAGAAAGAGAAAACAGCGTCTGTTTCTCTCTTTCACACTTTTTATCTTTTAAGTGGATATCGGACTTCTAAAATAAATTTGACAACACCAACAAAAGTTAACAGTAACGTATATTTATACGAGCACGCCTTCATAAACCGGGTAGGCGGGGCTTCTAGATCACGTCCCTCACTGCGGTTTTGCCGTGAAACCGCTAGCGCATTAGATAAAAATTCGAATTCAACTGGTTTCACTGTATAACTAGTGGGCGTCAAAGGGCTTTGAAAATCATTTTTTTTTTGTTATTCGCACTAAATAGGTGTTAAATAAAGTTAACTACAAAATAATTATTTTTTTTATTTATAAGTATAAGGAAAAAAGTGGTAGTTTCCTGGTGAAACCAGTGAGCCACTACAGAATATTTTTGTACACTTAACATAACAACAAAACATTTTTAATTCTTACTATGAAAGCTTAAAAAACAATTCCTTTGTTCGTTTAAACATAATCCCACTTCACAGACTGTGCAGGACCATTTGGTTCGATGTGGTTCTTTTGTGGTGCCGCAATGTCCACACCGTTTAGAAGTGCTGCGTATGGGTAAGTGGGCTGCTTTTTCATATTTTACCTCCGCTGGTATACAGTGAAGTCCATTTATTATGCAATATAGGCATGTTGCAAGTTAAATGGTGCAGGCACTTTATCATTGGAATATAGGCAATCCATTATACAGTTAGCTAGTTTTTTTTTATATAACCATCTATGATCCAACCGAAATCAGCAACACATGAAAGTTTAACCTCAAAATAAAACATGTTCTTAGTTAAAAAAGAATTGTTTAATATCAAAAATGAAACAAATAGCATCAACAGCAAGCAATAACGAGCATTATAATAAATGTTCGAAGTGCCCGCCCTGCATTTCCAAACAGAAGGCTAAACGATTGTTAAATTCTGCAATGGAATTGTTAACGAAATTAACAGGTATGTTTCGACATTCATTAATTAACCTTTGTTTTAATAGATGAATGTTTTCAGCTGGATCTACTGTATAAATTTTATTTTTCAAATAACCCCATAGAAAAATATCATTTGGGGCCAAATCTGGAGATCTCGGAGGCCAATTGATAGTGCCCCTTCTTGCAATCCACAAGCGAAATGTGGCGTTAAGATAATTAACTACCTCTCTGGTACAATGAGGGGGGCTCCATCCTGTTGCAGTACGATGTCCTGCATTTACAAATTGATATTAGCATCTATTATTGCTTGAGGTAGCTGCACTTGTAATAGATGCAAGTATTTGGCACTATTTAGAGTACCATCTATAAATATTGGTCCTATAACCTTGCCGTTCAAAATACCACACCAAGTATTTACAGATTGCCGATACTGTGTATGTGTTTCTTGAAATACATGCAAATTCTCTGTTGACCAATACCTAGGATCCATGAAACAAGGGATAGTATTTAAGGAAAAAGGAACAGGAACACACATACCTAACGTTTTGAGAATTTACAGCCTCAACTAAACGAAACGTGCATTCATCAGAGAACAGCATGCGATTCAATAAAATGTCGTTTACATGAATTCTGTTCATTACTGTTTCACAAAACACTGTTCTATTTTCAAAATCGTTTTGAAGAAGCTGCTGATGGTTGCCATATTTATAACTTTTGTACTTGTGTTCATGAAGTATACGAAGCACCGATGTTGTAGAAAGTCCTGTCTAAATAATTGTTTAAATTAAAATAAGGTAAATGTAAGTGGTGTAAAAACTGCATTTTCAGTTCAGAAGCGATAAAGCAAACTTCAATAAATAAATAAAAGAATAATAGAAGAAGTTCATTTATAATTACTTGATTGGCAATCGCTTTAGTAGCAATATTTTTATTTTCCGTAACAGCTTTCAATACGTTTAACTGGGCAAGTTCATGTGTCACTGTTCTAGTTCGATGTTTCTTTACATGTTGTGCCACACATCCTGTATTTGCAAATTTTCTAACAGTTCTTGATATTGTGGACACATTAGGGACTGGTCTGTTAGGATATTTTACACTAAACTGATCCCTAACATTAGCCAAGGATAATCCGGAGTGATACATTATACACATTTCTATTTTCTCTTCCTCTGTATAAATCATGTTTACAATAAATCGTGATATTAATTTAAGTTAAAAGAAACAACTTTAATAAATTTAATAGGTAACAAAACAATAATAATAATACATTCCTGACAATTGAAAATTTAAATTAATCAGTAGGCAGGGACAAGGTGCTTAGCAGTGTATAATGGGTTGCCTATATTCCAATGATAAAGTGCCTGCACCATTTAGCTTGCAACATGCCTATATTGCATAATAAATGGACTTCACTGTATACGTCTTGAAATGGTTAATCTGAGGGCTGTTTGATGTTCTTCCTCTACGAAGATTATCATTATTATCTACCCCAAGAAGTGCCACTGAAATTAGTCGACGAAATGTTTTTAGGCTGAAGGATGTGCTAGCAGCGTTTTCCGTAAACATGATGTATGCATTTACTATCGTTAGGTCAATGAAATGCCACAGGATTCTATGCCACCACTTCTTATATTTTCTATTTATCTCATAACAATGTTTGAGCATATCCGATTTATCAACCGATCCCATGAAAGCATTATATTCCTTGACAACGACTGGACACGCAAATTCTACTCTTTACCATCTTTCATTTTACGATTGACGTTCGCTAAGTTGAATGGATTCAGGTAGTTACTGGCATATAAAATACCTTTGCTATCCATCCATTTTACAATACTTATACCTTCTTCAGTCACTCTTGAATCGTGCTCACCTCGTTTTAACTTGCATGAAATATTCTCGCACATATTCCGTCACATTGTATAGTCTTTCCATCTTCATTTACTTTTTTGTTGCACTTAAGACAGAGATTAGACTGAGCGATCAGCGTCGGTCGTCCGCGAACGGTCACCGTCGACCAAATTTCCAACACAAGTATTCTAATGGGCAAAGTTACATTGATCGGTCGTTCACGAACGGCCTCGATCGCTATGCAACGAACAGTTTGAAATTAGAATTTTGATCGGTCACGAACGTTCAAAAGTAATTCGTAACCCAACTTTTTAAAAGTGCCCTTGTTTTTTTTACCAATAACAGTAAAGAACGGTCACCATTTGTTCCTTTTCACTTGAACTGGACATTTTTTAATGAATTTAAAAGAAAAAATGTATTTTCCTAGTCTTCAGTGCAATGACCACAAACAATTTTTTACCGCCACCGACCGCCACCGGTCGCTCAGTCTAATGTTACATTTTTAGAACGTTGCTAACCGATACTGATCGATCGAAGACGTTCGCGGACGACCGACGCCGATCGCTCAGTCTAATCTCTGTCTAATACACGGCTCGCCCACTTCGCCGTCTGACGCTCCCGCCATCTTGCATATATACTACTAAATGATACACGCACATCCACACACACGTCTTACATAAAGTACCAACATCAGATTCCTTCACAAATGCTCTAAGGCAAGATGCCAATGAGTTGAGTACAGGGCCAACCATTATGCTACATGCTAGCTCTGAAATGTACCGATTGTGTTTATACTTTATATTTATGCTAGCCACCTTATTAGTATGTTGTTTAGGTGTTTCTTGTAAAATACAAAAGCTTTACAGGTGTATAATCTTTTCTAGGTAAAGCTCTAACCTGTAAGACTGCAGTCTCACTATGTACAGTAATCCTAGGTAAAATACTTTGACTAATGTTAGGATAATGCTTTTGAATATACTCTTGACACTCAATTATTTCTGTGATATTATCAGGAAGTTTACTCGTGTGATGAAACTTTAAACTCAATCAGACTTTATGTAACTTAATGAAGTATCATCAGGAGTCAAAATGTTGTAACTACTAATAATTGTTGACTTGTTATTGACTTAAAATTTATGAAGTACTATGTTATATAATAGTCTCCTCATATTATTTCTTCCTTGTTGAACATAACCTGTATGATGCACTGTGGCAGCTAAATCATAAAGATGATTGCACTTTATAAGTGTGTCAATAAGTACATCATAAGGTGATTTCTCTGTAGTTGTGTCTAATATTGGGTCCCAAATTAAGTGAGGATTGTAGTATGTTTCCGACATAAATATGAAATGATAATAGATTAAGGATCCTATGAATTATTTGCAGTTAAGATGTGAAAATTCTGTTAAGTTAACAAAAGGTGCTATCAAGGTATCATTTACAGCTCTATTTTCTAAAGATGTTAATCTGTGGGTGGTTTTTTGACTTTTAAACCAAACAGTAAATTCTCTGGCAATCATTATTGCATATGCAGATGAACCATCTATAGTTAACTCTAAATTAACAAGTTTTTCAGGCTCAAATTTGGGTTGAAGGTGTGTAACTTAGATAACAAGTTTACCCCGTGATATGTTGTTTCTTGTAAATCAAATGTTTCAGAAGGTATATCCTTAGTACAATTGTTGCACTGAAAAACCACACCCCATTTACCTAATGATTTCTTAATGTAAGGTTGCTAAGGGCATATAAGAAAATAGATTGAAAACAAATGTTATAGTTTATTGCACTCTTTACAAAATGAATAGCAGTATCAGATATGATTTTAACATGACTCAGTAAAGTCAAATTCTGGTTGGCCATTCCACTTCTTCTTAAAACAGGACAGTGTAGTCTATGAGATATGGCTCCAGAGTAAATCTGATTAGAATATTGATAAAGAGCATTTATATCTATATTTGTTTTCTCTTTGATCATCGTATCTAACAATGTGTTAAGCGCATTATTACTTTTAAGCTACCCTTTTATTTTCATTAATTCTTTTATACTATTAACCATACTTCCTACTTTTTGGTAAATCAATAATATACTTATAAAGCAATTTAAACTGCATGTGCCTGATGAAATTTATCCATATCTTACGTTCCTCAGCGTTGGTAGGAAACGTTAAAAATTTACAAATCCTTTGTTCACTGTAGTGTTTGCATAATGGTGCAAAACACATAACCATCTTTGTTTCTGAAATGTATGCAAAATTTGAGTAAAAATAATAAATTCCAGTATTTTTCTAAAGAAAACACATGGTAAACAAACAAACAAACATAACCTCACCTTCTTTTAAACACACTTTAATGAAGTAGTCCTAATCTTATAAGATAAAAAGTCTCTAAAATTACACTAAGGCCCATTATTAACAAAAACTAACACTAAAACACTTATTTCACTAATAAAAACCACGAAAACAACCACTGAAATTCTCCTTACAGCAGATAACACAGGAACTGGAAATGTTTGGAAAGGTTTGTCAAGGTCACAACCTCGTACGTCACGCTTACGTTGTCTATTGTGCTCCGTTGTTCCTCTCGCGTCGCCTTGAGCATCGTTCTCTCCCACTCCCGCTGGTCCATCATGATCCCCGCAAGTAACCCACAGCACGAGCCAGGGGAAGCCCCTAACACGAAGAGTAGATAGCAATAATCCAATCAAACACAAAAAAAACACGAACCAAACGAACGCCAAAAACACAACGTAAAAATAATTATACCGGGTGACCGATCTCAAAGGTGTACATAGGGATTTAACATTGTATTGAACGTTTCTGCTGATTCCTGCCCGCCAATTCAACTTACAGGAATGGTAATGGTATTAATTGAAAGGTAAAATAATTGCGCTTCAAATGGCGCCAATAATAAAATTAAATGTGCTATATTTATTTTAAAATAACGATTTCAAATTTTGCGTTTTTTAAATATGACGTGCCATGATTTTCAAATTTTACAGCATTTGTCAAAAATTTGTTAAATTAGTTGTCATTTACAGAAATCTATTAATTTTAAGTCAACTAATTATCAAATTTTTTGACAAATGCTGTAAAATTTAAAAATCATGGCACGTCATATTTTAAAATCGTAAAATGGAAATCCCTATTACAAATATTGCATTTGTGAATTGGTGAAGCATGACAACACGGGTAGATATATTTACATTGTTTATGACCCTTCTTATCACCAAACCGCACCCTAAACAGCTCGCAAATGAACTTGCATGCAAACGCCGACGTAAAGTTAGTTACAACATTATAATGGTTGTCTTCAAAAATTAAATTTAAAACTATTTTACCGGGCTCTCTAGGACCCTCGTTATAAACAGTTTTACGTACTCTAATATTATAAACTACAATGGTATACCTCATCAAATGCTGCTGGAACTGCTCGATGTGCCCCCGATCACCACCATTTGATAGATCAATGCCTGCGGCATCACAGAGATTGAACGCCTCGCGACGCATTAGAGCGCCACCGTACTACAGCATGTCCAAATCCTCGTCCTTACGTCTCCACGCCATAGCCAGAACCAATCCCCGGGCTAGACAATAATTATCTTCGTTTTTTACGACCACAATACCAGCCTTTCGGTTGCAATACTCTTCAAACCCAACGCCCGTAAGTTTAACGCGGCCAAACCCTGTTACACGGTCCACGTGTAGGTTCATGGTATCCCGTGAAAAGAGCGCAGCGTTGCTTTGAATAATCTTCTCCAGCGTGGCCAGTATTACGCTTGAGGACAGCTGATCAACCCTCCTGAACGAGAAGCCACAGGTTTTTCAGTTATCATTACGTAATAACAGCCCTATTCGATCTGACGGTGTTGAACCCTGCGTGACGTGTTTAATTATCTCGTCGAAGGCTTTCTGTAGATAATATCAGGTTATTAATATTATTGTACTGACACGGTTTAAGTCGTAATTGATTAATATGAAAAAAAAAGTACTCTGTAACCGACTATACCCGAGGCGCTTTTGCAGTCTCTGTTAATCGATTGTTCCAAAGCCATGTCACAAGCTACACAGTTAAACCTTTTCTCTGTTGTCTTTTTAACAACAAAATTTCCCTGTTTGAGATATTCATGCATTTGTGGATTATTCAACTTAAGCTCTAACATACCGTTTAGATATATTGGAACCCACTTTGCATAGAGATGCCTTCCTCCGGCTGTTAAGTAGGGTAAAAGGCTTTGGGTACATTTCAAATGCAGTTCTAAATTCGTGCTCCGTTCTACTCTGTAAAGATCTAATAGATCAACAGCTTTCAAAAAAGAAATCCTGTAACTAAATGTCGAAGATAATTTCTTTCCAATATCTTCAAATTCCGCCGCTTTCTTCTTCAAAGGTGCAAGTTTGTTTAGTAAATCCTTTATACTGTCGTCGTTCAACCTGCTATTTTCTGTTACATCAACAAAGTAATCAGTGTGACATTCTTCGCATTGTCTGTCGTACTATATAGGCGAACATTTTCGCACTTTATTGTTTACTTGAATTTTTATTAATTTTCTGAAAATTTCGCGGAGTACTCCGCGGATTTCCGAAAAAAATAACAAATTTAGCACTCAGGGGAACAGCTCTTGTTCGGCCGCCAGTTTCGATGCGTTAATGCCGAAACGAATTTTTAAAAATGATTTTTTTACTATGATCATATAACATAGGAGTTCAGAATGAAATTATAATTTATTGAAGATGTTAATGCTACAAAGACAATTCTAAGACTGAACACATTTATGAGTGAATCCTATAAAGTAAGTATTATCTAAACTACACCTAGACGACTGTGTCATCTCCTTCTCATGTTACACATATACATTTAATTATATTAATATACATAACTATTGATTATATCAACTACTTTGATAATTTTATTAATTAACTTGCACTTAGTATATATTTGATTATGTTACAATATAACTGTCGAAGATCATATCTCCTTTTCAGGTTTCACATAGTACTCTAATTTCATTAATATAACTCGCCTCCATATCGTCCCTTACCACTCGGGGGTGACAGTATTATGCGAAAGGCTTTTGTGTGGAATTTAAAAGGTTAATTTTTTTTAACGTCTACTAGTCTGTTATTTTTCGATCTAATTAACTAAGAAATAAGATAATTATATATTTTTTTAACGGGGTCTACGGCATTATTTTTCACCATGGAAATGCTGCCTCGATCTAATTCATAATAGATTAGATAAGCACAAAGTGCAGGGGTCTCGATGATTAATGTCGATACAAATTAAATGGACTTCGGCCCAATTGCACCGGTTACGTTTAAATAATAAGCTTCGCTGAAAAGTTAGCTTATTCTTTTTAAAAGTGTAACAACCGGTGCAATTGGACCTTAGATAATATATCCAAAAAAATTCGAATTAAAGAACAGCAGATTAGCAGGACGTTGAAGGAGGCGGGTGCTGCACTTTTTTTTATCCTTTTTCAGTTTTTTTGATAAAGCAATCTAGTTTATGTCTTCGTACTACTGTTTAATTATAACCCCGTGTACTATACAGTGTGTGGATAAAGTTTGGAACAAATTCAATATCTTCCGAAATATTATTTTTTCTGGAAAACGCCCAGACAAGTATAGCGATTTACATTACGGCGCATATTTTAAGATGCTTCAAATTTTTTTTGCGTTAGTCATTTTTTTGTAGTGACGTCATCGACTTTTTTTTTTTAAATAGAAACATGTATATTTGATTGTCGCATTGGATAGACATTGTTTTTCTCTTTTTAAGCTTCTAATATTTTCATACCCTTACATAAGAAAATTTTTGAGAAAATTACTAAAAAGTTTTACGTCTCAGTAGGCCGATCTGGAACAGCGGGTGCAGCTCCAACTCGAAGCAATTGTTTAATTGTTCAACAAGAGTTTATTTTTCGTCTTGGACACTGTCGAGCTGTAAACGGATATGAATTTGAACATCTACTATAACAATTTATTCATCATTTCTTTGTGTGTCATTTAAAGCTATCAACATTTTTTTTCAATTTCTTGTTAATTTAATTTATTTAATTTATCTTTTTTTATAATCGTGTGTACTTTTATACTCACATTTCTGTTCACTTTAAAGTAATAAGCTTAAATAAACAATTGCTTTGAGTTGGAGCTGCACCCGCTGTTCCAAATGGGCCTACCGAGACATAAAACTATTTTAACAATTTTCTCAAAAAAAAATTTATGTTAGGGTATGAAAATATTAGAAGCTTAAAAAGAGGAAAACAATATCTATCTAATGCGATAATCAAATATACATGTTTCCATTTAAAAAAAAAGTCGATGACGTCACTATAAAAAAATGACTGACAAAAATTTTTTGAAGCATCTTAAAATATGCGTCGTAATGTAAATCGCTACACCTGTCCGAGCGTTTTCCAGAAAAACCAATATTTCGGGAGATATTGAATTTGTTCCAAACTTTATCCACACACTGTATATTAGGTTTTACGAGCAAGTATACTTATGCTAAAAACAAAATAATTTTAAACTTGGTTAAAACAATTTTATTAGTACAATTTATAAGTTAGTGTCAAGGAAAATTCAAAAAAAAGAAAAAAACTAGATTACGTATATGATTATAGGCTACGTCTTCATCATCGGGGAACGTTATTAGCTAAACATAAAAGAAAAGAAAATCAGAACAACGTATCTAACGATGAACGTGCATCGGATACTACCGTAGGCATGCATACCTTAATGTTCCTCCGATGAGGAGGTCGGAATCCCCAGCGCCTGTCGGGCTGCTATGATGGCCGCCCCGACGTCTTTGATCAGTTTGCGGAGGATGACGACCATTCTCGCTCTCTCTGGACGCCGCCGACGCGGAGGGCCAGTACGGGACCACGCAGCGGAAGGTCGGCATCTCGGGGAGGGGGGAGGCAGTTTTTTTTTGCTGAACGACGGTCTGGCTTCGGGAACTTCCCGCCGACTACTGGACGGTGACGACGCTGGCTGGGGCGGCGGGGACGGCGTCGGCGGTTGGGTGGTGTGGCGTCTTGATTGTTCATGATGTTATAAACCTAAAATTAAGTAAAATAAGACGCTGTAATGCTCTGTAATGGATCATCGCATTTCTGAAACCAGACCTCTGGGGTTGCTTTGATGTATCCTCCAGGAATTGATTCCTTTTGGGAGTAATCGGCTTCGGGAATGCTAGGTTCGCTTGGTTAAGCGTTGAGACGCACTGTTGCAGGAGTACTACGACTGTTGCTCGGTTTTCTTCCTGACAGCCACGGATCCCAGCTCATCCACCAATTTATGTTGTATACCAGGGCACCAGCAATGATTTTTCTCTTCACGTCCTCCACCAGGGCAGCTTTTAAAGAAGGCTTCGTACTTCTATAGGGTTGTCGGTGAGACTTGTCCTTACTACCTGCTCGGGGTGGACTTCAGTGATGGTTTCAGTAAGTCCTGTTGTTGGGGTTGATTTGTTAATTGTATACACTACTTCAACGGCCAGTTTATTATGAACTGTATTTACTCTAGCTAAATTCACGACTCACTTTAATAAAACAATAGACGAATAATCTAAATACGTTTATTTAATATGAGAATTACACAAGAGGTTGACTACCCTTAGCCAGGTAAAATACAACTGCGTGAGACAGGGATTTGCTTAGCTTTTATATGTTTTTAGTCATCATTTAAAAGATATCAATCTTAATGGGTTCTCTACCCTGATAACTGTCATTATTGCATTTTTATTATACTACGTGGGTGGATTTGGGATGATGCAACAATATATTATAAACCAATAGGTTTAAGAATTTTTTTCTCGAATATACCTTCTTCGTCCATCGGTATATTCGATTTGGTGTTTCGGCTTACTATTGGTTGTGATACGATGGTATCTGTAGCAACCGTAAATAACAATAATTGATTATTTTTTTTATAAAATAATTTAACAAACGTCAAACTGACATTTTGAGCAAAATGAACTTTAAAATTCTTGACAAATATCATTCGATCACTTCCGTATATTCTAAATACTTTTCCCTTTTTCTATTCTTACCATTAGGAAATAAACCTCGAGCAAGCTCTCGAGATGTTTCCATCGCAACATCAATTTCGAATAGAAATTGCGAAAAGTACATCCGAATATACGAAAGCGCTCTTATGATATTACTACTGATTATACTAATAATGGAACGCATAAATTACATTGATGGACAACGAGAATCTCAAAAAATAAAAAAAAACATTCTAAATACTATATTCATAGATACAATATTTGGTTATAAACTTAGTATAAACTTAAGAGTCAAAAAGTAACCAACATTCTAAACACATTCATACATATTTTGGTATAAACTAAAAATAAGCAGCTATATATTCCTTTACAATTACGGTTATAAAAATTATAGGTAAATAATGCTATGAACTTTAAGTACTACATACAAATTAAATAAATGCTTGAACATTATGAGTTTCGTTCCTACTAATCATTCTTACTTTTTGACTTAAATCATCATAATTCTCCTATACACCATCATTTTTGCCGCACAAACAATAATAATGGCCTATTTGATCTGTAGTAGCAGTTTTCAGCCCCCTATACGCTATAACAGATGGTGCAGCAATATTGCTAGACACTGGATTAGTAAAGTGCCATTCATTGTTATGTTTGTTGTACAGAGTCTGGAGCTTACGATTTATCAAAGTCAATATTTCTATTTTACATTGTCTCAAATTGTCTGGAGATAGAGCTGCCATGTCCCCCTCCAAACTTTCAAAAAATAATTGGAGACCTGATTTGCCCGATGGTTTCGGGGTCTTTGCCAATTTCAATTGTAGATAATCACAATTTCTCATCTACTTGACTTACATTCCTTTTTTTTTTTTTTTTTTGGTAGGGTGTGTTGGAGTACCAGCAGAACTTCTCGATGGTCGTGGTGAGAGATCACCGTCCACTAAGTTTTCAACCGGCTGGGTATTATTGACGGTGTAGTACTCCACACTAAAAATAGGTAAAGTACATACATAAAATAATAGAAAGATTAATTGTTACATACGTTGATGCGTTCGATGTGGTTTCCTGCTCTGCAACATACTCGCCGTCCACTAAGTTTTCAGTAGACTGTGTGGCAGTAAGCAGCTCCACATTGTCATTGACGGTATGTTGCTGCAGTTAGCGATCTTCCTCATTTTGTAATAATTTTTTCTTAATTTCGGAATATTCCTGTTTTTGTGTAATTTCTTGCTCTATTTGTGATTGCAAATTAATTAAATCTCTTCGTGAATCAGTCAATACATCAATTTTGTTATTCAAGGAATCCTTATTAATGTTTTTATTTGTTGGAGTGCTTAATAAAGCTTTATGTTTTTTTTCTTTTAGCTGCTTTGGATTCCAAGACTTCCATTTTAGCGCAGAGGAAGAACTCTGCAAAATATTTTTGTTAACAAACATTACCAATAAAAGTCTTTTTATATTTAATTAGGTAGGTACCTCAGCAATACTGTTATTTTTTTCAGCCAAGGTAACAGGCATTTCTTCAGAATTCAAAATTAAATGGCACGTACTATCTTCACCAACTACATATTCTTCCAGCATGGTGTCCCTCATTTCAGGCTGTTCCTGCACTGTGCTATTATAACTTAAGCAACCAGCTAGAAATATTAGTTTTGTTTGAAATTCAAAACGTTTCTGAAAATTATGTTTTACATACCATAATCATTGTTGACAACCACCACTGTGTCTATTACTTCAGGATGCTTACGGAATGTGTTATCATTTGAGGGACCAGCTACAAAAGTATTAGTATTGAATATCAAAACGTGTCTGAAAATTATGTTTTACATACCTGGCAAAATGTTGTCTGAATCATTTTCGGTAGGTAGTCCTTCCACACTCAACGATATGTAAACCAGTAATTTTTCTTCATAATCGGTAAGAGGCTGGGTATGAGAAGGACCCCCACCAGTTTTGAAAATTTCAAGTTTATTTTTTGAAAGTTTTTGTTTGATTTTTTTTTTAACCCGTCATATTTTAGCCGCAGAACCTTTGCAGTTCTTATGCAGCCAGTAACTGCATTAAATTCAGTGGCTATGTCGACCCATGCCTGATTTTTAACTTTCCGTGTAACGGAATCCGTTTGTTTGTTTTCGATTACATGCATATATCGCATGGCTATATCGACTAAAAAACGAACTTCTAACTCGGTAAAATTCACAGCTCTTTCTCTTTTTTGTTTTTCCATTGAATTATTCATTTTTTTAAATTGAAAACTTGGATGAAAAATGCACAAAATACACTTGCTAACTACGTCGAAGCAGGTATACCCAAATAATGCAAGCAAAAATGCAAGGGCCACAATTTTATGGTCACTCTGGCGTACAGATAGGTAGTAGAAATTACCGCTCGAAAAATATTTTGGATAGATTTAAGATTTTGCGCGGCAATATTGCAAGATACTCCATCCTCTTCTTTCTTACGCTTTGTGTGGAGTAGGCTGCTTTATCTGGCTGAATGCAATGAAGTTGTTTTGTATCAACTTTTAGTGAGTTTTCGTACCAACATAACGGAAACTATTACTCTGAACTTTATTTGGTAAATAGTTAACTGGCAAATAAGTAACGTTGGAAAGACGCATCCAAGAAATTCGTCGAATAAGGGTACCTAATAAAGTTATTCATCGAACAGCTATTGGGAAGTTTATTCGAAGGTGGAAAGACCGGGCCTAATTGTAATATAGAACGACTAAGTGTTGAATTAATTTTTCCTTGGTTTGTATTTTATTTCGTAAGTGTATTCAAGTAATTTAAGTCTCCATCGAACTAATCGACTGGAGAAATCTTTGCAGTTCATTAACCAGGTTAGTGGTTTATGATCTGTTAGAATAGTAAATTTTTGTCCGAATATATGACAAATTTAACAAACTAAAAATTAAAAAAATAAATATAATTTTTCTTTATATAACAAAATCAAAACTAAATTAACATTAACATAATGTTTACATATTCTTAATAAACCTACTACTAAAAAAATATTCTGAAATCTTTTACTGAATCTACTATAGCAAGTAGCTCCTTTTCAGTAGTGCGAGTCATTTTTCTCCGCTTGGTTTAATCCGCTGGAGTAATATAAAATTGGTAGATCTTGCCCAATTGTTCCTTGTGAAAGTACAGATCCTATGGCTTCGTTTGAAGCGTCAGTTGTAAATAAAAATGGTTTGTTAAAATCGGGATATTGTAAAATAGTTGTTTCATTGGGGCCCACGCATTTAAGGTAAATACAAGCACGGTACTCCATCTTCGAAGCATCGCAAAATCCATGAAGTTCTGCCCTTGTTAAATTGGTTGGGTTCGCATTTCTGCCTGTGAAATTGAGTCCAGGCAGTATGTAACATGATTGGCACGGATTCATCCCATCCAAGTTTGAATTGCCATCAATCCTAGTGATGCTTTGTTGCTTTAAATTGAAATTTCGATATAACTACATGTTGTAAAGTGTCAAAGTTGGAATTCCAGTACAGTCCCAACGTTTTTAATAATTCATGTTTGTCTAAGTTTAAACGTTCATTTTGCATCTTCTGTCAAGTCATTTTCACTCTCAGAAACACTATCTACCACAACATCCCCGTCTTCATTGTCATTTTTTCTAAATACATAGTTCTTATCGTCGCTTTCTTCTAAAGCACGCCGCAGTTCTTCATCAGTAAGAAATTTTCATTTAGACGTCCTTAAAATCCAACATCCCATTTATATAACTACGCGTACTCGTCGACCGAATTTAACCACTCGTCGACTTGTTGGTTAATCGGGTTAAATTCTTCAATGATGTTAAACGAGACGACACTTACCAGCTGATCAGCATGCCTTACCCCTATCTTTTGTACCAGCTGGTCCATCCCTTTTACGATTGCATCCAGCAGTCGTAGCTAGGAACTTGGTGCCCAGGGCAAGCTTCATGATTTTGCGCCCCCCCCATATGTTGGAATGCGTTAGTAAATTAAAACAAAAAATAATTTTGTTTTTTAATTTGCCTACCTTTTCTCTAAAACATTGAGAATAAACAACAAAACAGTTTTGAAAAATGATTACAAAGACCTTTAGTATACCTACATAACTACAAATTAGACTGTAACCGTCTATGATATAAATAATCCCGCGCATGCGCAGATGAACAAAATCGGCGTTAATTTTCCAGTTTAGTTTATCGGTTGTGTATAAATATTTGTAATATTTGTATCATGACTTGAACGCCCCGTACGTATTTATGACCAAATTGCGAGTATTCCATGGATAATTTAAATTAGTGTTTTCATGTACCAATAAAAGATCTTACATTATTTAAAGATTAAAGTTGCATTGTTTTTTTTAAATTCACCTTATGCAATAATTTAGAAAATATCTAATCTACACAATTATGCAAATAGCAAAATAAAATTAAAGGGGGGGGGGTAGCATAATAAATAAATTACAGCATTACCTCAACTTCAACATTCAAATTAAGTATTCAAGCTGTGATTAGTTTATATTTACAAGTGCCGATTGTGTTCTTCTGCGCATGCAGGATTATTTATATCATAGACGGTTATTATAGTTAACTACAATGTAACTTTTCGCGATTTTTCGGTCGCAAATTTATTTATAATGTCGTCGTAATTAGTTTTTTCCGCAGTTTCATATTAAATCGACATTATGGTTAAAGTTGTCAAGCGCTCTTGTCCTATTTGCGATCTTAAATATGTTTTCACAAGTTTCAGCTTGCTAAATGATCTTTCGCAAGATGTGGACGTAACTGGTAGCGTTAGTGCTAAAGGAAGACATATTTCTGTGTTGGGGTAATTCGATGACAACCATATTTATGAATAAAGTTTAGCATAGTCATTAAATTAGCTTCCTTTATGTCCGGTATTAGAGAACAAGCTTGGTACTTTAAATAAAATGTACCTACAATGCACTTACGTGCTTTAACAAATAAACAGGAGAAAAGGTTTGAGTATCGATTCTACGTGTTATAAAAACAAAACAAAAACATAAATTGTATAGCCGATGATGATGACTAATTAACGTTTTCAAATTAGGCTTATATAAAAAAAAAGCTTTATTTTTGACAAACGGAGTTACAATATGTTCTTAGCTTAATCGCCTACTGACTTGACGATGTTATGAACTAGGAAACTTATAATTATAAACTAATTCGTGAACTTATTATTGTAAACTAGAACATACGAACTAAGAAGCTTATTATTGTGAACTAACTAGAGTAAACACATACAATAGTATTTATACTTAATGATTATCTATTCTAATGAATAAAGGTTATAAGGTCTTCCTTACGACACTTCCTTTTAAAGATGATAACCTATACATTGAGTCATTATATCTATTCATTGCGTTAATATAACTCCTCCCCCTTTAAGATGAAAATTTATTTATTTTTCAAAATACATAAATTTCATTTTCTTGTGTGTTAGCATTTTCAATTTGACTTTGATTATTTTGAGGTTCAATTGCCTTCTTGTTTGACTTAATTTTGAAAAAACGTTTTATTTGAGGAGCTTTACATAATTTCTTCTTGTAACATATAAAACATAAACATATTACAATAATTATTACAATTATACAATAGGTAAATAAATGGGTATTACTTTGTAAGCTAAATGGTAAATAATCCATTGTTTTTAATTCTAAGGTGAGTTTTGATAACTGATCCAATCTAATTGGTTTTAAATTAAATTGTATCGGTTTTGTATCCTATGAAGGATAGTTAATCATAGGTAAATATACCGGTTCTTCTGGTAAATTACTCTCGAAGTTAACATAAGTAAAATCTTTAGCCACAAATGAACATGAGTATGGTACTCTAACATAATAAACACCTGTTAAATCATGCACTTCTTCATGTCCACACTTTTCGTGAAAAAGAATATTATCTTTAGAATAAAATTCTGTTTCTGAATGAAATTCTAGAATTTGGTTTTTCATTACTTTAATTTGGTTTTCAGTAATTATACTCAAGTGTAATACATTCAATTGAGCAAAGTTCAAAGCTATTTGCAAATTTTGAATTAGATTTTGAAAATCTATGATATTTAGTCTTAATAACATGATAGTATGTCTCAACCGCTGTGCGTCGATTAACTGTAATGTACTATTTATTACTTCGAAATTATCCGTGATATTTTGGAAAATCTGTGTATATTCTTGAATTAATTTGTTATTCAATGATATTTGTTTATTATAATGATTAACAATATTTTGTTGATTCTGAGCCAATGATCTTATCGCATTGTCATATCTTTCGCCGTCCTGTGCATCTAAATTTCCTGAAATGAATTTGAAAACTGACCCAAGTACGTTAATTAATCCTCGTTTTGATCTAGATTTATTAGTTAAAATATCAGGGTGTATCATTAACATATCTTTCCTAACCTGATCTAATAAATGTTGAGTTGTAGCTATTTCTACTGTTATTTCATTTATCGATACTGCATTAGTAATTATCTTTTTATCTCTAACCTGTATGTTCTTTAAGCATAACTTAAATTATAAAAATGTTTTTTAAGGGGTTCTAATGGATAATTATGGATAAAAGTATGTTGCGTTGTTTGTATACGTGTTTCTCCTAATTTAAAAGGTAATATTCCTGGATTATCATGTAATTTCTTAAATTCTATTTTGTTCTGCTGCTTCTCATTACCATGATTAATGTGAATAAGATTCGTAGTTTCCACATGATGTCCTGAAACAATTTTATTTTACTAGTTGTGATTTTCTACTAGGTTTTATTTCTTGTTTATGATAAGTTCTCTATGATTGGGTATTAACTTTATCCGTTAAATTTTCATTAACTGTTTCCGGTCTATATCTAGCTGCTTTCTTATCTCTAGGTAATTGTTTAATATAAACTTTAGTTTCTACAGGGATATTTGGAAATGGTTCCCTTTTCGTATTTTGATAGTTAATTACTCTTTCTTTATTTTCTATTTCGCGTGCTTTTATTATCTCGTACAATTTTTTAACCTTATCATACAATTCGCTGGTATACTCGTGATAATAGTTTTCGTCACATATTTCTAATAAATCTCTAGTTTCTAAATGACCAAAAAGTAATTCAATTGGTTTAAATTTAGTAACTGAATGAATTGTTCGATTATATATTAATGCTGCATTTTCAAAAGGGTTATTGACTAATGTCTTTTCTTTTGAATCTATTATGGTTCTAATAATTTCGATTAATGTTCCGTGTACTCTTTCTATCGGTGCGTTACTATTAGGGTGTAATGGTTACTAGGTGATGTTCCACTTTGTGTATTTTAAAAAAGTCTTTAACTAATGTTACGTTAAATTGATTGTCAGTAACTACCTGTTTTGGTTATTTATAATGAGCAAATAATTTAATACAAGCATCTAAAATATCTGAGATATTTTGAGATTCAAGGTAAAATCGTCTATTGCTGTTAAGAATTTTCTTTTATTTATGGAAAATATATCCATGTATACTGTTTCAAATGGTTCTTTAGGTGAATGACTAAATTGTAATTTATAATTTTTTGATTGTCTTTCATATTTTGATTTTTGACATACTTCGCATTCGTCTACGAATTTTTGACAAATTTTGGATAAATTTGGCCAATAATATTTCCTATTTATTTCGTTAAATAATTCTTATGCTTCGCGATGGATTGGTATATGAGTGTTTTTCATGATTAACTGTTGTTCTTGTTCATGTAAAATATCTTTTAATACCTTACGCGTGTAAACTATTTTAACTTTATTATCAAATGTTTTATTTACTATATTGGCAATATCTTCGTATAATTCAGGGGTTGTAGTGTTTATACAATTAATTAAATTTGGATTAATATAATTTTCTAATATATTTGATATTTCATTAATATAATTGTCTCTAGTTACTATATGTATTAAATGTCTGATCTTATCAAATGGTTTAATTATTTGTAAACTAGGTGTGCTATAAAATGTAAAAATGAATTGATTTTTAAATTGATTCAAAGGTTTATCTGTTATTTCTAAACTTGCATTAACATTTTCTTGCTGTGAATGTTGGCTTAAATCTGATAATTGCTCTCTATTCTCAACTATGTTATCTACTTCTTTTTCAATTTGATTCCTAACTTCTGCTGCTTTAACTATATCTGATAATATTTCAATTCGTTTTGAAGTTTTAGTAATTGGTATAATTTCTGAATCTCTGTTATTACCTAATTTCGTTAATAATTCGTCTATTTCATTAAAATCATCTGTGTTTCTGTAACTAATGTCACCGGGGTTGTTAAATAAAGATAATAAATCATCTGTATTTTCTACTTCTAAAGGGTATGTTTCTATTCTGGATAAGAAATCCGCGTTATTATTTTGCTTTCCTTTCTTATACTGTATTTCGTATTCAAATTCTGATAGTTTCAGTCTCCATCGATTTAATTTTGAATTTGGTTCTTTAATATTAAATAGCCATTGTAATGGTTTGTGATCCGTAATTATATTAAATTTTTGTCCGTATATATATGGTCTAAAAACTTTTACTGCCTATATGATTGCATAACATTCTTTTTCGATTGTTGAATAATTTTGCTGTTCTGGGTTTAATGTTTTACTAATAAACATTATTGGTTTATCTTTTCCAATAGTACCTTGTGATAACACTGCGCCTACACCTGCGTTTGATGCGTCAGTTGTAACGTTAAATGTTTTGGTAAAATCTGGATAAATTAAAATTGGTGGGTTGATTATTATTCTTTTGATATTTTCAAATGCATTAATGAATTCTTGCGTATGTTTAATTTTTGAATTCTTTTTTAAACAAAGGGTTAATGGTTTGGTAATTGTTGCATAATCTTTTACAAATTTTCTATAATAACCTGTTAATCCTAAAAATGACTTAATTTGTTTCATAGTAGTTGGTATTCCTACGTTTTTAATTTTTTCTACTAATTTTGGGTTTGGTTTAATTCCTTCTGTTGGTATCAGATGTCCTAGATATTCTATCTAGGGTTTATACAGCTGCGGATTATCAAGGGCTCTATAAATCCGAGCGTAAAGGGAGCCCACGGAAATTAGAAATGTTTATTACAAAACATTGTAAAGGGAAACATGTTATTTTTCAAAACATTTTTACCAGTTCATGCGCAATGATTTGCTTATAATATTTTAGCTTGATAACCCGAACAATATTTTTTAGGATATACCTACCAGTACTATGTAAAAATATACATGGTGTTCCGTTTAAAATAAAAACTTATGGGGTCTAAAATTTAAAATAACGAAGTTATGGCTTGAGACGTTTTTTAAGTAACAGCCTGCGATTTAATTAATTAATTTAACACAATAGCCTTCAAAAATTAAAAAAGCAAGTTGGGGCTTACGCACCCATTTACCCAATGACAGCCCTGCGAGTTTTTCACATAGGGTAGAGAACACAGGTTCTTTCAGTTCAAGGTGGAATTCAATGTCAGTTTTACTTTTATAACTAAAAAAAGGAAGTGTAATTACAAAAGTGCGCGTCATTTATTTCAACAGGGAGTATGTTTACAACATTGTAGTACCTACTATCTATCTCCTAGCGTTCCGTTAAGTCCAGTAGATAATATTTTGGTAATATGTCTACTACAGCATGATTTTTCTTGCTTTCAAATTTGTATTTATGATTTTTCATCTTCTATTTTGTTTGAAACTGTTTTGTTGAAACAAATAATTTTTAACCCATTTGCTTCATAAATAACATAACCTTATGAGTTATTACTGAAAACCTGTAGGTACATAATGATGCTCATGCTGATGCTTATTCAAAATTGTATATTAAAATAATTATTTTCATTTATTATACTATTACTACTTAGAAATGTCTTATTGGAATGCAAATGGAATATCATACTGTTGAAAAAAATGTTAATAAAAATTATTGGGGCGATTGAGTTTCCTCACGTCCCAGATAAATAAAACACACAGTGTACCTAAAGTATGTTAGTTAGTATAATTTAGTCGAGTGACCACATTGGCGACTACGACTTGAAAATAATACATATACAACTATACAAGTTCGTATGTATAAATAAAATTATTGCAGAACAATAGAAAATAAACTGTCAAGGAACAGTAGAAAATAAACTGACAAAGAACAGTAAAAATGCAGGCAGCTGTATTCGCTTCGTGATATCTATAAAGATATGCACTAGACGAGCTGGTTGAGCATGTCCGTTGTGGCTTCTGTTGGAGGTAGTAGCAATCCATAAACCATGTCTAGTTGTATGGGTTCGCTAATTTGTCTATCTGCCGGTAATTTGGATATGAGAGCGCGTTTTTCGCTTATATATCGTTCCGTAGGGGTGTTATCCCCTTGTTCGGTGGCGAATATTTCTCTCCATATTTGGTAAGTTTGCTTATTAGGCCTGTATGCGTTTCGCATATGTGGAAATGGTCGTCTTTACGCCCTGCCACCACATCGCGGCATCTCTGTCCAGCAACATAGGAATACCTCTCAGCGCATTTTCGTTGGACACGTTTTCGCAGTCTTTATAGATGATAATGGCATCTGCAAAGGCGTGGATGTCACCTCGGCCGTTGTATCGCAAGGTGCATTTGGAGAAGAAGCCCGTTATTGTTGGTCCTTGATTCGCCCTGTTGATACTGGCTAAGAGTGTGTTGAATTGTTCCATGGTTAGCTGAACGGCCTCACCCATTTTTACTGTTGCGTCCTCTTCTTGTTTCACGAACGCTCTTGTCCTTGGACGGTTTTGGTCGTTGTTCGGCTTCTTGTTGGGCGCCACTTTATTGGGGCGATTGAGTTTCCTCACGTCCCAGATAAATAAAACACACAGTGTACCTAAAGTATGTTAATTAGTTTACTTTAGTCGAGTGACCACATTGGCGACTACGACTTGAAAATAATACATATACAACTATACAAGTTCGTATGTACAAATAAAATTATTGCAGAACAATAGAAAATAAACTGTCAAGGAACAGTAGAAAATAAACTGACAAAGAACAGTAAAAATGCAGGCAGCTGTATTCGCTTCGTGTTATCTATAAAGATATGCACTAGACGAGCTGGTTGAGCATGTCCGTTGTGGCTTCTGTTGGAGGTAGTTATTATTTCGGACTTTAACTTTAGTAGGGATATACGACCCTTCTGTCCTCTAACGGTCACTTGTCTTGTGCGGGGGCGCGATGCTTTTCAGGTAGCAACCCTTGGGTGCGTTGCTGTGGTCAGTTTTAGTAAGGGAGGTGGCCTAATCTAGTGTTATGCGTTACAAAATTGAAAATATTCCTATTGGTAATATCAATCCGTTCTATTACATGAATAAAAGGGCGAGTTTGCGGAATGATCGAAGAACTCACTAAATGCTTATCGATGCAAATAAAATATCATACTCTAAAACAGTCCTGCTGGCACTGTCAACCCATTCTATTCATTTTAACAGCAGCCACCCCTAGTCTACAACTGTCAGGACTTTATTCCTGTGTGTCTCGGGTGGCCCATCATCACAACATTCTTCTGAATTAAGTAACAGAAGCTATTGTTATTATTTCGATATTACTGTCAGTTGATAAACAGAAGGATGAGTTCGAGGAATGATCTTAGAACTCAATCGGTGTACATATGAATAAAAATTAAATATGAAAATAGTGAGATTGTTATTAATAATATTGCAACACATTCCTGTTGGCAATGTCGACCCATTCTATTCTATGAATGGAAAGGTGAGTTTGAGAAAATATCTAACAATAATTCAGGAAGTATGGATGTAAGGGACAGAATAGTATTGCAAACCTTTCCTGCTAGCAACGTCAACCCATTCTATTCCATGAATAGAAGGGAGAGTTTCAGGAAAGATCTGAGAATAATTCGGGAAGTATGGATGTAAAGGACAGAATAGTATTCCAAACCTTTCCTACTAGCAACGTCGACCCATTCTATTGGAGGACCACCAAAATTAGCAGGAATTAAGATTAAGGTGAGACGACTAAGATCATCCATTTCTAAAATAGGAGGATGAAATTGAAACAAATACAGAAGAACTCTGGTCATTCCAAATAAGTAAATATAACGATGGTTCATACTATATGACATTGATGATAAACACTCAGGACATGACACCTTTAAATATACAGGGTGTCAGGAAAGTCAACCGTGTCACTTCTGGAGGTGAATTGCCACACAAAATGAAATGAAAAAGTTAACTAAAATTTTTGTCTTGGAAGCACAGTTTTATTTAAAACGGCCGTTAAAAATTAAAAAGAAAAAGTTTGGAACTGCTACTAATTATTGTAACTAGCTTTGGATTTGATTTTTAGGCAATTGTTTCTGATTGTTTCATCGTCTTCTTTTGACGTTTTGAATGTCGGAAATTATTGCTGATTAAAGTTATGGCTCAATATCCAGTAGAACAATATGCAGACATGCATTTTGTGTACGGTGAATGCGGTGGTAATGCTGGTGATGCAGTTGTGCGGTATGCGGAGCGTTTTCCTGGGCGACGCTTGCTCCATAGGGAAAATTTTATTGCTGTAGCTCAAAGGCTTCGAGAAACTGGATCCGTGCTAGCTAAGTTGGACGACCGCGACAAGTAAGAAATTTAGATACAGAGGAAGAAGTTCTACACTCCGTAGAAGAACACCCTTCTTTGAGCACCAGAGAAATAGCGCGTACTGTAGGTGTTAGCCACGATACCGTTTATAAAATTTTGAGAGAAAACCTTTTGTATCCCTACCACATACAACGCGTTCAAGCTTTAAGTGATGCAGATTATCCAGCAAGGGTTAACTTTTGTCAGTGGCTGGTGCAGCAAACCGCACAAAATCCCTGTTTTCCTTTTAAAATTTTGATGACGATGACGGCAGAGTGTTGTTTTACCAGGAACGGTATTATTAACTTTCACAATGCACACGTGTGGTCTGACGAAAATCCCCATGCTATTCGTAGGCACAATTTCCAACATCGTTTTTCAATTAACGTATGGGTAGGTGTCATAGATGACCATTTAATAGGTCCTTACGTCTTACCCATGCGATTAAATGGAGAAGCATACCTTAATTTTTCAATTAATCAATTACCAATGCTACTAGAAGATGTCGACCTGCAAACAAGACGTGATTTGTGGTTTATGCACGACGGGGATTTTAGTAATATTGTGCGTACGTTTTTAGATCAAACGTATCATAACAAGTGGATTGGCAGAAATGGACCTGTCCGTTGGGCACCACGATCACCCGATCTAAACATTTGTGACTTTTGTATGGGGACACATGAAACAGCAAGTATACCGAACACCTGTAGAAGATGTGCAAGATTTACTAAATCGCATTATGGTTGCTGCAGACAACATTGGCAATGAACCAGGAATTTTTGAAAGAGTTAGGGGATCTTTGATTCGGCGAACTGAAGCTTGCATTAGGGTAAATGGTGATCATTTCGAACAACTGCTTTAGTGAATAATAATGCAGTATCCAAAATTTTCTTTTTAATTTTTAACATTGATTTTTGTGAAAACTGTGCTTCCAAGACAAAAATTTTATTTAACTTTTTCGTTTCATTGTACGTGATCATTCACATCCAGAAGTGACACGGTTGACTTTCCTGACACCCTGTATTCTAATGGATAATCACCTATTAAATTAGCCATCCCATGCATCTTTATGGGTTTCTTTAGAGTCATTGAACAAAAATGTTCCTGATATAAATATAACTTCCCAAAACCTAGATATTCTGTTGCGAAGTAGGTCTCTGAGATCTTAAATTTGAAACCAAATCTCTTATAATTATTCTCAAAACTTTTAGCTATTGTTTGTAAGTGTGCATCTATATCTGATCGATTAAATGTACTTCTGGGTATCAATAATATAACTCGAAGATCATCTCCATTTACCATTATGAAATGTTGATATCTGGTTATTTCAGCTACTCGAGATGCTACTGCCTCATAGATCCATGTCCAAGATTTTTGGAATAAACCTTCAATTCCACCAAATTGACCGTCCCATTTATACTCAAAAACACCGTCGGATATGTAGAAACAGGAATCTTCAAATGTGTTCATAATATTTGCATAATGATTAACTCCAAATAAAGGATTGAAAAATTGTTTTCCTACTGGTTCACAAACTATTTTTCTAAAGGTGTTATTAAAGGCTTCAACGTCAACACTAATAAAAACAGGAACATACTCTGGATGATCTTTTCCTAATCGACTGAATAAGTATAACTTATTAAACTTTTGAATATCAGTTAGTGTCATTGCTTGACTCATATTATATTTACTCATTATTATAGCTGTATTATGTTCCCGAATACACCTTGTAGCACGCTCAACATATGGGGAGGCCCCGAAGAATCTTCCTTCAATTTTAAGTTCTCTTTCCTTTTGAGTTAACTTAATAACCAAATACTCAAAAATTTCAGGATCACTGATATTAACTTTATTCATATACTGATTAATTTCAAAAGCAGGATCAGTGGATAGAAGACAGTATAAGAGATTCCTGTGTACTATTAACTTATTTCTACCTTTTAAATATTACTTTCAAATATCAGACATTTCGTGTTGTTTGATAATTCAAGCTTTGGATTTTCTTCAGATCAAATATTTGGTAGTAGTACCAAATCATAGTAATATACAGCGTGTTTGCTAAGTACGTGTAGAAAGTGCAGGAGGTGATTCCTGGGTGAAAATTAAGGCTACGTTTTCGTATAAACTTGTATCCTAATAAGCTTCCCTGAAGAGTTACGCATATTATAACATAATAATAATAACTACTCTACCCATATTAGGATACAAGTTTATACGAAAAGGTAACCTTAATTTTCGCCCAGGAATCACCTCCTGCATTTTCTACACTTACTTAGGAAACACCCTGTATAAACAAAACTAAGTAAGTACGTACATATTGGAATTAGATATACCGCAACATTAAATATACGCGTTATCATTGTTTGAAAAGTGGATTTAAACTTAAATAAATATTTTATACTTTGTAGCGATTTGTAACCCTACCAATATAATTAATTTGTATATTAATATACACCAATCGATTGCAAATTTTATAAGCTACAATAAATGTCTCTTGCAAATTTTTGATATTAGCTATGGTTTGGGAGAAAAGAAATAAAAACCGTAAAAGTGCACATTTGGGGGTGGTTTTGGGGTTTCCCACCTCTGTAGGGTCGGTGGATTTTTACAGGATGTAAAGAACAATAAAAGGAAGAGATTCTGCAATTTATAGCTTACTACTAATTTTTTCCGGGTTTAAGCTTGTTTTCGTTTAGATTTACTGGGCTACAGCTTCTGGAAGTGGTGGAAGTGCTGCTGGAAGTGGTGGTACAGCTGCTGGAGGTGGTGGATCAATTGCAGGCCCCAACCGTACTGCCACATTATCTAGTGCGTGGCTCATGCGCCTTAGAAAACGTCCTATGTCGTGTTCCTGACGTAGAAGCTCTTCTTCTTGACCTATGAAAAGTGTGTAACTTACCTTTACGGAACACTACTCTACAAAAATGGAACCAACACCCCTTTAAAACTGCATTCGGGAAGATGTCGTTAACGGATTGCCTTAATGCAATTTCGTAATCCGCCATAACAGATGCTATGACCACGCCTTACAGTACCGTATCCCTTAGCTCTTTCAGTACCCTGTCGTATGTTGCTTGAGTTTTCCTTTCCATCAGCACATACGCTATGGGAAAAACCTACAAAAAGTATGAAGTTATGGTTTGCTTCCAATGGCAATGTACAACGGCAAAAGTTCAATAACTTGAACTTTAATGAAGAAACGGTTCGTTGCGTATTACTATTACATGTTTACAGCTTACCATAGATAAGGTACTTCAGCTTACCGTATGTTCATAGAACAACTGAACTGATAATAGCGCATGCATGTGCGGCAACGGGAACTGCCCCAAATGTTGCATCCATATGCAAATGAACGGGAGCATTTATTTGCCTTACAATATTCTCAACCGTGGGAGAGACAAAGTATATGCTTCGCTCAATTTGCACACCATTCGCTGCTTCCAGCAATCCTCGATCAAATCTAAGGCCCAGTGGTCCTAACTCCTCTGCAAAGCGACGGACATATCTGCAAATACGATTTTTAGTAACTAGTACATACATAGAACAAATAAAGTATCTCCCTTGTTAGACCAAGGAAATTACCTTTCATCGTTTAGCGAATTGTGCATCTGCATTAAGTTGTGTAGGATTGGAGGGATGCCCATCTTCCTTGTACGTTCCATCATTTTTTTCACCTTACCCTGGAATCCACCCCCCAGGTTCACCGCAACGTCATGATGGGCTTGCTGTACGTTTATGAAAATGTTCTTCAAGGACCCTGCTTCGTTCTCCGCCCTTTCTCGCAACAGTTGCTTCAAGCGCAACAATCGGATATGCATCTCCTGAACTTCATGGTTGTGAACCCATCGTCGTTGCAGCTCCAAATCGAATCCCAGTCTCCATATCATGCGGTCCCTGCACGTCTTGTGGATGCATCGGTAGTACCAGGTCACCGCATTATTCTGTGTCACGTGATCCCGAATGTACAAATGCTGCGTATCCTGATCAAGATAGACCACCATTGTTTCTGTATTTTCTTCGTGGGTGGGTGAGTATGTATGTAACGCCTCTAACGCAAAAACTAGTGAACCGATTTTGATGAAATTTTAAATGAAGGGGTATATCGAAAATTCATCGACAAAATAAGCTTTTCAAAAAAATCCGAAACCGGAAGCAGAAGTTAGACATGTTTTTTTTGGTATCATTTTTTTCAGAAGAGGAATTTTGGAAATCTGAGTAGGGAATATGAAAGAAGTGGTGTGTAAAATTCCACCACAATAATTAATCTTATAATAATTTTATTTTTTTTTTTCTAAACATGTTAACAATATCAGGTAAGAATTTTCATTGTCTTGAGAAGTTATTTCCTTTTGCAAACTCAATTTTTTTTTTCTTGCAGCTGTAAATTACTGATGAAGGATTTAATTATCCGAAATATTTAATTAAATACTTTTTTTTTTATATAACTTGTAATCTTCGAAATATTATAAAATGGATGCGACAATTCTCAAAAATTTTTAATGAAAGAAGACCATAATATGGGGAAACAGTTTTTTACGGGACTCTCTAACTTCAAAATGGCGGTCGCTATGAATTTTTTAAAATTTCGACTTTAACGCCCCATAACTCAAAAACCACTTATCTGATCAGGTTTCGCAACAACTTGTTTGAAAGCCCTTTGACTGTATTACATCACGAAAAAAAATTATTCATTAAATCCAAAAACGGTCGCAACGGCGCCCTTCCAAAAATTTTGAAATGTTTGAAAAATAATTACAAAAAAACTGGACTAAGGATTTTGTTTAAATTTTCTATACTTATGCAGCTTGGTATTAGCTACATTTTTGTTTTTTGATGAACGCCAGAATTTCACTGTGGCGCCCACAGTTAGTACAGAAAACGTACTTTACCTGAATAAATGTAAGTAAGACATAAATTCTAATTTTGCTGAAAAACTATTAAAAATATACCCATTAAAGTATATATTTATAAAATAAGAACAAAATCGCCGTTGCTAGCTCCGCGGCTAACGTGGATATAATTTTGACACTAAATCCACGGCATTACGTCTTGTCAAGGGGTGACGTCATTAATTCGGCGACGCGAATACGGCTGCACCTACTGCGCATGTCCGGGACTTCAAAATGATGCCCACAAGTTGTCAAATATTCAGAAATGTTAATAGACTACGTCAGCGTCGACGTCACAAGGGGCGGATACTTTTGCAAACCTTTCCAAACAATGCTTTCTGGCGTGTAAATTGCCATAAGAGAAGTTTGAGTGCGTATATATCTGTGTTTTGTTAGTGAAATAAGTGTTTTAGTGGTAGGATATAGTAATTAGAGACAATATATAGTGTATTTTTAGAGACATCAAAGTTAATAAGTTTACAGAAATTCCGAAAAGTGCGTGCAAAGTAAGTTGAGGTTATGTAGTTCCTTTTGTTATTATATTTTTGGTCATTTATTGCAGATTTAAAAATGGTTTTGTGTTTTGTTCCACTATGCAAGCATTATAGCGAGCAGAGAACATGTAAGTTTTTAACATTTCCCGTAAATCCGGAAGAAAGGAAGAAATGGATAAATATAATTAGGTATGTTAAAGCGAAATTGGTTATAAACATTTTATTTAATAATAAATGCTGTTTCGGCTGTAGACGAGAAGATCGAGAGCCAACAAAATATTCATTGGTATGCAGTTGCCATTTTAAAGACGGCCTGAGGAAAAATGGTCCAACTATCTTCGCACACAATTCCAAACGAAGATTTGAATTTACTTCACCAGAAAACCGGTTAGTAATTTTCTATCATAACTTACTAATAATTAACTTTAAGGTTAATTACTTCTAGTAAAAGAATTAACAAACAAAAACCGGAATCAGTTGAAAATGTAGAAATTGGGCTGGAATCGGAACTTTCAAATCATCAGCAGGAACCGATGCCAGGCTCTACACACGTTTCTCAAGGACCTATGCCCGGAACATCGACAACAAAAACAAGTACCAATCAAAACGCTTCAGTTGAAGCAGAAAATTATTTTCTTAAACAAGAAATTGAACTTTTGTCCAAACAGCTGGATAATTTAAAAGTATCTTTTAGCTACAAATACATAAAAAACAATGATGCTGCTGTGTTAATGTATACTGGTTTGCCAACAGCAGCTATTTTTGAAATGCTTTTTAAAACAATGGAGAAATTCAAATTAAATTATTATTCAAATTGGAATGTGGAAAAACTTCCAAAAATTGACCAGTTTTTAATGACTTTAATGAAGTTACGGCTCAATTTGCCACATGAAGATTTAGCTCTTAGATTTAATTGTTGCAGGTCAACAGTAACAAATATATTCATGACATGGCTGTATGCGTTACATGAAGTGCTGTTTATTCAATTGATGTCTAGCATACCATCAAGACAAAAAAATCAAGCTTGCCTGCCATCAGCATTTTCTTCTTTTCAAAACTGTAGAATAATTCTTGATTGTACAGAATTATATACGGCTGTACCAAAACAATTAGAAAAACAGCGCTTAACATACAGTTCATATAAGCATCGGAACACCTGGAAAGTGCTAGTTGGTGTTGCCCCAAATGGTGTAGTAACCTTTGTAAGTAAAGTGTACCCCGGATCGTTGTCCGATAAAAAAAATTGTTCAGCATTGTGGAGTGCTCCAACAAATGTGCTCAGGTGATATGATTTTAGCCGATAAAGGCTTTCTTATTAAAGACATTTTACCAGCATTGTGGAGTGCTCCAACAAATGTGCTCAGGTGATATGATTTTAGCCGATAAAGGCTTTCTTATTAAAGACATTTTACCAGAAGGTGTTACATTAAATATACCACCTTTTTTAAGTACTCCGCAGTTTACAGAGCGGCAAGTGTATGAGACGCAGAAAATTGCAAAAGCAAGGATCCATGTAGAGAGGGCTATCGGTAGAATAAAGTGCTATAATATTTTAGATCGTATACCACAATTTTTAATCCCTCATACTTCTGCCATATTCCAGGTTTGTGCAGCATTAACAAACTGGCAGTACCCCTTAATAAAAGAAGTAGAGGAATATTTTAATTGAAGATTATAATTGTTCCTTCACCAAATTCAGTTGATTTAAACAAAAACCTGTACCTCTTTTTTAAAAAACTTTCAAGAAATAATGTAGTCTATTTTTTGTTAATATACTTACCTTACCCAAATGGGATATTTAAAAACTACTAACTGTTTTATTTACATATTTATTAATTTTGGTATATACTGATGAACATAAAAATCTTCAAGCTTTTTTAAATTAATTTTCCATGTTAAATCCTTATTAATAACGGTAATAATTGCACCTTTTAAATTCCATATCACTAGGTAGCATGCAGAGCGGTTTCATATCAGAGTGATGATAAAGTATCGCACAAAAATCATATTCTGGTTATTTAATGTTTTTGCGGAAAATCCTGAGACCCGTCGATTTTTGTTTTTAAATCTCCATTTAGACATATAATTTTCAACCCCCCACCCCTCAACCCCTAAGTGCTAGCAACCCCAACTTTAAAATTTTAAATAGAAAGATACCCTTTGTGATACCTCTTTTGATAGGTCTTTTTATTCTTAATATAAGCAAAAAAAGTTTTTCAAAATCGGTTGATAAATAACGGAGGTATTTAACAAAATGTAATCAAATGAAAATGTCAATATTCGACTAGAAACGGCTCAAACACGCCGTAAATGGTAACATTAAAAAGGGCACTTCCTGACCTAAAAGTGTGGTTTTGATCGCCCATTATTTCTACGCTGTGACGTCATAATTTTTTTTTAAATGTCAACCCCATTATTTACATTGATTACATTTTGTTAAATATCTCTGTTATTTATCAACCGATTTTGAAAAACTTTTTTTTTGTTATATTAAGAATAAAAAGACCTATCAAAAGAGGTATCACAAAGGGTATCTTTCCATTAAAATTTTTAAAGTTGGGGTTGCTATCACTTAGGGGCTGAGGGTGGGGGGATTAAAATTACCTGCCTAAATGCCAATTTAAAAACAAAAATTGACGGGTCTCAGGATTTGTGCCATTATTTCTACGCTGTGACGTCATAATTTTTTGTTGAATGTCAACCCCATTTTTTACATTGATTACAGTTTGTTAAATATCTCCGTTATTTATCAATCGATTTTGAAAAACTTTTTTTAGTTATATTAAGAATAAAAAGACCTATAAAAAGAGGTATCACAAAGGGTATCTTTCTATTTAAATTTTTAAAGTTGGGGTTGCTAGCACTTAGGGGTTGAGGGGTGGGGGGTTGAAAATTATATGTCTGAATGGCAATTTAAAAACAAAAATCGACGGGTCTCAGGATTTTCCGCAAAACCATTAACTAACCAGAATATGATTTTTGTGCGATACTTTATCATCACTCTGTATATAAAAGACCTTGGATTTGATGATAATAATCATGCTCTTTGTTAATATTGAGTTCACCATCTTCGGTGAAGTAAATTATATAGTTTTTAACGTTTTTTAATTTTTGTGGCAATTCATCATTTCTAAAAGTATATGGGCACTTTATTTCAATGAGGTGGTCTTCGCCCACCAAACCATCAGCACTGGCTCCTAGAAATCCTGTTGGGGTTAACATAATCCCTGTTGGAACTACTGTCAGAGTGGTTGTTTTTTCAAAATGTTTGATAGCTACACTTTCATGTTTTCTACCCCACTGTATCGCCTTTACCCCTTCTAAGTTGTACATGCCTGAAATGAAAGCTGTTGTTAAACTTACTAAATTAATTTTGTGTATAAATTATAATTATAAGAAAATATATGACTTACCACAAAGACGCTTAAATAATGACTCAGGATAGCGGTTCCTTCGACATGCTGATAAAACTATCCCAAAATTACTAGCAGTCAAGCGATGTTTCCGTGCAAGAAACCAATTTGCATTGTTGCTCTGTCCCACTGTTTGTTGCACCACTTCTAATATTCTGCTACTACTGACGGCACATTTTTCCCTTAAGTAATTTTCTTTGTTGACTGCAGAAAAGTATTCATCGCAAAATATGATATCTGCTACAGCTGTCACCGGCATAGGTGGATCTTCTTTAGCATCATCTTGTAAAAGCCATGAAAATCCGACAGTGGCACCAAGATTATTTAGCTGGCCACGTAGCTCCTCCAATTCGTCTTCTGTAATTCTTCTGTCAACGGCAGAGTTTGGATTTTTTGAATAAAGATCGTCACATGTCACGGTTTGCTCAGATTTGCTACTTTTTGTATTGAGCCACATACACCCTTTGTCCGTTACTGATATATTGTAATGGGCAAAAAGTAGCAGAGCTGCTATATGGTGGCACTTGATACCTTTAGGACAAGAACATTGTGTTGTCGAAACATTTCCAGGCTTATCCAGAGAAATCTTAATATTAAAAATAAATTGGATTTATATTAACATGTATAAAGCATTATTACCTCGATTTTATACACCTTGTTTTTCATGCTAGCATGAACAGTTCCACGAATCATCATTAATTCAGCATCGAATTCCATTTTTTCTACATGCCCGGATTCTACAGCATTCTCACCCTTGGAAAGAGCTTTAGTATCGTCGCTGAAGAAACCCATGATAGTGGCTAGCTTCAGAACATGTTTCGTAGCCATTTGCGTTAATTTTTAACTGCAGATAGTGATAACAACTGACAAATATTATAATAACAACAGGAACAACATAACCTCAACTTACTTTGCACGCACTTTTCAGAATTTCTGTAAACTTATTAACTTTGATGTCTCTAAAAATACACTATATATTGTCTCTAATTACTATATCCTACCACTAAAACACTTATTTCTCTAACAAAACACAGATATATACGCACTCAAACTTCTCTTATGGCAATTTACACGCCAGAAACAATTGTTTGGAAAGGTTTGCAAAAGTATCCGCCCCTTGTGACGTTAGACTGACGAAGTCTATTGTCGTTTACTTCTATTTGTTAAATGAGCCATATTAGATTTATGAAGCTGATGTTAAATATTACAAGTAAACGACAATTAAAATTTCTGAATATTTGACAATTGGGCATTTGTTTAGATTACGGGCATTTGTTTCTTGACAACTTTGATTCTCTTTTATCAATACTAATACCATTAAACCATGTTTAACATTTGTTAAGAATGTGTTTATTAAACAATAAATAATTTATTTCTCGAAAATTTTCTTATGTAAGGTAAGTATCAACATTTTTATACTGTCATTTAAGCAATTAAAAGATGTATCAAAAACGCGAAAAAAAAATGGGGGTTGACATTTAAAAAAAATACTGATGACGTCATCACTTACAAACAAATGAAGGTCGGAAAATTATTTTGACATTCCAATGTGTATTTTTAAAAAAGAAAATTGACGTGTTTCGGGATTTTAAAAAAAAAACATTCATTTCGGTTTTATTTGGTCACTGTAATTTCTAGCAGTAGATTTTTCTACTTCTAGAGGTGTTATATATATCCAACCTCAAGGTATTCTGTTTGTACCTTCAGATAAGGTAGAAGAGCGAAATTCTACCTTCGCTTGCAAATTTCTACCTTACATTAAGGTTAATAATTATACCTCTCAGGTAGAAAGTATAACGTTGAGTGATTTTTGCATACCTTCTTCAAAGGAAACAATTTCTTCCTTTACAGGTACCTTTGGGGGTATAATTATATACCTCTAAGATGAAGAATATTGCCAACCTCAAGGTAGAAAATTCTACTTTAAGTGATTTTTGAACACCTTATTGAAAAGTAAAAAAATCACCTTTGGGGGTACAATTATATACCTCTAAGATGAAGAATATTGCCAACCTCAAGGTAGAAAATTCTACTTTTAAGTGATTTTTGAACACCTTCTTGAAAAGTAAAAAAATCAACCTTTGGGGGTACAATTATATATCTTAGATGAAGAATATTTTCAACCTCAAGGTAGAAAATTCTACTATAAGTGATTTTTGAACACCTTGAAAAGTAAAAAAATCATCCTTTGGAGCACGGTAGAGATTTCTACCTTAAGTGATTTTTTGACACCTTGAAATATAAAAATTTTAACCTTTGGGTATAATTATATTCGTGTAGTATATACGTTACAATCGACCTTCAGGTACAAAATTCTACCTTATATGATTTTTCAATAGAAACAAAAAAATAGTTTATAACACTTTTTTAATAGTCAACAAACACGACACAAAATGATAAATCAATAATGAAATAAGAACAAAAATTTGTACAATTCCTAGGATCGATCCAGGCTATTCAATATAATACTAGAACTAATTAGAACTAAACCTGTAAATTTAAATACTTAAATTTCAGAACCTGTAAATTTAAATACTTAAATTTCAGGACATTAATTTATTAACAACTAAAACAATTTGCGCTTGTAATTGTTTAATGGGTGGCTCCAGCTGACATATGTTATTCCCAATGAAACTTAAAGTTTTCCTTAGTTGTTTTGGATATTCCAAATTAAATAGGAAAATAATTGCGATTAAGGCTTCTATCGCATTTGTAAAATTTTCTGTTTGGCAGATAGTTGAATTTTCAACTACCACAAAATATGAATTCATGTTATCTTGTAAATCATTGGTTACAATGCAGGGCAATACTGCTGGTGTCTGTAACGGAATTCAGTTAGCAATAGATCTAGTTCTCTAAATTTATATAATAGGTATATATACTTACAGTTTTTAATAATTTTTTAGGGTCTTCTTTAAATAATAGGGGTAATAGAATCAGTGCTCCTTCATCGTTATCTGTAAGCAAGCAGTATTACGTATTTCTGTATTTTAAGCAATCGCTACCTACTCAATTTTTAATGAGTACACTGTAAAAAAAAATTGTGTAAAATTACTATGAAAATCATAGGAAATTTGTTCACACATATCATTAGTAAATTTACGTTGAAATAGTACTTTTACATCGGATAATTGAATTTACACACAGAATGTGTATTAATCGTAAGAAATTTGTGAAAGTACAAAACTCGTAATTAAAATTACATTACGTTCGGTAATTTTACACGTTTCGCATTGTAATTTACAACTCCTTGTGTACATTTACATACTTGTATTGTAATTTTGCGGGATTGGTTTGTGATAATACAAATACTGTTTATAAAATTGCTAAATATAATAGCAATCTTATTTGTGGTTGTGTAAAATTAGTTCGGTAGCAGTCGTCAAACAAGTTCTTGTTCCAACGGGGTACCATCCTAAAACCGAAGAAGAACATGAAACATTTTATAGGATCAAAAATCAATTACTTACATCTAACTCCACTAATATTTTGCTAAAAGGTTCTTTAAAATACTTGGAAATAACTTGTAGTGCACGTTGTAACACTAAATTTTCGGTTTTTTCAACATTTCTAATTGTTATGTACTTTTTCAACTCTCCAAATTTAATAATTTTTTCAGATGCTTCAACCACCTTTTCTCCCAGAATTGTAATGGATCTAGCAGTTAATTTTTCAAAATGCCAATATAAATACGGTTCTTGTAACAGAAAGGGCCACTCATCTTTAATGTTCTGAATTGTTGTAGGCGAATTTTGACAATTCAGGAATGTCCGTTGCATGGTATACGTTCTTGAAAGCGCTGACAATACGTCTACCTTTTTAATGGCACTAGAATCTAACACTGCAGTTTTCAAAATCGCTTTTGCCTGTTCTAGTGTGTCATTTTCTTCTTCTTCTGGAATCGGTTATCAATTTTGACAACCAGCTTTTGCTGCTAATAGTTTGATTTTTTTTGATGGTGGCGACTTAAAATCTCGTGTACTGTTCCCCTTTTGCCTATTACAATAATTATTTCGGTGCATAAGTTTCATGTAAAGTGTAGAGCAGCCATCCCCAAAGGGTTTTCCATTATCATCTACATCCATGAATGTTTTGGGGTATTTTTGTACCATACTAACAAAAATTGGCGAGGGATATTGGAAACTGGTAAATAAGGATGTTGTATTACGAAACGTAGTTTGGTGTTTGGCTCTTCTGGCAGCTGGAGGATAGATATTTCGCCAATTCAGTTAGTTCTCAACTAAATAGCAACAAAGTAGTAAAACTTAAAAAAATACGATATTACCCCTTACCTGTAATATAACTAACACAACACTCACCACATAAATCAATAACCACACTACACTGTTCTACGTTTATCCTACACACAATAAATATGCAGGATGCTGATGCTGACGAACCTAATGCATACTTAAATTTGAAACGCATATACGTGTTAAAAACGAAAACAGTGTACTTCTCAATCCTACCATTTAAATTGCTGATTTTCATATTTTCATAATAATAATATGGGGAAGTACATTCCGCTTTTATAAAAGTACCACATAAATTTGTAAAAATACACATACTGTATAGCTACTAACGCAATAACTACAAATATTTAGTAAATTTACAAAAGTTAGCAAAATTACTAACAACTGTGTAACATAAGCATGTAATTTAGGTATTATTACATGTTTACACTAGTTACACAATATTTTAAGTAAATGTTACTTATTTCTGCGTGTAATTTTACAAACATTTTTTACAGTGTATTATGAGTTTTATTTACCTAATCCATGCACATTCAAATTTTGTACACGCGTTTCATATTTTGCCCTGTTCAATAATTGTAAAATTCGTTGTTTCCTCTCTGGTGTGAAGAAAGACCGAATTTCTTCTGATACATTTTTTTTATAGAAACGTTGACAATCGTTTACAAGCTGTAAATAAGGTTTTCATATATAAAAATCTTAGTTCAAATTTATTAAATTTAATATATTGACTTACTTCGGAATGCCACTTTAGGCAAGGAAACAGTTCTAGAACATCAGAAATTGATCTGTTGGCATACATCTCTTGCCTATACGCTTGAGTGCGAACCATGCGATCACGTATTTTATCTGCATCACAGATATCAAGGGCGCATTCATTTTGTATGTCGTTCATATGTGATTCGATGGTACCATCATTTTCGCTAACGTTTGGTACAATAGCAAAGGTCAATCGTTCCTTCTTCTTGTTTACCTCTTCCAACGTAGTTGTTGCCTTTCTAATAACCCCATGTTTTTTTCTCATTTCCAAAACGATTTCCTGATCTTTAATCTTCTGCCGTTCTGATTTAAACTTGGTAATTAGCCCTCTATGCCAAGATTCCTGTTAAACAAATCAATTTGTTTTTGTGGTGTAAATAATAACTTTCTACTGTTTGTATTAACTTACGTATAATTTTACGTTTCCATTATTAATACTTTTATCCGATAATTTCGGATATTTTAACGTCAGCAAAGCACAAACATCGTGATACTCTCGTGAATTTGGGTATCTAGAAAAGAAACCGAAGTCGTAAAACCGTTTACACTAAAATATGTACAGTAAGTACTTACAAAGTATAAGTAAACATATCTTCAAATACTGTCTGAATTATACGTCGCCTCATAGTAGAAGTCACCGTTTCACAGTTTTTCATGGCGTTTTCTAAATCCACAGCAAAATTTGGCAACCGATAGGGCCGTGGTAAAACTTTCTCCTGTCCATTTTCGATTGATCCAATAATAACGTCATCGTTATCAACCAACGTTATATTTTGTAAAATGGCAGAATTGTCGAGTAGAGGTAGACTAGGTTCTGAAGATTCAAAAATACTAATTTGAACTAACCTACCTAAAACTTTCAAAATCTTACCATTGAGAATTGGTACAACTTTTATTTTGCACTTGGTTTGTAATTCTTCTACTTGTGTCTCAGTCCAATCTTCATAATCACTATTGTATGTTTGAATTTCAAACTCTTGGCAATCAAACAACTCCTTAATTTTTGCTAGTAATTCTGTCTTTTCGCAACGAACTACTTTTTTTCGGTCGCCCAACATGACCAAACATTCAAAATCCATAATAATTACTTATAAATACTGCAGCCTCGTGTTCAATATGGAAAACTATATGCAAAACTAAAAATTAAAGGCCAACATCAACAAAACTATACACAAAATTAATATACCCTTTCAAGCAAATTTTACCTAAGAATATCTGTTAAGGATTATAATAAAATTTATGGAATTTTTACGAGTTGGAAATTTTACCTGCTTAAATACTTTTTAAGGTTGCAAAGAGTGCTACGGGTATTACCAGTTTATGAAAATGTTTCTTTCCAATAATTATGGTTATTTTAAAAGTTGTAGCATGTTTAAATATGATATTTTCGATAGTAATGCAAAATATTTATGTTTTTATACTTTTCAAATATTTTTTAACCGAGTTCGACTGTATTTATTTTAAATTATCGTATACAGGTGTCCTCAAAAATGTTTTTCTTGAAACGTTGTAAGCGTTAATAGCAAATATGGACTTAATTGTACTAAGCTCAAGACAGATTTTGATCTAAGATGTATCATTAATTTCATATGCATCGTAATGACTGCAGTATTCTATAGGGACAACTATTTCACCATAAAGTGCCCATATTCCTGAATACATGAAAATATTTCGTATATGAAAAAATACTGGAATGTTTTCTGCATCACTTATGTCAAATACAAAATATTCATTCACTGTAAATAATCTAGTTATGTATTTTAATTTTGTTACTGACAAAAGCCTAGTGCATCGTTTACCAAAGAAATTGACGACCGCGTTTCTAATTCCATTATTGGTACAACTGTTAATGTCCAAATGTGTTTGTTTTCCCAATATCTGAATATTTGTTGAAATACCATAACCGTTAAAAAATTCTAAGCATTTTGAAAGTTGATGTCTTTGCGTTAGTGTTTTTGTGACATTAATAAAGTTATTAAACTTTTTTGCGTTATTTTTCAATGTCAAATGGTTAGATTCGTATCTCATACACCAGTGAAATCGCAAAGGGCCATATTCCTTTATTAATCGGGGATAGTGAACCAAAAAATGTAATTTAGGAGACAGTCTTGGACTTAAAGTAAGGTACAATTCATGATGTTCCTGAATAGCAACATCCAGCCATATCAACCATTTATACTCTATCACCGGGGCCAACACAATTTTACAAATTTTTGCACATAATAAATACAATTGCCAGTACATATTATCTGCAGGTACTATATCACCAACAATGTAGCTAAAAAACTGAAATAAATGCCATTTTTCAGAAGCAGTTCCATTAATACTTTTTTTTTTACACAAAATCAGCCGGCAAACCGTGGTGCCTATTGATTTTATCTTTATTACAAAATTGAAAAGTCTGTATTCGGCGATTAATTTCAGGTATTGTTAATTCCGTTGTATTTATAAGACCATTTATCACGATTTTTAAATTTTGTGGAATTAATCCTTCTAAAACATCGTGCATCACATCAGGAGGAAGGCAAGATACACTAGTAAAATATTTTAAATCGCAGAATGGGGACTTACTCTTAACTCCATACGCGGAACTTAATGTAGCATCGCCTTCTACTGCTTCAACATGCTGAATGTGAATTTCTGGGGTTCTAATTGTACAAGCGGTCTCGGAAATAATTTTGTGGGTATTTTTATCTGATTCTAAACAGTATCTACAAAATCGTCCTTTACTGAAACATTGTTGGAAACCCCCTATACCATTGCTGGATAAATTATCACCACTTATAGTGGCAAGTCCCCCTAAAAGTTTTTTATTCAACCATTTGACCTTTATTCCTTCATTTTCTAATATTTTTAAATCATTTATTAATGGCTTCAAAATTAGTTTAAAACCGTATTTTTCAACGTAGCACCATTTAACTAACATAGCCAAATGTATACTTTTTAATGAAGACCTTTGAGAATTTTCAAGATTCCCGACTGTAAAATAAAAAGCACACACTTTATGTAATTTTTTGTGGCTACCAATTGGATTAGAGATTTCAAATTCGTCGGTATAAAAATGCAACCGAATATATGATGAATTTCTATTAAACAAGACATGATTTTGACAGAAGGTTCCATTAGCATAGCTCTCTAATTTATTGGTGGAAAAACGCGTTCTGTTACAACTGGTCCATATCTCTTCATTTTCTAAATAATTTTGAATGGTGTCTAAAATTGGGACATAGTGCAGAACATGTTTCCTTTTTGTGAACTCGTTATGCCCTAACAAGTGCTCCCGAGGTGCAATAAAATTGATTTCTTTCAGAAAACTTGCCTTCTCTGATTCTGACGTGTTAAATATAAAGTTGAAATTAATAAACACCTCAAATAACGCATTTACTTGTTCATCGTCATACCCTAACAATTTACTTTTACACCTTAGATTAATTTCAATATGCTCACAGAATAATTTAAAAAGGTCGTTGATCCTCGAATACAATTGCTTAATCTTAACTTTGGGTAATGAATACTCTGCCTCGAGCTGTAATTTAAAAATAAGCATTTGTTTTATAAATTCTTTACAAAAATTGTGATTGTCTTCCTGGACACCCTTTAAATTAAAGTCAGTGAAATGTTTTTTACTATTGTCTTCATCCTGTGTCGAACTACAGTCATAGCGGTCATTGATTTGTATATTATTGTGATCAGGTTCTGGTCTAGTACCGTCATTTAATGAAGATCGCACACGTCTACGATAAGATTTTATTCGCAACTGATGAGCTCTATAGCAGTGGGTATTGTAAGAAGATACGCGGTGGTATGTTTTTTGGCAACCGTCAATATTACATTCAATACAAACATTAATGTGAGAATGCATAAATCTCATGTGTTGCAGTAATAACTGCAGATGCAAAAAAGGTTTAAAACAAACAGAGCATGTATACATATTGTTAAAGTTAATTTAAAATGCAAAATTGAAATAGAAAATTATATTGCTTACCTGCCACTTCTAAACCTTCGAACGTTGTTAACTATTCAACTTCACAATCGCAAAAGAGACTTTACTTAAAATTCAGCAAGGAAATAAGTACAGTTAGGTACTAACGACATTTCTAGGATTACCCCAGCCGAGCCATAAAGTAGGGGTTGATGTAAATTCTTGGAAATTTTGGGTAAAACCCATGCTTTGTACTTGTACTAGGTACCTACCTACACAGTAAAAAAAAAGGTACTCTAAATTCACTCTAAAAGAACACTACACGGAGCTGGAGCAGGTCCACTCTAATAGAGTAAAAACTTTTAACTTACTGATAGAGTGAAGTTTAGAGTTCTTTTTACTCTACCGCAGTGTTAGTTTTCACACTCGCTCCAAGTGAGAAGCTCTTTAGTTTAGAGTAGAAAATATACTCTAATAGTGTGGGTTTAGAGTAAACTTTAGAGTACTTTCACTCTGCTGTAGTGTTACTTTTTACACTACCATTGAGTGAAACTGAACCTGGGTTAGAGTTAAAAAACCCTCTAATAGTGTTGATTTAGAGTGAGTGAAGGCGAATGAAATAAAAAAATATATAAATTGTATATATAATATATTTATAATATATTTTACTATAAATTGTAAACATTGGTTAAAACACTTAAAAGGTTGAAATATTAAGTTTCTGAGAAAGAATGCAGCCATTTACAAAATCGGAAAAACAAAAAACAATTGTTATTAATATAGGGCGATTCAAAAGTATAACGACAACCCGTAGAAGGGGTGATTCCTCTCGTCAAAATAAGGAAAGATGTTTATATGCCCGATTGTTGAGATATCAACCGGCACCTTCCATCTTTGTCGGCTGCTATTTCAGCAACCAAGCGTATAAACTTTTTTCCTTATTTTGAAGAGAGAAATCACCCCTCCTACGAGTTGTCGGTGGACTTTTGAATCACCCTGTATTAATTACCAATTTTTTTTGTTTCTCATTCTTCGATTTTGTAAATGGCTACATTCTTTCTCAGAAACAGTAAAAATACAGTTTCTCATGTATCAAATGTAAAAATATACTTAGGTACTAAATACCAATTAACACTTAAACAAGTCTGCGTTAATTCGTATGGTTCTTTATACAAAAGTAAATAAAAGTCAAGAATATTTAATTCATCACTGCATTGAACTTTATAACTCTGAATAATAGCATCAAATTCCATAGTTACCCATTTCTTCGTTACAAAATATATCTGGTCTTCAATAATAACAATGTTAACGATTTGTTCAAATTGTGGCAAATTAGTGACGCTATCCAATCTACTACAAACCATGAATTGTTTTTTATACGTGTACCCATATTTCATCCAGTTTGTTACTAAAATTGGTGTAGTTTCCGGAAAATCACTTATATATTCAACAAATAGATCCCTGTAGTGGTAATCTTTAAAAGATGTTGCAGAATTAGGTCCAAACTGAGGGATAACTTCGTATTTAGAGCATGATGCCATTTGTTGATAGCGGGAGGCTAATGTTTTGGCGACATTTTTAAAATTTTTAAATCTATTTGACATATCTTTGAAACCACCATGCTTGCCTTCGTATCGCATTGTCCAAAGGTATATTAACGGGCCCATTCGCCTAATAATTTCCGGATAGTGCGTAATGAAATGAAGTTTAGCGGTTAAAGTACAATCGAATAATTCTTGTAATTTCGTATGATGCTTAGAGATCAGGTGTTCCAAAGTTGCGATCATATTTTTTGAACTTCTAGGTGCAAATACTATTTGCATTATTTCCAAGAGAAGGGTTATAACTTCCCACCTAGGCTGCACATCTACTGTAAGTTTATCATGCAGTATAGAAGGTAAATATCTTGCTAGACACCACGACTGGGCTGCTCTTTGATTTAAATTGCCTTTCTCCAGCGCGATTAGACTCGGTTTTTTTGGCTGATTTATGCTACCATAGTTAAAAAATTTTATTCTTTGGTTTAGCTGTTCCAAACTGACCGCTTTGCTTTTAATCAAATATCCGAGAAATAATTTAAGTTCGTAATGAATTGCCCCTTCAAGTACATCGTGCATAATATCTACACTTACTGCATCGCATAGTTTAAAGTAGTGCAAGTTATTTAATACGCTACGGCTTTTAATTCCAAATATATGATTATTTCCTACAGCTTCTAAGCAATGATCTTCATATAAAACACTTGATCGCCAAGTTTCTATAGAATCTGTACATTTAGTTTTTGTAAGTTGTTTATGATTTAAACAAATTCGACAGAAATAGTTTGCTTGAAAGCATAGCACCATGCCATGCAAGGCGTTAGCTGCCAAGTTGTCGTGTGCTAGTGAAGTTACACTCCCAAAAATTGGTTCATCAAACCCTTCTACGAGTATTCCTAGAGTTTCCAAAATATTAATATCTTCAACTATCGGTTTCAAAATTGTATTCAAAGAGATTTCGCCACTTGAATCAAATATTAGATCAGATGTATAAAACAATGCCAGTAAATGTATGTTTTTTAAGACTGAATGATGAATTGCAGGTATATTTCTAATAGTAAAATATAATGCACCCAATTTACTTGTTCCTGTTTTACTACCAATAGGATTTGTGACTTCAAAGTCATCGTAATAAATTTGCAAACTCAAAAAATATTTTTTAGTATTGTATAAAATATTGCCCTCAACATAGGATCCTACTTTAATGATATTAACGTCTTTCTGGCGATTGCTTATATCGATATGATTCTTTAACACCGACGTATTTCTAGTTAACAAAAATTTTAACGATTCTAAAATTGGAATATATTGAAAGGTACGTGTAATATGTTTTTGAACAGTTGCATTTAATCGTCTATTCATAATATTATCACTTCTTATACCTATTACAATTGCTCTTGGTAAAACAATATCACGATTTAAAATTTTATTACGTTTGTAATTAGAAGAAAATTTTACTAATTCATTATTAATTTTGCCTTCTTGATCAATAAGGTATTTATTGATATCTGCATAATTTGTACCACTTTTTAAGATGTCAAAAATATTATGAATATACTCAGCAGTGTAATCAATTATTGACTGGCTTTTGGTATGTGGTAGAGATAGTGAGGATATTTGTGAAAAGAACATCTTACAAGTTCCTTGAATAACGGTACGTTCATTACTCTCAACGTCATGATCTGTAGATTGATTTATATCAATATCATTACTATTGTTAGTAAGGAAGTATTCAAAAGAATTCTCTTGTTCGAAATCGTTTTGGTCACGAGATGAGCAGCTAGGTTGATTTATGCTATTATACAGAGTTGTCTCGATATTTTTGGTAGCGTTATTAGTTAAGAAATTTGGACTATTGCCACTAGATAAATGTTTTTTTAAGTGTTTACGGAGGCCATTGAATGTAGAAAATGTATGCAAACAATTTCTTGTACAACATTTCAAACTTAATTTTTTGTGTTCAAATAGTGCATGAATTAATCTTAAATGTCTAATCATTAACGTAACATGTTCAAACGACTTTGAACAAATAAAACAATATAACATCATTTCATGATGTAGCAAGACATAACTAAATATTAAAACCTAAAAGTAATGCAATCTAAACGTTTTCTAAAATTATAAAATAGTGAAATATATAATGCCTATATAAAACAAAAAGATATATATATATATAAGCAAATAGTAACAATAATTGAAAATTGAATATTAAGGAGGTATTACACAAATACGTTTTAATTTTTAATCCTACTCCTTAATTCAGACATTTTAGGAGTGAAACTTACTTGATCAATATGCAACTTGAAGTAAAACGTTTGCATAAATTCCCAAAAATATTTTAGTTGATCATCGTATTTAGTATTAAATACCCAGTGGCTCATGAAGAGAAGTTCAAAAGCTTTTACTGACGTACAGAGCTCTGGACATTCGATAGACTTGCCGTCCAAAAGTATGTTGTATTGATTAATTGCCTTTTTGTTGGTTCCTTGAGCAAGTAAGACTGGTTGGAGAGTATTTTTAGTTACTATAACTTCCTGAATGGGTATGTTGACCTAAAATATATGGTTATTTTTTATTGCCCCCCACATTAGCCTTTTATACTTGCAGGTTTGAAAATGATCAATTTTTCTTCATCCACTGCTGTACCTCGTTTAGGAAGCATATGCAGAATAGCTAGCAATGCTCTTGTAGTTTTATCCCAGTCTAGAAGTTACAATGCGAATAATAACTATTCCACTAGATTAGTACCTACACAAATAGAGTACTTACTCGGAATGCTGTTTGAATCTTCTACAATATCTGGGTCAGGTTTACTAACAGTTAATTTGTAAGTATTTAAAATTTTATCAGTGTCGTACAAAAAAGCTTCAAGAAAATTGGGAACAGTAACTTCACTACTATATAATAAACGAAAATCTTCTTCAATCTGAAATATACAGCAAATGAAATATCTTAAATCTTGTAGATTTGATTAGTTTCATGGTAATACTCCAGCCAGCAGATTAAATCACAAGCCATAATGAGAAATTTAACATTGACAACTGCATGATACGCAAATAAAACATGGGTCAACTTACTAAACCAGGAGTATCTTGAAACCTTGGAAATTCGTTGAGAACTTCATTGCCTAATGATTTGCGATATTCATAGGTAAACTTCATTCTCTTTGAGATACTTTCGCGATCCTTCTTTGGACATGCATTTTTTAAAAACGCAATCGATTCGCTTATTTCATCTGATAACACTACATCTTTCTGCTTTGATACGTTTGATGCTTCATGTTCATCTTCAGCTTCTGGTAGTTTTTCACTCTTTCTCTTTCTTCGTTTTATTAAATGTTCTTCTTCACTTTTAAGATTTTTGGCCATCGTTTTAAACTGCCAGGCTATATAGCCTTCACCACCATGCTGGTTTCGATAAAAGGCATCCTATAAAATACATTCAACATTACATATCTATATACTAGGTAGGTATAATATAAATTGAAAATTCGAGCCTTACATATCCAGTTTCTCCCATGTTATCCTGTAAATTTGGGAAAAGCTGAACAATTGATTTTGCTAAATTAATTTTATGAATCTCTGGGCATTTTATTGTATATTTTTCTCTTAACAAGGTACATGTTATTTTCACTAATTTTTGACGTAAAGTATTGCTTAGCAATCCTTGTTTATTGTAAAATGCAAAAATATCTCCCCCTCCTTGACTGGAAATTAGGTTTTTCCATTCCTATAAAAGCAACAGGTTATTTCAATTTATTTAAGTCAAAATGAATTAATCTGAAAATCGTAAAAACCCTTACTTCGTTGCTAATTTTAGATGGTATTGGTTTAGCAAACAGTTCAACACTCCCTGAAGCCTCAATGTTTTTTGAATGCTGTGCATCCATACTGATATCGTCTTCAATAACTATGTTATCAGGTGATTCGACACTAATCACCGATATAGTTGAAAATGATTGAGATTCATCGTCGAAATTATCTAGAGAAAAATATGTCAGTGGCAAAAGCCCCACTTAAAATTGTTCAGTTATCAAATCACTCACCGGAAGAAAGAAATTTGTGAACTTTTCTTATGTATAGTGTCATCAACTCATCTTTGTTACGTGTTAAAACGTAATCCGTTAATAAATCTTCTTCGATGATCGTGCCATCTTCCTCACAGAAGAAAAAAGCATCTTCCCCTATTTCGGGAAATTTACGCCTGGCTATATAAAAGTAAGTATAACACTATTAATATTACAAATCGATTCATATTAAGGTTGAGCAAAGTATCGATACTTTCGAGTTTCGACTCGTATGTACTATCGACATTAGTAGATTAATATTCATTTAATTTTGAAACAATCGCAACCTGCTGGCTGGCCTTCGAACGTAAATAGTGGTTGGCAATATCATTTATAAATGTAAATACAATTAAAGAATTTCGGAAAAAGGAATTATTTGAACTTTTAAATGGCGGACCAGTTAAGTTATGTCAAATTCTTTTAAAATTGGGATCTTTTATTTTAGACTGTCTTAATTTCTACAAGGTAGGTACGATTTAGAAATCCCAACGTTGTTTATTTAAATGAGAAGAACGGCATTTCCAAAAATTTATTATAAATTATTCATATTGTTTTCCGAATGTTTTCCAGAACATATTACAAAAGTTTTTGTTGCTCGACTTATTGATTGGGTGGTACTATTCATTATGGGTAAATTACCGAAATTGCTGTTTCTTCGACATTAACGTTTAAAAAACGTTTAGTACCGATTAAAAGAGAAACAATTTCTCTAGAAAATAATACTAAAACAGAGCATTCAAATTTAAAAATAATATCATGGCGTTACTGGTGCGCCATTTTAAAAGTTTTAATAGCGATTCGGCATATTGTATTTGTTATAAAAGTAAAGACAGTCAACAAGATAAACATAAATCCAGGTAATTTTAACTCACCAATATTAACAATTTCTTCATACGAACAGGAATCTTCCACTTTGATGAGCTTCGCAACATGAATATGTTTCAATTTCAGAAACATGTTTAATGAGTCTTTTACTTTACCGGTTATATGGAGTTAACGCCCCTAGGAATTGAAATCAAATCTTATAATTTCATGTAGCGTTAACTGAACATCTTGCTAGGTATTAAATTAATTAGTAGAGCTGCACTTACCTTACAAAAACTCAATACAAATTAATTAGCACTTGCACTATAATTTATAAACCACACATACAGAACAGCATTGCACCAGTATTGCGAAACAAAGTAAATGGTAAATGTGGCGCAGGGGAAACCCAAGCCGGCGCGAAAAACATTACCAGGAATTATATCAGTACTGCACACACAGCAAAAGTTATGTATGCGTGATAGCAGAATGCGCTTCTCGAAATAGAGTGGCGTTGCTGACTTCACTCTAAACAAAGTTACTTGGTGGTTACCCGAGTACCATTCACTCGTAATAGTTCTTTTTTCCTCTAGTTAGAGTACAATTTTACTTTTCTTTGGGAGACATTGTACAAAACCAATCTAGTAGAGTTAAAATATTAGTAGAGTGAAAAATTGAGTAGATTTCACTCCGAAATTTTCACTCTACATCTTTTACACTTGCTTAGAGTCAAGTCACTCGGTCTATATTTTTTACTGTGTATATAACCGTTGATAACGTTTGGGTTGCAAGAATTTATTTTACGTTTTAGCATCACTTGTAGAAAAACAAATTAATAGAGTAAATTTGTACTCTAGTGGGGTTATTAGTATTCAAGTAATGCACATACAATTTCTTGTAAATGAGGGAAAACAGTGTACCTATAACCCTTTAAGGGGAGATTTTAGTAAATTAAAATAATTTTCTTTAAAACCACGATAACATTCACATTTTTAAAAAAAATTATTTTGGCCTCTATGGCAATCTAGAGAAAAAAATATTCGAATTGACCGTGAAAACCGTTTTTTGATCATATGCTATTCTGGAGCGAGTAAAACAGTTTTCAGGGTCATACCTATAGACTATAGAGTATTATTTTCTCTAGACTACTATAGAGGCCGAAATTATTTTTTTTTTAAATGTGTTATCTTGTTTTAAAGAAAATTATTTGAAGTTAGTAAGTATCCGCTATTTTTATACCATGTGGTAGAAGTTAATAAATTATACTCGAAGTATAATATTATTCCTAAAAGGGTACAATATTATACCTTTAGTACAAACCTTAAAGTTGAATAAAATAGCTTGTATCCGCTATTTTTATACCATGAGGTAGAAGTTAATAAATTATACTCGAAGTATAATATTATTCCTAAAAGGATACAATATTATACCTTTAGCACAAACCTTCAAGTAGAATAAAATAGCTTGTATCGGCTATTTTTATACCATGGGGTAGAAGTTAATAAATTATATTCGAAGTATAATATTATTCCTAAAAGGGTACAATATTATACCTTTAGTACAAACCTTAAAGTTGAATAAAATAGCTTGTATCGGCTATTTTTATACCATGAGGTAGAAGTTAATAAATTATACTCGAAGTATAATATTATTCCTAAAAGGGTACAATATTATACCTTTAGTACAAACCTTAAAGTTGAATAAAATAGCTTGTATCCGCTATTTTTATACCATGAGGTAGAAGTTAATAAATTATACTCGAAGTATAATATTATTCCTAAAAGGGTACAATATTATACCTTTAGTACAAACCTTAAAGTTGAATAAAATAGCTTGTATCCGCTATTTTTATACCATGAGGTAGAAGTTAATAAATTATACTCGAAGTATAATATTATTCCTAAAAGAGTACAATATTATACCATTAGTACAAACCTTAAAGTAGAATAAAATAGCTTGTATCGGCTATTTTTATACCATGGGGTAGAAGTTAATAAATTATATTCGAAGTATAATATTATTCCTAAAAGGGTACAATATTATACCTTTAGTACAAACCTTAAAGTTGAATAAAATAGCTTGTATCCGCTATTTTTCTACCATGAGGTAGAAGTTAATAAATTATACTCGAAGTATAATATTATTCCTAAAAGGGTACAATATTATACCTTTAGTACAAACCTTAAAGTTGAATAAAATAGCTTGTATCCGCTATTTTTATACCATGAGGTAGAAGTTAATAAATTATACTCCAAGTATAATATTATTCCTAAAAGGGTACAATATTATACCTTTAGTACAAACCTTAAAGTAGAATAAAATAGCTTGTATCGGCTATTTTTATACCATGGGGTAGAAGTTAATAAATTATACTCGAAGTATAATATTATTCCTAAAAGGGTACAATATTATACCTTTAGTACAAACCTTAAAGTTGAATAAAATAGCTTGTATCCGCTATTTTTATACCATGAGGTAGAAGTTAATAAATTATACTCGAAGTACAATATTATTCCTAAAAGGGTACAATATTATACCTTTAGTACAAACCTTAAAGTTGAATAAAATAGCTTGTATCCGCTATTTTTATACCATGAGGTAGAAGTTAATAAATTATACTCGAAGTACAATATTATTCCTAAAAGGGTACAATATTATACCTTTAGTACAAACCTTAAAGTTGAATAAAATAGCTTGTATCCGCTATTTTTATACCATGAGGTAGAAGTTAATAAATTATACTCGAAGTACAATATTATTCCTAAAAGGGTACAATATTATACCTTTAGCACAAACCTTCAAGTAGAATAAACGTGGAATATAATACCTTGCACTCCATAATTAAATACCTTCAGGTAGTGATTTACGTTAAGGTACAATATTTTTCCTTATAGGCTACTATATAGTACCCTTGCAAGAATAATAATACACCTTACGTCTGAAAAAGGTATAGATCAAATGAAATAAATACCTTGAGGTATTTGTTCATTCCTTTATGAAATTGTTTTACCTTTGCAGGTTAGAAAAAACACCTCTTAATTTTACTTCTACCTTTTTTCAACCTTTAAAAATAACAGTGATATGTTCCATACTTTTGGTGCTCACTGTATGTTACGTTACAGTTCAGATGAGTTACAGTTTGTTTGTTCTCGAGCTTTGTCAATTTTCTTCTTATATGTAGGGCAGCTTATACCATCCGCTAGGTGATGAATATCTCTTTCTGTTTTAAAGTACGTGTTTGTATATATGCAATTTGTGTACTTCGGCTTTTCCTCGGTGTCTTTACAGTCAGCTACATTGTGGATACCTGCGCTGTGACTGCATACAACTCCATTTTTGTACTCTACACTTTTATGGTTGTACTGGTGACATTTTTAGCATTTAAGTATGTCTTCTCTTACTATGCATGATCTCCATCCAATATTTACTTCCCGATCTTTTAATTTCTTAAAAGTGGTCCCAATTACTTCTATGTAAAGAATCCATTTGCTGCTTTTCTTTTGTTGACGGCTGTAAGTAATTTTTATTTTATCATCTTCGGTTATGAAATGGTTTAGGGCTATTAAGTGTTCCATTAGTTCGTCGGTTGTGTAATTTTTTCCCAGGCCTGTAACTACAAGTCTTGGATTTTTTATTTTTGTTAGTGAAATCGAGTATTTGTCGCAAATGTCGTGTTCGACTAGTTCTTTCAGTTGCGTCTGGGTCATTACTCTTGACAATTATGCCACCTTTGCTAATTGTTTTTATTGCTGTAATTCCAGCTCTGGCTTTACATGGATTTACTCGATTTTGTACTTCGGCTTTGGGTATTTGCGACGACTGCGCTTCTTTTGGTTTGATCAGGATTCCCGGGCAGTTCATTTTTGTGTTCTTGAAGTCTTGTGTTCTTTCGTATTTCTGCGTAATGTTTCTGCATAAGTTTTGGCTGGATATTGAATGTTATTTAGTCCTATTTTTATAGTTTCGTCCATTTTCTCAATTTTTTCTAAGACGTTATCGATATTGTTTATTTTTCCTTTAATGGTAGGGTTCAACTTAACTTCTAGATCCGCACCTATAATGTTTCGTTTCGTAACTAGCTTCAGGTTGTTCAACGGTTGTTTACAATCACCACAAAACCATTGCACAAACTCACGTAGTTCTTGTATTTTACCGAGTTTCGACAAAGTTATTTTTAACCAACTTCGCCGTCTGACGCTCCCGCCATCTTGCATATATACTACTAAATGATACACGCACGCGCACATCCACCACACACGTCTTAGACAAAAAAACAAGCGAACGGCAAAAAAAATCATAATTATTAGTATTTTGATCATGACATTCATCTTCGTTCTCTAGTTGCCAGTTACTAAAGTCGTTTTCAATCTCGATATTTTCAAAATTTTGTGGAGCTTGAATTTCAATTTCAGATTGTTCATCTAAGTTAAACATAGGTGTTCAGAGTGAACATGTTTCGATTATTGACTAATGTAATTACATGGGTATGTAACATTCTGCGAGGTAAATTTAAATTTGTTTGGATTTCCTACTTGTTCTGATGCAGGTCGTTTTTTAATCTGACTAACTTGCATGGATTCTGGGGGATGACTTGGTTTAAAACCACGCTGAGAAGCGAAAACGTTTTGACCAGGTTTTCCGAAAGGTTTTTGATATCCTGGAAATTGTTTAGGGGCTTGATATGGGTTGAATTGAAGAGTGGGATTTCTATTTGTTATAAATGTTCGAGGTGTAAACGAGTTCATGGGATTCCTAAATGGAATAGCATTTCGGGATAAAAATGAACTTTGTTGAGGTCGCTTTAGTTAGACAAAACCCTTCCTTAAACTGTAACTAATCACTTAACACTTAAAATAGAATTTTTACCAAGAAACCAACCCGCTAGTGAAGTCAAGAACGAAGCAGCTACCCGCCGTGAAACCTGATACATGCACCGCTATTGAGTTAGCCCGGCTGCAGCTCTCCTCAGGGGTTGTTTATGACCGTAGCAAAAACTGCAGACCGATGCTAAGCAAGCAATTTTGACCATTACGCGACAAAAAGATTAAAGGAAGCTATTTATTCCTTTAGCTCTAACTAGAATAATTCTACATCTACCAATAATTATTCAAATTGGTTGATTAAACGGCTTAGGGAACATGCCGTGTAAAACCCTAGACTTAGCTTTTGGAGCGGGTCCAGTGATCTTCGGGTTGCTTCACTCGCTACGCTACCTGGAAGTACCTGTGGTAGCTCGCCGGCGCAGGTGTTTCAGGTATCACTCGTGTTGTTGACGCGCCTGAACGTCTTTGAACACACTCCGTTTTCGGGGTCGTCCTCGTTTATTCGGGAAAATAACGAAATATAGATGGCGTTGCAACAAATCAAGATGGCCGGTTCAGACGGGGTAGTTTCAGGTAGTTGAACGTATGCTGTAATGATTTTGTCTGTTATGGAAGCAATTTTTATAGCATTTTCCCTGGTTACTTGGTTACTCTTGCGAAGAAATGGAGGTTGAATAAATTTAACAAAGTGATCAGCACATTCCTTTTCAATAAGTATGCCTTTGTCAACCATTATTGAATCTCTAGGATCTAATTTTTGCACTACCTGCTCTCATTAAAAGTTACTTTATCAGATGCCCTACCTCCGTATCCTTTACTTATAAATGTTATTAGACCTGAATGTATTACAACAATTAAATATTTAATGGTGTGCTTACCCTTGTAAAAAGAATAAGTCTTAATTCTGCATGTTAAGCATTTACTTTTTTCTATTGGTATCTCAGTGCAATTTAATACTAGTCGAGTAGAGCGGTAACTATCAAAACATTTGGGCATATTGCCTAAAATTCTCCTCTTTCGAAGGAAACGCAATTAATTGTTGGAGAACGTCACGTAACTGTGTAAGTGTAGTGCTAAAATAAGTCTGAACTGTTTTTGAACTAATTTTAAAAAGTAGGTATGGCTAAACTACCAAATGATAAATCTAATTTTAATCTCATTAACGTTAACAGAACTTTTTGTTTGGGATTTAGATAACAGGTATCACCAGAAATATTCGAAACAAAATTTACCAAAATACTTAAAATCGTTAAATCACTAATGCCAGTTAATCACTACACTTACCTATATCTAGGTAATTACTAATTAGTATCAACAATACGGTCTAACTGATATATTGATATATATATCATATATATATTGTATATATTGACTTGCACTGCTTTAGATTCATATGTTTTGCAGAAATTTATAGGAGTTTTCTTAAAATAAAGTAAATTGTCCTGTTTGTTAATATAGTCTGTGTACAATACAAAAATAAAATGTAAAACACAACCTTGTTTTTACATGCAAATGTTATTAATAAAATTCAATGCGTAATTATATTTTCACTACATAATTAAATAATTTCTTTAAAATAAAATCCTCGTCACGAAAATGTAAACTACCTACTTTGATTTACCTATTAATGGTACACACGCTTTCCCATTTTTAATACAACCGTCCACTTATCAAACAGTAGTCTACTGTATTTGAGAAATATATGGAATGAAATATGTGCATTATTTCCATAAGTTACTGGGCATTGAGGTACACAGCAATTATTTTTGCTTTTAGAATCGCGAAACACAATTGTAAATATACATAACCACGTGATTCTACCCCGTCTGCAGAGTTTACAAATTTTACCGCAAGGCGTCCTTGTGATCGCTGCGCTTGCCGAATAATGTTATTTGAGATAAGGATGCCCCGCCCATGTCGGCGATGGATAGTTGTGGCTCGTCGGGGTTGAACACCACGCTGGGGCACTCAGTCCCTCGGGTTTGCCGGCGCCAGTCGGGGGGTTACGGTCTGCCGGTCGCTGCTGGTTTCGGTTCTGCTGGTATCTTCTTGGCTGGTCTCTGTTCGAAGCGTTGAAGACCAATGCCTTTCCTGGCCCGGACCGCTGCTTATAAGCTGTTCGGACAGAATGGGACGATCTTCGTTGGAGCGAGCACGCTAGCTATTGGTCCGCGCCCCTCTACCGCCTTCTTTATTTCACCTAATCCTTTCAATACAAAGGGTTTATTATATATGAGGTTTTCTAAATGTTTGTGTGTTATATCCGAACTCATAATTGAATTTATCGCACCTGTGTCGATTAAAATTTTTAAATGAAGGTGTCTAGTCTGAATATATGGTAAATTACCGTTAATTATATTCTCATGGACTTCCAACTATTGTTCCGAGGCCTCTTGGCAGAAATTTTCTTCTTCATTATTTTCTAACCTATTTTTTAAATTAACCTCCTCTAATACATGTTCCATTTTGAAATTTTCAAAATCTCTTTTATCATAAAGATCTGGTGACGTTTCTACCTGCATTACGTTAACTAAGGGTTTATTTATTTGAGGGTTTTTATTAAAATAATTATTTCTAATATTACTGGTTGACATAGGGGTTTCCTGAGGTATGCCATTAGTTGACATTGGTGTATGATGATTGGTTGCGGCATTTGCCCTGCTAAAATAACCTTTTAGTTTAAAAACGTTGTTACCTACGATTTAAATCCATTTCTGCATAATATTTATTATTTTTCATATTTACATAAAATTTTTGTATATTTAAATTTTTTACCGAATTAATTTTGGTTAAATTGATTTTGATTAAATTGATTTGGGTTAGTTGATGAATTATTTGCATTATTTACGTTATTACCGGACTGGTTGTGGAAATTGCTCCTTTTAAATTCTCTTTCAGAATTTGCATGTTTTTCAATACAATTTAAAACTACACTAAGGGCCGGTTTTACAAACCTGGAATAAGTTATACCGCCGACAATTGTCGTGGCTACAATTGTTAAAAGAATTGTAACCATGGCAACTGTCAGAGGTATAGCTTATTCCAGGTATATACTAGTATTGTAAAACCGGGCCTAATAGTTTGTCCTTTAGTACCGTATACAGTGCAAGACCACTAGATTTTGTAATGTCTACAGAAGCTATCAATCTTTCGTTTACTACTCCATTGAAAACGTACTTAGCTATAATGTCAAATTGCTCTATAACACTAATATCTTGACTAGAATCCGCTTGAATACTAAATTTTTTTGATTGATAATTTCATTTGAAATTTGGATTTTTATTTGATTGGCCAATATTGAAATTAAATCATTTACTGTGGTTTTACTAGGGAATGTAACAATGCTTTCACGGTCTTGAGTTGATTTTTTTTTATTGGGCTATTTTAGAAATTTTTTGGATATGACTTCGTAAAATGTCATCATATTTTGAAATTGATATGCAAAGTTCTAAAAAATTTCCCCTTTTAATTGACACATTATCACGGCATAGTAGAGTGTTACTTTCAGCTTTCCCCTGTATGCAATGCCTTGTTTGGCAATAAATAAAAGAATGTCTATTATACGTTTGATTATTAACCTATTATGTTCAATTTCATTTTTTCTTACCGCTTATAATATTCATTTATTTGATATTCAATGCTAACACTGTTTTTAGCACCAAAATATGCATCAACCGTATTTATATGCGATATTGAACATTCATGCTCTTTTAATCGCTGATGTATGTGTCTAAAGTCTTTAGTTATTATTTTCCTAAATGCACACTGTACAAAATATTTTTTTCTCATTTGAACAGTATGACAACCAATTTCCTGTAACACGTTCGCCATTAGGTAACACTGTCTTGTAAATTATTGCCTTAACAGGCAAATCTGTTTCCTCTAAACATGTTGGTTGTATAGGACGCTTTTTTAAAAACGCTAATTTTTCTTCTATTGTAGCTAGTTTTGATGGAAAACTAAACATGTTTATTTGCGAGTGCACATTTTCAATTGTTATTTCCGGTATCCCTCCATCACATCTTTCCGATTCTAATTCACAGTCTGAACTTACATCACTGTTACTTTCTGTCCGTTGGTGGTTTTCTGGCAGTAAAAGGCCACAAAGAAAAATTAATAATTTAATGTCCTAGGTCTATTATTTTTTTTAATGGGTCCTAGGGCATTATTTTGAATATTACCATAGAAATACAGAATTATTCTAAAATATAAAGTAGTCTTGATTTAGTGTCAATACAAATTAAATGTCAAATTGACAAGCTTAAAAATAAAAAAAAATTGAATTAAATAACAGACTAGTAGGACATTAAACGTTGAAGGCCCTCGGTCGACGTACAACCCCTCGGGTTGTACACCATCGACCTCAGGTCGTTATTATCCTTATAATACCCTTGATACCTTAATAACTATAATTTCATCAGTCACATTTTAAAAACTAACAAATGAAAATTCTGGCATTCCATTATAATTTCATAAGTAACTTACGATTTTTATGTTACATTTTAGTTCACAATTTTTTAAGGGATGTAAAAATATTATTTTGATGTCGAACAAAAAATATATATTTCGTTTGGTACCTACCATTACAATTCTGATAAGTTAAAATGGGGAGCAGGATTACTGCAAAAACGTGGTTTTCAACGCTAATTACCTATGTACGGCGCGCGTATGCAATGAATTTATGTATTTTATAAAACACAATTTTAAAAAAGCTGTTATGTGAGCTAAAATTAAAAAACACTGTACCATTTACAACTTGTAATCTAGGAACACATACGGTTATTATATGTTCCCTCCTCTTAACTTTGGTCTGCATACAAATATTAAGTACACTTTCGCAACACAGTTGTAAGATATGATACAGTATTGAAACAATTAATACACTACATGTTTGGGTAAATCATCTAACTTAATTATTTAATATTAAAAAAATACATAATCCTTATTAGTTGCTGGTTTTTTTTAATTCCCGCTGAAACCTTTGGTTCGCCATGCGAAACCACTCTTTAACGTTGGTTTCGAATTCGGCATCAGTACTGCCACACTGCTGCCTAGTTGCTTCTGAAAAAAAACAAATTTTGTCTTCAAAGTTTTTGAGAATTTTGCAGTCATTTTAATAATAAAGAAAAAATTATTTATTAGTGTGAATCTTAAGTAAAAAATTAGCAATGTTGGTTGTATATATATTTCGGCTTATTAATAAGCCTTCTTCAGTACAAAGAACAATTTTAAATATTTAAAAATACATAATTATGTAGTAAAATCTGAAAATAATAAAAGGAAAATTGATAAAAGAAATTTAAATTAATACAGAGTTTAATAAGAAAAATGAGAAAAAGTGAAAAAGATTAGGTATCTCAAAAATAAATGTATTTATAAAAAGTAAAAGTAATACCTGACGGAATGGTTTAACACAGCATTTTCAAATTTAACAAATATTATTAATATACATTTATTAAAAAAAAATTAGTATTGGAGTTACGCACACCACAGCACTGTTTTTAACATATTCAACAGTGCTGTGGTGTGCGTAATTCCATTTTATTTTACTTTTACTTTTTTATAAATACATTTATTTTTGAGATACCTAATCTTTTTCATTTTCTCTCATTTTTCTTATAAAACTCTGTATAAATTTAAATTTTCTTTATCAATTTTCCTTTTATTGTTTTCAGATTTTACTACTTTTACTACTATGTATTTTTTTAATATTTCAAATTTTTCTTTGTACTGAAGAAGGCTTATTAATAAGCCGAAATATATTATAGGTACAACCAACATTGCTAATTTTTTACTTTTAAGATTCACACTAATTAATAATTTTTTCTTCATTATTAAAATGGCTGCAAAATTCTCAAAAACTTTGAAGTTTTAAACCTATACATTCAACCAAATTTAAATTATAGTTATTTATGTTATTAGGAGTATAAGCTAAGCTTTATGTGCTGAGGGTGGTTGACTGCCGATCGTAGTGAGGCAGCCAAATCAGCCAAAGCACATAAAGCGCTTATACTCCGAATAATATATGTAATTTTTTCTCCAAACATGTAAAATTATAATTCAAAAATAAACATTCAATTAACAAGGTTATTTCGGGAAACATTACACTTATACGAAAATCACATTGCCTGATAGACACTTTCTAGATATTACCGTAGCAACCCACCATAAAAGTTAAATGCTTAGGCATATAAATACTTTATCTGCCTAAGCATATAAGTGAAACTTATACTATCAACATTCTGTCATTTAAATGACACGTATATGACGTTTGGAGAAAAAATATTTTATTAACAAATTTTGTGAAACACGTCAACTATGTAGTACCTACTGCCTCATTCCTATACCTTTCAGTAGCCCCATAATAATAACCGCCGACAAACGGTGGTTGCCTTTGGCTCCTGTCCATGAACAAATCCTTCCAAGTGAATCAGTGAAGAGGTTTGCTAGGCATCTCTTTACCATTTGTTTGCCGTCTTTTCCGCTAATTGTTTTTAAGTGATTTATCTGGTAGGATACAATAAGGTATTACATTTCGTAAAACACAGATTAATAAAACATTATTATCTTACCATTTCAGATGAGCTGTTGGTATTCAATAAATCCTCCTCTAGCTTCTCAACATCCTCAATGGTATTCAGCGGCAAATTAAATTTTTTAGTACTAGTCGGCGTCACTTTGTACCCAGCCTTTTCTGATCTTAACTCCTTGAGCATTTGGTAATTACGTAAACATAGGAATTTCGTTTCAATTACCGATTGCAGTATTTTTCCCAATAATTTCTTAGTATCAGTTTCTGAAATAAATAAAGAAATCACTTTAAGCAATGATTATATTAAGGTAAAGTGGGGGAAGATGCATAACATTTTTTTAAAATTCGATAAATAGCATCAGCGAAGGTTTTATTCAGTTTACCTATTTATGCCCATTTCTAAGGACCATACAGAAGAAGTTAGTAACACTCATTTTAAGTTATTTATTTATTGAACATCAAATAATATTGTTTATAAAAAAAAGTGAAAAGGTCATCTCACCCCCTACCTGTCGGGTAAAACGCCGAACCCTGAGCATCTTGCCCCATATTGTTGAGGGAAGACGCCAAAGAAGCAAAAACAAAAACTACTTCGACTAGGCATCTTTCCCTGGTTGCTGTGCCATCTCACCCCACTTAGCAAACGGTGCAAGATGCCAAGAACTTAAAAATAATTATTTTTTGACACAGTTTACACAGTTGTCTGAATATGTTGTACAAGTTTCATGCAACCATTTTGTGCAAATAGTACAACGTATCCAATCAACTTTTGGGCCATTTTTTGCATGGTAATTAACATTGCACACAACACAATTGTCATCACTATCACTTTCGATAAGATCAGAACTATGGTCAGATATAATAGCGTCTTCATTAATATTGTCTTCATCACTGCTCGAGTCACTGTAGTTCTGTTGTGTTGCCTTCCTACTAGTCTTTTGTGCTTCTTTCTTATTCATCTTTTGCGCCAATCTCTTCTGGCGATTCAATTCTTGTTGTTTCTGTTTTTGTATTTTCTCTGCAGTTTTTTTACGCTTCTTTTCACGTGTTTCAGGACTCGTCATAATTTCAGCATGTTGTTTTCTTGCGCTGGGTTTAGAAGGCCCGGGTATTACAGGAATAGGTCGTATTTGTGCGAAGGATGTTGAAGGCCGATTAGTCAGATTAACAAGTGGCAGACGTTCATTTTCTTGTAATATGTCTTCTTGATTTAATGCATCCTGTGCTACTTCTTCAACGACTTGTTCTGGAATAGGAGCCTGATTCCGCATTTCTGACACCGCAAAAGCGTAATCGGGAACCCTATGCGGATTGTAGGGATAAATACCGCAGGCCTCAAATCCGGAAACCCCATTTTGATTAGTAGCGGATTTTCCCCAAGCGATACTCAGTAGTTCTCCAAACTGCAGACGAGTAATTTTTCGGCCAGGGTGATTCCGTATCCAGGTGCTACAAGCTGTGTTCCAATAAGTTTTTAAGGGTTTAAAGAAGGAGCGATCCAAAGGTTGCAACCAGTGGGTCGTGTGGCTAGGCAGACAAAGTAGTATGATTTGGTGTTCTGCCAGGAAATCAAGTACCTCAACGTCACTACAATGGGACGAATGACCATCAACTATTAAGAGAACGGGTCCTGCATCTTTTCGAGGTAGAAAATGCTCTTTTATCCATTTTAGAAAAATATGTGTTTTAACGTAGGCGGATTCCGGTGACATACACACCACACTTCCGGGTGGCAAGTTATCTTCGTACTCTCGTTTTTTGTTCTTGCCGCGAAATATGAGAAAAGGTGGTAAGAAATTCCCTTCCGCGTTACAGCAAGCTATTAAACTTATTGTTTCGCCTTTTTCATTATTGGTTAAAGTGTGCACGTCTTTAGAACCTCTGCCTGCAATTACTTTTCCAGGTTTATTGTTGAGCTGTAGCCCAGATTCGTCCATATTGAATATTTTTCGAGGTTGATCCATAAGTTCATATTGGGTCAGTACATCCAGGAGCAAGGCAAAGTAAGGATCTACTTCTTCATGGCACATACCGAAAGATCGGGCTATTGATCTACCCTGGGCAGTGCGCATTCTCAAATTTGGGTGTCTTTTCATGAACAGAATGAACCAATCGTAACCGGCTTCCTTTTTCTCTTTGTTGAATCTGTGTTTAATATTGTTGCGTTCTGCAAAGGTAAAAGCTAGATGTCTAATGTTTGTTGATGTGGGGGCATATCCACATTTCGCTAAATTTTGAATGTAGTTTACTAACTGCAGTTCGTTTTCCACACCAAGACAACCATGTGGTCCCAGCGTACCTTTCACCAAATTCTGGTTTTTAGCTCTCCTTAACAAGGTTCTCAGGGGAATACCAAATTCCTTCGCAATTGAATTAGCACTTCTATCTCCATTCCTTAAGGCCTCGCAAGCACTCCGAAGATCTATTTCTGTCCACTCGCCCCTGTTTGACGTTCTTATATATGTACGAGGCATTGCGTTGCAGCTATAGGAATAAACAACACCGTCAGAAGACGTCAATTTGCTATATGGCATCTAACCCCACCAAACGTTAGGCAACTGACCCCATCGTTATGGGTAAGATGCCTAACTAAGATTTATAATTTAAATTTTGCGCTAGAAGTATGTTTCTGCGCACTGGTGGTTCATAAACACATGTAATATGACTTCCAAAAGAAATATTTGCAAAGATAACAGTTTATTAATAGTTACGAGCAATGCAAGAAAAGTCAAAGAAAATATTACCTTAGCGATTCTGTGATTTTTTGGAAAAATTCTGGTAAATTTCACAATAATGCGACAAGACACCATGCAACTGTGTTCGTGCAATAATACTCCTAACCCACGCCATATCGTGTCGCCATCTAAGTTGTGGTTTAGGAAAAAATTTGTTTGGCGTCTTACCTCAAATAGGCATGTTCCCCCACTTTACCTTATATGAAGAAAAATGCTAGTAGGTAAAAATTAATCGCTTTAGGTAGCTTATGTTGAAACATTACTTATAATCAAACATTTTGGTATATAGTTCTATGAGTACTTACACATAGGTATACTTATGTAATTCACTTCTTGTAACATATTAACATACCTTTGCGAATGGTATGCGGTCTGTTGTTACGTCATAAGTAGCAAACAATTCGAAATGCTAATTTTGCATTGTAACTCGGTATCCGGAGATAAAATTAGATTCTGAACAACTTTTTCTAGCGATTTTTTTTATATCTGTAACGCTTTGCAAATAACGATAATTAGATAATTAGAACCTACCTTCCATATTTTTATTCATAAGAAATTCCATCTTTTCAATATCGAACATTTCCTCTTGATTTATTCTTAGGACTGCTGATGCTTCAGGCAGTAAAGATGAACCATCTGAAGCTTGTCTTTTGGTGGTTGGAGGTATTTCAATGAATCTCACCGGAGTATAGCTTCCTATTATGTCTGATAGTAATCGTTCAGGTTCAGGCAGCAAAGAGGAAATGGAAGTATTGCTTGTTGTAGATAATGGTATTTCAGATCCTACAGTAGCATAACTTCCTGTAGTTGCTACTTTATCAACCATCACTAAAGATTCTTCAGAGGCCGCATCTAAAAGTAGTGTTTTAAGAGAATTAGTTCATGTACGAGGACGGTCATGGGCATGAAAGAGCGTATGTATTTTTTTTACAGGTATATCTTTTGACATTATAATTAGGTTTATAACTATAGTTACTATATTAGGTACGTACCTTCACTATCAAAATATAATGAAGGTGGAGGACTAGTGAAGTTCCTCTTATAGTAGCAAGACTACTACGTTTTTGCTTCCTCTTATTTTTTTGTATGGGATCTGCTTCAGGTCCACTCGCTTCTCCACTACTTAAATCAGAAAGAGCCATCTCTTGTTGGTTAGCTTCGTCGTAAGTTCCTATTAAACAAAATTGATTAGTATAACATACACCATACACGACACACAGCACCTAATATCATTATGTACTTACGAAAAAATTTTTTTACTGTACATGGATGAAGTTCCCAGTTTTCTTTGTTCGGCTCTACACGGTTTTTTATTAAATGGCGAGGTGTTATTTTTAATTTTGGCCAGTAGCACTCGTTGCGATTTTTAAGCCAATTATCCGGTACCACACTGAACACTCCCGGCTCATTCAAAAATTCGACCACGGCAAAGAAACCTCTTGTGCTCATGTTTTCTCTTTAATTCAACAATTCAAAAATTTTAAACAAAAAATGAGAACCACTACTGTAGGCTATGCGTTAACAAATAGGAGTGCTTAATGTAGAGCAGGGTGGCATTTTTTAAGATGTAGTACCCGTCCCGAGGACCCGAGGGCTGCGGCGGGGTAACAAAAAGGGACCTTGACCATTCGCGATTTCAGAAATCTGAACTCCCCCTGGCGGCCAGTTGCGAACTAGAAAAGACGAGTAACCGTTTTTGTTTACTACGCCATGTTTACGCTTTGATTCTTGCGTGTTCTTATCGTTTTGATGTGATTGTGTGTATTATTGTGATATTATACTACCATAATGAGTGCGAAAACCAAAAGAACTATTCATAACACGAATTGTTGTGTGTACAATTGTCATTCGAGGAAGAATGCCGACCGAAGTATTCACTTTCATTACTTTCCTAAAAGAAAAGGCTCAGTGGTGAAAATTACAAACGCCTATGGGGCTGAGGAAACTATCGACAGGCGAAAAGCGGTTGAAAAAGTTCTTTTAATGGGTAAACCTGTCACGGACAACATGAGAGTTTGTTCCTTACATTTTCATCAATTTGATTATAAAGCAGGTACGTTTGTTGTGGTGTATTTATTATTTATAATGGATTTCAATAAAGTAGAGCTGAATACAGTCTATATAAACGAGTCATCATTTACGAGTGTTTAATTGCTTCTAGGACCGTCATCATCGGTTTTAAGTCGTCCAAAACTCAAATCCTCAGCTGTCCCATCGAGAAATTGACCAAAGAAGCCATCCCAAATACAGCACAGAGTTGAAAAGGCAAGAACTGAGAGATTAGAGAGGCGGAAGTTGCTGCGGTCTGATACACATCAAGGGTCCATAAGTGCCAATTGTATTGATGAAGAATGTCGCCAAGGTAGTGCAGAAGATGGAGAAATAAGCCGGTTCAGTGAGCTATCCCCTGAAGAACAATTAGTGGCACAGACTTTGGTGCAAATGCATCAAAATGACAACAATATTGTCGTACCCGAAGTTGCTGCTAAATGTTTTGAAGATAAAGGTGTTCAAGTGACAAGTGGTGAAATTATAATCAGCTTTTCATTAACAATAAAAACTGATAAGCAGTTGAATTCTTTAACAGGAATTTCAAATTTCAACCTGTTAAATGATTTTGTTCATTTAATTAATGAACTATATCCAGATAAGAAGATCCATAAACTTACAGTGAAGGATCGAGTAATATTGGTTTTCATGAAATTGAAGATGGCAATTAAATTCAATATCTTATCATTCCTCTTCAAAGTTTGTCAGGCTACCGTTAAAAATATTTTCAATGAATACATATTTTACTTGGCTAATATTTTACTTGACTGTATTACCTGGCCTAGTGCGGAAGAGAATAGAAACAATTTACCAATTTGTTTCGATAATTTCAAATCTACCAGAGTTATTTTAGATTGCACGGAAATACCGATACAGAAACCTGCTTGTTTGTCTTGTCGTATAAGAACATATTCACATTATAAAGGTGGGCAGACAATCAAATTTATGGTAGGTGTAAATCCTGCAGGTTTAATAACATTTGTTTCAAAGGGTTATGGCGGTCGCAGTTCAGACAAAGCTATATTTGAACAGAGTAAGATCATTGAGAAGCTTGAGCCATTCGTGGACAGTGTCATGGTAGATAAAGGTTTTTTAATAGAAGACACCTGCCATAAATACTCTATTAAACTTTTTAGACCTCATTTTTTACGCGATAAAAAACAGTTTTCAGAAGAAGAAGCAAATTATAACGTGTCAATTTCTAAGGCACGAGTGCACATTGAACGGGTGAACCAACGAATAAAAATTTTTGAAATTCTCAAAGTTCCTTTGCCATGGAATGTAATGAATGTTGTAGATGATATATTTGTTGTTATATGTGCCGTTGTAAATTTGATGCCTCCTATTATGCAGGATGATAAATTTTAAATTGTATGTTATATATTAACTTGTGTATTGCCTGGTCTGTGGAAACAATTTGTGAAACCCATATCTTTATGGAATCGATAATCTTGATTTCATATTGATATAGAAATATTAAATAAAATATCGATTTTAACGGGAAATAATAAGATTTATTTGCTTTATATATTATTTATTATTTCTATAATTATGGATTTTAACAAAGTAACGCTTGAATATGTCAATAAATTGTTAGTGATAGTTTATCGATTCCATAAAGTTATCGGTTTTATAAATTGTTTCCAGAAACTGGGCAATAGTGTTCTATAATTTTTTCTCCGATTGTTTACATTTAACATTAATTTAATGATTATTTTTAATATTTTTTATGGTATTAGTATCAGTGAGCATGTGTTGCTATGCAGTTTTTATTGGTTGCTATGAAAAAACAAACTATTAAAAAATTATGAATAAATTAATATTTACTAATTAACAAGATTAGGGCCCAATTGCACCGGTTACACTTAAATAAGAAGCGCCACTTAAAAGTTTAATTGCCATGGATACAATTCTTATAACAATTGTATCCATGGGAATTAATCTTTTAAGCGACGCTTATTATTTAAGTGTGACCCGTGCAATTGAGCCCTAATCTTGTTAATTAACAAATATTCATTTATTCATAATATATTTACAATGGAAATCAGTTAAAAATTGAATAATTACTATCATTTAATAAAACAATATTTAAACTTAGAAAACTTTTATTGAGTTCTGTGAAAAAAATAACAGTTAAGAAATGGAGGTAGTATCATTTAATAATAAAACTCATTCTTCAACGAGAGTAGAATGATGGCTGTTATTCACGTGGATGAAGTAAATCATCTAAGTGAATAATAGTCGTTCTACGCAAGTAGAAGACTATACTTTCTCTAAGACTACAAGAAATTATATACCTAAATCATAGTGTTTAACATTTTTTTAATTGGTATTTTTGACGTTATAAATAATTGGTGTATTTGACGTTTCAAATGGCGACTTTTTAGGAGGTTGCAAGATACAAGCTCGGTTATTTATTTTCAAAGCAATGTTATTTTTTCGTGTTAGCTTGAATTCTTAAAAATCAAAGGATGTGATTTCTTTGTAAGAAATCAGTGTGAAGAATTTATGCTATTATTCAATTTAATATAAGGGTATTCTTTAATAGTCCTCGAGAAAACAATATTGTGATACTTCCGAATGACTAAGGGTGTTGTATGCCAGTGTTACCACATCGGCACTTCTTTAATAATAAATTATTGTATAAGTGTCTTAGGAAGTATTTTATCTACACAAGAATGTTTTAATTTTCTTAGGTGGATGAAATACTTTATCCACAACCAGACCAGAGAGTGACGTTTTTAAATTAATATTTTGGATTATTTTGACATTTTGAACTAACTTTTGTCATACGTGTTGCTATAGATTTACCATTGTTTTAATTATAAGACCCATGTGTTTTATTAATACCATAAAACGTCTCTTCGTAGTAGAAGTATGACCTTATAATACAGGGTGTCCCGAAAATGGCGCATAATATTTATGGGGCGTTCTCACACTTGTTTAGCGGTACTGAACAGCGTACCATATATATTATGCGCCATTTTCGGGACACCCTGTATACTGGTTGTAAAAAAATGTTATTTGTTTCTTTAAACTGGACATGCAGCCTATTTATCAGAATCAGATTGTACCTTTCCTTTACTCTCACAAATGACATGAATCATGTGGGTAAAGTAGTTGAACGAAACTCTTTCAATTAACTGTTTTGAAAAATTCTCATCAAAAGGTACTCTGATATTTAAAAATGATTTGGATTTAGTGGAGTACACAATCAAATCGCAAGTTGGCAAGTTCAGTAATGCCATGCCCAGTTGTACTTGACCATAGTAAGCGTGGCGTTGTTTCAAGTAAATTCCATGTATGGAAGAAATACTCAAATACTTACAGTGATGCACGAATTCGATGGCATCTTCAGTTTTCCCTAAAACACAAAAAATGTGAGTGTTGCATATTTATTCCATTTCGGGAAAAATACCAATTATTGGACAGTTAATTTCCACTAATTTAGATGATTTTCCTTCGTGAAAAACAACTCCATCGGGCGTATATCCCATCCATGGATATTTTTCACAAAGTATGAAACCAGGTTCAACCACATCATATCCCAAGTTGTTCTTGTATTTCTCCAGAGCCTCTTTCTCGTGTGCAATGCCATGCTGTACAAATTTATTTGTAAACCCTTTTGCAAAAAAGTAGTTGGTGCTCTTCTTTCCCCACTCTGACTGTCGTGAAAATCGAATAGCACCTCGAACCTTAAAATAAAACAAATGTTTACCAAGGTCATAAACATTCAATAGGGCTTACCTGTTATTAGATACTTTCTCTGAATTTTCCAATTTTCAGATGCGTAAGTAGCAGTCATTGCAACTTTCAGAGTGTCAAAATTGCACAACTCAGTGTAAACATCTTTGCAGCAGCTTTTCATATTATAATTATTTGGATTTAAACCTATATTTAATAAAAATGATGATGTTTCGATGTTGTTGAACAGGGAGACGAGCCACTCTGGTACCGTATCTTCATCATCAAGTACCTCCATAGCAGTTCTTGCAGAGGTACCTCTTCCTACTCTATAAACATTAAATAGGTACCTAAGTAACAGCAAATAAACATGCTGCAATACGTACATATGTTTACTAAGAGCAGAATTAGGGTGATTTGCTGTTAAACGCTGGTAGCAAGATTGACTTTCTTCAATCGTTATAACCCTCCAACCTTTTTTCAATGGCACCTCCTTGTGGCAACAACTGTCTTGGATGGGACGGGCTTCATACTCTTCTGCAATACTTTGCTTGCATTGCTTCCAATAGCATTCGATATCTGTCCCAGATAATTGCTCCAAGGTAAACAGATTTCCCCTAAAACAAAAACAGCAGCAAAAGAAAAAGGAAAAAAACATTAATCGTGTATAGCATTTTGAACAATTGCATGGGCTTCCACTAGGAAATCATATCGAGTACAACCTGGCACATTTTAGAAGAGTAGCGGAGATATGCTTGCATTTTCCAGATGTACCGGCCTTACAACTGCATGAAAAAGGAAGAATGGACGCCTCTTGATTTACATCAATGGCCAACTTTCCAGATATCTGATGCGGTTTGCCGGTAAGCAAAGCGCTGGTTTGGAGGCACAAAGCTCGAAACAACCTCCAGTATTTTCGGTTGGCAGTGTTCCACGAGATCCACATAAAATCAGGTGTTTGGAATTCAATACCTGTTCGCCTTCCACTGCACACCTACTATGTGGGGTTGCCTCCAAATATTCTATAATTGAAGTTAACCTCAAATAGGATTCCATTTTATGAATCTACAACCAACACTCCTTAACCATCACATCCACGGCATGGAAAGCAACATAGATACCAATTAATACTTTTTTAAAACAGGAATGGACTGCAAAACACACAACAAAAATATAAAAACTCGAGGTAGTTAATGCTACGCAATGGAACACAACAAAACTGTTACTCGTTAACCACCATTATGTGTTTACCGACCACAGCGCCCCCATCGGTAGTTGAATTCGCGAATTATATTGCTTGAAATTGAGGGGCTTCTGCGATGTCTTCATCAATGATTTCTTCGACATCACTCGAAGGTCTCCACATTTTAAACACCGGTTTGTTGTGTTCAAAAGATTGATATAGTCTATGCATATGCATAGTCAATTGGCGCAATCTACAAGAAGGATTTTCCTTGTTTAATTGGCTTTGGAGATTAAGTCGATCATTCTAACTCTTTAGCTGTAGAGCAGGTCCGGTAAATAACGTATTTAACAAGGGATTACCTACAAGTAAAAGAAGTGTCAAACCGCCTAATACACAACTGCTGCAAGTCTTCAGTAAGAAAAGAAAAGATGACTTAGAGCCTTTTTACACGTCAGAGAATTACTCCGAAAATTATTGTGGAAATTACTCTGAAAATTTTCAACAATAAATTCTTTGACGTGTAATACAGCATTTTACTTGCAAAATTATTGCGAAAGTTATTACCGTTATTAATTTTGCGAGTAAAATGCTGTATTACACGTCAGAGAATTATTGTTGAAAATTTTCATATATAATACTACTAGTAACTACGAAATATCCGACAATTTTTGGACAGTATGTAAGAGTACTTGATGCGCGATAATTCGCTATGAGTCCGAAGGACGAATAGCGAATTATCCTGCATCAAGTACGAATACGTACTGTCCAAAAATTGCAGGATTATTTCGTAGTTACGAGTAGTATTCGGAGGACAATTTGACGAACCAAATTTAAATTTTTATAGTTTCAAATCAGATTAATAATAATTTTCGTCGTAACCATGGTTTTATGTACAAACCAGACAAAAGTCAAATTCAATTTTTCCTCCTACCTACGTATTTTGTGCATACTTTGTGATATTTTCGGTAAAATGGAAGCAAAACGGGTTCAACAGAGTACACTTGAAGAGGTAGAGGAAGCTTAGAAGGTAAAACGCCCAAGAATTGTATGAAATTTAATGTTTCTTTCTACGTATTTTGTGTATGGTTTGTGACATTTACGGTAAAATGGAAGCAAAATGGTTTGGCTAGAGTACACTTGAAGAGATAAACGAAGCTGTAGAAGGTAAAACGCCCAAGAATACTTTGAAATCTCACACCTCGGTTTGGAAGCAGTTTTTTTTTTGACAGAAAAATTATCGCTGAAATTTTGTACTAGTCCTAAATATCCGAGAATATACAAATTTGGAGTGCGCTGATTGGCTTGTCAAGTCGCTAAAACGCAACCGGATTGGTCAGTTTAGGGTGTGTCAAATTGTCAGAGTAATTTTCACAATAATTTTCGGAAATTCTCTGACGTGTAAAAGGGCTCTCAGTCCGACCCGCATCGTTTAGCTTTCTTGTAATGCCCTATCTTCAGGTACCATCGTAAACCTTTTCGTCCAAATATGTTTACGCCGACTTTATAACTTCAAAGATTTTAAGAAAACCGTTTTTTAATATTATTATACAGCGTTACCATGAACATCTGTTATCCGGATAGCCATGCAACCAGCACCGCTTTAAAAATGATGAATCCAATTACCTAAACTAAATGTCAAATGCCATTCATATAAAATTTTTATGTATCAAAATTATTACAGAGTGCAATAATGGAGCTACAAGAGGAGATTTTTATAGTTGCGTAGTATATAAGAAATGGTATTGAGAGGGTGTATACGATAGAAATGTGTCGAACAATTTAGGAAAACATAATGCTAACCCACATTTATAAGTAGCGGCTACCGGGATCACAGATATGTGTAGCCACCCCGTAGTTATATTATAAATAGTGCTAAATTTGAGACCCTGTTACTTTTACTACGATACGCAACCGATACAGTTAGATAATTGTTTATTCAGCCTGTAGTCGAAATTTGGATAATAAACAGCTCTCAGTGTGAAATACAGTGAATGTTTGAAAAGTGTATCAAAATGTCGGTCAAAAATAGCAACGTAAAGGTATGTTAACTTGAAAGGTAGATCAGTTGCGGTCCTAAGGCAGCGGAAAGCAATTGAAATTAACTCAAATTTAAATAAAAGTGCTCTGCAAAACACTTCACTTTATTAATATACAGAGTGATGATAAAGTATCGCACAAAAATCATATTCTGGTTATTTAATATTTTTGCGGAAAATCCTGAGACCCGTCGATTTTTGTTTTGAAATCGCCATTTAGACATATAATTTTCAACCCCCTACCCCTCAACCCCTAAGTGCTGCCAACTCCAACTTTAAAAATTCAACTAGCAAAGAACTCTTTCTGATACCTCATCTGATATATTTTTTTATGGTGAATACAATAAAAAAAAGGTTTTCAAAATCGGTTGCTAAATAACGGAGATATTTACCAAAATGTAATACATTTTGTTTACATTCAATTACAAACAAGTTGCAAATTGCAATTTTATTGTTTTTTACCACCCATTGCTAGAGCCGTACCAACGCTTGCTCGAATATTGGCACTTTCATTTGAATACATTTTGGTAAATATCTCCGTTATTTAGCAACCGATTTTGAAAAATTTTTTTTTATTGTATTCAGCATAAAAAAAAGCTATCAAATGAGGTATCATACAGGGTTCTTTGCGGTTTGAATTTTTAAAGTTGAAGTTGGCAGCACTTAGGGTATGGGGGGTGCGGGGTTGAAAATTACATCTCTAAATGATAATTTAAAAATAAAAATCGACGTGTCCAAGCATTTATTTGAAATATTTTTCTGAACGATTTTATTGAATTTATCCGTTACTTTCGGGAAGCACTGTATATAAATATAACGTGACCCCAACCGAGTGAGAGACCCACCTAAAATTTGTATTTCTCGTCCGACTTGCCCTTATTGTTATTAATGTATCTAGCGTGAAAAACAGCAAGCATAAGTCAACAACAAAACTAATTACAATATTTTAGATAGATAGATAGAACTTTTATTCGTGAGTCAAAGATAAGACATTGAATAATATATGTATAACGTAAAGTAAAACATAACAGTTAAAAATATAAAAACCAAATTTTAGTAATAATTCATGGTAATATTAGGTAAACAATTATGCCACTTGTAAAGTATCCTTAAGAAATTCATCTATAGAATAAATTGGCCGTAATAAAAGCGATCTTTTCCAATTTCTCCTAAACAACTTTCCACAGCCCATCAGCTTGACACTGTTCGGTAAATGGTTGTATATTTTGAGGGCTTTAAACATGAAACAATTTAAATAAGCTGATGATCGCGGCAGAGTTAAGGGAATATTATTACTTTCTCTGATTGGATAACCATGCTGTACATCAGTCTCCAGAAATTTATGTCTATTTTTAAAAATGAAGTAAGCAGATTCTAGAATTAAAATATTTGCTAAAGTCAAAGTTTTCAACTGCTATATATATACCTACTACTATATTTTAATTAAAAAGAACATTCATTTAAAACATATAATAAAGTGAAAAAGATTTATAGAATACTAAAGTTACGTGTTTTGCAGATATGTAATTCTTAAAATTTGTTTTTTCCATGTTTTCTTTCCTGTGAATTTAATCAACCATTTTACGCAATTTAGTCCGCCACCATACAAATCCGCCACTGAGCTAGCTAGAATTACTTAAATCATCATAAACTAAAAATATTTTATTATAGGCCATTAGAAAAAAGAAAGCGCTTACTGGTATTTCCGAAAGTCACTTCAGAACATTAGTAAAAAGAAACGTCAAAGAAATGCAGCAGCTTAGTACTGTAGAAAAAACATGTTTTGAAAATTTAAAAAAACGCAGTGAAGGGAATCAACAACTGACAAATTCGAATACTGATAATTTGTTAAATATAGAAATGACAGAAGGCTTACTTTCAAAGCCCAGTACTACTTCAACTTTTCAAATTGAGAGCGTTCCTATTTTAAGTGTCAGTTCCGAAAAAGAAGCAGAAGTTGTGCGAAATCTAACAAACGATTCTCAGTCAGTATTGTTTCATAATGCAGTCGTGTCTGGTAATGACACATGTAAATCAGATAATATCTACAACACTAACACCACTCAGAAAATTAAAGAAGATTTATCTAAATGGGCTATAGATTTTAATATACAGCACTCTGCCCTAAACTCATTATTAAATTTATTAAAATGTATCTTAGATATCGATTTACCAAGTGACAGCAGAAGTTTATTGCGAACACGTACATTTAAAAATGATATTTTTTCGGTTTCTCCAGGTACATACTGGCACAATGGCGTAGAAAATGGTGTTAAAAATTCTATACGCAAGCATTGTCTGAAAATATCCCATTCTGTCAAATTAAATATAAATATTGACGGCCTACCCTTGACAAAAAGTTCAAGCAGCCAAATTTGGCCAATTTTGGGATCAATTGTTAAAGATAATGGGAAATCAACTTCCCCATTTGTTATAGGCATTTATCATGGTTATAAGAAGCCTGAAAAATCATCAGATTTGTTACAAAAATTCATATATGAATTCATAAATATTCAGAACAATAATTTTCAAGTTGAAAGTAGAGCGGTGTCTGTAATGTTAAACAATATTATATGCGACGCGCCCGCAAAGGCTTTTATACTAGGCATTAAGTCTCATAACGCCTATTTTGGCTGCACAAAGTGTGTTCAAGAAGGTTCATATATAAACGGAAGCATGACTTACCCCAAATTAAATGCTACTCTACGAACTAATAATAGCTTTAGACAACGCTTACAAGAAGATTACCACAAAACAAATTCACCGCTGGAAGATATTGTAGAAGTAGATTTAGTTTCCCAAGTACCACTTGACTACATGCATTTAATTTGCTTGGGTGTAATGAAAAAATTAATTTTGTTTTGGTTGAGAGGAAATAAACATTTTAGAATGCCCCACATTAACATTCAGAAATGTAATAAAATTACAAATGAAATTAAAAAACAAATTCCGGAAGTAAGTTCTGAAAATAAATCAACTTCATAATTTTTTTTTAAATAATATTTTTACAGGAATTCGCAAGAAAACCTCGTTCACTCACAGAAGTTGAACATTGGAAAGCCACTGAATTTAGGTTGTTTTTGTTGTATACAGGACCCATCGTATTAAATGACAATTTGTTAACAAATAGCCAGTTTATTCACTTTATGAGCCTTCATGTAGCTATTAGAATTTTAGTAGCCGAAAATTTATGTATAAAATATAATAATTACGCACGGCAGTTGTTATTGTATTTTGTAGAAAAATATAGTGTTATATATGGACGGGAACACATAACACACAACGTTCATAATTTGCTACACTTGTGTGATGATGTGCTGCACAACAATGGGCCGTTAGATAATTTTTCTTCATTTCCTTATGAAAATTGTTTGCAACATATAAAAAAGAAAATGAAATGTTCTAGATATCCCTTGCAACAGATTGCAAATAGAATACAAGAAGAGGAGATATTCTTTGGCAATCCTCGTTGTGACAACGATTTTCCGGTTTTAAAAGGAATTAATACCAATTTTCAAACAACAGTCGAATTTCAGGTATTAAATAGCTACAACACCTTTAAAACGAAATCCTTAAGACTTTCACTCAGAGACGACAAAAATTGTGTAATGTTAAAAGATGAATCTGTTGTAATACTAAAAAGTATAATACAAACTAAAACAGCAGGTCTAGTAATGATAGGAAATAAGTTCGCTTCATTAAAGCCATGGTTTACTAATCCATGTCCATCAACCATTGTTCATTCATATTGTGTAAAAGATATATGTAAAACTGATATTCCTTTTACCTATACCGATATAAAACATAAATGTTTAAAATTAAACCTGAATACAGAGCGTAATGAATTTGTAGTTATGTGTCTTTTACATGACATTACAGTTTAAATCTTGTTTAAATAAATATTCAGACAGGGCCGTAGTCAAGGGGACGCTAGATCAGTCTCAGCCTGTCCTAGGCCGTTGCCTAGGCTAATTGGTGGCATTTGATACAATTCGTCGATAGTCGCGTCGTGCTCGTCAAGAAAGCAAGAATGCGCTTTCAATTTAGAATATTTAGAACAAAATTTAAAATAACTTTATTGTAAAATACTGTTTCGTTTCCACTAGCCAGGTAACTTCACCGAAAGGCGGGATGTACAAACATTTGGTATCGTCATAAAATAGATTGCAACCAGATGCGTTTTAAAGGTCATCCCTTCTGCACAATTTAAGAAATGACGATATAAATTTATTGCTTTGCTATAATATAGATACTGTACAGTTATGTATGCTTTTATAAACACGAAACAATAAACCTTTGGAACTAGAAATTTTTAAATTAGAATTTTGCATTTTTAGTCTTTTTCTTACGGGAATCAAGGAGCTGGTTATAATTATTAATTCATAATATAAACTGCTCAAACTTATTATATCATTTTATAAAATGAAATTCCAGCAGTCCAGCAGATTATGTTCCTACTCCTGTTCCAATATTTTTTTACATCGTTCTTCAAATATATTCAACTTATTAGTTGTTTATCCATTAATATAAGTAAAAGTTGTTGCAGTTTCAAATGTAAATAATAGGAATTAGTAGTAGGCAGTAAACAGTGAACTCAAGTAAGCAACAATATATGCTTGACGAATAAGCCCATATGATATCTATTAAGTATAGAGTATCTATATTAAAATCGCATTTCATAAATTTGGACCAATCAAATGTGTTAACTTTTTATGGTCTTAGCCAATCGGATGTTGATTTAACGTAATTATTGTTTGCTATCAAGTTGATTTTCTCAAAATCATCAGTGGTGTGATTTCCAGAAATGGTGCTTTATTTTTGTAAATTACCTACTTCCGTAATATATGACTTTTTAACATAAATGTCATAAGTATTTAAAATTTAAAACTGAAATTGCGATTTTCTAGTTTCGTGCTAAAAATAAAATCCTTGGAGACTGTAGTTTGAAAAATAACAGACTTAAAACCCTAGGGTTTTAATTCTGTTATTTCGTGTTAGTAGTAATTTTTTTTGGAAATTAGCCTTTTCAAATCTCGTTGTTTGCTGGATTTAAAATTAATGTAAAATTATCCTGTTATACAGGGTGATTTACACCACGAGGCGAAAAATGAAGATTCGTGTTCGAAATTTAATTCTAAGCAAAAAATGCGAAATAACTTTTTTTCCGATCGGCCTTTGTTTTGGAGATATCGAGCTTCAAACTTTTATAATTTCAAATTTCACAAAAAACTAACAGTAGGCCATGCCAATCGGAAAAACAGTTATTTCACATTTTTAGGCTTAGAATCAAATTTTGAACACGAATCTTCATTTTTCGCCTCGTGGTGTAAATCACCCTGTATATCTGTGACAAATGTTTTCACTTGTATTATACCACTGAATCCGCTTTGCTGAGAAATAGAGTTACATAGGAGGTTACATAACGTCGTCTTTATTGTTTTACTTGTATGTTGATAACGCTGTTAATTAACAAAACGAAATCAAATATGGAAAAATGTTATATTTCTCAGTAAAGCGGGTTACAGTGGTATAATAGATAATACTGGTAGAAACATTTGAAACACACTGTACAATTAAACATACAATAAAACTTTATAATAAATTCTTGTTTTGCTCATTTTAGCAGGTATCTGCTATCAGGTATATTTTTTGTGAATTTGTATAGGTGCTTTGCAGAATTGTAAATTGAAAGTATACAGTGAAATAAAAGCAGCATATTATAAGCAGCTATATTTTACCATATTTATTAGTAAAATTGTAAAGGAATTTCAAATTCCTTGCGTAAATATCCAAACTATAGTAAAGGTCGTCGTATAAACTCCCAGGCGTGGCACCCTCACAAACGGCCCAAACGGGACAAACAGCCCTACTGCAACTGCAAGCCTTGAAACCACTTTCACAGCGAGTTTTAAGATTTCTTTGTCTGAGAACATTTCTAAGAATGAACAAAAATGCATGTTTACGTGGTTCTAAGCGTATAAGCGGAAGTATGTTCAATATAACAGTTACCGATTACATGAGAATAGGTGTGAATCAACAGCTTTTTGCTCGCTATAACCCGGCACGGCGCGGCGCGGCGCAGCGTGGCGGTAGACGATTCCGCCGGTTTTACTAATTTAATTAATAACATAATTTTGTAATTTAAAACTGTTGGTATATTTGCTAATGTTAACGCTTCAGAGGTTTACATCTTGGTTCTACTGCTACAATGCTACTAAAAATTAATTTTCCAGGTAACAAAAACTGGTGTCTGGAGCTTGTAACCGATTAAGGGTAGGTGCCCGTCAGGATACAAAATATACCCTTGAAAGTACATGAACTTACTATTATTTACATTTCTTGGAAAGATGCTGTGTTAGCCAACAAATTGTTTAAATTGAAAACCTATGATACAAATAAGTATATGAACAAACTATACCTATAAGATACTGAACAAAGATGTAATTAATAAATCGGGGATTTGGACCTCGTACTGTAAAATGATGGTTAAGGATGTGTGTATAAACAAAGACAATATTCTTTAAATAATATGAATCTCATATAAAACGGGGAGCGGGAACATTGACGTATTGTAGTCAGTTAATAAATATTGCATCAGGCAACACGCACGCAGAAATGTATCTTCTAGTCGGGATATTTTGAAAAAATAGCCTAATGTGGCAAAATAACTTAGTAACGGGAACAATTTCTTGCAAATTGGCATAATCTTGTAATAATGCTACTTTCTAATGCGGCCGCATCGCCACCAGTGGTAGGTATACCTGTTACCTAGTTCCATATTTTCACTGAACCCTAAATAAAACCTTGGATAAAATTGAAGAGGTGGCAACCCCTCGCACATCTAAAATTTCGAAACTGTTGTATCAATGGTTGTATTCAAAAATAATGTTGTTATTGGCCCTCTAACGCTGCAAAAGGAAAGCTAGTTAGGATTACTGTAATGGCGTATTCTTCCGTTATTTAATACTGCAACCCTTTAACAATTTATGGCAGCTGAAAATCAAAAATCTATCTGTCTTTTTATTTTATAGTGTGATCATCAACTAAATCATAGGAGCTTATGCAGTCAGAGAATATAGGGTGTTTTTAAGATATTTTATTAAATTTAATATTAAAAAATGAAAGCTCGATTTAAACATTTCTAACTTGGCAGACAAATAAATATATAAGTAGCTACTGGAAGAAATATTTTATTATACTAACTAATGTAGGTAGTACCTAGCTATATGTTATGGTACTGTAAATATTATATAAGTAGGTAGTTATAATTATAATTATTATTCGTTGATAGGTAGTGGGAAACTATATCTGCAACCTGCAACCCCCGATGGTCATAGTAAATATGAAAATAATTGTATTTTGTTTATAAAATAATAAATACCTTCATATACGTATAGAGTATTAATTATTTTCATCGATGGAGTTTAGAAGTATTGGTATTTGCTGTAAGATATACCTACTTCCTCAAATACATGTTTAGCAGGTCACATCGAGCTAAAGTAATGTGCATGTTTGTATTAGGTATGTATTCAGCATATTTACAATGTGAACATTAAAGTTCTAATCACAGCTAATAAAGAGCATATACATCACAGTTTAAATGTCATATTTATATTTACTGTTGAAACGTAACAAGTAGAATGTACAGTTTATGTTACATGAGGTTTGTTATATAGCAGTAACTCCGAAGAAGTAAAAAGAACGTTTTAAAATAAGATGTGCTTCCACCCACATCTATGCGCTGCTGTTACAATGTTACAAAAGAAACATCTTGTATGCAATCTGTTTGAGAGGTTTTGCGATGTCTGTTCGACATTACTGGTTTACTGGGATTTATTTAGTAATAAAAGTTAAAATTTTTAAGAAACAAAGACTTCTTATTAAAAAAACCAGGTGATTCCATAATTTTTTTGCGGAGTGTACTAAAATTAAATTAAATACAGGGGTGCAAACGTAGAAATGGTAAATACCAACCTTCCATGGTTTCAGTTTGAAGAAACTCCATATTTTCAATATCGAACATAATATTGTGTTCCTCAACGCTTTCTTCGGGGGCAGCAAATAGCTGTTGCATTAATGGTGAACCACCTGAAGCACGTGTGGGTGAAATCCCCAGTCCTGAGCATCCAGCAGTTATTTTTGTAATCTTCAATTGTTTTTAGAAATTTGAGTACATGGTACGATTGTACGTTCAAAATTACACAAAAAGTGTACTCTTATTAAAAGTTGATAAACCGAACCGTTTTCGAGATAACTCAATTTTTACGAAAAATCCAGTTGCCATGAAAATTCGGAAAATTCGTACTTTATGGATTAAATTCGCTGCATAGATTCAGGACATCAAGGCAATAAAAAAAAGTTCTCGGCGCGCCGAGGTACGCCTGAGCGCCCGACGCTAGCAGCTCCCTGGTTGATCCTGCCAGTAGTCATATCCTTGTCTCAAAGATTAAGCCATGCATGTCTCAGTACAAGCCGAATTAAGGTGAAACCGCGAAGGCTCATTAAATCAGTTATGGTTCCTTAGATCGTACCCACAGTTACTTGGATAACTGTGGTAATTCTAGAGCTAATACATGCAAACAGAGCTCCGACCGGAGACGGAAGGAGCGTGTAAACTTTGTAGTTTCCTTTCGGAGGTAATAACGTAGGTAAACATTATTTTTGGATAATGTTTTTAGATAACCTTAAAAAAGACGAAGAGACAGTTTTTTTTTAAGAAACTGGAAATAATAAAAATGAATATAACCGTGACAATACAGGGTGTTTCGTGAGGAGCCCTGCATATTCAAGTAATGTATTTAGGGGACCCCAACAAACAAAAAAAGTCTAGTAAACATATGGTCAAATTTCAAACGTTACTGAGATTTGTTCAAAATTGTTTTTACTTCAGTGGCCACCAAGATCACCGGACCTAACCCCCCTTGATTATTGCCTGTGGGGTGGCTGAAATCGTTAATTTATAAAACAAAAGTAAACACGAGAGAGGCAGTAGTCGATCGAATAACCAATTGCGCAGCACTCATCAAAGAAAATCACCGTCCACTTAAACGAAGTACACGTGCAATTAACAATCGAGCTGACTTATGTGTCCAGATGAATTTATTATAATATATTTTTCAGAACTTAATTAATTATTAGTTTTTATGTTTAATTTAATTATTTAGTTTGTGTTTTATGTTGTGAAATACATGTTTTTTTTACTCTAAATGCATTACATTTAATTCAATTGATTAAAAAAATTTTGAACAATATCTCAGTAACGGGTGTGACATTTGACCATATGTCGACTAGACTTTGTCCCATAAACACGTTATTTGAATACGGAGGATTCCTCACGCAACACCCTGTATAAGGTAAATACAAAAGGCAAGGTTGTGTTTTCAAAACAACTGAATATGCAGAATGCCAATTATTTACGCACAAAATCACCAAATATTTCTAGTTAGATATTAGAAATTATTCCCTTGCGTTAAAGTCTCCTGCGATTACTACATTGTTCTTTTGCCGTTTGATGTTCTTCTCCAACCCAAGAAGGTATGTTGTGAATTCGTTTGCCGTTTTATTTGGTGGCCAGTAGCAGGAATATATTATTACTTCTTTTAGTTCCACAGACACGTAACTTTCTTTCGTTTGATTGCTGCCGAGGACATCTATATCCTTATTAATCACTCTGATTGCTGCATTTTGTTCCCTGTCTCCGAACCACGGACGGTTTAGAACCATCCTTTTATTTGGTTCTTCCACCACGCATATATCTATCCCCTTTTCTAATGCTCGCTGCTGTAGGAGGTCCATAGCAACTCTTCCCCTTCCTACATTAACTTGCAGCACCTTCATGTGAGGACGCTGCAGGTAGTCCCTTCTTTCTTCTCCTAAATTCTTCTACTGTCCTCCTGTAAGATGGACATATCATTTCGTCTGCTCTGTGTCCGTCCTTGTGGCACTTATAGCATCTTGTATTGTTTTCGCAGTTCTTTAGTGTGTGTCCCGTTTCGCCGTATTTGTAGCATATCTGCTCTTTGTTCTCTTCTCTGCATTCTCTTGCGTCGTGCCCGAAGTCGAAGCAGTTATAGCACCTGTTTGGAGTGAGGAATTCTTTGGTTCTGCACCTAGTCCATCCAAATTGTAATCTGCCTTGGTTGATTATCTCCTGTGCTTCTTTTATGGGCATTGTTACTACTGCGTACTTTAGGTTTTGTCTGTTAGCCTTTGATGACATCTTAATTGTGTAGATTTCTCTGTTCATGTCTGCTTCTTCCTTTCCCTTTATCACGCTAGCTATTGCATTCCGTACCTCTTCTTCCTCCGTTGATTCATCCATATCTAGTATGAGGAACGATTTCTTTCCTGTCCATCTCTCCGCCTTTGTATTCCTTCCAATATCATTCTCTACCATTCTGATGAAGGTTTTTTGATCCTCTTCTTTATCTCTTATCTTTAGTTTCACGTGACCTTCTCTGGTTTTTTCGATCTTCTTTACTTTGATTCCCACTTTATCGAGGTCTATTTTGTTCTTCATTTCCTTTACCATGTCCGCATAGGTTGTTCCATGTTCTGCTTTTACAATTATTGTATCGTCTCTCTTATATCTTCGTCTGGCTCTCTGTGTTTGCCAGTCCTGCCCTTCTACGTTATTTTTTTGTCTCTTATTCTGCTTTGCATATACCTTAGCCTTGACTTCGTCCTTGAACGCATACTCCATTATCTTCCTTGTCTCTTCCTCTTTTCCATTTATACTGATGGCACTTGTAGCTGTGTTCCGCTTCTTTTGGCATATCTCCGCTTTGATTTTTTCCAGTTTGTCATGTATTATCTTTATGTACTCATCCTGTGGCATTTCCTTTTCTACTCCTATTATGTAGTATTATTTTCCTGGTGTTCTGGTCCTCTCTTCCGTGCTCTTCTGTAATTATGGCATGTCTACTTTCTATGCCTATGAGCACTTACTGTCTCTTATTAATGCCTTTACTTGCGGGTTTGCATCCACTATCTTTTTCATGGCATGGTCTTCCGGTAAATACAAAAGGCAAGGTTGTGTTTTCAAAACAACTATAAATATGTAGAATGCCAATTATTTACGCACAAAATCACCAAATATTTCTAGTTAGTTACTAGAAATTATTCCCTTACGTTGTCAGTGCTGATAGAAAAGGATAGCACTAGGGTAGAACCACAAACCCTTCAATACGTTAGGCTGCATACAAAATTTCGATTTTTTTTATCTCAAACCGTTTTTAAAATGCAATTGTTTTCAGTTTTTTCAACACCATTTTCAAAGACATGTAGCTTTCTTATGCTGCGGTTTAGGACAAAATTTTTATAGACTTTTTCGACTTATTTTTACGTAAGGAAGCGGCTGGTAAATTTATGGTGCTAGGTTTAGAGACACCCTGTATATGTAATCGTATTTAAGGATAATATGTGGAACAGATGTGTTCGACCAAACATATAAATTCAATTTCATTTTCTGCACACAATCTCAAAACATCAACATCCATGTGCGATGATAAGTTATCTCCAATCAGCGCTTTCCTTCCCTCTAAACGCTTGGCATGTGGCAGGGCTTCCACTGGGGTCACTAAAATCACTTAGGGTCACTTATTTTTGTTCAAGTCACTTAAAGTCACTTTTTTCGGTAAAACTGGGCAAATAGGTCACTTTTAGTCACTTTTTCGCCTTTTGCCACACTTAACCTTTTACTTTTCTACTTAATATTCTATGAGTAATTCATAAAGTGGAATTATTAATTTTGAATTCGCGCGCTACTATATTTCTTTTTTTTTTACTTCAAGCGGTTTAGTTATGTACAGCATATTATTATTATTATTGAACTTTGTCGGTTAGGTTCACTTCAGGCATGGGTAAACATTGTAAAGTTTTGGATTCTTGGTTCACCCGAAAAGACAAGCATGGGTACATTTATAGCCGGTGGCTGAAGAAAGAAAATACACACACTGTATTTTGTTCAGTTTGTGCAAAAAATATAAATGTATTTCACAATGAATTTTCAACCGTAGTTCAACATGAGCTGACAAGTTTACATAAATCTCAGATTGTTATAAAATTAAACCCTAAACAGCTCACATTATCTGCAAAACCTGTGCTAGAAGATCTTAATAATCTTAATGGTAATCAGTTGACGAATAATACTTTGAGATTATATTCTTTAGAAGATTCGGTTATAAGAGCTGAAATTTATTGGGCATTAAAAGTTATTTCGTCAAATATGTCTGCATCATCTTGTGACGACTTCTTTTTTGTGTGATGTTTCCTGGTGAAGTTGCATCGAAATTTTCAATGAGTCGAACCAAAATAGGTTACATGCTGACCGAAGCCCTTGGCCCATATTTTCATCAACATCTTTTGGAGGATGTTTCTAATTCCTATTACATTACAATTGTTCAATGTTAAATTCAAGAGAAGTTTTAATTTTAAATATTTGTGGGGTCACTTTTTGTCACTTGTTTTCAATTTGTGGGTCACTTAATCACTTTTTTTTACTACAAAACAGTGGAAGCCCTGATGTGGTAGAAATGAACTGATAAACCAATCCCGAATAGTAACACCAGTCATCCATTCACTTGGTGTGCGGTTGTATCTTGTTCCGAGATTGCAACATGGTTTGTCACAACATGGAAGTCCTCGTGGACCATTTTCTTTCCACGATTCATATAAGTGGATACTCATGTAAACCACATAAGGGGGTAATAATGTACCATCAGCTAAACCACATATCATAATCGTCGTGCAGCTCTTTGAGTGGTTCATTACTTTCTCAGGGTATTTCACGCCTCGTCTATAAATTCCACGTTTCTTTCCAGGGTCATCGGATAAGTTAGACTCATAATTAAAAATGTTGCAGCTTGGAATATCGTTTAGTGTATTTTCCAAATTATCATAAAATACTCATAAAGTATCCCTTGACACTGAGGCTCTAGCTCTTTTTATGTTAGTAGCTATTCGTTGTCCATAAGAGGCTTTGTATCTCTGAAGAAGGCTATATGTCCAATCAACTCCGGGTATATTATCATTAAAAATATTCACAACCTTTCCTCTTCTATCTAAATAATATTTGGCCATCATTCTTACGTCCATAAGTGATAGGGGAAATCCCCAGTCTGCACATTTGGCTGCCGATTTAAGGATGGCCATCTCCTCTTCACGCGTGAAAATTGTTGGACGACCTGGTCTACCGCCATGTCTTCCTTTATACTTATTGTACAGCGTTCCAAATGGAATTCCAAATCTCCTTGACGCCTCGCGAATAGTGAATGTCCCTTCGAGCACGTTTTGCAGTGCCTCTTCTAACTTTTCGTTCTAGTAATCACAATAGCTTCTAGATCCAAGCAAGCGTTTGTGATTGCGGGGCATTTTTCTAAGAGAAAACAAATTATTTGTATAACGATTCAAAATGATCTAATCATAGGGGCAACATTGATCGTTTGATCAATGTTGCGCCACATGCTGATCAAAGTAACCCCTTGAAATAAATTAATCTCGCCAAAGCTAGGTTAATGAAAAATTGCTGTTATCATTTAATTTCACTCTCAAATACATGCCGGACACAACACAATAGTAGCAAGAATATGATAGAACAAACTTACCGGTGTAGTCGTGAAGTTTTGCAGACAACATAAACAGGTATAAAACTTGTATGAACATATAACAAATATTTCGACAAAAACACGTGAAATCTTGATCATACAAAATACCCGTCTGAACAGCTAAGCTATCCGTTCTACTAACTGCACATTTCGGGCGTGTTGGTTGCATAAGCTTCTGAACCAGGAATTTTTAAAATAATAAAAGAAGTGTTGATCAAAGTACACCCAGGATTTAAAGTATCCCCATGTTACGGTACTTTGTTTAAAAATAGGTTCGTCTACGATTTCCGTTGATTTACTATCTAATAGAGTTTTTAAAGTTTTCCACATTTTTTTGGGCTGATTTCTGTTACTATCTATTTGATTTTGAAAGTACTCAGATTTTTCGGACTACCCTGTTTCTGAAATTTTTGTAAATTTCCCAATCATCTAAACTTTTTGATTTTTTAAAGTTTTTATAGGCATCATCTCTTTTTCTTTTTGCGTTTCGAACTTTATGTGTAAACCAGGAAATACTACTACTACTTTTACACAGGTATTTAAATGTATCTACGAATTCAATAATATTGCCATCAAGTTTAATATTCACACTACTACCTAGGCATTCTTTCTATTGTGTTTCTTTAGCTAGTAGCATGCACTTTGTTTTATTTACATTTAATTTGAGTTTATTTGTTGAAAACCATTTACTGAGCACACAAAGATCCTCGTTCATTTTTCTACGCATTTCTGTATAACTACGTCCTGTTAAGTAAAGTAGTGTATCATCTGCAAATAGATGAAATTTGCAATTTACTATAGCTAGTCCTATGTCATTTATGTATAAAATAAACAATATACTACCCTGCGGTACACCTATATTTATTTCATTGTTATGTGATAAAATATCACCGCATTTAACATTTTGGTATCTGCTATCAAGGTAACTTTTTAACCAATCTAATACGCTTCCCCGTAATCCATAGTTTTCCAACTTGCGAAGTAAACATGCTCGGTCGATAGTTTCGAAAGCTCGTTTAAGATCTAGACATCCTATTATCACCATATCATTATTATCCAAGTTGTCTGTCTTTCCAATCATTGATGATGAACTGAAAAGCTGATTCGCAACTATATCCCTCTCTAAAACCTGACTGATATTGTGTTAATATGTTATTTGTTGTTATAAAATCAATTAGCTGTATATACACAATTTTTTCTATTATTTTATCTAAAGAAACAAGCATGTTTATTGGCCTAAATTCTTCTGCATTTTTTGTTGCAGCTATTTTTCTAATGGGAACTATCGTTGATAATTTCAATTTTGCAGGAATGCAGGTACTATTCCTAACAAAAACGAGCTGTTTATGAGATTTATAAGAGGATCTCTAAATTCATTAAAGAAACTTTTCCACAGATGCATATCAAGCTCATCTGGACTGCTTTTATTTGCCATAGAAAATATTATTTTTTTAAGCTGCTGTTTATCAATAAGAGTGAAGTTTGTCATGTAAGCATCTAATATAATTGTTGGCATATTAAAAGGTCTGTCTCCGATTGTTATAGAATTTACTATTTCATGTATGCTATTCACAAAACAATCATTGAAATGATTCGCTATGCTTTGCCTATCCTGCATTTTAACACCATTGAAATTTATTTCGAGATTCTTCATTTTTACCTGTTAATAACCGTTTCAATGTTTTCCACATTAATTGCGGTTCCGATCTACACCCATCTATGATTTTTAAATAGTAATCCTGTTTTTCTTTCCTAATTATACTAACAACCCTATTTATATTTTCTTTGTACATGTTCCAATCGTTTTGATTTCGTGTGAGAATATATTTTTTGTAGCTATTGTCTCTCACTTTTATTGCACACAATAGATCATTACTGAACCACGACTTTGTTGGCCTTTTTATTATTATTTCCCTCTTTGGCATATATTTTTCAATGGCACGTTTACAATCTTTATAGAAATCGTTATACCTAGTATCTATGTTTGGCTCCCTAAATGTATAAGAGATATTTAAAATGTCCTGCCTAAATAAGTTATATATAAATCTTGTCATTTCCCGTTGAAATCGATATTTTATTTAATATTTATTATTTATATAATCATGGATTTCAACAAAGTTACGCTTGAGAATGTCAATAAGTTATAATCTACTTCCATACTTCTAACCACTAATTTTAACCGATTTCTTATAGGTTTTCCACAATTTATTTGTATTATATGATGATTAGTAATCATTGGTTGCTGCAGTACCCTACAAGCCACCTCGCAGTAATTGTTCGTAAAAACAAGATCTATGGTACTACTATTTTCTAGTGTGACGCGGGTAGCACTTCCCATTAATTGTTTTAAATTATTGTCTATTGCTACTTTTTTTAATCTGTTACAGAAGTAGTCTCCGCTATTCCAATTTATGTTAAAGTCGCCCATTAACAAAAATATTCTATTTAAATTCCTTATATTATTTTCACACCATTCATCTACAAAATTAACAAAATTTGCATGCGACCCACTTGGTATTGACCATATTTCTTAGTAGTGTTTGAAAATAGAATTTATGAGCAATACGGCATAGCCATCTAATGTCTGCAGAACTGTTTATTCAATACTTTAATCCGCATACAGACCGCACATGTAGCGTCGACGCCACGAGATAACCAAAACGCTTTGTGATGCAACACAGACCGTGTATGAAGCGTCGACGCTAAGAGGCAACCAAAACGCTTTGCGATGCAATACAGACCGCGCATGTAGCGTCGACGCTTCAAAAAAGACCCAACTCTCGCAAAATAGTGAGGAAAATTAGTTTTTCCGCTCATAGTCAGGAAAATGTAACAGTGTTGTGTTAGTGTTGACGCGCGCTCCCTGCATTACCGACTGCGTTTCAAGTCGCAACAATAACCTAACTTTCCTTGTTTATAAATAAAATTCTTGTGTCTAACATGATGTCGTGGAAAAAAATTTGTGTCTAACACAAGAAGCTTTTTTCCACTCTCACTTGAATGCCTCACGAGCGTAGCGAGTTCGAGTGGATAAAAGGGGCGCTTTCCTCTCTAGTTTGCCAAATATAACTATTGTCTTTCCGATGTTATTTTTTTTTTAGATCGCGTTTCTTGAACATCGTCATGAAATTAAGAAATATTTAAGATTGCAAAAGTTCAAGGAAGAGAGGGAGCGTGCAGAAATAGCAGCGGCAGGACTCATGGAAACGTGCAGCTGTTGCTTCGATAAGCAAGTTATGCCTAGACATGTTTACACGTGTGAGAACGGATGTGTTTTTTGCAGGGAATGCGTACAACGTGGAGCGGAAGTATCGTTTGGTTACGGATAACTCAATTTCGCTTGTTTGAACGATTGTACATCACACTTTAGTCTTAAAACTCTGCAGGTAACAATTGGGTGGTCCGAATGATAACTTTGATCTTCGTGGTGGTCTCAAAGCGCTGCCCTCTAGCGGCCGACTCAAATAACTAACGACGTTACCTCTAAGAGGGTGAACGCAGAATCAGCGATTCTATCGACTCGTTCTAGCCACTTTTTGATTATCTTCAAAATCGACAGTTTAGCCCCACCCCCCTTAGTCTTTATTTTTAGTCTCGACCTTCTAATCTTAGGAACATTCCCACAGATTAAAAACCGCGCCGAAATGTTGAAGATCATGGCACCAGCAAACGCGGGTTTCCTTCTTCCTCGAACGTTTCTGATTTTGCCGCTACCACCCAACTCCTCGATTTTTGGGTCACAACCTTCCAACTCCAGAAACAATCCCCCCCCCCCGCGGAAATTTGAAAGCGATTGCGTCTCCCGTCACCCTGTACGTAATTTCTTGGTCGCGCCCCTAATTTTGTGGATTCCTTTAAACTCTACGATTGTCCTGGTCTTGACCATGTCCTAACCCCTAATATCCCCCGGAATTGAAAAACCTCTTGGACTCTTGATGATGATCACACCTCACGCGAAACCGCGCAGTCCCCACAACATCAGACTGTCCGTCCCCCGTAATTTTGATTTTCGAATTTTAGGGCCCCGATTCCTAACCCTGGGAACAACCCGCCGCGCGGAAGCGTGAAGACAACTTTGCGATACCCACCTGAATCGGACTTTACCACTCCTTCCCATACCCCTAAATTGGTCGATATCATCCATCAGACTCTAGAATTGTCCCGGTCCTGGCCTGCAACTGAAAGACGACGCGCGAGTCATAAAGAGGGTCACGAGCAAGATTAATAAAGTGTGTTAGGTTGTCTCTTCAGCTGTCGGCCAATAGGATTCCTTCGCGTCATTTGACATCATTGGAAGGCTCGCTCCATCTCTGTCTTACACATTACTTTTACGAGACGTCTTTGTCTTACGCATAGCGCTAAACGCGCAATACTACTACTACTATTTTAAATTATCGATTAAAAATGATAATTGGCTTTGAATTTAGGTTATTATACAAAATTATTAATTAAAACATACTATCTTTTGGTAAATAATCAATAAAACTACTTCGAATTGATGATGAAAGGTGTTTTACTATTTATAATACTCCGTTATTATATGATTAATATTTAATGTTAAAATTTAAAATAAGTATTATACTTTGAAAAGAAAAATAATTGGTATAGAACATTTTATACTTTATACAAAACACACACACTTAATTGTATAATAACTTAACTACTAACTAACTAATAAACTTAACTATAAAGTGTAATGAAAAAAAGTAATGTTATTACGATGTAACTTTCTTCATTTTCTTGGTTTTTTTTCTATTGCCATCTTCTGCTATCTTTCGTTTAAGGTCAGGTTTTAGTGATTTCTCACCTTTCTTTGTGTTCAAATACTTAATTCTGATAAACGTTCTCTGTTCTATGAATGTTTTGACAAGATCCGGGTGTATGTAATTATATTCTTTCAATGCAATTTCAATTAATTTCTTGGTTACATTTCTTCCTTTTTTTGAAAGGTTTGCCTTGATGAAACTTGATGAACAAATTATCTAACAACTCTGCTTGACAGTACCATTCCTCAGAAGGATCCGTTAAGCCACCAAAAGACAACTGCCTTATCCAAGTTGGAAAAGAACCTTCATTTACCATCTTAGTTTTATAAGTGTAATCTCCTAAATTTGGATATTTATTTGCATATTTTCTAGCAATCCAACCGGCAAGATATCTCAATCCACCTTTCCCACTTTCTGTTTTCTTCATTATAGTTGAAGTAGATGGCTCGTTGTTTGTTTCAATCATTGTAGTCAATTCAAATTGTTCATTTGAATTTACGATATCGTTTTCTTGACTGTTTTTTAAGATGGGGACATTTATATCCTTAAAAACTTTCGCTATCATGTATTCATCCGCATTATTTTGATCTTGTGTGTTTAGATTATTTTGTACTATTCCAGGATTTTTACCTAACATTATGATTCTAATTCGATATATAGCATTTAAAGGTGAAGGGTGATCATGAAGCCCACCGCGAGTTCGGACTTGGGAAAAACAATTTTGTAGTGCATCCTGGTATATAAGATGCATTATATCTGTCTTTCATGTCAAGAAAAAGTTGTTTCAAAGATGAGATATATATTAAAATACCCTTTTGGAATATCTGTAAGCTAAGTTTTGTACTGCATCTCATTGTTTTTATTGTTTCGTACATTTCATCCAAAATTTTGTTTTGTATTTCTAAACGTAACCCATAAGGTATTTTTGTTACCACAGAACTATGCGTACTGTATGTATTCATAACGTCAAACCAATTATTAACCAGCTCTATAAATTTACCAGTGTCTTTGGCCAGGGTTTTGTTGTTCCCAGGTTGATAGTGTTGCAGTGCTATGGCCGTTGTATGTGACAGAAGTTGTGCCGCTAAAGCTACATTTTGTCTTTGAGCGCGTTGACATTCATAATGGTTTTTATTCAGTCTATGGCAAGAACTCACTTCGGTATCCGTCTGATATATAGGACTTTTTAGTGGTTCTACATTTATTTTTATATTATTTTGCAAAATAAAACCTGTGTCTAGCAACCAGTTACGAATAAGTTTTAGGAGATGCGGTGTAGCTGCAAAAAAGTAAACATTCTGGTTGGTATTAGGGTGAGGAAAATACGGCTTTTCTATGGTGATGGAAAGCTGTTTCCACATCAACATTTCCTCCACCACAATCGGATACACAAGCAACCACATTGTACGATATTTGATGCAATTTTGAAATCACATTATGTAAGATGTCTTTGATAATTTTTTGATCGAATGCAATGTACACTGGTTGCTTCCATTTTGCAAAAAGTCCTATAACCATCACTACCTGCATCTGTGAATGTGGCCCTACAACTTCGTCGTCGATTTTGTCATATTCGTATAATGAGCTAACTTTCATTTCGTCATATTCTATTACACAGACTTTTTCAAAATCAGTCGTAGCCTTTCCGGCAATTTCCATTATGCGCAATACATCGATAAGCAATCCACGTCGCATAGTTAGCTTAGAATCTCATCTTTGCAGAGATGAAATTCCTGATAACGGATAGTGTAAAGTTCTTCGCAGATATACGTAACATCGTTTGCTAAAATATCTTTAGCAAAAGTTTTAGATATATTGTCACGTTATAATTTAGTGACATGGTCTGGATAGAAACACATCAACCTTTTGATAGTTATATTTAAGCACAAGTTACATTATTGACTTAATATTAAATGATACACCACACAGGTGGGCTTACATGAATAGCATAGCTATTAGTAGATAGAGCGTAGCTGGGGTTGAAACCATGTTGACAAGACTGTAGCCTTCTTGGTCTTGGTATGGATTGATGTTACCAAGTCTGATGACTCACAGCTAGGAGCTGTTTGTCTTGGTATGGACGAACTTGATCTTGATATCGATGTCGACTGACTGACTAGTTGTTTTCTCCTTGTGGCATGTTAATCCTTTTATAGTATTAGCTCCCCTCCTATCTATTGCATTCCATTTACAATGTCCTTAAGTCTATATTTAGTGATTGCATACTGAAGGGATGTTGCTTATTGTTCTACATGCCCAAATATGGATTGACCTACTTCACTAACTTGGAATAACAAATGAGTCACCATCAAGTTATTTCAACATGATGAAATTATCTTACATTGTAGTTAACATCCATTAGCATAAAAGATACTTAATTAATATTCAATCAATGCCCTATCAATACTTAATCAATCTCTAATCAATACCTAATAAATATCTAATCGATCTGCTTGTGACATTTCCCTCCCCTTACAAACAATTGTTGCGTATGGGGTCTCCTTACTCACAAAGTCATAAGGAGATCGATGAACACCCTAAAATACATAACAGTTACTAAACACAAAACATCAGCCCAATGTGTGTATAGAGCGTACAAGCAATGGTTAATAGTTAAACAAAGTTACATCTTATGTTATATAGATAAATGTTTAAAGTATACATAAAAACCTATCGTGATAAAAACCATAATAAAAGCTAGTTATAAACACTCTCTATTTAAGTAGTTAAGTACTACCTATAATTCTACATGCGGTAAATAGTGGTTGTGAACATAACTTAAGTTAAGTATATTTGTGTGTTCCTTTGTGTCTTAAGGTATAAGAATCATAAGTTCTACAGAGATGGCGCAACATAGGTAATTATAAATTACAAAATTTTTTTTTCAAAAGGTAAGTGAACATAAAAATACTTAATTAAAGGTAAATTACATCTATTACATGATTTTAAACTATTTGAAATATGCAAATTAAACTGTGTAATCACATTATCAATCTCAAAAATACCTTTGTGGTCTAAAAATTCAGTTTTCTTATTATTTTCGAAAATACTATTGTATCAAGACCTGAGATGTTTCGCGCGGGGGTGAAACGTCCCATCTTTGCTGAGTTAGCAAAATTGTCCTATATAATCATTTGTCGTTCAATGGGGAACTCACTGCTATTTTCATTGCCAAGAAGAATATCTAGTAGTACGTAGTTAATCATAATGAATTTTGACGAAACTCAGGTGGTTACTCACACCTCCTCCCCCATTGATGAGTGTCTGCTACCCGCAGTTCGTAAGTTAAACAAAATATATCATTACCAACTTATTTTGACTGATCGGTTATCATCCAGTGGTAAACCGAAAATAATAGTTTTGTTTTTTAAATTTTTTAAGGTTTTTAATTTTACTTAATTTATATATTTTTTTTTTTTTTCATTTATTTCCAGAACTGCTCGAAGGATGGCGCCTGCAAGGGGTAGACGTCAATACCGGATATCCCCTAACAATTGTTACATCTTGGGTCACCACCCAAATTGGGCCTGGCAGAATCTACGTCGTGTGCCCCTTCAACCGTTTCTTCGTGTATGGTATCAATGTACCAAACGATTTTGTAGCAATAAGGGTGCGCGGCGTAGCACCAGGTGTGGTTCGAGTGACCTTCCAATATTTGGACGAAGAAGACCCCCTCTTCTTACCTGATGATACACCTTTTGGGCCTCCTCCTACCAACGAAAGAACCGTACCACAGGCCAGTAATCCACCACTCCTATTAGGGCAATTAGGGGAGTTATTTCGAGCACCCCCTCTGGAAACGGCAGCGGCAGCGTAGCCGAAGAATAATAAAATTATAAAATTATTTAATATTTAGCATTATACAATAGATATATAATTTAACAAAAAAAACAAATAAGTTGTTTTTTATGATATCTTCTAATAAATGATTAGTAAGCTACCCTACAGTTTTTTTTTTCTTTTGTGTTGGTTTTTTACATTTTCAGAAATAAGCACATTTGAGTAAGGGTTGCAAATGAATGCTTTTGCCGCCTCCTGTATATCATAATCTGCTCGATTCGCTCTACATGCGCAGTCATTGTTACTCAGTAACTGACTGACATCTATTCTCAAGTTGTTGGAAGTTTTTTTGTGTGTGCAAGTATTATAAGCTTTAAAATTTACAGTAAGTATAAAATGGTGCACCGGCACCGGCTCTAACCATCGCACTCTTTCACACACACCGGCAAAATCGGTACCGCTGCCGGCACCGGCTCTAATTACTGCAGTCTTTCGTACACGCGCCGTCATCGACTGTCCCGAATCCGTTTGTTTTTGGACGTGAAATACGAATGATGTGTGCTTCTATCAACAGACGTTATCTCCTGGCGTTATTGTACCTTAGAAGAAAGTACCGCAGGGATAAAAATGAAAGACATCACTGGGTACATCCCCTTTTAACTGTGCGATACTTGGAAGGCAGTTTTTACACGCTCTTTGACAAACTTAGAGCGGATCAGTCAAAATTTTTCAATTACTTTCGCATGACTAGTAATACATTTGATTTCCTAGTAGAGCGGTTAAAACCTACCATTAAGCACCAGGATACTAGAATGAGGGCATGTATTCCTCCAAAGGAAATGGTCGCAGTAACAATTAGGTAAGAATATGAAGAATCGAATGAACTGTATAAACGTTTTATTTGCTACACTACAAAATGTATTGAACATAGACAACATTGTCACATAAGATATAATAGATATAGATCTTTGAAAACATTTACTTCACGCAGAAGTAAATGTTTTCAAAGATCTTGTAAATAGGATGTTGTCGGATCAGGTGAATTCTCATAGGACGAAAACTGCTGTGGAATGCGTTGAAATACATATGGTTGTTCACTACTATGTGCACTATTGGCACATGAAGATGAATAATGTGAGAGCGGTGTTGAAGTACGAGAAGAGTTAGTTGGACATGCTGCTGAAACACGCGGGTTCTTATTTTTACGATTGATGTCTTTTATCAATTGCAAGACATTCATGCGGAATTCCAATTTATCGTCCTCGCACATTTTCCGTACAGATGGAGTAATTGACATAAAGAACGCTTCATCCTCGTCAGGTGGTTTGTTGATTGCCTCCAATATTTGTCTGTCAATCTTTTCTTGCATTCGAAGTTTTTTTCGGGGGTTGCATACCTCTGCAGCAGCTGGTGACCTAACATTCTCGTGGTCTTGAACTTCTGCTTCTTGTACTTCTTGTACATCTGTTTCATCTAAATGTTGTGAATCATCGATGCTTGGTTGTGTGTCATCGGACTGTACCACTTTCAATAAGAATGTGAGGTTCTCATGATATATATATTTCTTCGCAGTACCTTGGCCGGATTTCTTCTTTAACGACTTCACAAATGAGTCACGGACATTTTGCCACTTCGCATTGATTATTTCGCCTAAAATGAAATGAAAAATGAATAACTCACACAAAATATTAAACTGCTACCACTTATTATTATTCTCTTTATTTGCCACATATTTATTTTACAATGATGTTATATTCTAGGTATCTTGCGTCTGGAGCAACCTTTACCGCCCTACATTACTATTACAGACTAGGAATAAGCACAATAAGTAAAATTGTGCGTTTGGTGTGCAATTCCTTGTGGAACCTATTAAAAGACGAATTCCTTCCACAACCTACAGAAGCAAAAATGGCTAAAAATAGCAGAGGACTTCAAAAAGTCAGCACATTTTCCCAACTGCGTGGGCGCAGTCGATGGAAAGCACGTACGAGTTAACAGATTTCCTCATAGTGGCTCAATGAACCTTAATTACAAGAGTTATTTTTCTATTGTCCTTATGGCAGTGGTTGATTCTGAATATAAATTTATATATGTTGATATAGGCGCCTATGGCAAAGATTGTGACTCATCCGTGTTTCAGCAAACCATTTTTTTTAAATTAATGATTAGGAATCAATTGCAAATTCCGCCTCCTGGTCCTTTACATGCAACTGGTAATGAAAATCTTCCGTATGTACTTGTGGGAGATGAAGCATTTGGGCTATCAGAACACCTAATGCGGCCGTATGCAGGACATAATCTTACAGACAAAAAAAGGATATTTAATTACCGTTTATGCCGGGCAAGAAGATACGTCGAATGTGCTTTCGGCATTTTATCTAATAAGTGGCGAATTCTGCACAGAGCGCTAAATGTGTCAAAACAGTTATCTAAAGACATTGTGAAAGCATGTGTTATTCTACATAATGTTGTCCGAACCAAGGATGCTCTAGGATCTGAAGAAATGTATAAGACTCAAAATTTGCACTCGACCAACAAGAACTGCAACAGATTTGAGAGATAGTTTTGCGGATTATTTTGTAAGTCCCGAGGGAGCGTTGCCGTGGCAAATGAACAAAATATAATGTTTATGATAGTTTGTGATATTTTTTGATAGATAATAAACATATTTTTTACCTAGTTTCTGCTGTTCTTTTTTGTCCTTTTGATGAAAGTCATCGTCAAGAAAGGCATACACTTCCTTCCACGCTTTTTGTTTTTCAACAATCTTTAAAACAATCAGCTGTCTTGTCCCACAAACACGGTTTACTCTCTACCAGTTCAATTAAACAGATAATATCGTACTTAAATGATTTACTCATTTTCGGAATAAAAACAGAAAGCTTAATTTGCAACAATAAGTCAAGAAACGTACTGATCACTATGAGAACAATCAATAGACTGAACAAAATATAACATGTTAACTAACAGCTCCCCGGCACCGGTAGGTGTGTGGACAAGTATGCATAAGAAAACATTGAATCCGAGAAATCGGAGACTGGCCCGGCATCCGGTTTGTCGAGATCAGCGACGGCTGCATTTACCGGTGCCGGCAGCCGGACCGGCAAATCTGCCGGACCGGGCTACGTGTGAAAGCGTCCATTTGATTACATTGCATCCGGTGCCGGCGCCGGCACCGGCACCGGTTTTGCCGGTATGTGTGAAAACGCCCTTAGTGTTTAACAGATTCCCCAAATTTTGTGTTGATTATATTTTTAGTAGCTGAGATAATAGACATCGATACTTTTCAAATTGACACCTTGTACACACTAAAAAACATTTTGTTGTAGTAACAAAATACGAGTTACTGCAAATTTTTTGTGTCAGTATAGCCTCAACAAAATTATCATTTGCATATACCAATTATTTTTGTTGGAATCATTTTAGCTAAGGAAACAAATTAATTTGCTGAGAATACTAGACAGTTTTAGTTGAAGTAACAAAATGAAGATGATGATTTGTACAAGGAGCTAAGTAATATTTGCTGAAAGTACATACGCCTTACCTACTGCAACAAAGTCAATTTGTAAAACACACAAACAAATTTGCTGCCTTTACTTATCTGTTTGTTGGTTGTACAGAGATGCTTAGTTAATGCTGCAACATCTAATATGCTCACTTAACAAATTAATATGTTCTCATAGCAAATTTGTAATTTGCTAATTTTAATAAAATTATTTGCTGTGGTCGTGCAAATGTAATCTGCTCACTTAACTAATTAATGTGTTATCACAGCAAACTTATGTTTTGCTGAATTTGATAAAATTATTTGTTGTAGTTGTTACAATAACACAATTATTTCAAAAAATTAAGTTTATTTGTAATAATAATTACATAGACAAGATACGAATACATAATTATTAAGGATTTGTGCGCATGGACACATATAACTTTCCATCTCTCATTTTCGTTCACATAACCATAGGAAACTCTGGTACCAAAATCATTGAAATTTGCAAATAATTTCAGTTCAAGATGGAAAAGTCCTTCTCGAACTGTAAATATAAATTATGTTTGGACAAATTCAAATTATTTTAATTTGGTTACCTTACCAAAGTGTACCCTAGTCGTTGCCTGAGTGCAGGAAATGTATTAATGTATTCTACGATAGGGAGGGTCATCAAGGATTTGCGCCTTTCATGGGTAGCCACCCACCTGGTTTCTACTTCTGACCAGGGTTCAACATTGTTTTTCAGCCAAGCTTCTTCATCGCCTGCATCCATTTCATTTGGATTTGGTACTAAAATACCGATAAAACATATTCAATTATTGTAATATTTCCCCATTTTAATTTTGTTATAACCTATTGATTAATCAGCTGAGACATTGGACCGCGGTGTTAGGAGTGTTTTTTTTTAAAATGTAAGAAAAGTACATTTCCTAAAAATTGGCTGAAATTATGTACGAAATTTTTCGTAAATGAAAAAGCAAACCTTTACTTCTGTAGGGAATAATCCTGCGACTGCATTAGACAAACTTTCAAACCTGTCAGTAGAAATTCTGGAATACAGTGGAACAATAAATACACTTTCAACAGCGAATATGATTTTTTTACCTTTGATCAATGTTATTTTTCAATTCCTCTTCAATGATTAATTGTACCAATTGATCCCTATGAGCCCCTTCTAATTTAGTATTTGTTTCATACTGACTCAAAATTGATTTGCCTACATTGGTGGAGGAAAGTATTTCTTTAAGGTTCACGTTAACTGCGCATGTTTGTTGTTGTAGCCGTTTGTTTTCGGCAGCAAGAGTTTTTTCCTTTTCTTCAGTGGTTAGTCCTACATCTCCCATATCTTGAAATATAATTATTGTTAGTAATGTAGCTATACATAAATGATGATGATGTTTACATACAGGATTCATCAGTCAATTCAGAATTGGTCGGCGATAAAAGACCGGCTGAGGATAAAACTGATTCTGTACCTGCTGGACTGTCCATTGCAACGTATGAGCTTTCACTCAGATCGTTCATTACAATTGGTGCTTTGTATACAGCATAACGTTTAAAAAATATGATCCTTGGTCCAACCCTCGGAATTAATTCCTTAATAATATCGTCGGTGAGGTCTTGGAAAGATTCAATATCCACCCCATTATCTAAGAAGAAATGACCAATTGCAGTAGTAGATTAAGAGGCATTCAAGACCCATTTTAAATTTTGAAAATATTTATGGTAGTACCATATTTAATTTTGCACAACTAAACTAAATAATTAATTTGCTTACCATTGAACACTGGAATTAGTTCCGGAAGGCCCCATTCTTCCAGCAAATTATTCACCATCTCCATTATCTATGCACTAGAAGGTAGATACCGAAAGCTGAAGAATCACTACACAAAAGTCACTAACAAGTAACAGGACACGTACACGATCATCAACTAATACCTAATGTGCACAAAACAGTAATGCGCTAGTAAGATCCGCGGGAAGTGCAGTACCTAACACAAGCAGTAACAACGCGGGTAAGAACGCGCTTGCATCTGCAAGCTGTTATTAGCTCAAGGCGATATGACCATATAAGGCAATGTTTTGGATTCGAAGAGTCAAATAATATTTTTTTCTGCCGTAGCAATAATAAATTGCTGTAGATGCAAAGAAAATTTGTCGGCGCTACAAATCCTACTATTATTTCAATTAGCAAAATATCATCATTTCTTACAACAAATTATTTGTTGCTAGTCATGAGAGAATTTGTTACGAATGCTAAAAAACTGACAAAATCTGTTTGCAAGGGGAACTTAAAACATTTGTTGCTGTAACATACTTTAATTATATTTTCTGTAATTATAACAAAAACTTTGCTATATTAACAAATATTTATGTAGCAAATGAAAATGTGTTGTCAATGGTAATCCATTTCTTAGTGTGTATATAAGACGAATAATAGGTCTTGATAACTTCGGCAACAGCTTATTTGGACAAAAGGGTGGTGTTTCAAAATTATATGTTAAGGGGCCTGATCTTGAGATAAGCCGAAAAAATTCGCTGAATAAATTCACAAAAAATCCATAAAATGTACTATTGCTCTGGCAAGCAGTTCATTTCTTTTTGCTCTATGCCGTAAATCGTACTGCTCCTTCTGTTATACAGGGTGTTTCTTAAATCGCGGACACGGAGCACAGTACTACATTCCCCTCCAGATACCAATTAGAAAAATATAATACAATAATGCCCGTTTTTCGCTAGTTTCAGAGTTATTCTCCGTCAAAGATTGAGATTCAATTCCTTTATGCTTTGGAAAAACGGGTAAATTTTAACCGTTCCGCATTGTTCATCAATCAAATATTAAATCTTAATAAATTTGGAATATTTTATACGTTGTATTCCTTCCCCCGAAGACATTCTTTCTGATAAATATCTGTTGCTAAATTTGTTTTCAATATGTTGCAACAGTGCATTGTAGCTATGAGGTTATTACCTAGGAAACTTGTTCATACTGCCTTACTAAAACACCAAACGTTTAAAACAAAGTCCGTGCAAGCATGCGCAATGTTGTCAAATTTAAAATTTTTAAAATGCGAATAACTCGGAAACTAAATACATCAGGACAAAATCGCCTATACTTTTTCAACTCAGTTTTAAGATGAGAATCGCGTAGTGCTCTCCGTGTCCGCCATTTAAGAAACACCCTGTATAATAAATTTAATACCTTTTTGATATATCAATGGATTAGTTTTAGTTTCGCATATTGCAAGTGTTAAAAGGATAAAACAGTCGCGGAAAAAACAGTCACCGAATGAAAAACCACGGGAATATAAACAGTCACGGAAGAAAGCCAAACGTAAAATTTTAAATAGTTTTTACGTTATGGGAACAATGTTCCTTGTTCGGAAATAGAAAATGCAACGTGTTTAAGAAAGCTTTTAAGGTTAACGAATCATACAGAGTTTGTTTCAATAATCTTGCAGCAGGATCAGCTTCGTTAATTTGGATATTTGAGTAAAGTAAAGATTTTAGATTTTGAATTTTTAATAGAAATTCTTGGGGTGAATCGTGCGATTGTTTAATTAGCATGAGATCTCTCAATAGAGGTTCTTCTGATCTTTGATCTACAAAGGAATTTTGTAAGATAGTTTTTAAGTTTTGCCAAGTGTTGATTTCTCTGCCTGCTATTACGAGTGAAGCTCGATTTGTGCATTTACTCCTAAGTGAAGTTAATATTAGCTGATTCAAAAACGGATTTTGATCGTTTACAATGAATTGATTTATTAATAGTTCAGCTGATCGTATGAATTCGGAAAGTTTATGTGTTTGACCATCAAATTCGGGAATTACCTTTAAATATTCTAAATGACAATTCAATTCACATTCCAATCAGAGACGTGTATTCTCACGAATTCAACCAATCAAAACAAAATTACACTGCTGGAAATTATCACTCGTGATAATTGCCGGCAATTATCACTAGTGAAATTTCCGCTTGCAAATATGTTTCTTTTTTCGTACACTTTATTTACTACAACTACAATTATTATAAACAATTTTTGAAGTTGAAGGAACTTGTTTTATCTCTGGCGGCTTAGTCACTTTTGGGAGTATTTCTTCTGAAGACATCTCTGATTCATCGTTTGGTCTGAAACATTTTACTAACTGAAAATGATGTTCTTGGTCAAGCTGCAAATACGGTTTGATAGATGCTCCAGAACTGTGTCCTGTTATTTTAATAAGTTCCTGCTCTCCTACGCCAGATTTTGCTAGCTACAGCTGTTGAACGCGCAGAATGATTAGTAATTTTTTTTGTTGTGGTATCAAATCCGCTTTTTGAGCACTCAGTTGTAACCATTTGCTTAACATATTTAATCCCACTGGGGAGTTTTTAAACCATGCTCCATTGTTGCTTCTATTCCATCCTTGGTTAACTGTGAGAAATAGTCGGTCTGCCTTGATGTGTTCAATTCTTTTTGATATCATTTTCTTAAATAATCTGAAATCATAATTAATTGTACTTGATATTATAAAAACCAGCTAACGAATAATTACCTTACAGGACACAATTCTGGCAATCCTAAATTCGGAACTAACCATTTACTGTCGTTCAATGAGTGACTGCCTCCTTGATGGGTCTTAGAAAATATTGGATTATATTCCATTCGTCCGGTAGGTTTACTGCTATTATCGAGTTCTTCTCTCTGTAATAATTCTATTAAATTGTGAAAGTAGTGCATTAATAGTATATTTAAAAAGCAAGTTTCATAAGGCAAGTTTTTATCGGAAGAGTTCAAGAACGATTGCGATAAAAAGCCTTATGAAACGTGTATTTTATAATTTCAAATTTATATTACTAGTTCTTGGAGCAAACAGAATTTTTTTAAAATTGAAATACAGTGAGCACCAAACATATGGAACATACCAAATAAAACCGAAATGAATGTTTTTTTCTAAAAATCCCGAAACACGTCGATTTTCTTTTTTTAAAAATACACATTGGAATGTCAATATCATAATAATGAAAATTTTTAATCTTTTGGCGAAACTTTATTGATAAGCCGTTGTGATCTGCGTGGCACTTGTGTCATTGGTGTAGTTTCTGCAGTTTCAATAGAAGCTTCTAACTCGCTCAGTTGAACAGGTTGTTGAGATGGTTTGTATTTGTTTTCAGAATGACAATTATTAATAATTCGTATGCAACACGAACGCTCGTCGTTTTTACAATGAGGTTTGAACTGTAACGACGCAATTCTTGGGGTGTGGAATTTGGTGCGTCGTATATAAGACGCCATATTCCACATTCCCAAGATAGCGTCGTTTTGGCCAGATCGACGTCATACAGAGGCGCGGGCAACAACTTCTCCCTCCACGAAGGAGAAGGGACGGTCCGCGTCGCTGTGCGAAGGAAGCCGACGCCGGGCTATAAAACCGCCGCTCCGGCACAATTTAAAACAACTCCGAACTCCGAACTCCGAAAACTTATACGAACCGTATTATTTCAATTAGTAATTTTGGTTGTCCGAATAAAGTCAAAACTTAGCTTGGATCCTCAATCCCAGTTAAGTTTAGTGAATCGAAATTTAATTTCAAATCATTAGGGAAGTGTGGCTAATTTATTTCCGTAAGTAATTTAAATAAGTTCTGACCTGAAACCTCTAACCTGTTTTCCGCTCCCGAATCCGATCCTAGTTAGTATAGTTTATCCTGGTGGACCGTATGTGGCATAATACAAGACGGCTTTCATCAGGGTAAGCTTCCCCAAGGTAGGGCATAGGTGCTTGCAACAAGTGAACTACCTTGTTTAATCCCCAATTAGTTATTCCGAGTAATGTTTTGCTTTTATGAGTGACAGTTTCGTAACACGTAGAACAAAACACCAATTACCCAGTTCCGAACCAGCCCTACGGAGTTTTACCCTATATGTGACAACAATACGTAACAAGTAGGGTGAAACACACGTAAACTACCGTAGTCCTGTCCATCGACTTGGGTCAGAACTAAGTTGGGTTCTTCAAACCAGCCAGTAACCGAATTTTAATTTAATTAACTTTCAACCGCCCTGTATATTAAACCTGTTCAATAAATTCACCGACCGACATAAAATATAATTATTTTAAGACTTACCTGGTCACACTTCCACTCAAACACTTTAACCCGCACCTGGCAACCTATTAGTGGTTGCTCTCACATTCATTGTTTCAATCAATCATTCCGTTTTACCAATCAATTGCTGTTGACGTTCCGCCATATTTACTTGTCAAAAGATAAGGCATTAACTTTCGGTAACTTAACCGCAGCGACCCCTTTGATCACTCCCGGCAATCTGCCGTTTTAATCAAACAGAGAACTGTAAGTTATATTTCAAAATCCAGAACCGGACTTAAATAATTTACCAAAAATTTGTTTAATTTTATTAACTTGTACATATTATACATTTGTTAATTTTTATTTGTAGTTATACAGATAAAACGTTCATTTTGTTAATTTTAGCCACCTTGAACCAGTGTTCAACCCGTGTGTAAATATTCCTGTAAATAAACTTGTTATTTTGATCCGTAGATTTTATTTTCAAAGATTTCAACGAACCCTGGGTACTCCCGAGCTATCCCTGGCACAAATAAATTCTGTGGCGACCTCCTCCTCACGAGCTAGGGAGCTAGGTCGTTGCAGAACCATTTGAAACAGAGAAACAGAGTATTACATTTACATAAACATTGACATAAACATAATAAAAAAGTAATTATAAGTAATACACTAAGAAAACTATACCAAGGATAGTGTTTCTTAACATGCTTTCGAAGTAAGAGTACGTCCAGATCAGACGATATTTTGTGTAACATATTTTTGTTTAATTGCAAGTCTGACAAATGGACATATGTAAACTGGGCCACGACTACCTGTCCCGCATAATGCGGTTGTTAATCCTACATGTATTTTGGGCCACCAGCCATATGTAATCTGGGCCACGCAGATTCGAATGTCGTTAGCTAGGAATATCTTAACGTGAGTATCTTAAAGTAAATTACCTGTAAAGTAAGGCTCAGAGAAACAACATGAGTTCAAGAAACATAAGTATATATTTAAACAGGTCAAATGTACATGAAATAGTTTAGAACAATAAAAAGTTGAATGAAATTAAGTGTATAATACGTATCTACTATAATATAAATATATTTACATAGATATTAACTTTATTTTTGTTTTATACAATTCCAACAAGTGTTGTACATACTTTTGTCCCTCTTTTACACATTTGTTATTAATTACACGTGAAACCTGCAAGCTTCTTAACTTTATAACAGTTTCAGCTTGAAATGTTGTTAAAACATTTAGAAATATAAACAAGGACGGATGACTGCTATAAAAAATTGCATTATATCGTGAGTGCAAGGATTCAGATGCATTTGTAGTATTTTGTAAGCTAGCCGTATTGTCGGCTCAAATTTTAAGAGGAAATGTAGAATCATCACCTGTATAATATTTTCGCTCCTTTAATGCCGATTTTCCACGCCGGCTATCCAGGGTGTTCTTTGCGGTAATCTCTTAGAAAGTTTAAAAACGGATTTTGCGTTGTTTTAGCTGGACAGCTGTTTTTCTTTTTGTCTGAAGACGAACGGGGACCCATTTTTTTAAATAATTATAGAAATTTAATAATACTATAATTTAGACTAATAATGTACTCAGCATACTGTGTGACACGTGGATCCTCGGGTTTATCAGCCATAAAATCGAATACAAAACAATCGTGAATCATCAACTTCGGTTGGGTCTAAAAAAACTAAACCGAATGTATGAGACAACCATTTTGCAATTTCGGACTTATTTGATTTGTATTCGGCGGCTAAACCAACTTGCTGAATTTTTCGCCACCGCGATTGTGTGAGGTGAAAACGACAGCCCACAATCTCGACGTTTGACCAAACCTGAGAAATAGCAGTATGAATAGCCGATTCAAAATCGGCGACAACAAAGTTTGGATTAGGTATCAAGTGCATATCGCTACATCTTTTTACAATACTGTTAAATGCAATTTGATAGGTAGACGTTTTCTTATCCGGAAGCAGGGAATTGTGACTAACTGCGTAAATAATGTACCATCTACGTAAATTCTGTCCATTTTACATAGAACTTCTAAATTAATTGTGCAAGAAAAAACTACAATTCCACTTTCAAAATCATTAATCAACAGAAACGGTTCATTAGTAGATGTTGTCACCTGCATAGAATTCAAAATCAGTTGCAATTTTTTTCTTGTTTTAGTGTTCTAACACCAACACTTATTTGCCGTGCTTACTTTTTGGAGACTCCATGGTTACGATAATAAAATCAACCAAAAACTAATGGCCGTTTTCACCAACGTTTCCTAAACCAGTACCTACGCAGGTATTACCTAGAGATAGGTAATTCCTAAACAGATGCGTAAACTTTATCCGTTTTCACCAGCCAAACCGTTGCTTATGTAGGAATTTCTTACAGAGGTAACCGATATTATATCGCAACGTCGCAAATGACAGTAGTTCGTACATGATTTAGATAGTTTTCTCGTCCTTGACAGATTGTGAGTACGACAGGTGGATGCACACCATACCATCACTGGTATATGGGAAGCTTTAATATCATGAAAATTTTCTAAATTGAGAAAATGTCTGTCTGTGGGTGGTGTGTGTGTATGTGACGCCTCTAACGCAAAAACTAGTGAACCGATTTTGATGAAATGAAGGGTTATATCGAAAATCCATCGACAAAATAAGTTTTTCAAAAAAATCTGAAACCGGAAGCGGAAGTTAGACATGTTTTTTTGGTAGCATTTTTTTCAGAAGCAGAATCTCGAACATCTGAGTAGCAAATATGAAAGAAGACCATAATTCAAGAGAGATATATTTTTACCGGACTCTCTTAACTTCAAAATGTCGGTCGATATGAATTTTTCAAAATTTTGACCACCACGGTGATTTCCTCGTCTGATGTACATGCGTTGTATCTATCTAAATTTTCAATGAAACGCCCTGCACGCATGTTGAAAAAAAACTAAAGAAAACTTAAAACATGTTATAAATAAATTCTTTATAGGTGGCAGCTTTCAAAACTCTCTAACAAAAACGCATGAACAGAAACGTCAAACAAGATAGGCAATGCCTACCGATATGAGACAACATCAAATGGGTTCCTAAAGTTACACACTGCTTATCTTATTTACGAACTCGATTGTGCTTCGTGAAAACCAAATTGCAGTTAAGCAGTGCGTAACCCTTAATATAAGCAATTCTTATGTAGGCACCAGTTTAGGAAGCGTTGGTGAAAACGGCCATAAGTCTCATAAATTTCGCCCTGATAGAGGTAACCTTTGGGGGCGGTATAATTGCTAAAGTCTACCAATGGAAACTTGCAGAAGTAAACGTTAGTAGGTATCTTTTATCATTAAGTAACTTAAGGATCATTATGCATAATTGTTATCAGTATTCAGTAACTTAACAATAACTTTAATACGTGGCCCAAAATACCATTTTTCTAAACTAGTGATGGCCCAAATTACATACTTAGGAGAAAGCGCATTATAGATTAGTGGCCCAATTTACCAACCCCCCCGGATTCTATGAATATAACAAAAAGTATTTTAAGAAGTTGATGGAACTTTCAAAGAAAATAGGCCTATCTATACGGTTCATTTTACACCTACACAAATACCTACATTAATTTACGTGATTATACGTTTTGGTGTTATAATTTTTTTTATACTATTTGTTTTTAACTATACAGGGTGTCTCAAATGGATTAGGATAGTATGGGTATCTTGGTTATTATTGAAGATAGAGATTCGGTTAAATGGGCAATGTTTTGCAGTTTCTCATACTGATTCATATCCCGATTAGAAAAGTTACAAATTTTCAGTCGTTCAGTTGTTATCTTGAAACAACTGAAAAATGCGTATTTTTAAAAAGTGAAATATTTCCGTAATTTTAATATTTATGGAGAAAAGTTTCAAATAAAAGTTACTAGGTTCGATTAGCACGATTTAAAAACGTCATTCAATTTTTTTTCAAAATGGCGGTTTTCAAGATATTGATAGCAACTTTCTTATTTTAAATGGGCGCCATTTTGTTTTTTTACAGAAATGGATTGCATTTTTTTTTCTGATTTCAACGATGCTTGTGCGGGAGGGAGGAAGGGGCTATTATTATTAAGCGGGCCCGCTTGCGTCTGCAGCCGACTTAGAGATGGAATAGCACAACTCTCATATTCATGTTACAGCCAAGGAAAACTGCAGAAAACCTTGGCCAGAAGTTGCCGGCACCGGGTATCGAAACCCGGCCCGCTAAGTAGGAGCCTAGCATGCTAGTCGGGGCTCTGTTTAAATAAAGTTTTACACGGAATTTACTTATGTTTTAATTTGCAGTCGAGTTAGCCATGAAAACAAAAGACATGAAACAAAATTTATTGAAAATTATTGATAAAGCATGTTGCACCTGAACTACAAATATCATAAATCTTAGAAAATTTCACCACAAATGTTCAAAATGGTGACCATTATTAGCCAGACATAATTGGCACCTTTTTAATACAGAAGCAGTTACTTTGCGCAATGTGTTTCGATTAATACCATTAAATGCTTCCAAAACCTCTTAATAAATAATAAATTAATTAAAATTAATAAATAATAAATAATAAATTTTGTTTCATGTCTTTTGTTTTCATGGCTAACTCGACTGCAAATTAAAACATCAGTAAATTCAGTGTATTTAAACATAGGTTGTTATACATCGTTGAAATCAGAAAGAAAATGCAATTCATTTCTGTAAAAAAACAAAATGGCGCCCATTTAAAAAAAGAAAGTTGCTATCAATATCTTGAAAACCGCCATTTTGAAAACAATTTAATGACGTTTTTAAATCGTGCTAATCGAACCTAGTAACTTTTATTTGAAACTTTTCTCCATAAATATTAAAATTACGGAAATATTCCACTATTTAAAAATACGCATTTTTCAGTTTTTTCAAGATAACAACTGAACGACTGAAAATTTGTAACTTTTCTAATCGGGATATGAATCAGTATGACAAACTGCAAAACATTGCCCATTTAACGGAATCTCTATCTTCAATAATAACCAAGATACCCATACTATCCTAATCCATTTGAGACACCCTGTATACCAACAAGAAAAGACAATAAAATTGTTTACTTACCATGTTTCTTGCCAAAACTCACTAATACTAACACAAAAAGAAGGAACAAACATAAAAAATAATAACAAAAATAAAAATCTATTGTTATTCCAGTTAAAATCGATATTTTATTTGATATTTATATTTCTATAATTATGGATTTTAACAAAGTAAAGCTTGAAAATGTCAATAAAATAATGCACATAAATTAGCAGCATATCAGCAATCAATTTTAACAGAGAAATTTCAATTATTAAACAGATTGCATATAGCAATGGTTACAACACTACACTTATTGACACGTTAATTAAAAAGATATAAATTTGGAAATAGCGATGTAATACTTTCAGAAATTAAATATATACAGGTTCGTACATTTCTGATTCATTACCTTTTAAAACTTTGAGAGCCACTATTTCATCAAGTAATTCATTCCTATTAATATCTTTCTCCTCCTTATCTGTATCCGAAAGTTTAATATCCAGGTCTGAGTAACATTTTTGTAATTCTTCATCAGAAAAGGAGTGAACATTGTATAACAAGTGAAATGCGTTGTTGTGAATTTTTAAAATTTTTATAATTACTTACTAAAATTTAAAAATAAACGCCTACCAGTAAAACTTACCTTCACTGTAGACTTTAACTAACACAACACTGTGGTACACTGTTTTTTCCTCCAGAAATATCTGTGGTGGCTACCTGGCTATTAGACGACTTCTCTTTATGTTGAAAAGAGTGAGGTATGTTCTACCCTAGTGCTATCCTTTTCTATCAGCGCTCCCAACGTAAGGGAATCATTTCTAGTAACTAACTAGAAATATTTGGTGATTTTGTGAGTAAATTGGCATTCTGCATATTTATACTTGTTTTGAAAACATAGGTAACCACGGTAACCATTCCATTTTCAAAAGTTCAGATCTATACAGGAATAAGAAAATCGCAGTTCCTTCGAGAAGCAATAACCGTGGTGAACCGTGATTTAGGAACACTAGTTCCATTTACCTTTTTGTTTAGAATCGCTAGATCCTTCCCTTGGCGAGATAATATGTGGGAATGTCTATTTTCAAAAGTTTAGATCTATACAGGGTTAAGAACAGCTCAGCTCCTTTGGCAGGCAATAACGTAGGTAAACATTATTTTTGGATAATGTTTTTAGATAACCTTGAAAAAGACGAAGAGACAAGTTTTTTTTAAGAAAATGGAAATAATAATAATAAAAATGAATATAACAGTGACAATACAGGTGTTTCGTGAGGAGCCCTCCATATTCAAATAATGTATTTAGGGGACCCCAAAGTCTAGTAAACATATGGTCAAATGTCAAACGTTACTGAGATTTGTTCAGAATTGTTTTTACTTCAGTGGCCACCAAGATCACCGGACCTAACCCCCCTTGATTATTGCCTTTGGGGATGGCTGAAATCGTTAGTTTATAAAACAAAAGTAAACACGAGAGAGGCACTAGTCGATGGAATAACCAATTGCGCAGCACTCATCAAAGATAATCACCGTGCACTTAAACGAAGTACACGTGCAATTCACAATCGAGCTGACATGTGTCCAGGTGAATTTATTATAATATATTTTTCAGAACTTAATTAATTAGTTTTTATGTTTAATTTAATTTTGTAGTTTGTTATGTTGTGAAATACATGTTTTTTTTTCTCTAAATACATTACATTTAATTCAATTGATTAAAAAAAATTTGAACAATATCTCAGTAACGGGTGGCATTTGACCATATGTCTACTAGACTTTTTTTGTTTGTTGAAGTCCCATAAACACGTTATTTGAATACGGGGGATTCCTCACGCAACACCCTGTATAAGGTAAATACAAAAGGCAAGGTTGTGTTTTCAAAACAACTATAAATATGCAGAATGCCAATTATTTACGCACAAAATCACCAAGTATTTCTAGTTAGTTACTAGAAATTATCCCCTTACGTTGTCAGTGCTGATAGAAAAGGATAGCACTAGGGTAGAACCACAAACCCTACAATAGGTTAGGCCGCATACAAATTTTCGATTTTTTATCTCAAACCGTTTTTAAAATGCAACTGTTTTCAGTTTTTCCTTATGCTGCGGTTTAGGACAAAATTTTTATAGACATTTTCAACTTATTTTTACGTCAGGAAGCGGCTGGTAAATTTATGGTACTAGGTTTAGAGACACCCTGTATATGTAATCGTATTTAAAGATAATATGATATGGAAATGTATTTTAATAAAAGATTATTTACTTTCAAAAAACATGGTGTATTTAATTTATATCTAATATAACATAGGTAATAACTAATAATTAAAAACAAATACTTTATACAAATCAATCTGAAATCAAAAATATAAATTATTACATTATAATTAACAAGAAGTGAATGCTACTTTACAGATAAGTACATTGTTTTAGACCTTACCAATTATCTGGGCCGGAATTACTTTCGGCAATGAATCATTCTTTGAAATCAAAAGGGAATAAATTTATTGTAGTATTAGTCAATCAAAAAAGATGTAAGTAAGGCTAGTTTATAGCTAAGTAATCGTCCTCAACCGTACCAATAAATCTGTAGACCCGAATTATTATTTGCAGCAACTGAATCGTTCTGTGAGATCAAAAGGCAATAATAAAAATTATTACTTGCATTATTAGTTTTTAAAAATTGATTTAACAAGAAATAAAGGGTTTACCTATACATGCAGGTTCGAAAATGTTTTTTTTTACTATTGTATCATTCTAAAGAAAAAGCTATACAAGCTAAGTACAAGTCTGACTTGCTGGGTGATGAATTATCTATAAACGATACTAAAAACACAAGCATAATAATATATCATTAACTCACCACTTGGGCTATTTCGGAACAGTCAAGGTTGCTATTGTTAATATCCTAATTAAAAATAAGTGGATAAATTCATATAAGTACTTCCCAACTTCTAATAGTATGAAGAAAAAAGTAAAAAGAAAGTCATGCGGCTTTGGAATGTGCATGTTATTATGGTAATATTGGACATTTCCACAAGTTCCTTGTGATGTTTGGTTTTTGATCATATTATGGATAGTAATACGTAATTCTTTAACTTACAAAACGATTATACAACAAGGGAAAAAAGATTAATGGTATGGAATGGTACTCACCAGAAATATTTCATCTTCGTTATCCTATAATACATATTATAATATAGAAAATATCATAAAACATTTGTAATATTAGCATTTTTCTACCAATGTTACTTCCAGGGCAGATTTGAACGCCTATAGGTACGAACATAAACTATTATTGTTTGTATAACATTGCATAGTTTGTGAGTACGAAATAGGCCACCAAAATTAGTTCTTGGTATATTATTTTCACCCTATTGTTTAATATAATAAAACTATACGTACTAATAAAAGGGTGTCCAAAAGTGGCTTATTCTCCTCAGGCAATTTACCTTTCTTTGACTCGACGTTCTGAAACATCAAAACAACATGAAATCTATAGAAACAAAGTAGGTATCACTTAAAAGACACCTACAATAAATTCAGCAGCAGCATAAGCTATATTGTCGTCTGGGTTAGATTCCATATCCTTACGTACAAATTCTATACTTACATAAGGATATGGAATCCCAGATGACAATAACTTAAAATGTTGTTAAAACAGCGGTGAATATTTAAACTTACCAAAGTATGGTGTGCTAGTTCTTGTTCTTCTTTCAACCTCCGTTTTCGGCGCGACTTTTGTTGTGAGAACAAAAGAACTCGTTTTTAAAAACTTTATTTTAGTTTTACACTCAAAATAATTATAAAAATAGTGGAGAATAAAAGTACGTCTGTCGTCTTCGACTCTACATAATAATCTAAAGCTCTAAAATAGAAAATGTTTGACGTTACAGTATTATGCAAACAGCAGCAAAAACTTATATATTATAACTTAACACTAAGGCGGTGTTATCTATCTATTATCTCGTGTGAAATGCAAGGTAGACATATAGTCGAATGTAACTCCTCCATCCTTAGTTTATTTTATGTCCTTTGATTTGAAGAATTAAAGGAAAGATAAAATGATTAAAATTTTGCTTCCGCCAATCGATTTTGTTCATTATTCTTGCTGTTCATTAATGTACTTAACTTATCTAATAAAAATGGTTTCTTATAGTAACATAATAAACTTAAGATTACGATTACTACGGCTATTACAGTTGCTAAAGCTAAAGCGGCAATCGATATTATTGACGGTTGCTTATTTACTACACTATCAGACTCTAATAGGCTTTGCTCATTCTGAAGTAGGGCTTGATTATTGAGAATATTTTTTGTGTTTATGGGTATCAGATCTAATGATTTCAATTTACTTGGATTTGATGTTATGTTTATGAATAATTTATTGATGCTTGGAATTTTCATGATTTCGTTTTTATTAGAAATGACCTTCATATTGAATAGGAGGGTTTTGTGATTAATTAGAACGGTACAGTCCGTAGTTAAATGTATTAGTTTAGATCTTTCCAGAAGTTTTTTATAATTTTGGTCTTTGCAGTTGATCTCTAATAACAATTTATCAGGTGTGGTAATGAGCCATGTGGATATATCGGCTTGGATGATTTTTAAATCGGTTAAATCAAATAAAAAGGGTTTACAGGATTGGTTGTTAGAAAAGGATAGTAGCTGTGTTTCGCAGATTTTGTCATTTGGTATGTAAAAGTGTTCTCTTTGATTACAAAAGTATTGGTTTTGTGTTATTAATTGACATCGATCGATATTGATGGGCATTGATTCTGTATTACTAAATAGAAGCATATTGTATGTTGGTATTATCATTCTGTAGAGGTTTTCGTTTACATATATTGGGAATGGTATTAGTTCGATTATTTCGAAAATCTGATTCTTTTTAACGAGTGGAATTTCGAATATAAAAGTTATTCTATTCTTTATCTGATATGTACGAAGGCGTAGAACGGCCACTCCGAGATTTATTTTAAAATTCCCAGTTCAAACTGTAAATTTACACTTTAATCTGTAAATTTACAGTTTAAACTGGGAATTATGTTAAATTGACAGATAAAACTGTAAATTCCCAGTTTAAACTGTAAATTTACAGTTTAAACTGGGAATTATGTTAAATTGACAGATTTACAATTTACAGATTAAACTGTAAATTTACACTTTAATCTGTAAATTTACAGTTTAAGGTGGCGATTTAGCCTATGTTAAAAATGAGGCAATTCACGATTTACGGGAGCATATAAGAATCAAAAACTAAGACCCCTAGATCAAAATGATAAATACATAAAATACTGTAGGAAGATGTATGAACAATATGTGCTATTTTTTACTCCTCAAATATTTCTATTAGTTACAATAATTAGAACTGAATATAGCACAAATATAATCAACATTTCTCAGTTATGAATCTCCAAATATTTGATACTTTTAAGGCAAAAATCCAAAATCCAAGATATACATATTGTAGTACATATATCTGACATGAGTTTCATCAAAAGTATTAACAGATTGGCCTTGTAATTAAAACACCTTAAACGCTCCAGATAAATACGACGTAATTTATAAGAACGGCATTTATTTGGGTATCCTAGTTAAAAACCATGTCGGGTAAAGAAGGAAATCAGCGAGAAATGGTTGATGTGTAATGTAGCGTCTGTATTCCAGGTGTCACGGCTAAGTTCCGAACGGCGCAGAAATATATCTTCCTTCTCATTTAATTTATAGTATGTTTACACATCCCTGCAATGAACAGGTTTGTTCTAACCGAATAGGGAAAAATATGCAGTGAATAAGAAAATAAAATTAAAACTTTTATTGAAAATTATAAAAAAAAAAAATTCTTTATAAAGACATACATAAATATTGAGTCACTGATTTTTTAATGTTTTACAGAAATCCTTACGGTTGTTGCTATTTCTAATTTCAAGAGCTAAGCAACTGTTTTTTTACAGTTGTTGGCTACAATTTTTTAGTTAGTTCAAAATTAGTGAACAATAGTAGATTGTCTTATTACGGTTAAAAGAGTATCATAAACATTTTTTTCAACATGTTAACGTCATAATATGAAAATATAGTATATGGAAATATTGTAGACCAAGTACTAATCTTCTATTATAAAAAAATACTCGTATTTTAAACTAGAATTGATTTTTATGATCACCGACAGTTATAGTAATTGGTTCGCGCCCTATACATTCCAAAACCACAAGGATATTTTTAATTTTTTATATTTATATATTTTTATGATTGTTTATCTGTAGTATGCATATAAACTATATCCTTTTTAAAAAATTCACTAGTTTTCTAGAGAATCAAAAAAGAACCTAATTTTTAATTGGGCCAAATTAAAAAAATTTTTGGAATTTTGTGAACTCCATAGACCAAACAATATAGTGTCAATATTAAAATTGAAAAAAAATATTTTATCGTTGTTAGTTTTTCAAATTGTTTAATTATTCTGGTCAACACGTTGAGTGCCCCTCAAAATATCAGGCATTGTTGAGCAGCCGAGCACTGTTTCGAGTATATTGTTCCATCCATAACTACCGAATAAAAAACGGAAACAAAAAACCAAGATATGAAAATACGTGTAATTTAAACTACCCAAGAAGCCACCTTAAAACTGTGGACACACTTGAAACGCCGACGTTGTACTGACCCGTTTAGTAAACCATGCCGCATGGCTCACACCTTGAGCCATCGGCTTCCGGCGGAAACCCGCATGGCACAACGGTTGAGTCATTGGCATTCAACGTGTTAATAATCACTATTAAAACGAAAAGTGGAAACATTTGTTTTGGTATTAGTTATAAGTAGAATACCATTAAACTATTATATTAAACTGTTGCTAAGACGTCCGCCATATTGAATCCGCCATCTTGAATTATACAATTTTGAAATCAGATTTGACTAAAAACCCCCAGAAACCAAATGTCATCCAAATCGCACAAGTACTTTTCGAGATATTGAGTTTTTTCCACAAGCCCATATAACCTGACCACTGTGCGCCGGCGCCGCCGCCCAGTAGCCGTGCTGCCCGCCGTTGCAAATATTTTTGGATTTTTAAAATTAATTTTTCTTCATGTTATAATAACAATAACAAAGTTGCTTATTGTACTGTGGAAAGCAAACGCCCTGTATACGTGATACACATTTAAAAGAATGCACAATTATATACTGAATAAATTTTATATTTAAACTTTTTTCATATTTTGACTAATAAAGGCGCTATAGGAGCATCAATTTCCGATTTTCAAAACCTCGTAGAGGGCGCCACAGTGGAGTTCTGGCGTTCATCAAAAAACAAAAATGTAGCTAATACCAAGCTGCATAAGTGTAGAAAATTTAAACAAAATCGTTAGACCAGTTTTTTTGTAATAATTTTTCACAAATTGCAAATTTTTTGGAAGAGCGCGGCGCCGCGCCGTTGCGACCGTTTTTGGATTTAGTAAATATTTTTTTTTCATGGTGTAGTAGTACCACCAAAGGGCTTTGAAAGAAGTTGTTGCGAAACCTGATCAGATAACTGGTTTTTGAGTTAGGGGGCGTTAAAAGTCGAAATTTTGAAAAATTCATAGCGGCCGCCATTTTGAAGTTAGAGAGTCCCACAAAAAACTTTTTCCCTTCAATTATAGTGTTCTTTTATATTCCCCAGATTTGCAAAATATCGCTTCTGAAAAAAATTCACATATCTACCTTCCGCCTCCGGTTTCGGATTTTTTTGAAAAGCTTATTTTGTCGATGAAGTTTCGATATATCCCTTCATTTCAAATTTCATCAAAATCGGTCCAGTAGTTTTGGCGTTACATACATACATACCCACGCATCCACCCACCCACAGACAGACATTTTTTCTAGAACCACTTTTTTGGGTTCCTGGGGGCCCAAAACACGTATTTCCGTGAAAATCTCGATTTCGAAAATTTTCATGATATCAATATTTCCCCTATACCAGTGGTTGATTAAAAATCATTAAAAATGTCCAAAAATTCAGTTTTATAATCGCACGATATAAAGCAGGTAATAGGCAAAGGAAATAACAGTGAAGATAAAAAACTAAATGCAACTTGTCTGTAGACGAGAGTATAAAAAAAGTGGTAGAATAGTTGAAATTGTAGAAACATATCAATGGGTAGCTATTGCATTTTAGTACTACTATTCACCACTATGCGGCAGCATTCGCTTGACCCATTATAAACAGAGCTCAACCGTCGCTGGTATATCGCCACCTTAAACTGTAAATTTACAGTTTAAACTGGGAATTATGTTAAATTGACAGATTAAACTGTAAATTCCCAGTTTAAACTGTAAATTTACAGATTAAAGTGTAAATTTACAGTTTGAACTGGGAATTTTAAAATAAATCTCGGAGTGGCCGTTCTACGCCTTCGTAGATATGCCTTGGTGACTATGATACTTTCGTATAAATGAAGTGATTCTGACTTTATCGGAAAAGGCAGCTCTAAATTGTTATCCTGATTCTGAGATAGGAAACTCTGAATAAGATTTAGGTTTTCTAGGAGGCTTTCATTTTCTAACAGTGAAAGGTGCATTTGTTGCTTTTGAGAGAAGGTAAGGGCATTTTCAAGCTCGGACCAGTTGTTAAAAAATAATTGCAATGAAAATAGGGTTTCTATAAGAATCATTCTAATGTTGTCGAAAGTAAATCGTTTTTTAATATAATCGCTAATTTCCAGGATTTTATCAATATGATCTATAAGTGTTTGTTGATTGGTACTCAGAGCTAATATATCGTTCAAGGTTTGATTTATTATATGGGTGTGTTCCAGTAATATTTTTGAATTGAGATCGGATTTATCCGATAACTTTGTTATAATTTTTTCGTACCTTTTTCCGTCTTCTGAATCTAAATTTCCAGTTAAGAATTTTATTATTGTTCCGAAGCCGTCTACAAGTCCACGTTTGGATCTAATGTTAATGTCAGGAAATATCTGTTCCTTGATTTGATCAAGTTTCCTTATATATTCTTCGATCATGATTAAAAGATTATGAAAGGGCAATATGGTTTTGAAATTGGGGTCACTATTTGTAAGCTCTGCTTCGTCAATAAGCGTATATACATGGCTAATAAGTAAGTCATAATTGTTGATTATGTGTTCGTAGTCAACGATTTGGATTAGTGTCCATATGTTTTCTTGAATTAGGGCGTTGCCCATATGTTGGGGGTAGATACCAGGATTGTCTGATAGATCGCTGATTGCGACGTCTCCATAGGTCAGTCCAATTATGTATATTATTGGGATGATGCTTAAGTCAATTAACATTAAAATTAAAAAGTCTTTTAAAAGAAATAAACTGGGAACTGCGTTAAATAGTGCTGGAGTTTAAATACCTTCCATAAATTATTTTTAAATTTTGGCGCCATATACTCGTATAGCGTGCCCACATCAACCAATCAGGGGAGCCTCATTTACAACTCCACTGCTATTAGAAATGTCCTAATCTACGCAAGACGTTGCGCAGGATTGCTGGCATTGCTGCTAAAGATGGTCTGTCTTTCTCACTCTACAAAGCCAACAGGCAACAATAGCAATACACTTTCACGTTCACTTGCTTTGTTTTCGTTTGGCGTCGCCTTGGTGTGCAACGGTCCTGAACGTTCCTTCTTGATATTTATTTGTTAGAAAGTGTCGGTTACGTTAGGCTCTGCAAAATGAATATTTTACGCAGTGCAGGGTTTCATATTTAGGTAAGTTGTAGGTTTTTACTTTTAAATTTAAAATTAGAGTTAGTGCATAGTTAAGGGCTGTGGGGGAACGTGCGGGGTTAGGTTACCCCCACAAACAAAGGCAAGCACCGTTCTTATATGATTCTAGCCAAATATTTAATTGTGCTATCTTATCTAATGTATTCTCAAATTGCTTCTCTGCCTATAACAGATTAATGGTAGAAGGGTGGTTCTTAGCAGCTGAATAGCTGAAGAAACTAACCCCTAAGTTTGAGTCAGTCGTTACACCCCTGTTCATTGTTCCTTTGTATTTTTCATGTGCATTTAACTACCTGTCCCATAATTCCTATAATCTAAAGTGAATTTCCATCTGTCCAAAAATAAGAATTGTCCTAGCGTTTAAATCCTTTAATATTTGTTTGGTTAAGTATAACAGTTCAATGTTTTATTAAATAATCTTTTTAGGGTACCAGCAAGACTGTCCTGTAATTCAGATGTACTGCGTTATGGTATAATGGAGTGCTTGGCTGCCCGCTAGTTGTACGATTTGGATTGGCGAATGACTGAATGAATAATTCCAAACATTCTACTGCCAGATCAGGTAAAAACTTTTTGCTCTTGTTAGACTGTAGCATTACTAGAAGGTTTATAAATGAAGAAAATGAATTATTACTGGGTTTATTTTAGTAGGTTCCCAATCTTTTTTGCTTAATGTTCAAAATACACCCTAGAATATGGGGTTGATGTTTTTAATTTCTGTGAGCTTTTACAGGGTGATCATTTGAAAACCGATCCTTATCTATGTCCCTCCATCTTATATAAAAGTACTAGGTACATTTTATTTAATATTTGGTGTGGTTTAACTTTAAGACATATTCAGGGTGGATTCTTTTCGAATGGTATCTCTGCAGAACGAGAATCAGGACTAACACTTTCAAACAGGGAAGTTCTTTTACTGAACGATTAATGAATCTGTTGGATTTTTGTAATCTTATCGTTTGGTTTTAACTGGAGACCTGTTGAATTTAAGAACGGAGATTCCAATACTGGGTTACTCACAATAAAAGAAGTTTCCCGTATCCTATGTTAGGTGACGTTTAGCAATATATTGTTTGTGTTTTATGGGAAATATAAATCAATATTTAATATTTATTTGTGTTTGTTCACGGAATAGGTAGTTCCCATATATCTCAAACTGCATAAGTATTCGCTGCTTGCCTACTTGGGTGGGTGTGTATGTGATGTTTCTAACGCAAAAACTAGTAAACCGATTTTGATGAAATTTGAAATGAAGGGGTATATCGAAAATTCATCGACAAAATAAGTTTTTTAAAAAAATCCAAAACCGGAAGGGGAAGCTAGATATGTTTTTTGGTAGCATTTTTTTCAGAAGCAGAATTTTGAAAATCTGAATTGGGGATATGAAAGAAGGCCATAATTCAAGGGAAACTGTTTTTTGCCAGACTCTAACTTCAAAATGGCGGCCGCTATGAATTTTTCAAAATTTCGACTTTAACGCCCCATAACTCAAAAACCAGTTAATCTGATCAGGTTCCGCAACTTGTTTGAAAGCCCTTTGGCGCTACTACACCATGAAAAAAAAATTATTTATTAAATTCAAAAACGGTCGCAACGGCGGCGGCGCTTCCAAAAATTTTGAAATTTTTGTAAAATTATTACAAAAAAACTGGCCACACGATTTTGTTTAAATTTTATATACTTATGCTACATTTTTGTTTTTTGTTGAATTCCAGAATTTCATTGTGGCGCCCTCTACGAGGTTTTGAAAATCGGAAATTGACGCTCCTATAGCTCCTTTATTAATCAAAATATGAAAGAAGTTTAAATATAAAAGTTATTCAGTATATATTCTGCATTTTCCTAAATGTATATCACGTATACAGGGTGTTTACTTTTCACAGTACAATCAGCAACTTTGTTATTTTAAATGAAATATTAAATATAATTGTGTTTATTTAAACAGAAACCATAGTTGGTTATGTCCCTATTAAATCAAGTGTTTTTTTCTGATTTTAAAAATATATACTCTAGTGGGTATATTTCTAAAACCCCCTACACACGATACGATCGGTCAAGTTTTTGCCTACTAACTATCAAACCTGCAGTACGACAGGTCGTACAACTGACCATTTACCGTCTCTTTACAATAATAAATTTTATACAGTGTGTAAATAAAATAACGGGACACCCGAATAACGTTTTTATTGTTAAAGATAGAAAATTTGTGCTTGGAGACAATTTGTATGGTTAGTTATAAGCTTTATTTTTGGTGTGTCGAAAATTGGTTTCCGTTTCCGGTTTAACCGGAAGTAATGCTAACTTGAAAATTTTAAATAGAACACCCTATATATTTTTACATTTTTGGATTTACACTTTTATAAACTTTGAGAAACTTAAATAGGACTATCTACCAAAGATCAATAGTTTTCGAGATATTCGAGATAGAAAGTATAAATTTGTAATTTTTAATTCTTTTGATTTATACTTGTAAAAACAGTTAACGTACGCTTTTCTAAAATTTCTTTTTCTAATAAGATTGTGCGGCCCCAAGAAGGGCCATTTGTATGGAAAAATAAATAACAGTTATAATAATGCTCAAAATGCGGGCCACATTTTCAATCTGGCAGTGTCAGATTCTGTGTTTAAATTCTTACATTATTATAACAACTGTTTACTTTTCTAACTCGCACGCTTGCGACTTACAAATGGCCCTCCTGAGGGCCGCATAATCTTATTAGAAAAAGAAATTTTAGAAAAGCGTACGTTAACTGTTTTTACAAGTATAAATCAAAATAAATGAAAATTACAAATTTATACTTTCTACCTCGAATATCTGGAAAACTATTGATTTTTGGTACATAGTCCTTTTAAGTTTCTCAAAGTTTATAAAAGTGTAAATCCAAAAATGCAAAAATATATGGGGTGTTCTATTTAAAATTTTCAAGTTAGCATCACTTCCGGTTAAACCGGAAACGGAAATTAATTTTCGACACACTAAAAATAAAGCTTATAACTAACCATACAAATTGTCTCCAAGCACAAACTTTCTATCTTTAACAATAAAAAAGTTATTCGGGTGTCCCGTTATTTTATTTACACACTGTATACAGAAAAAGTAGTATCACTTTACTGGGATATTAAAGGCGTCATGACTTGTCTTCCAAATAATAATAAATAGGTGATTTGGTAAACATGTGTACCCTATTGGCAAGAAATTTGATGAATAACCTGCAAAGAATACTAAACAAATTCTACAAATTGCTAACTGATGTGCATCCCCTATACATGTTTGATAGGTACGTCACTGGTAACCTACTGTCAGTCTATTTTTTTACTGTCCCCCGGTTGTACAACAGATTTTATGTCGGCTCCATACTGCCATCAAACACGACCGATTGTACGATCTGGTCGTGCAACTATCGTTCAAACAGTCGTAACGACACGTTGTACAACGAGTCGTACGATCGATCGCATCGTGTGGAGGCTAAATGGTCAGTTGTACGACCTGTCGTACTGCAGGTTTGTTATGTTAGTAAGCAAAAACAGTGACTTTATTTCCAACTTGTAGTACGACGTGTCGTACGACGCGTCGTACAACCGATCGTACGACCGATCGTATCGTGTGTAGGGGATTTAATAGTTTTTCAGAAAAAGTGGAATTTATTTGTTCCAGTTACATGGATATTCGGATAAAGTAGGTTTTCTGTACTAACTGTGGGAAAACTCCATTTAGAAAAGTTTTTCAGAAAGTGAAATCATCACCCCATGTACCTAAGTTTTCAGAAATATTGGCAGCATATTTTTTTCAAATTTTTTTTAATAAAAATTATGCAGACATGATTTCACAAAAATAAACTGATACTTCTGAAATTTTGCGTGGGGTGATGAGTTTACCTTCTGAACAACTTTTCTAAATGACGTTTTGCCACAGTTAGTACAGAAAACGTACTTTACCTGAATAAATGTAAGTAAAAGACATAATAATAATAATAATAATAATAATGTTTATTTAGCAACATCTGCTATACATTGTCTACTTAGATCTACCTTTCATTAACAATAGGAACTTACATAAAGACACTATAATATGGCATAGTCTGGTTTTTGTTTATAAATGTTTAATAACTGTTTTCTAAATAGTGATACATTGTTTATTTGTTTAGTTGCTCTGTCTAATTTGTAATATAATCTTATTCCTTTGTAGAACACTGATTTTTGCGTTTTAGATTTGTTACAATATTGCACACATAAATTCTAATTTTGCTGAAAAACTATTAAAAATATACCCATTAAAGTATATATTTAAAGAATAAGAAAAAAATACGTGTTTTAATGAGGACATAGCCAACTATACGGACAACCAATTTGGGCTACCCTATACATACATACATATTGCTTACTTTTTAAAATTTAATTCCTAGTCTTTTCCGAATAAATGAAAAACAGATCGATATTTTTTAAAACTTTCAACACCCTGTATCTCGGTAACGAAGTATTTATGGACCCATGTTAATAGGAACTGTTCCTCGTATTTTCATGAAAGGAACATGCCCTTAACTGGATGCCCTTTCTTTTTGGGATGTACAGCTCGCCAATTAACAATCTGTTTAACAAATACCTTTACCCAAAGGCAAAAACTCGAGTTTCAGCAAATACCCAGTGTGCGGCGCCACCTATCAAAAAAACTGATACTCCAAATATTTGTAAAAGAAGGCCTGTGCCTTGCACCAGGACTTGATGGATTAATATTTAAGTTGATGAAAATGATTAACTAAAGATTTTGATAAAAAACAATTTCATATTATTCTGATAAAGTCCATGTTCTGCAAAGATAATAAGTTGTTAGTGTTGTAAGTGTAAAACCTTATTTTGGTTTACAAATGATAATTTTTTTAAGTCAGTTTTGCTACTGGTCGTCTTTGACAATGCAATTCAACTGACGAAACATATAAAGAAATTTTATCATTGGTTAAGAGATTTATGTGAGAAGAAGAATGTGGAAGTGTTTATTAATTTTTGGTTTATTTTGTTACAGATTGAGAGGGAGAGAAGCACCTTCCAATTGTAAAGACTTATATTTAGACAAGTTCTGAAACTATATACTAAGGGTGAAGATGTTTACAATATCAACATGATTGACTACGCAAAAACTGATTCAATGGTTTTATCATCTGCCGCTTTGGATATCAAAATGATTGAGGGAATGCTGTTTTTCCATCTAATATTGGATTTTATTTTATTGATGTACTTGCTCGATGGAAATGAAGTTGAAGATAATGTAACAGCTTCTCATCCAGTCTCTAAATCTTGGAAGTGCGACTGAAACGCTTCACATATTTCAACAAGTGCTTTAGCTGTCGTTATGTCATACGATTAAACCCGTCCCTTTTGTTAAATAACTTATTCTTCAAGTTAGGAGTTCTCTTTTTGTTTAGGCATTGTTAAATTTTTATTACAGAAGAATTTCTAAATAATTTATTGAGTGATTCTGATTCACAGAGTTTTTGATGTTTCAGGTGTCCACTTTATGTATTTTTTCTATTTCAAAACCATTGCAAGAAGACAGATTTAAAAAAGATTAATAATTAGCGCCAAACGACGTGAAACGGATCAAAATTTCTTAGTGTTTCTTGTGGGAAAAAAAACCCTAAAAATATATGTTGTAGACACACTATTCAGTTATCAGGCATTGTTAAATTTTCAATACAGAAGAATTTTTAAATAGTCGATTGAGTGATTCTGATTCACAGAGTTTTTGTTGTTTCAGGTGCTTCCACTTTGTGTATTTTTTCTATTTCAAAAGCATTGCAAGAAGACAGATTTAAAAAAGATTCATAATTACAGTCAAACGGCGTAAAACGGATCAAAATTTCGAGTTTTTATAAATTTCTTAGTGTTTCTTGTGGGAAAAGAAAACCCTAAAAACATATATGTTTTAGACACATTATTCAGCTATTTAATAGATATTTTTCGAAAAATCAAGACCTTCCTTTTGCTAGATAACTTATTCTTAACCCTCGCCGTACCAAAATAATTGTCAGCCTTAGACTACCAAAACCGGGTCATCACTGACCCAGTGTGGAAATGATGATTTTCTTTGTTTTTTGTATTCGTATACTTTTATTAAGGTAGGTATTCACTACATTGCAAGCACATTCAAAATATTTTGGACCAAAAAACAAATATTCTATCAAAATACAAATTAACTTTAAATAATTCATAAATGCACTTAAAACTAAAGATTGTTGCCTTAATGCCTTCCAGCATAGTTTTCTTTGCCAAAACCTGCAAATATAAATTATATTTTATGAATATGAATTTAAAAGTAAGCGTATTTCTTTACGTTTACAATGGCTCTCCATCTTCATCTTTTTGACAGTAGTAACAAGAAACCGTCTTTGTTTCAATCGTGGTACTGTGCCTCGGACATACAAATTTTCTACATAAGACACATTCACACATTCAGTTCTTGTAGAAAAACTTTTCTGCGTGATTTTATTAATGAATTCTTCAACCAATTAGGATTTTTAAGTGTCCAAATAACAAAAGCATTGTAACAAGCAATATCGATAAAATTGAGAAAAAGTCGAAGAGGCCATCTTCTTCTAGTGCTTCTCTTGCGTGAATATTCACGTACTAATTTATCTAAAACATCTACGCCGCTTTTAGTTTCATTATAAGAAAGAATAATTTCCGGTTTGAATTTCTTATCTTCCCCTGCTATTTCATGTTGATGATGTATCGAAGATAGTAAAACGAAAATTTTTTTGGCTTTGTAACATAAGAAACTAAGGTTAAGTCCTTTCTAAACAAAAAGTGAGATGAAAATGTCGTTCGATTGCGAATGTCCAAAAGGCACTTTGGTAAATCTTTTCGATTTTTACGCACGGTTCCAATTATTGTTAAATTGTGTGATAATAATTCCTCAGCAAGAGTAATATCTGTGAAGAAATTATCAGTCGTTATATTGCGGCCACTGTTATACCAATGGTTTGCTAAAGTTTTAACAACCCGTGGGCCCTGGCGTCGCCCCGGTGCATCTCCTTCCTTTCCCAAGTATATTTGAAAATTGCAACAGTAGAAGCTATCTGCGTCACAGAGTGCCCAAACTTTAATCCCGTATTTGCCCGGTTTGCTTGGGATATATACCGGAAACGGACAACGGCCCCTAAAGCTCACCAATTGCTCATCAATTGTTCCGCATGCTGAGGGGGAATACGATTCCCTACAGTTCTTGGCAAATATATCCGAAACTTCACGAAGGGGACCTAGTTTATCTTGTAGTTTTCTTTCCGGTCTTGTATATACATCGTCGAAACGAAGAAAACGCAGAATTTGTGTGAATCTATTTCTGCTCGTAATTGCTTGATATATAATAATAATAATAATAAATGTCTTTATTTCCGAATCATATTAGGTATGTAATATAAAAAAGTACAGTTTATTGTATGGAAACCACAAGCCGAGGTTCAGATGGCTCCAGATAACTGGGCCCCCCCTGTTCTTCCACCTAGACCTTGCAAAATAAAATTGGTATATAATACCCAACGGGAAAAATATGCAAATACTTAACCTAACTTAGCCTATGTTCCGTGTACATATATAGATTGGATTTACTAAACAGTGGTACGGTACCTATGACTTAAAACATAATAATTATGAACCTCTGTGCATTAAATATTGCTGTTCGTTTAGTAGCATTTGACTTAGCTTGAGCTTGAATAAGGTTAAACTACATAATTTTAAGGCAGGAGGTATGCTGTTGTATATTTTCGAGATTTGATAAGAGAAGCTTCTCTCAAATAAAACAGTACGATTAACAGGAGGTGTCAGTGTGCCCTTAAACCTAATATATAGGTCTGCTCAAGGAATTACTGGAGACAGACCATAAATTCATTGGGCTTTCTCTAGACTCCCGGAAGCGCCCTGTCAAAATGAGTATTCCTAAAAATGCATAAATTTCTGTTTCGTCCACGTCAACCCACGGCGCCTTCAAATTAGTTTCTAGCTCTTCATTACATGAGTCTATGAACTTGTTTGCCCGCTGATTTGTATATTTTACAACCATATGTATTATTTCCTTTGACATAAATAAATTGAGACAATCCGCCATTGAAACTACTCCTTTGCTTTTATTGGTTAGCCCTGCGGATTCACGAATAAATTCTGAAATTCCCTTTTTACCTAGCTAGGAAGTGCCAAACACGGTCATCTGCTTTGACCACATCATCTTCTAACAAATCGTCTTCACTTTCTGTATCGCCGTCAACGTCAGATAGAACCACGTCTTCGTCTTTCAAATTCTCAAACGAAATATTTCCCTCGTTTTCTTCAAGGTTATCTTCTTCGGATACATCGCTAAATGCATCTTGAAGTCGTAGTTCTCGTTCATCTTTGTCCGAGTCATTCATCAAGGCCTCAAAGAGTTCTTTTTCAGCCAAAGGTCTTTTGGAATCCATCACGGCGTAGAATAACAATGATCACCACAATAACAGAACAAATAACTAACAATCAGGTTTGAAGTTGGTTCACGCGCATGAGCGATGCTGTAAATACTGGGAATACCAAAACCGGGTTCGCTCTGACCCATATCAACAAAACTCATAATTTGCAAAAAAAATAGTTGGCCAATCCTTTTTTTTATTGTTTGTTACACACAAGTAGGAGAATTCTCAAGAGGAAATGGTTCAGAAAAATTTATGGTAAAAGTTGTTACCAAAAAAGTGAATTCTGGGTCAGTGGTGACCCGGTTTTGGTACGGCGAGGGTTAAAGTTAGGGGTTCCCTTTTTGTTCGGGCATTGTTAAATTTTCATTACAGAAGAATTTCTAAACAATCTATTAAGTGATTCTGATTCACAGTTTTTGTTGTTTCAGGTGCTTCCACTTTATGTATCCTTCCTATTTTTAAAAAATTGCCAGAATGAGGTCTTATTTAACAAGAAGTTAACGCTACTATCTAGATAAGTACATTGCTTTAGACCTTACCTATTATCTGGGCCTGAATTACTTTCGGCAACTGAATCATTCTGTGAAATCAAAAGGGAATAAATTGATTGTAGTATTAGTTACATACAAATTGATTTAAGAAGTAAAGGCTACTTTACAGCTAAATAATCCTTCTCAACCGTACCAATAAACCTAGGCCCGAATTATTATTTGCGGCAACTGAATCACTCTGTGAGATCAAAAGGCAATAATAAAAATTATTACCTGTATTATTAGTTTTTAAAAATTGATTTAACAAGAAGTAAAGGCTTTACCTATACATGCAGGTTCGAAATTGTTTTTTACTATTGTATCATTCTAAAGAAAAAGCTATACAAGCTAGGTACAAGTCTGACTTGCTGGGTGATGAATTATCTATAAACGATATTAAAAACACAAGCATAATAATATATCATTAACTCACCACTTTGGCTATTTGGGTGTTGTCAACATCCTTATTAAAAATAAATTGTTAAATTAATAAAAAATATAATAAAAATAATAATAAAATAATAAATTAAGTAATACGTAATTCTTTAACTTACACAACGATTGTACAAAAAGGAAAAAGCAATTGATGGTATGGAATGGTACTCACCAGAAATATCTCATCTTCGGTATCCTATAGTACATATAATATAGAAAATATAATAAAACATTTGTAATATTACCATTTTTCTACCAATGTTACTTCCACGGCAGATTGGAGCGCCTATAGGTACGAACATAAACTATTATTGTTTGTATAACATTGCATAGTTTGTGAGTACGAAATAGACCACCAAAATCAGTTCTTGGTATATTAACCTCACCCTATTGTTTAATATAATAAAACTATACGTACTGATAAGAGAGTGCCAAATGACGACGTTCTGAAAAATCAAAACATGAAATCTATAGAAACGAAGTAGGTATCACTTGTCATCAGTTATTGCCGTCGGGGTTAGATTCCATATCCTTACGTACAAATTCTATACTTACATAACGATATGGAATCCCAGATGACAATAACTTATTAAAATGTTAAAACAGCGCGGCGGTGAATATTTAAACTTACCAAAGTATGGTGTGCTAGTTCTTGCAACCTCCTTTTTCGGCGTGCAATAGCCTCGGCTCCATTGGCACCTATTTTTTGTTGTGTGCTCACAATTGCCGCCATTGACCTGTGGATCGTATTCCCACAGCCTTCGCAGTATTTCTGCATATCTAGAAAGAAACAGATAATGAAATTCTATTGAAGTGTTCGGTTTATCGGTTGCGTAACATACAGGTGTTTGTCATGTCATCCGACGCTTCTAATAATGTACGTTGCAATTGAGATCTATATTGGTTGGCTTCAAGCGATGCGCCTGGGGATTTGTCAATCTGCGCCGCCCATCCTCGTACTGGTATAGTTGGTGGCCCTTGAGACACAGCCTTAGGATTATACCTCTTCGCAAAAAACTTGTTTAGATGCAAATCGGTGGCATGCGTGTTGAATGACTACTGGGCATGGGATCGTAATATTTGAAGATTTTTCCCTGATGATCAGCCACTGCTAAAGAAAAATGTTGCCCTATACAAATTGGCATGATAACCGTGTCTTTTAAAATCGGAATATTATCTACGGTGAAATCGCTGTCCTCACAGTGTATCAAGGCGGTCGACAGCTCGCATGGAATGATCTGATAATTGATTGCGTCTTTGGACGTCAGAAAAATCTTCAATTGCGATCCCTTTCCAAGGAAATGGACTATTCTGGAAAGAACAAACAGTGTAATTATGTGACGAAGCCGATTCTGGAAGTCGCACGTAGAATTCTCCATTCGCCACTAAACCATTCCCTAACAATCGAAATTCCGGAATTTTTGGCATCTTGTGCTTTGGGCCGGGTTCCCAACCTTTGTGGTGTTCCATTTTCTTCGCATCCTGGCATCTGTTTTTCCGTATGGTCGCAATGTCCCTTCTTTTGGGTACGGTTTGGTTAAGTTTGCCATCTACACTTCGGTTCAGGTCTAACTGTGTAAAATATGAAAATGGCCTCTTTTTTCGTTTATTCCATTGTTCTGTTGCAGCCACATCTTAGGTATTTTCCTCTTATGAACCCCAGCACATGCAGTGCTAGGAATAATTAACTCCAATTCCTTGTGCATGCTAAGCACGCGTTTCCTGCAAACTCTAATGAATTCGGTGCACTTAAATTTTCTAGCCACTCCTAAAACGTTTTTAACATAACCGAACCAATTTTTCACGATAGCGTTACTGCACCTGCCACTACCAGTCTTTTTGGGGAACCTGAAACTTGAGTAACACCAGACCATAGCGGAAAATACAGCAAATAGTTTTCCAATAGCATCTCGTTAAACCTAGGATTGAAATACACATTTACCAAAATACCTTTGCCACTCCCAGGGTTCAGTATATTGACGTCACATAGTTCTGAAATCTGAAGAAAATGGTCATAAAACGCCGTACAGCTTTTCAAAGTGTTACTTTCCACAGGAAACTGACTGGTATTTCTGGAAGTCATCATAGCCACTTCTTCCTTATCTTCCGCTGAACATCTTTTGGACATGGCGATAGCTACGCATTTTTTGATGGCTTCTACTACTGCTATGCTTCTGTAAGGAGATCTGAGAATAAAAGAAAAGTTTTTATACCACACGCTAGCAGTCTGCAAGTCTGAAAGATTAAAAACTCCTGACACATTCTCCACCAAGAAATCCTTGACCCCTTTATCTGAAGTACATTTTCGAGCATCTTTTGCAATATTTTTGGAAAGGTGCGCACAACATAAGCTGACCAATATGTAATTGCTATCTTTTAATGTCCTCTCATCCTTAAGAAGAGAGTAGCAATGGTTCAAGTACCTCCTCAGTGTTGTGTTGTTCCAACTGTGCAAGACTGAAATGATTATTGCAAAGCTCATATCTGTTACCACTCGTTCAAATAAAGGCCATTTTCCAGGCCGGGAAGTCTCACAGAAATGTTTAAAATTAGTGAGCCAAGAGCTTATCCACGGTTTATCGTGGCGGCAGCAGATTAATTCTAATACCGGAAATGCCTGACCGGTAGGGGTACGAATAACACCAGCGTAATAGTAGATACTTTTTTTAACGTACGATGGCCGTCGTACCACATTTCCAGTCGCATCTAGGTGCAGTCCGATAATCTTCCATTATTAACAATAGACGTCATGAAGGCTACATCTAATTGTTCTTTACTAATAATCTGTACGGTGAAAGGATCTCCTGCAAAATATATAAAAGGTTTAATTTTATCATACGACCTCTTCATTAAAATAACATGATTTATATCGTCCGTATGTCTTTCCTTCCTGTGATGTGCCTTCATCATTATTATGCGCCTGTACACAGCCTCGGACCGGATGTCTACCAAGTTACCACGTTTTATCATGCCAGCATCAGCGTTTTCTTTTTCTTCTGCCCGGGCGACAGAAGCCGTGCAAGAAAGCATTTTTTTATGTAACAAGGTTCTTACAACACCTCTGACGTACCTAGTTAAAGGGAAATCTAGAGAATGTTTGTAGTCGCCTCCGCTGCTGTAGACAGAAACCATTATTTCGCCATTTTCATTTTGCATGAGATTGGTGATACATTTAAACAACTTACAACCCGGGTGGGCACAATAGGCATATACGGTTATAGTTCATTTTGTAACGCACACATTCCAAGATTTTACATTTAAAATAATCCTGTGTCAGACAAATGATACCTTCCAATGTGTCGCACTCTTTAAACGAAAAACGTGGTCTTCGTACAGTTGTCTTCTTCTTCTTTCCATATATTTTGGATCCCACCGGCAGTATATCTGATGATGTTTTTATTTGTTGTTCACACAAGTAATAAATTCCAGGTCCCACGTAATTCTCACTATCGCTTGATCGCAGCGCAATATCTTCTTCAAGCTTGCATGGGTACATCTCAGAATCTTTTCGATTGAAATCGTCACTGTCACTGTCGCTAGATGAACTACATTCTTCGTCGAGCATATTTTTTACCTGCAAAGAAATGTCGCTTACACTCACTTCCCCAACAAATTGTGAGGAATTTTCAATATCTTGACGCATCAATGAAGTATTAGCCACATAACACTGTTTAATGCATTTCCTGTAGTGGAAAGTGTTTTTTAATCCAAGGGCACGACATAGTTTTCCATAAATAGAATTTGCTGCACAATATGTCTCCTTAAAATCTTCAATCGCATACCTTCCTTTTTGAATTGCTTCTGATAATTTAATAGGATCCATACATATTCTCTTTGGATTGATACCCGCTGATTGTTTCTGGAATGTGTTAGATATGTTTCCGGCATCATTACGCAATACATTAATTATATTTCGTTTGCGCTCGTATGCCTTTGAATTGAAAAACTCCAAAGCGGCTTTCTCAACAAGCCCGTCTCCTGTTGTCAATCCGATTAATTGATCTATTGTGTTTATACCCCTATCTTGGAAAAACTTGGATAAGGCAGTGACATCAAGAGTAGACTTTCGTAGCATCTTTATCTGTTTTAGTGAAAAACGTAAATACAAAATGACGAAAACAATATCAATAATATTCACTATCTACTAAAACGTAAAGCAAGCAATAATAAATCAATCAAAAAGCAGTAAAAAAACAAAAACACTTACAGAAACCCTACCAACCGTAATCTGCAACAAACAAATAAAAATAATACAAAAATATAAATTTGCAAAAAGTTAATCTAAAAGCCTGGTAAACTAATGAAAATGTTAAATTATGAAATCACAAAATTATCGCCGGATAATCTGCAACAAACAAATAAAATTAATACAAAAATATAAATTTGCTAAAAGCCTGGGAAAATAACGAAACTGTAAAACTGGAAAACCAAAAAAAATCGCCTGGTTCGCACTGTTCACAGTTAAATGCCTGTAGATACCTCGAAAAGTTTCTAGAAACTGATAGATTTTTCGAAAACTTGATACCTTCTAAATTTCCCCAAAGTTGTTACGGCAGTACAAGGAGGCGGCATTCGAAAATGTAATTGGTCAGTTTAAAAAACACTATTTTGTATGCAAAAAGCCATTATCCAGTGTACCCGACCCGGGAGGGTCGGCGCGTGGGGCAAGTGTAGTAAATATTTCGAAATGAATTAGGCTTTCTCATGCCTATTTTTAAATGAAAAATTCCGGTGCATTAAAAAGTTTAAATAAAAAAGTGAAGAGGGGTTGCAAGATGATACGCTGCAGCTCCCTCTGCCACGCGACTGCTCGGCTCGTGACCCACAGGCCCCACTCCTGCTCCGGAATCACGCGGATCATCCTGCGTGCCTTTAAAAAGTCCTCCAACGACGTCGACTGAAACACACAGGCCGCGAGTGCCGTTGTTAATAGAAAGGAAGATACGTGTTTATAATATAACGGTAGTAATTTTTACGCTAGACGGTCGGTCGGTAGCACGAATAATACTAGTATAATCAGAATAGCGTGCAGTTATGTTATGTAGGTAGAGGCTTACCTCGAGTTCGTCAATCAGACCCCGAAGATGTTCCGTGTTGCTGAAATCTACCACGAATTCGACTCTCAGACACGGGGCCCGCACCAAGCAATCTACGAGCGCTTCGTAACAACTTAACTTTCGCAACCCTTGCTCCCGCAGTCCCTCCTCTAAGCCGAGACGAATCCCGCGGAAGTCCCCCATAAGGGGCAGACACAGCAGGGGGAGAAAGTCCTTCGCCTCCTTGATTAAATGAAAATGGGTCTCGTACATTCAGAAAGAGAAACAAACGCCGCGCCGAGAGAAAACACCTACGTCTAGTTAAAATAGGCGAAATTCGCCCGGTCGTAGGGCGAGTAATACTTGGTGCGTGTATCCGTAAAGCGGCGGAGGCCTCCTTCTTCAGAACCAGAGGCATCCCGGTGCCGGCGAAGTGCGTTATCCCTACGTGCAGCTGCATGGCGAGAACGTCATGGTCACGTGCCGGGTTGAGGTACCCGGAGCAGAGCTCGATGGTCAGGGGAAGCGTGGCGAACAGGCCGTGCTAGGCTCTATAAAAGTAATATTCGCAACCCTGGTCGTCTAGGTTTAATGTAACCACGTGTCGGTCCACGTGACCAGCCGAGGTCGCTCAGTCCTCCTCGAACACGTGGGCTCGCTTGCTAGTCAAAAATAAAGCACTCCCTCCGCTCGGGTTGACGGAGGTCCTCGTCTTCGTGCTGAAAGGAAGTTCCTTTACCGCGGCCAGGACCGCTTGTTCGATGAACCGGGAGCGAAGCCTAAAAAATAATATCTATACATTAGCGAGCAGCGGAGAGCGTTCGACGAAACAAAGTAACTTACACTTGGATGTTCGACAGTTGGTTGTTGGAACGGTTGACGAGGACACCCACGTGCAGCATGTCAAGCGGAAAACAGTACCGCATTTTTTGTCGCGCCCCAGGTATGCGTAAGACCATCTTGTGATTCTTCTCCAGCTGGACGCCACGTTTGTCGTAGGTGTATATAAATTTACATTTTTCGAAAATTTATATCACGTATCCGAGTCGGGTCACTAGAGACCCATTTCCGCCTTCCGCGTTATGAAATTATTTCCGCCGTCCGAGGGTTAAACACAGCAATTGTTAAATTGAATGTAAATAAATGTTTAATACAAACGATCCTTTTTCTCTGTGTAGTTACCGATTATTGTAATAACCTAGAAATAAGATAAGTACTAGATAATATTTTTATTTTATTTATTTTATTTTTATTTTATTACTACATTACACAAATCTCACGCACAAACTATACGCTTTCAGTGAGTAACAATTTTTAGTTTACTCGAAACACTTAGATCTAAAATGTATAAGTTTATAATTTTATAGATAAATGAAATAAAACCGTAATTCCAAACTGTAGGTAGGTACCTACTCGGAAGACGACGGGTCGCTGTCCACGGAGGTGATGCCCGAGCCCATCGCCTCCCGGGCCCGCAGGACGGCCTTCTCCACGTCCACCACCAACCGACGCAAGATCACCTCGGCGGTGGTGGTGTCCTCCTCTTCCTCCGTCGATGCCGAAGACGAACGCGCCCAATGGGGCACCACGCACCGGAAGGTCCTCTTGTGGTCGGCGGGCGGAGAGGGGGTCCGTCTACGTTTGGACATTGGTTTGGAGCCGGCTACGGCCACCTCCAAATGCCGACCACTGCGGCGCGGTGGCGGTGGCGGCGACGACGCGGACGGCGACCGGGGAGACGCCGAGGATGTTGTTCGTTGGGACATTGTTTAGTTTGTCCTGAAACGAAGTACCATATGTTATAAGAACAAGATGTATATAAACCGTACAGCAGCTGCAGCGTATATTCAGCGGACTTAAAACGATGACGACGTTTCATGAATAATTAATAATTTCCTCGGACAGTCGGACACGTCGATTTTGCGTTTAAAAAAAGACTCTCTTGTTCCTATATATACCGGGTGGCCGAACTCAAAGGTGTACATAGGGATTTAACATTGTATTGCACTGAGAAAAATATATTATAGTATGCACTAGAAAAATTATTACACTTACAAGATTATATAAATAATAAATATTAAATAAAATATCGATTTCAACGGGAAATAACAAGAATAAATCTTGTTATTTCCCGTTGAAATCGATATTTTATTTAATATTTATTATTTATATAGTCATAGATTTCAACAAAGTTACACTTGAAAATGTCAATAAACTTACAAGATTTCCTAATACCATTTGGAACAGCAAAGCGTCTTATTACTGTTATTATTTCCGATTTGCTGGAATAGTATAATACGATTAACTAGTCAGTACTAATAATACCTAAAACAATTGTTTTATACTCGATGTTATACATGTAATAACCGCCATAAGACAATGTAGTGCGGATAAATCTTTTCTCTAATAACAGCTAAAACATCCACTTTGTAATGTGTATGATTAGGCTTATAATGTTGAATACTCGGTATTATTATTTTAATTATCATCAGAAGATTAGTTAATACTCATAAATATTCTGTCTTATAATAGCTATAACACCATTTTGTAAGGTTTATAATACAGGTTTGGATCCTTAATAAAACAGCTTATTTTTTCATATCTAAATTTTTATTAATTTTATAAAAATACAAAATTTCACAAAACAACACTAATATAATGGCACCCCATTTTACTTTTTTCAATAGGTAATACTTTAACTGTGAATATAATAATTGAAACTTATAATACAGTTAGTTGTCTTTTAATATCTGCCATAAGAGAATGAGTAGCAGTGTTAACATTATCAAAGGGGGTACTCATGTCGTATACCATTTTTTGAATAAATGTCAACACATGCGCCGACTACGGGATATTTGGCGTTGAATGTGTGAAAGGCTTTATATGTTATGTCGAGCGCTTTAAGGGCAGTATCTACCTTGTATCTCGAAAGTATCAATTACGACATAGTAGTCTTCTACCCGATGAAATTCGCCGACACAAACATAAAAGGGTTGAAGCGTCAACTTTTCTTTTAGTAAATTTCCTCTCCTCTTTTCTATTTTCTCTTCTAGTTGGCCAATATTCTAAAATACGAGTAAAGATAATATGTTTGGCCATAAACATGTCTCTGCAGTAACTAAACTCACTGTGATATTTAGCAGAAAACTCCTGGATTTCCAGCCTTGAGGGCCTCCATTCTTTCTTCTTTGCCTTATTGTCACAAACAGTAACCGGCGTAAATAGTAAGACGGTAAGTAAATCAGACCCAACAGGCACGCATCTATGAACATAATTGATATGATTTTACTGGTATGATCTACACCCACCTTTCTATTTACCTATCTCTTCCACTTGTATCTATCATTAAATTATTTTATTACTCTATTAGTAATTAACTTAAAAAAAAACTTCTTTCTTTATTACTCTTTTCATTTTAAATTGCCCTTTCTTTCTTACTCTTTTTACTTTAAATTGCCCTTTCTTTCTTACTATTTTCATTTGAAATTGCTTTTTCTTTCTTACTCTTTTAATTAATACAAATATTTCCCCACTAATTCCCTTTTTATAATCATATCTTCCCCCATATAAATCTCCTTTCATTTCTTCTTGTTCCTTAAATCCCCAGAATACTTTTATAAATTCCTCTTTAAATTCTTCAAAAGATTTAAATTGACTCTGTTTCACCCTAAACCATGCACCTGCTTCTCCTTTCAATGCAGATTTTATAATACCCATTTCCACTATTTTATCATATTGATATCCCGTCTGTTTCTTAACTCTCTCCAAACAAATCTCGAATTCATTAATAAACGCTTTAGATTGCTCTTCTTTATTCCTATAAAACTTTGGAACTTGTCTTTCAATTGTTCCTAAAAAATTCCTATAAAAAAGTTTTTTAACTCACCTGTCAGAAGGAGACTCAATCATATGTTCAATTTCAATTAATAATCGTAAAACGGTTGATTTTTGTAATCGAAATCTTATAAAAAATTGACCATCTTCAAGTTCGTCGAAATAATTATATCTTCCAGCATATGTTTTAGGCCGTCTCGGTCTTGCTATATAATTTATTATCTCTTCATCATCATCGGATTTAAACACACGCACATCATTATTTACATCCATCGCAATTTGTTGTTTACAGTAGGAAAATAAATACAACCTCACTTTTCCTACTAACGGTGGAATAAGGCGTTAATGGCTACCGGCGCTGGATAAGTTATTCATGGCCGTTTGCACCGTTCTTGCGTTAAGCGAAGAATAGCTAAGCGTCCCTTAAGTTTTAAGAATCGCTTAACTTTAATTCTGTTGCATCGTCAAAATTTAAGCTTTCCTTAGCTAAGTGGAGAATATGTTTGGCAACGTCGCAAATTAAGCCTTGCTTTAGTGATTTTACCTCTATTTTTAGGGAAATTTGCATTCCAGGTATGGTACCTACTACACGTTTAAGTTAACAGTTTTAAATTCGGTTTTTGGGTTGTTTTATGTTGCTGTTGTTGTATTATTTATCTTGTCCGTCATGCAAAACCAAAAACGCACGAGGTCTGTGAACTTTACCCCCAAAGAAAAAGAGGTATTGATTTCTCTGGTATTTAAATACCAAAAAATAATTGAAAATAAGAAGACAGAGCATGTTTCGGCGGTTGAAAAGGCGCAAGCCTGGGCGAAAATAACGCAAGAATTTAATGCTCTGGCTCAAGTTCAAAACTGTATCCTTCGTTAGGCGAAATCTTCTGAAAAAAGACAAGTTGTCCATATCCAGAAAAGCTTCCGTCCTATTATATATCCTCCTTGCATATCCATATTCTATGACATGTAAGATGTCGAAGTCGTCCATGATCTATTATGCACCAAAAGAGAAACAACAAACTTGGACAAAGCAGGAACGCCTGATAATATTTGAGATTTGGATGACGTTTATAAAACTGTGTAAAGCGCATGCGTAAACCGTCGCTTAAATTTAAGGGCAAGCTTAAACCTTGCTTGGTGGGGGCTTAAACTAAGTGTCTCTTAAGGTGGTTGGAGCCGGTCGAAAATTCATAACAGCCGTCTTAAATGACTTATACAACCCATCATACTTTTCTAGTTCAAATAAACTTGCAACAAGTGCTCAAAACGTAGAGACACTTCACAGGGTACTAGAAAACCACTGAGGCCATCCGTAGTGGCGTACTACCCATTGTTGACCATCTGTTGACCATTCATTACAGCTGACGAAGCCCTTGCCAGGTAGAAATGTGAAGACAATTTTATTGATATATAAAAAAAAATATTTTGCCTTAAATATCGAAAATAGGTTAAACCCAGCTTTCACCGTTATTAATAATTTTTTTTCAAATCTGTTTTGGCACCTATGATCACTATTATTTCTGTATTTACAACATGAATAAATAATGTTTATTTTTTGTAAATTATAACACAACACGTAGGTTTACATAATTTATTATACATAGATACAAATAAAACAGTTCGAACCTTCGAACGAGGTTTCACAAATTATCAAATACAAAATAAAAAAGTAAAGGGGTACCTGTAACAAATAAAACAGTTACAACCTTCAAATGAGGTTTTACAAATTATAAAATACAAAATAAAAAAGTAAAGGGGTGCCTGTAACAAATAAAACAGTTAGAACCTTCAAATGAGGTTTTACAAATTATAAAATACAAAATAAAAAAGTAAAGAGGTACCTGTAACAAATAAAACAGTTCGAACCTTCAAATTATAAAATACAAAATAAAAAAGTAAAGAATAATATTTAATTTTTTATCAGCGTTTTTTAAAAAGATATTTATTCCAAAATCTTCAGTAAAGGAGAATCTAAGAGTTCAATTTGCTCATTCATTTGCGTTTATTTTTTGCCTTTTTTTCTTGCTCTTCAATAATATTCTGCGAATCTCGAATTTTCATGCCCCGTGGTACGCGTGGATCAACTAACTCTGGTAGCATGCAATCATAAAAAAAATCTTTCAATTTAGGAACCATATTTTCGTTCCAAAATTTCGTGTCTTTCTCTATTCTGATAATTTGAATATCTACATCCGTATAAAGAATTAAATCGCAATATGAGGTATTTGCAATATGTAACTGTCCCTGAATTTGGTAAAAATAATTGTGTTTCTTCTTCAAAATAAGACTTCCATCCTCGTAACAGACACATAAGTTATTTTTGGGATTTCCCTTTATTGCGTTTTCTACAGTTTGATCCCGGCTGGAAAACAAACACTTGACTTCAATGCTACCGCCATCTTCAAGAAGTCCGTCTGGAGAAGCGGCGAGGAAAAAGTAGTTTTCGGCAATAAATAAACCCCATGCCGTCACTTTTTTTTGTGTTGTTTGTTCATACAACTTGATCGCTTTCTTTTCGTTGATTCGGCCGTAAACAATTGCAGGAGTGTGCAACTCCCTGTTGCTTTTGTACAACATGTCCTTTACTGCACAGTGACAAGAGGTTGTTTCCAAACGTTTACAAACTTTGCCGAAATTGGATGCAGTAAGTCGGTTGCGTCGAGCTACCTTCCATTCCAAGTTTTCATGTTGGCCTCTTGTTTTTATTTCGATAGAGCTTCTTTCAGCCACATCATTCTGCATGTCTAATAAAATCCGTTGTTTTTCTTCTTCGAAAATTTCCTTGTCCATATCAGGTTTAGCGGCATCAGGTCCGTACTCCATATCTCCATTACATGTCGCTTTACGCTTTAAGATTCCTTTTTCCTCTGAGTTCTTCTTAATTCGTTTAGTTTTCGTTTTCTGTTTGAAAATGCTGAAAAATGGGTACCCTCCTGAGTTTCAATAACACAGTTGTGCCAAGAGGGTCCATTATTAAATGATAACGCAGCACCTACACAACGTCTTATAAATAGGAACCTCTTTTGCAAAAATTGATCCTCTTGCCTCCGGAAAATTTTGAAACAAGAGACATGTACCTTTCTGCAAAATTAGTCGTCGCATTGGTGGTCAAACGGTCGGCCTTACGTATAACATAGTCTAATGCCGAACATATCTCTGTGAAAATTTGGTTTTGATTTAATATGTGATTTATTTCATTCGCATTTTTTCGTTTGCAGTATTCCATTCTGCAATTTGAATGGTCACCAAAAACATGATATGGCCCGTTCTTTAAATCTTCGCGAAGTTGTTGTATGCTTGCCCCTGCTTTGGAATTGCTGGTTATAGCGGATCGTACTGCCATACTTAGACGTGGAATGTGAGATTTCAGAATTTTCCTTGTTTCTATTTCATGTATTGTTTTAAGCGAAATTTTATGTAATTGGGATGTATAACATCTGGTAATATGATTTGCACATTCAAGTTTTACCACTAAACGCCCATATGTGACCCGTTCAATAATACGTGCGTATACGCTTGAGTCACCGTCCCCAACTACATATTTGTATCGTACACCATGCTCTTCCATACTCCTGTTGAACCCCTCAATTATTATATCTTGTTCCATACCCGTTGAAGCGCCGCTGTAATTTTTATAACACACGTGAGGTTTTACGCTGCCCGTATCTTTTTTTGAAGAACATACACTGCAAAATTTGTTACGAACCCCCAAAAATAAAAGTTTTCCCGTTCTTTTTCCGATTATAACGGCAACCCCCGACAGGGAAGTAAAACCATGTCCATACGACCGTTTAGCCCATCCACCGTCAATTATCACTGTAAGAAACGGAATTCCGTTTTCAACTTCTCCTGCTTCGATTGCTTGTTGGCTTTCTTCTTTTCCTGCTTCTAACATTTGTCTTTGAAGAACTTCTTCCCAATTGTCCCCTACCATTTTTTCAATTTTTCTAAAATATTTATTACTCATGATAGGAATATTCATATTGTTGAAAAATTCTTCTGATTGAGAGTACCCAATTCCAATAGCATTGACTCCCCACACAAACATTTTATTGACGTCCACGATTGCCTCTGGTGGATGAGAATAGATCTTCGTGGTTTTCTCACAAGTTTTACAAAAATAATGAAAACACGAAACCATACCGATCCTACGCTCATTTTTGTATTCCATTTTCCCCATGGTACATCTTACATTGTGCAGTGCTAATTGTCTACACTGTTCGGAAAAATACGCTATGTTTACAACGCGATCGCCCGATTGTTTTTCGCTTGCTGACAGAGGAGAGGCAGGTTCTATATCCAGAGGTAAATCCTCGTCTTCGTTTGGTAAACTTAAGTTTAATTAGAAAATTTTAGATTAGGTAAGAATCAAAATTAAAAGCGAACATGACATGTGACAATTGTACAGAATATTTAACTTTTATGAGGATTTTTATTCCTTGGACTTTTCTTGTATGGATAATTAATTTCTCAAAGAAAGGTTACATAATAATTTCTTCACTTACCTATTATAATAGTTGACATGACAATTTTCTTCAACCAATTCATCAGATAAACAGAGCCGAAGCCTTTTCGCGTTTGTGACGTAGTCTTTTTATGACGGACAACTTTCCGCGCTTTTTTTTTCTAAGGTACACTCTGCCCATATCCGTAAGATAAGTAAATAAAATTATAAAACTATATTTATTTTAATTAACGACAATAAATCCCTATAAATTAAATACTAAGCACACGTTTAAAAAGTTAAATACCCACAATTCACGCTTGCGACCACGTGCCTAATACTATTTAGAAACAGTAAAAATCGCAATTAAAATTGATTTGAATATGAATTATTTATTTTAATTAACACCCATCAATCCCTATAAATAAAAAAAAAGCAAACGTTTCAAAAAATTAAATAGGTACCCACAATTCACTCTTGCGACCACGTGCCTAATACTATTTAAAAACAATAAAAATCGCAATTAAAATCGATTAGAATATGAATTATTTATTTTAATTAACACCCATCAATCCCTATAAATAAAAAAAAGCAAACGTTTCAAAAAATTAAATACCCACAATTCACTCTTGCGACCACGTGCCTAATACTATTTGAAAACAGTAAAAATCGCAATTAAAATTGATTAGAATATGAATTATTTATTTTAATTAACACCCATCAATCCCTATAAATAAAAAAAAGCAAACGTTTCAAAAAATTAAATACCCACAATTCACTCTTGCGACCACGTGCCTAATACTATGTAAAAACAATAAAAATCGCAATTAAAATCGATTAGAATATGAATTATTTATTTTAATTAACACCCATCAATCCCTATAAATAAAAAAAAGCAAACGTTTCAAAAAATTAAATACCCACAATTCACTCTTGCGACCACGTGCCTAATACTATTTAAAAACAATAAAAATCGCAATTAAAATCGATTAGAATATGAATTATTTATTTTAATTAACACCCATCAATCCCTATAAATAAAAAAAAGCAAACGTTTCAAAAAATTAAATACCCACAATTCACTCTTGCGACCACGTGCCTAATACTATTTAAAAACAATAAAAATCGCAATTCAAATCGATTAGAATATGAATTATTTATTTTAATTAACACCGATCAATCCATATAAATAAAAAACAAAGCTCTTACGTTTAAAAAAGTACCCGCAATTCACTTTCGCGCCAAAAACCGCTATTAAAAAATTGTTACAACACGAATTATTTATAAATGAATGCCTACAACAGTCAAAAAAACGCACGCCCAAAAACCACTACACAAACTAATTCAAAATTTCTTAAACGCTTTTTCCAATTCAAATTATTTAAATAAAAAGAATCGTCAAATCAGTTTATGAACAAGTTCGCTAGTGCAATGCTGTTCATTCACAGATGATTTTCCTTCTAGGCTTAAAAATTTAAAGTAGTAGTAAAATAGGCTTTCCAAGAATTACGGTTATCAGAGGTTCAGAGAGGGCCGTTTATTACTCCAAGGGTTTTACCAAAAACTACCTAGAATAAGCAAAAAGCGTCAATGCGCTATCTTCGTTTATCTATAGCTGTTCTTGTCTTTACAATTTACTTGGAACGAAATAAATTATTCAAGACCAACTTTTGTTGTTGTTTTTTGGAATTAAAAAATATTTGTTTGAATCATTATTATTGTAACTGCCCATTGCACGGTATGACAAAGTTTGAAGACAATAGAAGAAAAACTGTGAAAGTTACAGCAGCTTTTATTCGGGGATATTAATAAATGATTATAAAAACGCCAATAAAAAGATAACGAGTACTAGGACAGCCCCTGTACTTCGTTATGCCCTCGGCCTTATATCAGGGATTATTATATGTGTCAAAACAGATTTCAAAAAAAATTATTAATAACGGTAAAAGTTGGTTTTAAGCTATTTTCGTTATCTAGGGCAAAAACATTTTTTTTTTAATATCAATTGTTAATTAGTATAAATCTGCATATTTCTACATGTCAAGAGCTTCTCCAGCTGTAATGAGCTCAATAAAAACTTAATTTTCGCGAAATCATTTCGACCGGCTCCAACCACCTTAAACTCCACTTAAGGAACGGTGCAAACGAATGAACACAGTTAAGCGGCCCTTAACGTTAAGCGGTCCTTAAATACATACGGTGCAAACGGCCATCAGTCCTTTATACCAACATTTCAGATATTCCCTAGTTAAATACACTTGTAGAACCAAGCTTCTCAAATTATACTTAGAATAGATCTATTCCCTGGATATCTTAGCATTGTAGAACCGGCCCTAACTGTTGTTCTTGTTCATGTAAAATATCTTTTAATACCTTACGCGTGTAAACTATATTAACGTTATTATCAAATGTTTTATTTACTATGTTGGCAATATCTTCGTATAATTCAGGGGTTTTAGTGTTTATACAATTAGTTAAATTTGGATTAATATAATTTTCTAATATATTTGATATTTCATTAATATAATTGTCTCTAGTTATATGTATTAAATGTCTTATCTTATCAAATGGTTTAATTATTTGTAAACTAGGTGTGCTATAAAAAGTAAAAATGAATTGATTTTTAAAGTGATTCAAAGGTTTATCTGTTATTTCTAAACTTGCATTCATATTCTCTTGTTGTGAATGTTGACTAACGTCTGATAATTGTTCTTTATTCTCAACTATGTTATCTACTTCTTTTTCAATTTGATTCCTAACTTCTGCTGGTTTAACTATAATATCTGATAATATTTTAATTTGTTTTGACGTTTTAGTAAGGGGTATAATTTCTGAATCTTTGTTACTCTTATTACCTGATTCCGTTAATAGTTCGTCTATTTCATTAAAATCATCGTGTGTCTCTGTAACTAATGTCACCGGGATTGTTAAATAAAGATAATAAATCATCTGTATTTTCTACTTCTAAAGGGTATGTTTCTATTCTGGATAAGAAATCTGCGTTATTATTTTGTTTTCCTTTCTTACACAGTATTTCCTATTCAAATTCTGACAGTTTCAGTTTCCAACGATTTATTGACATTCTCAAGCGTTACTTTGTTAAAATCCATGATTAAATAATAAATATTAAATAAAATATCGATTTCAACGGGAAATAACAAGATTTATTCGCTTTATACGTATTTCGGCATCAATGTGCCATTGTCAAAAGCAATATAAGATATTATAACAAATTTAATTTTGAATTTGGTTCTTTTATATTAAATAACCATTGTAGAGTGCTTTGTGATTCGTAATTATTTTAAATTTTTATCCGTACATATATGGTCTAAAAACTTTTACTGCCCATATAATTGCATAACATTCTTTTTCGATTGTTGAATATTTTTGCTGTTCTGGGTTTAATGTTTTACTAATAAACATTATTGGTTTATCTTTTCCAATAGTACCTTGCGATAACACTGCGCCTACACCTACGTTCGATGCGTCAGTTGTAACGTTAAATGTTTTGGTAAAATCTGAATAGATTAAAATTGGTGGGTTGATTATTATTCTTTTGATATTTTCAAATGCATTAATGAATTCTTGTGTATGTTTAATTTTAGAATTCTTTTTTAAATAAAGAGTTAATGGTTTAGTAATAGTTGCATAATCTTTTCTATAATAACCTGTTAATCCTAAAAATGATTTAATTTGTTTCATAGTAGTTGGTATTGCTACATTTTTAATTTTTTCAACTAATTTTGGGTTTGGTTTAATTCCTTCTGTTGTTATCAGATGTCCTAGATATTCTATCTCTTTTAAACAAAATTCTGATTTCTCTAACTGAACTTGAAATTTGTATTTTTGTAATCTCTCAAATACTTTCTCTAAATGTTGCATATGATTATTGAAATCGCTTCCAAAAATAATTATTTCGTCTAAGTAAACTAAACAAATTTTATCTAGTAAACCTCTCAAGATATTATTCATAACTCTTGCAAAACATGCTGGTGCGTTTTTTAGTCCAAAGGGCATTCTTAAAAATTGGTAATGTCTTTCGCTTGTTGAAAAAGCTGTTTTAGGTTTATCTTCTGATTCTATTTCTATTTGATCATAACCATCTTTAAATCTAATTTTGAAAAATATTTAGAATTACCTAATAAATCTATTATTATCTAGATATTAGTAATATTTGGGATTGGATATTTATCTTCGATAGTTACTTGCTTTAGTTTTCGATAATCGATAACCATTCTGTGCGTTATTTTATTATTTCTATCTGGTTTCTTTGGAACTAAAAATATTGGTGAACTATAAGGTGATTCGCTTTCTTCTATTATATTCTGCCTTTTTAATTCTCCTATCTGTTCCTGCAATTCCTTCTTTTGAATGTAAGGAAATCTATAAGGTATCGTGAAAATTGGAATATTTGAATTTACTGGTATTTTATGTTTCGTACCGTTACTAAAAGTTAAGATGTCTCCTTCTTTATAAAATATTTCACTATAAGCGTTACATAAATTTACTACTTCATGTTGTTTCCTATACTCTAAATGTTTAAGTAAATGAATTAATCTATTTTCTAAATTTTCTGATTTTTTACTAATTTGAACATTACAAACATTGGGGGCGTTTAGCGAACGCAACCGTTGAGACCGATGACTGACAGCGGTTCGCTGAACGCTGCTGCTGCATATGCGCTAACTGTCGGCTGCTTGGTAAATTAGTAAGCGCGGTTTTATTTGCTGCCGATGGTCAACGTACTGAATTTCTAACCTCAAAGTTTTCCTGGTGTTTGTTTTGCTGTCGTATTAGTGATCGTGGTCGTATTTTCACTGTGTTTAAAGGAAAAATATCCACGTATGTGTTGTGGAGGCGATGGTAATAATAAGAAGCAACTTGTTATTTTGAATGATTATGTGTTAATTAATAATCAATTAATTCCAAAGGCCTCAATAAGTAGTAACAGCCGGATTCATCAACGCGCGTAAGTCGTTAGTCCGACTAGTGAGATTTGCGCCCGTGTAAATCTATTCATATGAACCGGTTTACACGGGCGCAAGTCTCAGTAGTCGGACTAACGACTTACGCCTCGTTGATGAATCCGGCTGTAAGTATTTATCAACAATTTGTTTGAAATTCTATATGTTTAAGCGTTTGTACTCGTAGATGTTCAAAACAACTTTGCAGATAATGCCCAAATTGAAGAAGAACCAGGAGATGGTGAAACTATTGACATTCGTGAAAATATTGGGGATGATGCCAAGTTTACGTGGGACAGTAAGAACACTTTACTTTTTCTGGACGAATATCAGAAACGATTTGATAGTTTTCGTAATCCTTTGGTGAAAAAGAAAACGCTCTGGAATTCCATTGCAACTGCAATGCGAGACAGGGGATATGAACTCGATGGAGGAACATTGGACCGTAAAATGCGAAACATGAAATGCACATTCAATAAAATCAAAGATAATAACAGAAAGAAAAAAACAGGCCGTGGGAGGATCACTGGGAGTATTATGAAAAGTTCTGTGCCATTTTTGCAGAGGATAAAACTGTGAACACTACCAATCTTATTGCATCAATAACAATGCCAACCCAAGCTTCAGCCAGTACTACTCCAGAACCCGAATGCAGCAGCAGTAGAAACTCTAGTGACCGCGATACTCCTTCCAATAGCAGAGAAAAGCAAACGAAATTAGATATTTTACGTAAACGACAATTAAACGTTGAAGAAACAAGATTGGAGGAGCTTACAAAAATTAGAAAAGCGATTTAAGAGAGCAATAACATAAACCGTGAGAAACTGTTGTTTCAGCAGTACCTAAATAAACAAAAGTAATATAATAGCTATTTTCCTAACAAGTGCAGAAAATCGATTTTTCCGCACGCAAATGCCGTTGACAGCACGACGCGTAGCGGAGTGGTGTCAAGCATTTAAGTGCGGAAAAATAGGTTTCTGCACGTGTTAGGAACAATAGTTTTTTTCTACTAAATGCTTAAACTACTTAAATGCTTGACACCACTCCGCTACGCGTCGTGCTGTCAACGGCATTTGCGTGCGGAAAAATCGATTTTCTGCACTTGTTAGGAAAATAGCTATTCTACTAGCGTGCGGAAAATGCGTTTTTCCGCACGCTAGTAGAAAAACTAGTGCGGAAAAATCCTTTGCCGCACGGTGCGGAAAAGTGGATTTTCCGCACTAAAAAATGTGCGGAAAATGCGTTTTTCCGCACGCTAGTAGAAAATAACTATTTATTTGTATTTAGATGTGTTGCATATACAATATTATTTTAATATTAAAATAAATAATGCGTTTCTTATAGTAAGGTTGTTATATAATCTCTTTTCAGAGCTACACGATGATCCAAATTAACCAAATTCTCATTATTTTCATCATTCACAACTGCATTGATGTCTTCATCCTCATAATTATTGTAATCATCATTCTCATCTTCTGGTCTTTTCAGTAAAAAATTATGTAATATGTCATCATTCTCATCTTCTGGTCTTTTCAGTAAAAAATTATGTAATATGCAAGCAGCCATAACAACTTCAGGTACTTTATGTGCCAGCGACATGTCTAAGAATTTTAGTCTTCGCCATTTACCTAAAATATAAGTGAATAATACTCAAAACGATATGATAAATTTACTGCCCACCTTTTAATAGAGCAAAAGCTCTTTCAATGATAGATCTTTGTCCAGACATAATCTGATTAAATCTAGTTTACCTGGCAGTTAAATGCCCATTATCTCGGTAAGGTTTCAATAGATTGGGAAGTAGCGGATATGCTGCATCACCTAATATATGTTGATCAGCCCGTAACAATGGAGGGTCACCCGTGAGTAATTCATATAACGGGCTATTTCTGAATACCGGGCATCAGGTACACGACCTGGCATACCTATGAATACATCTGAAAATTTTTTTGTCATCACATACTGCCTGCAAGATAATGCTGTGCTGTTCTTTTTGATTGTAAAAGTCGATACCATTATTCACTGGCTGTTTAAATATTATGTGGTTTCCATCAATGGCCCCTACTACACCAGGTATTTCTATAATTATATATTCAAATTAATCGTACTAGACCCAATATTATTTAATGCTGATATACTTACGACATCGACGTTCTATTCTTGTGGCTATTTCCACACATTCTCTCTCGTTAGGCCATCGAATAAAATTCTCTTTTAACATTCCTATGGCGGCTAAGATTTTTAGAAAAATATAATGTCCTGTACCTTTGCCCATACCAAACTTATCACTGGATGCCAAGAAACTTTCTTGTTTGGCTATTAACCATATAAAAAATAAAACCTTTTGTTCTAACGATACAACTAAATGACGTTCTTGTATATGAGGTGTTACTAAAATGCATAATTCTTGAAACGCTGCTCTACTCATTCTAAAATGACTTTGGAATTCGGATAAAGTAAAATTTGGAACAATATTTGCTACATATCCTTCGTTATAAGTGGGAACTCCTCTTTCGCGAATATTATTGGGTCCTGGTTCTCCCTCGTTAATCAATATACCATATACTACGTTCCAGTCAAGTTCATCGTGCAAAAAGTATTCTAATAGCGCTGCTTCTTCCATTATTTTGTTGAAGACAAATAATTACAGCAAGAAAAGAAAATTCACCAGTCTTTGCCTTTGAAATACAGAACATAACCTCACTGTACGATTAGACGTTGCCGACCGTTCAGCGAATTTGCAACAGTTGACTGTAATCAAAACTAAACCACGTTGAGTGCTGACTCTCAGCGGTTGCGTTCGCTAAACGCGCCCAATAATTTGTGTTTCATCAATATGTTGTGATTTTATGAATTAGGTTTTTTTGATTCTAATTTTGTATCTTTAATTTTTTGGTACGGTACATCGCAATAATGATTTTTAACTGTTGTAATAGTGTTAGGTACTATCACATCATCTATTCTTTGGTGAGGAACAAATATTGTACCTTTTTTTTATATTGGTTGTAAACTATTCGGTTTCTTTTATTTGAGTGTGATTTATAAAGCTTTTGTCTTTACCTGGTTTATAATTTCTTAAGATATAAGTTATTCCATTTAATTCTATACTTCCTTTTTGATAATTTATAATAGCATTCATTTCTTTCAAACTTTCTTTTCCTAACAACACTTGCAAATCTTCATGAAATTTATGAATGTAAAATTCTAAAAATTGACCTGATTTAAATAAATCTATTTTAACACATTCGTTTTTCTTTATCTCTCCGCCTAATCCTTTTAATATAAATGGTTTGTTAAATATAAGTTTTGTCAAATATTTGTGTGCTATTTCCGAACTTATGATTGAATTTGTTGCACCTGTATCTATTAAAATTTTTAACTGAGGGTTTTTAGTTTGAATGTATGGTAAATTACCGCTAATTATGTATTTATGAATTTCAATTATTGTTCCGAGGCTTCTAGGCAAACATTTTCTTCTTCTTCATCATTTTCTAACCTATTTTCTAAATTAACCTCCTCTAACATATATTCTATTTCAAAATTTTCAAAATATCTTTCGTCATACTGATCTGATGTTGTTTCTACCTGTGTTACACCTATCAATGGTTTACTATTGCGACGCTCTTTCGGTTCGGGCGTCAAATTTGGCGACGCTTCTGGTGAATGAGGGGTATGCCGGGTTTGGGGCGGAATTGTTTGTCTGCTTAAACACAACAATACTGCGGGAATCTCGGGCGCCAGATTTTATTAAGGAGTTTTCTCTCCAGCGGCTTCGTTGTATACCTGGTGAAACGAAGACCTGGGTAGCTTCAGTGAAGAAAGTAAATGTCCAGGGGTCGATTCTTCTTCCAGGTGGAAAACTGAAAGCTTTTAGAAGCAGAACATGCACACGCAAATAAATCATACACCAAACGTTATAGAAAGAATTTATATTACACAAACAATATATTACAATTCGTACAACCCAAATATTACCTAAAATACGGTTGTGCAAGCCAGCCACAAGCGGTGAGTGAAGTATCGTGTGAATAAAGCGGGGCAAAGCAAAGTTTTGGTACAAGCGGTTATAGCAAGCGGAAAATAAAACAATCGACTTTATAATTACCAGAGCTATAATCGCTATTAAAATTGTAAGGTGCCACCTCTACTGAAACGGTACTCAAAACTAAACTAAACAAAAAGATATTCTAAACAAATAAATGAAAACAGGGTCGGAACAGGGAGGGCAGGCTCTATTTAATTCCACCCAGAAGTAGGTGACGAGTACACAGGGATATGCGCTACTGTACGGGTTAGCCACTCCAAGTAAAAATAAACCAAGCAAATAAACGGGCCGGGGAGAAACAAACACGGAGGGCTTCACTTAGATCACCGGAGAAGATGTCTAGTCGCAGAACCGAATCTCGCAAACTAGCCAAATGCCCCAGGTCAATAAGCTACACGGCGGAAATTACCTATATCTCCGGAGAAGACGTCTAGTCGCAGAACTGAATCTCGCAAACTAGCCACTACCCCAGGTCTATAAGCAACTCGGCGGAAATGACAAGAGTTCCTAAAAATCGGCTAAGTCCAAACTGGGACTTAGTACAAAACCAAAACAGTAAACTAAACGACTAAGTTCAATTCGGAACTAAAAATAATTTTAAAATTGAAATCGGCTAAGTCTTTACCAAACAGTTGGAAAAATCCTAACTTGAAAACTAAACTTGGCACCAAACACTTTAAAGAGTATTAGCTCACCTGGAGATGATCCTCGAAGCTGGAGTTGACTGTTGTTGTACTGGAGCAGAAGACATCAAGAACTTATTACTCTGGACTTACAATTCGCCTTTTATAGCCGGCGAGTTCAAAATTTTGGAAACGGAGTTGAGAGATACGCGGCCCCGGCGAAAGTGGGAAAATCAAAAGTGAAAGTGGGGCCACGCCGCCGCCGCGGATCGGCCGCTCTAGCTACGGTCGAGCGCTATCAGATTGCACGGCCAAATTAATTTACAAATAACAATGAAAACAGGTAAATAAATACAAATAACAATTAAACCGGGTTAACTAAAATTAATTAACTGGTGTACTGACACCGAAAATGATTAACTAAATATATCAGCCCTAATAAAAATATTTAAAAATTGTTAACTTAAATAAATACAGGTAAACTTAAATATTTTAATACTGCATTTACTATGGACAATAACTTAAAATTTAGTAACTTCGTTACACTATCCTGAGGACTTTTATTATAGTAATTATTTTTAACATTACTAGTTGACTTAGGGGTCTGTTGCTGTCTTATGCCACTAGTTGACATTGGGGTATTTTGGTTTGTTGCCGCGTTAGTTTTATTAAAGTATCCTTTACGTCTAAACACGTTATAATCTACGATTTACATCTATTTGGCATAGTACTTATTATTTTTCCTATCTACATAGAATTTTTGCTGATTATTTTGCATATTTTGTGGATAATTAAATTTTCTCCCTAATTGATTTTGGTTAAATTGATTTTGATTAAATTGATTTTGATTTGGGTAAGTTGGTTTATTTCCCTTATGCTTATTTGCATTATTAAAGTTACTACCGGACTGGTTTTGGAAATTACTCCTTTTAACCTTTCGGAGGTCGCGTCTAATTTTGATAAAAGAACGGTCGCGCGCGGACTGTCAATCCGCTATGAGAAATTGGCTATAGTTAGTTAATTTTTGAAATAAAAAACAACAGTGCATCAAAAAGCTTAAATTCATAATGTATTTGTATTGAAAAATAAGAACACTAACTTCTAATAAAGAAAATAAAATTCAGAAACTATGAATTAGTGTAAAAACAAAATTTCATTCGCTCTCATTTTCGAGAACAGGACAATCACTACAAATATTCAATGAATGTTCCAAGCATACAAATTTTTGACATTTTACACAAGAAAATCGTGTTGGTCTGTTTTTTTTTTCGATCGCAATAGGTGCAACGACCACGTACATTATCTAAAACTGGACGAGGTGAAGGCTCTTCTAGTCCTAAAATTCCCTTTATTCGAACTTTCATGAAATTTGGAATTTTCTGATTTGCACGGCGGCGAAGATGGCCCTCAATCAACTGAAAACATAATTTTCCTAGAAATTGTCGTCGTCGAATATTCCAGTTCGATAGAGGAGGACGAGATGAAGGACAAGTACATTGTGGGGGAAGTTCTCTTTTGTTTTTTCTTATTGTACCCAGAAGAGTAAAGTTGTAATTTTCTGCAAATTTTCAAGGAGCGCCAAACTAGTGAACCAATTGTCAACTGTAACATTTTTGCCAGTTCCTCTTATTGGTTCACAAAGTCTTGGAACGATATCGTTCGGCGAATTACTGACTACGAACGGGCCCTCAGGTTGCCGGCCAACATACACTTCCAAATTGATTGTATAAAATGTTTTTGAATCTGCTAATGCAAACACCTTTATGCCATATCTAGCGGGTTTGCTGGGTATGTATTGACGGAAACTACACCGCCCGCGAAATGCCTCGAGTTTTTCGTCAATCGTTACGTATTCAAATGGAGACTATGCAGTTTTACAGTTATTGACGAAATTATCAAATACTTCTCGAATGGGAGCAAGCTTGTCATATTTCCTTCGTGCGTCACGCGTAGTTGAATCGTCAAACCTTATATGTTGCAAGAGAAAACGAAATCTTTGTTGAGACATCGTAAGTCGAAATAGCTCTACTCCTGTACCATTTTTGTCCCACAATTCGTCCAGATTCAACCGACTAGACTTTAGAACTCCACATAAATATACAAGTCCAACGAACGCCTTCATTTCCAATAAATCTGTATCTTTAACATCTCTTTCTCGTTGAAAATGATCACGTTTTTCTCGTATGTGTTGATTTGTGCATTCCACAATTATATTCAAAATTGTATCAGAAAAAAAGTGGGACCAAATTTCCGATTCCTTCTTCAAGTTTCTCACTGGTGGCTTCACACCAGGAAGATGTTTTATCAGGTTTTGTCTCCTAGTTGGTCCGTGTCTGGGTATTGGATATTTAGACCACATGGTTGTATTGTCTTTTCCTATGAATGTTGCTCCCTGAATTGGAATTTCATCATTGTCATCTTCAATATCTGAAATTTCTTGTTCTGTGTCACTATCGATCTTTTGTGTCTCCACATTATCTTCTTCAGACTCGTCTTCGTAATCTTCACAATCAGCCTCTGGCGTATCATCATCCTCCAAGCATTCTAACATGAGCTTTTCCAAATGCCTTTGTTCTTGTTCCCAGGAGCACATCTAAATATTTTGAAAAGACATTTTCAACACATTTCAGAAAGAAAATATTGTAGACTTACCTTTGGTAAAAACAAATATTGAAATATCACTTTGCATAAAAAGAGTTACAAGCAAGCTCGCGCGCGGAGTGTCACTCCGCAACAGGAATAACAACGAAACAAATGCACTCACCGACCTATGACTTCTTACTGATCACTATTAGCATATTTCAGGAGACTACTGTTGACCCCAAAACGATCTGACCGCGCGTTAAGAAACTGTACCAAAAATGTTAAACTTGCGGAGTGAGAGTCCGCGCGCGACCTCCGAAAGGTTAAACAATGATAATGAATATAAGCCATAACATTTCAGTTTTGTTTTAATAAATGTACAACTTACCTATTGTTGCAAATTAAAATTTACAACTATACTACATACCGTGTGTCCCTGGGAAGACGGAACATAGGGATCTTATAATGCTATTTTTTTTAAATGATCCACGAGTGCTTTGAAGCATTCGTCTTGAAACAATTACGCGAATGTCACCGATCGTTAACGATTCCATGCCGATCATGTATGATCGTCTCCAGATCAACATTTTTGTTTGTGTTTTAAATGTCAATTTATTAAAACCAAAGACAATTTTAAAGGTTATGTTCATGTTAATTTTTTTTTAATGGGGTCCTACCTAAACTGAAGTACAGTTTAGAGCTGACAATCAGTAATCCCAGTTAAATTACATGTGAAATGTGAAAATTTACTTTAATAGAGGATCTTGATGTATGAACCGAAGAATTTGATGCGACAATCAGCTTTATGATGAAATATGCTACAATGCTAATTGCATAAGACTGTAGTGTAAGATGAAATATCAAAGAAAAAGCGAATATTAATATCAGTTAGTGTGTACGAATATGAAATCTTTATTTCTACGGCAATTTAATGTGATCAAATAATTGTTACATTAAAAGTATTTGATTTTTAAGGAGCCGGATTCTTGCATACCACAAAGGAAAGTTTTCTAACACAGGTCCACAGCATTATTTTATGTAGCTACCTACTAGTATAATTTTCGTAATTTCATTTTCAGTTTCTAATAATGTGTAACTTGCGAAAAGCCTTAATTGTTCACCTAATCCATCATAATCTGAAAAAAATCTTAGAACCATAACGTCAACTGTAAACAAATTATTTTGTATTTACTACCTTTATAATGATACTTAGTCTCATTTAATTAAAACACTATCTACATTTACATGAACCAATTTGAGCAAATAATTAATAATTTTATTTCTAACTGATTTTCAAGAGCGCGGCTGTCAATTCGTGTTTGTTAGTATAACGCACGCACGTATTACATCTGTATTAGCAAGCGCGTTAAACAGCTGACATAACGACGTCGACGCTTCCACCAAATAGAAGTTCAAAGCACTCGTGGATCATTTTAAAAAATTACCATTGTAAGATCCCTATGTTCCGTCTTCCCAGGGACACACGGTATAAATAAAAATAACTTCTACAATGTGTAATAAAACATAACATATATTTAAACATACAGTGTGTGGATAAAGTTTGGAACAAATTCAATATCTCCCGAAATATTATTTTTTCTGGAAAACGCTCGGACAGGTATAGCAATTTACATTACGGCGCATATTTTAAGATGCTTCAACATTTTTTTGCGCTAGTCATTTTTTTGTAGTGACGTCATCTACTTTTTTTTAAATAGAAACGTATATTTGATTGTCGCATTGGATAGACATTGTTTTTCTCTTTTTAAGCTCTAATATTTTTATACCCTTACATAAGAAAATTTTTGAGAAAATTACTAAAATAGTTTTACGTCTCAGTAGGCCGATCTGGAACAGCGGGTGCAGCACCAACTCGAAGCAATTGTTTAATTGTTCTACAAGAGTTTATTTTTCGTCTTGGACACTGTCGAGGTGTAAACGGATATGAATTTGAACATCTACTATAACAATTTATTCATCATTTCTTTGTGTGTCATTTAAAGCTATCAACATTTTTTTTCAATTTCTTGTTAATTTAATTTATTTAATTTATCTTTTTTTATAATCTTATGTAAGTACTTTTATACTCACATTTCTGTTCACTTTAAAGTAATAAGCTTAAATAAACAATTGCTTTGAGTTGGAGCTGCGCCCGCTGTTCCAGATCGGCCTACTGAGACGTAAAACTATTTTAGCAATTTTCTCAAAAATTTTCTTATGTAAGGGTATAAAAATAGTAGAAGCTTAAAAAGAGAAAAACAATATCTATCCAGTGCGATAATCAAATATACATGTTTCCATTTAAAAAAAAGTTGATAACGTCACTATAAAAAAATCACTGCCACAAAAAATTTTTGAAGCATCTTAAAATATGCGCCGTAATGTAAATCGCTATACCTGTCCGAGCGTTTTCCAGAAAAACCAATATTTCGGGAGATATTGAATTTGTTCCAAACTTTATCCACACACTGTATGTAATACATGTAATATATATTGAACCACATGAGAATAACAGTACATGTATCGTTCTTTAACAAGAAAATATGTGATAATATAAAATAGAGCAATGTAAAAAATATGTAAAATATAAAAGATAACAAAAGAAAATATAAAAGATCGTAAGGTAAGGGTCTTAAAATAAATCAATAAGTAAATACATAAATAAACAAACAATTAAATTACAACTAGACATTTATCATTTAAAAATTCAGCGACGCTATAATATGCCTTCTTTAGTAAAATCCTTTTTATGGATCTTCTGAATTGTCGTTCAGTTGGTAATACTTTTATAAAGTCAGGTAAAGTATTATATAATTTTTTGCCATAATAGTAAATGGAATTATAAATAGAAGTCAAATAGGTTCTAGGCAAGTAAATATTCTGTTCATGATTTCTAATATTATAATGATGAATGGGGGCAACAGGAAAAATACTTTTATGTTTACGCACTAAGCAAACGGTTTCTAGTATAAATAAACAGGACAGTGTTAAAATTTTATATTTTACAAAAAGTGGTTTACAAGATTGTAACGAGGCGACTGACTAGTAGCAAATATTAATGAAGCAGATAAGTTGGCTTCTGTCTTTGCTGAGGTTAGTCGTTCTCGTTTAGTTCCGAATCTCCTCGATACTCCCGCCCGGACCAAGTTTCAGTCCGCCCAGTTTCGCCCCAAGTGGGGAGCCTTGAGCTCTCCTATAAATTCAGAGGATAGCTCATTTTTGACCACTTATTTTCCGAGAATTATTTGGAACTTTTCGAAATAATTTAATTCCGTTCAACCGTTTTAATTTTGATTTATTCCGAGACCCGGATTCAAAATTTATTTGAATATTTTAGCTCTTAAAGCAACCAGTGTAGTGGCTAATAATTGCAGTGATCTGTGATGTACAAATCAATATCTGGTATATTTAAATTTTATTTAATTCCCCTGCTCAATTGATTGTCTAATTAACCCGCCTTGTCTCTCCGAGAATTTGTAAATGCTGCGTGTGTATGATCTTAGGATCGGAACATAGCACTTTACCTATTCGAACTAATTAACCAGAGTTGCATCTGTGCTGAACGTTGCATTCTGGTATCCTCGTACCTCATTAGATTTTTGTATTGGTTTGATTCCAGTAGTACGATCACGTGCAAATGATGATCTATTACTGTTATTCTATTAATCCTTGAATCTGGTGACTAGACAATCAATTGCTTTTGCCAGTTCAAAACCCCTGTATAATTAATTACATACCAGAATATTTTGTACATCCCTGAGTTCACTTGATTTAACCACTGCCGTAATCAATCTTCAAATAAGAATTAATTGTTTTATTTCTTTAAGCAATTCAATCTTCCCAGTAAATTGATTGCTTATCAACATATTTTGTATATCCCTGACCGAATTCCTTATTATCACTGGAATTAAGTTCCGTATTAAATCAATAGTTGAAAACACTTACCCCTGTTATTTGAAACCACTTTCCAGTTATAAACACATCACTGTTCACTGATTCTCCCGGCCCCTGTAAATTTCTGCAACGAGCTCACGAGTAGACGCCATTAGCTGCATTTTGTCAAGTCAGTTATCAGTACGCATGTCGATCTCAGTGAAAGTCCGTTTAAACAGCCACAATAGTAATTTCTTTAAAAGCCCCGTTTAATCCGCCAAAATACTAACTTACTCATATTTCCTGTGAAAATATTATTTGAATTTATATTTTGTCTTGATTTCAATTATTCATGCATTATTATTTCATTGTACATAAATTGTAAATAACATAGTATTATCATCCTGAATAAATTGTTAATAAGGTTTATCTCCAGCTATTTATTTAACCCCTTTCATTAAGGACCCTGGATTTCCCGCTAAGCTACCCTAGTGCATCAAATAAATACTGTACGTTCAAGGGGGAACGTTACAAGATTCTCTGAAATTCACACTATAAATGTTTCTAGCTGCTCTTTTTTGTAGAACAAATATTTCATTAAATTTAATCCGACAACAAGTACCCCAAAAGGGAATTGCATAAGATAAATGCGACTCGACCAGAGCAAAGTAAACCTGCCTAGCAACTGAAGGGCCAAGCTCTCCAGCAATGACTCTAACCATGAAGCAACCTTTTGAAATCTTTTTAGATATATAATCCAAATGAGTCGACCAGTTTAAATCATTCCCTAAATAAAGGCCTAAAAATTTAGCACAATTAACTTGCTTGATGACCTCATTATTAATGGATATGGGAGCTAAGTTATCACAAAAAGGTAAAATCGAAGTTTTGCAAATGTTAAGACAGAGTTGATTAGGATCACACCAATCTTTAATTATTTTAATATCGTTGCACATGCTGGAATGCAAATCAAGTAGATTATTATGACTCCAAAGGAAACTTGTATCATCGGCAAAAAGGACAACATTCCCAGAGATACTCAGATTTGTAATACCATTTATGAATGTTAAAATTAAAATTGGACCGAGTACGGAGCCTTGTGGCACACCACATTTTACAGCCATGGAAGTAGATAGTGCATCACCAATTTTTACTAGTTGCTTTCTCTCTGAAAGATAACATCTGAACCAATCTAATGCAATACCACGTATTAGTACGTAGTTAACAATCTGTTGTTGAAAAATTAAAATTTACAACTATACTACATATAAATAAAAATAACTTCTAAAATGTGTAGTAAATAATAAAAAAATATGTTCAGTCACTCGAATTAGAACTGCAGTCACTCTCATCATCCGAATCACCAGTGTTCAGCGTAATAATGAGGGGTCGCACTTCATCAATCACCTGCTCCCGTTCAAAGGTGCATTTTATGATATTTTCGGTGTGTTTCACACAATTGGCCCAAGTCGCAATGATACGGTGGTAAGCGAAAACCATAAAGATTTGCTAAATTGTCAATATAGCGTTGACAGTGCTGTGACTTATGCTGCTGCACAGAAGATAACAAACTGGCTTTGGATGCGTCCGTGCTATATGGAATGCCTTTTCCTCCCAACCACTGCTTTAACTGATCTTTATTCCAACCAGTTGTTGGATTTTTTTCAGTTTTTCTCGAGTGATAGCTTGCATTGTCAAGCACAATAATTGTCGGCTCTTCTAATTTTTTCAAAAGAGACTCTTCGAACCATTTCTCAAACAATTCTGAGTTCATATTATCATGATAGTCTGCAGACTTATTTCTGGATGAGAAAATGAGACCGGCCTCATCAACAAATCCTTGATTTGTTCCAACGTGTAGAACGATGAATCGCTTACCTTCAGAAATCTTCTTTGGCTGTTGCAAACTTTTTGGTGTGCCGTCTTGCCATGTGGATTTTGATACCCCTTTGCTGAATATCCAGGTCTCGTCCAGAAATGCAAATTGCTTAGGATTATACGAATTTAAGTTTTTTAAATAAGTACGTAAAAACGCATTTCTTAGTAAAACTACAAACAAAGTAACACTTGAGAATGTCGATAAGTACATGGGTCTGCTCGCATAAACCTTTTCGGTTGTTTGTCGGACCAAATTTGAACCCAAGATGTTTAACAAGTCTCAAAAGGGTTGCATTTGAAATTTGACACAAACTCCTTTCTTCAATCTTGGTAAGTAACCCATCTATTGTCACGCACTGTTTTTGTTGGTACATGCTATATATAAGATTTTTAACTTCTGCTTTTATCGCCATAGGCAAATCGGCACATTTTTTACTAAGACGGTTTCTTTTTGGCGTACTAAGATCGCTGCCGCTATCTTTTAATTTACAAACTCTTTGTACAGTCTTTGTTGAAACATTAACTGCTTCCACTGTTCTTTTTTGTATTGCGAAAACTGAATGAAATGCACCACCATTTTCTTTTTCCCGAGAGAAATAATCAAACACATTCAATAACAACTCCCGACTTTTTTTTATCTAAATGAGTAGAATTTCCAACAGCCATGATAATAGATGCACCGTGTTAACGCTCCTAGGCTAACCTACTGTCTAGACTCTAGTGCCAATGCATACATTTGTGATAAGATAACAAAAGGCGAACATGCGCCAAAAGGACAGGTGAACACTTGTGATTCGGATGATGAGAGTGAACACAGTACTAGATCGAGTGACTGAATAAATTAATTTCTCATTCATTCATATTTCATATTTTGAAAGTCCGCACCTGGTATACTTCATTTGTTATTACACATTTTAGAAGTTATTTTTATTTATATGTAGTACAATTGTAAATTTTAATTTGCAACAATGGGTAAGTTGTACATTTATTAAAACAAAACTGAAATATTATGGCTTATATTCATTATCATTGTTTAAATACCGCTGATGTGTTGTGGTCTCGAACTTCCAAGTTTCAGTTCGATAGCAACATCTCTCTCTCTTACGTCAAGAAACGGCGTTATACCGTTGCAGTATGCTCATTTTTAAGTAATGGTACAGAAAGAGAAAACAGCGTCTGTTTCTCTCTTTCACACTTTTTATCTTTTAAGTGAATATCAGACTTCTATAATAAATTTGACTTTAACAACACCAACAAAAGTTAACAGTAACGTATATTTATACGAGCACACCTTCACAAACCGGGTAGACGGGATTTCTAGATCACGTCCCTCACTGTGAAACTAGTGGGTGACAAAGGGCTTTGAAAATATTTTTTTTTTATTCGCACTAAATAGGTGTTAAATAAAGTTAACTACAAAATAATTTATTGACATTCTCAAGCGTCACTTTGTTGAAATCCATGATTATATAAATAATAAATATTAAATAAAATATCGATTTCAACGAGAAATAACAAGATTTATTCGCTTTATACGTATTTCGGCATCATTGTGCCATTGTCAAAAGCTATATAAAATATTATAACAAATGCAAAATATAGTAACTCCTTGATTCTATTATTTTAACACTGCGTGAAGCAGCTGGCCCCAGTCAACCCGTCGGAGGTCAGTCGCTTATCAGTGTTTTAAAAATATATTTATTCCAAAATCTTCAGTAAAGGAGAATCTAAGAGATAATAATTATTTTTTTTTTATTTATAAGTAAGGAAAAAAGTGGTGGTTTCCTGGTGAAACCAGTGAGCCACTACAGAATATTTTTGTACACTTAACATAACAACAAAACATTTTTAATTCTTACTATGAAAGCTTAAAAAACAATTCCTTTGTTCGTTTAAACATAATCCCACTTCACAGACTGTGCAGGACCATTTGGTTCGATGTGGTTCTTTTGTGGTGCTTCAATGTCCACACCGTTTAGAAGTGATGTGTATGGGTAAGTGGGCTGCTTTTTCATATTTTACCTCCGCTGGTATATACGTCTTGAAAATGGCTAATCTGAGGGCTGTTTGATGTTCTTCCTCTACGAAGATTATCATTATTATCTACTCCAATAACTGAAATTAGTCGACGAAATGCTTTTAGGCTGAAGGATGTGCTAGCAGCGTTTTCCGTAAACATGATTTATGCATTTACTATCGTTAGGTCAATGAAATGCCACAGGATTCTATGCCACCACTTCTTATATTTTCTATTTATCTCATAACAATGTTTGAGCATATCCGATTTATCAACCGATCCCATGAAAGCATTATATTCCTTGACAACGATTGGACACGCAAATTCTACTCTTTACCATCTTTCATTTTACGATTGACGTTCGCTAAGTTGAATCATTACTTTTAAGCCACCCTTTTATTTCTATTAATTCTTTTATACTATTAACCATACTTCCTACTTCTACTACTTGAAGAGGAGCTCTTCTAGCTCGGGTTTGAGTTGTTGATCCAAAGTAAAGTGTATATGGACCTCTTGTATAACTTGAATTATCATTTATGCTGTCACTTACAATGACTAATATAGCTCACGGTATCCATTCATCAGGAATATCAGTCCATTTAATCAACATAACCTGCTCCTGTTGAGGTGCCATGGTCACACCATGGAGTTGTATTCCCTAAGAGTCATACCTCAGTCATAATCATGGTATCATCTGTTATACATTCCCCTAAATATTTATATGTTTCATGAGTTGTCTAGGGCTCTGCAGATTCATACATGGAACTCATGTTATCTTCTAATGCCTTTATAGTGTTTAATACATCAAGTTCAGATGACCAAGAATTTAACGCTCTTTGTTGTATAGATCGAGTATTGCTGAATTTACCTTTATATTTTTCTTGTATACCAAAGTTTGATAAGGTAAACAATTTATTCATCAGCCGTGGGTTGACTGGTTTAATAGCCATTAAATCATGCACCAAATTTTCTTTCTCAACTTCTGCTAACTTTCTAAATAAATTCGGTGCCACTATAGTATGCGGTCTACCGACACTTTACTACTATAGTAGTAATGTATGCAATCCCTCTTCTACAGTTTTGCGAATTACACTTTCAGGTTGAGCAGGAAGGTATATAGGAAGGCCTTGCGGATCTTTAATCATGGTTAAGTAATCTAATTCACGTTTCTTGTTTATATTAACTGTTTGAGATATGTAGGGTTTTATATGGTTTCTTAGATATAGTTCTTAACAGATGAAGATTAGCTGATAATGGATCTTGCACAGCACGTGTGCAGAAATTTGCATAAAGAGATATGGGATAACCACTCAACACCCTGGAAACACACAACATTATGGCTGCCTCTTTCGTAGCTACTTGTTGTGTCTCCGTATGAGATGTGCTGCCTCAAAGGTGGTTGTGGCATATGCTGCTAGAGGATTGTCATCTTTTGATGCCGCTGCTGTTCCAGTTGAATATATACTAGATAAATCACTATTGACAGAAGGCAAAGTTTGATTGGCCTCACTAGCAAGTCTTGATATACGTTTTAAAGCCCGTAGTAGACGATAATAAATAACATGTAAATTACATGTATTTCCCTACATGTATTTTACATGCAATGATACACGTAGAATTGACGACATAAAACAGGTTCTAAATTTGAAGGTAATTCTAGTAATACTTGGAGATTTTGTAGCTCGTGGTTGGTAGAAAAAAGTAGTAGGGTGCAGCCTGGCTCAAGCGGAGTTCTGTGCGTACTTCATACTATTTTTGTTATTATAACCTCGTTTCTTTTCTTGTTTCGTATCCGTTTGTGCTCTCGTTTTTTGTTCCCGTTGTTGTTTAGTTGTTATAAAAAAACAGTCTTTTTCAACACTACAGCAGTATTTTGAATACCATTACTTGTAAGTGCTTGATAGTATTTTTATCGCCGTCAAATAACTAAATAATGTAATTTACATGTAATTTATTATCGTCTACTACGGGCTTAATGCAGAGCTGACCTGTGCACCTTCTCCATGACATTCTCTAGAGTACTCAAAAAGAGTTGAACTGTCCCAGGTTTCTTCTGGTTTTATGGGAAGTCCTGCCTCTTCTGCCAACTTAAATATGATTCTCTTGTAATTGTCTACATATGTTTTCTCTGTGTGTCCTAACAAGGTAAGTTCATTAGCTGTGGGTAATTTCAGCAATATGACCTGATTGTCTCCTTGACCAAGTAAAGAGGCGGTGGTTTGACTCTCTGCAGCAAGAAGTATTAATGCTATAGTAATTAAAGTCCAACCCATTTGACGTTGTCCCTCAAACCATGCCTCAGCACCTGCATAACATCTTGCTCCCTCTTGTGGTTCACCATCTTTATCCCGTTTAGGAGGACAGTATCTATCTTGAAATATGGTTTTACTTATAAGGGGAAAGATGTGAGTGAATGTGTAAATGCCATCTATACCAAATAAGTCATCTAATGATTGAAAGATAGGTTCAGCCAACTCTTGCCTAAAATTAGTGCACCATGACGAAAAGTCCAAAACAATGAATCTATAATTAAATTTATCCTTATTTACTCTAGGACAACTCATTCTTAATATAGTACGTATAAGCTGTTCCTCTGACATGGTCATAGATTGATTGCTGTTTGATGAATGGAAATATTTGTTCTGCAATGTTGCCTTCAGTTACAGTCTGATACTCTCTCACTTCAAATGTTAATTTTGCATAACATCTAGCATTAACTCGCTTAAACTCCCTCTCTTTTGGCACCGCTACTATTATGCACCAATCTCGTGGAATGCATCTGTGAGATATTACATCTAAAATTTATTTAACTGTTATATGTTTGCGATTTAAATAAGTTAAGATTACACTTTTACTAGCAAAAGGAGGACCCTCAGGAAATTCCCCATAAATGCTTCTATGAGCTTGTCTATCATATTCAAAGAACCAGTGGCGCATAGATGGAATAATAGCTCTGTCAGATAATAAATCAGCTAACTACATGTGTATCAAATTCGAAAGTTTTTTGAAATTTGATACGTTGGAATTCATTAGAGAGCCATGGATCACATAATTGCTTAGGCCATGTATCAGAAGCAATTGCACTTACAGTCCTTTCAGATGTTTCAGATGTAGATTTAACCTTTGGCCATGTGTTTCTATCCTTAAAATATTGGCGACAAATTTGCAATTTAAACATGATATTGCCCCTACCCCTGTTTTGAGCACAGCACCTTTTTCTATCCATCTAGCTGCGCTTTTTGACATATCCACAATAGGATGACCAAAACATTTCTACAAACCTGACATTTCAAGTTCCATATGAGCTTCTTCTATATTATCAATTGGTTTGGTTAATCTTTTGTACAGCAATACTCCCTTCACATCTTTGAACTCTTTTCCCAATGCGTTAAAGAATGAGTCAGAGTTTTCCATAAATTTGAAATAACAACTAATTCGCAAAGAAGGTCAGCACTTTACAACATCATACATGCGTATACGGTATTTTTCAAATGAATCAATGGCTATTTTTATTATATTTACTACCTCTTCATACAAGTTGTGAGAAGGATACTTATTGGTTTGTATTGCGTAAAATAATGTATCAAACCAAGCATTAAACATATCACGAATACCTGCTAAATGTGAGTGTGTTACAACAAAGACCTCATTATGATTAACCGGAATGTAATGCAAATTCCCATATGCTGTACCCTTAATCTCTCCACATGTCCAATTTTGTTGAAATGACGCATTGTAAGTTCATATTCTGTGTGCTGTCCTTCATACTCCACTTCCATATCGTTGCCTTCTAAAGAGACATTTTCCTCCTCATTTTCATCTCGATTGTCCACTTCATTTTCATCTTTATTGTCCACCTCATTTTATTGGGAATTATTTAATAAATCATGCTCACTTATGCCTCTACCTGGTTCTGTATTATTTATCTTTTTCTTCCGTTTCTTGATGGTTGCTGTGTTGGCCTCCCGATGTGCTTGCAGTGTTTCTGTTATACAACTTGTCCAGTTGTTTCCCATATCAGCCTGGTTTTGGGATGTTCCTGGTAGTCGTTTTAATACGTGTTGTTTATTTATTGGTATTATTCCACATGCTTTAAAACCAGCACTATTAGGACCAATTGAATCATTCATTTGTTCCAAACGTGATCGTAATAATTTTGGAAACTGGTCCTTGGGAATAACCCCACGATTCTTTTTTTTCCATGTTAACGGAGCATTTTTCCAGTTTATTTTGAATGGTACGTCGAGGGTCTGGCAGAGGTGGGTGGAATTTGGGGGAACAATATAAAAGAAGTGTTATATTTTGTGCATTCTTGTATCACTTTAAGTTAGATGTGGCTGGCTAAGTTGTCTCCAATGAGAACTTTCTTGCCTTGAAGCGATTTTACGTAAGGTAGGATGATTTTGTAGAACCAGTCCTCAAATATCAAGCTGTCAAACCACCCATTTTTCGATCGGTATACACACCATCGGGTCCCCCTATACACCATAAATCATATAAATGGATAGCTTTGAATACTACATATGGTGGCAGCATCTCACCAGATCCGCTTATAGCGAACATAACAGATGTAGAACTCTTGCTGGTGTCAAGAACCCGCTCAGCATGCTTTGAACCCCGTTTTACTATAACTTTATGTTGGCCGGGGTCATCTGTCATGTTAGTCTCATCAAAATTAATGATATTTTCAGGGGAGATGCCTCTGCATACTTCCTCGAGGGTATTAAAATATTGAGTAATAGTTTCAGTTGAAACTTGTGCTCTCGACCGTTTTATGTTTTCTGCCATGCGAACTGATAATATGCTTTTATAGCGCTTTAAGAAACATTTACACCAATCTTGGCCTGGTAAATTATTACGGAAACGTTTTTGTATTCGTCCGGCTCTGTCCAAGTATCCTTTAACTAATAGTCTAACATCCAAATCAGAAAAAAGGAAACCCCACTTGGATGCTGCAATTATTCCTTCGACAAGGTGCTGTTCCTCAAGGTTCGTAAGAATTTTGGGTCTATCTGGGTTGTTTCGACTTTGACCATGATATTTTCGTTGTATTGTCGACTTTGGTACACCATAGGCACAAGCAGCTTCTCTAATTGACATTTCTCCATCAGCTACTGCTTTCAATGCTAAGTCTAGGTTTTCTGGCTGGAAATCCTTATATTTCCGAGCACCTAGGCGACATTTATAACTTCTAGACCTGCTGCCCCAAGTTTGCCACTATGGATAGTATTTATGAATAAAAAATTCTAAAAATCAAAATTAAATTTTTAGGTATGTTACAAATTGACATGTCTTTGGCAAGGTTTCAAACTATACATACCTGGAAAAATATTTCAAATACTACCGACGACACTTCTTCTACAGCAGTTACTTTTTAAGTACAAAAAATAAGAATACTTTCCCTATTATTTCAAGAATTTGTTTCAGCAAAGTCAAAACAGCAACAACAATTTCGCGCGTACATATAGTGACCTTCAACAAAAAAAGTTGATACTTTACCGACTATGATTTTTTCATAGTTCGAAATTTTGCCGTACGAGCGCTTCATACATAAATTTAAAAAAGGGCGGTTTTGTCCCATGTTAAACCCATGTCCCAAGTAACCCCGTTTTACGGTATAGTTCTAGGGGAGCGGAGGGTAATTGTGGACTTACCGGCTAATAGTGGACACACTTATTGTTTTTCTTTGAAACCATTGACATTAAAAAATTGAAATTAATTCAGGGAACTTACCTCGATGTATGACTCCAACAGGTATAACTTTAATTTAATAGACGTTACTGTTCAATGGGTAAATAAAAAAACTTTTTATTTTTTTGCCGTCCACTATTACCGGGTAATTGTAGACTCACTCCGTAATTCGCTACCTAATTCATAGTATAAAAGTTGCGGGTAATAAGAGACATGCCGTAAACTTACACAATTTACAGTTTTTGGTTTCATTTGAAACTCAGTAAATTTAAACAAGTTAAGATGTTCTAAATAAACAAACGCACCAAATTCATTACTAAATTGAATATTATTTTTTTGTAAAAAACCGTATCAACTGCATTTGTCGTAAATAATGTTTGTTTTAGGCATAGGTACTAATAAAGGTAAAACACACAAAAACAAAAAAACATTCAGTCTGTATTCATTTGTATAGTATATATTTGGAGAAAATTAAAAGGTACAGTTTATAGGTAGTATATCTAATAATCTAAACTACATTAGTAGAAAAAAGTATGGTGTCCCCTATAAATGTGTGGTTCGGGTAGTAAAGATTTTATTTGATTATATTCAATTATGTTTACATCGAGTACTTGGGGGAATACATATGTATTTCTTTTTTCTTTGTAGTTTCGTAAACAACTGATTTGATACTGATCATTCAAATTTGTATCTAAAATTTGAGCAACAAATGTTTTAACAATTCCTTCTTTGTGTTGCGATTGTATACGAATTCTACTAGATCAAAGCCACCAATGTGGATATTGTGGGCAGTTACAGCTGTACCGAGTGTCTGCTTAAGGATGAGGACCGGCGATATCTACTGATCCGTTTATCGTAGAGCTTTGGGAAAAACGTTTTTATGACAAAAGTTGCCAAGAGAAATTTACTGAAAATAATTTTAAGTCCGTAAATTGGCCGGAAGGGGGCGCAACTATCAGGGTCAACTAGAAAAACGGGCATTTCAACCAAATTTTGACGAATAAGGTAGGTCGAAATTATAATTACTAAAATGTTCTGACAATTTCACACAATTTTGACCAGACTTTAGTACCCTAGCGCCCTTAACCTTCCTATTATCCCGAAGTAGTTGTCACACATATGGTGTTTGGGTCAGAGTGACCCAGACTAAAGTTATCATCTATTTAAAGTCATTATAAGTTGCGGGTGGAATTTTTATTATTGTAAATTAGTTTAATAGAGTAATACAGTGTAAGATTACATTGTAGGTACACAAAAAAAGTAAACAATAATTATATTTTTACAAAAAACGAAATTACAAACAAATGTAAATACTTTTATTATTCAATGCAATTTTATTACCACAAAATATATTTGTATGTTCTTGACATACAAACGTAGTGCAAGATTTACACTTTTTGCTTGATTTTCGATCCTGTTTAGAACCACATTGTTTACATCTTCCTCGTTTCAATTCACTCAAAGTACTTGAGCCTACTATGTCAAGTCTCTTTCTTACGCTGAGTTTTATATTTTTAGTACTTCTTTCTTGACGTAATGCGTCTGTTAATTCATAGCCCAACTCTTTCAAAAATAAACGCCTTTTGAACAATTTTTTTTGTGATAATTCGGATGGACGGCTGTATATAACACGAAAGCATTTATACCAGCCAAATCTAGCATATTATAAAATAGGCATACTGGCCATCTCTTAGTCCCTCTTTTGCAAGTATACGTGCTAGCTAGCTTATCTGTTGTATCTACACCTCCTTTTGTTTGATTATAGTATAGTATTACCTCAGGTTTCTTGTGCTCTTCTTCTGAAATTTTATTATCATGGTGCATCGATGAAAGCAATATAACACCTTTGTTCTTCTTTGGAACGTATGACGTAATGGTTATATCGCGCTGGAAACCAAACATAGAAGAATTTGGAACTTTGCTACGGTTTGGGAGAAATTCCTTAGGAATCTCTGCTTTATTTTTTCTAAGCGTGCCAACTAAAGTTAACTTTGTTCTCAAAAGTTCAGTTGCTAATGTGTAGCTAGTAAAAAAGTTATCAGTCGTAATATTTCTGCCAGTGCTTTCCAAGTTTTTCGCTAAACGCAGAACTACGTTTCTCCCTTGATTGACTTCCCGTGGTTCATTTTCAGGCTTTCCGGTCTCCACCTCTGCATTATAAACGTAAGCCGTTTTCACATCAGAAAGTAACCATAATTTAATTCCATATTTTCCTCTCGGTTTTGATGGTATATACTGCCTAAAAGGGCATTTTCCTCGAAATGGAACCAATTGTTCATCAACAGTTACATCTTCATGGGGTACAAACATTTTTGGGTACTGCTCCACACACATATCGAACACTGATCTGATTGCTGCTAGTTTATCATGACGGCGTCTGCTAGGCCTGTTTTCTTTATCGTCGAATCTTAGGAATCGGCTTATAACATAAAAACGTTTTAGAGACATAGTAGCTCGAAAAACTGGTCGACCGTCTTTTTCGTCCCATAATTCACTTAGAGATTCTCCTGCTGATCTGAATACTCCAGCCAGGAGAAGTAGTCCTATGTAGGCATCTATTTCTTGGGCAGAAATGGCTTTGAAATTTTGGGTTTTCAGTTCGCATACCGTTCGCATTTCGTTATTGGTTTCTTTTAGAATAATTTCTAATATATCCTTTGTGATAAATAACCTAAACGCTGATAACTTTGAGCGTTGACTGAAGAATTGGGGAAAGACTCGCAACTTCTATGTTAAAATGCGTACCAATACCTGTCTCACACCTCTCCCCCTCTGAAGTAATAAATGTCAAGAGAGTTTGTCTGTATTTATGCGCCACCTACAAAACTGCGATGGCCAAGTTCGCAACTATTACGTTTGGAAAAAAAGCCGCAGTTCTTGCAATTTCAGTAATTACTATACCTACTTCTCAAAGCATCAAGAAATATCAATTTCCTCCTCGTCATTCCTACTGAAATTATGAGAGAATTATGGTTGCTTGATGTAATTACAAAATATGATGTGCCAAACATATTTAATCACTTTTAATGTAAGCAGTCAAAAATAACATAAAAACTATCCTTTACAATGCGTCACGAATTCCTATTTTCAGAACAATATTTGAAGCGTTTGCAAAATGTTTCAAAAACGTCGCAAGTTTGGTAAACAATCATTTCCATAATAATTCAGTAAAAAGTTTTAGATACCTATTACAATTTCCCAACTTACAGTAAAATAAGGTAATAGTGCAATTTATTGTGTTAATACAAACTAGCAACAATATATTTTGTGTACTAAGTTAGGAAAAGTAAGATTTTTCCGTTTTAGACGTCGTGAACGGAAAAATCTGATTTTCCTAACGAATTGCACACATAATTTTTTCTAATTCGGTATAATAATTTTATTTTTTGAAAGGCCGAGATCAAAAAAACGTCTAAAACGAAAAAATCAAAACGTCAAAAACGGAACAAAAAAACGTCTTAAACGGAAAAATCCTAACTGAAATGAATGTTGATAAGTAAGAATTTTCGATACCGAATTAGAAAAATAACTATTTTACTGTTCATCCTATGGTGCATTTTCCCATATCCACAAACAGACATGATTGAAATTCTTTTTAAGTTTGAAAATTAAACAATACAATTTATTTACATTCTTAATAACTACACTTATTATACGTATACCTATTACCTACAATATCTATTGTTGAATGGGTTTATTATTAAATTAATTTAAGAAGTTAAGATACGTACTTTTCTATGGGGCTTAGGGGCTTTGGTTGAGGGTTCTTTGATAGTTTTTGCGTATTTTTCTGATTCCCACTTTAAATGTCTAAATGTTTTCATTTTCATGAACAAACTTATAATATGTCTTTTGTGCACTTGACACGATACAGGTTCATTTGATCGAAACCACTCGCAGTGTCTTTCTAATAAACCTTGTAAATGCTGTTCTATATTGCTCTTGATGTTCGCACTACATTTATATGTTTCAAAAGCCGTGTTAAATTGTTCTAAAAGATATAATACGATATTCACGAATTCATCTGCAGGTCTCTTTAAAAATTTTATGTTGCCTTCGCTAGAATAATCTTTACACAACAAAAAAAGCTCGTTTTCATTAATCAGATCATTTTCGTTTTTTGTTAATTTTGAAGCACAAAACTCGCAATTATACTTCCTTGCAACGCTGTATGCCAAATAACCAGCAACATATACAGTGGAACATGTTTCTAAAGTTGTTTTGTGAAATTCAGCTATATACTTTGGATCGTCAAGCGAAGGAGTTAAATCTAGTTGTTCGCGTTCCTTTTCATCATTTACTTCTTCATGATAGTCCTCTTCGTTGTTTTGACCTGGTTCATTCCTATCGATCGTTTCACAATCTTCTTTCTGCTCTATGTCAATTTCAAGAACGTCGCCATCTTGAATTTCACAATTTCCCGTATCCAGTGCCATTTGAAGCCTATAATGTTCATATTATGTTGCAGGGCTATGCGAAATTGGCGAACTGTAGGAGTAGGATTATATCCTCCTCTGTTCTTAATAACTGAAAATAAATTTTCTAACACATCTTGATTCAGGAAACTTGTTATCAAGTATTTTATTCCTAAATTTTGTAAGTGGTTCCATAACAAATAGATTGACCGTATCGTCCACTGAAATCCTTGTAAACAGTAAATATTGTTCCGCTGCTTGCTTCCTTCAAAAACTGCAATGTATTTAAAATATTCTATCCCATTGTCAAGTATATCTACTGTTCTACTGCTGTAAATGGATAATGGGCGTCTATTTGGATTTGGATCTTTTAAAGTCCTACTGTTCAACGAATCAAATATATTATTGATAGTTTCAACAAACTCGGCAGTATTTATTAAAGTCGAACTATCGCATTGATTAATTAAAGAAACGGTTTTCATTGCCGCCGAAACCGTATGTGAAAATATTTGGGCCGCGTACTTCACACGCATTTTCTGAAAATTTGTGGGAAAAAGATGGTTGGAATTTATTTTTAGCATGGCTCTGGTGGTGGTGCTGGTTTGGTCTATTTCATACGTTTTTGTGATATCACTCCACGATACCTGTTTACTTTTCACATAAAATTGAAGTTTTGAGTTCATGAAGTTATTCCTTAAACTTTTTAATAAGTGTGGTACATCGAACAGAGTAAATATTTTGTGACCTCCTATATTTATGACGGGTTCTTCCTTGCTGGCTCCTAACATAGTCATGGCACTACGGTTGTTAGACCCTTGGTCGCATACTAAAGCCATGGGATTAAGTGTGAGTTGTTTCAATTTATTAATAACATTGACGATGATATGTTGCAAGGACGTACTATTTACAGGGCCGGCAGAAACAAAATAGCACAGTGGTAGCTTCCAGTTATGAATCAATCCCCGAACTAGAAACACTAGAGCAGTATTTGCCAGCTTTGGTCGCCTTCCCAAAGACGACAAATCATGATATCCTTCAACAATATCATCAGCTTGGTTATATTCCAATTGTTTCTTCAAGATTATTTTGAAACGACACACATTTTTTCCCTTTCTGTCATAGATTTGGCCTTTAGACGAAGTTTCTGCATAAGTGATGTTTTTAATCCCGTTCTTAAATTAAACACTTTTAACCAAACTTGAATAATCCTTATAGACGGTAAAATAAATTTTAGATTGAATAGTATAAATTTGTATGCACCGGGCGATATGTAATACAAAGACAGGGCCAATTGTTTTTCAGGTCTTGACCATTTTGTTCCTTTTTTATGAAACAATTGCATATTTACAAATGTTTTTAATGGTTCACTTTTATGCATTAAAAGGCTTGCAAGCAACGTACTTAAAGAAAAAGAAGTGTTTTTCTTTCTTAGTCTATAATTCTGGGATTGTTTCCCCTTTAGTTTACGTTTTAAGTCTTTTATCTTGCATGAAAATTGTTTACATCTTTGTTTTAATTTTGTTCTGGTGGGGCTCTCCATTGCAATAATACGGTCACTGATTTGAGAATCCGTACTTACCGTGCTTGCAAAACTAGAAACCCTTGGTAGCGTTTGCTTAATTAATTTAATAGTTTCTAATAAATCGTTTGACTGGGATGGGCTGCTTTCAGTGCTCAATATTCGACGTTTCCTAGCATATGTCTTCAAAGGTTGGTCGCTACTCGAAAAATTAAACTTTTCTGGAGTTACTGGTATATTTAAGCGGTATTCTTCTTTACCTTAAAAGTATACAGTTAGCTAAATTAAATTTTAATCAAGTAAGTGCTATCGTATAATTTAACTAAACAATTGAGATTTTGATGAATTAACCGTTATGAGAATACAAGGCTCATATGTAAGTAAGGATAGTCGAAATTACGATGATAAAACTTTGTTTAGTGTTTAGTTACTAGCGAGAAATCGGAAATGAAATATAGATTTACCTTCCTCCATGAACTTTCTAGGAACTGCAGATTTTCTCAATAATTTACGTCTACTATTTATAATAAAATCACTAGGTAAGAAATGTTCTTCGCAGATTAACTTATTTGTTAAATTATTATCATCCGTAAGTGCAATGACAATGTTGCCACAATTTTTTTTCCATTCTTCTACCCGCGCGGAGTCTTTGACGGGGAATTTAAAAAAACTGGTGCCTCTATTGGTTCTTTGATTTTTGTAACAATGAATATATACACAAATATGATTAGCTGTAGAACTCATTATCGTAATTAATAGATATTATGTTAATTACAAGAATTGCTTCAGCGAGTGACCACGTGAAATGCGACGACTCTTATTCAATGCAATGCTTGTTTACTCCCTTATCCAGCACGGTACTACCACTAAGACGATCAGCAAGAGAGTGACAGTCTCAGACCCAAACCGCCCAAATCCATAGCAGCGCCCCTTCAATGTCAGACCCATCAGTGACCACGCTTTGCCAAGTTACGTTTCGTCTCTTTATACTCCTTCACTCAACGCTTTGAGTCATCAATTCTATGCAAGGCATAATTAGTAGGACCAGGGGCTGGTCTAAGTAAATTAGCAGCCCTGTAAGTAAGATAACCACGACAATAATTTATCAACAATAAAAATAAAATACATTTACCTTGTACAAGACGTTTTTGGCGGTATTTGTGACGATTCAGTGCCATTACGAGATACAAAATTATCGTTATCCTGAACCGCATTGGGAGTTAACTGTTCTAGATCATCTTCTGCGTCTAACTCATCAAGCTCTTCACTAACTAACGAAACATTATCGTCTTCATCCGAGCCTTCTACATCACTAAAACCCTCTGCTTCACCACTATCACTTTCATATAACAGAGCTTCCAGTTCAGCATCGCTCAAACCACGCCGAGCCATGTTTATTGCATCGAAGTTCACGTGTAAATGAAAGCGAATAGAATATACCGTAGTAGGTAGTACGTTGGGGAACCCCCTAAATATACTAGAAAGCAATAAACACAATAGGGGGAAGTCCCGAATGACGCTAACGTTTCTGTTCACACTTACTATGTGCTGATTTATGAGAGTAACAGCAATGGGTCAAACTGACCCATGCACCACATATGTTACTCATTAACTTTATTTATAAACAAATATAAAGAATGATATGAAATTTAAAAGATAGTAACTGTTGAGCAAGTTCAAGGACTACATGTAATATGAAGCCAAAATTTTCAATAACTTCAAAATACTACCTAATAATAACATGCAAATGGGTCAGTTTGACCCAAAGGTAATAGGAAGGTTAATAAGGGCACGAGGAAGGGGTCATTTCTCCACAATAAAATGGCGATAACTTCGGTTTCCCTGAACCAAATCGAACAAACTTGAGCTCGTTGGAAAGAGCCTTTCGAGATCATTCAGAATTCAGGTTTGATTAATAATAAAAAAAAAGTAAACAATAGAATGTTAAGAAAATCAAGTTAAATAAGTGTAAGTTACCTATTGCTGCGAAAAAGAATTAAACTATTTTATCAGGTTGTATTCAACATTTGAAAAAAAAGTGGAGGTGCAAACCTCTCCTGGACTTTCCCATACTAAAAATAAACATTTCGTTTTTGGCGTGGTGTTAGGATTGAATGGTGTGCTATTGCGCAGGCATCTCTCAGTCTGTTGGCACCGTATGACGTCACGCGCGATGCAATGTGCGAGACTTGGGCATTGATATTGCAGTTAAACAATATACTATTTGGTTTTTTAAATTTTCGATTTATTTAATATAAAAAATAATAAATAGAATAGTAATGTGCCATTACTATTAAAGGTAGAAACAAATAATATAATATTTATTATTTATATAACCATGGATTTTAACAAAGTAACGCTTGAAAATGTCAATAAAATAATAGGTATAATGCTTTAATATTATATGCCAAGACATGAGCCAAATAGTGCTTTACTGATAAATGATTTTCAGAACACTTTCCTTATATTTTTTATCTTTTATACTTCTAAGGTGCAATAATGAGGGGATAATGTTTTAGAACTGATGGATACCCGAAAAGAAATAGGAATAATTTATAGCGTGAATTTATATCAACTTTATTGTAGTAGTAATATGTTACCACTAATTTTACAAACAGAAATAAACAATCTCCAAAAATAAAAGGTAATTGGAAAACAAAATTTAGTTTTAGAAATATAAATATCAAATAAAATATCGATTTTAACTGGAATAACAATATTTATTTTGCTTTATACGTATTTCGGCATCAATGTGCCATTGTCAAAAGCATTTATAAGATATTAAATAACAAATGCAAAATGATTTATACAGTAACTGCATTTGTTATTTAATATCTTATAAATGCTTTTGACAATGGCACATGACATTGATGCCGAAATACTTATAGGTAAAGCAAAATAAATATTGTTATTCCAGTTAAAATCGATATTTTATTTGATATTTATATTTCTATAATTATGGATTTTAGCAAAGTTACGCTTGAAAATGTCAATAAATATTTAGTTTGTTTGAATATTAAATCGAATCGAGTTTAGGTTTTATTTTCTGTAATTGGTGAATTTAGACATCTTCTTTTCCAATTTCCTCTTACAGTTCGCAAAACTAATGTTTCTATTCCAGCCTCGAAGTCTTATATAGGTCCTAGTCCTTGCCAAGCAAAGGATAACTTCATACGGAAGCTTTGTGGAAGCAGGGAGTTTCGATACCGTTCTATCTGCTACTTTTTTGAATATCATATTTTTTTAGCAAGGGTACTTCCATGAAATTCTTTAAACTCTTGGTCTAATATCCGCGCCGCAGTTTTTTGGGAATCGGAAATATTTAATATTTGTCCCTTTACTTTTCCTATTATAATTATGGCATCCATAAACGGCACAGGTCCGCATTTTTACATAAATACTAAATACTTCACTTTATAAAAAAAATTCCACTACAACCTACTACTCGTACAACCACAATCGTATCAAAAGAGATTTAAAAGTCAGGACTAAAACGTTAGGTCAATGCGGCTCAACGGTGCATCGCACGTTGTGGTGCATCGCATGCTACGTCATTCGGTCGATGCGCAGTACCGAACGAAATCGAGAACTTTAAGTAGCACACCATTCAATCCTAACACCACGGTTTTTGGTATTCAACAGTAGTTCGCGAGGCAGGATTGGAAATCATTTGAATGTCTAGCGAGAAAAACGAGACTATACGGGTTCGCTATGAACAGAAGAAAGACACCAAGATACGCTGTACTCTGTAGTAGGTACTGGCTAGAAATTACCGCTGGCGAAGCCGGGCGATCGCTACCGACCGACCGCGACGATCCGTTTTCGTCAGAGCCCAACCAAAATATTCAAAATTCACGAATTTCTCATTAACCGTACATTTTAGCCATATGAACACCTTATACTATGTGATAGACAATTTAATTTTGCATTCAATTATATAATAATATATAGGGTGTTTCATTTAAAATAACAAAGTTGCTTATTGTACTGTTGAAATCAAACGCCCTGTATACGTGACATACATTTAGAAAAATGCAGAATTATACAGGGTGTGTAAAAAGTATGGAATAAATTCAGTATCTCCCAAAATAATGTTTTTTTGGGAAAACGCTCGCACAGGTATAGCGATTTAAATTATGGCGCATATTTTTTTATTTATTAAGAACCAATAATTAACATGAAAAACAATCAACCTATGAAACTGGTAAACTCATACAACCAAACAAAAGCTTAATTAGGTGCTCGAACTGTCTCTCATTAAAGTTTTACTTAACAGTTTTTCAAATTTAAAAAATGAACATAGCAGAAACTGTCAACTTCAAGGTCACGATACTTATTTATTCGGATGCAGAATGACGTCCTCTGTCGAAATCCGTCAAAAAAAGTATGGGGTGCCATTTAAAAAAAATTACTCTGACGTCACCACAAAAAAATGACGGTCGCAAAAAAAAATTGAAACACCTTAAAATATGCGCCATAATTTAAATCGCTATACCTGTGCGAGCGTTTTCTAGAAAAAACATTATTTTGGGAGATAATGAATTTATTCCATACTTTTTACTCACCCTGTATACTGAATAACTTTTATATTTAAACTTCTTTCATATTTTGACTAATAAAAGCGCTATAGGAGCATCAATTTCCGATTTTCAAAATCTGGTAGAGGGCGCCACAGTGGAATTCTGGGGTTCATCAAAAAACAAAAATGTAGCTAATACCAAGCTGCATAAGTGTAGAAAATATAAACAAAATCCTTAGACCAGTTTTTTTGTAATAATTTTTCAAAAATTTCAAAATATTTGGAAGAGCGCCGTAGCGACCGTTTTTGGATTTAGTGAATAAATTTTTTTCTTCGTGTAGTACAGCCAAAGGGCTTTCAAACAAGTTGTTGCGGAACCCGATCAGATAACTGGTTTTTGAGTTATGGGGCGTTAAAGTCGAAATTTTGAAAAATTCATAGCGACCGCCATTTTCAAGTTAGAGAGTCCGGTAAAAAACTGTTTCCCTTGACTTATTCCCTTCTTTCATATCCCCTACTCAGATTTTCAAAATTCCGCTTCTGAAAAAAATGATACCAAAAAAACATGTCTAACTGCCGCTTCCGGTTTCGGATTTTTTTGAAAAGCTTATTTTGTCGATGAATTTTCGATATACCCCTTCATTTAAAATTTCATCAAAATCGGATCACTAGTTTTTGCGTTAGAGGCGTTACATACATACACACACATACGTGTTTCACAATATTAGTGGCGCCCGTGCAGTAAAGGAACTTGTGGCATCATCTAAAGTAACTGTACTACGTACATCACCAGTATATCTTTGGTCAACAAAACTGACCCATGTAGCTATACACCTCAAGGTTAGTATTCTAGCGTAATTTTATTATTGTGGTATACCAAGCCACAATTATACAAATACAAACGTTTTATACACAAGTACACCATAAATAGGACTGTGTGTGAGAAAGGTCACGGGTATACCACTATTATAAATTGTAGGTACTGACTGTGTGCGAGTTCAAATACAATATAGAGAGATATAAAATTGAGAATCCGAAGCGATTTTTGTAGACGCATGTTATGAAGGTTTGGGGTAAAAAAATTATAAATTAGGTCGCAAATTAATGAATTTTTTTTATTCGGAACATTTCAGTCAAAACTGGCTTTGTAAATGTAGTATGTATTACTTAAGTAAAAAAGACTTGCCGAAACATAAGACGTTCGACTTTAGTTTGAAAATTTCATTGCATGTGTTTTGTAAACTGTTAAAAACATCTTTGCGGGCATTTTTGTATTCTGTCTACCAAAAATATAGAAACGCTAGTACCTAGTGTAGAAGATCGTAACTTTTGATTCTATAAAAAAATAGGAGTATGTAAGCGAGTTTACCAGGTAGGTTCGCAGGTACAGGTTATATTTTGAAATTATAAATTAATTTATTCACTGTTCTTAATATACTTTTTTTTAGTATTGGCATAGCACTAGTGTAGGTATACCAGTTGCTACATTCTCGGAATACGAGGAAACGCTGTCTAAACGAAGCTAAACAGAAAGTTTATTAAAACTTTCCTGAAAATAATAAAATTTCCTATAAAAATTCTCAATTTATTTTAATATTATGTTTAGAAACATCCCTACAATAAATTAACAGTAAGGCTCAATGCCTCAATCTGATTATTATTACTTATTTCTACAGTATAAAAAAATATAGTTATTAAATTTATAGCGTAAGTAAATGATAGTAATTAAAATATTTAAAAAATAATCGCAACAAAAGCGTAAAATCAAAAATATTGAACGTTTTTGTTGTCCAGATCTTTGTGTTTTCTGAATTTTAGTCAAGTAATTTTTGATGTAAAATTTGAGGTCGGTCCATTTCCTGGAGCTCAGAACATGGTTTTTTTCGATGCATTCTTCACATTTTAATTTACCAGGAAGGTTTCCTTTTTTAATAAGGGGAGCAAAAATTTTTAAAACTGCGGCACTTTCTTCTTCAGACCATGGCTTCTTTGTACACACATTTTTGTTATTTTTCTTCCTTTTTGCTTTAGTAGTACAACTCCTTTCTCTTTCATTACTAGATTTTGGAGAAGCTGATAATCTAGATTCTTCCATATCTTCGTCAAAGTCCGGATATTCTTCAAATTCGTTTGCTTCACCTTCCTCCTCTATTTGCGGTAAATCTAAAAATACACATAAATACGAGTGATTAACAAATACTACAACGAAATCACGTGAAGGAAGAAACTCTTTTACAGTAGTACCTACAGTGAAGATAAATCACGGAAAACTGAAGTATCTTAGTTTAGCCAAGCAGTAATAATCATAATTTTTAATTTTTACTTATATCTACTACAAACAGTCAAAATTATGTAACCGCTTTTTTGGTAATATTGCATTTTCATAAATCCTAATCCCCAAATATAATCTACGTATAATTATTTTTTATCAATGTAAATCAGTACATACTCTAGTTTTTACTATAATAGTACAATTTATTATTTTTTTTTGTTTTAATATAAATTTGATATAAGAGTTTACCTGGGGTTTTTCCAGCAAACTTGTTTGCCTCTCCGCAGTCCACCGCCATCAGTAGTCTACTAACTTTTGTTAATTCTACGGCGCTTTCATGTAGTCGATAAAAGTCACGATGGACGCGAATATCGTGGCCCAAGTGTCTAGCAAGCCAATCAGTTTCATTTTCCGTTAGGTTAATTATTTGGGTAACAGTTGCTACGTATTTTCTTAATTTCGTGCCGTTAATATTTTCCGGCGCTTGCAGATTTGCGCATTCACTAAATTTTCGTATACAATCGTGACCTCTCATATATTCCAGGGAATTTCCACATCTAGCGAAAATATAGGGATTGTCTTTATTAATTCCCACAAGAGTTCTAGCTTTTATTAGCAAATCAATTGCATTTTTCATGTCTGGGGTTAGTAATATTGGAACGCGTCTGCCTCTTTTACCGGGAATTTCTACCACTGAAAAATGTTTAGCTAGTTGCTTTTCAAAGGGTGTCATTGCATTTTTAGACTCTTCCGTAGTTTGTTCTGACCACATAGGTCTCGTTGCATAATGTTTCCTCGGATCTCCTTTTATTAAATATGACTATTCTAGTAAGTGACAAAGCAGTAAAAGTAGACCAACACGTCTGAGAAACACCAGGGGTCTTCATCATTTCTTCTTTGTACATCTTCATTTGACTGTCTAAGTAATTGTTTAATTTAATTAAATCACTGGTTATGGGCTAAACTTGAGTACAGTTGAATTTCCTAGTATGCAAAGAGGCTTACAGTGCTCTCTGTGGCCTACACCGGCAAGCACCCTAACTGCTCTCTTTTGGATTCTGAAAATTTTGACGGCGTGGCCACAATTTCCCCAGAGTATGACACCATAAAGTAAATGGCTGTGGAATACAGAGTGATATGTCGAGAGCAGGGTGTCTGCAGTACAAAAACTGCTCAATCTTCGTAAAATGAAGATAGAGCTGGATAACTTACGGCTAAGTTGCTCGATGTGAGGTAACCAGTCCAGAGTGCTGTCTACGGTGATACCAAGAAGTTTGACGTTTTCCCTCCGCGCAACATCTTGGTTTGAAGAACAGATCAACCTCTGTGTTTTGTTTAGATTTAATTTTAATTTGTTGGCCGTGAACCAACGTTTTGCCACATTTTCTAATTCAGCGGTTTTCCTTAAGAGTACGTTATGGTCATTATTTGATGTAATGAGGGTGGTATCGTCAGCAAAGAGTACGCATTTGTCCGGACCCAGAAATTTACATAAGTCGTTTACGTAGATGATGAATAAAAGGGGTCCCAAGATTGAGCCTTGAGGTACCCCGTGCAATACAGGAAGACTTTCAGAAGTAGATCCAGATATTCTAACTGCTTGCCTTCTGTTTGAGAGATAAGACTGCATAAGCATAAGGGGAATACCCCTAATCCCATAATAGTTTAGTTTGTCAATTAGCAGTTTGTGAGATACACAATCGAAGGCCTTGCTGAGATCACAGAGCGTAATTGCAGTGAGATTTTTCAGTTCAAAGCCCTCGACTATGTCCCTAACAACTCTTGAGATAGCGTGAATAGTAGAGTTATTACACCGAAATCCATATTGGCATGAAGAGAGTATAGAGTTGGCATCAATATATTTTAATAGTCTCCTCTTGATAAGGATTTCAAGAATTTTTCCAAATACAGGAAGAATGGAGATAGGGCGATAATTGTTGGTACATCCCTTATCGCCATTTTTGAACACAGGAATCAACGCAGCAGATTTGAAAATATCTGGGAAGGTGCCAGTGCTAAAGCAATTATTGATCAGCGTTGTTAAAGGGTATATGATTATGTCAACAGTATTTTTTATTAATTTACTGTTAAGATTATAAACATCCAAGCAATTTGAGTTTTTTAGGGAATGGACGGTTTTTGTAATTTCGTCCTCCGTAACCGGTTCTAAGAAAAGCGACCTATCAGGAGAGGCTACGTTATTTTCTGGGAGTATATTCATGGGGTCAATGTCTGGTTGCGGTAGATCTCGTATAATCTCCTCAGCAACACCTGCGAAGAATGTATTGAAACTATCAGGTGATATGTTAGGCTCCTCTCTCTTTGCTATCCGATTTCTTTCAAAATTAATAACTTTCCAACTGTCTTTAGCCTTGTTTGTTGAGTTCCTAATAAACTGATCGTAGGCAGTTTTTCTTTCTATCTTTATTTGTAGTTTATAATCTCTGCGCAATTTAGAATAGGATGATTTAAATCGGGGGTCACGAGTGCTATTATAGAGGCGTTTAGCAGAGAAGATTTTATCTCTGAGTATTCTTAATTCTTCATTGAACCAAGCAGCAGGAGTTTTGGGTACGTTAGTAGTACATTTTAGAGGAAAATGTTTGTCAACTAGGTTCTTGTAGGTATTCACTAAGAACTCAGCAAACAAGTTGACATCTTTACAATGGGTATTGGTAACCATAACCCAATCCACATTTTTTAAGGATTCTCTAAACTTATAAATGCCCCCTATACTAATAATTCTATTCAGGGCTTTCTGATTAGTACAGCTAGGATTTACGTTTAAAGTTAAAATCAGACCCAAGTGGTCTGACAGGCAAGGGTCGACAACAGCAGTTTTAAAGCTATGGCTGCTGCAGTTTGTAAATATATTATCAATGCAGCTAGAACTTTGAGCAGAAATTCTAGTAGGATCATAGATTGTGGCCCTCAAACCAAAACTACCCATTATACACGTAAGTCGACTAAGTTTATGAGAGTCGAAGCGAAATTCGGTGTTAAAATCACCAGTGATAAACACGTTTTTGTATTTACCTGACAGCGATAAGAGCAGCTCCTCAAACCTTTCCAGAAAAACTTCATAATCACCATCGCATGACCTGTATAGGCATATAACAATGCTATTTATGGAGCAAATTTCGATTCCACAGAATTCGGCATTTATCTCATCACAAAATTTAGAGAACTTAATTGGTTTACATTTGATGTTATCTTTGACATATATGGAGACTCCTCCGTGGATATGTCGAGACCTACAGAAATAACTAACTAGATTATAACCCTGCAAGTTAATGGTTTTTAAACAAGCCTCTTCTAACCAATGTTCAGACAAACAGACTACACTGAAATCACCTTCTTCCAAGAATAAATTAAGTTCATTAATCTTATTAGCAAAACATTGAATATTTACATGAAATATAGACATTTTAGACGTTTGGATGGACTTACTGGATGTAGTATTCAAACGAGTTCGTTTCGGTATTAGGTTGAAGCAATGGGTCGCCGGCGCCGGTGAAAAAAACGATTTACACAGGTACCCTTTGGCCACAAGGTTGGGGTCATGGCCCTAGAAAGGTTTCTTTCTTCGATAGTTACTTTAAATGAAGAATAGTAATTGGGGTATTTAGATTCCAGGCTTTCCACAGAAACTTCTGGAAATGATGGCTTTAGGAATTGGGTAACGTTGTCCGCTGACGTATCAGGGTGTAATTTATATACGTGAAGAAACGCCAATCTGGGACCAGCTTTCATGATCGCTTCGTTTGAACTGTCCAAGTCTCCTATTATTGGTTTGTTGATGGTTCTGCGTTTTTTCTTGTACGAAACTTCTGTGAAGGGATCTTCTTGTATTTTGTTATCCTTGCAGGTTTTATCGGATGTAGCACCCGGAGCCGCAGGGGAAGGTGCCACAGATGGTAAAGTTTGTTGCAGACCAATTTTATTAATAATCCGTTGTTACAAATATAAACATATACACATAAATCAAATTACGCTAAACATTTATTAGAACAAAATCACACACTGACATAATGATACAATTACATTTTTACACTTTTCTGATAACAAAAGTAAATTAAATATTTTGGAAGCTTTCGAAATTTATAAACACACAAAAAACAATATACCTTTAACGAATGAGCAAATTGAGCTCTTAGATTCTCTTTTACTGGCAATTTTGGAATAGAAGATGTCTTAAATGGAATCAAGTAGTTGCTACATAAATCATTTATTCATTTATTATGATATATGTTAAAGCTCCACCAAGCTTACAAATGCCCCGGAAAATATGTCTACTAAATTTTGAAAGAAAAAGCGCGACAATACGTCAACCAATAGTAAACAATCCTACTCAAAAGTACATTTAATGGTAATGGAAATTCAATATTGACGTTTGAAATTTTAATAATTTTAAGTGTGTGAGATTGGTTTGACGTTTAAAGTTTGTTAGGTATGAATGATAAATCAAGGAAGATAATTTCATTCTGAAGCCAGAACTATCATATTTTGTAAGGTATAATAAGGAAGAAATAATAATAAATGAAAAGTATTTACAATTATTTAAATGTGCCGCCTAAACGTTTTTATTTTGACTGTACTTTGAAAAACTATATCAGCGCCGGACACGCCCCCTTTCAAATTTGTAAGCTTGGCAAGCTGTATATGCTTTTGACAATGGCACATTGATGCCGAAATACGTATAAAGCAAATAAATCTTATTGTTTCCCGTTAAAATCGATATTTTATTTAATATTTATTATTTCTATAGTTAATAATATAATAATTAATAATAAATAATTTTGTTCTAATAAATGTTTAGCGTAATTTGATTTATGTGTATATGTTTATATTTGTAACAACGGATTATTAATAAAATTGGTCTGCAACAAACTTTACCATCTGTGGCACCTTCCCCTGCGGCTCCGGGTGCTACATCCGATAAAACCTGCAAGGATAACAAAATACAAGAAGATCCCTTCACAGAAGTTTCGTACAAGAAAAAACGCAGAACCATCAACAAACCAATAATAGGAGACTTGGACAGTTCAAACGAAGCGATCATGAAAGCTGGTCCCAGATTGGCGTTTCTTCACGTATATAAATTACACCCTGATACGTCAGCGGACAACGTTACCCAATTCCTAAAGCCATCATTTCCAGAAGTTTCTGTGGAAAGCCTGGAATCTAAATACCCCAATTACTATTCTTCATTTAAAGTAACTATCGAAGAAAGAAACCTTTCTAGGGCCATGACCCCAACCTTGTGGCCAAAGGGTACCTGTGTAAATCGTTTTTTTCACCGGCGCCGGCGACCCATTGCTTCAACCTAATACCGAAACGAACTCGTTTGAATACTACATCCAGTAAGTCCATCCAAACGTCTAAAATGTCTATATTTCATGTAAATATTCAATGTTTTGCTAATAAGATTAATGAACTTAATTTATTCTTGGAAGAAGGTGATTTCAGTGTAGTCTGTTTGTCTGAACATTGGTTAGAAGAGGCTTGTTTAAAAACCATTAACTTGCAGGGTTATAATCTAGTTAGTTATTTCTGTAGGTCTCGACATATCCACGGAGGAGTCTCCATATATGTCAAAGATAACATCAAATGTAAACCAATTAAGTTCTCTAAATTTTGTGATGAGATAAATGCCGAATTCTGTGGAATCGAAATTTGCTCCATAAATAGCATTGTTATATGCCTATACAGGTCATGCGATGGTGATTATGAAGTTTTTCTGGAAAGGTTTGAGGAGCTGCTCTTATCGCTGTCAGGTAAATACAAAAACGTGTTTATCACTGGTGATTTTAACACCGAATTTCGCTTCGACTCTCATAAACTTAGTCGACTTACGTGTATAATGGGTAGTTTTGGTTTGAGGGCCACAATCTATGATCCTACTAGAATTTCTGCTCAAAGTTCTAGCTGCATTGATAATATATTTACAAACTGCAGCAGCCATAGCTTTAAAACTGCTGTTGTCGACCCTTGCCTGTCAGACCACTTGGGTCTGATTTTAACTTTAAACGTAAATCCTAGCTGTACTAATCAGAAAGCCCTGAATAGAATTATTAGTATAGGGGGCATTTATAAGTTTAGAGAATCCTTAAAAAATGTGGATTGGGTTATGGTTACCAATACCCATTGTAAAGATGTCAACTTGTTTGCTGAGTTCTTAGTGAATACCTACAAGAACCTAGTTGACAAACATTTTCCTCTAAAATGTACTACTAACGTACCCAAAACTCCTGCTGCTTGGTTCAATGAAGAATTAAGAATACTCAGAGATAAAATCTTCTCTGCTAAACGCCTCTATAATAGCACTCGTGACCCCCGATTTAAATCATCCTATTCTAAATTGCGCAGAGATTATAAACTACAAATAAAGATAGAAAGAAAAACTGCCTACGATCAGTTTATTAGGAACTCAACAAACAAGGCTAAAGACAGTTGGAAAGTTATTAATTTTGAAAGAAATCGGATAGCAAAGAGAGAGGAGCCTAACATATCACCTGATAGTTTCAATACATTCTTCGCAGGTGTTGCTGAGGAGATTATACGAGATCTACCGCAACCAGACATTGACCCCATGAATATACTCCCAGAAAATAACGTAGCCTCTCCTGATAGGTCGCTTTTCTTAGAACCGGTTACGGAGGACGAAATTACAAAAACCGTCCATTCCCTAAAAAACTCAAATTGCTTGGATGTTTATAATCTTAACAGTAAATTAATAAAAAATACTGTTGACATAATCATATACCCTTTAACAACGCTGATCAATAATTGCTTTAGCACTGGCACCTTCCCAGATATTTTCAAATCTGCTGCGTTGATTCCTGTGTTCAAAAATGGCGATAAGGGATGTACCAACAATTATCGCCCTATCTCCATTCTTCCTGTATTTGGAAAAATTCTTGAAATCCTTATCAAGAGGAGACTATTAAAATATATTGATGCCAACTCTATACTCTCTTCATGCCAATATGGATTTCGGTGTAATAACTCTACTATTCACGCTATCTCAAGAGTTGTTAGGGACATAGTCGAGGGCTTTGAACTGAAAAATCTCACTGCAATTACGCTCTGTGATCTCAGCAAGGCCTTCGATTGTGTATCTCACAAACTGCTAATTGACAAACTAAACTATTATGGGATTAGGGGTATTCCCCTTATGCTTATGCAGTCTTATCTCTCAAACAGAAGGCAAGCAGTTAGAATATCTGGATCTACTTCTGAAAGTCTTCCTGTATTGCACGGGGTACCTCAAGGCTCAATCTTGGGACCCCTTTTATTCATCATCTACGTAAACGACTTATGTAAATTTCTGGGTCCGGACAAATGCGTACTCTTTGCTGACGATACCACCCTCATTACATCAAATAATGACCATAACGTACTCTTAAGGAAAACCGCTGAATTAGAAAATGTGGCAAAACGTTGGTTCACGGCCAACAAATTAAAATTAAATCTAAACAAAACACAGAGGTTGATCTGTTCTTCAAACCAAGATGTTGCGCGGAGGGAAAACGTCAAACTTCTTGGTATCACCGTAGACAGCACTCTGGACTGGTTACCTCACATCGAGCAACTTAGCCGTAAGTTATCCAGCTCTATCTTCATTTTACGAAGATTGAGCAGTTTTTGTACTGCAGACACCCTGCTCTCGACATATCACTCTGTATTCCACAGCCATTTACTTTATGGTGTCATACTCTGGGGAAATTGTGGCCACGCCGTCAAAATTTTCAGAATCCAAAAGAGAGCAGTTAGGGTGCTTGCCGGTGTAGGCCACAGAGAGCACTGTAAGCCTCTTTTTATAAATTATCGTATAATGACTCTATCATGTGCTTTTGTCTTTAATACTTTACTCGAAATACACAAGAATACGCTCGCTGTTCCCAAGCACTCTGACTGCCACTCTTATAATACACGTTATGCGGATAATTTCAAAATCCCCCGATTTAGATTAAATAAAGCGAAAAATAACGCTATTAATTACAAGCTATACAACATTTTGCCCAGACAATGGAAGCTGCTCAATTTAGACCTCTTTAAGAGTAAAATTCGTCACCACCTATTGACACATGCATTTTACACGGTAAATGAATACATGGAGACACATATCGTATGTCCATGAGTGGTACCTTTTTTATTCTGCTTAGGCTTATGCGTATGTGTTCTTAATTTATACTTATTTTTCTTTTTTTGACTTACCTTAAACATTTCTTGTATATATGTAAACAAGGCAAATAAATATTATTATTATTATTATTATTATTATTATTATTATTATTATTATGTTCTTTTTGTCTAATGCTGAAATTTCTAATTGTTTCACCTATACTGTACAATGTGAACCTAATTTATAAATACCTGGTTTTAGCAAATCATTAATTTTTTCTTTAGCATTGAAAAGTGTGTATAGACTATCTTTATTTGTTTAAAAAATTTTTCTGAAATATTACCAAAATATGGAATTCAAACGTATATTCAAACATATATTGTATATGTGTTATTCAAGTCAATAATAGAATAAACTTTTTGAATAGCTAATTTATAATTTTTCTTTTTATTTATCGTGTCAATAACTGTAGTGTTATAACCATTGATTTAGATAAAAATAATTTTAATAGAAATTTCGATTATTAAACAAATTGCATACAACAATGGTTATAACACTACAATTATTGACAAAATAATTAAAAGAAAAATTATAAATTAGCTATTCAAAAACTTTATTCTATTAATGACTCTAATAAATCATTAAAATACGTTTCAATTCCATATTTTGGTAATATTTCAGAAAAGATTGCTAAATATAAATAACACAAATAAATATAAAGTCATTTTTAAAACAAATAAAAATATTCTATACTCTCTTTTCAATGCTAAAGACAAAATTAATGATTTGCTAAAATCAGGTATTTATAAATTAAGTTCACATCGTAATTCAGTCTATAGTATAGGTCAAACAATTAGAAATTTCAGCATTAGACAAAAAGAACATATCCGTTGTTACAAATATAAACATAAATCAAATTACGCTAAACATTTATTAGAACAAACTCACACATTGACATCTAATAATACAGTTAAATTTTTACACTTTTCTGATAGCAATCCAAAATTAAATATTTTGGAAACTTTCGAAGTGTATAACACACAAAAAACAATATACCTTTAATGAATGAGCAAATGGAGCTCTTAGATTCTCGTTTATTAGCAAATTTGGAATAGAAGATACCGCAAATGGAATCAAGTAGTTGGTATATAAATCATTGTTCATTTATTATGAAATATCTTATATTCTTTTCTTTTTATATACCATACCAAATTATATATAACCTATTTTTTGCTTAATACTTACCACATACTAGGTAATTGCACTCAATGCACCATAGCACCACAAACAATCAATTTCGTTCTACAGAACGAACATGTATCTAAACGATTAAAATATGTTTTAATTGTACAACCAGAATGCAATGTAATATAATAAAACGTAGTAATAATTTAAAAAAATAACTCACCCCGCTTGAGTGTAGCCTGCTCATACATCCGCACCCCACAGTTTGAACAGAACCGATCCGGATTCTATGAATATAACAAAAAAAGTATTTAAAAAAGTTTCTGCAACATTCAAAGAAAATAGGCCTATCTATACGGTTCATTTTAACACCTACACAAATTCCTACATTAATTACGTGATTATACGTTATGGTGTTATATTTTTTTTATACCTACTATTTGTTTTTAATTAGATACCAACAAGAAAAGGCAATACAATTTTTTACTTACCATGTTTCTTGCCAAAACTCAACACTCAACACTAAATACAAAAGGAAGGAAGAAACAAAAAAAAATAACAAAAGAAAAATAAAAATTTAAAATAAAGTAGATAAAATAAAAATGTAAATAATCTTTAAAGGTATTGAAAAATAAAGGATTAAATAACACACTTTCTCGCACTCGCGGTTGAGTAAGGAATGATAAAAGTTTGACAAAAATTTTAAATTTTGCAAGAATGGTGGTAGTATTCCTGCACGCATCTGCAAGTAGTAAATTTATGTACAGCAGGAAATGAATAATAAAAATAGGTAACATAATCAATACGTGCCTATACCCAAATTTGTTTCTAAAGCAAACAATTCAACTTATAGTCATCTTTAATCTCGGCACCTGTTAAGGGTGGCGGGCGTTTACACTTCAATATTTCTTGAATTTAGCGCATTTATAGTAAACAAAAGTACTCTTATTTTCATACAGCGCCGTTTACGAGATGCTTTTATTTACTTTCCCATACGAGCACTGGTTTTAATATGGGAATTCTTGATATTATAATTTTCGAAATTTTTTGGGTGCGTTGCTCTTTTAAATATTCCACCAATACTTCTGCAACAGATACATTTCTTTCTTACGTTCTTGGGAAATTTGCTTTAATAATTTCTCTTGTGACAATTCCACAAACAGCAAATCCATTTCTTGCATTCCTTTTAGCTGTTTCCGACATGCACTCAAATAATTTTTTTAGTAAGCTTGGAAACAAACTTTGCAACTGCTGATGAGCTGTTATTGCATTTCTTCCACTCGGTCATAAGCCCAAAGAAGCTAACGTCGAAAGTTTGGCACCAGTGTGTTGCATTAGCAGGTAGGCAAACAAAATCGATGTTATTTTCTTTGCAAAGTTTAAGCACTTCGTTTGTGAAATGTGAGAAAGGTTGTCTCCATTCAAAACTTTTTTTCCATCAAGAAGTTTAGAATGCCGAAGAAATGTTTTAAACCAGTCGGTGAAACATACTTCATCGAACCAACAATGATTGGATTTATTGTGACGTGCACCACATGAACAACATTTCTTTTCGCAGCTCGGAGTTCCTTTTGGACCACCCTCTCCCCACGAATCCCCCATATTTGCAGCTCGCTATACTACGTAGCGTGGTAGTAATTCACCTAACGCAGATACATATCATATGAAAGTGACGGCACTTTTAGAAAAGTTTCATCGAGTTTTTCCAGTAGGTATTTTGCGTAGATTTTGTACCCTATGCTACAGAGACTTTTTGGGGTTCCGTGTTTTGGGGAGTGGGATTTGGACTGTAGTCTTCTAGTCTTCGGGAACCTGATTTCTCAGGTAAACGTTTCCCATCACTTTAGCTAACTGGTCCAATACCATAGGACCCGACTCTTGAATCAGTTCAGTCTGTATACCATCTATCCCTGGAACTTTGCTTTTCTCCATATGGGCGACTATTTCGAGGAGTTTGCCTTCTGAGAGCGGATTTCCCAAAGGCCAATGATCTTCTAGGATTGGTTGGTGTGGTGTGCCTATCTCAGTGAGCTCATTTTCCCAGCGTGCCTTTGGTATGTAATTTCTTTTCGCATGGTTTACTGTTCTCCTGTGTTGATTTACAAATTTGTAAGTCTGGCGCACTCGGGCTTCCGGTGGGAATTCGTTTATGGTCTTGAAGAAGTTCTTACATTTCTCCGCCTGATGCGTTTTCCATTCTTCTTGTTTGGCCTTGGTGGCCTCCCGTAAAGTCTCCTTTTGTTGGGGTCCTGGGTGTAGATGATATCTGTAAAGGGCTTGTTGATGTATCGCCATGGCTTTTCGTCGTGTTGGGGTCATCGGTGATGTCTTGAGAGCGTTGGTTGTGCTGCGGTTTTTAGGGTCTCTGCCAACGTCTCCCATGATGGCGAAGTATTCGGAGACGCTTCCATGGATTCTTGAAGGTGGCGTTGGTAGTTATTCCGTATTTTTCCATATTTGAGTTGTTGCATATTCCATTTTGTTTTTGCTTTTTCGGTAATATGACGGGTTGCTATTTATCTTTTTGACGAAGCCGATCTCTATTCCCATCTTCAGATTTGCTAAAAGTAGTTTGTGGTCTGTGCCCACTTCCTCGATCCGACGGCGTGTATGTTTCTTAAATCTGTGGTAGGGTCCTTTTTGGTTAGGATGTGGTCGATTTGAGACTGGCTGGCTGGTTTTGTTACTCCATCTTGTGAGGACTGTATGTGAATTGCTCCAGGTGTTTTTTATCTGCAGCTGGCCATTGTCATTGCATTTTGAATGAATTGTTCGGGTCCCTATTAACTTCCTATCCTCCATCGTGAGGTCGTCAGCTCCTATGTGCTCCTTAAAGTCCGCAGCTATTATCGTTGGTAGAGTGTTAATACTCCTGTGCGTGACTTTGCTCAATTGTGTCATGGCTGCCGTCGCTCTTCTGTTTGATGGGATGTGTGCCGTTACGATCGTCATGTGGGTGGACTGAATCGTGATTGTCCCTTCACAGGTATTTTCCCATATCTCCCAAAATTTCTCCATAGTTGATCTGCCATTCTTCAGTAGGAGAATGATTTGTAAGCTATTTTTAACACGCGGACATTTGTTTGTGGGAGGTTAGGTTCGTACCACGAGGTAGGGCCGTCTTTGCAGTGTACTTCTATTGTTGCCTCTAGGATGACTGCAGTCGCGACTATCGTCTCAAATCCTGCCCAGAAACCTTCTTGTTCGAAGTCTTTCAAGTAGCCTATTTGTAGCACAGGTCCGAAGGGGTGATCAAGATGTTCATATCGGGGGTGTAACTCGGCGATATTGTCCACTACTTGGATTTGGTACTGTTGTAAATTGCTTCTCAGATGTGTGACAACACTTGCCCTAAGGATCCTCGCTTCGTTCCTTAGCTCTTCGTGCGTCAGCGCCCCTTCGGTGAATTGGTCTGCCAAAGCTGCGAAACGGTAGTTATCGTTTCCTGTAATCTTCCTAGCTGCGTACCCGCAGCACATGCCGCGCCCACTTCGGAATGTAAGCATAGGCGCCGGTATTTCAAAATGCGCGGGGGGTGGGGGCTCGCGGATTTGCCGAGGGGTAAGAGTAAAAATAATGTTTTTAAGTATTTAATAAATAAAAGAGACTGAGTAAAACAGTTAAATTAATATTTTAATATACATTATAAAAATAAACCGATGCTTACAATTCTTAGAAATCAATAATAGATAGAAAATATAAAATAAACATCAGTAACTTAAAAACTAAAGTGTTATAATCATAATATGATTATAACACTTTAGTTATATTATAACTATGTCGACAGGACAGTAAAAATATTCAAAAACTAATTTTGGGAAAATGTATTAATCCTTTGACTTTGTCTGTTAATAAATTTATTTGCAATTTCATCACAATTTAAAATGGTGATACTGTTCAGCCTTTTTTGAGACATAGTACTACCGAGAAGACAGAAAAAACTTCTCTCCGCAGTACAAGATGTGGTGGGTATTGTCATACATAATTTTAGAGCCTTGAGGTACTCTTTTAACATGCTTTTTAAGTTACTGTTTTCATTTTCTTGAAAAAATGTAACTAAATCTGAGATACATACCGCTAGCTTATATTTCGGATTTTTTTTAAATTAAAATGACCCGCATGTGATTCACCACCGTCCACCAGTCGTTATTTGTCACAGTTAAAGGAAATTGTTTACCGTGATAAAAAAAGTTATCTACATCTTTTACATCTACCCGAAAATTTCCGGGGGGCTTAAGCCCCCGAGCCCCCCCTGGTACCGGCGCCACTGAATGTAAGCATAGTTAGAAGTAATTATTTCCAAAATGTAAAATTTTTTTAAAGTTGTAACGTTTCGATTTATTTACATCATCTTCAGACAATAGGACATAATTATTATGTTATTGATTATGAAATTTCATAAAGAACAACATTTCGAAAACTAAATCTAAAAAAGTGGAGGTGCAAACCTCCCCTGGACTTTCCCATACTAAAAATAAACATTCGTTTTTGGTATTCAACAGTATAGTTCGCCACAACCGATAAACTAAACTTGAAAATTAACACAAGTGCCGATTGTGTTCATCTGCGCATGTGTGATTATTTATATTCATAGGCTGCTAGGATTAGCCGGCGACAAGGAATTCCCGTCCCGCGCATGGTCACTTGAACATATCGGCACTTACAAATTTCACCCTACACTGTTTTAAAGTTCAAAATTCACGAATTTCTCATCAACCGTACATTTTAGCCATATGAATACATTATACTATATGATAGACAATTAAATTCTGCATTCAATTATATAATAATATACAGGGTGTTTCATTTAAAATAACAAAGTTGCTTATTGTACTGTAGAAAGCAAACGCCCTGTATACGTGATATACATGTAAGAAAATGCAGAATTATATACTAAATAACTTTTATATTTAAACTTCTTTCATATTTGGACTAATAAAGGCGCTATAGGAGCATCAATTTCCGATTTTCAAAATCTCGTAGAGGGCGCCACAGTGGAATTCTGGCATTCATCAAAAAACAAAAATGTAGCTAATACCAAGCTGCATACGTATAGAAAATTTAAACAAATTCCTTAGACCGGTTTTGGATTTAGTGAATAATTTTTCCTGGTGTAGTACAGCCAAAGGGCTTTCAAACAAGTTGTTGCGGAACCTGATCAGATAATTGGTTTTTGAGTTATGGGGCGTTAAAGTCGAAATTTTGAAAAATTCATAGCGACCGCCATTTTGAAGTTAGAGAGTCCGGTAAAAAAACTGTTTTCCTTGAATTATGCCCTTCTTTCATATCCCCTACTCAGATTTTCAAAATTCCGCTTCTGAAAAAAATGATACCAAAAAAACATGTCTAACTTCCGCTTCCGGTTTCGGATTTTTTTGAAAAGCTTATTTTGTCGATGAATTTACGATATACCCCTTCATTTAAAATTTCATCAAAATCGGTTTACTAGTTTTTGGGTTAGAGGCGTTACATACATACCCACGCACCCACCCACCCACAGACAGACATTTTTTCTAGACCACTTTTTTGGGGTCCTGGAGGTCCAAAACACGTATTTCCGCGAAAATCTCGACTTCGAAAATTTTCATGATTTCAATACTTCCCATATACCAGTGGTGGTATGGGAAATTAAAAAGGAGAAAATACAATATCCTTTTTTAGATTTAGTTTTCGAAATGTCGTTCTTTATGAAATTTCATAATCAATATCATAATAATTATGTCCTATTGTCTGAAGATGTTTAAATAAATCGAAACGTTACAACTTTAAAATTTTTTTACATTCCTATTTGATTCATTTTAATTGACCTATAAAACCATGATACCTTTCTAATTTTGGAAATAATTATAAATTGGTCAAGATTTCAAAATAAATATGTTAGATGTAATAAGAACTGCTTGTGGTTAATTCAACCTGATTAATGATTTTCTTTCGCAAAAACTTTGCTTATAGGAGTGTCAGGGTGTCGATTTGATTTTCTAAAAAAAAACATTCCTATTTGTAGTATCCCCTTTTACAAGTTACAAGTTTTTAAAGCCATTTTTAGGAAAGGAGCCTTTTTCAAGGAACAATGGTCATAAATGTTCTGTTTGCATCCTGTTACAAGATTAGCAGCATATCAATCTTTAGTACACAGAGCTCTAATAATTCCTTTAGATAAAAATAGTTTTAATATAGAAATTTCAATTATTAAACAAATTGCATATAGCAATGGGTATAACACAACACTTATTGACACTTTAATTAAAAAGAAAAATTATAAATTAGCTATTCAAAACGTTTATTCCATTAATAACTCTCATAAAACACTAAAATACGTTTCAATTCCATATTTTGGTAAAATTTCAGAAAAGAGTGCTACAATTATAGATAATACAAATAAATATAAAGTCATTTTTAAAACAAATAAAAATATTCTATACTCTCTTTTCAAAAGACAAAATTAATGATTTGCTAAAATCAGGTATTTATAAATTAAATTGTTCACATTGTGATTCAGTATATATAGGTCAAACAATTAGAAATTTCAGTATTAGGCAAAAAGACCATATCCGTTGTTACAAATATAAACAGGCACATAAATCAAATTATGCTAAACATTTGTTAGAACAAAATCACACATTAACATCTAATAATACAATTAAATTTTTACACTTTTCTGATAACAATCCAAAATTAAATATTTTGGAAGCTTTCGAAATTTATAAACACACAAAAAACAACATACCTTTAATGAATGAGCAAATTGAACTCTTAGATTGTCCTTTACTGAAGATTTTGGAATAAATATCTTTTTTAAAAATACTGATAAGCGACTGACCTCCGACGGGTTGACTGGGGCCAGCTGCTTCACGCAGTGTTAAAATAATAGAATCAATCAGTTACTGTATAAATCATGTTGCATTTGTTATTTAATATCTTATAAATGCTTTTGACAATGGCACATTGATGCCGAAATACGTTTTGGTATAAAGCAAAATAAATATTGTTATTCCAGTTAAAATCGATTTATTTGATATTTATATTTCTATACATTCTTAACAAATGTTAAACATGGTTTAATGGTATTAGTACTGATAAAAGAGAAGCAAAGCTACCAAGAAACAAATGCCCGTAATCTAAACAAGTACCCACAAGTTGTCAAATATTCAGAAATGTTAATTGTCGTTTACTTGTAATTGTTAAATGAGCCATATCAGATTTACGAAGCTGATGTTAATTATTACAAGTAAACGACAATTAACATTTCTGAATATTTGACAATTGGGCATTTGTTTAGATTACGGATTCTTGGTACCTCTGATTCTCTTTTATCAATACTAATACCATTAAACCATGTTTAACATTTGTTAAGAATGCGTGTTTATTAAACATTAAATAATTTATTTCTCGAAAATTTTCTTATGTAAGGTATCAACATTTTTATACTACCTACTTATTTAAGTAATTAAAAGATGCATCCAAAACGCTTTGTCGACATTTAAACAAAATACTGATGACGTCATCGCTTAGAAACAAATGAAAGCCGGAAAATTATTTTGACATTCCAATGTGTATTTTTAAAAAAGAAAATTGACGTGTTTCGGGAATTTTAGAAAAAAACATTCATTTCAGTTTTATTTGGTATGTTCCATACTTTTGGTGGTCACTGTATGTGAAAATACAAATGATAGATTACCAACCTTTGTGTTTGGTATTAAATACAATGGTATTATTAAATAAAAAATCGTTGGAATCGCATCACTTCTTAATCTTCTTGTTGTTGTACTGGGATAAAATTCGGAATCGTCGAAGTGGCACTATAAATTTAAAAGCGTATAACACGTACTATTTACTGTAATGTTTTAAAAACCAACCTGACATAACCGCGGTGAATACTCTTTAATAATTGTACCTGACAGCCTTAACCCATTTTGGTCAGTCCCTTTCGGGAATTTAAATAAAGCGAATCCTTGGCCTTGTTTGTTATTGCAGTTTTTTGCAGCACAGAACAACATTTTTAACTTTACACAAAAACTCACAAAAACGTACACAAAATGTCGGAAACAAACACAAAGAATTCCACCCTTGTGCGCAGTTTGTACTGAGTGGTAGCGTAGTTAGCCTATCCGCGTACGCCCACACAAGCGTTTAAAGTTGCGTTCACACAATATAGCAAGTTTATACAGAGCTGCCCTTTTTTTATTTGGTACCGGTGGGGTGAAAACCCACACTTAAAATAAAGTCAGCGTTCACACAATATATGAAGTTTATATAGAGCTGTCCTTTTTTCATATTTGGTACCGGTGGGGTGTAAACCCAGACAACACTGTTGTGCTTTATATAATAGTATGCGGTAAGTAGTTTATTGGAATTCTTGGCAAAAACTTGCAAATAATACAGTAAACTTAACCAACAGCAAGTACAACAAAACAGTCAACAGCAGGAGCAACAGTCACAAGCACAACAACTTCAACAGTCTGTGACCGTAAGTTCTTTTACTTTGTCCTGATCTTTTATTTCTTTTTTTTATCTAAAACAAACATTAACCTTAAGAAAATACAATTTTTTTTTTTTTTAGATACTACCAGAATATAAAAACTATCAATTAATCGGGGATAGCCAGCTGCTGAGATTTGCGGAGCAAATCGTTGGCTATCCCCGATCGGCAGTAACTAGGACAGGTTAAACAATTAAATAAACAATTTAAATAATTATATTGTTACACGGTTCTAAGTACATATTTCATTTTAGACGACACTGGCAGCCGAAAGATAGGGCTATGCGTCAGCGGTCAAACCGTTGACCAATTGCTGACCAGGATAGCACAACATCAACAGCTCTCGAAACACATAATATTACTTATTGGGACAAACGACTTTCTGCAGGTAAACACAAAGAATTATTAATTAATCGATAATTTTGCAATAACAAATATTTTTTTTAGCAGCACACCAATATGACCCGGTTAATGGATGGCATTGCGAAGTTGATAACTTTGTTGCAAAACAGCTGCAACAAAGTTGTCATCTTAACTGTGCCACCCATTCCGAAGCTGGTGAATAGGAACGGGGACCATATTGCTGTGTTGCAGAAAGTCAACGGCTTTATAAAGTCGTTTCACAACGGTAAGTTTCTTCTTTTAATTTAATAAGTAAATATATAATTATTCTGGTTCTTTTGTAAACGCAAGCAGGAACAAAGGCAAATCAAAAACTAACAGTTACATTTTCAGCAAACAACATCTGCATTGTGGACGTGGCCAGTGTCCTCATAACATCGAACAACACGTTATGCGACGGATATTTTGAAAGGTAATGTATAATCGTAACGAGGACAAAAACTTTTTGTTTATAACACTCCCTCAAAATTTTTTAACAGATATTACGGCAAAACAACAAGGAGGGACGAGATACACCTCAATTTGAAGGGCCTTAAACTTTTAAAGGCTTTGTTGGACATCGAGTATTTTGATGATATCGTCTAAATACTCGATGTTCAACAAACCCTTTAAAAGTTTGGATAGCCAATATTTGGGTGATATTAATTAATGTTTACAATTAATTAATATCGTCCAAATACTGGATACCCTATACAAATGGATTGGGTATCGAATATTTGGACGAGATTAATTAATTAATTGTAAAAAATTATACAACTTTACCACCAAAAAGCTGAGCAGTTAAGCCAGAAAAATAGACAGTTGCAATATTTAAAGAAAAAGCTGAAAACTTCCGATTTGCGCAAAGAAATGTTATCAGATTTTATGAAAGCACTACCAAACAATAAAAAAGTTGCTAACTGGACCCAACCAATGCGGGATATGGCGGTTTCTATTTATTATACCTCACCAGCGGCCTATAAATGCATGAAAAAGCATAATATAAAATTACCAGGAGTAAGCACAATAAAGAGGTGGCTCAACTCATTTCACTTTTGTTCCGGTTTTTCTGAAGATGTGCTCTCAAAAATCAAGTCATCGGCAGCTACTTTAAGCGAAAAACAGAAGATGTGTGCTTTATCTTTTGACGAACTGTCTATTAAAAAACAATTAGACTACAATAAATCGAAAGATATAATAGAAGGTAATTTTAACCCCTCTTTTGTATCTCGTCCCAGTGCCATTTATGACTATACTAATATTTTCATTCTATAGGATTTCAAGATTTGGGACACCTCGGTCGGTCAGCCAGTATGGGAAATTATGCTTTGGTATTTTATGTCAAAGGCATATTTGGTAGCTGTAAAACTCCTGTGGCGTATTTTATTTCCGCAAATCCTACAGAGTCTAAAAATTTGGTAGGTCTAATAAGAAAATGTTTATAAAAGCTTGCAGATTGTGGATTAAATATAAAAGCAATTGTATGTGATCAGGTAAAAACTGTTGTGAATTAGTTTCCACTAAAAAAGTAATCAACACTATGTATTCTTTCTAGGGTAGTAATAACCGTGCGGCGGTAAAAAAACTAGGCGTCACAGCAGACAAACCCTACTTTTTTAATCAAAACAAAAAATATTATGCCCTTTACGATGTACCACATTTAATGAAGTCAGTTAGAAACCAGTTGATCCAACATAATTTTATAATAAATAATGCAATTGTATCATGGTACGATATTAAACAAACGTATTATATCGACGCAAAAAGCGATACAACAAAGGCGCTACCAAAATTAACAGTGGCTCATATCCGACCAAACCCTTGGCAGAAAATGCGAGTGAAATACGTTACACAAGTAACACTACACAAGTTAGTAGTTCAATGGCAGCAGCAATAAGAATTGCGGTGAAGTGTAAGCAATTGCACGAACCGGCGCTAACTACCGCAAATTTTATTGAAAAGCTCGATAATTTGTTTGATGCTTTAAATAGTAGATCAACAAATGGGAAAAACCCATACTTACGTCCGTTAAGTGAAAAAAACTCCCATGTCATAGAGCTATTAGAGGATAGCATTCCGTGGATTGGAAGTTGGAAAACGCCTTGCTTCTCAGGGTTGAAGAATGCAGTTATACTGCAGGATACTGGCGTTGTACAACGATTTACAACAAGAAGTTACATATTTACCTACGCGCCGTGTAAATCAAGACTGCCTGGAAAATTTGTTCTCTGTTATACGAAAAAGATGCGGATACGAAAGGAATTCGTCAGCTCGTATGATGCGCCTCAATTTACGTACAATTATAAATCATAATTTACAAATTACTGTAGAAAACACAAACTGTGAACAAACTACTGACGCAGATAAAAATCTTATTAGTTCCTCCAATACAATTAAAACAGATAATAAAACTAACACCGCATTGAATTTGCAGATTACCTCAACAGAAATGCACAACATAAACCTTGAAACGTGCTCTAGAAAATACACTGCAGGATATGTGTTGAAAAAATGTTTTGACAAATTTCAGTGCGAGGATTGTCATACACACTTGTTTTGTTCTGAAAAATCTGTTGATGCAACAGATAAACTAATTTTGGAAAAAAAACTATTATGGTTTGGAATCAAACAGATTACGTGTACCCTCAAAACTTGCTACTCAGGTAAATTTGAATTTATTTTCTACACTATTCTAATTCTATAGTAATTATTATTAATTCCTTTATATAGGGTGTTTAATACGTGTGTCATCCTGCTTAAGCAAAATTACCAAGCCTTTTGGGCTAAGCGCGCAGTAATGGATAATTTGGAAAAGTTACTTACCAATAATATTAATAAGAAATACCCGACATGAAATTCAAATGTTTCTTGTGAGCATCATACACAGTTCGTGATTTGCTTCACAATTTTATTATTTCTGTTCAAGAAAACATTATGGATATCACGGGAAGCTAGGTTACAAACTAGAAATAAAAATAAAAATAATGTAAGAAAACATCCTAAGCTTACAATACTAACCCACCGATAAATGTACCTACTACTAACTGTGCTGTAATAAATTATGTATTCAAAAATCTTTGTTTTCTCCCCAAATTATTTTACAGCTAAACTGTTAAGACGTTTTTTGTATAAAATGAAATGAATTAAAATTAATGAATTAAATCCTGATGAATCAAAGTGTGACGTGTTTGTTTCTTTACTTCTTGTATTTATTTTAATTAAATTAAAGACCCTTAATAATTATTCCACCATTTATATAAAAGTGGTTGTAATAATTAATAAACTACTTTCGCACGTCGTTGGTTGCGCTGGGCGACTGTAGAAACGGGCGCGGGTTTCAGAATATTTGCAAAACTGTAAACGAGCGCCAACTGCCCGCCACATCAAAAATTAAACACGCGGAACATCACTTGCCGTACTGTAGAGCTGTCTAAGGGAAGGTATAGTCTTTGGTAATAGTCATTGTACACGAGTCGAATACTATACTTTATCTACAACCCACGTCTACAATTATTATTTAAATAACAAAGCAGATTTAAAAGTTCAAAAATTTAAATAAAACAAATCATCATACCTGAAATCAATTTTTCTAATTTTGTTTATTTTGACAGGACGATCGGGTAATATTACCCCATCGTAGTGTCAGTATTATTCAATTGACAATTGTAACGAGTGCCATTAACCGTTAAAAATTGTATAGTAATGATAGTATTACACGATAGTTGTAGATAAAACACTATTTAATGTTTATTAATTATTTAATAAAAATTAAAAATTGTTCATGACAGTCTTTGACTTGGGTTTTTTGTTGTTGCATCTACCAATGATACAAGTAATTAATATACAAATAAACTTTATTGAAGAAATTACATGTTAAATTGTTTTTGTTTTATTAAAATTTCTAAAGCTAACACCTCCATCTTCATTTTTTTTGGTGCTGTTCCCTGTCCATTTGAAGTTTGTTCCGGTGTTGCTCCTCATCCATTTCCATGCGCCTAGCCTGGCGTTCCTCTTCTTTAGCCGCAAAGGCCAGTTTCCTTCTATATAGTTGAGCTTTCATTTCCGGAATTTCACCCCCAACAGCCCCAATATTAGTTTTCTTCGGGGCAAGCTTACCATTCCTCTTGCGCTTAAGCATTGTTGGGGTGTACGTTCCCCAATTACTTGTTGAAGGAATGAAGGTGGGAGCTTCTGCCTCGCAGGGAGTTTTATCTTCCGGCTCGCAGGGAGTTTTATCGTCTGGCTCGCAGGGAGTTTTATCGTCTGGCTCGCAACAAATAATTTCAACGTATTCTAGGTTGTCCAGTGGTGGTATCGGGGTCGGCGACGCAAGGGACTGGGTAGGTGCGGAGGTAATTGTTCCACTAGGTATTGCTGTCGTTATTCCAGTAGGTATAGGTGTAATTATTCCACTAGGTGTAGGTGGCCCACCATTCATAACTACATCATCGTCGTATGGATTCTGCAATCCTCCCACAGTTTTAATATTAACTATCTCTACAATGATGTCATAGATTATGCTCCGCTTATCTTTCGTTGATTCGGCCCCCCCACCTGTACCATATAGGTGCTTCTTTTGGCTGGCATAATATTTTCGAGCTGCGGTTTTAAAGTTGTCGTACTTTGATTTCAACTGTGGCACAGTACGGGGTCCATGGCAGCTGTTAAATTGGTCCATAATTTTGCCCCAAGCAACCTCCTACAAGAGACAAACGGAAAAGAATTGTTACAAAATTTATTCATTTTATGAAGTTACAAGTGTGTATTTATTACTTTTTCGGCGGGTGATATCAAATTTGTGGTCTTGTTTTCCAACCCGTTCTTATAGGCCAAGATGATTTGCGCCAAACGCAGTTCCGTTTCCAGCGAGGAATTTTTGCCATTTTGGATTTCAAAATGTGCAAAATAACGATAACTGGTAACAAATAGGCAATAAAAAACAACAACGAGAATGATAACGATAACAAGGAAAATAACGAGAACGAAAACAAGAAAAATAACAATAACTGTAACACACGACCAAAAAAAACTGCAAATTTACTTTAAAGACAAACAACGGAGCGAACACTTTGAAGTCAAAGCAGGGAGTGGTGCCGTTTTCGCGCCAGTCTCCCAATCTACCTATAGAGACGCGTTCTTATTGGTTCTTAGGTAGTCACATGACGGTCATAGCTGTGTGAAGTAGGTTGCAATACGTACTTTAGTGTTACCAACACAAACTGTAGCCGATAAACCTCACTTTATCTCTACTTTAGCTAAAGTTGCGTAGCTCCGCCCACCTTTACCATTATGAAACACACCAACTTTAAGTCCGACTTTAAAGTTAAAGAGGACTTTAGTTAAAGTCGACTTGAAGTCACTATTATGAAACCGGGCGTTAGTATAGTCACATCAACATTTCTTGTGTCGGTATTTGGGGACACGTAACACCCGTATATTATGTGTTCGGTAGTACGAATCCAAACATATCCTTCTCCATTCTCCGTCTGTTTCACATCTGTTCCATACACTCTTATTGCCACATCCACGTTTTTACTTACGAACCATGGGCCACTTTTAACCGTATTTATGTTAGGCTCACATGCTATTACCACGTCAATGTTTGTAGTCTTGCACCGCCTTATTTAGAAGGTCATGTGCAGGTTTTCTTCTATTTAAGTTAGTTTGTAGGACCGTCAACATTGCTGCTGCGGTTACCACACTTTCCTTCTTCTTCTGTCTGGTTTACTCCAGTCCCGTTATTTGTTGTGCTGGTTCTTGTTCGATCACCCTTTTCTCTCATCTCTCTTACCGCCTTTCTATATTTTGGACAGGCCATGGTAGCTGCTTGGTGTCCTTCATTCATGACAGACAGGTATATTTTCGCACTCTCTTCTTTTGTGTCCTTTCTGTCCGCACCTGAGGCATTCTTTTCTCCATGCCCTTGCCTCCTGGTCACATTCTTTGCTAATATGCCCATGCATTTGGCATTTATAGCACCTCTTTGGGCTCAGAAGTTCCTCTATTGGGCACGCCGACCATCCTATTTTGATATTCTGGACTTTTAGAAGTGTTTTGACATATTCTCTTGGAACACTGACTGTTGGAACTTGTTCTGCCCCTCTATACTTTTCTCTTAACGTGTGCACTTTTATTTTGGCTAAGTCTGTTTGTAGGATTTTATTTATACCCTCCTTCACCTCTGTGGTAATCAGGTCTATATGTCTGATTATCATTGTTCGGCTTTCACTTTCTACATCCTGAGCTATCGTTGCTCGATTTCCTAATTCCTTCCTGGTTTGTTCCTTGAACATTTTTACCACACCTTCCTTTTTCTCTTTGAGTGCAATTTTAACTTTACCGTCCTTGGTTTTTTGTATATTTTTAATGTCTACTCCCAGTTCTTCAATTTTAATTTTGTCCTTCATCAGCCTTAGTATTGACAGTAATTATTCAATTTTTAACTGAATTCCATTGTAAATTCCTTAACTTCGTAGTCTCCTTCGTTTTTTCTGCGTTTGGAATTATTTCTATCGTTTATCTGCTCTTGTTTTCTTTCTACTGATCTGTTTTTGCCACTTCTCCCCTTCCATATTATCTTCTTTGTACGTTCGTTCTGTGACAGTTATTTGTTTAAAGCCTTTGTTACGGAATACTATTTCGCTAATTTTCCTTAGCTGGATGGACTCTATTTTCGTTGCGCTTGTTATTAATATCTCCCTGATATCACGTTCCTTCTCTAGGGTGTCCCGAAGGTTGGTTAGAGCTTCCACTAATTCTACAACATTTCTGTTCTCCTCTTTATCTTCATCCGTCTGCAGTCCCACTAGAAAGGTGTAATTTTTGTCTATTTCCTCTTCCTTTTTTGTAGCTTGTGTATCACCACTTCTAATAACTGTCTTGTTTTCGATGTATATGACCTCTCCTTCTTTTAGCTGTTTGTTTTCCAGGATTTTTTCAAACTCCGGTCTGCTTTTTCTTAGTTTATTAATAATCTTATTGTTTTTTCAGCTATTGTGTTTTCTAGATAAACTCCGCATCCCCTCTCTTTTGACGTGACTGGGTTTCCTATCGCTATCTTTGTGATTTCATATAGGTTTTCCTCCCACTTTTGTTGTACTATGTACCATATCTTCTTTATAAACTTTACTTGGGAGTTCTGTAAGGACCTTCGCCGTTCCCTTGTCCATATAGCTTCCACAGTCGCTTGTTTGTGTGCTTCTTGTTATTACAGTTTTTTCGGTCGATTTTCTGGTATCTGTATCTATCTCCATCTGTGTGCCTACTCCTATCGAGCATCTACTTTCCTTTTTTGCCGCCTTGCTATCCCATTCCTTGGAGAGGTCCTCATTTGTATGCCTATAGGGGAATAGTCATGATTTTGATGAGAATCCACTCTCAAAATGGCGTCACCTAATGGTAATGGGTACAGTCCTGGGTTGTCAGTTAAATCCTTAATGATCACGTCACTATAAAGGCCAGTAAAACGGGGCTTGTTTTTGTTCCTATTATTTGATTTAAGATAGGCCAAGTCTCCTACTTTGAACTTGTGGTTTGTATTCTTATCATTAATTCGTAACTTTCTATAGACTTTTGTTTGTTGTTGAATGTCGGATAACTTACGATAAACAATTTTCATTTTATTCTTATGGTCATTGACATAATCCGTTTAAAAGGCTTGGTCGAACTCTAAATTGAAGGGGTTTCTATTTTCTGAGTCTGGGTTCTAAATTTTCATTTAAATCATCTAAAGAGATTGGGTTTATTTGAATTCTGGAGAAGGCGTCCGCCACTTTGTTTAATTTTCCAGGAATATATTGAATATCAAAACTAAATTCTTCTAATTTAAATGCGCATCTGGTGAGTTTTGAATTGAGTTCTTTAAATTTTTCAACCAGACGAGGGGTCTGTGATCTGTATATAAATAGTTATTTGTGTACTAAGTTAGGAAAAGTAAGATTTTTCCGTTTTAGACGGAGGCCGAGATCAAAAACACGTCGTGAACGGAAAAATCTGATTTTCCTAACGAATTGCACACATAATTTTTTCTAATTCGGTATAATAATTTTACTTTCTGAAAGGCCGAGATAAAAAAATCGTCTAAAACGAAAAAATCAAAACGTCAAAAACGGAACAAAAAAACGTCTAAAACGAAAAAATCAAAACGTCTGAAACCGAAAAATCTTACTTTTCCTAACTTAAAACAGTTTTCGATACAAGTTAGGAAAAATAGTACTTTTCCTAACTGAAATGAATGTTGATAAGTAAGAATTTTCGATACCGAATTAGGAAAATAAATTTGGTACCATATAGATACGGTCGAAAATGTTTGGTAGCCCAAACAATGGCTAACAGGTCACGTTCAATCGTACTATATCTTTGTTCGGTCCCATTCAGGGTTCTCGAGGCATAACATTGGTTTAGAATTTTGAGAAAAAACTGTTACAAGTGCAAATTTGGAGGCGCCAGTTGTCAATTCGAACGTCCTATCAAAATCGGGATAAGCTAATATTGGTTCATTGGTCAAAAGCGTTTTTAAATAATTGAATTGATCCAAAAAAAAATTCATCATGAATAATTTTATTATCCTTTTTAAACATATGGTTAAAAATTTTGTTAGTTTTGCGAAATCCTCAATAAATTGTCATATATAATACTACTAGTAACTACGAAATATCCGACAATTTTTGGACAGTATGTAAGAGTACTTGATGCGCGATAATTCGCTATGAGTCCGAAGGACGAATAGCGAATTATCCTGCATCAAGTACGAATACGTACTGTCCAAAAATTGCAGGATTATTTCGTAGTTACGAGTAGTATTCGGAGGACAATTTGACACACCCTAAACTGACCAATCCGGTTGCGTTTTACTCACTTGACAAGCCAATCAGCGCACTCCAAATTTGTATATTCTCGGATATTTAGGACTAGTACAAAATTTCAGCGATAATTTTTCTGTCAAAAAAAAACTGCTTCCAAACCGAGGTGTGAGATTTCACAGTATTCTTGGGAGTTTTACCTTCTACAGCTTCGTTTATCTCTTCAAGTGTACTCTAGCCAAACCATTTTGCTTCCATTTTTCCGTAAATGTCAAAAAACCATACACAAAATACGTAGAAAGAAACATTAAATTTCATACAATTCTTGGGCGTTTTACCTTCTAAGCTTCCTCTATCTCTTCAAGTGTACTCTGTTGAACCCGTTTTGCTTCCATTTTACCGAAAATATCACAAAGCATGCACAAAATACGTAGGTAGAAAAAAAAATTAAATTTGACTTTTGTCTGGTTTGTATATAAAACCATGGTTACGAAGAAAATTATTATTAATCTGATTTGAAACTATAAAAATTTAAATTTGGTTCGTCAAATTGTCCTCCGAATACTACTCGTAACTACGAAATAATCCTGCAATTTTTGGACAGTACGTATTCGTACTTGATGCAGGATAATTCGCTATTCGTCCTTCGGACTCATAGCGAATTATCGCGCATCAAGTACTCTTACATACTGTCCAAAATTTGTCGGATATTTCGTAGTTACTAGTAGTATTATATATGACAATTTGACGAACCAAATTTAAATTTTTATAGTTTCAAATCAGATTAATAATAATTTTCTTCGTAACCATGGCTTTATATACAAACCAGACAAAAGTCAAATTTAATTTTTCTTTCTACCTACGTATGTTGTGCATACTTTGTGATATTTTCGGTAAAATGGAAGCAAAACGGGTTCAACAGAGTACACTTGAAGAGATAGAGGAAGCTGTAGAAGGTAAAACGCCCAAAAATTGTATGAAATTTAATGTTTCTTTCTACGTATTTTGTGTATGGTTTGTGACATTTACGGTAAAATGGAAGCAAAATGGTTTGACTAGAGTACACTTGAAGAGATAAACGAAGCTGTAGAAGGTAAAACGCCCAAGAATACTTTGAAATCTCACACCTCGGTTTGGAAGCAGTTTTTTTTGACAGAAAAATTGTCGCTGAAATTTTGTACTAGTCCTAAATATCCGAGAATATACAAATTTGGAGGGCGCTGATTGGCTTATCAAGTCGCTAAAACGCAACCGGATTGGTCAGTTTAGGGTGTGTCAAATTGTCTATAATAGCCAAGCATTCCTACGAATAACTTGATTTCTGTTTTAGTTTTTGGAGGTGGAAATTTTGTTATAGCAAATATTTTTTTTGGATTTGGTTTTACTCGGTCTTGTGAAATGACATGATCTAAATAGTTTACAGATTTTTAAATTACTTGTTCTACAACTTTCAAACACGTTTTTCAATTGTATTAAATGTTGTAAGGATTTTGAAAAAAATTACAATATCTAAATAAACCATACACTGCCATTGCTTGATTTATTAGTCTCTGAAATGCTGCCGGTGCATTTTTCAAACCAAAAGGCCTGCGTTTAAATTGAAATTGCCATTTCTCGCCGGAGAAGGCAGTTTTTTCCCTATCTGTTTTATTAATTTTTATCTGGTGAAAACCAGACGAAAGGTCTAAAGTACTAAAGTAGGCACTCGGGTTTTCCAAGGTTTTCCAACGCTGTTTCTATCCTTGGCAAAGGAAATTTATCTTCTATCGTGTTCTCGTTTAGTTTTCTATAGTCTACTACAATGCGCCATTTAACCTTTCCGGGGAGGTCTGATTTCTTGGGCACAACCCAAATGGGGAAGTTGTATGGGCTTTCCGAGGGCTCTATTAATTATATCGTCAGCTAATATTCTGTTAATTAGGTTCCGTACTTCAATCGTATGGACATGTGGATAACGGTAGGTTTTTGTAAAAATGGGAATCTCGATTTTAGTTCTAGAAACGATGGACAAAGGAATACAGCGTTAAAATAAAAAAAACATTAGTGTAAAGTAACTCGCCTATCACTATTCCATATTATAAATAATGCAGGTTTATAAGAAATTGTAACAACAAAAAACCTTGCTTATTTAAGTGCATCAGATTGGACGATGTTCTTTCGCCATTGTTCTCTAATGAAAAATAATAAAAAAAATAATTATTATTAAACTTATCATTTTTAATCATGATCACAATTTGCAACTAATAAAATAGTACACCAACCTTTCAAAGTAACTGGGTTAAAGGGACCAACAAAACGAATTCCCACGTCGACAATAAACACCGTAGATCCATCCGCTTGGATTTTAATGTAATCGTTGATGCCGTTCAAAACAAACCAGTGGAGTGGTCTTGCAAGTTTCCGCTGTTGCGGGTATCGATGGAATTGTTAAAAGAACAATCCTTGAAAACATCTTTCTTTCAATTCCATTAAAAGTTTTGCATAAGCTTTTCTCAACGATGAGATGGCAGAAAAGCATTCTAAAAATACAACAATTATTATTAGTATTACTTTGCGATTTTAGATCGTTTGTCCCAACCAGCAAAATTACGTTCTTACCAAGGGGAAACGCTTCTTGCACGATCTTGTCTAACAAAGTGTTCACCGTCTGTCCATTCACGCAGTACCCCAAAGACCGCTGATGAGCTGTTGTATTAAATTATTATCCGTGTGATAAACTCTAGTAAATGATTAGCGTATCCATAAAAGATACAGATTGTTGTTGAAAATAAATGCTGTTTTTAGGTACTACATACCTGTTTGATATCCAAGAAGTTTCTCTGCAAATCGTACAAACTGACGTCTCCAAGAAGTTGATGACCTTTATACACTGGCAAACCCTTCAACACAATATGTATTTTTACAGTCTGTTATTAATAATAATAAATACGCAATTTACCATCTCCTAGTATTTACTAATAAAAAGCAAAAAAAAAAAAATTATAGATTAAACTGAAAGAAAAATGGTTAATCCAAGTAGTTATTAGTTATTACTTATTACAATATTAAAGAATAGCAAACAAAAAATAGTTAATTCAAGTACCTACTTATTAATTAAAATATAAAAAGATAACCTAATGAGTTTGTTGATATATTTTATTATTATCTTTTTATATCCCAATCTATAGTGGGTTTGCCACGAACTGAACACAGACGCAAATAATAAAAAGGGGGAATTACAAAAAACTACAGTTTGGCCACTCGGGGATGAGAAAACTCAAGCACCCCCAATCGCTTACACTCGCGTTCAGTCGTGCCGGTCGGTAGCATTTCTGTGCAGAATCTGGACGTTGTACACTCAGCAGCAGCAAATATTATAAGACGCGTTCGCAAATTGATAATTATTTACATGTACATATTTACAAATTACACATGGTAAACAGGTAAAAGTTATTTATTAATCTCAACACATGCACCAAATTCATCTTCATCCGAGCTGCAACCAAATCCGGAATCGCTACTGTCACATCCTAGTTTAATAATTAAGGAATCTGTTACAATATCCATAAACACTTCATTATCGTAATACTCATACATTTTCCACTTTCTTCACATGATTGCACACTCGGTTCCATTCTCCTACTGTAATTGCAGCGAATTTTTCTTCGGTTAACTTTTTTGCATCTTCCAATTTAAAAGTTACGTTATGGGACGCCACATTGTGGCTCAAATTAATTTAATTGGATTTAGTTCGGGGTGGTAGGGGGACAATCTTAAGACAGCATGGGCAGCAGCTTGCATTAGTTGGTCTATTTTAATCTATTTATGATTTGATTTGTTATTTTTTTTATCAAAACATAAAGTTCTGCCTTGGTCATTGTAAATGATGCAGCAATACCCTTTACCCCTAACCAATCTAACATGACTTGTTTTCTGTATTTGAATTGGGTGCTGGATTTATTTGAACATTATGGTAAGACGCGTTCTCGATTAGTAAAACCAATCTTTCTGGCAAATTCGGTATTAGTTTCTCATTAAGCCATTTTTCATAATTTTCGACATTCATTTCGTGATGGTAATCTGATTTGTACCAGACTTGAACATTAATCATGCGTTTTTTACAAACCCATGACCTTCTCCAGCATGCAACATTATTAAACGCTGACCCTTGGAAATGTTCTCAAATAAACTATTTCTTGAATTATCAGTCCACGTTTTTGAAACTGTGTGGCCGCTATCGATGTAAGTTTCATCCATGTGAGTAATGGGTCGGTTTTCCTCAGGATACATTTCAATTTTTCTTAAATAAGAAGTTCTTAGGCTTCGTACTACAATATTAAATAAATCAAATGCTAAAGTTAACAAGTCTATTTTTTCAAAATAACAATCAATAACAATGGTAATTCAACACAACTATCATTATTACTTAAATTGAAGTCAAACATGTTTAAAGAAATCTACGGCTTGCACATTATTTATTTTCAAACATAAATACATTAAACAGTAATTACCACACACAGTAGAGTTAAAATCTTGCAGTATTTTAGAATTGTAACTCCAAGACTTTGAATTTTTTCGTATAAATTTTAAATGTAAGCCTTCAGGCGGTCTACCAAACGAGTCAAAGAATTCACCGTAACCTTTATCAATGTAGAACGCACACCAATGTTGACCAGGTTTATTAGACGGATCTGCGTTTACTACAATTGCACAAGGTCTGGATATAAACTCCGGTAATTGATTAGAGGCAAATACATGACGACGCACACTCCAGGGGCTCGAATTGTCTGCAACGCCTTCTGTATTTCCAGGGTATTCATTTTCGCGAAGCCAATCCGATAATATTAAAACGTTCTCAAGTATACAAACAGGTGACTATGCGGTGATGTAAGCACTGAAAGGTTAATGTTCTTCTCCTTAAAAAAAACAGGGGTGGGCAGTCAATTTTAGGTGTTTTGAACAAAAATCAATAATCGTGATCGTATAATATACATGAATAAATATTTAAATTAACAAACTGGGAGTTTTAATAAACATAAAGCTAGCAGTCACATCATCATCTAAAACTATAATACATATCACACATCAATAAATATTTACAAACCATCAAAAGTACACAATTTAAACATCTACAAGTATTGGTGGTTCAGAAACACATGTTGAAGTGAAGTCAGTTTTCATAAAAAATAATTTAGAGAAATTTTATATATCATTAAACCCGTAAGGTAACGTGTCATATGCACCCTCAATTCGACGCCGTTTGGTGTATTGCACCCTGTATATTTTTCGTTCTGGCCTCGAAAGCACGTCATAAATGGCAGTCCTAACAATTTTTCTGTCTGTTTCAATGTACATGTCTTGAAGAGTATTAATTATCATGTTTTTTAAAGTTTCAAAATTGACTTTTTTAGAATTTTTATAATTTAATGTTATCCCTTTAACTTTACAAACAAATACATGCTCGTCTGTGTTTGGTAATGAAATTTTGAACGCGTAATTCTTGGGACCACTTACAAATTCAACGATTTTGCTACCCTGACCATAATATTTCTCAACCTCATCGGTCATATCACCGAGAAAGTCACCAACAGAGGGGGCCCATTCAGAAGGTTTTTGCGTGAATAAAACAGAGTCGGTATCACAATAGATTACTCGTTTACCCAACGTCTCTAAATATCTTTATAATTCAAGTCGTGCATGCGCAGTGGCAAATGCTCCCAGTACAACGTTAACTGTTTTGAGATTTGAGGGCTCTTCCTCGTGTCTTAACCAGTTTACTACAACTACATCATCGTCTACAGTAATAAGTGACTGAACCACCACTGAAGGATCTGTCAACCCAAATAATTACCCTTATTTATCCATTCCGGTTTCGTGGAAGGATCTTGAATTCGAATCTGAATTCCACTTTCTAGCAATACCACATTTTCACATTTGACGAAAATTGTGTTCTTATCATTTCGCCACTCAAAATTACAGTTGGTACATTTGTATGTTTCAACACATTCAAGTCCTTTAGAAACTTTTGCAAATTAGTAAAGTTCCATTCATTGGTATGTTTGTTGTACAGAGTCTGGAGCTTACGATTTATCAAAGTCAATATTTCTATTTTACATTGTCTCAAATTCTCTGGAGATAGAGCTGCCATGTCCTCCTCCAAACTTTCTAAAAATAATTGGAGGCCTGATTTGCCCGATGGTTTCGGGGTCTTTGCCAATTTCAATTGTAGATAATCACAATTCCTCATCTACTTGGCTTACATCCCTTTTTTTTTGGTGGGGTGTGTTGGAGTACCAGCAGAACTTCTCGATGATTGTGGTGAGAGATCACCGTCCTCTTAAGTTGTCAATCGGCTGGTTATCATTGACGGTGACACTAAACATTGTGACACACATTGACACTAAACTCAGGTAACGTACATACATACCGAGTGGGTACTTTCAAAGCCGAACATAGGGGAATTGCATTGTAACTGATCTTTATATAGATTCCTGCTCGCCATTTAAACCCACAAGGATGGTAATGTCTTTATTATAAAAACCCTCTGCTCTACTGAATACTCGTTATTATTCATATTATTTGATATTAATAACAGAAACATCGACTGATTTGAAATAATTTAATTGACAGATAAAAAAAAGTTGACAATCATAGCAACCTATATTATTTCAAAATAGCATTATTTTATAATTTTTTTCACAGAAAAAGATAAGTAAGTACTAACATTTATTGGTACCATCAGATGCGCTGTATTTTTGTCGTTCTATTCATACCATTACCATCCTTGTGGGTTTAAATGGCGAGCAGGAATCTATATAAAGGTTAGTTACAATGCAATTCCCCTATGTTCGGTTTTGAAAGTACCCAGACGGTATATCATACAAAAGGTTAATAAATTGTTAGGTACGTTGATGCGTTCGATGTTGTTTCCTGCTCTGCAACATACTCACCGTCCACTAAGTTTTCAGTAATCTGTGTGGAGTAAGCAGCTCCACATTGTCATTGACGGTGTAGTACTCGACACTAAAAACGGATAACGTGCATACATATGTCATACAAAAGGGTAATTGTTACATACGTTGGTGCGTTCGATGTTGTTGCCCGCTCTGTAACATACGCTTCTAAAAACCTTAGGCTATCAAAGTATGCCCATTTTCTAATTTTTTTAGCAGATTGGACTGCTTGGTACTCTTTTCTTCTTTGTCGATACCCCCCTTGCAAAATTTGTCACTTACTTTTCAGTAATTTAATAATAATAATAATAACTTTATTTAGCATGTTTTGATATACAAACTTAAAAAAAATTAACTATGTACATTACTTCTAACTGTTCTAATTCTAAATATATTGCCTTTAATTGTAATTTAAAGTTATTTAGGTTTTTACTATTTTTAACTTCATTTGGTAACTCATTATATTTTAACAATGCTCTACTAAAAAATACGGAATTTTGATGTTTTTTATACTTTTTATGCTGCATTACAAAATTTTTCTTGTTTCTGGTATCATACTCATGAATTTCATCAAATGTTTGAACGAGGTTATTGACATATGATGGCATTATCTCGCACTTAATCTTATGGACAAAAATTAAAGCCTTTATATCCAAAAAATCTCCAATTGTCATCCAGTTATATGATTTTAACATAACATCTATACTAGTATATCGACTACATTTCAAGATAATTCTCATTGCCCGATTTATCTGAAATACAATCAATAAGTTAGTATTACAATTGAATTCACAATTTGTCCCATCACAGTTTGGTTCGAATGTCCCGAACGAGATTGATTTTATGTCACTAGTTTTTATAACCAGCTAATGAAGTTTTTGGAAACTTTTGTTTCATGTAATTTAAATATAGGATTGAATATGAAATATCACATGACATTGGAATTACTAAATTTTTTATATTGTGTGTTGCTGAAGTATCGATTTCAGGTTCTCGAATTTCAGTATTTTGTTGATGGTATTAACTGAAAATCTTCGGATGTGAGAATGTCGAGAGTAAGATCGCTTAAAGTTGTTGTTTTCTAATTGCAATATATGACGACTACATGGGTCTGAATTTGAATTGATTTTTCCCAGTTTGTATTTTATTTCGTACGTGTATTCAAGTAACTGAACTAATCGACTGGAGGAATCCTTGCAGTTCATTAACCAGGTTAGTGGTTTATGATCTGTTAAGATAGTAAATTTTTGTCCGAATAAATATGATCTGAAATGTTTTACTGAGTCTACTATAGCAAGTAGCTCCTTTTCAGTAGGGGAGTAATTTTTCTTCGCTTGGTTTAATGTTCTGGAGTAATATGAAATTGGGAAATCTTGCCCAATTGTTCCTTGTGAAAGTGTAGATGCTATGGCTTCGTTTGAAGCGTCAGTTGTAAGTAAAAATGGTTTGTTAAAATCGGGATATTGTAAAATAGGTTCCGTTATGAACGTTTTAAATTTTTGAAAAGAATCCTCGCTGTTGGGTGTCCAACTGAATTTTTGTTCCTTTTTTAACAGACTTGTTAGAGGTTTAGCTATCTTAGAAAATTGTGGAATAAATTTCCTATAATATCCTACAAGACTTAGGAATGATTTAATGCCCTTTGGATTTTATTGTTGTTTTATATTTAAAATTGATTTTATCAGGGTTCGCTTTGAGACCTTTGTCTTTGGTACCGGTGGTGCCTGTACCTGCGGTTGGGCTGGTGGTACTGCGGCTGGAGGTAATAGTACTGCTGCTGGAGGTGGTGGTATTGCTGCTGTAGGTGGTGGTACCGCTGCTGGATGTGGTGGTACCGCTGCTGGAGGTGGTGGTATTGCTGCTGGAGATAGTGGATCAATTGCAGGCCCCAACCGTACTGCCAGATCGTCTACTGCGTAGCTAATGCGCCTCATAAAACGTCCTATGTCGTTCTCCTGGCGTAGAAGCTCTTCTTCCTGACCTATGAAAAGTGTTTAATAAATATATCAGAAATTTTATTTTATCCAGGAAGGAAAGTTTGTTCTTACGGATACGTCCATCTAGTTGGGCCCAGCGAGGTCGTACCCCACTGCCTATGCAGATAATCCGAAAATTCTTTAACTGCTGCAACTTCATCTTGCCGAGTTGCTGCCAACATATATCTGCGGACTTCCAGTCGGCCATCTTCGTACTAAGGCGATGGCAGTAAAGCTAAGGCCATAGCCATTTGAACTGTTGGTCAGCCTTAGTTGCCTACCTAAAAATATTAATACAGTACAGGGTTCTGCAAACAATGTGGTGTGAATGTTTTTCTTGTAACTTACCTTTACGGAACACTGCTCTACAAAAATGGAACAAACATCCCTTTAAAACTGCATTCGGGAAGATGTCGTTAACGGATTGCCTTAATGCAATTAGTTATGGTTTGTTTCCAATGGCAATGTACAACAGTAAAATTTCAATAACTTGAAATGTAATGAAAAACCGGTTTGATGGGTATTAATATTACATCTGCACAGCTTCCATAGATAAGGTACTTCAGCTTACCGTATGTTCATAGAACAGCTGAACTGTAAATAGTTGCTGCGCATGTGCAGCAACGGGAACTACCCCAAATGTTGCATCCATGTGCAAATGAACGGGAGCATTTATTTGCCTTACAATATTCTCAACCGTGAGAGAGACAAAATATATGCTTCGCTCAATTTGCACACCATTCGCTGCTTCCAGCAATCCTCGATAAAATCTAAGGCCCAGTGGTACTAACTTCTCTGCAAAGCGACGAACATATCTGCAAATACGATTTTTAGTAGCAAGTACATACATAGAACAAATAAAGTATCTCCCTTGTCAGACCAAGAAAATTACCTTTCATCGTTTAGCGAATTGTGCATCTGCATTAAGTCTGGAGGAATGCCCACCTTCCTTGCACGTTCCATCATTTTTTTTACCTTGCCCTGGAATCCACCCCCCAGGTTCACCGCAACGTCGTGATGGGCCTGCTGGTAGTACGTCTATGAAAATGTTCTTCAAGGACCCTGCTTCGTTCTCCCCCCTTTCTCGCAACAGTTGCTTCAAGCGCAACAAGCGGATATGCATCTCCTGAACTTCATGGTTGTGAACCCATCGTCGTTCCAGCTCCAAATCGAATTCCAGTCTCCATATCATGCGGGCCCTGCACGTCTTGTGCATCGGTAGTACCGGGTCACCGCATTATTCTGTGTCACGTGATCCTGAATGTACAAATGCTGCGTATCCGGATCAACATACACATAACTGTCACCGCGATCCCTTTGAATTCGCTCCATTTACTTATCTGATATAAATGATAAAAATGTTAATAAAAATTTTAAATATTCCTATTGGTAATATCAATCCGTTCTATTACATGAATAAAAGGGCGAGTTTGAGGAATGTAAATGGAATATCATACTGTTGAGAAATTGTTAATAAAAATGAAATATTCCTATTGGTAACATCAATCCGTTCTATTACATGAATAAAAGCGCTAGTTTGCGGAATGATCGAAGAACTCACTAAATGTTTATCGATGCAAATAAAATATCATACTGTAAAACAGTCCTGCTGGCACTGTCAACCCATTCTATTTATTTTAAGAACATCCACCCCTAGTCTAAAACTGCCAGGACTTTATTCCTGTGTGTCTCTGCTGGCCCATCATCACAACATTCTTCTGAATTAAGTAACAGAAGCTATTGTTATTATTTCGCTATTACTGTCAGTCGATAAACAGAAGGGTGAGTTCGAGGAATGATCTTAGAACTCGATCGGTGTACATATGAATAAAAATAAAATATGAAAATTGTGAGGTTGTAACGTTTCACCCCCGGCTAATAAGGATGGACGTTGCAAAATTTGTAGTTCGGGTAGTAGCTCTGAGTTGTCCAGGGGTCGAGTTGTGCTTTAAAATTAAAACGGAAGCTTAACCCTGATTAACAATATTTATTTACACTATGTACAAGGTATTGTGAGTAAAAAATTGTAATTAACAATGTATTTGAAAAACAAAAGAAAACAATTTATGTAAAACAGTAAAAATGTTTGTATTTGAATTACGGCTGTTCCCGCCGGCATGCAGTTGGGGATTTTCGCCAGGGTTGGCAGCGCGAGCACTAGTTTGCAATAAGTGGTAGCTGCGCGTTGTTGACGTTGAGAATGACAGCTGATCTATAAACAAAGAGGTAAAGCAAATCTGCTTTGTTTTAATTAAATTGGTTTGGATAAACAAAGGTTGTCCAGAGGCCAGAACGGCAGTCTGGATATTTGGTTAAGTAGGAGGATAAAATACGGTGAGTAAAATTTATAATTCGGGAATTATAATAATAATAATATAATAATAATAATATTTATTTATTTCTGTACTTACATAATATGTTTACAAATATAAGGGAACAAAAAAATAAGGAGAATACTCCGTAAAACCACAGAAATAAATAAAGAAAGTAAGGACTTGGATCACTGAAGTGTAATACTTGTGCGTGACCCATATTTTGCTGTGCTAATTTTTCAAGCAGTATTGACTTATAATTATAAAGAGTATATATACCTATATTGTTATGTATTGTTTACTAATGTTTCAAGAGTTTAATACTTATTGCTTAGTATGACGTGTAATGTTCTTGTAGAGATAATTTACTATTGACTTTGATTGTTAGGCATTCTTTATATTAAGTAGCTTTTGGATATTAATTCTAGACGTATTATGTAGCCACGATTTTATTTTGTTTTTAAATATATTAAAATTTTGACTATTCTTAATGTCATGGGGAATAGCAGAATATAAACGTGGAGCATTGTAACTGTATGACCGCTGCCCTATAGATTTCTCGGAGTTTTCCACCTGAGTTTCGGCTTGTAGTTTGTACCTCGTGTTATGGTCGTGTTCTATGTTTTTTAGATTCCTTTTTGATTTATGTTGCAAACAGAGTATCTTATAGCAATATAACTGCCGAATGTCATAAATACGACTTTCATTATATAGCAGATCGCTTGGATATGTACGTTCTTTGTCAAATATAATTTTAAGAAAGTATTTTTGTAATACTTCTAAGCTGCTTAAATGTTGTTTTAAAATGCCACCCCAACCAACAATGCCATACTGCAAATGAGATTCAACTAACGAATGATATAGTATTTTTAAGTATTTTATATCTAATATTGGTTTTAATTGTTTGAATTGGAATAATACCACTCGTAAATTTTTATTAATTATACTAATATGCAAGTCCCATTTTAGTTGTTCATCAATCATTATCCCTAAGTAGTTAATATTTTTAGTTGATTCTATGGTATATTCTTTTTTATTATTTGTAATCTTTAATTTGTCAAATGTGATTGTTTTATTCATATAGCAACTGAATGTCATAAATTTTGTTTTTTTAAAGTTAATGGAAAGAAATTTTTTATCAAACCAGGATTTTACATTTTTCAAGTCATTTTCAGCTGATCTTTTCAGTTCATTCCAATTATCAGCTGTATAGACAATTACAGTGTCATCCGCAAACGAGGATATGTTACCCAACGAGTCAAGTTTAAGGAGACCATCTATATATAGAGTAAAAAGAATAGGCCCAAGCACAGTGCCTTGTGGCACTCCACATTTTACCACCCTAGCATCACTTAAAACATCTTCAATTTTAACATGTTGGATTCTATTTTTTAAATAGTTTCGGATTAGTTTGAATGCTACGCCGCGAAATCCAAAATCTTCCAAAGTGTCAAGTAATTCATCGTGATTAACCGTGTCAAAAGCCTTGGCCAAGCCCATAAACACGCACATAACTTTTTTACTTTTGTCCAAAGCTTTGTATATGTTGTCTGTCAAATAAGCAATTGCATTATCAGTCGATACCCCTTGTCTGAATCCGAATTGTTTATCAGATAACAAATGAAATTTATCTAAGTATGCTACTATTCTATCTTTTATTATCTTTTCGGTAATTTTTGCTAGATTCGATATAAGAGATATTGGCCGGTAGTTGCTCATATCTGACCTGTCATCTTTTTTGAATAAAGGTTTAATTACTGCTACTTTAAATTTAGAAGGGAAATTGCCAGTTTCTAAAATTTTGTTAATTATATAAGTCAGGGGCGTGCTTATGTGTTCTACAATTTGTTTAAGAATTTCCGCGTTTATCCCATCTATACCGGGAGCTTTGCGAGATTTAAGTTCTTTAATGTGTCTAGTTACCTCGTTTATATCAGTAGGTGAAATGTATATTGAGTGATTTACAATGTTTCTTTTTCCAACTCTATTACTTGTCTTTAATATGTTATTTGCCATTGTTGTACCTATTTCTGCAAAATATTTGTTAAATTTATCAGCTATTTGTTTTTTACTTGTGATTACCGTTTCATCTACTTTTATTTCACTTATTTCAGTATTGGGTCGATTTTTTTGTGTAAAATGTTTAATTGTATTCCATAACGACTTACTTGAATGTTTGTTCTCTTCAATTTTATTTTTATAATAATTAATTTTTGTATCTTTAATTAGTGAGTTAAGTTTATTTTTATATTTCTTATATTCATTGACTATTTCAATTTTATTAGGTTGTGTCAATGATTCTTTATACAGCCTATTTTTGGTGTTAACCGACTTTATGAGCCCATTGGTTATCCAAGGATTACGTTTACGTTGTTTTTTATTTATCGGTAGCACTTGTACTGCACCATCCATCGCGGTTTTAATTTTTTGGGTAAAAATATTAACAGCATCATCCAAGGTATCCGCTACATACATTTCGATCCATGCTTCTGTTGCCAAAGAAAGTTTAAGCTTATTTATGTCTAATTTAGTAGTTTGTTGAACCCCCACCCCCTTGGCAGTAGCGTCATGCTGTTGTGATTCAAGTTTGATTCGCGCAATAGTTACGAAATGATCTGTTACATTAGTTTTGATAACGTAAGAATCACAAGTGTCGAGTACTGTACTCTTTAGGAAGATATGGTCTATACATGATTTAGAGTCTTTATGTATTCTTGTAAAAGTATTGATCAAAGAACTATAGCCTGCCTCACCCATCACATTAAGGTAGTCTTGGCAGTAGTCATCATTAGATTTAATGTCTAAGTTTATATCACCTACTATGAAATGAATGTTTGGGACCTTTTTTGAGGTATCATTTAAGTATTGTTGTAAATTTGTGTTAAACTCGTCTGGACACGTTGAAGGAGGTCTGTATAGGGCACTTACTACCACTGTACTATCTGAAACTTGGATATTTGCTTTAATTACTTTGATAGCTCCAATAGATATAATTTCAAAGGTATAGTCGTAAGAGTCTTTTATGTACATTACTACACCATCGTTTTGATTTATATTACCTTCGTTGTAAATTAAATTAAATCCCCTTATATTAAAAAAGTTTTTATCAGTTATTTGCCAAGTTTCTGTGAATACTATACAATCATTGGAAAGGAATTTTATGAACTCAAGGTCCTTGACTCTTTGAATCTATAATTAATTCCAATTAATTCTATTAAGGGATGATTAAAGAACAGGCCACTGAAACCTGTTCGATTAAACAAATCGAAAGCTATAAAGCTTGTTCGGATAAATTCAAAACCAACGAACCAAAGGAACGTTTTACATCCAGGTACCCGGTGCAAGGTTTATTCGGTTCGGAAACAAAGAATACAGGTAGGCAGTAATTTTTAATTATAGGGGATAATTAAACGGGAAGGGAAAACCCAGGGTAGTACTAATGGTCACCAGCACTGTACCCTGGGGGGGAAAAAGGCAACGGTTTCTTACGGTTGAGGGAACCAGGACCGCACTAATGGACACCAGCGATGTGTCCTGGGGGAACACACCTAGACCTCGCCAAGTTTGCACAGGCGTGCTCAGTCTAGGGCAAGGATGAGACCTTTCGCTCAAGTTCTTTACGAAGCGGGTGGTCTCGGAAAGGAACGGTGACTGGTTAGGACTTCGGGTTTGTACCTGGATGTAAATTTTAAATGCCCTTTGGTCAACGGTTAATTAAAATTTGACATTAATATTAAAACAATACGGAAATAAAACTGATTTAAATCAAAAATAATTAAAGGCAATACGATTAATAACGGAAATAAAACGGAATTTAAATCAATCGGAAAAATAAACGGAATTATAAGGCTCGGAAAGTAAACGGATTTAAAGTTAGATGGTTTAACTTTAAAGTCGAAAACGGAGTTGTTGATCCTGGCCTGGGGAGCTGCTTTTATGCCGATTCCCCACCAAGCCAGGGCTGTGATTGGTGGACGGCACGGATCGGTGGTGGGAATCCTGTTCTTCGCTGTCTCTACTTGCAGCGCCACCCGCGCTCAAAACGTGAACTACCAGCGGAACACAAAATGGCGGTGTTGGCCAACGCCCAAAAACTTTTGTGCCACTGGTAGCACGTTACAAGATTGTTATTAATATATTGCAACACATTCCTGTTGGCAACGCCGACCCATTCTATTCTACGAATGAAAAGGTGAGTTTGAGAAAAGATCTGACAATACTTCAGGAAGTATGGATGTAAGGGACAGAATAGTATTGCAAACCTTTCCTGCTAGCAACGTCAACCCATTCTATTCTATGAATAGAAGGGAGAGTTTGAGGAACTTAATCGGTGTGCATATGAATAAATATAAAATATGAAAATAGTGAGACTATTAATAACAAACCAAAGGTTTCAACAGTAATTTTCAATTAGTTAAAGTAGTTATGTAGGGTATGAAGTGTGCTACAAGTTAAAATAGTCACCCTGGATTATATGTATAAGTACAGAAAAATTCTACAGGTGTTTGAAAACTGTTAAACGCTCACAGCCGGATTCATCAACGAGGCGTAAGTCGTTAGTCCGACTACTGAGATTTGCGCCCGTGTAAACCTATTCATGAACGCGCTGCGCGTTTTTTTACGCCTAGTCCACAGCCTAGTACGCACTAAAGTTAGACGAAAAGTTACGCCTGGTTTTGTACGTGTGTAACTTTTGGCGCATCTCCGACTTTGCATTAAGTTTGTTATTTTGTGTCTACGATTTTTTCAAAAAAACAGTACTTTTCAGTGCTCCGAACATTTTTTAACTCTCAAAAGTAAGTATTAAACTGTATTTATGCCTAGTATTACAATTGTAGGTTAGATTTATCCGCTTCAGTTTTGCATGTTAATTTAATCAGTTTTTGCCAGTAAAACGATATTACTACCAAGTCTTACTCGACATCCATATGTTTAGCTTTCGTTAGGTGCTAAAAATGCGCATTTAGAAGTATGTATGTGCCCAAGTTTTAATATTAAATTTGAACCTACAACTTCGAGGTCAAGTGAACAATATCGCCTATTATTCGTTTTAATTTTGTTGTGTTGCAGTTTTAAGCTAAATAACTGTCATTTCCATGTAATTATTACCTATAATTAAACTAATTTTTAATGTGTACACTTACTTAATGATACAAATTTATAGTTAGAATGTTTCCTGGCCCTGCGAGGATTCTTCTGGCTTTGAATGAGGGCAATGATCTGCCTGAACCACCCCCTGTTGTTGTTAACGAGGATAATGATGTGGTTGAAGGAGCTGAAGCACCACCAGGTGAAATTGAGCAACTTCCAGCAGCAAATCTACGGAGGGAGAGGTTATTTCGAGACCGGTTGGACCCTTTACAAGTGCCCGATGCACTGTTATTAAGGTAAACAAATAATTAACCAGCTTTATGTTTAAATATAACTAAGTACTGTAACTTTTATTAAAGGTACTATCGTTTGCCTCGCCATATGATAGTGGAATTGTGTGAGCTGCTAACCCCACAACTAGAACACCCTACACGAAGAAGCCAGTCTCTTTCTGTGATGCTACAGGTGCTCATTGGCTTGAGATTCTTAGCATCAGGTGGTTTCCAAAGTTTAATTGGGGATATTGCCCATGTAAGCCAGTCAACATGTAGTCGAGTGCTGACAAATTTTTGTACAGCCCTAGAAACATTAGCCAGAGATCATATAAGATATCCGACAAATGATCCAAACTACATAATTGGCTTAAAGGAAGCATTTTATGCTATAGACAACATGCCCAACGTAATAGGAGCAATAGACTGCAGCCATATTTTGTTAATGCCCCCTAAAGAAGATAAGGCCAATTACATTGATCGTAAGGGCCAAACATCATTGAATATCCAGGTTGTGTGTGATGCACAACTTCGAGTTCTGAATCTTGTTGTTCAATGGCCAGGATCAACACACGACAGCTTTATTTGGGCAAATTGTGCTCTGAAACGTCAATTAGATCAACATGTTTGTCCTGCTGCTTATCTTGTTGGTAAGTTTCATAATTTTGTTATGTTCTGTATTATATTAGTTAATTGTTTGGTGTTCTTGCAGGCGACTCTGGCTATCCGTTGGAACAATATCTCTTAACACCATTTCGAAATCCTGCAACACCAGCTGAGGAAAGGTACAATGAAGCACACATCAAGACGAGAAATCCAGTTGAACGCTGTTTTGGTGTTTTAAAAAGCCGTTTCCGTGCAATACATGCTTCTGGAGGTGTGCTTATGTACACTCCCCAAAAAGTGCAGAAAATTATTATTGCAGCTTGTATGTTGCATAACATGTGCATCAATGAAGGTGTTCCTCTAGAACAGGATCAGATAATTCCACTGGATGCCCAACCGCCACAACAGGAGATTCACAATGAACCAGTCGTTGGTGCTCATATAAGACAGCAAGTTGTGGCTCGTTATGAGCAGTAAAACCACGGTTTCCAAAATGTTTAAAATGTTCTATATTTTATATTAATAATTTTTTTAATTTTAACATAACAATCAATATTTAACAGATAATAAGAATTAACAACTTATTAACATATTGACATTTTCAAGCGTTACTTTGTTAAAATCCATAATTATAGAAATAATAATGAATGTTAAATAAAATATCGATTTTAACGAGAAATAATAGATTTATTTGCTTAATACGTATTGTGGCATCAATGTGCATGCTTTTGAATGGCAATTTTTATTTAATATTTATTATTTCTATAAAACTTATTAACTGTTTTTAGCTCTACTTTGTTGAAATCCATTATAAATAATAATAAATATCTTTATTGACATTTTCAAGCGTTACTTTGTTAAAATCCATGATTATAGAAATAATTATATTTATTATTTCTTATAATGAATATCTTGGTTGAAATTTAATATTATTATTTATGTTTATTATTAAAATGGATTTCAACAAAGTAGAACTAAGAACAGTCAATAGATTTTGGAAATATTTTGTTAAATTAAACTCCTGTAGTATCCCTCATAATAAAATTAACGTACTGCTGGAACAGGTCTACCATATTTTCCTGCGCATTAGGTTCAACTGCTCTTGCCCTTGCTGCAGCAGCTGTTCTTGTAATGATAGGCTAGGAGAAATTTTAACTTCATGTTGATATGCTCATGTTGTTTTTAAAAATGTTTGTACCACAAAAATTATTATTTGTGTTTGTAGTAAATATACTTTAATATACCTGAAATCTGTTTGGGTCGAGGTCGACTGTTCTTGTTGGATCATGAAGGAATCGTCATTGAGATCAGGATGGGAATCGGGAGTGCATAGGAGGTCTACTGTGGGGTGATCTGGAGTTGGTGGATTGTATACGTCATGTGTTTGTGTCTGACTAGTGTAGTATGAGGATGATGGTTCTGTGTTAATGTGTGTTGGTACCGGCAGCTCTAAACTATCAAACCCCCCCCCCCCCAGGAATCCCTTCTATCGACGCTTTCCCTATCAGATCAAGCATGTCCTCATCGCAGGAGTCCATCTCGATATCTGGTTCCGACCCACCACCTGTAGCCATACGCTCTTGATGTTGCTGAGAAACTGTGATAGGAAATTAGAGGAATTGAAAATGAAATCGTAACAACCGTCCTACGTTTTTTTTTGGTTTCCCGTTCTTAAACTTCTTCTTTAGCTGCGGTAAAGTTCTAGGTACAGGACTAACTGCATTCACTACACCTAGCACTGCCTGCCACACAGCTTTCTTCCGCTGCCAAGTATTTTTTGGCGTTATCTTGCCATACAGCAACTCGTAATTTTTGTCAACTCTCTTCGCAAAATCAACATCTCGTCGGGGGTAAAATTCGCACTGCGCTTCTTATCAGCCATTGTCGATCAATCTATAAGTTTATAATATTAGCATTAAGTTGGTTTAAGTACTAGTTATAGATTTCTGTATTGTTTAGGAACTTTGTAGGATTTAATATGTACCTAACATTTATAAATAAAAATAATATATATGAGCTTTATAATTTAAATGTTAAATAATTACATGACGGACAGTTATCAATTCATACTGACTACGTGCTTTCAAATCAAATCTTTTTATTAAATTCATACTCTATTATTAAAATATATACTTACATTACTCACAAAATTGAAACACTAATAACAGTAAACAATTTTTAAAGTAGGTAGTTGTCAAACTTAATCGAATTTTCTGATTGGTCAAAAAAAGGCGCAACGGTGACGTCACGGATGAGTCTAGTCTAATACTTACGTCCGGTCTAAACCATTTTCATGAATAGGCTTACGCCTTTTATTTAGACCCGTGCAAGGTAGGCGTAAATTTTCCGTGCAACTGACGTTAGTCGGACTAAAGTTGCGCCTCGTTGCTGAATCCGGTAGTAAGTTATCTTTTATGATAACTATTATTATAATAATGAATTAATAAACGTCAAATAAATTATTTAATTGTTGGTGGTTACTGTCATAAGCGTGTTAAGTTTTAAAACTCTGTTACCAACAAAAGTGGTGGTGAATAATAATTTGCGGCTTATCCCTGAAGGTGTGGTTGGTTAGGTAACAAACAGAAGCTCTCGGCTGCTCTTCTGCGATGGGGTGGGTTGGTTGATGGTAAAGATGATGGGCGCCAGAGTCCTTTCTTAAATTCCCAAAATAGAACCGGTACAAAGGCTTAACGGACTCACTTAAGCGAAAGAAACGAACCACCTTACAGGGAAAGGGTACCAAATAAGTCGAAAAGGAACATGAATTGCGCAACAAAACTTTTATTAAGATGAAGGCTGTATCTGTGAATATTAAAATCTTAAAATAACGATAATATTTTAGTTGATCTCTTCAAATGACAAAAATAATTATTGTAAATCATAAATAAATTTAACCGACGGAGAGAAAAACAGTTTTGTACTCCTATAAAGTAAAATAGTTCAATAATTCCTTGCGCGATAAGGAAAGCAAAATTGCGAAAGGCACCAAGGTACGGGGAAATTTAGGTTAGCATTGTGTCAGGGGTGCACCTAAATTATAAAGTAGGCAAATACATACCAATCATTATGCATAATTTATCAGGCTACGACATGCATTTTATTATAAAAGAACTCGATTTTAACAGTCAACCCATTCAATTATTACCTATAACTAAGGAAAATTATATTTCGGTCACGAAAGTATATAACACAGGTATAGGTGGCGTTTTATTTACTCATTTCGTTTCATGAACCAAAGCTTAGATAGTTTAGCTAAAAATTTAACTCCTGAAATGTTTAAGTATACACGCGAAGCGTTTCCTGATGACGCGCATTTCCAATTAATGTCGCGCAAAGGTACGCTGTGCTACGAATATTTAAATTCGTGGGCACGGCTCGAGGAACGTCAACTGCCAGGTCGAGACCAGTTTTACAGTTCGCTCTCAGAAAGCACTGTCTCAGTAGAAAATTATGCACATGCAAAAAGTGTATGGAACACGTTTGGTGTTCAAACATTGGGAGAGTACAGGGACTTGTACCTGAAATGCGACGTCAAAATTTTAACAGACGTTTTTGAACAATTTAGAAATTTATGTTTAGATGTTTATACAATCGATCCTGCACATCACGTGACCGCACCAGGGCTGTCTTGGAATGCTGCTCTTAAAAAAACGGGTATCTCGCTAGAATTATTAGACGATCCAAACAAAATTTTATTTATCGAGAAAGGCATTCGCGGTGGTCTAGTACAATGTTCACAGCGCTATTCAAGGGCTAACAATCACTACGACCCCGAAAATTACAATCCTACTCTACGGGAAAATTATTTGATGTACGTGGACGCGAACAATTTGTACGGATACGCCATGTCTCAACCCTTACCCTATGCTAATTTCGAATGGATCGAGAACGAAGATGAAATAACCTGTATAGAAAACAAATTAAAAAATATTAAACCGAATCCCGAGTCTGTGGGGTGTATTCTAATTATAGCGATGTCTCGTGTGCTGCGTTGCTATTTCCAACCAACGACAACACTACCGCCGATAGCGTATCTTGTTTTCTAGAAGTTGACCTGTCTTATCCTCCCGAGTTTCACGATGCGCACACGTTTTTACCATTCTGTCCGGAACAGCTGGCCCCGCTCAAATCTCGCTACGTAAAATCAATGGCCACCACTTTTGACAAGAAAAAATACATACTTCACGTTAGAAATTTGCTGCAATGCCTATTGCACGGTCTTAAATTAAATAAAGTTCACAGAATACTTAAATTCACCCAAAAACCTTGGTTAAAGGAATATATCGATCTCAACACTAGTTTACGTGCTAGGGCTAAGAATAACTTTGAGAAGGGCCTATTTAAATTAATGAATAATAGCGTGTATGGTAAGAGCTTAGAGAACCAACGAAAATACAGGGTGGTACAGTTGGCCACCACCTGGGAGCAAGCGCGTAAATTAATTGCAAAACCAAACTTTAAATCTTTCACTATTTTCAAAGAGAATATGGTTGCAGTAGAATTAAACAAAACGTCTATTCTTTATAATAAGCCCATCTATTTAAGGATGACGGTTTTAGACCTCTCCAAACTTTTAATGTACTTTTTCCATTTCGAAGACATAATTCATAATCCAAAATTGCGTCATCCGGTAACGTTCCTGTACACTGGCACGGACTCGTTTATCTACGCCTTTCAAGACGATATTTACAAGTTTTTGAGGGACGAAATTGAGGAGAAGGGCAGTCAGGCACCCTTCGACACATTTGATTACCACCCTGAAAATTTATATGGAATTTCGCGCATAAATAATAAGGTACTGGGCAAATTCAAAGATGAACTCAAAGGAAAAGTTATAACGAATTATGTGGGTTTGCGTGCAAAAATGTACTCTTTAAAATTACAAAAACACCATCAAGATAACTCTGACGACGACGACGACGACGACGATGACAACGAAAACAATTACGTAACTAAAAAGGCCAAGGGTGTAGGTAGAGTAGCCCTAAAAAACAGAATCACCTTTCAATCATACTACGACTGTCTACACAATAACCAACATTTTATACAACGAATACTACAATACGTTCTAAGAGACATCTCGTTTCTACTTTTATAATAAAGAAAAAAGCTTTAGACTCTTTCGACAATAAAAGGTATATATTACAGGATGGGATTAATTCTTTACCTTGGGGTCATTATGATATAACGGATCCTCTACTTTACCTACTCTACTACTTAACCTCTACTTTAATCACTGAATTCGATCAACCATCGACTTCATCGGATTCTTTTATTGAGATCAGGCCGAATAGTTTTCCAGAAAGTTACAGACCACACCCATCCGAAATTGTTATAGCACCTGCAGCCTCTAAGTTTATTAATAATGTTTGTAAAATGTGTTTTAGTAACGGTTTAGATATTATTTGTTTACCCTGTGGACACTTAACGTCTTGTATGTTCACAACAAATTACCAAGTGTCCTGTGTGCAGTATATTTATTACTGGTACCATTCGAGTTTTTCTATCGTAAAATTGATTTTTTTATTGTACTCTGTGTGTAAAAATAAAACTTGTTTTCATTGTATGTTTTTTTATTAAATTCTATTACATTGCATAAGAGAGAGAGAGAGAGAGAGAGAGAGCGAGAAAATAAAACTAACATTAAACACGATATGAATTGTAATATTTTTTAATTAAATAACGAATTGCCAAGGCTATCATGCCCAAGAGTAAGTTGACACCGAGCATCAAAAGGCTCGCAAAAAAATATGTATCCACTTGTTCGTGAGGTTTCGCTTGCTGTGGTACTTCTTCATCATTACAACCGATAGCATTCCATACAACAGGTACCCAATTAGAAAGGAACTCGACACTATTTCCTATTTTCTTGTTATAAATATACTTGGCCTTTACATAAATGAACCTCGCAGTGGGAGTTTCCGGTATGACAGAGGGCATCCGTTTTCCAACCACGAACAGCCCTCTAAATTGAAACGGTGTTAAATTAATCCATTCTCCAGGTTGTTCGCTTAGGTTTTGCACAGTCAGGGACCCGTTGGAGAATCTAAGAGAAACGCTAACTTCTTCGACGTTGGCAGGGTAAGACAACAGCAGGGTGCTGTTCCATATCCCTGCTATCACAAAAACGGCTATAGCATCCATTTTTGTTTGTTTGTTGTACTTCTTACTTCTTCAGCTTTCAAGTTTGTACTAAATAAATACGTGGTTCACTTTCTTATAATAATAATTTCAGTTAAGGACGTCGTCGTCAGGTTGGCCGAGCGGTCTAAGACGTTTGACTGAAGTTCAGATTCTTGAAAGAGAGCGAGGGTTCGAATCCCTCAACTGACAATTTCTTTTTGTTTGCTAATAAAGTCGAACTCTTTTACACGTGATTGTATCATTAATGAAAGATATAAAAAAATCGGAAGTAATCTCCAGATATATAGCCTGCAGGTGGTCAGGATTTATGATGCTGCTGTCGTTAATTAATTCTTGAAACCACTCATCCAATACCGTTTCACAATTTACAACGGGTAGTACTTCAATACTAATTTCTTCCTCAATACCATTCCTAATAAAATTTACCGCTCCAATAATTTCTAAACGTCCACAATAAGAGTTTCGTAAAATCCTGCTTATTTCGTTTATAACGGTAGGTTTGAGTCTCTGCATACTGCTTTGAAAACTGTGACGTTGTGACACTTCATCTAATATAAATTCGAGAATAATTGTTTCATACATGTTTACAGCTCCGCTACAAATTTACAACTAAAGACTAAAATCAAATATCCCATATTAAATATTCGATACCAAATTATTTAATATCGCATAACTAGTACCTAAAACGAAAAAAAATAACACGATCAACTACACCTTCTGTAACGTCCCGCACCCCTTTAGCTTCTCTTATACAAGGCAGTGCGAAAGCGTCGTCGTGGGCCAATAGGTGTGATCGTCTCGTAGTAACCCTTTTTATACGTTGTGACCTTAGGAATAATAGGTTCGGTATCTAGAGTACTAAACCTGGTTAAATAACAACACAGAGTAGAGGATTAATATATTTATTAGCCTCAAAAAAATAGCGGTTGCAGCCGACTTTGTTCAACTACCCCGGTATTCACCTGGTTGGCTAAGGGAAACTGCAAAAAACCTTAGCCAGGGTAGGGTACATCCTTAACTTAAAATACAAGTATGTGACTAAACTACTATATTTGTACATAAATTAGCGATAGCTGTTAGGCTAAAGCTTGTCGTCCCTGAAAAAGAAAATATTATTTACAATAATCAATCAGAAAAATCAGCAGCCAAGGAAAAACCCTCAAGCGCTAGGAAAAGGAGACAGCAGCCAAGGGAAAGCACTCAAGCGCTAGGAAAATCAGCAGCCAAGGGGGAAGCCCTCAAGCGCTAGGAAAATCAGCAGCCAAGGGGGAGGCCCTCAAGCGCTAGGAAAATCAGCAGCCAAGGGAAAGCCCTCAAGCGCTAGGAAAATCAGCAGCCAAGGGAAAGCCCTCAAGCGCTAGGAAGATCAGCAGCCAAGGGGGAAGCCCTCAAGCGCTAGGAAAATCAGCAGCCAAGGGGGAAGCCCTCAAGCGCTAGGAAAATCAGCAGCCAAGGGAAAGCCCTCAAGCGCTAGGAAAATCAGCCGCCAAGGGAAAGCCCTCAAGCGCTAGGAAAATCAGCAGCCAAAGGGGAAACCCTCAAGCGCTAGGAAAATCAGCAGCCAAGGGAAAGCCCTCAAGCGCTAGGAAAATCAGCAGCCAAGGGGGAAACCCTCAAGCGCTAGGAAAATCAGCAGCCAAGGGAAAGCCCTCAAGCGCTAGGAACATCAGCAGCCAAGGGAAAGCCCTCAAGCGCTAGGAAAATCAGCGGCCAAGGGAAAGCCCTCAAGCGCTAGGAAAATCAGCGGCCAAGGGAAAGCCCTCAAGCGCTAGGAAAATCAGCAGCCAAGGGAAAGCCCTCAAGCGCTAGGAAAATCAGCAGCCAAGGGAAAGCCCTCAAGCGCTAGGAAAGTCAGCAGTCAAGGGAAAGCCCTCAAGCGCTAGGAAATACAGGTGGATATCGATTCAAGACGGTTAAATCTAGAAATATCCAGCTATCTGAAAAATTTCTGTTTATATAGGCCAAAAGTGGGTGTTGAAGGGAGGCATTTTTGGGTGCACGTGTTTGCGGCACAAAGAAAATTGGAATTTCCATAAATCTCCTGATTTAATGGTAGTTCAAATAATTAAATACAAAATTAATAGCTGAAACATAATTAAATATAAAATCCTCCGACTCCCAATAGTTCGTTCCACCTCATTTGTTCTCAATCGGCGTGTCTTTTGCATTTAGGATAGTGTTTGTGAACAAATCCATATGTGTTGTAACTCTTACAGTTTAATTGCTTGGGTAAAACGATACTATTGCGAGCGTGGATTCTTAAACCTCAAACGTGGTTCGTTAATCCTGTACCAATTTGCCGAAAGAAGTGAAAATACATTAGATTTGATTTATTTAAATGAGTTCTTTACAACTAACTCTGAAACTGCATTGGGAACTAATAAAAACATTCGATACGCAACGTTTTAAAAGAATTTGCTTAAGCTATTATATATGAAAATTTCATTAAGAAAGTATAAAAAGTTAACCCCACAGACCCAAAAGGCAATAAGATCCCACACCCGCGGCGGTCTGAGTCAATAGAAAAAATAGCCATAAATTAACACCAATAGGTTAAGTCGGTCCAAGCCGCCCCATGTCCAACCCTGAACATATGCTAAAACCACAAAGAATAACAAAACGAAAATAAATTCTTTATTAGATGTCAGGGTAACTTATAAATATAATTTCTAAATTTAACTATTTTAACTTTATTGTACAAAATTGCGGTCCATTACACTTCATATAACAACTTCAAACGCTACACCCATGACGCACCCCAGTAGCTCACATGCTTAACGCGACAGACTACGACTCAGCAGGACCTGCGTTCCAATCCACAACGCAGCGAAAAAAAGTATGCACGGTTGCATACACACTTTTTAAACAAGACTACTTTTTAACAAACCTAAGACACGCCTAGACATGGCCGAACAAAAATGGCCGATGACAGACGACACCCCCACAAAACACGCCTACGAAGGGACTACTTCCATCCCACTCCCACCCTAGTACAGGCACCCTTCTCACTCGCACCTATACAAACTTACCTGAATAAAGCGCCCTTATTTTACACACAAACCCCATAAGAGCCCTTATCCAATATCGGCTTTTTATTATCTACTATCCTGTATATTCTTGTATATTTTTACTTAGAATTATTTGTTTATTATATTTATCATTGTTTTATCATTATAGCAATACACTCTAAAAAATAATGGAGTAAATTTACTCTTTTGAAAGGAGGCAACTATGCTACCTCCTTTGAAAGGAGTAAATTTACACCCATTGTTAATTTTACTATTAAGTGTAAGCTTACATATTAAAGGGTAATCTTTTACTTGCTCTTGGATAAAATTTCACCGTTGTGTAAAATCACTCAAATCAAGTTACCTATTGGGGTATTTTTTTTACCTGAACTTGGGTAAAATTTCACCATTCAGTAAAATCACTCAAATCAAGTTACCTATAAGGGTATTTTTTTGTACCTGCCCTTGGGCAAAATTTCACCATTGTGTAAAATCACTCAAATCAAGTTACCTATTGGGGTACAGTTTTTACTCTTATGGTTTATTTTAACCCCGTAATTGGGTAAAATTACTCATGGTTGTTTTTTCATTTACAAAATGTTGTAATTTCAATCCTATATATACTATACATTGGAGTAAAAGTTATTTTAAGTGTAAAACTATTCTTCTTGAATTACCCAGTAGAGAATCTTTTTTTGATAATGAAGTTATTAAAAGTATATCTCTAGTACTTAGGGGAGACCGGTATCAATTGTAACAAAATTTAGTTTTTATTTTTTTCCAGCTACAATTACTAAAGAACTTCTATAAAAAAAATATAGTGATGTTCCCAAATGTTTTAGCATAAAAACTGTATAGACACTTTTGGAGAATGAAGTGACTTTTTAACAAAAAAAAAAAAAAATTATACCGAAAACAACTGATACTATTGACACCGCACAGGTGTCAAATGTACCACCCGCAGTATCAATTGTAACACTGGTTTATGAATGGGTATAGGACACAGTTTATTATACTTTAATATTTTATAGTCCATGTTATAATTATATTTTTTATTAGAAACGCTACTAGAACTTAATAAATGAGAAATACACAAAAACAACAATTCATATTATTAATAAAACATTAGAAAACAATTATGATTCTTTGACGATACTATCTAATTTATATATTTTTTTTATTAGAGGCCATTTAAATCCAAATTAATCTGATTCACAATTGTTACACACAAATAACGGGTCGTTATTAGCACAGGAACAGTGGGTCCATTCTTTGCATTGCCTGCATTGAAGCCAGTCTTCCTTACTTTGTTTGTATGAACTACAGCATACCAGACAGATAGTATTGTCGTCAGAAGACTCGTCTGAAGACGAATCTTCTTTAACGATTTTGGGTTTCTTTGCGGGCTTTTTATTTTTCTTAATTTCTTTATCTTCTCTAATTTTTCTCTTGGTAGCAGCCACCTTTCTCTTGTTGTATCGCTCTTCCAGCATTTGTTTCTCAGGCGTGTCTGTAAGCACTGCTGTTTTCCCCTTTTGTCGTCTTGTGGCTATTAGTTTCTTAAAATCAGCCTTTGGCAAAGGACGAATTTGTTCTGGAGTGCATATTGTTTGTGAAGGAGCTGGAGATGGCACCACATTATTAGAAATAGCCTGAGGCGGGGGTGTTACATTGTCCCTGGAGGTGCTAGGTTGGGGTTCGTCGATGAAATTTTCTGTCGGGTTGTTTACTTCAAGAACATTTTCTTCTATTGGTCTATCGGTAACACTAGAAGGTGCAAACTCATCGTCAGTAAAAATATTCCTATTAAAAGGCCATATTCCAGAGCATCGAAAGCCTGCAGTGATATTTTTTGGAGTCACAGCAAGGGGCAAAGCCTCTCTGACTAATCCTGGTATATTATAAACAGTCATTCGTTTACCTGGGTTCATCTTCATCCACTGGTCGCATTCATTATTGAAAAATTTTTTAAATGGTCCATAAACTCCGCGGTCTAAAGGTTGAAGTTTATGCGAAGTATGAGGAGGAAATGACAATAATGTTATAAAATTTAATCTGCAGAACTCTATGACGGGTATATACAGATGAGAGCTGTGGTTATCCAAGATAAGTAGGACTCTGTTGTCTTCGCTTGGCTTAGAGTAATTTGCAAAATGATTTATGAAAACTAAGAAATCTTCTTCCTGCATCCAACCACTTTTGTTACCGGTTCCAATACAGCCTAGCGGTCCGTCTCGTACAAAATGTTCATGATATCGTTTCAGCGGAAAGACAAACATAGGTGGTACACTATTTCCCAGTGCATTAACCGCTACACAGGCTGTTACTAAAGTGCCCCTTTCCTGGGAAGTTATTGCACCAACTTGTTTTACGCCCTTCTTAGCGACAACTTTATTTGGTTTTTGTACTGTGGTACACCCAGTTTCATCTACATTGTAAATGTTGTTAGGTTGAAACTTATATCTATCTAAAACATCGGCCAGGTTGTCAAAAAATTTATTAACATTTTCTCGATTGAAGTTCATTGCTCGAGAAAGGCTGGTTGATTCAGTGGTGCGTATTGACAAATTAGGGTTCCGCTTGAGGAATGCCGTAAGCCAATCTTCGCTCGCCATTTGCGCATTTTCCCATCCTTCAGAAAATTTGCATTTATTCTGTTTAGCAAACTGGTAAGACAATTTTCGCAAATCTTTGGGCGATAGTCCGAAATACAGCTTGGCTGCAGCTTCGCAGTAATCACATAATTGATTTTCTTGTTCGCTAGTAAATATTTTATTGTGGGGATGATAACCAACTTTCGGGATTTTGTTACTCTTCACTGCTTTAACAAACCGATTGAGTGAAACATGGCACATTCCATATTGCTTGGCTGTTCCTCTAACTGAAGCATTTTCATTAATCACTCTGTTAGCAGCCTGCTCGAACAACTCTTGAGGAATCTCTCCTCTGTTTGTCTTTTTTGGTCTAGGTTTAACCATTTTCGCGGCTAAATCAATATGAATACGATTACTAGTGATTTATTTGGTACTAATATTTGAGCCGGTGTCAAATGTAACATGTTACAATCGACACCTTGAAAGATGTTACAATCGACACCAACAGTCCACCAACTTCTTACACCTCAATGCAACCAACTTATCATCAGAATTATGAGGAACAAATTATGACGAATTATAGTTTAAAACATGCTGATTTCAGCCTAATAATCGTTCGACAACTCCCAGTAATGATAAGCTGCTAGTTGCAATTCTAATATCCTGCAAATAACTTACATTTCAGTTCAAAAATCACACTTCTTCGTCCCACACATACACGTGTTGTCAACGACAAATATGAACTACTACTATTACAGTGGCCTGCAGCAATGCATCTTAGTGCGAAACTAGTTTTAATTTTACGACACAAGTGGCAGCTCAATCTTGAATGTTACATTTGACACCTGTTACAATTGATACCGGTCTCCCCTACGAGTTTACCGGCAAGCTAGGCTAAAGAAAAGCTGTCATGGGTCTTGGTAAATAAACGTTATAATGGCAGTTATTAAAGGAATAACTTGTAGGGAAAAGTGAATAAAACATCATAAATATATTGGAATGATTATTATATAATGTTCAATGTATAAACAAATAAAAAGTAAAAAAGTAAGCTAAACTTATTTCTACTGAACTGAAAGGATTTGCCAATAAAATTGATCTTGAAAATGGAGCATGCGCAGAACAGTACAATACTCGAACACACCTGAAAATAAAATACTTAAAAAACTTGTGCGTAAAAATAGTCAGTATTAGGTTCGGTACTTACCAAAATAAAACAATAATATTATTCTGTTAAAATTTGTTTAGCTTTCTTAAAAAGCCAAGAATTTTAAGCTGTGAGCTACTCTTCGAGCTTTTGGTGCCATGCTCTGGTCAGATCTTCAAAAAATAACATTGGAGAAATTCTAATGTATTTGATGCGGCTTTGGGGTATGCAAGGTTAAAATTATAAACTGCAAATATCTCCTGCAGAGCATTTCGAAATGAATTTATACCTTCATCTACAATTTGTTTTTCTACCACTACCTATGTAACGAGTGGTAATATCATTTTCATCATCTATAATGATTAAAACGATACAAACAACATATTAAATTAATAAAAAACAAATTACCTTTATCTCGGGGTCCAAAAATACAGGGCGCGTTACTCAAGAAATTTCCATGGATAACTACGGCTGGTATTTAAATCATCACTCGGTATTATACATTTATATACCTAATTATAGATAGAAAACTTCAACTTACCTTGTAAGAATATTGATGGAGGATGGAGTTAACTAACACTTGCAAACAATTCTGTTAAATAAGAATAACCGGCGCAAACCATCGAGTAAATATGATTGCATCGCAATCCGGCTGTCTCGAACGCACAAATATTCACAACAATTCAACAAATCACAAGCATGCATTCTGCGGATTTCTAAGAAATGTGAGTAATATTTAATATGTACTGCGGTGGTCAAAAATGCAAGTAGTTAGCGACTTGTTAGTCAGAACTATCTTCTCCCTTGTAGGTACTATGTGTTATGGTACCCCCCCCTTATCTCAAATTTGATTAATTGAAATTTCATAATTTTATTCAGGTAATATATAATTATCTTGAGTTGTTCCTAAAATTCTTACAAGTGTAATATTACCACCCAGGCACCCAATAAGGTAAAACTACCATTCAAGATGTAATATTACAGCAAGTAGTAGGGAAACATACCATTAAAAATGTAAAATTTCCCCAGAATTATTTAATTTTACCACAACCGCAGTAATTTTGCAGTTTAAAAGGAGTAAAGTTACAACTGATCAGAGTAATTTCGCACGACTTCACAAATTTGCTCCTATTCCAAAAGTAAAATTAAAGTGTTGGGTTGAAACGCACCTTTTAAAGAAGACATTTTTACAAATTATGCAGGTAAAATTACACTATTTTTTTACAGTGTATTTTTAATTATTCATGTAGGGTAAATTGTTGTTTAACATTTATACTTTGGTGAATGTTAGTGTGTGTGGAATCGTTAGTCGATGAATAAAACTCTCGATGTTGATAACTGTATTTATTATAATAGTTGCAATATTAATGACAATTGTAGTTGAAATTGTAAGAGCGGAAACAAGTTGGTCGCGCGAGGTGTGAAGACCGAATGTACATTTTCTTGACCAAAAATAACAGTAAACCTTCAAGGGTTGTATCTAACGGTACATTTAAAAGAATGCCCTCGAAGGTTAAGAAACTCGGGTAACGGTGCATGTACTTTGCCGACGCCGGAACGTCGAAGAAATACAAAAGGTTTTACAAGCAATAGTAAATACAGGTATCAGAAGATTTAAAAATGTACAGTTACTTTATTGACATTCTCAAGCGTCACTTTGTTGAAATCCATGATTATATAAATAATAAATATTAAATAAAATATCGATTTCAACGGGAAATAATAAGATTTATTCGCTTTATACGTATTTCGGCATCATTGTGCCATTGTCAAAAGCTATTATAAAATATTATAACAAATGCAAAAATATAGTAACTCCTTGATTCTATTATTTTAACACTGCGTGAAGCAGCTGGCCCCAGTCAACCCGTCGGAGGTCAGTCGCTTATCAGTGTTTTAAAAAGATATTTATTCCAAAATCTTCAGTAAAGGAGAATCTAAGAGATCAATTTGCTCATTCATTAAAGGTATGTTGTTTTTTGTGTGTTTATAAATTTCAAAAGCTTCTAAAATGTTTAATTTATTTTTGTTATCAGAAAAGTGTAAAAATTTAATTGTATTATTAGATGTTAATGTGTGATTTTGTTCTAACAAATGTTTAGCAAAATTTGATTTATGTGCATGTTTATATTTGTAACAACGGATATGTTCTTTTTGCCTAATACTGAAATTTCTAATTGTTTGACCTATATATACTGAATCACAATGTGAACAATTTAATTTATAAATACCTGATTTTAGCAAATCATTAATTTTGTCTTTAGCATTGAAAAGAGAGTATAGAATATTTTTATTTGTTTTAAAAATGACTTTATATTTATTTGTGTTATTTATAATTTTAGCAATCTTTTCTGAAATTTTACCAAAATATGGAATTGAAACGTATTTTAATGTTTTATCAGTGTTATTAATGGAATAAACTTTTTGAATAGCTAATTTATAATTTTTCTTTTTAATTAAAGTGTCAATAAGTGTAGTGTTATAACCATTGCTATATGCAATTTGTTTAATAATGGAAATTTCTCTATTAAAATTATTTTTATCTAAAGGAATTGTTAGAGCTCTGTGTACTAAAGATTGATATGCTGCTAATTTATGTGTATTATGATGACAAGAGTTATGTGGTATGGTAATATCAGTTTGTGTAGGTTTCCTATAAATTGAGTATTCGAGTATGTTTTCTGAATTAATTTTTATGTTTAAGTCTAAAAAGTTAATAGATCTGTTTTGTTCAATTTCTAGTGTAAATTTAATTTTTTGGTGTAAAGTATTACCGTAGATTTGGGTGGCTTGGGACGATTTTCAACTTTAATTAATTGTGGAGGAAAAATTTTAAATGTTTCTTTGCAATCAATTACACCATACCATGCCAAATGACAAGGGCTATCGACTGTCATAAGGTACATGACATAGTAACCTCCAATTAAGGAAAAAAAAAATAAAAAATGTCTGTCCCAAGTCACCTCACGTTTTGGGTGACTTGGGACGACTATAGTTTTGCATGCTTTTCTCATCTGATCCACTCGCTGAGGTGACTTGGGACAAAGATAACGATTTAGAAATCTATTTGAGAGAAGATAAAACCCGGTAGTATATGGAAAAGTACACAAAAATCCGTAATTAAGTAACATTTATTAATTTTAAACATACAAATAAACAGACTTCCTACAAAACGTTATAATAAGTCGAACAAAGAAAATAAAACTGAATTTTTACTTGCTGGCATATAAGTATAGCTGCAAAACAGCTTTGTTAAATATACATGCTCCCCTTCTTAGTATTATTGGAGGCGGTAATGTTGTTAGAAATTCATTTTCTTCGATGTCTCCTTCGTCTGGAAGGTCGGGATAAATAAATGCATCTTTTATTTTTGAACTTGCTTTGAGATACGAACAACGGTGTGGATTTTTTTCAATGACTTTTCCAATAAATCGCTGATTTCTTCCCTTAACAGACTTAAGTTCAACTATCACAAAGTCATCTATTTCTAATTCTTGGTAGGTTTTCTTATCAGGTTCTGGTTGTAGAATTTCATTATTGGTCACAGTCATCTGTGTTTTGGATAATTCTCCATCATGATCACTTCTAGAGTCACTGTCAGAGAGTTGATGTGTTTTGGCGGCGGGCAGTTTTCTCTTTTTCTTCGCCTACGGTTTTTTTGACGGCGCCGCCTTTTCTACTTCAGTTACTTTGACGTCTTCTAAAGAAATGCTTTGTCCCGCTGGCACGTTCAGTTTTTTCTTTCTCTTACGTGTTTTAGGAGCTGTAGAACCATTTTCTTCTTTTTTGTTTCCATATCGAGCTTCTTGAAATAGGTCCTTTAATGTCTCGGCAATATTTGTTGCAGCGGCATTGTTAGTCACATCTTGTTTCGGCAGCTTCTGTAACACAGCATCACGATCAATGGGAACTAATCCTGTGGTTTTAAATCCCGCTATGATGTTATCTGCCTGATTTGCTCCAACTTTTTCAAGTGTCTGGCGGAGAAGACTAGGAAATATATCTTTTCTTATTGGACCTCGATTTTTCTTCTTCCAAACCTTCAACACTTTTCGCCAGGCTCCCTTTATAGGTCGGAAGCAGCTCACGTCTAAAGGTTGGCAGAGGTGAGTACTATTGGGCGGTAAAAGGACGAATCTAATATCATTTGCTTTACATTCTTGTAAAACTTTAAGCGAAATATGACTAGCAAGATTGTCGCCCAATAGTACACTTGGACCATTGCATTTTTTGAGGTAAGGTAAAGCCACTGACAGAAACCAATCTTCAAAGAGAGTCTGATCAAACCAACCGGATTTACTCCGGTTGTATCGAGCATTTTCCGGACCTCGTTCCATCCACGTGCTCCAAATATGATCTGCTTTGTAGACGATGTACGGAGGTAATGTAACACCAGATGCGCTTACGCAAAACATTACAGAAGTGTTGGTTTTGGTTGAATCCATCACTCTTTCAGCGTGCTTCGCTTTCTTTCTAACAATCACTTTATTCCGACCAGGGTCGTCTACAAACCCACTTTCATCATAATTTAGTACATTCTCTGGTGGAATGTCTTTCAATGAAATAGATAAATTGTCGAAATATTCATTAAGTATATCTACTGAAACCGCGGCCCTGTTTCTTTTAATATTTTCTGACAGGCGTAAGCTTAAATTATTGTGCCTGCTAATAAATCCATAATACCAGCTGTTTCCCGGCCTGTTATGCCGAAATTTTTTAATAGTCTTGCCTTGCCTGTTCAAATAACCTTCTACCAAATCTTTGATATCACTTCGTTCCAAAGGAAACCCCCAATCACTTGCAAGTACGACTGCTTCAGAAATAAGATTCTCCTCTTCTTCTGTCAGAATTGTTTGACCTCCAGCAGTTTTCTTATGTTTATTATTGTATTTTCTTTCCAATGTGGATTTGGGGATACCATACTTATGGCTGGCCGCTCTGTATGTTAAATCAGACCTTTCAATATCAGCGAGTGCGATCTGGAGAGTTTCGTCGGTGAAGTCGCGGTATTTGCGACTTCCCACCGCCCTCTTGTATTTATTGGGCATGTCCCAAATCACCCTACAAACTACAAGAAAACATAAAACACTTCGCCAACTTAAAATGTGAGGTTATGTTTTTGTGTTACACTATGATATCTTTTTAGAACACAACAGGCATCTCAAAAAAAAATACCCGGAGTCCACATTTCAAATAGGCTCTCGTGGCCACTAAGAAGTATAACGTCAATAAAAAGGGCCCATATTTACTTACCGTTGCCTATTAATTTTTACACGAGCACGATAAGATCTTTTCAACAACCGTCTGCAGTGTGGGGTGCTTTAACATCTTACCGACAACTTCCATAGATTTTGGAAGTTCTGCTATTCACTGGTAGGTAGCAGCCCGCCCTCAAGCAAACTGAATCAGTTCGTCCCAAATCACCCGCCCGTCCCAAGCCACCCAAATCTACGGTAATAAAAATTAAAAAGTCGTCAATGTATTCGAAAGAACTATCAAAACATGCCAAAATATCATCAACATAACGAAACCAAAATACAATTTTATTTGATAGATTTGATTCAAATATTTGATCTTCTATATTTTCCATAAAAATATTAGCCAATAGTGGTGAAATGGGACTACCCATTGGTAACCCATCTTTCTGAAGATAAATTTTATCATTAAAAATAAAATAATTTTGATTAATACAAAGTTCAAATAATTGAATCAACTCTATCCTTTTTGTTAATTCAATGTTATTGTTAACTAAAACATTTTCTAATAAAGGAATACATTCCTGTGGGGGTATTTGTGAAAACATACTCGTAACATCAAAACTAACTATTTTACATAGTGGTGGTAAGCTAATGTTACTTAATTTATTAATCAATTCAGAAGTGTTTTTAACTGAATATTTTGGAGTGTATCCTAAATTATTAATTATATTATTTAATGTTTTAGCTAGCATGTGGTTTGGTGCATGTATGTATGAAACTACAGGTCTAATAGGAATGTTAGGTTTATGTATTTTAACTAAACCGTATAATTTTGGTGGTTGTGGATTTGGATATATTATGTTATGTTTCTCGTATGGTGTTAAAGTAATTTCACAATTTTTAATTGTTTGTTTTATTTGGTTTTGGTATTTATTTGTTGGATCTCTATTTAAAATTTCTAGATTAGAATCTGTTATAAAATCATTGACTTTTTCTAAATAATCATTTTTAGGTAAAAATACTAAAGTGTTTCCCTTATCTGCCCTAACAGAAATTAAATTATTTACTCTAACTTTTTCCTTAATTGATTTAATTAATGAAATATTATTATTTGTATTATATCTAAATTTATCGTTTATCGAAATTCTTTTTAATAAATTAGAAATTTGAGACTTTGCATAATTTAAATGCCTCTCTTTTATAATATTTTCAGAATTGACTGCTAAAATTTCTTTTATATTATTATCTAATTTTGGAAAAGTGGAAAATTTAAAACCTTTATTTAGAAACGTCATTTCTTTGTCATTAAATATTACGTTAGATAAATTTAGTACACGAGGATGAAAATTTATAATTTTATTAGGTTTTTTAGGTTCAATAGATTTTTGTTCTCGTTCTAATCTAGAAATTTTATCTTTTTGTGTATTATATTTTTTAAATTTAATTTTACTAACTAATTCTCTAATGTCATTATCAAAAATGTCAAATTCAATGTTATGTAATTTGTTAACTAGTTCTGTGTATAGTACCTTTAAGTAAATGTGCAAATTGTCTCTGATTCTGAACCATCTTTTAGATTCTTCTTTCAACCATCTAGTTTTCGCATTTCTGATTATCTTCTCAGTAATACTGTTCTTTGTGTTGGTCTTAATATTGATATATTTTGGAATAATTTTCTTCTTAATGCATTCTTGGTTAAACCATACATTTTGTGAAGCCATCGCATGTTTTACCATTATTTTCTTATATAATTTTGCTTGATCTTCTAACGAAGATGTCATTAATTTATTGACATTCTCAAGCGTCACTTTGTTGAAATCCATGATTATATAAATAATAAATATTAAATAAAATATCGATTTCAACGGGAAATAATAATATTTATTCGCTTTATACGTATTTCGGCATCATTGTGCCATTGTCAAAAGCTATTATAAAATATTATAACAAATGCAAAAATATAGTAACTCCTTGATTCTATTATTTTAACACTGCGTGAAGCAGCTGGCCCCAGTCAACCCGTCGGAGGTCAGTCGCTTATCAGTGTTTTAAAAAGATATTTATTCCAAAATCTTCAGTAAAGGAGAATCTAAGAGATCAATTTGCTCATTCATTAAAGGTATGTTGTTTTTTGTGTGTTTATAAATTTCAAAAGCTTCTAAAATGTTTAATAAATCTTATTATTTCCCGTTGAAATCGATATTTTATTTAATATTTATTATTTATATAATCATGGATTTCAACAAAGTGACGCTTGAGAATGTCAATAAATTAATGACATCTTCGTTAGAAGATCAAGCAAAATTATATAAGAAAATAATGGTAAAACATGCGATGGCTTCACAAAATGTATGGTTTAACCAAGAATGCATTAAGAAGAAAATTATTCCAAAATATATCAATATTAAGACCAACACAAAGAACAGTATTACTGAGAAGATAATCAGAAATGCGAAAACTAGATGGTTGAAAGAAGAATCTAAAAGATGGTTCAGAATCAGAGACAATTTGCACATTTACTTAAAGGTACTATACACAGAACTAGTTAACAAATTACATAACATTGAATTTGACATTTTTGATAATGACATTAGAGAATTAGTTAGTAAAATTAAATTTAAAAAATATAATACACAAAAAGATAAAATTTCTAGATTAGAACGAGAACAAAAATCTATTGAACCTAAAAAACCTAATAAAATTATAAATTTTCATCCTCGTGTACTAAATTTATCTAACGTAATATTTAATGACAAAGAAATGACGTTTCTAAATAAAGGTTTTAAATTTTCCACTTTTCCAAAATTAGATAATAATATAAAAGAAATTTTAGCAGTCAATTCTGAAAATATTATAAAAGAGAGGCATTTAAATTATGCAAAGTCTCAAATTTCTAATTTATTAAAAAGAATTTCGATAAACGATAAATTTAGATATAATACAAATAATAATATTTCATTAATTAAATCAATTAAGGAAAAAGTTAGAGTAAATAATTTAATTTCTGTTAGGGCAGATAAGGGAAACACTTTAGTATTTTTACCTAAAAATGATTATTTAGAAAAAGTCAATGATTTTATAACAGATTCTAATCTAGAAATTTTAAATAGAGATCCAACAAATAAATACCAAAACCAAATAAAACAAACAATTAAAAATTGTGAAATTACTTTAACACCATACGAGAAACATAACATAATATATCCAAATCCACAACCACCAAAATTATACGGTTTAGTTAAAATACATAAACCTAACATTCCTATTAGACCTGTTTCATACATACATGCACCAAACCACATGCTAGCTAAAACATTAAATAATATAATTAATAATTTAGGATACACTCCAAAATATTCAGTTAAAAACACTTCTGAATTGATTAATAAATTAAGTAACATTAGCTTACCACCACTATGTAAAATAGTTAGTTTTGATGTTACGAGTATGTTTTCACAAATACCCCCACAGGAATGTATTCCTTTATTAGAAAATGTTTTAGTTAACAATAACATTGAATTAACAAAAAGGATAGAGTTGATTCAATTATTTGAACTTTGTATTAATCAAAATTATTTTATTTTTAATGATAAAATTTATCTTCAGAAAGATGGGTTACCAATGGGTAGTCCCATTTCACCACTATTGGCTAATATTTTTATGGAAAATATAGAAGATCAAATATTTGAATCAAATCTATCAAATAAAATTGTATTTTGGTTTCGTTATGTTGATGATATTTTGGCATGTTTTGATAGTTCTTTCGAATACATTGACGACTTTTTAATTTTTATTAATACTTTACACCAAAAAATTAAATTTACACTAGAAATTGAACAAAACAGATCTATTAACTTTTTAGACTTAAACATAAAAATTAATTCAGAAAACATACTCGAATACTCAATTTATAGGAAACCTACACAAACTGATATTACCATACCACATAACTCTTGTCATCATAATACACATAAATTAGCAGCATATCAATCTTTAGTACACAGAGCTCTAACAATTCCTTTAGATAAAAATAATTTTAATAGAGAAATTTCCATTATTAAACAAATTGCATATAGCAATGGTTATAACACTACACTTATTGACACTTTAATTAAAAAGAAAAATTATAAATTAGCTATTCAAAAAGTTTATTCCATTAATAACACTGATAAAACATTAAAATACGTTTCAATTCCATATTTTGGTAAAATTTCAGAAAAGATTGCTAAAATTATAAATAACACAAATAAATATAAAGTCATTTTTAAAACAAATAAAAATATTCTATACTCTCTTTTCAATGCTAAAGACAAAATTAATGATTTGCTAAAATCAGGTATTTATAAATTAAATTGTTCACATTGTGATTCAGTATATATAGGTCAAACAATTAGAAATTTCAGTATTAGGCAAAAAGAACATATCCGTTGTTACAAATATAAACATGCACATAAATCAAATTTTGCTAAACATTTGTTAGAACAAAATCACACATTAACATCTAATAATACAATTAAATTTTTACACTTTTCTGATAACAAAAATAAATTAAACATTTTAGAAGCTTTTGAAATTTATAAACACACAAAAAACAACATACCTTTAATGAATGAGCAAATTGATCTCTTAGATTCTCCTTTACTGAAGATTTTGGAATAAATATCTTTTTAAAACACTGATAAGCGACTGACCTCCGACGGGTTGACTGGGGCCAGCTGCTTCACGCAGTGTTAAAATAATAGAATCAAGGAGTTACTATATTTTTGCATTTGTTATAATATTTTATAATAGCTTTTGACAATGGCACAATGATGCCGAAATACGTATAAAGCGAATAAATCTTATTATTTCCCGTTGAAATCGATATTTTATTTAATATTTATTATTTATACAGTTACTTTAGCTAAAACGAAATATTTACAGAATTTAAAATTAAAACGAAAGTATTTGAAAATATCTACACTGTTGCACTAGAAAGTTCGCTACACTATATTTACACTTATTTCACAATAAAAATGATGGGGAGACGTTATTCCCCACAATACATTTATATTTGTGTATATTATTTGTATTGTATTATTGTACCTACAAATTATACATAATTACTTTTCTGTTTTATAGCACATAATTTGTTTTAATATACGTTTTCTTTAACTTTTTTGTTTTTAGTCTATTATAGGTAGTACATCAATTTTATTATTCGATTTTGGGTTTAATAAAGCAACAATTGAATAAGTATCAAAAGTAGAAACGTAGGGTAATAATAAACCGTTACAAAACGTTCCCAAAGTAAGTTTATTCAAAAACGTGTTCTATGCGTTTCAAGCAAGCGTTTAAAATATGTAATTTTCAAACCTTTTATAAAGGCATACATTCAACCATTATAGAACGTTTCCAAAGAAAACGTAAATAAACGCATATTCGAAAACGTTTTCTATACGTTTAAAGCAAACGTTTAAAATACTTAATTTTGAAACCTTTTACAAAGGCATACATTAAACCATTATAAAACATTTCCAAAGAAACCGTAAATAAACGTATATTCGGAAGCGTTTTCTATACGTTTAAAGCAAACGTTTAAAATACGTAATTTTGAAACCTTTTACAAAGGAATACATTAAACCATTATAAAACATTTCCAAAGAAACCGTAAATAAACGTATATTCGGAAACGTTTTCTATACGTTTAAAGCAAACGTTTTCTATACGGTTAAAGCAAACGTTTAAAATATGTAATTTTTAAACCTTTTACAAAGGCTTAAATTAAACCATTATAAAACGTTTCCAAAGAAACCGTAAATAAACATATATTCGCAAACATTTTCTATGCGTTTAAGTAAATGTTTAAAATATGTAATTTTTAAACCTTTTACAAAGGCATACATTAAACCATTATAAAATATTTCCAAAGAAACCGTAAATAAACGTATATTCGGAAGCGTTTTCTATACGTTTAAAGCAAACGTTTAAAATACGTAATTTTGAAACCTTTTACAAAGGAATACATTAAACCATTATAAAACGTTTCCAAAGAAACCGTAAATAAACATATATTCGGAAACATTTTCTATACGTTTAAGTAAATGTTTAAAATATGTAATTTTTAAACCTTTTACAAAGGCTTAAATTAAACCATTATAAAACGTTTCCAAAGAAATCGTGGATAAACGTATATTCGGAAACGTTTTCTATACGTTTAAAACAAACGTTTAAAATATGTAATTTTTAAACCTTTTACAAAGGCTTAAATTAAACCATTATAAAACGTTTCCAAAGAAACCGTAAATAAACGTATATTCGGAAACATTTTCTATACGTTTAAGTAAATGTTTAAAATACGTAATTTTTAAACCTTTTACAAAGGTTCATTTCAAACCTTTGTGAAAGGCATACACTGACCGTATCAAGTAGGTTTGAGAAACGTATAAAATCTTTTTACATGTAATCTATACGTTTGTGAAAGGTTTATTTTACATTTAAAATTAACCATTTAATTAATACCACCCTCAAACGATAGTCAAAGATTTCTCTCCAATACCCCAAAAAATTCGTTTTCAGCTGGGTCATTCCCACTGACACCATTATGTCTCTTACATTTGTAGTAGTCCGCTATCAAATAAAATCACAGTAACAAAAAGCTAATATTTAAAGGTAGTAATTTGCTTACCTTTTACATTTTTCTATTTCACGCTCAACTGGGTAACGTCCCTAATGAATCCCGCTTCTTTCATGGGGTCGACCAACGTTTTAAAAATATCGCTGACTCGCAACCTCTTCCCATCCATCAGGCCAAGAATATGTTTTTCTTTAATGAGCCCCAGTAAACAAAACACTTCCTCGCTGGACCACACGTTCCTTTTATTTTTAAAATGTTTTTTTGGTTGGGCCATTTTTCAGACAGGAAAAAAATAGGTAAACCAAAAGGGTAAAACAAAGGTAAAAAGATAAAACGGAAAAACACGAAAAGGAAAAAAACGAAAACACGTGAAAATTATACGACGAACCAAACGACAGTGAACAATTTTAGTTTATGAATGTGCTAATAAGTTACGTTGGTTGGTAGTACTACTAAATGTCACTAAATGTTACCAAGTTGAAGTTAGTTAAAATATATACCTATCTTCGTTTAACGTTACTCTCATCTTTTTTCAATAATAACAGCTCGAAAAGGGGATTGACTAATCCACCAAACTGCCATGCCGACAAAAACGATTCAGCTTGAAATGAGGCTTGACTTGACTCGATCGGATGGAGTTTCCATCCCATCGAAGCCAGGAGATAAACGTAGTCATTGATTTAGATAAAAATAATGTTAATAGAAATTTTGATTATTAAACAAATAGGGTAACGAAACGACAGTGAACAATTTTAGGTTATGAATGTGCTAATAAGTTACGTTGGTTGGTAGTACTTACAACTACTAAATGTCATTAAATGTTACCAAGTTGAAGTTAGTTAAAATATATACCTATCTTCGTTTAACGTTACTCTCATCTTTTTTCAATAATAACAGCTCGAAAAGGGGATTGACTAATCCACCAAACTGCCATGCCGACAAAAACGATTCAGCTTGAAATGAGGCTTGACTTGACTGGATCGGATGGAGTTTCCATCCCATCGAAGCCACGAGATAAACGTAGTCATTGATTTAGATAAAAATAATTTTAATAGAAATTTTGATTATTAAACAAATAGGGTACCGTAAGTTGGGGTGACTTTGCGCCACTTCCAATGTTTGACAATCCATAATAAAATTAATGTAAACGTTGGAAGGATATAAAAATTAGTACCGTACTAGTCTAACCATCAGCTACCAATTCTACATTTCAAAAATTTAATTTCTTTAGTAATGTAAGCAAAAAAAAATAAAAACCGGGGTGGCCAATGTCACCGCAGGGTTGAGGTGACTTTGATCCCCAACGCGTTTTTACATATAGCACGTTACACTGGCCAAAGACACCCCATGTTGGGGGTTGCTATAATGTAGCACGGGACAAGGAGCATTTCATTTTTTGAAAATTGCAAATATCTCTATAAATAAGGAAGTTATAAATATTGTAAAAGTGAAAAATATATGTTTAAGTAAATCTTTATTAATATAGTAAATAGTTATAAAAGTTATAGTTAATACAGGTAAATGTTATGGTAAAAACAGTAAAAACTTAATATTTAATTGTAAATTATACGTACTAATTATTAATTTATTATATTTTAATAATATGTAGTGTCCTGGTAAGGTTCCATTTCGGGAACCGAAAACAGTCCTCTGGAGTTATACTGCAGTGGTGCATTTATTTTCTTTTTAATATCTTTTGGCTCATACCATAATATGTCTTTTGGACATGGCCACTTCCACTTATTACCACTGCTTGTCATTGCTGAAATTTTAATTTTTTCTTTTCCTGTGTCTACAATCTGTCCTGGGAAATGATCTCCTTTATACAAAAAAATAACAAACTCGTCTATTTTAAATTCAAATTTGATAAAATCTGTATTATTTGTTACTTCTTCAATCTCCTCCTCCTCATTAGTGCTTTCTACTTCAAATTCTGAATAAATTGAAATTTCTGCATCGCTTTCAGATGATGTTTCATCAACTTCTTCCTTTGACAATTTCTTTGGCGTCTTCGTTTTTTGAGATTCTTTATCTGTAATGCGCTTTGTAGTGGCAGCTGGTATTAAATCTTTTGTTTGGACACTTCTTCCTGGCACTACATAAAGTTTCTTTTTTTTCTTAGACTGTTGATTCTCTTCACTAGTAACCTCGCCATAGCGTTGTTTTTCAAGAAAATCTAGAACAGATTCACTGAGCACCTGAGGGTTTGAATTATCACTTTGTGATTTTTTTGGCAATCTTTGTAGAACTTCAGCCCTATCTAAAGTGTGAATGCCCGCTTTTCTAAAACCACTCTTTAAATTTTCAGGCCCATTCACTGATAGCTCTTCAATTAAAGTTTTCAAAAGTCTGGGAAAATCAGATTTTGCTATTGTTGTTGATCCACTAAGTTTAGTCTAAGTTTTGGTCAGAATCCTTCTCCAACAATTTTTCATTGGATGAAAAAAGGCGATATCCAAGGGTTGAGTCATGTATGTGGTGTTCGGTGGTAGACATATAAATCGTATATCATTTTGTTAACAAAGATCCACAACTTCCATGCTCAGATATGACGATAAATTATCGCCCAAAATTGCTTTTGTTCCTTGGAGCAATTTTAATTTAGGCAACAATAAACTTTTGAACCAATCATCAAATGCATTGGAATCGAACCAGCCGCTAAACGTTCTGTTGAACCTTGTGCCTTTTGGACCTCCCTCCGTCCATAGATCATAAAGATGCTTTGATTTGTAGACCACATAAGGTGGTAATAAATCTCCCTCTGCATTTCCACAGAACATCAGTGAAATTGAAACTTTGCTTGAAAATTCGTTCCGGATATTTGCAGCCTCGTTTAGTGTATACTTTCTTTCTACCCGAATCATCTGAGAGATTTGTCTCATCAAAATTCCATATATTGCTTGGTGGTATTCCCTCCAACTCTCTTTCTAAATGATCAAAATACTGATTTATAGCTTGCGATGTTGTGTGTGCCTGCTCTTGATCTTATAATATTGGCAGCAAATCTTTCTGTGAGCTCAGAGTGTCTTCTTAAGAATAATTTTGACCATTCATAACCTGGCATATTATCTTTCCACTTACGAATTTTAACGCCTTTTTTGTCTAAATATGATTTTACGATGACACACAAATCAAGTGAATCTATTGGAAACCCATATTCTGATAATTTTATAACAACAGCAACAAAACTCTCTTCCTCCTCTTTTGTTAAAATAGTTTGCCCACCTACATCGTAGGTATGAGGCCCTTTTAGCTTATTTTGGATGGTGGAACGTGGTATGTTGTACTCGAGCGATGCCTTTCGTTATGAAATTTCTCCAGCTTTAATTCTTTTAACAACATCTGTAATAAGATTTTCAGGGTAGTCCTTGTACTTTCTGCTTCCCAAAATACGTTTATATTTTCTTGGCATGTTGGGGACATCTAAAAACAATAAACCTACTATATGAGTACCTATCTATAGGTGAAATAAGTTTGCTAAATAGAAATTAAATAAATTTCACGCTTACTTAGGTACGTAATTAACAATGGCCCACAATAAAAATGGTACTAGGTATTATAGCTATTTATGCGCCAAAATTACTCCAAAATATTTTTTAACAAAGATAACCAACAACTGTCACAAAAGTAGTCAAAACCGGTATGTAAGGTAGGTAGGTACGTACTGGCTAAGTAGCGCTAGACGGAAATGTAGTGACTTTGGCCGTGGCTACAGTCACCCCAAAGTGACATATAACTCGAGGGGCGACTTTGGCCACCCTGCCACAGCAAAATTAGTAACAATTTGAAAATTTTAAAAATCAACCCTCTTTAGGGAAGAATGTGACATATTAATTGAGACACAAATTTAATTGTAGGTCGCAAGAGTAATAAGTTCCAACTGGAACTCTAGATCCATATATTTTCAGCAAAATGTAACTCCTCATTTAAATGTTAATAACTAATTTTTGGAACTGAAATGTAATAATTATTAGTATAATCATAATCTATAACGTTCAGACAACAGTTTAGCTCAATTAGTTTTTGGACTTTGAATGTATTCGATTTGATATCCAATAATATAAGTTTTTTCTGGTAGTGGACCAAAGTCACACATAGGGGTCAAGGTAACCCCAACTTACGGTACTTGCACAATTTTCAAATTTGTTTCTAACGGGTTTAGAACTGTATATTTTACTATCATTTAAAATATTTTAGCTAAATAGTTGTTATTACTATCGTTATCAGCGAAATAAGTTTAAATAATTATTTAGGCTCTTGAAAGAGATATGAGCATGCGCGATAGCGTGACGTCATATAGTAGTACCGTTGAAATGTTGTTCCCGCCGTATACGGGTTGCTTTGCCGGTTATGCATTTTTGGTTTGTTATTATGTGTGTTCGTCTTCATCTCGTTTTCCACCACTACGCGCTTCGCTTTTGCTGCTTGTCTCTGATTTACCTAATAAACAACAGTCTTTTTCAAGACTATAAGTACTTCTCTACTTAGTCAATTACAAGTTCCCTTTTTCCATTTCAATTTCGTGCGTGTTTCGCTGCTTGTTTTTGAAACTGTAAAAATGGAGCTAGAGTTTAACCTTCCAGTAGTCGCGCCAACCTTTTAAACCTTGGTAGTCGCGGCGGTCTAATAGACCGGGTTTATTATTATTATTTTTTTCTCTGGAACAAAAACAGCTTTTTATGCCTTTTCTTCAGTTTGGGTTTCTATGATTAATAATATACTCGTTAATCCAATTTTAGTATCTTTATTTTAAGTTCTAAAAAAATCTCAAATGTTTAAATATTATGACCTAAAAGTATTATTGAATGGTGTATTATACATCCATAATGTTGTAAAAAATTCATTTTATTCTTTTTGAAAAGCGTTTACACGACAGGTGTTGCAAATACCTGTAATATGCTCCAGACACATGAATCTGTTGCATCTGAAGCACCCATATTTTGTTTTTCTATTTTTTTTCCAAGTGCAGTATGAACATCTCCCTGGTACATTGTTTTGTGGACGATTGTCATGATTTTGAGCTTCAATTCTGCAAATTTCTTGGAATCTTAATTTCAAATTTCGCGGAAGATACAGCATATCAGCACGTAGTTGTAAATGTGGTAGTAATAATTGGTTGGCCAATTCTCTCAAAAATTGTCTCCTTAAAATTTTTGTAGCTGTGTTGTTAGCAGAATATATTACCTGGGAGTTAATACCCGCTAAGTTTAAAATGGTATAAAACACCACCATTGGCCATCGCCGAGTATTTCTTGAATAGTTGTAACTTGCGCATAATTTGTCCACAACATCCACACCACATTTGGTTTTGTTATAATCAGTAATAATTACCGGTTTGTGTTTTTCACTGGTTTTCTCATCAATTTCATCCGAATGGTGCAGACTAGATACTACAAGCACGTTCTTATTTTTTCTCGGGATCTAAGATACAATTGTGCATGTACGGCTGAATTCAAACATGCTAGTACGTGGTGGCCTTTTTTCAGGTTTGGTCAACTCTAATGGTAACGCAGCTTTGTTCTTTTTTATAGTTCCAATCACAGTCATCCTATTAGGACTCTTAGACAATTCTTGAACCAAAGGTATCGACGTAAACCAATTGTCTATTGTTAAATTACGACCAGTTGTACGAATACGATCAGAAAGCCTCAGCACAATATCTTTCGTACTATTTGAGAGGCAAAAAGGCCCTGCTGGCTGTTTGCCAACATAAACTTCTAACTGGCTGGTGTAATACATTTTTGCGTCGGATAATGCGAATATCTTTATACCGTACTTATTCGGTTTTGACGGAATATATTGTCGAAAGCTACATCTTCCTCTAAATTCAGGCAGCATTTCGTCAATGGTATCATATTCAGACTGGCTATAGCCATTTTGACAATTGTTTACAAAACTATTAAAAATAGATCGTATAGCTGCCAGCTTATCCGTTGCTCTTCGCTCTGCGCGAGAATCCTTGTCGTCAAAACGTAGACATCTTAGGAGAAACCTAAATCTTTGTAGGGACATTGTAAGACGAAATACTTCTACACCAGAACCATCTGTTTCCACAGTTCGTCAAGATTCAAACGATTTGAGTGGAAAACTCTGCGCGAAGCGAAGCTCATTTGCGTTTGTAGTACTAGCACCTCTAGATCGTATAAAGTTTCCTGTCACCGATTCAATAAATTGATTTGTGCATTCTACAATCAAATTAATCATAGCATCATTTATGAAATATTCCCATATTTTTATTGGCTCATTCAAATTTTTTGTAGACAATGTTGGACCAGGAAGAATTTTTATTATATTTTCTAAGTGGTGATTTGACTTTCGAAGTGTAAACACGCTAGCTGTGCGCCGCTATCTTTGAAAGTTTGTGTCCCATACACAGATAAGTGAACTTGAGGTCAACAAATCTAGTCTGCGAACAGAATAGAAGTGTAAAAATTGTATGTACAAATAACCATATTCATTATATGTAAATACAATAAAGTCATGTTTCCATTTGGAAATAATAATGGTCCGGGTCCCCCCGGCCCCGGAACATCTGCAATAAATACTCAAGCGCCTCGCGAAAATTACGGTTATACATTCAACCTCCCAAACATGCAAAATTTTCCAGCCATGCAACTAGAAAATTCCTTCAGCAACCAAGCCTTGCCACAATTCTCAAACTTATTACAAAACCCAAATTCTATGCCACTTCTACATAACTCACCAAACTGCTTTCCTCCTAACCCATATTTAGCAAATCCCCAACCACAACCAAACACTCAACACAACTTAATGACAAATTCCCAACAAAATACCCCACCTACCCCATTCGTGCCATCACGCACTTCAAGCGAAGTGTTTTCCACGGAAGAAACAGACAACGACGAAACAAGTACTCATGACTGGCAAACAGTGAAGGTACATAAAAAACTTAAAAGAAATCCTAAATCTCCAACTAATACTACTAACGTCCAAGAACTTACTACTCAAAATAAATTTGACGCTCTACAAAATGCATCTGAAAAAGAAAACGATGATAATAACTCCGCAAATGATGGCAAAACCCCTAAAATGCTAAAACCCCCGCCAATCTTCGTATATGGTGTTACCGACATCAACAAAATGATTCAAAATCTAACAGAAGTGACAGAAAGAGAAACATATCAGTGTACAGCCTAACAAAACAATATAATAAAAATTAACACTCAAAACCCTGATACATATAGAAAACTTATAAAACATATGAACAGCAGCAAAATAATTCACCACACGTACCAAATGAAACAGAACAGAGCGTACAGAATAGTGATTCGCAATATTCACCACTCAACTCCTACCAAGGACATTATCGATGAACTAAATCAGCATGGTCATACAGTACGCAACATAATTAACATAAGGCATAGAGTAACTAACAACCATTAATGATGTTCTACGTAGACGTTGAGCCAAAAGAAAACAATAAACAAATTTACGAACTACAATATCTGAGCAACATAAAAATAGTAATTGAACCACCCCACAAAAAAAGGAATATAATCCAGTGTACCAGATGCCAACTGTATGGGCACTCAAAGACTTATTGTACTAGGCCTAACCAATGCGTCAAATGTGGAGGTAGCCACATGTCAGCCGATTGCAAAAAACCCAAAACCACATCTCCTCAATGCGCACTCTGCGATGGAGACCATACCGCAAATTACAAAGGATGTATGGTGTATAAGGACCTGCTCAATGCAAAAAGGAAAGCATCTGGACAAAATCTGCATATTCCAAAGTACCAACAATCATTCCAAAACCAAAATACAAACCCTATTAATGAGAAATTAGACCGGACATCTTATGCACAAATAGCTGCTACCAGGAATACAAACAGTCATCAGACCGCAGACTCAGTTATGCAAATGAACGCCTTCTTAATGGAATTCAAAACAATGTTCATACAACTAATAAATCAGAACAGCATGATATTAAGCATGCTTACCACAGTAATAAATAAATTCACTAATGGACATTAAGTCAATCCGCGTTGCCGAGTGGAATGCAAATGGTCTAACCAACCATAAAGCAGAAATAATAAATTTCATTCAATACAACAAAATTGATATATTACTTATATCTGAAACCCATTTTACCGACAGAACGGTGTTCAAAATACCTCACTACTCCATATACCAGACCAACCACCCGGATGGAACGGCGCATGGTGGCGCTGCGGTTATCGTACGTAGCACCATAACTCACCACGAAGAAACTAAACATCAAACAGAAAAAATACAGGCAGCAACTATCCATATCAATGCTCAGCCTTGGTCCTTTGATATTGCTGCAATGTACAGTCCACCAAGACACGGAATTAGCACAGTAGAATATGAAAACTTTTTTGGACAACTAGCAGGAAAATTTATCATCGGAGGTGACTGGAATGCTAAGCATACAGACTGGGGGTCGAGACTTAGCACGACAAAGGAAGAAACCTGAAACAAGCCACCACTAACTCCAACTGTTCGTGCTTATCTATAGGTCAACCCACTTATTGGCCATCGGACCAAAATAAACTCCCAGACCTTCTCGATTTCTTTATCTTGAAAGGCATATCACCCAATTACGTAACCATAGAAGCATCCTGGGACCTCTCCACCGATCACACCCCCATTATCATCACACTTACCACTCATATTATAAATCGACCAATAGTTCCCAAAATAACGTCACCTAAAACAAACTGGTCTCTATTTAAAACATACATAGATGAAAATCTACGCCTAAATATTCCACTCAAGCATCCAGATGAAATCGATAGTGCGGTACACCATCTCACTCAAACTATACATACGGCAGCTAAACTAGCTACTCCTCAAGTAAACGCAGGAAGGGAACCTATAGTCAACATCCCTGTACATATAAAACATCTAGTCGCCCAAAAAAGAAGAGCCAGGCGCATATGGCAAAGAAGTCGTAATCACATTGACAAAAGGGAATACAATAGATTAACCCGGCAATTAAAAACAGTACTGCAGGATACTCGAAACGCCACTTTTGAATCTTACATCACTAGTCTGTCTAAAGAATATCACACCATCTGGAAGGCCACTAAAACATTTAAGCGACCGACGCAGCATATTCCACTTCTAAGGAAAGATGATGGAAGCTGGGCAAAAACGGAACAAGACAAAGCATCCACCTTTGCAAATTACTTGTCACAAGTTTATAGTGCGCATGAGGCTTGTTAGGTCCTGCTATGTACCTATCTACCTCTTCTTAATTACTAACTTCTTTTATATGAATTGCTTCATCACGTCTTATCGATAACTTTTTAAATCCTTGCTAAATATTCTTTATAACTTATTTTGCAATAAGTTAATTATAATCACGTTATTGTATTTCGCCATTTCGATAACAGTCATTCGCAAATTCTTCAAACATTTTGTACAATTCTCGTTTCTGCGAAATTCAACACTGATTACTGCTCTGCACCAATCAGTGCACTAGCATCCCCTATTTACCATATTTGGTAATTACTATTGACGTCTGTAATCATAACTTATAAAAGCTTGTAATGTACTAATATTGGGCAGTCTTGTCTTGTAATCAACTGTATTAAATTGTTTTATTTAATACTTTAAAATAAATCTTCAAAATAAAATTCAAAGTTTAAAATATAAAAATAAAAGTTATAAAATTTGGCGCAGTCGGTAGGATAAGTCCAAAAACCCACGAGTTGTATTAAAATTTTTATAAGTCCATTCGACTAACAATCAATAGATTGTTGGAAGCAAGACAAAAGGCAGAAATTTAATTTAAACTCCTTAAGTCCTTTGTACTAACAATCAAGCCAGATTGTTGTAAGCAAGACCAGAGAATAACAAATAATTAAAAGAATTAAATACACTTTAATTAGTGCTTTTGAAACGTGTTCCTGCAAAAGTATCCGAAGGCAAACCAATTCCTGATACTAAGAACCCGGTCGTCACCAGTCGTTTATTCAAACCTACAACTCCAGGAACAGCAACCGCTCAACCTGAAAAGAAAAACTTACAACCTAAAGCAGGTAGCAGTCATAGACGAATCAACAAAGGGTCGAGTAAGAATCTCAGAACTTCACCAAGAAAACTTCTGTACATTCCTCTTCTCACCAACCAAAGTGTTTTGTGATTTGCTGTGCTGAAAACGTAAGAGAAATTTATATTGTTTACTAATCTTTAAGGGGTAGCGCATTGTGAAGGTAACTACTTGTGGTATCCTCATTTAGTAAATTCATTTTTTTATCATGGCTTCAAACGAAGCAAATGATGAAGTAAACCCACCAATGGGAACAACTGGAACAAATCCTCCTATGCAAATTAGCGTTAGTGAGTTAGGTAGAGTAGTAGGTAATGTTCTGAGAGATCATTTTGCCTCACCTGCTTATACGGACATGATTTTGGCTCAAGTAGAGAATGCTGTCATGAATTTGTTACCAGATATCATTCAGACTCAGGTACAAATTGCCGTAAGAAGTGTACTACCAAGCTCAACTCCCATTCCTCAAGTTAGCACTCCACCTCAAACTTCGACTTATCATTCATCAAATAATAGTACAACTAATTTCGGTTATCGATTAAGATTAAAAGACCTCACTGATCTTATTCCAACCTATGATGGTCACCAAACCAATTTACAAGATTTTATAGAAGCTTGTGATTTCGCCGTAGGAAATATTCCTTTAGGTCAGGAATTAGCTGTTAGTTTAGGAATAAAATCGAAATTAACGGGTAATGCTAAACAGGTGATTTCATCCAGAAGCCTCACTTCTTGGATAGACATCAGACCAGTCCTAATAGAATATTTTGGAGACCGTAGAGATTTAGAAAGTCTAACCCGTGATTTATCTACAACTACACAAAAACAAGACGAAAATTATAAAACATATATTCAACGAATAGAAAAATTACTTTCTAGCATTCGTAATGTAATATCTTTAAATAACACACATACTCAAGCGCAAAAGGAATTACTAATAAATAATTATGAAAAGATAGGTTTACGAACATTTTTGGCCGGATTAAACGAGCCTATGGGTAGAACCCTACGTTCACAAAAACCTACAAGTTTAGCTTTAGCCTTACAATTATTAGGAGAAGAAGAAAACATAAATCATTTCAAAAACCTAAAACATGTGACCCCAAATATATTTGCTAAAACAAAAACCCAAAATCAAACTTTTAATCCGAATCAAAGTATTAACAAAAATTTGGTTCAAAGAAATTTTAATAAAAATATATCTTATTATAACTTCAGTGATAAGCCATCTCGGAATCAATCTTATCAATGGTACCAAGCTAAAGGCCAAAACACCAATTCTAACTTTACAAACAATACAAAACCTAGTTATTCACAAAATCCTCAGAGAACGCAAAATTCTGAAACAAATAATCGAACTACATTCCAAAGTAGACCACCACCTTTTCAACAACCCTTAAACCGAACTACTTTTCAAAACAAACCACCACCTTTTCAACAACTCTCGACTTCTCAAAGTCAAAGTTATCAGAATAAAGCAATCCCCAATCGTTTAAACTACTATCAGGAGTTGAACGACCCCAGTGTTCAACCCCAGGAACAAGTAGAGGAGAATCTGGACAGCTTAGACCTAGAAACATTGGAAATTGCAGACAAAGACTATCTCGATTTTTTAGCCCAAATCGATACAGAAATGTTCTCGGACGACAGTCAATAATACTAAAAAGACAAACTAACAAAGATAATCAATTCACCCCTACAAACATCTTATATTATTTGAAAGCAGCCCAAACAAAATTAGATTTTTTGATTGATACTGGCGCACCATTATCCATCATTAAAACTTCTGTTTATGAACAATATTTTCCAAATATTCCTTTAATTCCCGTAACAAGAAGAGCCGTAAGAGGAGTCAGTAGTACAAACGAAATAATAATTACTCACTGTATAAATTTAAACATATTTAGTGGTCCTGTTAAATTTTTCATAGCAGAAATTGAATGTCAATTCGATGCTATTATAGGTACTGATGTTTTAACTAAATACAAAGCTCAATTAGTGCCGTTTGACACAGTAGTAAATTTTCATACAAATTTTTGGTAAAAGTATTTGATACAAGATTTGTCACTGTTGCAAACAGAGTTTAAATAAAAAAATTTATAATCTAAATTTTGAGCGAAATTTTTTAGCGACATGTTCTATAAAATCTACCCTGTTTGGACTAAATGTGTGCAGAACACTGTGCGCGGATGCTGCTATTTGACAGCTCTGAAAGTGAGGTTAAATTAGACCAACTTATCTATGAATTAGACGTTTATTTCTACCACAGCGAAACGACGCGACGTACTATTACCTATATCTTTGGGTTCGTGTTGTGTAGCCATGTTGCCGTGGTCTAAAGAGCAGGTAGACGCTTTAATAGACGGTTATCAACGATGGCCCTGTCTTTACGCAATTCGCAATGTAGAATATAAGAACAAGCATGCAAGGCAAAAGGCTTATGAAGATGTTCTGAAGGCTATGCGAACAGTAAGAACTACTGTTACATTACAAGAAATTAAGATCAAATTTCAAGGGTTAAAAACCAATTTTATAGCCGAATACAAAAAAGTTGAATCCTCAAAAACATCAGGAAAAGGAGACGATGAAGTAAGTAAAAGTCTATCCTACAGTTTTATTTATTTATTGCATGAAATAATTATTAATTGCAGGTTTACCATCCGAGTCTTTGGTATTACGAAAAATTAATGTTTATACTGCATCATAGCATACCACGAAAATCTACAGATACAATTGACGATGCTATATATTTTGGTGTTGACGATACAGAAGACAATACACAGGATGACAAATTACCTTCTACAGAAGTATACGATGAAGACAATAACATCGTGTACACATTTAGCTCGGATAGCAATAATGTACTGCGTGAAACACCAAGTACAAGTCGAACTTCATCAAGAAATTCGTCAAGCTGTCCAACAAAAGAAAAAGAGGGCTTCATGCAGAAAGTACAAGAGTACAAGTACTTGAGAAGGCTAGTGGCGCCTTAGATCTATTTGCAAACTCGTTAAATACATCTAACTCACTGCAATCACCAGAGGACCTTTTTGGAGCATTTATTGCCGCAAAACTGAAATATGTCAAAGACCCCAAAATGCAAAATGAAGCAGAAAAGGAAATGCTGAGCGTGTTGTATCAATACTTACAATAAATAAACTATTTATTCAGACTATTTATCGTAATGTGTTTGTAAGAAATAATTAATGTTTGTTTTATTTAAATCTTAATTTTTTCCTTAGAATTAGTATTTAATTTTTAGTTTTTTCTGTATTACATTTCAATAAATAATAATATTCTTAATTTTGTATAAATTACATATTACACCTTTCTATTGCTTGTTCTTGCCATGTAACAGTTCCAGAAGTACGTATTAAAAAAAATGTAAATTCATTTCTAATTGTTCTTGCTTCTTTGGAAGAGTGGTTAGTACCCTGATGTCCAAGAGATGCAAAATTATTTATGTGCATACCCGTTTCTTCACCAGTTACGTCTGTGTAATATTTCCCGTTATTACAAACAAGGTAGTTATGTAATACTACAGCTGCTAGGGTTATTACTTCTACCTTCTCGGCAGAAAGATTAATAGGATTTAAAAGAATCCGAAATCGATTTGCTAGAATTCCAAATGTGCTCTCTATCATTCGCCTTGCTCTACTCAGTCTATAATTATAAATTTTGTTATCATGAGACAAACCTCTCAAAGAGTATGGTTTGAGAAGTCTGCGGGAGAGAGGAAATGCATCATCTGCTATAATTACAAATGGTACATCATCCTTTAGTCCAGGGAGAGGTTCATCAGCAGGTAGATTTAATGGGTTGTTACAATCATGCATGGCTCTTTGCAAAGAGGATTGATGAAATACTCCTCCATCACTTATCCGGCCATTCACTCCGATGTTTACATAGGTAAATTTGTATCTAGCATCACACATAGCCAACAAAACTAAACTGTTAAACCCTTTGTAATTGTAATAAAAAGACCCATCAGATATAGGTGCTCTGAAGCTAATGTGTTTTCCATCTAATGCCCCCAAACAATGTGGGAATTGCCATAAATTGTAAAATTCATCAGAAATCTTCATCCATTCAGCTGTTGTTTGTGGAGTCTAAAATAATAAACCTACTATTATATAACGTGTCATAGTTTATAACAACTAACTTTACCTGCAGATATTTGGTTTTTAAATTTTTATAGATTGCACGACATACGTCTGGCACAAATCTAGATATGGTGGATTCATGAATTCTAGTTGCGTACATTAAAGACCTATATGTCTCGCCTGATGCCAGAAATCTTAAAGTTACTTCAAGCCTGAAATAAAACAATATAATGTTGTTATTATAAGCAACAGACGTAATTAACAAAAATTGAATTATTACGTTAGGCTACTTACTTATTTCGTGCAGAAATGCAATCTCGCATAAACGTGTTTTGCTTTGTTATATCATCTTCTATTAAATTCAGTAAGTTATCAAACTGACCATTTGTCAAACGAAGAAAATTTCTGTAAGCTTTGGGATCTTCATGTTTCATTTCATCATTCAACAGATGCAGAACACCCCGATCTTTTCGTCTCTGTAACCATTGCCTGGACCAAGTTTGTCTGGTTTTCTTTTTGTGTTTCCATTTTCTCACAAGTGTTAAAATTAAAACACTTGCAGCTGCACAACACAACTCTATCTTATTTCTATTCATCATTCACAACACCTTTGCACAACACGGTAATAAATCACGATGAATTTGAGGTTATGTCCAACACACCACACACGCCAATGATCTGATGCGGCTGAACAGCGCAGGCGCACACTTAAAATTTGAAGGAGAATTTAGTGAAGGTTGCATACAGCAATTTGGTAATTTTTAAAATTTCGATTTAAATAAATTATATATACAATTTTGTATCATAATTTTACATAAAATTTTACGCAGTGTCAAACGGCCCTTAGATTTTGCACAAGAAAGACTACTTATTGTAGTTAACAAAGAAATTGTATTTTTACCCTTGTCAAAATTTTATAGAATGAATCCCTCAAATTCGTCAAGTTCATCCATTTCCTGTAACCATAATCTTCAACAGGTAGATCATGCGATTAATATAGAAAACATCCCGCACGATAGTCAAAATTCTTTCATAGATTTATGTCACGAATTTGAACCCATCTTTCAACAAACAGGCTTTCAAACAGTTCTGGAAAGTAACATATCTCATCAAATAATCACTACTTCTGAAGAACCCATATCGTCCAAACTATATCGTTTACCCCAAGTCCATGTACAAGAAATCAATAAACAGGTACCTATTAAGTAAAGGTGTAATACGTAATAGCCAGTCACCTTGGAGTTCACCTGCATTAATTGTATCAAAAAACTGGACAAGTCAAATGAAGTAAAATACCGAATGGTTATCGATTATAGAAAACTTAATAATATCACTGTTAGCGATCGTTATCCCATTCCCAATATTACAGATATTCTAGATAAATTAGGAAATTGCAAATATTTTACGACATTAGATTTAAAATCAGGATTTCATCAAATTAAAGTAGATGAGAATTCCATAGCGAAAACAGCCTTTTCAACTAATCAAGGACATTTCGAATTCCTCCATATGCCATTTGGACTCAAAAATTCACCTTCAACATTTCAGAGAGCAATGGACTCTATTTTCAAAAATATACCATTCTGTACTATTTACCTAGACGACATAATCATCTTTTCAAAATCTGAACAAGAACATCTACATCATTTAAGATATACAGTGAGCACCAAAAGTATGGAACATACCAAATAAAACCGAAATGAATGTTTTTTTCTAAAAATCCCGAAACACGTCAATTTTCTTTTTTAAAATACATATTGGAATGTCAAAATAATTTTCCGCTTTCATTTGTTTGTAAATGATGACGTCATCAGTATTTTTTTTAAATGCCAACCCCCATTTTTTTTTCGCGTTTTTGATACATCTTTTAATTGCTTAAATGACAGTATAAAAATGTTGATACCTTACATAAGAAAATTATTTAATGTTTAATAAACACATTCTTAACAAATGTTAAACATGGTTTAATGGTATTAGTATTGATAAAAGAGAATCAAAGGTACCAAGAAACAAATGCCCGGAATCTAAACAAATACCCAATTGTCAAATATTCAGAAATGTTAATTGTCGTTTACTTGTAATAATTAACATCAGTTTCATAAATCTGATATGGCTCATTTAACAATTACAAGTAAACGACAATTAACATTTCTGAATATTTGACAACTTGTGGGCACTTGTTTCGATTACTGGCATTTGTTTCTTGGTACCTTTGATTCTCTTTTATCGATACTAATACCTGTTGCACACTTAGATGCAGCATAAAGTTATTAATATAATTGTTGAAGGACCACTCACTTTACTTATTGAAATTGCGAGAATATAATTTCACTTGGTTTTTGATTTATTTTTATTTAACATTTATACATGATTTACTAAACATACATAAGATACAAGAAAAAGCACCTCATTTTAAAGGACGCCTTGACTTGAACGAACTTGTTTGTTTCACTGCTTTTGCAAGAAGACATAAACACCCTTGTGAGAGGGTGGCCTTTACCTGCTATGGTACTAGCGTTGCCACATCTCCCACAGGGTTGTCAGACCTTATGTTTATCTGTTGTGAACATAAACTGGGGGCCCAGCGGCCAATAATGTCATTATGACTCATAATAATAGTTGTAATATTACACAATGTACTTAACTTAAAAAACATGAAATAACAAACTCTACATTTCTACTCATAAAACAGTTATACAATAATACCTTATTAACATAAGTCCAAATAATCAAGTAATAAACAAATTAAATCTAACTTTGTACAATTCTATAACGACATAGTTTAAGTTATCATTGATATATTATGTTAATCACCTTCAGAATAGATAGGTAGTATGGTAGTTTTTGAAATTGAAGTATGGCATGTGCCTGTTTTTGTTTTGATGGTAACTACTCTAATCTTTTTGTCAGGTCCGCAGACGACCCTTATTATTCGACCAAGGTCTCACTCAAGAGGCGGTAAATTATCGTTTCTTATTAGTACAAGCATACCTTCCTTAACATTAGGCAAAACGCTCTGCCACTTTGGCCTATTTTGAAGTTGAAGCAGGTAATCTTTAACCCAACTTTTCCAAAATGATTGTTGCACCTTTGTGCATTGTTTCCAAAAAGTTAATCTATTAATTGGCACGGTGGCCACGTTAGGTTCTGGAATATTGGTAAAACTTGTACCGATTAAAAAATGCCCCGGTGTTAAGTATGTAAGATCTGAAGGATCATTAATCAGCTGACCCAATGGTCTCGAATTGAGTATTGATTCGATTTGTATGAGAACTGTATTAAGTTCTTCATATGTCAACTGAAGTTTTCCTACAACTCGTTTTATGTGATGTTTAGCTGACTTAATTCCAGCTTCCCATAAACCCCCAAATACTGGAGAATAACTTGGGATAAAGGACCAATCAATGCCTAAGATAGCAGCTGTATTTTCTATCTTGTTTTTTTGTTCTTTTGAATTAAGTAACTGAAATAATTCTTTAAGCTCATTATTAGCTCCCTTAATTGTAGCCCCATTATCGCTGTACACGATGGTTGGTCTTCCTCTCCTACCAATAAAACGCTTAAATGCTGCCAAAAAGGTTTCAGTTTTTAAATCAGAAACTAGTTCAATGTGTACTGCCTTTGAAACAAAGCACACAAACAATGCAATATACAGTGAAGTCCATTTATTATGCAATATAGGCATGTTGCAAGTTAATTGGTGTACGCACTTTACCATTGGAATATAGGCAACCCATTATACAGTTAGCTAGTTTTTTTTTTATCTAACCATCTATGATCTAACCGAAATCAGCAACACATGAAAGTTTAACCTAAAAATAAAACATGTTCTTAGTTAAAAAAAATTTAATAGGTAACAAAACAATAATAATAATACATTCCTGACAATTGAAAATTTAAATTCATCAGTAGGCAGGGGCAAGAGTGGTTAGCAGTGTATAATGGGTTGCCTATATTCCAATGGTAAAGTGCGTACACCAATTAACTTGCAACATGCCTATATTGCATAATAAATGGACTTCACTGTATGCCTTTGTTATAATTGATTTACGTATTCTAGATTGTTTAATATAAAATGGACCACCAAAATCCACTCCTACCTTTTGGAATACTCGCGCAATGCTTACTCGATCAACTGGCAACGAACCCATTAATTGTTGCGACTCTTTGGCCTTCATGCGAAAGCAAGTTACGCATTTATATAAAACTCTTTTAATTTCTCTATTGCTATTGATTAGCCAATATTTTTGTCGCAAATTAGCTAGTACTTGCTTAGGTCTCGTATGCAACATGGCTAAGTGCTCGTTGATAATAATTAGTGTTGTTATATGACATTTTTGAGGTAAAATTATCGGATGCATTTTCGAAAACGGAATGGGTGCATTTTGCAGTCTGCCACCCACCCGAAGAATCCCGTCTGTGTCAATGAAAGGAAATAAAGACTTTAAATTTGACCTAATTTCATTGTTTGACTTCAATTGAGCAATTTCGTTAGCAAATTTAACATCTTGTGATTGTTTTAATATAAGTTTAAAAGAATTTTCCAATTCTTGTACTGATAGATTTCCTGACAATCTATTTGTTGGATTTCGCACATTATTTATAAATCGCAACATAAAAGCTAATACTCTTCGCATTTTATTGATGCTGGAATATTTGCTAAATATTAATAGCGGTGTTTCTGATTGAACACTTACGTGTACTATTTTAACCTCCGGTAACTGGTCTGGAAATTTTATTGTACTGGTAACATCGTGATTAAAATTGATCCCTGACAAATACGTAGGACCATGCCACCATAGGTTATTTGACTGTAATGCATGAGGCTCAACACCCCTAGACAAACAATCTGCTGCATTGTCTTGCGATTTGACATATAACCAATTAAAGTTAGGCGTCAATTCTTGTATTTGTTTGACCCTATTTGCTACATACATATTCAACTTAAAATAACTTGATTTTATCCATGCTAATGCTATGGTTGAATCCGAATATAAAAATACATTGTGTATTTGTGGCCGTAATGAGTTATAAATTCTATACATAAGTTTTGATAGCAAAAGTGCACTGTTTAATTCTAGCTTTGGAATTGTGAGTTTTGTGTTTATTGGAGCAACTCTAGATTTTGAACTTAGCAAAGTAACTGATACCGTGCTATCACCGTGAATTACACGTACATAAATACAGCAACCAAATGCATGCGTAGATGCGTCACAATACCCAACCAATTCTACACACACTGCTGAACTTATAAGAAGATTTCTAGGCACTGTAATTGCAGGCATAGTAAGTAAACTAGTGGCAAATGAATTCCATAGAGCTGCTATATTTTCCGGTAACTTATCGTCCCAAGTTATTTTACTTTGCCATAATTTTTGCATAATAATTTTAGCTGTTACTAATACCGGACCAACTAGGCCAAGGGGGTCATAAAATTTTGAGATGAAACTAAGGACACTTCTCTTGGTATAAAATTGCTCTAGTTGTGTCTTTGGGCAGGTGACTTTAAATTTATCGGAAGCTATATCAAATGATAGCCCTAATGTTGTTTATAGAGAGTTTTAGCAACTGCCCGTAATGATCACGGTAACGCTAAACGCCAATTTAGCAGCTTGTGCGCATGCGCGTAACGTTATTTAGAGATACCGGTTTACGGTATTCGAATGTGTTTAGCGTTTGCTTTACCGTTTGATAAATTTAGGGAAGTTTTATTATTTGTATTGGTTAATATGAAGAAAAAATAATAATATTATAAATAATATAAAAAAAAAATATTATAAAGGTTCACATACCTTCTTCACAAGTAAAACCAAAACAATGAGGTTAAGATATCATTTGACGCGAATCTTTAAATGCGTACCAACGGTAACGGTATTGCTAAACGTCTAAAATTCCTACCTACCGCTATTCGGTACTCACGGACTTTAGCGTTTAGCGTAACTTTTAACGGAAGGTTGCTAAAACTCTCTATTACTGCATTATCATTGCTTAATGTTACCTCATCAAAATGCTGCATTTCTTTAGGGATATTTTTTAACAAGTCAGGGTGGTTAGAGCACCATTTATGTAATTGAAATTGTGCTGACCTTAATACATTAATTAGTTCAGCTTGAAGTTGAAGCGCACCCCCTAAATCATTTGATTCGCACAAAAAATCATCAACGTAGCAATTGTTTAGCAACGCCTTTGATGCGAAAGGAAATGCGTCAGCTTCTTTCCGAGCCAACTCCACCAAGCATCTCGTTGCAAGGTGTGGACTGGCCTTTAATCCGTAGGTTACGGTTTGTAGTTGTAAACATTGAACGGGTGATTTTTTATTTTCTCTCCATAAAATGTTTTGTAATTGTTTGTGATCAGGATGGATTAATACCTGACGATACATTTGCTTGATGTCCGCTATAAAAATGAATTTATAAGTTCTAAACAGAATTAAAACATCAAACAACTCTGGCTGCACCATTGCCCCATTCAGCATCACGTCATTTAATGATATTTTAGTTTTTGTTTTCATGGACCCGTCAAAGACTACCCGAAGTTTAGTCATCTTCGCGGATTACAGGATGGTGCGCCAAAAAATATACGGACTCGTGTCGTGAGTTATAATTTGTTAATTCCACGACTTTCGCGTGACCCAAACTCAAATATTCCTTGATAAATTTTGAGTATTCTTTAAATAAATCTGGATTATTTGCAAATCTTTTCTCCAAATTCAACAATCGAGAAAAGGCTACCGAATAAGAATCTCCTAATCTTAGTTCCTTAACATCCACCTTCAAAGGTAGTTTAACTTGAAATCTGCCCTTTATTCTGGTAACTGATTGTTTAAAAATATCCTTACACAAATCTTCCTCCGTATGTAATTCGTTGTTATCCGGTAAATGTTCTACCTCCCAAAATTTAGAAAGCAGTTGCTCTAAATTTGAATCATTGTTTATACTTGTATGCAGGGAAACTGCGTGCAGGTTATTTTTAATGTTCGCATCAGTTTTGTTTATGACTCGACCACTTACGATATATCCTAATAGGGAATTTTGCAAAATTAGTTGGGTGTGCCCTAATGCAATAGTTCCTTCTAAAAGAAGTTGGAAGAAAATATCGGCCCCCAGCAGAATTGAAATTTCTGAGGGCGTGTTAAAAGTTTCGTCTGCTAATTTAATATTAGGAGGTACCTTGATATTACTAATATCGAACAAATATTGTGGTAATTCTGTGGTAATTTGTGGAATAACAGCAAAGGTTCCATTTATTTTATAATCATGTGCTAGAGAGGTTAATTCTAAAGTTACACTTGCGGATATCCTTGTTTTGCTATTTGAAATACCCTGAATTTCCAACTTATTTGCAAACGTTTTAAATCCTAAAATCTGTGCTAATTTAGTAATCACAAATGAAGTTTGGGATCCCGAATCTAACAAACATTTGACCACTATGAAATTGTGATCGACTGTTTCAATTTTTACTTTAGCTGTAGGTAATAATACTTGGGTTGCACAAACAGATCTACTCATTAACGTAGCGTGCTGACTAATTGTGACAGGATGTTCAGCTTCATCTGTATGCAATAGCCCATTGTGTGGTTTAGAGCATAAAATACAATTTTTGTAAGTACAGCTCCCACTGTGATTATTTAAACAGATTACACAACTGTTACTCTTTTCAACAAATTCAATTCTGTCCCTAACAGGAAGATTTTTAAATTTAAGACATGCGTATAATTTGTGGTCACTAGTGTTACACAAACTACACTGACCGACAGTGTTACCTTTCGTGCCCTTTTTACTATTATGGCTAACCTTACGATTATTGGAATTTGTCGAAAGATTTACAATTGATTTTTGTTTTGGCTTACTGTTGGTTAAAGTTAAACTTGCCGATGCTTCTAAACTGACAGCGCGTTTTTCCAGAAAAACTAAAAATGAATTCAATTTTGGTAACTCATCCTGATCTCTGTCTAACTGATACGCTCTGGTTGTAAAAGTGTCCAGTTTTTGAGAAAAAATATATGGAGTTCCATTGTTCAACTGGTTCATTTAGATTTTTTAAACAGCCTGTATGTTGTTTAATTTTAGAGATGAATTCCCTTAAATTTTTTGCTGATCCCACACTAAAGGCAGGAACTTCTAATAAATGCTTCAAATGAGCATTAATAATTATTGTTTTGTTATTAAATCGACCATTTATTAGGTCAAGCGCGTTCGCATACGAACTATCAACCACGGGCAGACTAGCGATTAATTCCAACGCTTCACCCTTGTATTTTTTCAAATAACATAACTTTTGAACATTATAGTTAGAGTAGTGTCGTTGTGGATTAACGCCTCAAACAATTCATAAAACGAGTTATAATTAGTTACATCAGTTCCATCAAAGAACGGAATCTCTAACGTAGGAAGCTTTGATTTAATTGCGCTAGCACTATTATGATAACAATGACTTGAATTGGAATTAGAAGGCTCTGCACTTGCAACCTTAACAGTTTGCCCTAACTTAGTAAATAATTTTTTAATTTTGATAAGGATGGTTTGGTATTGTTCAAATACATCATCCTTGTCCACCTGCTTTCATCGGTACAAATAATATCATCTTGGACATCAATAATTTTGATAAATTGATTTCAATGTGTCTTGCTTAACATTTAGGTCCTCAACTGATATTATTTCCGCTCCCGTGGGAACACTTGTAGTTGCCAAAGCATATTTACCATTAATAAAATTCTCAATTTTTGTGATGCTACCCTTTATGGTAGTTCTACGTTGCAATTTTGCAATTTTTTTTAATTCTGCCATTTTTTTACTAAGCACTTATTGACTATTTGTAAGGCCAAAATTAAATTTACTTTGTTCTGAATAAAATTGCTTATTCTGAAGGCGCGTAACTAATTGTACACCCTAACATGATATAATGATGTTACCTAATTAACAACCTTATTGTCCATACAATAAAAAACAGTGTAATATACCTGAACTTTAAAATTAACTTAAAAATTCACCCAAAAAACACCGAACTCGTTCACTCAATCACTTTTGTTTTTAAACAAAGAAGCGTTAATTCAAATGATGCTTGTTGCGACTCGCCTAAAACCCTAAGGTCTATTGTCCTGCGGCTTAAGTTGGGCACGCTGCAAGCTGGCTTGAGAACGTAATGGCGACCACGTTTTTTCTTACTTATATGAAGCGTGCTATATCACCACCATCAATGGGTAATTTCAGAATTTCCATATTAATTGTTGAAATTCACTTCGATTGTTGGACTTCACCGCCAGTATTTATTATCCGGACTCGAAGATGACCAAATTTATGTTGCACACTTAGATGCAGCATAAAGTTATTAATAAAGCACGGATTTTATGCAAATGCATGTTCTAAAATATTGATATGCCAACATAATGCTTTCGTATGTATCCGTATCTGATGAAATGCAATTAAATGACACCAATTTCAATTTGCATATATTGCATATTTCGGCATCTTTGAGCATATATTTATGTTAATTGCATATTTGCTCATATTTATGCAATTTAAATTATAAAAAACTAAAATGTTATTAAAAAAATTTTTTTTGCTACCTACCTCACGGAAAAAAAATGTTTACCACTTTTTGTCCAGGTTGTACTTTCCAGGAATTAGGATTATAGTAATTAGCTATTTATGTTTAGCATGCTGGTGTACTTACGTTTAACAAAACAGAAAGTTCCAGCTTAAAATCAGGTACTTAAGGACTGGGAATCTTTCTAAGAATAGTGAAGGGTTATTTTAAATTGTCATCAAAGAAAATCCGAAATTTTAGAAAGTACATTCATTCCTTCATTCTTACTTTAGAGTAAACCAGTGGCAGACAAATCGTTGTGAAGAACTAGTTTTTTTTTGCGCTTTATTTCTGCAGTTTTTACAGTGAAATCGTAATTATGTATAATTAAGTAATTAAGTGAGTAATTAATTAATTAGTTTATAGTTTTAATAGTAATAGTTCAATAGGTTAATTTCATTTATAGCTTTGGATTTTCTAATAGCAATAATTAATTTAAAAATAGAGGAATTTTGATTAAATTTTTAAGCGTTTAATTCATAATAATTAAAAAATCATTGCATATAATAGTGCATATTTTACAAAAAGTAAAGCATATTTTAGATATTTTCAGTGCATATATATGCGCATATTTTAGTAGTTTATGGTGCATATATATCCGTGCTTTAGTTATTAATATAATTGTTGAAGGACCACTCACTTTACTTATTGAAATTGCGAGAATATAATTTCACTTGGTTTTTGATTTATTTTTATTTAACATATACCGGGTGAGTCAGACCACCCGTATCAGTCGTTTTTTAGAAAACGGTTAATCTTAGAGAGTAGGGCCAAAATTTTTTATTACAAAAGCCTTCATGAAGAATCGAATGGTGACATTGGCATTCGCCGGAAAAATCGGCATCCTGAAGAGTTTGCTCCAGAATCTCGAGAACTCCAAAATTTCAAATAGCACGGGGGGTCAAAAGTAGTATCGTTGAAAAGGTCTTTAAAAAATAAGCAAGTTTTGTAGGAAAAATAATTTTATTACCCCCACCCTTCTGAGGAATATTCGATTGAAGTTATTAAGTAATTGTACTGTTATTTAGGCAGGACAGGAACGGCCTATGTAACTACATACGTCCTAACAACAGAAATGCATAGAAAATCAGCAGTGGATGAACACGGGCTGACAAGAAGAAGAAGAAAACTGTTATTTACTTTACATTTAAAAAATGTCTAAAATGTAAGTTTGACAATATCACAAGAATTGTTCAAACTGTCGTCCATCTACTTCTAAACATTATCGAGCTCTTCTAGTCACAGTGGCTCTCAATATTTCTTCACCACTTAATGACCGGCCGGCATTGCAAATTCTCAGCTTCATATCATCTCTCGTTGTATCCAGTGGAGTACAATCGGGTGACCTATTGTAAAACTAACATTTTAGACAGTTTTTAAATGTAAAGTTAAATAACAGTTTTCTTTTTCTTCTTGTCAGCCCGTGTTCATCCACTGCTGATTTTCCATGCATTTCTGTTGTTAGGACGTATGTAGTTACATAGGCCGTTTACATCCTGCCTAAATAACAGTACAATTACTTAATAACTTTAATCGAATATTCCTCAGAAGGGGTGGGGGTAATAAAATTATTTTTCCTACAAAACTTTCTTATTTTCTAAAGACCTTTTCGACGATACTACTTTTGACCCCCCGTGCTATTTGAAATTTTGGAGTTCTCGACATTCTGGAGCAAACTCTTCAGGATGCCGATTTTTCCGGCGAATGCCAATGTCACCATTCGATTCTTCATGAAGGCTTTTGTAATAAAAAATTTTGGCCCGACTCTCTAAGATTAACCGTTTTCGAAAAAAACGACTGATACGAGTGGTCTGACTCACCCGGTATACATGATTTACTAAACATACATAAGATACAAGAAAAAGCACCTCATTTTAAAGGACGCCTTGACTTGAACGAACTTGTTTGTTTCACTGCTTTTGCAAGAAGACATAAACACCCTTGTGAGAGGATGGCCTTTACCTGCTATGGTACTAGCGTTGCCACATCTCCCAGAGGGTTGTCAGACCTTATGTTTATCTGTTGTGAACAATACCATTAAACCATGTTTAACATTTGTTAAGAATGTGTTTATTAAACATTAAATAATTTATTTCTCGAAAATTTTCTTATGTAAGTTATCAACATTTTTATACTGTCATTTAAGTAATTAAAAGATGTATCAAAAACGCGAAAAAAAATGGGGGTTGACATTTAAAAAAAATACAGATGACGTCATCACTTTCAAACAAATGAAGACCGGAAAATTATTTTGACATTCCAATGTGTATTTTTAAAAAAGAAAATTGACGTGTTTCTGGATTTTTAGAAAAAAACATTTATTTTGGTTTTATTTGGTATGTTCCATACTTTTGGTGCTCACTATATATTCGGAAAATTATTGCAAGCTAATTTAAAATTACAACCAGACAAATGTGATTTTTTTAAAAATTCAGTGACGTATTTAGGTCATATCATCCACCAGAAGGTATTAAACCATCAAAAATTGATAAAATTATTAATTTCCCAGAACCTAAAAATCCTAAAGAAATAAAAGGTTTTATAGGAATTTTAAGTTATTACCGAAAATTTATTCCAAATTTAGCCGAAAAAATAAACCCCATTACCAAATTATTAAAGAAAAACACTAAGTGGAATTTCGTTGAAAATTGCAAACTTTGTTTTGAAGAATGCAAAACCTTGTTAACTAACGACCCAATATTAATATTTCCAAATTTTGAAAAACCATTTATTTTAGCTACAGATGCAAGTCAATTTGCAATAGGCTCTGTCCTATCCCAGGAATATAACGGTCAAGAACATCCTATAGCTTATGCATCAAGAACTTTAAACGAAACTGAAACCAGATATTCAGTTATTGAAAAAGAGTTATTAGCCATAGTATGGTCAATTAAATTATTTAGGCCATATTTATACGGTGTTCCATTCACTATTAATTCAGATCATAGACCCTTAACTTGGCTTTTCAATTGTAAAGACCCTGGTTCTAAATTACTCCGTTGGCGATTAAAGTTGTTTAACATTTGTTAAGAATGTGTTTATTAAACATTAAATAATTTATTTCTCGAAAATTTTCTTATGTAAGGTATCAACATTTTTATACCGTCATTTAAGCAATTGAAAGATGTATTAAAAACGCGAAAAAAAAATGGGGGTTGACATTTAAAAAAAATACTGACAAACAAATGAAGGTCGGAAAATTATTTTGACATTCCAATGTGTATTTTTAAAAAAGAAAATTGACGTGTTTCGGGATTTTTAGAAAAAAACTGTCATTTCGGTTTTATTTGGTATGTTCCATACTTTTGGTGCTCACTGTATATTACCTTGAAGGTATTACTTACCAAATGAAATTGTTAAATGTTCAAATATTACGAATAAAACAGAAGTTCTCATACATTTCCATTAATCCTATTTCTAGTTCAAAAAATGCAATTAGAACCAAAAGAGCTTTGGTAGATTTCTTAGGTACAGCAATCAAGTTTGTAACTGGCAATTTAGATTGAGAGGATGGTCAACGAATTTATAATTCAATAAAAAGTTTAGAAAATCATGTCATTACTGATAGAAAATTACTTCAAGAACAAACCTTAATTTACCATCAAACTTTTGATTCAATCAATAACACTTTTACAGCAATTGATTCCTTTATAAAAAGTATTAATCATAATTTGTTAACTATAACACAAGAAGTTCATGCTAACCGAGTTAAAATAGAACTTATGGAACATTTTTCAGAACTTTATGAATTATACTACCTTATTGAAACTGAATTAGATGAAATAATTATGGCTTTATCTTTTTCTCAATTAAGATTGTTTCACCCATCCATTATTTCAACACCAGAATTACTAAGACAATTAGAGAAAATTCCCACAAAATTAAGTAATGGTAATTTAGCTTTCACTCCAACCAGAGAACACTTACCTGCATTAATTTCTGAAATGGAAATTACTGCGTACCTTTCTGCAGATAGCGAACTTCAAGTTCCAATCGTTTCCGAACAAACATTCGAATTATATAAAGTCATACCTTTACCAATGTTCGATCCAGTAAATAAAATATATAAGCTACCACAACTGGTTACCACTTACTTGGCGATATCTCGAGAAAGTAGACAGTATATTATCTTACAAAATGAGTGTGATATAAATAGTAACTTTTTAACTGTGTGTAAAAATGTGTTTCCAGTTATGTATAACAAAGACTCTCCTTGTGAAGTACATAAACTATTTGATATTAACGCCATTAACGCATGTAACTTTGTACCATTAAAACTTTTAGATTATAATGTTTATGTATTAGGACATAACAGATGGTTAATTGTAACTAGTATTAATCCAATTACTGTTGATATTAATTGTAACAATTCTGTTCAAACCAGAGTACTTGGTAATGCTATACTTACCTTAGCACCTAATTGTAATGCCCACGTTGGTAACAATGCTCTATATGGTTCTCAGATAATGTCAATCACACAAGATACTACTTTATACATACCAACAATGCCTTATGATGATGAAAATATTGATACAACAGCTATTGATAGTCAACCATCAATATCTCTTAAGCATTTAGACTTAACTAGCTTCCACACTAACTTAGTGGCAATTAATCATATCAATCAGAAAATAGCAAAATTAAATACTACACCGTTCATTAAAGAACCATTAAATAATTTCGCTATTAGTATAATACTAACCATTTTATGTATTGCTATATTTTTTATCTTTTATTGTAACAGGAAAAGAATTGTCTCTAGACTATGTTGCAAAACACATATTACCTCAGTAACTATTACTCCACCGACATCTGATCGTAGAGTACACTTTTCTAAAGACGCTTCTTCTTCTGAACCTACCATAACCTTACTACCTTGATCCGATATCGATTGATTGTAATACCAAATCTATCTCGGAACTTGTGGAGGGAGGTGTTAGGTCCTGCTATGTACCTATCTACCTCTTCTTAATTACTAACTTCTTTTATATGAATTGCTTCATCATATCTTATCGATAACTTTTTAAATCCTTGCTAAATATTCTTTATAACTTATTTTGCAATAAGTTAATCATAATCACGTTATTGTATTTCGCCATTTCGATAACAGTCATTCGCAAATTCTTCGAAATAAGAAGTAATGCATGTGTCCAGTCACGTACACCGTTTTTGATAACATTTTGTACAATTCTCGTTTCTGCGAAATTCAACACTGATTACTGCTCTGCACCAATCAGTGCACTAGCATCCCCTATTTACCATATTTGGTCATTACTATTGACGTCTGTAATCATAACTTATAAAAGCTTGTAATGTACTAATATTGGGCAGTCTTGTCCAAGTAGCCGCTTCATACTTGTAAAATAAAAGTAATCAACTGTATTAAATTGTTTTATTTAATACTTTAAAATAAATCTTCAAAATAAAAGTTATAAAAGGCTAACAACAATGACGATGATCAAATTAAAAACTTCTTGGATGTCCCCTGTCCGATGATGCTACCAATTAAACCTTTCTCTCCAAATGAAGTGAAACAAGAGATCACACGATGTAATAATCATAAAGCTCCTGGCTTTGATCTGATCACTGGCCTCACGTTAAAACAACTACCCAGAAAAGCTGTAGTCCTAACAACTTCAATCTTTAACAGTGTACTAAGATTAACATACTATCCGATTACGTGGAAGTTTGCACAAGTAATAATGGTCAACAAACCAAACAAACCCCCAAATGTAGTTACCTCGTATCGGCCTATAAGCTTACTACCGATCATGTCTAAAATCCTAGAAAGACTGCTTCTCAAAAGAATTTCTGAAGACACTGAAATAAGCACGGTTATACCGACCCACAAATTTGGCTTCAGGGAAAGACATTCTACCATACAGCAATGCCACAGGATCGTAAAAAATATTCATATAAGCCTTGAAGAGAAAAAATTATGTACAGCAGCCTTCCTGGACGTGCAACAAGCATTCGACCGTGTATGGCACGAAGGTCTCCTCTATAAACTCAAATTGTTCCTCCCTACACCTCCCTACCTGATCGTAAAATCATACCTCTCGGAGCGATACTTCCAAGTAAGAATCAACGCTGAAACCTCTAATTCTTATCCCATAATGTCTGGTGTCCCACAGGGTAGTGTCCTGGGTCCCCTTTTCTACTTAATATTCACGGCTGACATCCCAACCACAACTTCAACCTCAATCGCCACATTCGCTGATGATGCTGCAATTATATCCATAAGTGATAACCCTTACACGGCATCCGAAAACTTGCAAAGACACGTCAACCTTATACAAGACTGGCTGGACAAATGGAAAATCACAGTCAATGCTTCAAAGTCATCACAAATTACCTTCACCAACCGAAACATCAGGTGTACTACAGTCACATTAAACAACATACAGTTGCCAGTTAACAGCCAAGTCAAGTATCTCGGACTAACAATAGATCAAAAGCTCACCTGGAAACCACACATCACGGCAAAGAAAACTCAAATTAAGCTGAAAATACAGAAAATGGGATGGCTAATCGGACGAAGATCAAAACTCTCCACAGAAAACAAAATACTACTATACAAATGTATAATAAAGCCTATCTGGACTTATGGAGTTCAACTCTGGGGGTGCGCAAAACCATCTAATACACAAATAATGCAGAGAATTCAATCGAAAATTCTAAGAATGATTTTCAATGCACCCTGGTACGTTAGTAACAAAACCCTGCACGAAGATGCTGGCATACGGCTCGTTAGTGAAGAAATCATCAGGCTAACTAGTATCTACCTAGAACAGCTCTCAGATCATCCCAACGATGAAGCTAGACAACTCCATACTCCACCACTAGTCAGAAGAAGACTTAAGAAGCAGTGGCCCACAGATATTTTGAACCAATAAACAGTAATACAGTTGTTAATTTAATTTAATTCGATGATCCCTTGTTATATTAGCTAGGAGAATTATCGCTGGATATCTTCTCCCTCAAGTGCAACTCAGTAATCACATTTACTTATAGCTTTAAACAGCAGGTTGTAAATTTGCAATAATTTAAATTAAAAAAAATATAAAAAAAAAAATTATATTTTCTGTTCTAGTTCTAACACTTTTACGCACGGGTGCCCGTTTTTTCCAAATCGTAAGTCTATCTTTTCCTGCGAATGACAAGGAGTTACTTTCAGAGACTTCACCTTCTTCTCTATCTGATACGTCCTGTTCAGAAGCACTGTCTATAAGTTGTTCTTGTTGATCGGATTCCGCAGAATCAGACTCATCATTAGCTTCTTCCGGTTCATCCTCATTTTCAGTTAAAACCTCTTCTAACAATAATTTTAACCTTTCTTGTTCCCGTTCGTACGAACCCATCGCTAAAAAATTATAAACTAATGTACCGACTAAAGAATGTACATATTGCTGCAATAAATATGCTACCTTTTACTAAAAGTAACAGAGAAAAAATATTTTCACCAGTAGTCACCCTGGTTTCACAGACCGGATTGCGTTATATCTGTTGACATACAAACACAACACCACTCCAATTAAGACTGACGCTTCGGAAGGAATGTTAAGGCAGCTACTGAGCGCGACAGCTTGCCACCCCTTTTATTTTTTTAATAAACTGAAATAAACCGTCCGACCGGTCTCACACACCACGCGCGACCACTGGAAGGTTAAGTACTTTATGTGGTGCATAGTTCCGGGTTGTGAATGCACGACAACAAAAACTCCGCATAAACTATTGCTATTGCTTTAATAAAATAGTAAAATAAATAGGTACATCATAATTTTAATTAATAGCAGACTACAGTTAGTTTAATTAGATATATAAATAAGTAAATAAGTAAAATAAATACATAGTTTTATTTAATAAAGGGGTTGTGACCCAAAAAAATTAAATGTTCTATGAAAAATTCTAAGAATAAATTTTTAAACCGCATATCTATGTGAACAATAGTTCTTGAGATATAGCAGTTATAAGTACAGCGACAGTCGTGTGTGACGTCATACCGACACCTCTCCGGGTATTGTAGCATGCTCCGCTGTGTAGAAACGTTATTTAAACAGCGACGCGCTGTACGTTTTTCTAAATATTGTATTTTCTAATTGTGACACCAGCTAGTTTTAACACTGGCTTTTGGATTTGAACCAAAATATACCCAAAAAGAACTTAGATCGATGGAAGTAGAGAAAGAGAAAAAAAATACACAGGATCAAGCAAAAATGATCAGATTAAATAATACGGAATGGTGTAAATGCAGTAATTGCATACAGATGCCTACCGCAAAAGAGTCTATCTGCTGCTGGGAAAACGATCTAATAAAAATTGTTAAAGGTGAAAATATGTGTATTAGTTTACACGACAGTTTTGATGGTGTAGTGTTAAATTTGGATAGTTTAAATATGGTGCGACACACTACGATTTTAAAATGCAAAACAAATGCCGAAAAAGAAAAGTACGTCGAGATATCTAACAAATTGTGGCGTCATTTGGCGTATCGCAATTTTATTTGTTGGATTAATTCTTGGACTTCCATTGGACGATACAATAGGATTGTCATTCCATCATGTGTTGTTAATCAAATTCGGGAAAGATTTCCTGAGGTAAATGGAATATACGTTGGTTTCAAAGACGCCGAAGAGATTATGATATGATAGTTTGATTGAAATCTGTCAATATTATTCAAGGCATCCTTTCAGTGCCGGATTATCAATTTTTGCACCCCGGGTCTGAAGCCGGAACTAACCCCCTTTGAGTTTTAAGAAAATAGAGATTTTATTTTTGAAATTGAATATTCTGTATACGTAAGCAACAAATATAGACACAATTGAAACAGAAACCGAAAGGCGAATGTAATTTATCATTCCTAAAATTGCATTCACCCGATACCGGTACCCCAGATGCTGAGATGCAGTTCTGCGTAAAACATTGCCACTTGAGCTGCTCCTATTCAGCTTATTGTTAGGATGTGAATATTTGAAAGTATTTATTGCCTGTCAATAATCTTTTGCCGGAAGTCGGCTGCCGGGGACTTCGGGTAGTTCGAAGGCTTTAAAGATATTTATGGCATTCTTTTATTTTGAGTGTTAAACTTGTAATGGGCATTTATAAACGTTTATAAATCATATTGTTTATTATTCTCTACTTATTACACTTTTTTAATTATTACTAGGGTGGTGAGGGGTTGGATGTCTTTTTATCCTGTCAATGGAGTACGATACTCTAATACGAGTTGTGAGTACCTGAGCCAATCTTAATCTTAATTAATTTTGTGCCCTCCGAACATTTTTAGTCACGCGACGCCACTAATATATTTATAGGTATGTGCTGTTATATAATTCCTTCAAATATTTAGTATAACAGAAATAACGTAGGTAAAATAATATACCTGTTATATTATAAAATGAATTATGTAATAATTATATTATATACAAAATAACGTGTTCCACAATATTCAAAAAATAAAAAAGTTACGTACCTAATAATGTTTTCCTTTTGTATTTTGATATACTACACGGTGTTTCATAACATTTTCTTTCTGTAATTGTCATGTAATTTTCACGTCCTGCATACACTCCCCCAAGTACTTTCCACATGTGATGAAACACCTTGTATAAAATATTTGTAGTAAAATAAGACATAATTGTACAGTAAAACCTGCTAATACTAAACACTACTTTATATGCGCACTAATATTCATTTTTTCTTCGAATTAAATCTTGATAAATGTTTTATTTTTGCTTCAGCTTAAGACGGTTTTGGTGTTTTATAAATATTTTTGGGCACTTCGAAATCTATTTGTTCTAAGCTGTCATTCGGATCAGAATTCAATATATTCTGTAATAGATCAGATTTCCAACGATCATTCTTATTCTCGTATTTGTTTCTAAAGCGCCATTGTTTTGAAGCTTTTGCAAATTGTACATTTCCGCCAACAACTGTTCTCTCTACATTATAATTATGATCTAATATGGCAAGGATTGATCGTATATACATTCCCCTATAAGAAAAATGTATTCTCTTAGGCACATATTTCAATCGAACATTATGGTAGCTTTCTAAACTGCTGGTATGCTGGTATGCAATAGTGAGAGGTGTGTTTCATATCGTTTAGAAATGTTTTATTCATAATTTCAGTCTGAAGCACTTGATAATCCAGAGAACCAAAGCGAATCCATTTTATTTGTTGTTCTTCATTAGTTGATAATGCTCGATGTTCGCAAGTTTTCTTTTCGCCATTTTCATCTGTCCACTCATGAATGTTGCATACATGTTTTAATAGGGAGGTAAACTTTTGTATTAAAATTTGGGAATTGCCTTTGCAAGTTTCGGAAGACCACCACAGATGATTAGTGATAGTTCGATTCCATTCAGACAAGATTCTTGATTTCTTTTCAGCTTTACTTAGCTTTTTCAACAGACTTTTTGAAAGATGCCATACGTCAAATTCGTGATGTATACCTGGATACTTCGTTCTTAGTAGAACACTCACTCCACGATGTCTGTCAGATAAAAATAGTTTTATCGGTATTTTTGCAATTATTTCCGAAAGAATTTTTTCACAGGCAGCGCGCTCTAGGTCCCCGTCTACCATTCCTCTTTGCAAAAGTGTAAAATCTAATATTTTTTTGGTTTTAATATTCATTACCGAATACGTGAGATATTTTGCACAGAATCCCGGTGAATCATATTGACCGTCTCCTGAAATCCACAACTCTTCTTCACTTCTGGCTTCTTCATAAACTTCAGTTTTGTGTTTTAACCAAAAAGCATTTATTACAGGCGAAATGTTTATTTTTATTGTTTTATAATAGGTTTTGCTCGATAGAAATAGCAGTTTTAATGTTCTAGCGAAACTGGCAAATGGAAGGAAATTTAAACCATTCAATAAGAGGGCGGATGATAAGTGGACAGTACATTTCGAAGGAATTTCATAGGAAGACCACCTATTCGAATGGCCTTCACTACAAGTATACTGTATATGTAAAACGGCACCTCGGCTAAATTGTTTTATTTGCACCACTGCTGACCCACATATGCAACAATATTTAAATGAACTAAGCAAGTACGACAGTTGGACTAATACAAATTCAAATCCTACACTTTGTTTCTCATTAAAATACATATTATTATCTTCATCGTCACTAACGTCGCTTCTTGAATGACCGGGCTGACTATTAATAGGAGAATTATTGTCTGAATCACTGTCACTTTCTTGTGATAACTCACTAGAATGTAGCGATTCATTGTCAATATCATTTTCAAATAAATTTGAATACTTCTAAAAAACATCTTGTCCAAGTTCACACTGAATACCAATATCTTCACTCATACAGTGCGTAAAACTCGATTCAATGTTCATCACTTCAGTTTACTGAATTTCCTTAGCATCATCTTCATTTCTTTGCGTAATAACCTCATTCTGAGCCTCTGAAACTATCTTCTTGCGGATATACGTCGAAATTCGCTTGCTTGTGGTGCTAATTGTTTCTTCACCAGAAAGTAAAAGGGACGGAACGGCTGTTTTTAATAACTTTCTTACGATTTTTTCGTTTGGTAGCAACACTTTCTTGAATCGATTCTGAAATTCCTCTTCCTTGAAATGTAAACTACAAACCACATTGTTGTGATTTGGATAAAAATCTGTTCGATTAATTCTATCTTTCCACGCTTTATACCGCTTTGGTTCTTTCTCCTTTCTCGGAAAATTATGGAGTGTAACCGAAGAGTTTTTTAAATTATTGTTGCAACCAAAAACACAACAATTAGGCATTTTAAATAATAGCACTAAAAATAATAGTACCAATAAGTAACAGAAAATAATATTTAGAACACTAATCACTACTGTTAACCACGAACTGCTACAACATATGGGCAGTGGCGAATACTCAGAGGTCGGTCGTGTCGGTATGACGTCACTACTCTAAGCCTGTCAACTTTACAAGCTAATAATTCGGAAACGAAAGCCCTTAGTAAACTGCGGGTTTCGCGGTTGTTCTTAGATATTTTTTTTCTATTTTTTAATAGAAAATAATGTTTTTGGGTCACACCCCCTTTAATAGCAGACTGCAATAATACAAGAAATATATATTTTTCCCAAAATTCTTTTGCGTCCAGCATAATTTGTTGAAAATTGTCAGATTGTGCTCTAACAAAACCTTCTTCAACTTTTCGGGACATTGTTATATTTTTAACTACTATAACAAAGTAATTAAAAATCCGAAAACAAAAACTGAATCACACAGGAAATGGAATTACTAAATAAACAAATAAAATTGTATAAATATAACTGATGAAATAATTACATTCAAAATGTACCTTTGTTACGCCTAAATGTCCCTAAAGGATAATAGATAGATGGAATGCGTAACTTGAGGTACCACGACTAACTCGTTTGCGATGGGCGTGGATTTTTTTTAATGGGCGCCAGAATCCTAAATTGGATAAAAGACGCACGGTAAACCTCTGATGATCCACCTGTGGGATTCACACAGGTAGACTGTCACAATAGCAAAAAGTAAAATATATTTGTTGTAAATAGGACACAATAAAATAACTCAAAAATCAAGCTAATATTGTTTAATATAAGTAGCTAAAATAAATAATAATAAGATTCGCAATCTCACAAATAATAAAAAAAATAATAGTACAGTAGTACAAATCAATTATTCTGTGGTAAGTTCCACAACAACGCAATATAATATTGGATCCCAATCAATCCAAACAGATTAAATAATCCGTTTTTTTTGCATGTAGTAAACATATGTAGAGTTAAAAATAAACATGTTTCGTGGTCATGTGAACCACATATGTGAATTTGAAAGTGCATATAAATGCATACTTCAGAGATTTTTATAAATGTATGCATATTTCGGCACATTCGAATTTTAATGCATATTTTTGCACTTTTTCGGAGAGTTCATGCATTTTATGTAAAATTTTTCAACATTACAAAGGAATTTAAATTTCCTTTTCTGCTTTGTTTTCTTCATCAATTCTAGGAAAAGATTTAAGCTTAAATTTTAATGAGGCACAGTTTGATATTCAAGAAGTTTCTCTGCAAATCGTACAAACTGACATCTCCAAGAAGTTGATGACCTTTATACACTGGCAAACCCTTCAACACAATATGTATTATTACAGTCTGTTATTAATAATAATAAATACGCAACTTACCATCTCCTAGTATTTATTAATAAAAAGCAAAAAAAAAAATTATAGATTAAACTGAAAGAAAAATGGTTAATCCAAGTAGTTATTACTTATTACAATATTAAAGAATAGCAAACAAAAAATAGTTAATCCAAGTACCTACTTATTAATTAAAATATAAAAAGATAACCTAATTAGTTTGTTGATATTTTTTATTATTATCTTTTTATATCCCAATCTATAGTGGGTTTACCACGAACTGAACACAGACGCAAATAATAAAAAGGGAGAATTACAAAAAACTACAGTTTGGCCGCTCGGGGTTGAGAAAACTCAAGCACCCCCAATCGCTTACACTCGCGTTCAGTCGTGCCGTTCGGTAGCATTTCTGTGCAGAATCTGGACGTTGTACTCTCAGCAGCAGCAAATATTATAAGACGCGCTCGCAAATTGATAATTTTATTATTTACATGTACATATTTACAGATTACACATGGTAAACAGGTAAAAGTTATTTATTAATTTCAACACATGCACCAAATTCATCTTCATCCGAGCTGCAACTAAATCCGAAATCACTGCTGTCACTGTCACATCCTAGTTTAATAATTAAGGAATCTGTTACAATATCCATAAACACTTCGTTATTGTAATACTCATTTTCCACTTTCTTCACATGATTACACACTCGGTTCCATTCTCCCACTGTCATTGCACCGAATTTTTCTTCGGCTAACTTTTTTGCATGTTCCAATTTAAAAGTTACGTTATGGGACGCCACAAAATATTTCACTGTGGCCCAAATTAATTCAATTGGATTTAGTTCGGGGTGGTAGGGGGACAATCTTAAGACAGCATGGGCAGAAGCTTGCATTAGTTGGTCTATTTTAAACTGTTTATGATTTGATTTGTTATTTTTTATCAAAACATAAAGTTCTGCCTTGGTCATTGTAGATGATGCAGCAATACCCTTTTCCCCTAACCAATCTAACATGACTTGTTTTCTGTGATTTGAATTGGGTGCTGGATTTATTTGAACATTATGGTAAGGCGCGTTGTCAATTACTAAAACCGATTCGGTATTAGTTTCTCATTAAGCCATTTTTCATAATTTTCGAAATTCATTTCGTGATGGTAATCTGATTTTGTACCAGACCTGAACATTAATAATTCGTTTTTTACAAACCCATGGCCTTCTCCTCCAGCATGCAACATTATTAAACGCTGACCCTTGGAAATGTTCCCAAAAAAACCATTTCTTGAATTATCAGTCCACGTTTTTGAAAGTGTGGCCGCTATGGATGTAAGTTTCATCCATGTAAATAATGGGTCGGTTTTCCTCATGATACATTTTAATTTTTCTTAAATAAAAAGTTCTCAGACTTCGGTACTACAATATTAAATAAATCAAATGCTAAAGTTAACAAGTCTATTTTTTTATAGTTAAATTGGAGTCAAACATGTAAAAAATCTACAGTTTGCACATTATTTATTTTCAAACATCAATACATTAAACAGTAATTACCACACACAGTAGAGTTACAATCTTTCAATATTTTAGAATTGTAACTCCAAGACTTTGAATTTTTTCGTATAAATTTTAAATGTAAGCCTTCAGGCGGTCTATCAAACGAGTAAAGCTGGATTAATAGTAGCCGTACCGTATTGAACGCACCGTACCGTAACGTTTGAACACGTAGATTCTTATGTTGTAGTTCATAGTTGTTCGTACCGTAACGTAGTATCCGTACCGTACCGTTGCAATTGACCAATTTTCATTTCTTCGTTATACGGTACGGCAATCGTACAATCTCGTGTAAAATCGAGGGTTTTAACGCGTGTGGCGTCCTGGTGTGGCATTTGGTGGAATTACGTGTGTTGTAAACTAAGCTAAATGCAGTTGGGAATCTAACCATTTGATGTGCATTTGAGCTAGCTAACCTTAAAAGATGGTGGACGAAAGAGCCCTAATTGATATTGTTCAATATTATGCATTTATCTATGATAAAAGTAGAGTAGATTACAAGGACAATTCCAAGAAGGAAAATGCTTGGCTGGCAATTTCCCAGGCACTTACAGCTCCAGGTAATAAAATGTAGTTTCTGTAACTTTAAATTTTTACTTATTATTTGTGTATTTTCACAGTTGAAGATTGTCAACGTGCCTGGAGAAATCTGCGGGAACGTTATGCCAGGGAGCGCAGGAACGCCAAAATCACGCATTCGGGCATGGATGCAGAAAGCACCCATAGTGACTGGCCCTATTATAAGTCGATGGTGTTTATCGAGAAGCACATCCAGACTAGACAGTAAGCATATTTAGAATAATTTGCAAAATAATATGTATCTGGTTAGTTATACCAGAATATAATATAAATTCGTAACTAACTGTATTCGACAATAACACGTTGTCAATGCCAGTGCAATTGTCACTTATGATTAAAACAGTGTTTCCATTATTTTTTATCAATTTCAGAAGGACGTCCAATGTTCTGTACGAAAATGTGGCTTCAGAGCCGTCAGTTGTGCAGAGAGCAGAGCGTTCCCGATCCAACACGCCATTGGACACCATGTCAACAATTATCGGGGCAGCCAACGATGGGGAAAATGAAGCACCTGATGCTATAATTAGTGAGGGCGAGTTGGAGCCGCCAACACCAAAAAGGCCCAAAGGAAAACAATATAAACAAAGCTGAAGAAGCATTGGAATCCTTGGCCACCTTCTTCAAAACAAGAAACCAATAATCGCCTGATATGGCTTTTGGCACGAATGTTGGAGTGACATTACAGGAAATGCCGACCGAGGTCACAAATGCCAAGAAAATAAAAATATGCGAGATACTCGACGAATAACATTTGTAAAATATAAATAATAAAAACCATTTATATATAATGTACTGTTTTATTTTTATTGAAATATGTTAATATAAAATGTATTACAAGACTGAAACTATTCGGGAAACGCACAGATCGACGCGCCTCTAGCGGTTAACTTTGGAACTAAACGAATCGGGGTTGAACATACGTTGGTTCTGCGGTGTTCACGTGTGTATTTTGCTTTGCTTCGTTTCTTTATTACCAAATTGTCTTTCCTTGGATTCCTCTTAGCGAACAAAGTCTTTTTCAAGACTAAATAAAGTCCTACAAGTTGTGTTTAGGTAAGTGTAAACGTGAATAGTACTAAGTATTTAATATTTCAATGTTTAATTTAGTTTGCAGTTGATCTTTTTGGAAGGTTAAAATGGCAGCACCACATGCCACCAAATCTAAAAATAATTGTTGTGTGCCACAGTGTTCAAGCACCTATAAAGACCACGTGTCCATGCACAAATTTCCCAAAGCCAATCGGTTTTTATTAGAGAAATGGATTGTCGCTTTGAAAATGGGAAAGAAAATTTCACCATGTATGATGGTGTGCAGCCTACACTTCAAGGATGACGATTTCTTTTTAAAAGGTAGGTGATATTGTTCCTAAATAAAATTTAACTGACAACAGCTCTTCTAGTTGTAAAGATCTTTCAAAATGTTAAAAGTGTTAATTTTTATTTAATTTAAATTGAAAGTAAACACTACATTCCTTTTACAGAAAATATAAATCAAAGGGCTCGCCTGAGAAAGACTGCTATCCCTTCACAGCGATTACCTATTCGTCAACACGATTGCACGAAAAATTTGGTATTGGCTGATCAGCGTAGACAACGGGCTGAAAAGAGAAGCGAAGCACATGTAGCATGCTCGAGTACGGAAATGGTTGAAAATGGTACATCGATGGAACCCCAGATTGAAGAAGGAAATGTAGATACTGATGGAGTAGCTGCCGATTTATTGCATTTTAGCAAAACCGCAGTGGTGTTTAAAAAAACTTTTGAAGACAAAGGCACGCAATGCAATACATATGAAGAATTTGGAACATATAATGTCAGTACGTTAGTTGACACAGATTATAAGTGTAGAGTATTAACCGGTGTTGCAAATATGGCATTTTTTGCAACACTGGTTAGCATAGTATCGAAGATATGCTCGAAGAAATCGAATTTATCATCGAAAGAACAGGTTTTGCTAACTTTCATGAAGATTAAGTTGGATCTCTCATTTAATAGTCTAGCTGTTTTATTCAAGATTAGTGCAAAATCAGCAAATTTGTACTTTCGTACGACAATAAAGCAGCTCAGTGTTGTTTGTAAAGGGTTGATCAGATTTCCACCAAAGGAAGAAATTTTGAACAACATTCCCATTTGTTTTGAACAATTTAAATCGACAAGAATAGTCTTGGATTGTACCGAAATTGCAATTGAAAAAAGCAAATGTTTAACCTGCAGGATTAAATCCTATTCCTATTATAAAAAGAGGCATACATTAAAATATTTAATTGGTGTGACTCCCTCTGGTATGATATCATTCCTTAGCAAAGGATATGGAGGAAGAGCTTCGGACAAGGCCATTTTCAATAAAGAAGGCTTGATCGCCAAACTGGAACCCGGTGATGCCATTATGGCTGATAAAGGAGTTCTGATAGAAACAGAATGCAATCAAAGCTTCGTTAAATTAATTCAGCCACCCTTTCTGCGAAAACAGAAACAATTTTCAAAATCAGATGCCATTAGAACAGCTTCCATTGCTAGAGCCAGGGTGCATGTTGAACGAGCTATTCAGCGAATAAAAATATTTAAAATATGCAAAGGAACAGTACAGTGGAGTATCCTACCATACATGGATGACATTATGACCGTGATTGTTGGAATAACAACCCAAAGCCCACCAATTTTAGCCGATAATAAATTTTTGTAAATATTTTATTATATTTTATATTTTCTGGTAATTTTGTAGTACCAATCTTGAGTATAAAACTGTATTGTTTTTGTGAATTACGTATTAAAAGTATGTTTTTTATAATAATAATATTGTAACATAAAATGCATTTTATTTATAATAAAAACAGTACGAATTTAAAGCATAAGACGAGAAAGATATTATTGAAAACACAATCAAATTGTAGAAATTTATTAAATATAGAAATAATAAATATTAAATAAAATATCGTTCAGTTTAACGAACCAGTAGTTTCGGGAGTTGGGAATAGTGTATGGCACTTTGAGGCCGAACCTGGAAGTGTGCAAGTTGTCGATGTCGTCAGAGTCTTTTTTCGTCACTGGCTCAGCCAAGTTGTTTACTGGCAATTTTGGAATAATGTCTTTAATGGAATCAAGCAGTTACTATATAAATCATTATGCATTTGTTATTAAATATCTTAGGGCCGGTATTTCAGTTCGGGTTTAAGCTTCAACTTGCCTAAGCCTCAGTCATTGCCATAGATACAATTATTGTTAATAATTGTATCTATGGCAATGATCGAGGCTTAGCCAAGCCGAAGCTTAAACCCGAACTGAAATACCGGCCCTTATTGTAACAAAGTAAAGCTTGAAAATGTCAATATATTAATTAAATGCTTAACGAAGCAAAAACCTATGAATAAACCATAGTGTAAAGAAAGGATTGAAGTTTAAACTTGAAGAGCCATTTTAACATGGCTCTAAAAAACAAAATTAAATAAAGTACTTATAAACCAACTACACTGCAATATACAAAAACAGTATCAACTTAAATATTCTTAAATTATACAAAATGATTTCTTGTTTTAATAAAGAAACCATTACCTTTCCATATGGACCATTAATTTTTTTAAATAAAGACTAAAATATACATAGTGTAATCTAGACAATAACAATTGTATAAATTCCTCGTCCCGCTGAACTTCAATGACTGAAATTGTCCCATCATACGAACTATAAATTACTAAATCGCAATACATTAACTTTAAAAGTGCCATACCCATTTGCACCTGCCCATAATATTTATGTTTTCGATTTAACGAATAAGGAACCGCTAAAGATTCGTCATACTTTATATACGGCAGGTCTATAAGTATGTCCCCAACACTGCTTGTCGATCCTGAAACGGGGCATTTAATTTCAAGGAGGCGGTAAAAATTTCCGTTTATCATTTTCAGCCCATCCGGGCTAAATGCCAGCCATGGTAATTCTGGATTTATTATCAGTCCTGTCTGCTCGACTTTTCCATACTGCGCTTCATACGCCAATCTTGCTGCTGGTTCAAATTTCGTCCCATGCTCGGTATTTTTATTTCCCTTGAATTTGGATACCAGATAGGTACTTAGTTTTTCGTCCCAGTTTGGATTTTTATTGTTGCAGTAGGTATAGAGCTCATAACACCTGGAACCAGTTAATCGCTGCTGCCGTAAATCCATCCACCGTTCATTATTTTGTCCCATGGTTTCGATGCAGATATTTTGTGCCTCTTCTAATGTCACTTTAATATTCTTATTAAAATAGGCTTCCTCATTTTCAGGTAGTACAAGTACTGGCAATTTAATATTCATGCTTAAGGAAAACGAATATTTGAGGGCCTCCTTGATGATTCGATTACCGTTGGAGTCTACTGCAGGTACCACGAACACTGGGTTGCTTCTCCGAGTCATGTGCAGTGCACTTTCTGAATTTGGCGCATCTGTTTAACAAATTTCAAAGTTATCTGACCATAATAATTACAATAACATTATCAAACTACAAATTCCTTTACCTTTTTGTAATTGGTTTATGGTCTCCGCAAGTAATTCTTCGCTAATGACAACTTCACCAACGTCGTTACCTCTACCCACATGACAAAATTCTTGCACATGCTGTATATCCACAAGATTCGAACAGGAATCAATTTTCCTTTTGCCCCACGCTTGCTCCAAATCGGTGCAACTCAACTGCTCCAACTCGGTTCTGAAAAATTAACACTTTCGTAATGCACTGAAATACAATTTGTATTCTTGCACAAACTTACCTATTAATAAACAACAAACTAGCTACAATGTGCTTGCATTTGCCTCCAGCTCCAGCTTTGCAAGTGCAACTGCATTTCCAATCCTTCGGTGTCGCTGCTGTGGAGTAAACATACAAATACTTTTATTAATTTAACAAATTTATATAAATTTAATAGAACTTACAATCGACTAAATTAATTTTAATGGAATGCGGCAATCCTTTTAAATGTGAAGTCTGTAAGCACAATGCCACAATTTCACTTGCATCTTCTACACCAAACCCACACAAAATCACATGTCCAGCGTTTAAAACTGCCTCACCTTCTTTTAAACACCGAGACCCACCTTCAGTATATTCAATAATGTCCATTAAGTTAATAACGGGCATTTTAAAACTTGTTGTAAACAAAATTCACTGCAAAAATTATTTAAAAAACAAACCGTAACACAGTAAAGATACACAACAAGTGACGTCTTACCCCGACTATAACCACCATGTTGAATTTTCCGAGCGCCATCTACATTCAGTGCGTTTCCCGAATATTCGTTCTGGGTCAAAACCTGCATTTAGAACTTTATTTTGCCATGGCACTTCTCCTTCAGGAGACATAAAATAATCCTTAAGGCCATCTCGCATTGTGTAAAGGTTTTTTGCAGCACGATTTGCCGAAAGCCGTCCTACAGATTGCAATGGATCAACTTCATCTCGCCAGGTACCTAGTGAATCTTCTGTATCTATAAAACCTGGTGGGCAGTAGGAGGTATCGCCAGTTTTTAAATTTTCAGTTTTAACGTAATTATGTAAACATACCGCAGCTTGCAAAAAAACATCAATATTTTCAACATTTGAAATAATAGTGGTTTTAAAAAGTCTCAACGATTAACAAGAATCCCAAACGCATTCTCAATTACTCTTCTTGCTCTAGAAAGCCGGTAGTTGAAAATTCGTTGAGCATTTGTAAGTCCTCGACCAGGATAAGGCCTCATAATACAGGGTAGCTATTAAAGATTGGACCAAAGCCATGGCGCTCAAACGCTTTGAGATTTTAATTTGAAATTTGGAACGCTACAATACGACATCACTTCGCATATTTTACAGTATAGAAAAATTTTCTTTGACTCGTACTTTCGGAGCCTGGCCGCCATCTTGAATTTTCTTAAATGGTAATAGGGGTAATGCAATACATCATTACAAAGCTTGATTATTTTTCTTTCTAACCATGGTAAATTAATATGGGGTTACATAATAAAATAATGCAAAAAAATTAGAAAACAATTTGCCGTATGTGCTTTAAATCTAGGTAGCTCTGCATTAACACAACGTTAAATTAAACAAAAAACAAAATAAACAAACAATGAAGAAACAAGGTACCTACTAAAATTAAACAAACAATTCTAAAAGTTGAAAAACAAATACCATAGGTATTGTGATTGTTAAAAGTATGGTATCAAAAAACTGCTTAAATTCACGAAGATGTTAAAACTGTTTTCTGCCACTATACCTAATCAGTTTCTGTCAACCAATCCATGTTTAACAAAATTCACATTGTCTAATTTCTACGAAAAGTATGACAATGTACCTACTGTCATCTGCTAAACAATTATTGATTGTTTTTTTGTTTAATTTTGAAGCTCTGTTAAAGCACAGCCACCTAGAATTAAACCATACCATAAATAGCCACCTGAGCGTACGACAAACTGTTTTCTAATTTTCCTCCATTATTTTCTTATGTAACCCCATAATAATTTACCACAATTAGAAAGAGAAAACATCAAGCTTTCTAATGATGTATTGCACTACCCCTATTACCATTTAAGAAAATTCAAGATGGCGACCGGGCTCCGAAACTATGTGTCAAAGAACATTTTTCAGTACTACAAAATATGCGAAGTAATGTCGTATTGAAGTGTTCCAAATTTCAAATTAATATCTCAAAGCGTTTGGGCGCTACGACTTTGGTCCAATCTTTAATAGCTACCCTGTATATTGTTTTAGAGGTAAAGCTTCATCAGCCACAATCGCATATGGTTGCACAAGCCTAGAATTTGGTACTGTCGCTGGTGGAGGTACATTCATTTTGTTATCTTCAAGCATTTTTCCGAATACAGAATTTTTGGAAACACCACCGTCACTTTCACATCCGTATGCTCCAATGTCAACTAGTGTAAAGAAATAGTTAGCGTCACAACGTGCTAGCAGAATAATGCTGAAAGTCTTCTTGTAATTGTAGTGGAGGCTGCCTCGAAGGGGCTTGTATAAGCACATGCTTGCCATCCAGAGCTCCTAGGCAGTTCGGAAAATTCCAATCATTGTAAAAACCATTAGCTATAGTTTCCCATTCTTTTTTTGTAGATGGTGCTTTCAAATATGTTGTATGAAGAACTTCCCAAATTTGCTTGGCAGTTTCTTTTAAAATATAATGCACAGTTGAATGTCCTAAATGGTATGTCCATGCTAAAACAGGTTACGGTGCGTCCAATACGGTACGGCTACTCTGAATCCAGCTTAAAAGAATTCACCGTAACCTTCTTTATCAATGTAGAACGCAAGTTATATATTAACAATATGCAACGTTGCTAAGAACTTCGCCCACGCTTCCTGATTAGCTAGAACATTGCTAGAATAAGCATAGATAAAGTTTGTAATATTACATTTTATAAAATAAGTCTTCAGTCTTAGTATTCGCTTCAAACCAGCAAGGTCTATTATTGTACTCCAAAGTTTTATTTACGCTTTAAGTATATTTTCGCTTTGTAAAATAAAGAAACGTTTTTAAAAACCTAGTTAAGAGGTTTCAGTTCTTAACTGGCGCAGTCGGTAGGATCTCTGAAGAAAAGTCAATCCAAAAATCGTTTTGTTCTTTTCGTGTATTTCAATACTTTGTCAGAGATTCGAAAATTTAACCAGAACCTTCGGAGCTGTTCAAACTTCAACAACCCTTCTGAAGTAAATCATCTTCAACGCAGCAAGCAAAGCAGAGGACAGCATCGCCGAAGCCGAGCAAACCTGCAGCGAAAACCCAGTCTATTGGAGACATCCTTACCATTGGGGTAATAATCGTTCAATCGAGAACAAACCAGTCTATTGGAGACATCACCTGGACCAATCGAATCGAAGTCAGGCATCAAATCAACAAATGTTTGAGTAAGCACGCTAACAGTTTTTAAGTGCAACAATCTTTTAAAACAAATATAAACCCAATAACATAATTTTAAGACTCAGGTTTATACTAGTAAGCAAAATTTACAGCGAACTTTTTAAAGTTTATAAAAAGCTGTAATACTTAGTATAAATGCGTAGGAACCTTGATTAGGACTGTTTACTAACAATAAAATATAATATTTAAATAAAAGTGAAAAAAGTAAATGTCAAAACCATTAATAACACCCGCAATTTTTCAATACGAAAATTTAGATCAAGATCAAAACATAAATCAAAATCAAAACAGAGAAATCATGGCATTAGTATTCCCACCAGGTTTTCAAGTGTCACTACTTAACGAAATTCCGACCTATAATGGCAATCCTAAATTCCTATCCGAATTTATAATGGCAGTAGAAGTAATAGTACATCAATTCGGTACTCAAAACCCATTAGACTACATTAACAAATTATTGATCAGTTCAATTCGAAATAAACTAAAAGAATCTGCATTAGAAGCAATAACTGGACACCATTTTGATAGTTGGCTAGATTTAAAAAATGTATTAATCCAAAATTTTGGAGACCAGAGAAGCGAATTAAATTTAACCATTGATTTAGCAAAATTAAAACAAAATTATAAGGAAACAGCACTGGAATTTTATAATAGAGTACGTTCTTTACTGGCTATTATTAATAGTAAAATAGCTTTAGGCAACGAAGCCGCAGAAGTTCAAACTTATAAATTAGCAAATGCGAAATCATTAGCACTCAGATCATATTTAAGCGGATTAAATGAACCTTTTGGTAGTCATTTAAGATGCAGAAATCCCACAACTCTTGAACAAGCAGTAACTATAATACGCGAAGAATTAGATATACGTTATTCACAAAATTCACACAAAATTAATAACCCGCAAATTATGAATCTTCCAAAACCAAATTATCAACCAATCAACAATGGCCGATTTCAACAACCTAATAAACCAAATTACACACAAATGAACCCTATGAGAAATTTCCAGAACTTCAACAGAACTAATAATTTCCAAAATTCTAACCCTTTCTTTCACCAAAGAAGCCCTACAATTAGATTAAACCCGAATCAACCTCCAGCACAGTTCCCTGGATATCGCAAACCCTTTCCAAGACCCGATCAAAACGTCTTTACACCAAACCCGAATTTTAGATCAAATTTTAAACCAGAACCCATGCAAACAAGCAGCATTCAAAAAGTAGATAAAAGACCATTAAGCCAAACCCATCAAAACTTTAATAAACGACCCGTTAATTATATTTAACAATCTTCTCAACCCAGAAATTTTATTGCGGAAGAATTATTCTACCACAATGATTTAGACGAAAATTCTCAAAATTTAGAAGCTTACGAAAATGACGAGTTTCAACTACAAGACGAAGCTTGTAGTTTACCCGAACCACAACCAGAAAATGACGATTACTATGAACATTATCAAAATAATCAAGATCCCGAAACGGAGCCGGATTTTCGGTAACGGCCTCGGAAATTTTAACTTTCAATTTAAACATAAAATCTAATTTACCTTTTATCACCATTAGCACCGGTGAAAAATTATTACTAGATACTGGTAGTACAAAAACCATTATCTCCCCAAAATTTGTAAGAGAAAATTTCCCGGAAAATATCCAAAATTTTAATTTTGAAATAAAAACCTCTCACGGCATTACCAAGCACAACGAAGTCGCACTTTTACCTATCGGTACAATTTTCAAAGAAGATAATTTACATCTTTGTTACCTTTTTGACTTTAGCCCCGAATATGTTGGACTAATAGGATCAGACTTATTAGCAGACATTAATGCACGCATTGATTTTCAATGGATGCATGTACAAACGGAAAAAACCATAATCCCCTTTTCATATAATAAATCCAAAATTAAACAAGAACAACAGAAACGAAATGAATGCAACTTGACAAAACTTCGACCAAATGTAGAACCAATAAAACAAATATGTATTCCCCCACGATCAGAAACCTTTATAATATTACCCGCGATTGGAAAAAATGGCACAAAAATTTGTGACAAAATTAATTTTAACGAGAAAGTCAGTTTACCCAGAGCAATAGTGAAATTACACAATAATTATTTTAAAACAACAATCCTTAACACTTCGGACTGTGAACAAAATTTCAATATTTATCAACCCCTCTTGCTTGAAGATTTTAACTTTGATCATCAAGAAGTAATAGAAATTAACAATATCAAATTGGAACCCAATCAATTAAAATCAATCACTACAAATAATTTGAAAAATATCAATACTAAACACCTAAATGAAGAAGAGTGTGCATTATTGCAGTCACTCTGTTACCAATATAAAGACATATTTTACTCCCCTGAATTACCCTTATCTTTTACCAATTTAACGAAACATCATATACGCACTAAGACCAATACTCCTATTTACACCAAAGCATATAGGTACCCTCATGTACATCGAGACGAAGTAAAAACACAAATTAGTAACATGTTAAAGGATGGCATTATTGAACCATCAGAAAGCCCCTACAATTTTCCTATTTGGGTTGTCCCTAAAAAAACAGACAACTCAGGTAAAGTAAAATGGCGTATAGTAATAGATTATAGGAAACTAAACGAACAGACAATCGAAGATAAATTCCCATTACCCAGAATCGAAAGTGTATTAGAAAATCTCGGAAAATCCGAATATTTCACGACCCTTGACCTAGCGTCAGGATTTCACCAAATTGAACTTAACGACGAAGACAAAGAAAAGACAGCCTTTTCGACTGAGGACGGACATTTTCAGTTTAAACGTATGCCGTTTGGGCTCAAAAATGCACCTGCTTCATTCCAAAGACTAATTAACCAGGCACTGTTAGGATTAACCCCCCAACAATGTATGGTATATTTAGACGACATAATTGTATATTCGAAATCGCTTCACGAACACATGATGAAATTAAAAAATGTTTTTGAAAAATGTAGACAAGCTAATTTAAAAATTCAATTAGACAAGTCAGAATTCTTAAAAAAGTCAGTCGCTTATTTAGGACACGTTATCACCAATGAAGGAATAAAACCCAATTTAGAAAAAGTAAAAGCTATTCAAAAATTCCCCTTGCCTACAACCAGAACTGAGATAAAATCATTCCTTGGAATGTTAGGATATTACAGAAAATTCATTAAGGACTTTGCTAAAGTAACTAAATTTTTAACTATTTGCTTAAAAAAAGGAAATGCTATAAAACACACCCCCGATTTTATTCAAAATTTTGAAATGTGTAAAAATTTATTAATCAATGAACCAATACTGGCTTATCCAGACTTTTCAAAACAATTCGAACTCACAACTGACGCTTCAAAATTTGCAATCGGAGCCGTGTTATCTCAACAAGGAAAGCCCATTTGTTATGCTTCCCGTACTTTAAATAAATCCGAAATTAACTACCCTACTATTGAAAGAGAATTACTTGCGATAGTTTGGGCTACAAAAAATTTTAGACCCTATTTATTTGGAACTAAGTTTAAAATCTACACAGATCATCGCCCACTCATATGGTTACGTAATATTCGTGAACCCAACTCCAAATTAACCAGATGGAGTATAAAATTAGAAGAATATAACTTTGATATTGAATATCTACCCGGTAAGCTAAATAAAGTTGCTGATGCTCTTAGTCGAGTACAAATACATCCCACTACGATTAGATTAGAAACACCTGAACCTCTAGAAAATGTAAGCATAATTCCTGAAAGGTCAGACACCCCAGACATACTTAACGACTTCACAATTCCTGAATTTGAATTGCCCTTGCCTCGCACACCAGCGAAAAAAACAAAAATCAAAATTCTACAAGATATCACCTTACAACCTCCACGAGAATTAACTAAAACAGTTGAAAAACACCCTTGTATACCTATTGAAAATAATAACGACAACGAATCATTGTGCGATACAGTGCATTCGCAAAATTCCTCAACACCTGTAATCGATATTTCGGAAAAACCATTACAATTTCATACTAAACAAATTGAATTCTTACAGGCTAATTTACCTAAAAATATTACACTGAAAGAATACGACGGAATTAAACACATTTCTGTTTTTACAACTCATCACAACGAAATAGAAATATTCACCAAACTTTTACTAGAATTTTGTGACCCAAAATCAAATTATTATTGTCACTTTCAAAACGAGCACATTTTTAAAAGCTTTTCAAAATTCATAATGCAAATAACTAATAAAAACACCCCTATCTTTCACCGTTGTTTGACACAAATTACTTACGTGTTAAATAAAGATGAAAGGATTAACAAAATACAAAGTTATCACTTAGGCAAAAATAACCACCGTGGTATCTCAGAAACTTATGAAAAATTAACTAGAAATTTTTATTGGAAAGGAATAAAACAAGACATAGAAAATTTTATTAAAACATGCGAAACATGTAAATCCGAAAAATATAATCGTCACCCTATTAAAGTCCCTTTACAATTAACACCCACTAATAACAGACCCTTTCAATCAATTCATATCGACATATTTCAGATTAACAAAATAAAATACTTAACCATAATTGACGCATTTTCGCGTTTTGCTCAAGCTTATCAATTAAACTCTGCTAACAATACAGAAATTATAGACGCCCTTTTCTTCTTCATGACTTGTTATGCTGTACCTAAAGAAATAATTGCTGACAATGAATTCGATAAAACACTTATTAATGACTTTTTAAAAATGCACAATATCAAATTGCATATAACCACACCATTACACCACGAATCAAATTCTTTAGTGGAAAGACTTCACTCCACCCTAATCGAACATTATCGATTACTTAAAAATACCCCCGAAAAAAAAAGAATGCCTTATTGTATACTGGCTTATAACAATAGTATACATGCTAACCTAAAATTAACACCCTATGAAGTCCTATTCGGACATACTGATGGTATTAACCCCTTTGACTTAAATAACGAACGTTTCTACAATATTTACACTCAAGACCATAAACAAAAAATGCATATACTATATGACGAATTAAAAGAGAATCAGATAAAAATAAAAGAAAATAGAAATGACAAACTAAATCCTAACAGGAAACACAAGACCTTTCAAATTGGACAAACAGTGTTCATTAAAAATGACCAAAGAAATAAAAAACTTCCTAAGTTTAACGGACCCTTTAAAGTAATAAAAATACTAGATAGAGACAGATACCTTTTGACAAATGTAAATACTAACAAGACTTTAGAACGACACATTAACGAGATATTGTCTATTACAGACAAACCCTCGTCGCCCTTACCCTCTGGTGGTACGTAGTTACTTGCGATGTCACCATCGGAGATTTAAAAGGAAATCCAGGCATTTACCCTTTGAAAATGGGACATGCCATAATCAAAGAAAGTGAGTGGACCCTTATTAAAACTATTGATTATTCCCCCGCTATTAGCAATTATAATAAACTTAGAAGTAGCTTGTTAGAAACTGTAAAAATATTAGAAAACAAACATTATCCCATAGAGCAAAGAGAATTTAGAAATATAGATGATATAGCCATTAATCATAATAATCTACTTTTATTAATTAAGCAATACTTAGAGAAAACTGATATGCTCTTAAAGCAGTTAATTCCTAAATTTGAAAGTAATAGATCAAAAAGAGGATTAGTCGATGGACTCGGTTCCATATTTAAATTTTTGACCGGAAATCTAGACGCATCCGATGGACAGCGATACGAAGAAATTATAAGTAAATTACAAAAACAAACCGAATCAAATAATAATATACTTGCTGAACAAGCCCAAATAATTAACGACACTATAACTGTTGTTAAAGATTTAGCTAAAAATCAAGAAATGTTAAATAATAATATAAATAAAATCATTTTAGAAAATGAAAATATTAATAAGGCTTTAGCCACTGTTTCTATTAAATTTGTTTTAAACGAAGCTATACAATCATTGCAAATGTTTATTTCCATTTGGATGGAATTAGAAACTGCATTAACGTTCGCTCAAAATCAACAAATGCATATGTCATTGTTAAATAACGACGAATTAATTCAAAATTTGAATCAAATATCTAACTACTTAAATGATGTACCAGATAAATCGATCACTATTCCTTATCCTGCTACATATAAATATTTACATTTATACGAAACTATTATTACTATTAAAGTCTACCAAATTGAAAACAAAATCACATTCATATATGAAATACCTCTGATCTCTACCAAAGATCAATATCAAATAATCCAATTAATCCCTTTTCCATTTTATATTAATGATAATCAATTTAGAATGATAATTCCTACCTATGGTACCTTATTGTTTAATACCAAAACCAGTATCCCAATCGAAATGAGCCATTGCAAATTAGTCTCTCTGGATACATATTATTGTAATCAAAACAATCATTTTCAAATTCCAAATAATAAATTATGTGAGACACAATTGTTGTCCTTTAATAATAATCAAACATGTAAACCATATATTTTTGAATTAAGTGAAATTAAAATTATGCAAATTAATTCAGCAACTTGGCTGATAAGTGTACCATCAAAAACTATAATAGATATAAGATGTAATAATCAAAATTACCGTAGAGAATTGTACGGATCTAAAGTAATGCATCTTAGTCCCGATTGTTCAGTAATTATTAACCACAAACAATTATTGTTTTCTGTAAGAACTACTTCCACTAAGGAAATTATGTTAAAAACACCCAATATTGATAAACTACTGGTATCAGAATCAGATCACATAAACATTTCTAAAATAGATCTGGCACCAATAGATACAAATAGACTTACTGAAGATCAAGTAAAAATTAAAGATCAAATTAATCAATTAAAAGATGTAGGGGAGGGTAGTACACAATGGATCAAAATTTACCATTTGTTTTTTTTTAACTTTATTTTTCAAAGAAAAGTGGATATAGCCATGGCATACTCTTCTGTGAGGGTTTTGCCACAATAAAACGAAATGGCGAATATGAAATTTGATAAATAGAGACACTGTCATGTTTTTTCTTGTAGTGTGTGATTCGTTTCATTGTGTACCACTAGTAGTACACAATGAAACATTGCATTTTAACAACAGTTTTATGTAAGAAACTAAAAAAGTTCCAGTCGTACAAAATATAAATGCAATAGATTTTTATTTCAGAAATATGTACAAAATTAAAGAAGAACATTTTAACATTATAGTAAAAGTAAAAAAAAAAAATAAGTAATCTGTTCACTTATCTGATATTTACATTATCAAACTGTACATTAAACTTATAATAAGCAGATAATCTTTTGTTGTTTATTTGTATGGGGCTTGGCAAAACCATAGTTACTTGAGTTTTTGAAACCAATCCTAAATCAGGAATTTCGGGATAACGAAAACTTCCAGCGAGCTTGTTACATTTCCGTAGATAAGAAACTTCATATTTATTGTCGTTTTGGCAAGAACTTATAATTTTGGCAACATAGAAGACGCCTTTAATATATTCAACCAAAACAAAATCTTCACTATTAATTTCAACATCAGATTCGTCCTCTACCATTTGATCTTCTTCCTCAATGTAATTTTCATCTTCAGAAGAATCTTGCAGCTCAATGTTATCTGATATGTCTGAGTCAGTGTCGCAATTGTCATCTTTGAGGGAAATATTTTTTCTGTTTGGTTTCTTAGTGGGACTCTGCATTCCCATATCGCTGAGTTCTTTTAATCTCTTTTTAGTTTCTTCCCGTATTATTGGTAGGGTTTTCTTTTTTGTTGATCGAGGATTTTTTTTCATCTCTTCCATTTCTGGAGTATTGGTTATGATTGTACTTTTTCCCTTTTTTCTCTGCTTTCGGGTGCTACTAATTTTTCTATCGGCAGCCTTTGGAAAACCCCTAAATGCATGCGGAGAAACAAAATTGGTAGTGCTTGCTTGCAAATTTAGGGCTGAGGTTTTCGTTTCAGTATGTTGTTTATTTACATTGGATAGTCCTGGTTCTTCAATGTTTTCCAGTCCAGTAATTGTGTTTGTTGAATCCAATTCTTCGTCCTGTACTGGTCTATCAGTTACTGAACTCAATAAAAAATCTGTTTCAGTAAAAATATCTTTGTTAAATGGAAAAATCCCGGTTTTCCTAAATCCGGAGATAATATTATTTGGTACAAAAGCTTTTGCGTGAGCCTCCGCAACACATTCGGCAATTTGATAAATCGTCAAAGGGACACCGGGATGATTCAATAGCCATAACTGTATTGCAGTGTTATAGTGAGCCTTGAACGGCCCAAATACGGAAACATCTAAAGGCTGCAGCTTACTGCTGCAGTGAGGTGGAAGCGTAAGAATTATAATTCCCGCTGCTTTCGCCTTTGCCGCTATATCAATGGAGATGTGGCTCTCATGGTTATCATATAGTAAAAGAGTTGGTTTTTCTTTGGAACTATTAGTTGCTTTTATAAAATGGTCTATAACTTGACTAAACAAGTCCGAGTTCATCCAACCAGTGGGATTGGCCAAACCTAAGGTTCCAGGTGGAGCTCCGTTTGTCATATGGGTTTTGAAAAATTTTCTTGGGAATATCATAGCAGGTGGAATGAAGGTTCCATTGGCACATATAATTGCACATGTCGTTACTAGGACACCTCTATCGCCACTAGTACAACTGTTTAATTGTTTCACCCCTTTCTCAGCCACAACCTTTTTGGGTCGCTGCACGGTTGTTGTGCCGGTTTCATCTAAGTTATAAACCCTTATATCAGTTAACAACGTTGGATTTTGTTCGAAGATTTTTTGTAGGTTAGCAAAAAATTGTCCTACATTATGGGGATTAAACGATGTTAATCGCGATAAGCTGCAACCTTCAGGCTGTCTTATACTTAAGTTACCACATCTTTTAATAAATGATCTTAACCACTCTTTTCCAGCGCATTTATGTTCTTCCCAGCTTGTAGGAATTTTTAAATTATTACGCTTTGCCATTTCGTACGCCAGGCTTCTAACTTGATCTGTAGTTAGACCATAAGCCATTTTACTACAAATTTTTAAGTAATCAGATAACTCGGTCTCTTGCTCCTGATTAAAAACAAGCCGCACTGTATAATTAGGTACCATGTTAATATTATGTTCTGGATTTGCCCTCTGTTTAAGAACATATCTTCGCAGAGTTGTAAATTTTACAGCATGCAATTCAGCAGAATTTCGTAGTGATAAACCCTCTTCAATCACAGATCTTACAGCAGCAGACATCATGTCTTTTGTAAAATTGGCTCTACATCGTTCTTTTTTCGGTCGAACCATATCTTTAACAACGAAAACCCGATGAACATTAATTAACTAAGAGGGGTACACAATGAAACATGTATCATTGTGTACCACGATATGGTGTATCATTGTGTACCAAAGTAAATTTTTTTTTGTGAATTGAAAACTACTTGTGGACCTTACTTTATGAACGGTTAGGAGTGTAGGTTATGTTCTTAAATAGTGATACTATTATATGAAAAGGAAAACAAATTTAAAAAGCTAGACAATGAATTATTAACTAAGACTAAAGTACTACCAATATGTAACTGCTTACCTATTAAAACAAATAATTCTTTATAAAAATTTAAATATTTACTGCACTGCTCTCACGATTCAGTATAGGCTGCGTAAAAAAAATGTCACTTGAAGTTTGCAATTGAACTCCAAGTGCAGGCGCGAATTTTGAATTTATTTCGAATGTTTCATTGTGTACCGCGATCCATTGTGTACTACTCTCCCCTAGACTATTCTCTAACCGATCATTTTGCTTTATCTTCAATTATTGTAATTATTATAATCATCTTGTTATTATTATGTGTTGCTTTATATGTTTACTTTAAACGACATTTGCTTAAACTTAAAATATTAAAATATATAGAAACTAATCTTACTAAACAGGAAGAAAATCAATTTACTTTAATGCAATCTAAAGTTTAATTATTTTCTTCAAAAATTATTAAACATTCTTAGGTGGGAGGAGTTATATATTAACAATATGCAACGTTGCTAAGAACTTCGCCCACGCTTCCTGATTAGCTAGAACATTGCTAGAATAAGCATAGATAAAGTTTGTAATATTACATTTTATAAAATAAGTCTTCAGTCTTAGTATTCGCTTCAAACCAGCAAGGTCTATTATTGTACTCCAAAGTTTTATTTACGCTTTAAGTATATTTTCGCTTTGTAAAATAAAGAAACGTTTTTAAAAACCTAGTTAAGAGGTTTCAGTTCTTAACTCGCACACCAATGTTGACCAGGTTTATTAGACGGATCTGTGTTTGCTACAATTGCACAAGGTCCGGATATAAACTCCGGTAATTGATTAGAGGCTAATACATGACGACGCACACTCCAGGGGCTCTGAATTGTCTGCAACGCCATCTGTATTTCCAGGGTATTCATTTTCGCGAAACCAATCCGATAATATTAAAACGTTCTCAAGCGTACAAACGGGTGACTCGATGCGGTGATGTAAGCACTGAACGGCTAATGTTCTCCTTAAAGAAAGCAGGGGTGGGCAGTCAATTTTATGTGTTTTGAAAAAAAAACAATAATCGTGATCGTATAATATACATCAATAAATATTTAAATTAACAAACTGGGAGTTGTAATAAACATAAAGCTAGCAATCACATCATCATCTAAAACTATAATACATATCACACGTAACTAAATATTTACAAACCATCAAAAGTACACAATTTAAACATCTACAAGTATTGGTGGTTCAGAAACACATTTTGAAGTGAGGTAAGTTTTCATAAAAAATAATTTAGAGAAATTTTATATATCATTAAACCCGTAAGGTAACGTGCATATGCACCCTCAATTCGACGCCGTTCCGTGTATTGCACCCTGTATATTTTTCGTTCGGGCCTCGAAAGCACATCGTAAGTGGCAGTCCTAACAATTTTTCTGTCTGTTTCAATGTACGTGCCTGAACGATTATTAATTATCATGTTTTTTAAAGTTTTAAAATTGACTTTTTTATAATTTTTATAATTTAATGTTATCCCTTTAACTTTACAAACAAATACTTCCACTGTAACAAAATTACTTTCCAAATAATAATTAACATGATGATATTTTTTCATTTTTTAATTGGTTTAAATTCAATTTTCTTAAGGAAACAACACTATTCTAATCTGCCTGTTTTCTGCAGCAAACATCAGGATCTCCGATTGTCGTAATTCTAAAATTAAACACAATTATTCCTTAAAATTTTACAATTCTCGTGCAAGTTTTGGTACAACTTAAATAATAAAGATTTTTACTTACCTTTTAATAAAATATAATCATTTTTTCCTTCACATTTATAATTGCAGGTACACGTATACATTTTCTAACATTCTGCATTCATTGTTTACATTCTATTACTTTCTAGGACAACCTTCAAAAATAGTGACATCCTGGTGAACAGCATGTAGGGAGTGCACGTTACTCGTTGCTTTCAATTTATCGTCTATTTAATGGATTAATACAAAAACATAACCTACAATCGTAGCAGAATTAGGTGTAACATGTAAACAAAATTGGACAACCAAAACGGGCATACGCCCAATAATTAATGGCTTACCTGGTGTTATTATAAATACATAAGATACATCTACTGTAACAGTCAATGTGTATAATAATTGTACATTTCCAAACCATCATAATATACATTAAAAGTTCTAATAATTGTTTGCTTTTCTGAGTTTCAAGTTTCAATTTGACGTTTGAGATTTGACATTTATGATATTTCAAAACTACAAACTTTAAAACTGTAAATTGTACTTGGCTATTAAAGAATTCAAATGAGCTTTATAAACGCACCATTTTCGGTTCGTTTACAGCTTTGTCAGAGAAACAAAATAGAAAAAAGCCGTTTTCGAGATATTTATAGCAACTTTTTTTTTTCAAATGGGGCCAATCTTGGATTTTCAAATGAATAAATTGCATTTTTTTTCTGCATTCACACCATACACATACATATCGCGTTGAATGTAAAACAAGAATGCAATTTATTCATTTGAAAATCCAAGATTTGAAATAAGAAAGTTGCTATAAATATCTCGAAAATGACTTTTGCGATATTTTTTTTGCAAACATGTTAATTAATTAAATTTTTCAAAAAATTATATCTAGTTTTACAGTATAATAATCTAGTCCGGCAACGTCGCGCTGTTAAAATAACTTTGACAACGTGGTGTGGTGAAGCTCCACGTCAACGACCGACGCTTCATTTTATTATATGTTATATGACAAGATCAAGCTATCGACAAGCTTTAATATTCGTTATACAACAAAAATAAAGTTTTTTTAAAAACTAAATACATTATTAATTATCCAGTGTTTTTATTGTTACTGTGGTTTGTGATTATACTGTTTTTTTCTAGTGAAAAAGCAATATTTTGGATCTACAACAATCAAAAGGTATTGTAAAATGTTCCATCCATTTTTTCTATGTTATTAAATTAAACTGTTTCATTTTAAAAACAATTATAATTGCACGGGGCCCGTCTGAAAATTAACATTCTTAATTAAAAGTAAAAAATTTTCTTTATTTGTATTGGAAACGTTTTTTTTATTATAACCTATAGGTAAATTACAAGTGTTTTCTTATACAAATCGGCCCAAAGCAATTATTGTAGATATCCTAAATGTGTTTTATTAAGACTGGTAATATGTATTGCTGTGTTATATCATATCAAATGATTATTTAATTAAAGCTTGGTAAAGATAATGGTATTTACTTGGTACTATTTTGTTTTAGCAAAGGTTAGCTGAACAAATTCATGATATAAATTTAATTTCGTTTGTACTAAGGTACAAATAAGACTCTCATATGGGTATTTCGGTTGAATTGTTATAGTAAGATTGGTATAACATTGTTTGAGTTTGCTATTTCATACTAGAGTCAATTATTAATATTTAAATTCAAAGTTAAACTACCAAGGTCCATATCTAGTCATCAAACGAGGAAGAAATACAATTACCATTGCTAATGGAGATAAAAAGGTTACTGTATCTGCAGAGCGCATAAAACCTGCATTTATGGAAGACAAACCAGAAGAAACGAACCAACAACCAGACACAGGAACAATACCTGTCACTACCTCCAGAGCAGGTAGAAAAATAAGAAAAACGGTTCGTTTCCAGATCAACTCCATTTCCAGCAAGGGGGTATATCGGGGCTTCAGTCCGATGCCAGGGTAACATTTATATCAAGATACCTTGGAAATCAAACTGCTTACCTGCATAGGAACGTAGTGTTTGTATTGCAATGCAAGTGTCACTATGAAGTGCAGTCGAGCTCAGTCGTTGTACAAAATGACTCCTCCCACACAGATTTTCAGCAATGTGATTGGTGAAAATCAAATTGGACCAACCAATGAAATAATTTTGGTTGTCTGGATTTAGTATAAAAGGGGAGCAAATTGGAAAATCATTCAGAGTTTAGTTGGAGTGAACCACCTAGCTACTCTCAACATAACCTAGAGGTTTCCTCAGGTCTTTCCATAATAATACATTTAATTAAGCCTTCTGGATTGTTATGAAGAATACAACTGTATCAAGCAAATCTAGTAGATAGCGTAGCACGTAACGAGCGATTCTACACCATACTAGAATTCCAACAGCAGTTTCTCCACTTCCTCCATCACCAGTCAAGCAGACTTCTTCAACTTTACCTTCAGTTGTCAACAATCAAGAATCTGTTATTTTGTCCAAGGAAGATCCTTTAGAAATTCCCCATTCTGTTGGTTACCATCTTGAACCTCTCAAGACATCTTCAACCAGCTACATTGGAATTTCTCCATTCTTCTCATCTAACTTGGACCCTCGAAGATTCATTGTTAGATCCAACTACCGAAGATCTCAAGAAGTTGAAGTACCTGAAGACCTATCACAATTTCGTAATTGTTGGGATTATTTCCCTCACATGTATTAAAGTTTTCTTTAACAATATTAATAAAGGGTATCTTTACCCACTTTACAAGAATTTAATTTAACTGTTGTATATAAGTTGTTCTGATATAATAAACATATTTGATAATCAATTGGAGTCAGATTAATTCAATATCACAAATAAGAGTACGCAAACCGCTACAAATTGGTAAGCCCGACGTGATCAGAACAACTTGAATAATGACAGACAACAAAGATTCTCTACCTAGTTCCGTACAAAGAGTACAAGCAAAAATACCTCCATTCTGGTCAAATGATCCAGAATTATGGTTTGCACAGGTAGAAAGCCAATTTCTTGTATCCGGCATAACCGACGATGCAACGAAATATGGATATGTAGCTGGTAATCTAGAGGCACGTTACGCCACCGAGGTGAAAGACATTCTTACAGCAGCACCAGCAGCCAATAAATATGAGACGTTAAAGAACAGCCTTATCCAGAGACTCAGCATCAGCCAAGAGCAGAAAACAAGACAACTCCTTGAAAGAGAAGAACTAGGAGATCGTAAACCTTCTCAATTTTTACGACATCTTCAGCAGTTAGCAGGAACAGTAGTACCAGAAACTCTACTTCGTTCCATTTGGATAAGCCGACTTCCTACTAATGTTCAAGCAATTTAGGCAACACAAACCAAAAACCCTCTCACAGATGTTACTGAACTTGCAGATGCCATCTTTAGTACAACTACAATGGTTCAAACTCAAGTTCACGAAACTAAAGTAGACACAGACGAGACTGTAAAGCGTCTCGTGAATGAAATCGAGCAACTCAAAACTCAACTGCGAGGTAGATCAAACACACGCTCATCCAGTCAAACCAGGGGTAGATATAGAAGCGTCTCCAGAAACCAAAAATTTGATAAGTGTTGGTATCATCAAAGATACAAAGAACGAGCCAGAAAATGCGTTCCCCCATGCAGCATGTCCAAGAATTCGGAAAACGAGCAAGGCAATCGACAATAGCGGTACCCGATTTTCCTAGCCATCCCCGCCGCCTATTTGTGACAGATCAAATCTCCAAAATCGAATACCTCATCGACACTGGAGCTGACGTATGCGTATTTCCCAGACGTCTAGTTCCAGGGAAGCAACTTGTCACAAACTACACATTATATGCCGCCAACAATAGTGAAATCAAAACATATGGAAGTGTACAATTGGAACTCAATCTCCAACTACGAAGAAGTTTTCCCTGGAGATTCATCATTGCAGACACACAAAAGCCCATCATCGGGGCTGATTTCCTAGCACACTATGGCTTGCTCGTAGACATCCGGCAGCAGAAGTTACATGATACACTCACAATCATCATGGCCAAAGGACGAACAGCTGCAGTATCAACCAACAGCACGATCAGCACTATTAGCAAAGATGCGCAGATACTGACATTACTGCGAGAATTCCCTGAAGTAACCAGACCAGCAGGTGTACCAAAGTTCAAACAGCATAACACAGAACATTACATCTATACTTCAGAAGGACCACCAGTTGCTAATAGGCCACGGCGACTTGCACCTGATAAACTCCATTTCGCAAAGAAAGTGTTTCAACTTTTAATTAAATTGGGCATTGCAAGACCATCAAAAAGTCCGTGGGCATCTCCACTTCACATGGTTCCAAAGAAAAATGCAGACTGGAGACCATGTGGAGATTACAGGGCACTCAACGCGAGAACATTACCTGACAAATACCAAGTGCCGCACATAGAAGATTTTTCTCAGGGCCTGCACATGAAAAAATGTTTTTCAACAATTGATTTAGTTAAAGCATATCATCAGATTCCAGTGGCAACGGAAGACATTCCCAAAACAGCAATCACTACGCCATTTGGTCTCTTCGAATTTCCATTCATGACTTTCGGCCTACGTAATGCAGCACAAACATTTCAAAGATTCATGGACAGCATACTAAGGGACCTAGATGTTTGTTACGTGTACATAGACGATATTCTGGTAGCGTCTGCATCTGAAGAAGAACATATCAAACATTTACGGCAACTTTTTCAAAGACTCCAGGATCATGGTCTCATAATCAACCAAGCAAAATGTGTTTTTAACAAACCGAACGTCCACTTCCTTGGATACATAGTTTCAGAACATGGAACACAACCATTAACTCAAAAAGTAAAAGCAATCCAAGAATTTCCCAAACCTGAGTCAGCCAAAAAGTTACGACAAGTCCTTGGAATGATCAACTACTATAGAAGGTTTATTCCAAATGCAGCTAAAGCTCAGGCACCGCTAAACGAGCTACTAAAAGGGAAACTCAAGGGCAATCACCCAGTTAAATGGAATCCAGAAGCAGAAAAAGCGTTCGAGCTCTGTAAACAGCAAATAGCGAATACAGCTTTACTGGCACATCCAATTCTAAAAGCTAAGCTAGCTGTTACTACAGATACCGCAATAGGAGGTGTCATACAGCAACTAGAAGATGGAGAATGGAAACCGTTAGCTTTCCTTTCTAAAAAACTGTCACCAGCAGAACAAAAGTATGCAGCATATGACAGAGAGTTATTAGCAATCTACCGCACCATTCGCCATTATCAACATCTTCTAGAAGGTCGAGAATTTACAATATATACCGACCACAAACCAATAACTTTTGCAGTTAAACAAAAGGCAGAGAAATGTTCACCACGTCAATTCAGATATTTGGCCTATATCGGCCAGTTTTCAACAAACATTCAGCACATCGCTGGAAAAGACAATGTTGTAGCCGATGCACTATCCAGGATAGAAACAATTAGCATAGGAATCGATTATAAAGATCTTGGAGAGGACCAAAGAACCGACCAAGAACTTCAACAGATCCTAAGCAATAACAGCACCAATCTGCAACTTAAGAAGATTGGCATACCTGATAGCAACACAAATATCTACTGTGACATTTCAACCAACATTGTGCGACCTTTCATCACGACCAAATTTAGAAAGCAAGTTTTCAACAGCATGCATCGAATATCTCATCCAGGTTGTCGAGCATCCGCTAAGCTGATTTCTGAAAAATTTGTATGGCCGAATATGAAAAAAGATTGCAACACATGGGCACGCCAGTGTATGCAGTGCCAAAGATCAAAAACAACTCGACACAATGCACCACCAATGCAACAGTTCCAACTATCATCCGGTAGATTCGACCATGTTCATATAGACCTGGTTGGACCTCTACCAATCTCACGAGGTTACCGATACATATTAACATGCATCGACCGTTTCTCCCGATGGCCAGAAGCCATACCAATAGAGAACATCGACGCAGAAACAGTAGCACGTGAATTCTTCACACATTGGATCGCAAGATTTGGAACACCACTGCGAGTCACAACCGATCAAGGTAGACAATTTGAGGCAGAACTATTTAAAAGACTAGAGGAACTTACAGGGTTCGCAAGAATAAGAACCACAGCGTATCAAGCAAATCTAGTAGATAGCGTAGCACGTTACGAGCGATTCTACACCATACTAGAATTCCAACAGCAGTTTCTCCACTTCCTCCATCACCAGTCAAGCAGACTTCTTCAACTTTACCTTCAGTTGTCAACAATCAAGAATCTGTTATTTTGTCCAAGGAAGATCCTTTAGAAATTCTCCATTCTGTTGGTTACCATCTTGAACCTCTCAAGACATCTTCAACCAGCTACATTGGAATTTCTCCATTCTTCTTATCTAACTTGGACCCTCGAAGATTTATTGTTAGATCCAACTACCGAAGATCACAAGAAGTTGAAGTACCTGAAGACCTATCACAATTTCGTAATTGTTGGGATTATTTCCCTCACATGTATTAAAGTTTTCTTTAACAATATTAATAAAGGGTATCTTTACCCACTTTACAAGAATTTAATTTAACTGTTGTATATAAGTTGTTCTGATATAATAAACATATTTGATAATCAATTGGAGTCGGATTAATTCAATATCACAAATAAGAGTACGCAAACCGCTACACCATCATGCCCAGCGGCCTTTCCTTTTTTCAGTTTCTTTATGGCTTCCTTTATGTCTTCCCTCTGTATCCTCTGTCCTTGCTGTTGTCTTTCTTCTAATTTGTACATTCTTGTATTGTTTCCTTCATTATTTTCCTGGTTGAGCAAATTTTCAAAGTAACTTCTCCATCTTTCTATTATTTTATCCTCAGTAGTTAGAAGTTTTGTAGAACAATTTTTGGTTTGTATGGAAATCGGCTTCCATTTTCCTTCCAAAATCCTCCCAGGCTTCCCTTTTCGCATCTAATACTACTTCTTTAACCTTTTCTCTTTGTGTTTTATAGTCTTGGTACGTATCTTCGTTTCTACTTCGCAGGTATTTCCTCCATTTTTCTTTCTTCATTTTAATTTCTTTTTTTTACCGAATCATTCCACCACGACGCTTGCTTTTTATTTCTATTTATTTTCACTGATCCACATATTTCTCTTCCTGCACTGATTAAGATGTTTCTGAAGCTTTCCCATATTTCCTCTATATCACCGTTTTTAGTTGACTTTGCTTTGGTTATCATTTCTTCCACTTTTCTATTATACTTATCCGTCACTTCTCTATTAGTTAATTTATATACCCTTATCGTCTCTTTGCTATTGGTGTTTCGTATTTCTGCTTTGTTATTACTATTTTCCTTTATTTGGCATCCTATTGTCGTTTTAACTTTCAGGAGATAATGATCGCTGTTTATCTCAGGTCCCCTATGGACTCTAACATCCTTTATTTCCCGTCTATAGTTTCTATTTACTAGTATATAGTCTATTATGGATTTCTCGTCTCTAGTTGGGACTTCTCTCGTAAATTTATGTGCGCTCTTATGTTGGAAAAATGTATTCATTGCTACCGGCGTATTCTACTACTAATGATAATAAAAAAATAAAAATATCTGATTCCTGTAAGTATGTTGTTTGGTAGCAACAGAAGTACCACGGCTACTCTTCTGCGAATGGGGTGGGATAACAAGATGTTAACATGTGGGCGCCAGAGTCCTTGTTTATTTAAACTTCCCAAAATTGACGAATTAGGCTTATCGGACTCGCTTGAGCCAAAAGAAACGTAATACCTACAGGAGATAAGGTTACAAAATAAAGCATAAATCAATATAGTATCAATAAAATCTGTATGTATATTAATCGAGATCATGTATGACCAAATATAAATAATAATAATTGTCAACAATTGAATATTTGTTTTACTTCTAAATATTCAGATACGAAGGGTTATGAAATGTATTATACAATATTTAACATAAGGTCTGAAACGGAGTATAGAAACAGTAGTCTGCTACCAACGTAAAGATAAAAATTAAGGTAACTCAGAACCATAATTGCGAAAGGAATTGCGCGGATTATCTGTAAAGATAACCAAATACGTAATTAAAGTTATAAAGTGAAAAATTCACGGAGCGTTGTTTAATGCGTTGAAAGTACTTTCAAGGGCGTTTTAATTCAACACTTGAATATTGGCATAAATCGTGGGATGTTAATTGTTTAAAATAACCTTTCCGCAAAATAGCTGTAAAATAAATGGTAGGTAAATTCACAAATTTCGTAGGCAACAATGACTATTTCCACCATCTTACAATATTGTTGAATGGAACTATAAAGTACATACAAAGTTTTTAATTACAGATAACGCGATTGATTATCGCAAGAGATAGTAACAAATCGTGCCCTTCGGATAACAAGGTTCTATCTGGACAAGTCATCCATTTGAGAAATCAGATGTTGAAGTTGGGCGGATGTAATTTGCGCGGAAAGTAATCCATACTAATCGGTATTTTTATTTTGCATGTTAATCTTACCTGTAATTTGCGCGTAGTAACTTATCCAGTAACTTATTGCACTACCCTAGGCGATATGTTAATGAATTACTTTTAATGAGAAAAATTCCTTATTTCAAATCAGCACTATTATTGGATGTTTTGAAAAGTGAAAATGTTTACATTTGTTTATGCACCCAAAAGGTCTCTCATTGTGAATTATTCTACACAACAAGTCACTTCAGTAATCATGGCTTCTGTCGAAATAATCAAAAGCAACAGAAATTCTGATTTACTTATTATTCAGTCATACAAATATAGGAAATGTGGGGTGTTAAAAAACGGGGAAGTGTATTGGCGTTGTACCATGAAGCAGTGTCCCGGAACAGTATATACCTTGGGAGAAGATTCCAATTTTGGAATCCAGGTATAATTACGCGCAAATTACACTGGCCGTTGAAGTTTACATAACCCCTAAAAATCTTCCAATTAAAACTACCTTATTAGATTCTCATTTAATTTAATATATGAATATTTAACTTTGTATTGGTTAAAAATAGAATACCTTCTTAGGCAGCTTGCACGCTAGCGCGACCAATTGCGTTCAACTAAAGTCTATTCCAGGAGAAGCCGACTAGCATGTAAACAAAACCACGTGGCCGTGGTACTATTTACAAGATGCGCATTCTACGTAAAATACCTATGCGTTATTATTTGACTTTAAAAATATAAAAGCTCACAAATTAGGTACTTTAAGATACTGAAAAGTGTATGTGCATAGTTTCGGGGTTTCAATTAAGAGCACCTAACTAAAGGAAAACTTTCAAATAGGTAATTATAGGTATAGGATTCTGCAAATTTTTAAATAGCTGTGCATTAGAATTAATCTTTAAAGTGACTGGATAATTAACTAATTACAAATAAATAACAAAATGGCCATCGCTTTTTTTTTCAGGAATATTCTTTTTCGAAATAAATTGTGGTTGTAAAAAGAACCTTTTTTAAAAATGCATTTCCGCTCAGTCGCTGTATTCTTCCGTTTCTTCGTCGTCAGAACTATCATCACCGAGGGGAATTACTAATTTTTCCACCGTCACTTCGATGATATTATCTACTTCATACATCCGCCTTTCTTCTTTAATGACGTGGTCAACACATTTTTCCCACTTTTGCGGAGTAACCAACGAAACCCCCTCTAACAGCAATCTTCTAACATCGTCAAATTTAAAAGATTTGTTATTAGCCGAAACGTAACCTTTAATTTGCGACCAAACTAATTCGATAGGATTGAGCTCGCAATGGTACGGCGGCTGGCGCAAAATTTCGATCCCGTATGTTTTCCCCAATTCATCGACGACGTACTTTTTGAATTGATCGCGATACTGTTTTGCCAAGTTGAATAATTCAACCTTTAAAGAATCATCCTCATATTTAATTTTCTTTTCAGTCAACCAATTTTTAAGATCGTCTTTCTTCCAGTTACTGGTTGGCAACTTTTCAACTTGTCTGCTGTGGTAAGGAGCATTATCCATTACCACAACAGAATTCTGTGGCAGAGTTTTTATAACAGACTCGAACCATTTTTCATAATTTTCCGCCGTCATCTCCCCATGGTAATCGCCCTCGTCTTTTTTGGCTTCGAAAACTAGTAAACCGCCCTCTAAATATCCATTTTCGTTGCCAATATGTCCTATTATAAGCCGTTTTCCCTTCCCCGACGGATTTTTCAAACCGGTTGAAAGACCTTCAAAAAAAGCTTGCCTCGAAGAATGGACATTTTTGTCCATCCAGACTTTTCCCTTCGTATGTCCTATGATATTCAAATGAAAAATTAATTTTGTAAAAAGTATGAAAAAAACATCTTACCGGCGTTAACCCATGTTTCATCAGTGTAAAATATAATCCGCCCTTGCTCACGATATTTTTCAACAGAAGAGAATTTCGACAGCGAGCCGCGTACTTAAAATTCATTTTTTTTAAAATCCGATAAAAAGTGGTACGTTTAAAGTTGGGTAATTGCTCATCCTCGTTAACAAGCGATAAAATTTTGTCTATTGTAGGAATTTCGTTCCGGAAGAAAAATTCATGTACCTAAAATTAGCAAAAATATTCGTGAATATTTAAAAAAAACTTTAGAATAGTAGGTATATTATTTTAGAGTATGCAAATCAGTGGCTTACCGAGGTGGGGTTTTGGTTGCAAGTGCACCCCCCCAAATTGTTCAAAGGTAACAATAAAGAAACGTCATTTTTAATTTGTACTGTAAATTTTCTGATTATTAAATATAGGTACTAATAATCGCACAAGCCGGGAAAGAGTGATTATGCAATAGTCACGTTCATGAGATTATATTTCTATCCAAGTATTTCGCAGGGTAATTAAAGAAGTTTGGAAGTCGCACATGAATCTCATGATTAAGGATTGGTCAAGGTCAATGCATTTAGTGCTGGATGTTATACAAAAGTTTAAATTAATTAATTAATGAATAAAAATCTTTTTCTCAAAGTGCACCCCCATCCTAAAATTTCTGGGTACACCACTGATGTAAATTAATATTTAAAACTTTATTTCAAATACCTTTTTGCGTATCACGCATAAATCTGTCTCTTCAACTTGATCTTCAATTTTTACCCGTGATTTTGTGGTTTTCGGGGGCGTTAAAGTTTTATTTTCCCGAAACTCGCGGATTATTTTTTTTACCGAGGTTTCACCAACATCCAATGTTTTGGCCACATGTTGTACAATACCGCCAATTAAAATTTCTGGATTTTGAGTGAATGTTTCATTGTATAACTTAATAATCAACTGCTTTTCCCGTTCGCTAATATAATGCTTCTTGCGCTTGATACTTACACCAGAAGACAACTCCATTTTCATCAACTTTATAACTTAAAGATATCACGAACCTATAAACTGTTTCTACAGGAAATAAACGTAATTACGTTACTACGTACTCGTGATAAGTGAGTATTAGTTATTCCAAGACGCATGCAGCCCGCGCAAGCAAGCAACCAATCACAGATCCTATACGGCCATGCGCCACGTGGTTTTGTTTACATGCTAGTCGGCTTCTCCTGGAATAGACTTTAGTCGCATGGAACTGGTCTTATGCAACTGATCGTATCACCGTTTGCACATTGGAGCAACTGTTTTTCAGTAGTTGCTACGATGTCTTTGTCTGAGGAGGATGATGTTTTCGTTATGTGGATGTATGTAAAAAGAAAGAAAAGAGACGATTCTGGATTCATCCATACTTAATGAAAAATTTTAATCAGAGGTTATACAAGGCTGCAGAAGACGATGTACAGAATGAGCTTTGCAAGTTTTTTGGAATTAGCTCGGATAGTAGGTCCATCTATTAAATTGATACCAAATTCAGGGATAGCATAGGAAGGTGTAGAAATAAAGTATTAAAGTGGTATATTTTCGAATTCAGTAAGTGGAGGTGTACACGAATCCGTTAAAAAAAATATAGGGGTTCCATTAAAAAAAATATCCGATAACATCATCAGGCGAAAACAAATGAACTTCGGAAATGCCCAGGTATAGAAACAAGGGTCTTTTTAAAAAGCAAAATCGACGTGTCCGAGGAAATTTCATGAAACGTCATCGTTTTAGAAATAATGAATTTATTCCATACCTTTCTTCCACACTGTATATATTTTTTTCTCAAACAAATTTTTTCAATTATTATTATAAATGGCTGCATTTATCTCAAACAAGAATATCTACGGTTCCAGCAATATTCCATATTTTATTAAAACTCTTGATTACTTGACGGATCGTCCGATTCGAAGGAGTTGTTGACCCCTGTAGTTCCGCATCTGCCAGAATCGTCGGAGTCGGCAGATGAGGAAGTGCTGCAAAAGAAAAAGTCAGAAAAAAAATTAAAGTTGTTTCTTCTGTTGAAGGAATTTTTAAAAATCAACAAAAATTAATAAATTACAATATTCACTTGCGACCGTGCGACGTGAAACCACGTAACTGGGAGGACTAGTTGCAAACGGTACGAGTTTCAAGGTTTCGTGCGACTATCGGTCGCCGTTGCACTGGTGTGAAGAGGTCTTAGTAAATGAATGGGCCAGTTGCATGAAACCGGTTGCAGTAATCGTACGTGATCAGTTCCACGCAATTGCGTGCAACTAGTCGCATGGAACTGGTCTTATGAAACTGATCGTATCACCGTTTGCACATTGGAACAACTGTTTTTCAGTAGTTGCTACGATGTCTTCGTCTGAGGAGGATGATGTTCTCGTTATGTGGATGTATGCAAAAAGAAAAAAAAGAAGACGATTCTGGATTCATCCATACTTAATGAAAAATTTTAATCTGAGGTTATACAAGGCTGCACAAGACTTAGAAGATCCTGTAAAGTTTCAGACGATGTACAGAATGAGCTTTGCAAGTTTTTTGGAATTAGCTCGGGTAGTAGGCCCATCTATTAAAAAAATGGATACCAAATTCAGGGATAGCATGGGAGTTGAAGAAAGGCTATTAATAACTCTTACGTATATCACATTTATTTATTTAAAGTAATTTAACTATTATTCACATAAAACAAGAAGAAAAACTAAGTATGAAATGTAATTTTATGGGTTAAATATACTGTTCTGGTGTAAATGCATGATAAAACTGAGAAGTACTGTTGCCTTGATCAAATTGTGGAGGAGGTGAATACAAAATTCCTCCCGCAGACGGTGGTCTGGACCCGCAAGGTGTAGGAGCAGAAGATGACATAGGAGTGAGAACATCGTCTAATGCATCCAGAACCTTTCTTCGAAACGACCTCATCTGAACGTCAGTTAGTTTTTGTATCTCAGGCAGCAAGCTGAGCAGAAAAAGTTTTCGAGGGTTGTCTTCGGTAGCAGGCTTAGTTTTTTGTTTCTTCAATTCGACGAATTCCACAAATGCTCGATCAAGTTCACTCAGCGTAGACTGTTTTTTCTTCTTTTTTGCAGGTGGATCAAGTGTTTCTTCTGAATTATCAGCTACATTGGGCCGATTTACTATAGTTTGTGTCTGTGTCTGTCCGGCTAAATCATCTTCTGTTTGTTCGGAATAATCTTGTTCGGGTTCCTCGTGATTAAGTTCTTCTGCGGCATCATCCATAACACTTTCTAATTCAGGTGGCGAAGGTACTGCTATGTTATTTGAGGTCGGTTTGAGTTAAGTTATTTCTTTGATATGAGGAATACACCTGGTATTCGTACGAACGCTCTAATTTTCTTTTTAATATGATTCATTAAATTTTATTAAAAATTTTACTATCGTAAAGATATTTAAAAATTTGTTTTTAAGATAAAACTCTTATATAGGTTTATCTGGGTTCATTTTTATAAAGATGTAAGTTTGTCAGGTGATACAGATTTGGTATCATCATTGTAATATTTGTTTAAGTCTAAAATAAACTTGAAATAATTGAAATATTTTACCTGTCCGGAAGAACATTATAGTTTGGTTAGTAAACGATTAAATTTTAACAAAACTTAAAACGTATCTAAAAAGGATACCATGTAAAAGGTTTTATAGCTAGAGTTACATTAATAATAAGTTCTTGTCTTGTATTGTCCAATATTTCATGTAATGTTGTTATCCGAGGATTCATCCGAGGTTACGAATATGTGTTGGTCTTCAACCTGGGTTTGATTTAATGTAATTTTTATATTTATAAGATGTCTTAGCTAGAGCTGTTAGCAATCTTATCTAGCCTTCAGCTACATTCGATTCTGTAAAATAATAAAATAAATTTTAAACATGTGCTCCGATATAAGGTTAAGTTAGTCAATTTTTGATAAAAACTTAAGATTGTGTCCTAAGTTGGAGTTTAAAATAAAGCTTAGATAAAGAAGAAGAAGTTATAAGTCAAGAAAGGTCGAGACAATTTTGGAAAATAGAGAATTTGGAAAATTCAATTTCAAGGTTAGAAAAGAAAAGATGTAAAAATTTCAAACTAAGTCAAGTTGGATATCAAAAGATGAAGAAAGACGCAAGGATTCTAAATTTGGTGATATTTTTGAAATCAAATGAAAATTAAGGAAGTTATGAAGAAAATAAAATATTTGATATAAAGTCACTTTTGAGGCCATTTTGAAAAATCCCAGGAGAAGGGTAGAAATTTTCTAGAGAAAGGGAAAACTTATATATACGAGTGCAGAGCATTTTCAAAGGAGTTAGGATTTTTGATACCACAGAAACCACGTCGTGTGGTTTGGAAAAACCGTTAAATTTGTCAAATGTTCTAACACAAGGAGTAATGTAACGTCGAAATAAGCAATTATAATGAAAATAAAAGTTGGTGACCAGTAATCAAAATTATGTGTTTATAATTAAATCAAGAAAGTTTGATAACCTTAAGGAATTTGGAGATGTTCAGAAAAGTTTAAAACAAATTAATTAAATAAACAAATGTTAACTTACCGAATAGAAGACAAGAAAGGATTAACGTTGGAGAAGGGAAGTGAATTTTTGGAGGCAGTTTTTGGATGCAGTTAACAAGTTTTGGTACGAGAGATTGTGTTGTGTCAAGTTTTACTACGTTTATATAAAATTTCAAGATGGAGTAGCAACCTTGGATAACATAAAAGGATATATAGGATGCGTCAGATTTAAGGTAGAAGTAAGCATAAGTTCAAGTAGGGGTTGATAGGGTTTTTATTATAATAATAATTTTTGTAATTAATTTTGTTAGGTTAAGAAACTAAAAAGTTTCAAATTTGTTTCAAGTTCATTTACTAAAAGTAAAATTTCTTCGTTTTTTTTTTATTATTAAATATTTCAACAGTTCAAATTAAATGGTATTTTTATTTTTGTAAATTTTTTTATTAGTATAGATCAGCAGCGACCCAGAGACCCGGAGATAAGAGTGTGTTTTTATGTTTAATAGCTAGCCGGAGCATAAATAGAAGGAAGCTTGGAGGCCATACGAGTACGAGGTGTTTCAGGTTTTCTTTTATATTCATATAAATTTGTTGTCGTTATTACCCAGATAACGTAGCAGTACATTACCTGGAGTTTCTTCTGTATTCTGCGTTTTAACGAACGGAAGTACAAATTGCATTGCATCCATCAAGTAATATGGTTTTTTGTTTTTTCGAGATGATCCACTAGGAGGAGGTTTCAATTTACGTACAAATACAGTGCGCAGATTTCTCCATCGTTCCTTGCAGTTTGCAGCTGGAAAAATGTATAAATATAATGGGATTGTGATTCATTAGCCATATAAAGAAAAATTGTAATATTTGAACATAAACACCATATCCATATAATTGCAGGGAATGTAAAATGATCTTCTTTCAGATATTTAGCAACAGGTAGTAGCTTCTCAGATCTTTCGTTGTACTTTATGAGGGGTATCAGTACAATAGGTAAGGTAGTGTCGACTACTACTGAACAAATTTGGACATGCCTAAATGCAGATTACATGAAATTGCCTAGCGAAGAAGAATGGATTCGCATAGCTGATCGTTTTTATCAGTTATGGAATCTACCGAACTGTATTGGTGCTGTGGACGGAAAACACGTGAGAATTCAGAAACTTCCTAAATCGGGTTCTTCCCACTTTAATTATAAAGGTTATCACTCTATCGTCTTGATGGCATGTTGTGATGCGGACGGATGCTTTACATTAATTGAAGTGGGTCATGCTGGCAGAAATAGTGACGGTGGAATATTTCAAGCTTCAAGGATTGGTCGGTGGTTAAAAACGAATAGGAATGGGCTTCACATTCCAGACGGTAGAACACTTCCTCACGATAATTTTGGAATAACATTTCCATTTTACTTTGTTGGTGACGAAGCTTTTCCATTACAATCATATCTGATGCGACCTTACCCAAGAAAAGCACTTGATGATAGCAAAAGGATTTATAATTATCGAATTTCTAGAGCTCGGAAAACAGTTGAATGTACATTTGGCATGGTTTGCAAAAAGTTTCAGGTTCTAATGAACCAAATACTATGCGAAGACGAAAAAACAATAAACTCCATTATTCGTTCTGTCTGCGTACTTCATAATTTCATAAGAAAGAAGGAAGGAAAGCCTTATGAATCGAGAATGTACAATATGGAAGAAGGTGACGAAGATATGTCTCAGCCAAATCTCCAAGATGATATAATTATGGCTGTGAAAAACAGACATACCGCTAGTAACCTCAGAAATTATCTTGCAAATTATTTTATTAGACCTCACGCTTCATTACCCTGGCAGTGGAAGTACTGTGTCAATCGAAATGAAGGCGGAAGTTAATAAACAATTATAGAATAGAATGAAATAACGACTGAATTTGATTACTGCTTAAATTAAGTAATTATACATCCAAAGTCGATATGTTTAAAGTAATATTGGTAGGTATGTTGATTTTAATGTAGGAAAAATACAATATATTTACCAGTGTCTTTCATTGTCTTTGCTACCTTTTCCCAAGCTGCATCGACACTGTCTCGTTTAGAATATCCATCCAGTTTGTTATTATATAAAATTGGAAATTTCTCAACTTCGCCAACCAGTTTAAGATTGGTTGTTTCTTCTGTTGAAGGCATTTTTAAAAATCAACAACAAATTACTAAATTGCAATGTTCACTTGCGACCGTGCGACATGAAACCACGCAACTGGGAGGACTAGTTGCAAACGGTACGAGTTTCAAGGTTTCGTGCGACTATCGGTCGCCGTTGCATTGGTGTGAAGAGGTCTTAGTAAATGAATGGGCCAGTTGCATGAAACCGGTTGCAGTAGTCGTACGCGATCAGTTGCACGCAATTGGTCGCGCTAGTGAGCAAGCTGCCTAATGGTTGTATACACAATTTAACAATATCTAAATGCAGATAGAACTTTGTTTAGTAAATTTTTTTCAAACTTTTAACAACACATAGTTGTAACTACCACTTACAACGGTGTTCTATGAGAGACATGAGTTTACAGTGTGGTTGAAATAAAACATGGTAGTGAGTAATTACTTTATTAATTCAATTAATATTATAATTTTACACAAAAATAGTAATTATAACTCAGTAATTTAAAACAAAATTTCAGAAACTTTAGAAAACTTTTGAAACATTGAAAATTAATAATATAAGTATTGCACTAAAAAAAGTAAATCTGGTACCACTATTAATAATAAACAATGGAGATCACAAGTTTAAAAACGCTTTATAAAAATCTTGGTCGACCTGCGGCATGCATGTCTTCATTTTTTTCAAAGCTTCAATCTTTTCTTTTGAAATATCCTTGTTGTCTGGAAGAACTTTTGGTACTAAATTTGCAATTTCCGGTTGTGTCTTAGATTGCTTTGATTTGCTGCTCCGACGATGTCTAAGGGTTGGAACAGGGGGATTTATGGAAACCTTATTGAAGCTCTGGTCAAGATGACTTGTTTTAAAACTAACTTCCTTTAAATCGTTATTAGAGAATTTCAATGAATACACTTTGGTAAATGGTACGCTATCATATTTGAGTTGTTTTGAGCAACCCTCGTAATTTTTGAAATCCTGTTTTGTCATCTGCATGATTACGAATGGATTCTTCTTATTCACCTGCTTAAGCTCCTTGATGAAGCTTAAAGGTGAAAAGAACTCTTTCTGCGACATGTGTCGTTCTAACTGGCTGTGTATTTTGTCCACTTCTTGGACAGCGCCATGCCCCGGAACAGAATACTTCATGGTCACACTTTTTAGATCTGGATAGTTTCTTAGTATATCCAGTACACAAAATGCTATGTGTGAATTGCGGTTTTGAGGGACACAGCTGTCGCTCCATGTAATCAGTTGTTCCAAATGGTTATCATTCAAAACTCTCTCAACAATCTTCCTGAATGCGCTTGCCAGACAATTTCCGCTTCGGCCTTGAAGTGTTTCTATCCACAAAACACAATACGCTGTCTTAGTAGTGGATAAATGTCCAGTTAAATTATACATTGTCAGCTTGGGTAAATAGAAGTGATTTCCAACAAAAGATCTTGGACATGTAATTACATTCTCAAGATCAAAAGATAGGATGGGTATGTCACTTTTCTTGTCATTATCTTTTTCTTTCCTCATTGCTTCTTTTTCAGCAACATGCCTTTTCATCTCGTCTCGTTCGGTCTCATTCAATCTTTTCTCTTTTTCCTTTAGATGGTAGTTGAAGCATTTTTCACAGACATCTTTCTTAGGCCTGTGGAAGCTATAGTTGAAATTTGTTGAAAAAATGCGTCTGTACATAGATAGTTTGACTGGGTTGGTTATAGTATTGTCTGTGTTTTATGTTTATTAAAAGATACAACTTAGTTGTACTAATTATTATTTATTAAGTAATTTCATAAACGATGATGTATAACACAACGACTTATCAATATCTTGTTGACTAGTAACTATAACAACCACACTTATAACTAACTAAAAAGGTACCAACATAACATCCTTCCTCTTAAGTTAATTAAACATAATCCTTAAACCTAACAGGTTTCTGAACAAGCCTACCACTACGAGTAACATTAGGATTTGTAGCCCCTTCATCATTAGGAATATTTTTATCTGCCATAACAATGGTTCCATCAGTTAAGGGACTTTCGAGCACATCATCTGTGTCATCATATGCGAACTGTGGGTCATTCAATGACTTGCGAATGTGTAAACTGTTACGATTTACAATTCTATTGTTTTCTGTAAGAACCTTATACGATCTGGGTGTCTGGTTACGATCTACAATTTTTGCAGGCTCCCACTGTTTAGTAATTTTATTTTGAATGGTTACATTATCGTTCACAGTAAATGGTCGTTTTACCTTAACTTTCTGGTCATGATAAGCTTTGACTTTCACTTGATTCTCATTTAATGTCTGGTAAGCATCCTTATGGACTAGCTTAGGTTCTAACACATCTTTATGTACAGGTAATTTAGTTCTTAATAATCTCCCCATCAGAATTTCACTTGGACTGTACCTTAAACCTGCAACAGGTGTGCATCTGTACTCCAATAGGGCATAATACATATCTTTACTGTTTTGAGTTTTCTTGATTATATTTTTTGCAATGCCTACAGCTTTTTCAGCCAACCCGTTAGACCGTGCATAATAGGGACTAGAATTGACAACTTCAAAATTCCATTCATTGCTGAACTTCTTAAATTCTAAGCTATTAAACGGATTACAGTCGTAACGGGATTTTATAGTAGGAACTCACTCTAACACAGGAAGCCGATGTGAACGACCCCAACAAAAACAAACAAATAGAAATGGTGTAGATACTTTAAAGATCTTCCGACCCGTTCTTTTGATAGAGACAATAACTATTTATAGATTCAAAATAAATTGCGCGAGTGAGGGAAAGTATACCAGAAAGTAAATTTTCACCTTGCTACCTGTTGTAGATAACAACTTTTCATTGGCAGTTTTATACTTAATGTTTTACACTTGCGTCTAACGGTAAACTTATGTTTAAAAATACAGCTATGTTAGTTAGATTTAATGTGTTATATTGTAATTTTTATTGGGCGTCTACTATGAATTGTAATGTATTGTTCTCTTTTAAGTGACTGCGTACAATTTGTTGGCATTTTTTTTATTCCTTGTTCTGTTTTTGTACAGTTTATGGTTAATTAGTTTGCTGAATTACTTGTCTACCGTGTGTTTTCCATTCATAGACGTCTAAGGTAAGTGGTTTGTTTATGAATTACTACATTAATTGTCTGGCATACTGACAGATACTGGTACTGAAATTAGTTGTTTGTGTATTTCACTATGGTCGAAATGTATCCTCGAACGTTTTAATACGGTATTGGATGAACTACAACACCACCCATCTTACAATTATTGTTCAAACAGTTGAATATGACTCTCTACAACTGCATGTACAATACTTGTATGGGTGGCCTGTTCAAGGCCGCTGAAACTAAAAAATTGATTAGTGATGCAAATATACAAAATACAAAATAATTAAATTAACGTAAGGAAACCGACGCGGGGGCGGCTTCAAGGCATTTCATCGTCAATAATCTCTCTCAGCATACGTAGCCCCTGTAGATTTAAATGTATGTCGTCTCTCCGACCTGTGTAATAATATCTGTAACAACAAAAAGTATTTTGGTAATTAAACAGTATTATTAATAGGTTCGTTTGCATTACCTTTCAAAATATTTCGTCGATGCCGATGTCGGGAAGGCGAAATAATATTTACCAACATCGACCGTGCGGATAGTTTTCTCTGACAATGTAATTCGGTTGTTGATTAGTAAATTAATTGCAGGTATAAGTAAATGATGAATACTCACTGTCGGCCATGCTCCGGATCTGTTCGTTGAAGCGATCCAGCTTCCGCACGTGCCAGCCTCTGGAGTCCATCAGTTTAGGAATCGGAGGCACCGTTAACAGCACGACACTTGTGCATCGCTGCTTTAAGTGCGCCACGAGTTTCTCCAATTCCGACGACATGTGGGTTAGGTCTTTATTCTAAAAGATGGGTACATTTATTATATGAATAGGATAAATTAAAAATTTATTTACCTGAAGCATGTCGTTAGTACCTATCATAACAATTACCCCCTCCGCGACTGGCCCTTTTCTAATTCGAGCATTTAGTTGGGCTGTGGTTTGCCCACTTACGCACAAGCCAATGCTCCGGCTCCCCGTGTCGTCTGAAAAAAAAAACTTAAAACTGATATCTAATAATAAATTTTTAAACTGAGATTGTTTTACCTGTTATTGATACTGTCGAGCGGGGATAGCCCAACACCTGCTGCGCGAACCGCAGCAGTTGGCTATCCCCTATCAATTGATGCTGTCGGTAGGTGGGCCGTTGCTGTTGTCGCGGCTGCTGTACTTGCTGCGGCCGCTGGAGTTGCTGCGGCTCCTGGAGTTATTATTTTATTTATATAAGAAAAAAAGTAAAATCTACATATTAACTATTTACGCTATACTTATTAAATTATACAATTTATATACAATATACAAATTTACCTAAAACGGCCAACAACCCTATAAAATTCTTCAAGAGTTAATGTAGGTAAATATTGGAAGTACCTTTAATAATTGGTACCTACATAATCGATTTGTGTTAGGTATCTTTATGAATTTAACCAAATTCAAGCAGAAGAATTTACGATTGGTGGAAATTATCATTAGCACATACATAATCAATTAAAGAGTAATGCAAAGTAATTAAAATTGTAATTTTAACGTTGCCAATAATAAAATGTATTTGGCTTTTTGTTCCGCGGCTTTTTTTTCCGCGACTGTTTTTTCCTGTTTTTTTAATAATGCACTATGTAGTATCGGTATAAAATTGGATTTTTAAACATATTTGGAATTCTCACAATCATAAACTTATGTTGAATACGAAGCCATGCGAAAGTTGTTAACAGTTAATACCTACTTAAAGCTATTGTTCGCCAATCCATTGTGTACTTGTGGTATTTACAGCTTAATAATCCTGTTTGAGCAAACATCTGGTTAAACCACCTGCTTAAATTTATATTTAGGAAATTTTACAGCGAATTTTTCTTGTGATTACTGCATTACCCTGCCGTGCCTTATTAATTGAAGAATTGTCTCGAAATAAAATATGAAAATAAAACTATTGCTTAACTTGCTCTTCAATTGCAATTTATTTGTAATTCAAGTAGTACTTGTTTTGTCACAATTACATGTTTACAATTACATCTTCACAATTACATTCTACAAATATGCTTTTGAAATGTTAGGATGTATGCAGGTATAGTTAATGTTTTGCAGACATATGCTGCCAACTTTAGATCAACGGAAATAAAAAAATTTTTAGCGGTAGCATAGCTAGTAGATAATCGGAAACTTAAAAGTAAAGTTTCTTTATAATGACATTCCAAAATAACGGTAACTTTGTTTAATGCAAAGGAATTTTAAATTGTATGGTCACAGCACAGTAATACGTAAGGAATTACATAAATACATATACAACGAGGTGGTCGCTTTATGGAGAAAAAACTACATTGCAAATTTAGGGGAGTTCTACAAATCTAATATTGTGTTTGATTAAAAATCCTTCAATCGCCAATATGTATCATTAAAACGTCACATGTAAATGCAAAGCAGTATAATTAAACTTTTTGAGAAAAACCACAACGCTCTATTGCAACGTATACATTCGGCATTTAAACTATTATTTTATTTTTGACATCACAAGTCAGATGAAAATTATTTTTTTCTATAGCAGATGTTAAAGTGTGCTTTGTTCGACTAAAAATAGTTGATCAAGTATTACTTTAACCGCAAGGGTAGATAAAGTAACACTTTAACCGCAAGGATAGATAAAGTACTTTAATTTTCTAGAAACTCCATGGAAACCTTTGCTACTGAGATTTTCGGGTTTAATATAATCTAATTTTAAATTGTTTTTTTTACAAATTTTTCTTATTTTTTTAACATCTGCTATAGAAAAAAATAGAATTTTATACACGACGATAAAATTTAATTATCGATTCGCGAAAATTAATTCACTCGCGCTTTCATCGCTCGTGAATTAACACTTTCCGCTTGTTGATAAAATATAATTTTATCGTCTTGTATAAAAAATAACTATTTGGTCATACTACTTTATACACAAAACTTTTGTGTAGCAACAAATTTCGGTTTATTTTATGAGCTAATCAATTTAATAATAAATTGCCTTCAGAAAGATACATTATTGTTTAGATTAGGAGGCGGTTGCATTACGGTATCTTTAAAACTGGCCAATCAGATTTTCGAATGCCGCCTCCACACACCCCACAATCCTTGGGAAAATTAAGCATTTAAGGCTCAAATTTTCGAAAAAGCAAATCAGTTTGTAAACACCTGTGAGGTATCTACAAGCATTTAACTGTGACCAAGGCGATTATATTTTGGTTTTCCAGTTTTAATATTGAAAGTGTATTTTGTGTTCCATTAATTCTTAATTTTTTTCCAGCTCATCGTTCGTATAATAATTGTGCGTGAATTTTTAAAGTGTGTTTTGTTATTCGTTAATTTTTTAATTTTTTGTACATCATCGTTGGTAAGGTTATTATTGTGCGTGGATTTTTAAAGTGTATTATTAATTTTTTCCTTTTCTGCCTTTTTTGTGATCCAATTTCATTTCTGTAGGGTTTACTTGCACTAATTTTTACTGATTTTCATTTTATCAGCCGTTTCTGATATTGTTATTGAATCTTTCATTTTAGTTGTATATTTCTATTTTTCGCGAAACACGTAGAGATGCCACGTAAGCCTGCTATTGATGTAAACAGTTTATCCAAGTTTTTCCAAGAACGGGGTATAAAAACATTAGATGAGTTAGTTCAATTAAAAGCGGGAGATGAGATCGTTGAGCAAGCCGCCTTGCAATTTTTAAATTCCAATACATACGAGCGCAGACGTTCTATAATTAATGCATTGAGGTTTGATGCTGGAAACATATCTGGCACATTCGAGGAAAACACGGTGGCTCGAAGCGGCCGATCCTGGCATGATACAGCGCGGTAACTTGCTAAATATCCGGTCCGAGAGTGTTTACAAACGTGTAAGGATGGAGGCTCTTCATAGAAAAGAAAGACATGCCGATGATATCATCGATGGCAATTTTCGTACTTCAATCAGTTACATTTGAACCGGTCCCGTATTAGCAAACTTCCCCAAATCGTAGCCAAAAGAAAAATTGCCAACATGCGGAAAAATAGACGGAAGTTTACAACGAAAGTGCAAGAACAACAAGGCTGCGAGCTCGACGCCACACGGGAACCACAATTGTTGAGCAATGGGTTAGTAGCGGATGCGGGATTCTACGTCGAACTTGTAGGTTCGCATAATTACACCGTTTGTTCCTTCGAGGGTACCCCTTTTCCGTGGAAAGGTATCACCATCGAGGATTTTTCCACGCTGCAGTTTAGTCATCGTTTAGCCCCTACGAATATGTATCTGAGCACAACTGTTGTGGATGCCCTTTTGTATGTTTCCTCTAAACACAGATTACAGTTTCAGGTCTTACCGTGTCAGCTGTCGACCGAGTTGGTACATCATCAAATCACATGGTTCAACTTAGAGAATATCCCCCCTTTAACAGATACAGTCATCATGCCTATTTGTACAGGAGAACATTTTACTTTAGCGGTTGCTGATCTTCATACAAAAATTTTTCGATATTTTGACCCTCTACCCACCTCTCGTGAACAGGACACGCAGTCTACCAATTTGTATCTCGAAAACTTTCTTGCATTTGCCCACAGGTACAATCCGAAGGCCCAGCAGGAAGGACCTACAATACAGCTACGGGGATGGAACACGGTGATTGACAATTATCCTAAGCAAGTAGGTGGATATAATTGCGGCGTATTTGTAATTTTCTACGCGCTCACTATTTTTAAGCAGGAGGCAATTTCAGCTTCGCTTGACGCAAACCGTTATCGAACTCAATTACAGCTTGCACTATTAGAGGCGTCGGACGATGTTAGAAATACGTGTATGTTATGTAATCAGTCTAGTGTAAACGAACCACGGAACTGGATTTTGTGCGATGGCATCTGTAAAAGATGGTACCATCAGGATTGTTTACAACGTGCCACAACCACATTTACTGTTCCAGATACTGATGCAGAATACATATGTCCACTGTGTACTTTCTCTTCTTCTTCTTAGCTGGATTCACAACCCATTCGGTTTCGGCCGTTTTGTATAGGACCTCCCGAGTCCCCTTCTTTTTGGTTCATTTATTATTTACATTTTCAGGTTCTTGGTTAAATTTCGTCTTGTTTTCTATTGGCTTAAAATTTTGCAGGTGTATTTGTACCACAAATTAATTTTTCTCCTTTGCAACTATGTACCATCGTCACCACCCAATTCCAGTAAGTCGGCATCGCGTACGGAACTGTTGCAGTATGCTGTCACAGCCCGGGCTGCGGAGCCGTACGAACAGTTTCGTCGTATGTACCATCGTCACCACCCAATTCCAGTAAGTCGGCATCGCGTACGGAACTGTTGCAGTATGCTGTCACAGCCCGGGCTGCGGAGCCGTACGAACAGTTTCGTCGTATGTACCATCGTCACCACCCAATTCCAGTAAGTCGGCATCGCGTACGGAACTGTTGCAGTATGCTGTCACAGCCCGGGCTGCGGAGCCGTACGAACAGTTTCCGATCGACGATCCCCCCGCGTCGGTTTCCTTACGTTAATTTAATTATTATATGCTCAGATTGTAGGTTTCCCAGATTCTTTTTTCTGTATGTATATTTGCATCACTAATCAATTTTTTAGTTTCAGCGGCCTTGAACAGGCCACCCATACAAGTATTGTACATGCAGTTGTAGAGAGTCATATTCAACTGTTTGAACAATAATTGTAAGATGGGTGGTGTTGTAGTTCATCCAATACCGTATTAAAACGTTCGAGGATACATTTCGACCATAGTGAAATACACAAACAACTAATTTCAGTACCAGTATCTGTCAGTATGCCAGACAATTAATGTAGTAATTCATAAACAAACCACTTACCTTAGACGTCTATGAATGGAAAACACACGGTAGACAAGTAATTCAGCAAACTAATTAACCATAAACTGTACAAAAACAGAACAAGGAATAAAAAAAATGCCAACAAATTGTACGCAGTCACTTAAAAGAGAACAATACATTACAATTCATAGTAGACGCCCAATAAAAATTACAATATAACACATTAAATCTAACTAACATAGCTGTATTTTTAAACATAAGTTTACCGTTAGACGCAAGTGTAAAACATTAAGTATAAAACTGCCAATGAAAAGTTGTTATCTACAACAGGTAGCAAGGTGAAAATTTACTTTCTGGTATACTTTCCCTCACTCGCGCAATTTATTTTGAATCTATAAATAGTTATTGTCTCTATCAAAAGAACGGGTCGGAAGATCTTTAAAGTATCTACACCATTTCTATTTGTTTGTTTTTGTTGGGGTCGTTCACATCGGCTTCCTGTGTTAGAGTGAGTTCCTACTATAAAATCCCGTTACCGTAAACTGTAATAACGAGGGGCACGCACCCGGGGTAGTTGCTACCTGTCAGCGACCTTGACCCGTTTCTACAGCAATGCATTGAAATATTTAACTTAACCATTTTTAATAAGTGCACATTTACAATAATTTAATCTATTAATAATACGAATGTTTTTTCATTATGCATTAAGAGAAAATATCCGCGACAATTTTACTTCGTGACAATAAATTGCAGAAATCAAAATTATTATGATGCCAATGCAATTTTTCGCCACCGACGGGAAACTCCACGTCTCCATTAATTACAATAGATGTAATTAAAAATGATTTTATAAAAAAAGTAGCACAATCTAACATGAGAATAAATACAACCGATATAACTTTATTGGGTATATTGCTTTTGTCTAACAATGTAATATTGGTTGCCTATCTCGAGATTTTCGGCCGCCACACGCCGCCGCAAGGCGGTATAACGAATTTCTCGCTGGAATAATGTGTGTTGGGTCCTTAGGGACCCCCGTGTAAAGTATGAATATAGCAGCTGCCTTAATAAAAAAAATTCTGTATCTAAAACTCGAAAAATTTTAGTTTTTCCGCCGCCACTCGCCGCCGCAAGGCGGTATAACGAATTTCTCGCCGGAATAATGTGTGTTGGGTCCTTAGGGACCCCCGTGCAAAGTATGGATATAGCAGCTGCCTTAATAAAAAAAATTCTGTATCTAAAACTCGAAAAATTTTAGTTTTTCCGCCGCCGCAAGGCGGTATAACGAATTTCTCGCCGGAATAATATGTGTAGGGTCCTTAGGGACCCCCGTGCAAAGTATGAATATAGCAGCTGCCTTAATAAAAAAAATTCTGTATCTAAAACTCGAAAAATTTTAGTTTCTCCGCCGCCGCAAGGCGGTATAACGAATTTCTCGCCGGAATAATGTATGTTGGGTCCTTAGGCATCCCCGTGTAAAATATGAATACAGCAGCTGCCTTAATAAAAAAAATTCTGTATCTAAAACTCGAAAAATTTTAGTTTTTCCGCCGCCACTCGCCGCCGCAAGGCGGTATAACGAATTTCTCGCCGGAATAATGTATGTTGGGTCCTTAGGCATCCCCGTGTAAAATATGAATACAGCAGCTGCCTTAATAAAAAAAATTCTGTATCTAAAACTCGAAAAATTTTAGTTTTTCCGCCGCCACTCGCCGCCGCAAGGCGGTATAACGAATTTCTCGCCGGAATAATGTGTGTTGGGTCCTTAGGGACCCCCGTGCAAAGTACGGATATAGCAGCTGCCTTAATAAAAAAATGTCTGTATCTAAAACTCGAAAAATGTCAGTTTCTCCGCCGCCACTCGCCGCCGCAAGGCGGTATAACGAATTTCTCGCCGGAATAATGTGTGTTGGGTCCTTAGGGACCCCCGTGCAAAGTATGGATATAGCAGCTGCCTTAATAAAAAAAAATTCTGTATCTAAAACTCGAAAAATTTTAGTTTTTCCGCCGCCACTCGCCGCCGCAAGGCGGTATAACGAATTTCTCGCCGGAATAATATGTGTAGGGTCCTTAGGGACCCCCGTGCAAAGTATGAATATAGCAGCTGCCTTAATAAAAAAAATTCTGTATCTAAAACTCGAAAAATTTTAGTTTCTCCGCCGCCACTCGCCGCCGCAAGGCGGTATAACGAATTTCTCGCCGGAATAATGTATGTTGGGTCCTTAGGCATCCCCGTGTAAAATATGAATACAGCAGCTGCCTTAATAAAAAAAATTCTGTATCTAAAACTCGAAAAATTTTAGTTTTTCCGCCGCCACTCGCCGCCGCAAGGCGGTATAACGAATTTCTCGCCGGAATAATGTATGTTGGGTCCTTAGGCATCCCCGTGTAAAATATGAATACAGCAGCTGCCTTAATAAAAAAAATTCTGTATCTAAAACTCGAAAAATTTTAGTTTTTCCGCCGCCACTCGCCGCCGCAAGGCGGTATAACAAATTTCTCGCCGGAATAATGTGTGTTGGGTCCTTAGGGACCCCCGTGCAAAGTATGGATATAGCAGCTGCCTTAATAAAAAAAATTCTGTATCTAAAACTCGAAAAATTTCAGTTTCTCCGCCGCCACTCGCCGCCGCAAGGCGGTATAACGAATTTCTCGCCGGAATAATATGTGTTGGGTCCTTAGGGACCCCCGTGCAAAGTATGAATATAGCAGCTGCCTTAATAAAAAAAATTCTGTATCTAAAACTCGTAAAATTTTAGTTTTTCCGCCGCCACTCGCCGCCGCAAGGCGGTATAACGAATTTCTCGCCGGAATAATGTGTGTTGGGTCCTTAGGGACCCCCGTGCAAAGTATGGATATAGCAGCTGCCTTAATAAAAAAATTTCTGTATCTAAAACTCGAAAAATGTCAGTTTCTCCGCCGCCACTCGCCGCCGCAAGGCGGTATAACGAATTTCTCGCCGGAATAATGTGTGTTGGGTCCTTAGGGACCCCCGTGCAAAGTATGGATATAGCAGCTGCCTTAATAAAAAAATTTCTGTATCTAAAACTCGAAAAATGTCAGTTTCTCCGCCGCCACTCGCCGCCGCAAGGCGGTATAACGAATTTCTTGCCGGAATAATGTGTGTTGGGTCCTTAGGGACCCCCGTGTAAAGTATGAATATAGCAGCTGCCTTAATAAAAAAAATTCTGTATCTAAAACTCGAAAAATTTTAGTTTTTCCGCCGCCACTCGCCGCCGCAAGGCGGTATAACGAATTTCTCGCCGGAATAATGTGTGTTGGGTCCTTAGGGACCCCCGTGCAAAGTATGGATATAGCAGCTGCCTTAATAAAAAAATTTCTGTATCTAAAACTCGAAAAATTTTAGTTTTTCCGCCGCCACTCGCCGCCGCAAGGCGGTATAACGAATTTCTCGCCGGAATAATATGTGTTGGGTCCTTAGGGACCCCCGTGCAAAGTATGAATATAGCAGCTGCCTTAATAAAAAAATTTCTGTATCTAAAACTCGAAAAATTTTAGTTTCTCCGCCGCCACTCGCCGCCGCAAGGCGGTATAACGAATTTCTCGCCGGAATAATGTATGTTGGGTCCTTAGGCATCCCCGTGTAAAATATGAATACAGCAGCTGCCTTAATAAAAAAAATTCTGTATCTAAAACTCGAAATATTTCAGTTTCTCCGCCGCCACTCGCCGCCGCAAGGCGGTATAACGAATTTCTCGCCGGAATAATATGTGTTGGGTCCTTAGGGACCCCCGTGCAAAGTATGAATATAGCAGCTGCCTTAATAAAAAAAATTCTGTATCTAAAACTCGAAAAATTTTAGTTTTTCCGCCGCCACTCGCCGCCGCAAGGCGGTATAACGAATTTCTCGCCGGAATGTGTGTTGGGTCCTTAGGGACCCCCGTGCAAAGTATGGATATAGCAGCTGCCTTAATAAAAAAATTTCTGTATCTAAAACTCGTAAAATGTCAGTTTCTCCGCCGCCACTCGCCGCCGCAAGGCGGTATAACGAATTTCTCGCCGGAATAATGTGTGTTGGGTCCTTAGGGACCCCCGTGCAAAGTATGGATATAGCAGCTGCCTTAATAAAAAAAATTCTGTATCTAAAACTCGAAAAATTTTAGTTTCTCCGCCGCCGCAAGGCGGTATAACGAATTTCTCGCCGGAATAATGTATGTTGGGTCCTTAGGCATCCCCGTGTAAAATATGAATACAGCAGCTGCCTTAATAAAAAAAATTCTGTATCTAAAACTCGAAAAATTTTAGTTTTTCCGCCGCCACTCGCCGCCGCAAGGCGGTATAACGAATTTCTCGCCGGAATAATGTATGTTGGGTCCTTAGGCATCCCCGTGTAAAATATGAATACAGCAGCTGCCTTAATAAAAAAAATTCTGTATCTAAAACTCGAAAATTTTTAGTTTTTCCGCCGCCACTCGCCGCCGCAAGGCGGTATAACGAATTTCTCGCCGGAATAATGTGTGTTGGGTCCTTAGGGACCCCCGTGCAAAGTATGGATATAGCAGCTGCCTTAATAAAAAAATGTCTGTATCTAAAACTCGAAAAATGTCAGTTTCTCCGCCGCCACTCGCCGCCGCAAGGCGGTATAACGAATTTCTCGCCGGAATAATGTGTGTTGGGTCCTTAGGGACCCCCGTGCAAAGTATGGATATAGCAGCTGCCTTAATAAAAAAATTTCTGTATCTAAAACTCGAAAAATGTCAGTTTCTCCGCCGCCACTCGCCGCCGCAAGGCGGTATAACGAATTTCTCGCCGGAATAATGTGTGTTGGGTCCTTAGGGACCCCCGTGCAAAGTATGGATATAGCAGCTGCCTTAATAAAAAAATTTCTGTATCTAAAACTCGAAAAATGTCAGTTTCTCCGCCGCCACTCGCCGCCGCAAGGCGGTATAACGAATTTCTTGCCGGAATAATGTGTGTTGGGTCCTTAGGGACCCCCGTGTAAAGTATGAATATAGCAGCTGCCTTAATAAAAAAAATTCTGTATCTAAAACTCGAAAAATTTTAGTTTTTCCGCCGCCACTCGCCGCCGCAAGGCGGTATAACGAATTTCTCGCCGGAATAATGTGTGTTGGGTCCTTAGGGACCCCCGTGCAAAGTATGGATATAGCAGCTGCCTTAATAAAAAAATTTCTGTATCTAAAACTCGAAAAATTTTAGTTTTTCCGCCGCCACTCGCCGCCGCAAGGCGGTATAACGAATTTCTCGCCGGAATAATATGTGTTGGGTCCTTAGGGACCCCCGTGCAAAGTATGAATATAGCAGCTGCCTTAATAAAAAAATTTCTGTATCTAAAACTCGAAAAATTTTAGTTTCTCCGCCGCCACTCGCCGCCGCAAGGCGGTATAACGAATTTCTCGCCGGAATAATGTATGTTGGGTCCTTAGGCATCCCCGTGTAAAATATGAATACAGCAGCTGCCTTAATAAAAAAAATTCTGTATCTAAAACTCGAAATATTTCAGTTTCTCCGCCGCCACTCGCCGCCGCAAGGCGGTATAACGAATTTCTCGCCGGAATAATATGTGTTGGGTCCTTAGGGACCCCCGTGCAAAGTATGAATATAGCAGCTGCCTTAATAAAAAAAATTCTGTATCTAAAACTCGAAAAATTTTAGTTTTTCCGCCGCCACTCGCCGCCGCAAGGCGGTATAACGAATTTCTCGCCGGAATGTGTGTTGGGTCCTTAGGGACCCCCGTGCAAAGTATGGATATAGCAGCTGCCTTAATAAAAAAATTTCTGTATCTAAAACTCGTAAAATGTCAGTTTCTCCGCCGCCACTCGCCGCCGCAAGGCGGTATAACGAATTTCTCGCCGGAATAATGTGTGTTGGGTCCTTAGGGACCCCCGTGCAAAGTATGGATATAGCAGCTGCCTTAATAAAAAAAATTCTGTATCTAAAACTCGAAAAATTTTAGTTTCTCCGCCGCCGCAAGGCGGTATAACGAATTTCTCGCCGGAATAATGTATGTTGGGTCCTTAGGCATCCCCGTGTAAAATATGAATACAGCAGCTGCCTTAATAAAAAAAATTCTGTATCTAAAACTCGAAAAATTTTAGTTTTTCCGCCGCCACTCGCCGCCGCAAGGCGGTATAACGAATTTCTCGCCGGAATAATGTATGTTGGGTCCTTAGGCATCCCCGTGTAAAATATGAATACAGCAGCTGCCTTAATAAAAAAAATTCTGTATCTAAAACTCGAAAAATTTTAGTTTTTCCGCCGCCACTCGCCGCCGCAAGGCGGTATAACGAATTTCTCGCCGGAATAATGTGTGTTGGGTCCTTAGGGACCCCCGTGCAAAGTATGGATATAGCAGCTGCCTTAATAAAAAAATGTCTGTATCTAAAACTCGAAAAATGTCAGTTTCTCCGCCGCCACTCGCCGCCGCAAGGCGGTATAACGAATTTCTCGCCGGAATAATGTGTGTTGGGTCCTTAGGGACCCCCGTGCAAAGTATGGATATAGCAGCTGCCTTAATAAAAAAATTTCTGTATCTAAAACTCGAAAAATGTCAGTTTCTCCGCCGCCACTCGCCGCCGCAAGGCGGTATAACGAATTTCTCGCCGGAATAATGTGTGTTGGGTCCTTAGGGACCCCCGTGCAAAGTATGGATATAGCAGCTGCCTTAATAAAAAAATTTCTGTATCTAAAACTCGAAAAATGTCAGTTTCTCCGCCGCCACTCGCCGCCGCAAGGCGGTATAACGAATTTCTTGCCGGAATAATGTGTGTTGGGTCCTTAGGGACCCCCGTGTAAAGTATGAATATAGCAGCTGCCTTAATAAAAAAAATTCTGTATCTAAAACTCGAAAAATTTTAGTTTTTCCGCCGCCACTCGCCGCCGCAAGGCGGTATAACGAATTTCTCGCCGGAATAATGTGTGTTGGGTCCTTAGGGACCCCCGTGCAAAGTATGGATATAGCAGCTGCCTTAATAAAAAAATTTCTGTATCTAAAACTCGAAAAATTTTAGTTTTTCCGCCGCCACTCGCCGCCGCAAGGCGGTATAACGAATTTCTCGCCGGAATAATATGTGTTGGGTCCTTAGGGACCCCCGTGCAAAGTATGAATATAGCAGCTGCCTTAATAAAAAAATTTCTGTATCTAAAACTCGAAAAATTTTAGTTTCTCCGCCGCCACTCGCCGCCGCAAGGCGGTATAACGAATTTCTCGCCGGAATAATGTATGTTGGGTCCTTAGGCATCCCCGTGTAAAATATGAATACAGCAGCTGCCTTAATAAAAAAAATTCTGTATCTAAAACTCGAAATATTTCAGTTTCTCCGCCGCCACTCGCCGCCGCAAGGCGGTATAACGAATTTCTCGCCGGAATAATATGTGTTGGGTCCTTAGGGACCCCCGTGCAAAGTATGAATATAGCAGCTGCCTTAATAAAAAAAATTCTGTATCTAAAACTCGAAAAATTTTAGTTTTTCCGCCGCCACTCGCCGCCGCAAGGCGGTATAACGAATTTCTCGCCGGAATGTGTGTTGGGTCCTTAGGGACCCCCGTGCAAAGTATGGATATAGCAGCTGCCTTAATAAAAAAATTTCTGTATCTAAAACTCGTAAAATGTCAGTTTCTCCGCCGCCACTCGCCGCCGCAAGGCGGTATAACGAATTTCTCGCCGGAATAATGTGTGTTGGGTCCTTAGGGACCCCCGTGCAAAGTATGGATATAGCAGCTGCCTTAATAAAAAAAATTCTGTATCTAAAACTCGAAAAATTTTAGTTTCTCCGCCGCCGCAAGGCGGTATAACGAATTTCTCGCCGGAATAATGTATGTTGGGTCCTTAGGCATCCCCGTGTAAAATATGAATACAGCAGCTGCCTTAATAAAAAAAATTCTGTATCTAAAACTCGAAAAATTTTAGTTTTTCCGCCGCCACTCGCCGCCGCAAGGCGGTATAACGAATTTCTCGCCGGAATAATGTATGTTGGGTCCTTAGGCATCCCCGTGTAAAATATGAATACAGCAGCTGCCTTAATAAAAAAAATTCTGTATCTAAAACTCGAAAATTTTTAGTTTTTCCGCCGCCACTCGCCGCCGCAAGGCGGTATAACGAATTTCTCGCCGGAATAATGTGTGTTGGGTCCTTAGGGACCCCCGTGCAAAGTATGGATATAGCAGCTGCCTTAATAAAAAAATGTCTGTATCTAAAACTCGAAAAATGTCAGTTTCTCCGCCGCCACTCGCCGCCGCAAGGCGGTATAACGAATTTCTCGCCGGAATAATGTGTGTTGGGTCCTTAGGGACCCCCGTGCAAAGTATGGATATAGCAGCTGCCTTAATAAAAAAATTTCTGTATCTAAAACTCGAAAAATGTCAGTTTCTCCGCCGCCACTCGCCGCCGCAAGGCGGTATAACGAATTTCTCGCCGGAATAATGTGTGTTGGGTCCTTAGGGACCCCCGTGCAAAGTATGGATATAGCAGCTGCCTTAATAAAAAAATTTCTGTATCTAAAACTCGAAAAATGTCAGTTTCTCCGCCGCCACTCGCCGCCGCAAGGCGGTATAACGAATTTCTTGCCGGAATAATGTGTGTTGGGTCCTTAGGGACCCCCGTGTAAAGTATGAATATAGCAGCTGCCTTAATAAAAAAAATTCTGTATCTAAAACTCGAAAAATTTTAGTTTTTCCGCCGCCACTCGCCGCCGCAAGGCGGTATAACGAATTTCTCGCCGGAATAATGTGTGTTGGGTCCTTAGGGACCCCCGTGCAAAGTATGGATATAGCAGCTGCCTTAATAAAAAAATTTCTGTATCTAAAACTCGAAAAATTTTAGTTTTTCCGCCGCCACTCGCCGCCGCAAGGCGGTATAACGAATTTCTCGCCGGAATAATATGTGTTGGGTCCTTAGGGACCCCCGTGCAAAGTATGAATATAGCAGCTGCCTTAATAAAAAAATTTCTGTATCTAAAACTCGAAAAATTTTAGTTTCTCCGCCGCCACTCGCCGCCGCAAGGCGGTATAACGAATTTCTCGCCGGAATAATGTATGTTGGGTCCTTAGGCATCCCCGTGTAAAATATGAATACAGCAGCTGCCTTAATAAAAAAAATTCTGTATCTAAAACTCGAAATATTTCAGTTTCTCCGCCGCCACTCGCCGCCGCAAGGCGGTATAACGAATTTCTCGCCGGAATAATATGTGTTGGGTCCTTAGGGACCCCCGTGCAAAGTATGAATATAGCAGCTGCCTTAATAAAAAAAATTCTGTATCTAAAACTCGAAAAATTTTAGTTTTTCCGCCGCCACTCGCCGCCGCAAGGCGGTATAACGAATTTCTCGCCGGAATGTGTGTTGGGTCCTTAGGGACCCCCGTGCAAAGTATGGATATAGCAGCTGCCTTAATAAAAAAATTTCTGTATCTAAAACTCGTAAAATGTCAGTTTCTCCGCCGCCACTCGCCGCCGCAAGGCGGTATAACGAATTTCTCGCCGGAATAATGTGTGTTGGGTCCTTAGGGACCCCCGTGCAAAGTATGGATATAGCAGCTGCCTTAATAAAAAAAATTCTGTATCTAAAACTCGAAAAATTTTAGTTTCTCCGCCGCCGCAAGGCGGTATAACGAATTTCTCGCCGGAATAATGTATGTTGGGTCCTTAGGCATCCCCGTGTAAAATATGAATACAGCAGCTGCCTTAATAAAAAAAATTCTGTATCTAAAACTCGAAAAATTTTAGTTTTTCCGCCGCCACTCGCCGCCGCAAGGCGGTATAACGAATTTCTCGCCGGAATAATGTATGTTGGGTCCTTAGGCATCCCCGTGTAAAATATGAATACAGCAGCTGCCTTAATAAAAAAAATTCTGTATCTAAAACTCGAAAAATTTTAGTTTTTCCGCCGCCACTCGCCGCCGCAAGGCGGTATAACGAATTTCTCGCCGGAATAATGTGTGTTGGGTCCTTAGGGACCCCCGTGCAAAGTATGGATATAGCAGCTGCCTTAATAAAAAAATGTCTGTATCTAAAACTCGAAAAATGTCAGTTTCTCCGCCGCCACTCGCCGCCGCAAGGCGGTATAACGAATTTCTCGCCGGAATAATGTGTGTTGGGTCCTTAGGGACCCCCGTGCAAAGTATGGATATAGCAGCTGCCTTAATAAAAAAATTTCTGTATCTAAAACTCGAAAAATGTCAGTTTCTCCGCCGCCACTCGCCGCCGCAAGGCGGTATAACGAATTTCTCGCCGGAATAATGTGTGTTGGGTCCTTAGGGACCCCCGTGCAAAGTATGGATATAGCAGCTGCCTTAATAAAAAAATTTCTGTATCTAAAACTCGAAAAATGTCAGTTTCTCCGCCGCCACTCGCCGCCGCAAGGCGGTATAACGAATTTCTTGCCGGAATAATGTGTGTTGGGTCCTTAGGGACCCCCGTGTAAAGTATGAATATAGCAGCTGCCTTAATAAAAAAAATTCTGTATCTAAAACTCGAAAAATTTTAGTTTTTCCGCCGCCACTCGCCGCCGCAAGGCGGTATAACGAATTTCTCGCCGGAATAATGTGTGTTGGGTCCTTAGGGACCCCCGTGCAAAGTATGGATATAGCAGCTGCCTTAATAAAAAAATTTCTGTATCTAAAACTCGAAAAATTTTAGTTTTTCCGCCGCCACTCGCCGCCGCAAGGCGGTATAACGAATTTCTCGCCGGAATAATATGTGTTGGGTCCTTAGGGACCCCCGTGCAAAGTATGAATATAGCAGCTGCCTTAATAAAAAAATTTCTGTATCTAAAACTCGAAAAATTTTAGTTTCTCCGCCGCCACTCGCCGCCGCAAGGCGGTATAACGAATTTCTCGCCGGAATAATGTATGTTGGGTCCTTAGGCATCCCCGTGTAAAATATGAATACAGCAGCTGCCTTAATAAAAAAAATTCTGTATCTAAAACTCGAAATATTTCAGTTTCTCCGCCGCCACTCGCCGCCGCAAGGCGGTATAACGAATTTCTCGCCGGAATAATATGTGTTGGGTCCTTAGGGACCCCCGTGCAAAGTATGAATATAGCAGCTGCCTTAATAAAAAAAATTCTGTATCTAAAACTCGAAAAATTTTAGTTTTTCCGCCGCCACTCGCCGCCGCAAGGCGGTATAACGAATTTCTCGCCGGAATGTGTGTTGGGTCCTTAGGGACCCCCGTGCAAAGTATGGATATAGCAGCTGCCTTAATAAAAAAATTTCTGTATCTAAAACTCGTAAAATGTCAGTTTCTCCGCCGCCACTCGCCGCCGCAAGGCGGTATAACGAATTTCTCGCCGGAATAATGTGTGTTGGGTCCTTAGGGACCCCCGTGCAAAGTATGGATATAGCAGCTGCCTTAATAAAAAAAATTCTGTATCTAAAACTCGAAAAATTTTAGTTTCTCCGCCGCCGCAAGGCGGTATAACGAATTTCTCGCCGGAATAATGTATGTTGGGTCCTTAGGCATCCCCGTGTAAAATATGAATACAGCAGCTGCCTTAATAAAAAAAATTCTGTATCTAAAACTCGAAAAATTTTAGTTTTTCCGCCGCCACTCGCCGCCGCAAGGCGGTATAACGAATTTCTCGCCGGAATAATGTATGTTGGGTCCTTAGGCATCCCCGTGTAAAATATGAATACAGCAGCTGCCTTAATAAAAAAAATTCTGTATCTAAAACTCGAAAAATTTTAGTTTTTCCGCCGCCACTCGCCGCCGCAAGGCGGTATAACGAATTTCTCGCCGGAATAATGTGTGTTGGGTCCTTAGGGACCCCCGTGCAAAGTATGGATATAGCAGCTGCCTTAATAAAAAAATGTCTGTATCTAAAACTCGAAAAATGTCAGTTTCTCCGCCGCCACTCGCCGCCGCAAGGCGGTATAACGAATTTCTCGCCGGAATAATGTGTGTTGGGTCCTTAGGGACCCCCGTGCAAAGTATGGATATAGCAGCTGCCTTAATAAAAAAAAATTCTGTATCTAAAACTCGAAAAATTTTAGTTTTTCCGCCGCCACTCGCCGCCGCAAGGCGGTATAACGAATTTCTCGCCGGAATAATATGTGTAGGGTCCTTAGGGACCCCCGTGCAAAGTATGAATATAGCAGCTGCCTTAATAAAAAAAATTCTGTATCTAAAACTCGAAAAATTTTAGTTTCTCCGCCGCCACTCGCCGCCGCAAGGCGGTATAACGAATTTCTCGCCGGAATAATGTATGTTGGGTCCTTAGGCATCCCCGTGTAAAATATGAATACAGCAGCTGCCTTAATAAAAAAAATTCTGTATCTAAAACTCGAAAAATTTTAGTTTTTCCGCCGCCACTCGCCGCCGCAAGGCGGTATAACGAATTTCTCGCCGGAATAATGTATGTTGGGTCCTTAGGCATCCCCGTGTAAAATATGAATACAGCAGCTGCCTTAATAAAAAAAATTCTGTATAAAACTCGAAAAATTTTAGTTTTTCCGCCGCCACTCGCCGCCGCAAGGCGGTATAACGAATTTCTCGCCGGAATAATGTGTGTTGGGTCCTTAGGGACCCCCGTGCAAAGTATGGATATAGCAGCTGCCTTAATAAAAAAAATTCTGTATCTAAAACTCGAAAAATTTCAGTTTCTCCGCCGCCACTCGCCGCCGCAAGGCGGTATAACGAATTTCTCGCCGGAATAATATGTGTTGGGTCCTTAGGGACCCCCGTGCAAAGTATGAATATAGCAGCTGCCTTAATAAAAAAAATTCTGTATCTAAAACTCGAAAAATTTTAGTTTTTCCGCCGCCACTCGCCGCCGCAAGGCGGTATAACGAATTTCTCGCCGGAATAATGTGTGTTGGGTCCTTAGGGACCCCCGTGCAAAGTATGGATATAGCAGCTGCCTTAATAAAAAAATTTCTGTATCTAAAACTCGAAAAATGTCAGTTTCTCCGCCGCCACTCGCCGCCGCAAGGCGGTATAACGAATTTCTCGCCGGAATAATGTGTGTTGGGTCCTTAGGGACCCCCGTGCAAAGTATGGATATAGCAGCTGCCTTAATAAAAAAATTTCTGTATCTAAAACTCGAAAAATGTCAGTTTCTCCGCCGCCACTCGCCGCCGCAAGGCGGTATAACGAATTTCTTGCCGGAATAATGTGTGTTGGGTCCTTAGGGACCCCCGTGTAAAGTATGAATATAGCAGCTGCCTTAATAAAAAAAATTCTGTATCTAAAACTCGAAAAATTTTAGTTTTTCCGCCGCCACTCGCCGCCGCAAGGCGGTATAACGAATTTCTCGCCGGAATAATGTGTGTTGGGTCCTTAGGGACCCCCGTGCAAAGTATGGATATAGCAGCTGCCTTAATAAAAAAATTTCTGTATCTAAAACTCGAAAAATTTTAGTTTTTCCGCCGCCACTCGCCGCCGCAAGGCGGTATAACGAATTTCTCGCCGGAATAATATGTGTTGGGTCCTTAGGGACCCCCGTGCAAAGTATGAATATAGCAGCTGCCTTAATAAAAAAATTTCTGTATCTAAAACTCGAAAAATTTTAGTTTCTCCGCCGCCACTCGCCGCCGCAAGGCGGTATAACGAATTTCTCGCCGGAATAATGTATGTTGGGTCCTTAGGCATCCCCGTGTAAAATATGAATACAGCAGCTGCCTTAATAAAAAAAATTCTGTATCTAAAACTCGAAATATTTCAGTTTCTCCGCCGCCACTCGCCGCCGCAAGGCGGTATAACGAATTTCTCGCCGGAATAATATGTGTTGGGTCCTTAGGGACCCCCGTGCAAAGTATGAATATAGCAGCTGCCTTAATAAAAAAAATTCTGTATCTAAAACTCGAAAAATTTTAGTTTTTCCGCCGCCACTCGCCGCCGCAAGGCGGTATAACGAATTTCTCGCCGGAATGTGTGTTGGGTCCTTAGGGACCCCCGTGCAAAGTATGGATATAGCAGCTGCCTTAATAAAAAAATTTCTGTATCTAAAACTCGTAAAATGTCAGTTTCTCCGCCGCCACTCGCCGCCGCAAGGCGGTATAACGAATTTCTCGCCGGAATAATGTGTGTTGGGTCCTTAGGGACCCCCGTGCAAAGTATGGATATAGCAGCTGCCTTAATAAAAAAATTTCTGTATCTAAAACTCGAAAAATGTCAGTTTCTCCGCCGCCACTCGCCGCCGCAAGGCGGTATAACGAATTTCTTGCCGGAATAATGTGTGTTGGGTCCTTAGGGACCCCCGTGTAAAGTATGAATATAGCAGCTGCCTTAATAAAAAAAATTCTGTATCTAAAACTCGAAAAATTTTAGTTTTTCCGCCGCCACTCGCCGCCGCAAGGCGGTATAACGAATTTCTCGCCGGAATAATGTGTGTTGGGTCCTTAGGGACCCCCGTGCAAAGTATGGATATAGCAGCTGCCTTAATAAAAAAATTTCTGTATCTAAAACTCGAAAAATTTTAGTTTTTCCGCCGCCACTCGCCGCCGCAAGGCGGTATAACGAATTTCTCGCCGGAATAATATGTGTTGGGTCCTTAGGGACCCCCGTGCAAAGTATGAATATAGCAGCTGCCTTAATAAAAAAATTTCTGTATCTAAAACTCGAAAAATTTTAGTTTCTCCGCCGCCACTCGCCGCCGCAAGGCGGTATAACGAATTTCTCGCCGGAATAATGTATGTTGGGTCCTTAGGCATCCCCGTGTAAAATATGAATACAGCAGCTGCCTTAATAAAAAAAATTCTGTATCTAAAACTCGAAATATTTCAGTTTCTCCGCCGCCACTCGCCGCCGCAAGGCGGTATAACGAATTTCTCGCCGGAATAATGTATGTTGGGTCCTTAGGCATCCCCGTGTAAAATATGAATACAGCAGCTGCCTTAATAAAAAAAATTCTGTATCTAAAACTCGAAATATTTCAGTTTCTCCGCCGCCACTCGCCGCCGCAAGGCGGTATAACGAATTTCTCGCCGGAATAATGTGTGTTGGGTCCTTAGGGACCCCCGTGCAAAGTATGGATATAGCAGCTGCCTTAATAAAAAAATTTCTGTATCTAAAACTCGAAAAATGTCAGTTTCTCCGCCGCCACTCGCCGCCGCAAGGCGGTATAACGAATTTCTTGCCGGAATAATGTGTGTTGGGTCCTTAGGGACCCCCGTGCAAAGTATGGATATAGCAGCTGCCTTAATAAAAAAATTTCTGTATCTAAAACTCGAAAAATGTCAGTTTCTCCGCCGCCACTCGCCGCCGCAAGGCGGTATAACGAATTTCTTGCCGGAATAATGTGTGTTGGGTCCTTAGGGACCCTCGTGCAAAGTATGGATATAGCAGCTGGCTTAATAAAAAAAATTCTGTATCTAAAACTCGAAAAATTTTAGTTTTTCCGCCGCCACTCGCCGCCGCAAGGCGGTATAACGAATTTCTCGCCGGAATAATATGTGTTGGGTCCTTAGGGACCCCCGTGCAAAGTATGAATATAGCAGCTGCCTTAATAAAAAAATTTCTGTATCTAAAACTCGAAAAATTTTAGTTTCTCCGCCGCCACTCGCCGCCGCAAGGCGGTATGACGAATTTCTCGCCGGAATAATGTGTGTTGGGTCCTTAGGGACCCCCGTGTAAAGTATGAATATAGCAGCTGCCTTAATAAAAAAATTTCTGTATCTAAAACTCGAAAAATTTTAGTTTCTCCGCCGCCACTCGCCGCCGCAAGGCGGTATAACGAATTTCTCGCCGGAATAATGTGTGTTGGGTCCTTAGGGACCCCCGTGCAAAGTATGGATATAGCAGCTGCCTTAATAAAAAAATTTCTGTATCTAAAACTCGAAAAATGTCAGTTTCTCCGCCGCCACTCGCCGCCGCAAGGCGGTATAACGAATTTCTCGCCGGAATAATGTGTGTTGGGTCCTTAGGGATCCCCGTGCAAAGTATGGATGTAGCAGCTGCCTTAATAAAAAAATTTCTGTATCTAAAACTCGAAAAATGTCAGTTTCTCCGCCGCCACTCGCCGCCGCAAGGCGGTATAACGAATTTCTCGCCGGAATAATGTGTGTTGGGTCCTTAGGGACCCCCGTGCAAAGTATGGATATAGCAGCTGCCTTAATAAAAAAAATTCTGTATCTAAAACTCGAAAAATTTTAGTTTTTCCGCCGCCACTCGCCGCCGCAAGGCGGTATAACGAATTTCTCGCCGGAATAATGTGTGTTGGGTCCTTAGGTACCCCCGTGTAAAGAATGAACACAGCAGCTGCCCTAATAAAAATATTTCTATATCTAAAATGCAGTTTTTCGGCCCCCAATCGCCGCCACAACGCGTAACAATGATTATTTTGCTGTCATAACTTCCTCTATAACCCTACCTGTATATATGTGTTTCATTTTTATTTCAACATCGTTGTTATGTTTATTATTACATTAGATACCTATTTAAATTATTGACATAGACCTTGTGACCACGACTTTATTGAGCTTTGGTTATGGCTGGAAATTTATGGCTAGTCACCGCGGTAAAAAAATGCAGTTACACCCTTGTTATCCCAAGAGCACGAAATAACTATCAAATATTGTTAAATTATTATTTTACAAAAGAACAAAGGATAAGAAGTTGAACTTGCATCGAAAATAACGTGAGTAATTCTTAATTGTAATGCTAAATCGATTTTTGATCTTTCATAAAAAAATGTACCTAACCTACAAAAGGTATGATTAAATTGAGTTCGTTGAACTCGATAATCTCAACATTAATTCTAAATGTATCAGTTCGATTGACGATGCATTTACGGATACTTACTATAATTGTAACAAATTAAATTACAGATACATGAATCAAATATTAAAAACATAAGCGATGATTAAATTTTTAAATTTATAGCAACGGAGTATCAGAAAATATAAATCTTGAAGAGAAGTCCGAAGGTAATATGTTGGATTAACCTGACCTTAGAGCAGTCCGATGCGTAGAGCTTACGGAAGTATCGATGATGCTCGTAGATAGTTAGAACTTGGTCGATGGGATCTTCTATTGAAGTAGGTTGGTAGAGAAGTAGATATTATCTTCAGAACTAAAGATGATTGGAAGTTAAATAGATGAATTAAAGGCAATTTACTTCCTTTAAGTAATGATCAGCATGAGGTCGGTTTATAACTGGTCGCAGAACAATTTTAGATCCTGAATTTTCAGATTATGAATTAATTTGCCATACCACAATAGCATAAAATTATAAATTAATTCAAATTAATGGAAGATGACCCAGAAATCAGTCGATAAACTATAAAACTTAACAGGTCACACCATTTTGTTCAACACCAGATGCCGTATATCTCACAACAGGAAAAGACCAGCAAAAGAGAAAGTGTTTTTCCCACCTCATTTCTCTGGACAGGAAATTTATAAAAAGGCCACAAAACGGGTCCTCTGTTGCCGATCCAGTTTTGATTAAATTCATTCCTTAAAAAATTTGTTACTATAGCTCCATTATGAGCTGGGGCGCCATCATGTTGGAACCACAAGTTTTGTCTTGCACCTAATGGAAGATTGTCTAGGTAATCCTGGAACTCGTTTTGCAAAAATAATAAATATCTGTCCTGAGTCAAAGTTCCATCGTAAAAGTGAGGTCCCAAAATTTCGTCGCCGACTATCCCTATCCACACATTAGTTGAAAAACGCACTTGCGCACCAGTTTCAACAATTACGCGAGGGTTTTCATCGTCCCAATAATGGGTATTGTGTTTGTTAAAAATTCCATTTCTGTGAAAATTGGATTCGTCTGTTGTCCAAATGATATTATTTAGATTTTGTCTTCCAACATTTAGGAACCATTCACAAAATACTATTCTATTGTTGGGGTCATTAGCATGTAATGTTTGGACTAAATGTAACTTAAATGGCTTTAATTTGTGCACTTTTAAAACTTTTTGAATTTCCTACCTTGTCACATTCAGTTCAAAAGCTGCTTGTCTTGTTGAAGTTCGAGGATTAGCTCTAAAGTAAGCTAAAATAACAACTTTATTATCGTTGTCGTTTCGTCTTTTATTTTGGACGGCATTAATTAATGGTGCCCCATTGGGCGCGTTCGTCTTCGGCATCGACGGAGGAAGAGGAGGACACCACCACCGCCGAGGTGATCTTGCGTCGGTTGGTGGTGGACGTGGAGAAGGCCGTCCTGCGGGCCCGGGAGGCGATGGGCTCGGGCGTCACCTCCGTGGACAGCGACCCGTCGTCTTCCGAGTAGGTACCTACCTACAGTTTGGAATTACGGTTTTATTTCATTTATCTATAAAATTATAAAGTTACACATTTTAGATCTAAATGTTTCGAGTAAACTAAAAATTGTTACTCACTGAAAGCGTATAGTTTGTGCGTGAGATTTGTGTAATGTAGTAATAAAATAAAATAAAAATAAAAAAAAATAAAATAAAAATATTATCTAGTACTTATCTTATTTCTAGGTTATTACAATAATCGGTAACTACACAGAGAAAAAGGATCGTTTGTATTAAACATTTATTTCCATTCAATTTAACAATTGCTGTCTTTAAATAGTGGCAATTATATCTTTTTTTGGCAAGAGCTCAAGATTTATTCAAAATATTACTTTAACTTAAACTTATATTTGCTTGCAGCAAACAACATAATATGTTTATGTAAACTAATTACTATTTGGGGCAATGAAGTAATTCATTCAAAACGTAGCAAGCGTTTCTTTGAACCATGCAAATTTGTGTTTGATTTAAAGTTGTCCTATTTCATTCTAATACATCAGTTAATTTAAGTTAAGAATGGCTAGTTCATGCTAAAATAATTAATAGTTTAATTTAAATAAATGTTTAGATGATTTAAATAAATCTCCTATTTTCGTTAAAATAACCATGTTTTTGGAACAAATGACCAGCTTATTATAATCAAATCTACCGAGGACTTTAATCATAGTAAAATATTTATTTGAGTCGAACCAATAGTTGCTTGATCTAAAGAATGCTGTATATTTGAATCAACGAAGTGCTTTAGTTAAAATAAAAAATTGATATTATTGAACATTGTTTTTATTAGCTTTATTGATATAAAAGTAAGAATAAAAGTCACTAATAAGAAGCACAAGAGCAAATTTCGAGAAGTACTATAGGTATCTCGAATGGTACAGTTTGATTTGCGGCCGCTTTAATATTTTTCTTTTCAAATATCTGAGTTTCGACATCTCCAGGTATCTTAAAGAGAAAGCAAATATGTTAACATCGCAAACATCCTTATAACAAATCAATCGTGGAAAATAAGTTGTATAAATTCGACGAAAGGAAATTACTATTTAGAACATATAATTAGTAGCAGTAATATATAAAAATTAAAATATAAGGTACTTACAGCGACATGTACTAAAATGCCTTGCTGACACCAATATTGACGGTTTCCAGTGCTCTTTACCACGACGAGCTCGACCTCCAGGTGGAATTAAATATGGAAGTAACTGCAGCTGTATGGCTACTTTGGAATCTATAACATAAAAAATACACAATCAGTTTAAAAATTCAGTTATTAAGTAATTAAAGAGAGCATCATTTATATCAGTTATCTTTTGAACATAGTACTACGTAATCCACGACTACTTGCCTTCAGATAATTCTTCTTTTAGCAAAGAAATGAGTTCAGCAACAGTTTCTGAATTGTAGCTTAGTAATTGTTCCTGTAGAGTTCTAAAAATGTTTGAGAAAAACGTATTCCAACTTTGATGTGTTAGTAACCCTTTGCCTGGGAACATCTTATCAAAATCTATATCAATCTAAAACATAAACTTTATAATTAAAAGGAGGTATGTAAATTTCAACATAAATCATATAATAGTTGATAATACGTTTTGTTATATCTTATATCCCACTATTCTTCTTTTAAAACTCGCATTTCTTTCATAAAATTAGCCAAAGCAATAACCTTATGACTTAAAATTAAATTCGTAATCAGAATTTTCGCTTTTGTTTCCGCATGGCACTCTGCGTATCAATGCATAACTTGAAATTATAGGTAAAAACACAAGCTAAAGTATTATGTGTCATACAAAGTTGAAATCAGAAAAAAAAGTTACATTCATAAATAGAAAAATCCAATACGGCGTCCATAAGAAAAACAAACGTTGACAGTCGCTTGTATAGGCTAGCTATTTTAAACGATATGAGAAAAACAATCGCATATTTAGATTCCCCGTAAAAAAGTGTCTTAAAAATGTCTGAATTAAAAATTCGTAGTTTCACTTGTTTTCATTTTATCAGCGAAAAAAAAAATCGGGAATTTTGATTTTTGTTAGACATTTTCTAAAGTAAATGTCGGTCGTAGGTCAAATTTCTTTTCAGATTATTGATCAGCATTAAAGTACGCAACTTTGCCTCCATATGTAACCGACTTCGTATCTCTTAAGCTAACCGAGATCCCCATGCTTAGCTTCGAAAAACGGACACCCTGTATAACCTTGTACGTGTAGAAAATGAAGGGGGTGATTTCTGGGCGAAAATTAAGGCTACTTTTTCCTATAAACGTGTATCCTAATATGCTTCCCTGAAGCACACGCTTCAAATCTTCGTCTTATTGAATAATAATAATAATAATAATAATAATAATGTTTATGATGTCCATATCCAATTGAGGAGCTGGGTGGAAAAAGGGCACTTCTGCAGTTCGGCCATTTTGAGATAATGTTGTTTAAACTTTCAGCTGGTTTTTAAGCTATGAAGGAGGTAGTTGTAAATCTTATATTTATCCTTCTGTAGTACTACTGACACAAATGAGTGGAACGCAAATGATAGAATGGCGGCAAATGGATATAAGAAATTTCTGAATCAATTTGACACAGTATTTCTTCTTAATTTGATTTCTTCTTTATGTTTATTCTGATATATTATTTAATACTTTACAATCAAAAAGTCTTGACATTCTCTTCTGCGTAACAAAAATTAAAGAATTTCAAAAATATCTGCAAAATGAACGAGACACGGGATTCACAGCTTTATGGAAATCAACAAACAATATGGTTCAGGCGAAGAAGGAAAGACAGAACTGTGGCATGCCCCAAGAAGCACAATACAGAAAATTATTTTACGAATTAATTGACAATTTGAAAAACCATTTGTTAGCTCGTTTTGCATCTTTTGAAAAACTAGCATTTTTCGACTTACTCAACTACCAAAAATTCCATAGTTATAAGGAAAAATCTACTTTTCCACAACCCTTGATAGGACAACTTGTGGAACAGTACAACAGGATATTCGATCCAGTTCAGCTAAAAAATGAATTGACTGTACTTTATAATTCAAACGATATAAATGAAAAATCTCCTTATGACATTGTTAAGTGGATTTTTGAGAAAAATTTAGTAACCACTTTTGAGCAAGGGTATAAACTGGCCAACCTAATATCTACCATCCCTGCCACAACTGCTTCTGTGGAACGATCATTTTCTGCGTTAAAGAGAATAAAAACGTATGTACGTTCCACACAAGGACAGGAACGATTATGTCAGCTTTCTTTGTTGGCAATAGAAAAAGCAACGTTGGCTGATTTAAGAAAACACCACAACTTTTATGACCTTGTTATCAAAAAATTTACTGCAATCGACAGAAGAATAGAATTTCATTATAAATAAAATTATGTTTGTAGGTACTACTTATATGTTATACAGTGTACCTACTCCTACTACTTATATTATGTATATCAAAATAAAATTATACAGTACATTCTAGCCGTTTTTTAGAAAATTGTGTTGTATTTATGAAAATTTATCCACATGTAGGTAAGTTGATGTAAGAATGAGTTACGATATTCGTGTTAATAGTATACTACCTATATCAATTACATAATAATGGCGTATTTTGCTAAAACAACCCAAATTTGAGAATCTTCCTTGACCGCATTACCAACCTGCAGACCCAGGATTCGCCACTGCATCTTCTAGGAGAATTAAAACGAGAACAAATTGTAAATAATTTAGTTTAGTTTTCTAACAGATGGTGAAAAAGTTTTATTTGTCAAAATTAGTTATTTTATGTTTCACAAATAAATAAATGATATACACATTATTTATTTTCATTCATTAACATTTATTGAAAATTCTATTACAAAAAAAGTACCTATATTATAAAAGCATTTTACATTTTCTTAGTATTTGCGAGCTCTTTCAGAATGCTATTTCTTTCTTTGTGAATCTTTACCATGTCTGCCAATAGTTTGTTGCTTTCTTTGACCGATTGAATTAACTCGGTAATTCCTCGAACTCTGTCTTTCTCAATTTTTAATTGTTCTTGCCGGTAGTTTGCTAAATTTTTCCTTTGTTTTTTTTAATTGTTGACCTGGGGACCGTCTGCCCTTCATCTTTTTCTATTCTGAAACGTTCACCTATTGATGTTACGGAACTATCTGGGGTTTTGAGTGAATTTACCGAGACAGGTACGGGTTGTACTGTGGCTTGTTGAAAATGTGGAGAAGATAAAGGTTGATTTGCAAATTTTATTTTTTTGGGGGTAGGGAGATCCGACTCAATTGCTGATCTGCTTTACTGTTCGGTCTGTGATAAAAATATCTGACATCTGACGGTAATATTTCCATTGAATATTTCCTTTGCCAGTCCTCGTTTTGGTATTTTGATTGTCTTTATACGCATATATGTTTGTTTTAAATTTCGAAATTTTTTATCCACTGTCTTCATTAATTACGTACTTATTACTTTCGAAGGTTTTTACGATGTCTTTCCACAAGTCCTTTTTCTTTAATTTAGAATTACGAAATTGTTGGGATCTTTTTCTATATTCTTCTATAAGAAGGAAAGTTGTTTTATCATCCCAAATAAAATCTGTAAAATAATAAGTACTTTTAGATGCAAAACAGATCGAACCGACATTTTGCAAGTAAGTAATAAATAAGTACAAAGCAAAATATAATGTGTACCTTCAGTTTCCACTGCCAACAAACCACCAGACGTGCTAGGAACCTCTTCAGGAATGTTACATATTGGAACTTGCGATGTACATAATTCATCTGAAAAATGTTTTATGCAAATAATGTACGTTAAGTTAGATGGTTTTAAAAATACGTACGTATGTTAACACCAGGAATTTGCCCAGATAAATTGGAGTTAAAAGCTTGCATTGCGTATAAATCATCTGAAAATGTTTGGTTAAAATTAGCATAAGTTAGGTAAATAGGTTGAGTAACGTTTATAAAAACAATACAACTATTTATTAGACTTACCATTTAATATTTTTTACCTTTCATCAGGCGTAACTTTAAAAGTAACAATTTGTTCATCAAACACGAGCATGATATCGTCCATTTACACGTTAGTCATTTTGCATTTTGTATGTCATATCACCGATGTATCCAACTATGCAGCGTTAAAACGGAAAAAATATATGCTTTACCGCTTCATTAAAGCGCTGCAGCGTAGCGTAAAAAACGGTCACCATTCAGTGAAACGCTGCAATAAAGCGCTACAGCGCTACTGTTCCCTGTTCGCCGCGACGCGACGGCGCGGCGCACAGTGGTGCAGGTTATATGGGCTTGCGGAAAAAACTAAATATCTCGAAAAGTACTTGTTCAATTTGGATGAAATTTGGTTTCGGGGGGTTTTCAGGATCACCGAGTTCAAATCTGATTTCAAAATTGTATAATTCAAAATGGCGGATTCAATATGGCGGACGTTTTAGCAATAGTTTGACAGATTTTGGTGAAATTTTTACTACATAATACTTAATAGTCACCGATACAAAATCTGACTTCAAAATTGTACAATTCAAAATGGCGGATCCAATATGGCGGACGATTCAGCGATAGTTTAATAGATTTCAGTGAAATCTAACTGAAATAAAAAAAATTGGAAACTTATAACCAAATACATTCTTATGTTTACTATAATATAAAAATGCAACATATTTAAAGTTTATAATAATTTTGTTAAAATTGACTATTATTATCGTTATAATAAAAACGTAATTAGACTATACAATATAAAGAAAAATAAACATATCTATTCGCTACTTTCTACTGTTAAAGCTTTCACTTCGTCCTCCATTCGTAATTCTTTTGTACGGGTTTTCGTTCTTAAACTATTAATACAGGGGTCTGATGAAGCCAGCAACATGTTCATAACATCCTCATTCGTCGATGCTCGTGAGCATTTCCTCGAATGGGACAGCCTATATATCGACGATAATCCTTATTGCGCGCTTCTTGTGCTTCCTCTGTTAACATTCCCATAGCCTGCGTTGCAGCGGATATAATTTTACTTCCATGTGTGAGTATTTTATGAACTGTATTTGGCATATTGTACCAGCTGTAAATTGAACAGTGTCATTACAGTAGCTGCCGAACTTTTCGGGATCGATTGTCGCTCCAGAGTTTATGGCCTGCAAAATGATGGAGAACCTGTGAATTAAATCTTCGTTTATTCCGGTAATCTCCGCTGCTACGTAGGGATTGCTTAAGAATCTCCTATAGGTGAAAGGCAAAGACACTTCACGCCTTCGTGGGAATTGGCCGAACTCATCATCCAGCACCTGGAGGGTCCCACACTGGGAGAGGGTTATACCCTCTTCCATTCGCAACCGTTTGGAGGTATTTTTACCAACCGGGCCGGTGAAGAATCGTTTTACGAGCTTCACCAGGTTGCAGGTTTAATAGAATACTCCAACCGGTTTTGCACGGTAGGGGCCTTCAGAAGGACAGTGCTGCAGCGTTGAGCGTTGGTGTGGAGTGGAGTGGAGTGGAGTGGAGTGGAGTGTTTTTTAGTTTAGTTTAATGTTTAGTTTAGTTTAGTTTAATGTTTAGTTTAGTTCAATATTTAGTTTAAGGAATATTGTACAGTTTTTAAGGAATATTGTACAGTTTTTAATATATATTTATGATTGCTATTGTCAACTCCTTTTTTATTTGTTGCATTTATTTTGTAGGAATACTGTAACTCCATAATATTTTTTCTATAAATTTAATTAAAAGTGAAACAATTCCAAATTTAATTAAAACTACTGCTATATAATAAACATAATTTCTTTATTGTGCTTACAACTGCACATCAATACCTTCTACACCAAGCTTTTGAAGATATTTTAGAAACTGCAAGCCATCTCTAGCCCCACCACCATTACAATTTGAAAACAAGGTATTGTATGCTGTAGGACCATCAAGCACGCAATTATCAATAATTGCGTTGTAGAAGTGCATGTTATCCAATTTCGCAAACGGTAGGTAGCAGTTTTGTAATACACAATCACTTTCGTCGACCACTGCACAAGCCATGTTTAGAAATGGTCTATCGTTATCGTCGTACCTTGGACATACACTAACACAATCTTTACACTTTTTAAACATATAATCCTTATATCCGATATAACCCTTTGCCAGCCATTTCCGTATAAATTTATCAGATAGAAAATATTCTTGAATCCCCTTCTCCATTTTATTCCAGTAACACAAAAAATTATATTCGTTCCAATCAGGTCTAACGATGCCTGCATAAACTAATTGTGTAGGTTTTCGCTCGCCTTCTGATGTTGTTATTAATTCAAATAATGCTTCTTTGTTACCCTCATTTAAACGACGAATGTTAGCTCGATTTGCAGGATTTTTTTTCAACAACTTGCTATCGTACCACTGCGGTTTTAAGTTACTCTTCGACATTTTTAACACTTTACCCCATACTGTTTACGCGCAAACTTTTATATAGTATCCCCCACCATCACGTTCTGAGTCTGCGCATTGTTTACAACTCCCCACCTTACTATACGAGTCCTTGAAAATCAGCCAGTTTGCTACAAACACTCCTACAGTCAACATGTTGTTTCTGTACGTTCCAGACGAAGCTGTTTATTGGATTCATGATGATGCTGAAAGTCGATACCATAAGACTGGGGAAATACCAACTATAAATCCAGAACTGAGCTTCCCATTCCCCGAACCGCTTCATCCGCTAAATAGCGCATTATCCGATTTTTTTGGAGCGCAATATGGCTTCTTCCACTATAGTGCATCAGTTATTTATACAATCGACCCCTTGCATATAATTTCCCAAGATCGTTATCCAGCTCTACACAATTTAGTTTTGAGGGTTGAAGTTTTCAAGAGACTTCATGATTTATCAATCGTGAGTACTAGCGAAGAAAGTGATTCGGAGGGATCTGAAGATTCCGAAAATGAAAAAATGCCTCTCGTTCGCAGGAGATTGTCATTCGAGCACAACCTGCGGTAGCGTGAACATGGTTCCGGTAAAGTTGTTAGTGGCTTTGGCTGCCGTTTACGATGGGTTTCTCTATGTGCTACAACCGCCAAATTCCATTTCCGCATCTATAACCTATGATCCTAATATGAGTAACGCTACTTGGTATAAAATGAACAACTCCGTCTTGGCTGAAATCCCTGTATTTAAAATACCTGTGAGAAATTTTACTGAAAATGGTTTATTAACGTTCAAGATAAAATTTCAAGCACCTACATACGCAGTAACTTCCAATTGGCAAACTATTAAGATAAGTGATGATGTGTTTAAGAACTGTACTGGCTTTAACAATTCCTGTTGGGTATCTGTAATTATAAATAATAATAACATGTGGTAATAAAGCAGCCAAATATAAAGATGCATATAATGTTGGATATTATTTAAAAGGAAAAGGTTAATTAAAATACAAAGAAAAAATATAATATAAAAATTTGAAGAATCGTTATATTATTGTGTACAGTAAATTATAATAAAAATTTGACGTTTCGCTAATTTTAATTAGCTTCATCAGAATAGTAGTAGGAATTATATAATAGGTTATGACTATGGTTTAAAAGTGATTGGTTTTAAGTATAACATTATAATGTTAAATGTAAAATTGAAATAAATTGATTGATGATAAATTGTATTATTAATTAATATTAAAAAATGTTTTTATTAAAGTCTGAAAAGAAAACATAAAAGTTTTAATTGATAGGTTCAGTGAAAGTTTTGTCAATTTTAAAGAGAAATTAACTTCAAAAGATAAGAAAAATCATTAAAAACTTACCGATTACAGATATTGGAGAAAAACATTATTGAATTAATATTTAGAACGGATTAAAAGCAATGAATGGAACATTGTGTTACATTTTTTACAATTAAAAATGTTAAAATAGTTGTACAAAATAAAGGTGTTAACCCATTAAGATTCGCACGAGGAATGAAGCGGAAATATTTAATATGTCAAGTTAAAATATTTAAGATGGCTGAAGGCCATGAAAATATACAATTTGAAATGAAATAAGTAAAAGGCATTTTTATTTTTTTTAAAATATTATTGAAGTAAAAAATCATATGTGGAGTTTAAATTTTCTGTATCTGTCCTGTAATTAATTGATTTGGGTGATTTTTTTATTGAAATACTTTCCAGAAGAAGTCTTTTTTTAAGGTTTTTTTCAGTGTGTAAAATAGAAGTTGAGGGAAAGTTAAAATTATGGAAATTGTCTATGGCATGGTCGGATAAGGCGGTGTTAGGTTTTTGAGGGGTTAACATTTTTTTTTTAATTGATTGTTTATGTTGGTATATTCTGGTTTTAAGGTATTGTTTTGTTTGTCCTATGTATATGGCGTCACAATTATTACATGGAATTGAATATACTATATTTGAAGAAAGTTCTGGGTTAATTTTATCTTTTAAGTTTGTGAAGAAATATTGTTTAAAAGTGTTATTGTTGGTGAATGAAGTTTTAATATTGTAAGGTTTTAAAGTTTTTTCAATTTTTTCGGAAAGGAAAGGAATGTAAGGGATTGTTGAATAGGTTAGTGGGGGATTGGTGTTTGTTTGAATGTTATTGTTTTGTTGTATTATTGGAGGGGGGGAGTTTAAAAGGGTGGGTGAGGTTAATGGGAGATTAGTGTTTATTTGAATGTTATTGTTTTGTTGTATTATTGGAGGGGGGGAGTTTAAAAGGGTGGGTGAGGTTAATGGGAGGTTAGTGTTTATTTGAATGTTATTGTTTTGTTGTGTTGTAGGAGGGGGATAGTTTAAATGGGTTGAAAAAGTAGGAGGGTTGCGGATTTTTAAAATTTTTAAACGTTTGTTAATGTATTTTGTGATAAAAAATTGGGGGAAGTCATTGTCTTTAAGTATTTGATTAATAAATTTTAAGTTTGAATTATGAAATTTTTTATGAGAGAGGGTTATGGCTCTGTCTACTAGCGATGTAATGATACTGATTTTATATTTTACTGATGTGAAGGAAAAATAGTTAATATATCTGGAAGTTTTAATATTTTTTCTGTACCAATTTGTTTGAATAATGCCTGAGGGGTCTCTAGTTAGAGTAAGATCTAAGAAATGTATGGATTTATTTATTTCTGTTTCTAAAGTATATTTTAAGCGTGGGTGGTAATTATTAAATGAATCAAAGATATTATTTATGTAAGTAGGGTTTGTACAAATTAAAATATCATCTACATATCTTTTGTAAATTTTTACAGATGGATTGTTGTTGAGAAGTTGAATTTCCATATCTTTAAGGACTAATTCTGCAATAGTTGATGAAATAGGTGAACCCATAGGGACACCAAAAATTTGACTGTAGATTTGGTTATTAAAAGAAAAATATAGGAACTGTACTATTACTCATAGCGTCATTATGTATTGCATATTTTGTCATATATTGGTCAATGATGTCTTATAATCTTAGATAGTGTGTTAATTTTTTCGTTTCTGTGAAATACTGTATTAATAAATGTATACCATTTCTAAATAAAATTATTAAATGTTACACTGTTTCAATTACTAGCTCTAGTCTTGCGTTCGGCCTTGGTCTAAGGGAGTGACCTTGGTTAATATTCAAGGACAATGACCTTGAGATCTGACCTTGACCTTGAGAGTTGACCTTGACCTTGGATTCAAGGTTAGGAGTGGGGGGAGTGTCCCAGAACTGTCCAAAACAATCTAATCGTACTGAACCTAAATGTGTGCAGTATAAGAAATAAAATAAGTAAGTTTGAACTGTTCTTGCATTCTTTGAATCTTCCCGAGATTATATGTTTATCTGAAACATGGCTCACGTTAGATGAAGCTTTAGTATTAAAAATAAGTGGATATAACCTAGCCAGTGTTTATTGTAGAAAAAACAAGCGAGGTGGCGGTGTAGCAATCCTAGTAAGAGAGGATATTCAGTACAGTGAAATGGAAGTAACGTTTGCCGTTGATTCTAAATTTGAGGCAGTTCTGATAAAAATATTACATGACAAATTGTGTATAAGTGTATCTTGCTTATACAGAGCACCGAGGGAGGACGGTGTTGTTTTTCTGGACTCACTAGAAAAACTCTTATTAAAACTTAATAAAAATAAAGGCCCCCAAATTGTAAGCGCCGACTTTAATTATAATTTTCTAGTAACGGGGAAAGCAGTAGACGTCGTCGATCTATTCGCCGCTTATGGTTTCAAGCAACTTGCATTTGAGTGTACCCACATACAAGGCAGTTCACGTTCGCTTATTGACAATATTTTTTCAAACGTAAGTCCTAGCGATGTCCATATCGATACAATAACCACAATCCTATCTGATCACAGTGCCCAGATGGCATGCTTCCACTTGGACAAATCTGAACTCGATCATAATTCCGCGACTACTAAATCGCGAAAATTCTTTGACGAAAATGTAAATCACTTTAAACAATTACTGCAAAATGAAACATGGCTAGATTTATACAATGAACCTAATAATCTTCAAAAATTTGATGTATTTTTTAGCACCATCAAGGATTTGTTTAATATGGCATTTCCTGAAAAACCCGCAAATAGCAAACCCAAACAAATCGCGAAAAAGTGGATTACTCAACAATTAATTCAAGAAGGCTGTTTAGTTAGAGATATCTATAACATTTGTAAAATTAATAACGACCCTAGACTACGGTATAAGTATAATGCTCTAAGAAAGCGCGGCATAACAAAAATATTGATAACGCAAAAAAAACCTTCTTTGGGGAAAAAATTTCACTTTCACAAAATAAGAATCGTACTGCTTGGCAGGTAATCAACGAAAATATTAATAGTAAAGGGAATAGTAAAACTCTACCAAATTCTTTCACTAACGCGGATAACGTAACGTTTAAAAATGGCCAAAGTATCAATCGCTATTTTATCAATTCTGTAAACACCTTAACCTCTAACTTTAATTATGAAAATTTAAATAACACACTACATGATTTTAATAGCAATTCAATTTTTCTGCTGCCTGTAACCAAGGCCGAGATAAACAAAATTATTTCAAAGTTACCCAATAAGCGATCAGCAGGATCCGATGCTTTCCCCTGCTGCTTATTAAAAGAATCGGCCGATCTTATCGATGCCCCCCTAGCCTATCTAGTAAATTTATCTTTTAGTCTAGGTCATTTCCCAAATTACTTAAAGCAAGCTGCAATAGTCCCAGTTCATAAAAAACATGCTACTGATAATTTCGAAAACTATAGGCCAATTGCAATACTACCCGCTTTCTCTAAAGTTTTCGAGAAGGCCTTGTTAGTCAGACTAACGGATTTCTTCTCAAAGCATCACCTATTAACGGATAGGCAGTTCGGCTTTATTGCTAAACAATCCACTCAAAATGCTATACTATCTTTTTATGAAACAATCCTGTCAAACTTTGAAAGTAAACTAAAAAGTCTAGGCATATTCTTCGACTTATCTAGAGCCTTTGATACGATTAATCACCAACTTCTGTTAGATAAATTACATAATTACGGAATCCGAGGTGCCGCATGGAGCTGGGTCCAGTCGTATCTAGCTGGAAGAACACAATACGTACGTGTTTCTCAAAATGGACAAAAATTCATGTCAAATAGTATAAATGTTAAGACAGGGGTGCCCCAAGGAAGCATTCTCAGCCCATTTTTATTCATCATTTTTATCAACGACTTAGTAAAACATGTAAACAATGCTTTTCTGACACTGTATGCCGACGACACATCTGGAGCACTGACAGAAACTAATTTTAATTTGCTCGGCACAAATGCTAATTTATGTATTGAAAAAATGTCGGAGTGGTGTGAAGCAAATGGTCTTGTACTTAACACAAACAAAACAGACGTTATTCTGTTTACACCGGTTGGAGTGAAACAAGAATGTAGTTTATTGATCAAATCGAATAAAAAAAGGCTGCCGCAAAGCGATTCAGTTAAATTTTTGGGAATTTGGCTTGACAATAACTTGTCTTGGAAAGCCCATATAAACCATGTTGTCAGACAACTATCCTCCCGTAATTTCTCGATCCTACAGTTAAGGCGCATAGTCAACCTCGAGACACTACTAAATTTTTATTGGAGCTGTGTAAACTCATTACTCTCATACGGACTTCTGTGTTGGGGGCAAAGTGTGGACATACAACGAATATTCATCCAACAAAAGCGAACTATAAGGTGTATGTTTGGACTGCCTTTTAACGCCTCATGTCGTCCCTATTTCAAACAGCACGGCATATTAACTATTCATTGCTTATATATCCTACAATCTGTGTGTTATGTAAAAAAAAACCTTCTTAAATTTACAAAATGTGGTGAAATCAACAAACATAACACAAGAGGAGCTGACGACATCTACATACCTTTTTGTAGGCTACAGCAAACATACAAAGGGCCAACTGTGACAGCCATGAGATTATACAATCACTTACCAGTCGAAGTGAAAAACATTGCCAGTTTTGAACATTTTAAACTTTCTGTCAAATTATTCCTGAAGGAAAACTGTTTTTATTCTCTGTCTGTATATTTTCTCCGCTAGATTGCCTAACATATGAATAAATAAGTATATAAATACTGTGATAATCTATAAGGGAAATTGATAATGTTTAATTGTTTACTCTGTATCTATATTTTAAGATATGTATCTGTGTAATTGTTATATATACAGTGAGCACCAAAAGTATGGAACATACCAAATAAAACCGAAATGAATGTTTTTTTCTAAAAATCCCGAAACACGTCAATTTTCTTTTTTAAAAATACACATTGGAATGTCAAAATAATTTTCCGACCTTCATTTGTTTGTAAGTGATGACGTAATCAGTATTTTTTTAAATGTCAACCCCCATTTTTTTTTCGCGTCTTTGATACATCTATCAATTGCTTAAATGACGGTATAAAAATGTTGATACCTTACATAAGAAAATTTTCGAGAAATAAATTATTTAATGTTTAATAAACACATTCTTAACAAATGTTAAACATGGTTTAATGGTATTAGTATTGATAAAAGAGAATCAAATGTACCAAGAAACAAATGCCCGTAATCTAAACAAGTGCCTACAAGTTGTCAAATATTCAGAAATGTTAATTGTCGTTTACTTGTAATTGTTAAATGAGCCATATCAGATTTATGAAGCTGATGTTAATTATTACAAGTAAACGACAATTAACATTTCTGAATATTTGACAATTGGGCATTTGTTTAGATTACGGGCGTTTGTTTCTTGGTACTTTTGATTCTGTTTTATCAATACTAATACCATTAAACCATGTTTAAAACATTTGTTAAGAATGTGTTTATTAAACATTAAATAATTTATTTCTCGAAAATTTTCTTATGTAAGGTATCAACATTTTTATACCGTCATTTAAGCAATTGAAAGATGTATCAAAAACGCGAAAAAAAATGGGGGTTGACATTTAAAAAAAATACTGATGACGTCATCACTTACAAACAAATGAAGGTCGGAAAATTATTTTGACATTCCAATGTGTATTTTTAAAAAAGAAAATTGACGTGTTTCGGGATTTTTAGAAAAAAACATTCATTTCGGTTTTATTTGGTATGTTCCATACTTTTGGTGCTCACGAAGTGAATTCGTGCAAACTAAGTTTGCTCATGTTTAAACCGTCAATGTTTGACGTGAGCGTTACCGTACTTGCACGATGTCTGTATACATAACCTATGTCCGACAATTTCAACACTGTTCCCGCAGTCTTATGAAATAAATGCATACAATACATACAATCTATTAACTGAAACGTATACTTAAATAGTTAACAACGCATCCTATAATATTGGGTTGAAATTACTCATACGAATTTTTGATCAAAAAACAAAAAATCTGTAGACAAACAAAAGCAGAAATGAAATATAAGAATTTCTTAACACTAAGGTACAAGCAGTATTATACCACTTAAAATTATTTTAAATGTAACTAATTAAATAGTGCGAACAAATGAGCACTTGCTCATAAAGAAAATATGTAATTATTAATCTAATTCAATGTTCAACGGTTCAATTTGTGAATCAGAGAAATTACCTTTTTTTTCGATACAGATGTCTTTCTGGATTTGCTGCCACTGTCGGGATGAATTTTTAAGTAATATCTTTGGATCATTTCCATAGTGGTACTGAAGGGTTTTGGGTATTGCAGATTTAAATTAAAATAAAGTGCAAAGAGCAAAGCAAGTGCTTCTAAAAACGACGAATGTCCTTCTTCATCCACAATTTCCATTTCCATGCATACGTAGATTTTTCTTTCATTGCCATTTTCTGTAAAATTATTTAATGAGTTCAAGGTACTTATAGCAAAACATTTCCTACTATGTTCGATTTTTTCTGATTTAACTTTCATGATACAAGATCATAGTCCAATCTTTTCAGCTCCAAATACCTAAATTCACTCCATATACATTATACAGGATAAATAATATAGAGACCATTGTTTCAATAACTTGTTTTCATATCCAAGGTCAAGTCAACTTGGAGATAAAAAGATCACTTTAAATGATCATCTACAAAAGAACTATAATCTTACCATTTTTCATTTCCACAATGCAGGGAGAGGGCTCAGTTAAGTCGCTGATATTCTGAAAGAAACATTTAGTAAATTTTAATAAATACAAATTGATGTTATTACTTTTACTTGTTTGAAAAGGCTGTTCATATCTTCTTTAAAATATTTGGAAATCACCTCAATGCATTTTAAGGTAGGATCTGATGGTAATGTCATGGTCGGATTAAGATATTTTGCTGTCTGTCCAAATTGTAAAATTTTGTCGTATTTCGACTGGATGCCGTTCATTGCAACTTGAATATCAACCCCTGTTAATTTTTCAAAATGTTTAAACATATTTCTGGTTTTGGTGAAATCGGGGAATTTGTTTTTGATGTCTTTTAGTGTGGGTGGATTCTGTACGTTATTTAAGAAAAGCCGTTGTTCTGAATATTTTTTTAAAAAGTCTTCATCAGTTGATGTTCCGGTACTATATTTATCTTCCGAAGATTCATCATCCCCCTTACTCGTAGATGGTTCAGGTTGCCATTCGGTACAGCCCGCCCTCGCATTAATAATTTTTTTAATTTGGTTTGGGGACACAGCTGATGGTGAAGTAGAATTGGTTCTTTTATGAGGCCGGTTTAGGTAGTTGTTTCGTTCCTTTAGTTTTGTGAACAGAGAATATGTTCCGTCACCTAGTACCACCCCATCCTCATCGATATCTCTGAATGTTTCGGGGTATTTATCTATCATTTTCTTTGCCAAAATACGGAACGCCTTTGAGGGAATGTCGTGCTTTATATTTCGGACGTTGTCAACGATCGTATGAACGATGGTGGAAATAACGTGGCGATCTCGTATTCCCTTCTGACAAGAATCTAGCATGCAGGCTGGTATTAGGCTCCACGGAATGGTATACTGTGTCCACATGAATTCATTAGATGTTGTTGATGCTTTTTCCACTTCATTATTCCAATAGTATCCACCTCAAATTGTAAAGTTAAATTAGAGGCTACCTCTTCATTAATAGATGGTAATGAATCAACGTTAGTGATTGTACTGGCCAACGTGGAAGTATCAGATATGGACGAGTAGGATGAAGGTGGCAAAATAACAGGCATCATGGTTATATCGGGAGTCCACATTTCATTCTTTGCTAGAAGGATAAGGATTTCTGATGATGTAGATAATTCCCGTAAAACGTCATCGTCGTCTACCATGGTGCCATCCTTTTCAAGGACCAACTTTTCTCCGTCTGTTTCAAACTTCATCGATGCTAAAAATATATAGAGATGATTACGTTATTCTTACCCTGCAAATAGTTATAATATATACCTTTCAGTAGTAAATCTTCGTACAAATTTTGGATGTCCTTATTAACGAAAAATAAGGATTTCTTATCTCGTTGGCAACTCCAAATTTTAAAGAGCGGCATATTTAAATATGTACAGTATTATACTATATTATGTATACGGAACGATTAGCGATCAACCTTAACACTAACTCTTTTTTAATAACTTAGGGGTGCTGATTTGAAAGAAAAATAAGGAATGTTATTAATTTCACACATAAGTACAGTTTTATGACAAAGTAATTCATTAAAATGTTTCAGGATTGTTGTACCATTGTGACTATATGAAATATCGGTTTCATAAAGGCCCAAATCATTGTTATAGTGAACATAAACGCTTTTGCCCATAAAACATACGTCAACAAAAGTTGTGTCAATTAAAATTTTATCAATTTCACATAACGTAAGAGAATCAGAATCTGCATTTTCTCCCACACAAAGAAACATACCATTGCAATATTTAATATTTCTAAACAGAACAGCAGTTGCAACATAAATAGTTCCATTAAAGTTACAAAACTTTTTCACATTATCTAGAAAATCCGCTTTAAAGTTGTTTTCATTAACCAGTTGAGCATCACTCTCTAAAATTACTTTATCGCTATATAAAAAAGTTTGTGAATAGTGTAAACTTTGAAGAAGTTGATGCTTATGTGATAGGGACCATAAAACATTTTTGAAATTTGGAGAGTGCCTTATTACTTTTTTGAAATAACCATGTTTGCTCTCAAATCGGAGAGCCCACAAATGTCGCAAGGGCCCGAATTGTCTGATAAGATATGGATAATGCATGATGAAGTGATGTTTTGGTTTAAGGGGAATACTATCGAAAATTTGTTTTCGCAGTAGAAGATATTCATCTAATATATTACGCAATAGTGCCACCTGTGCCATCGACAATTCAAAAGCTAATATTAAACAACACGCCTTTCTTAAAATTAGAAGCATTTTCCATAACTCATTGCTGCTTGGGACTTTTTTATAAAGTGCAAATGGTAAAACGTTAATTAACCATATATTTTGTGAAGCCGTGCCAATCAGTTTCTTGGATTTAGTAATGTCAGGTTATCCAACATTCTTTTCATTTTTAAATTTAACTTGTTTTAGGCTAACATTCAAACTTTCATAAGTAATTAACTTACTAGCTACTAATTTATTAATAATTAACTGTACATCATACTGTACAACCCCTTCAAAGATATCGTGAGCTAGACATGGAGGAAACCCTGGGTTGCACACATGAAAATATTTTAAAGTATTAAATATAGAATTAAATTTAACTCCTTTGTGTGGTTCATTAATGGCTAAGGCTGTATCAGCGTTATTTTCGTAGGAAGCAGTAGTTCTAAATTCTGTTTTGTCAGAGTAGTTGTAGTTTTCAAAACCCTTAATTAGACAAAATCTACAAAAAAACGTTTTGACATTAAAATTTTCCACAAAACCTCCAACTTGGTGGCTGCCCAGATTGTCACCTACAACCGCCATCAGTGTTCCTTTTGCATTAAGATTATTACGAATATCTAGACCCTCGTTCTCTAAGACCCTTATGTCGTCAATTATTCTTTTAAAAATTTTGCTAGTGCCAAAAATGTTTAGGTCTCTATCAAAACACAAAGCCACCAATTGGATATGATCAACTTTGCTTCTATGCCATGGTGGTATATTACTTAAGGTCATGTAAACTCCAAGAAGTTTATGCTTTTTCTTAGCAGATCCTAAAGGGTTACAAAGCTCAAAAGAGTCTTGAAACAAAATTATCCCCAACGCATTGGCATTCTTTTGGAACAGTTTGTTGGCTTTATAACACTCACCACTGTTTATATCGAATAAATGAGGACCGAGTTTATTTATTTTTTGTGAAAAACACTGTTCAAAGAAATTGTCGTTCTTGCAGAGTAATTTTATTGTTTCAAGTATAGGTATATAATAATAAAATGATTCTTTGCTACCATCATTTGTTTTTAATACAATTTTTACTGGCGGTATATAATTAAATTGTTTTTTATAATAAATTTCTCTTGCGTAATTGGTTCTCAGAATGCCATCCTTAGTATTGTGTGCAATATCCAGCAAGCTATCATTAAAAACTGTCTCATGGCACACATCTATGGCATTTGTTCTTAACTTTGATTTAATATAGTCAGTATTTAAATTATTAACATCATTTATTCCTGTGACTATAGCTTGTAAACACTTTTTATTTAAAAAAAATTTTGACTCTAATGTTAAATAGAGGGTAGAAAGGAGCTTTAAGGTATTTTCTTTAAAATTTTCAACAACTGGCGATTTTTTATCTTTCAGCTTCTGAACATTTTCATTAGGAGACTCATATAGCAAGCAGGATCATTACTGTGGATTGGTAACTTTTGATCACGCTCAGAATCCGCATCAGAAGCATAACTGATGTCAACACTGTTTTGAAGTAACTTATTTACGGCAAAATGTTTACGTTGCATATGAGACCGGAAGCTTCCAGTTGTTTTAAAAGTACCCTTTGTCAGGCAATTAAATTGTAAAGGGCAAATCAAACAATATTGGTCATGCTTAATATGGTTACACATATGAGAAATAAAATCCTTCTTTAAAAGAGTTTTATAATTACAATTTTCGACGTTGCATTGGAAATAGAATGATTTAAATTCGTTTTTGGCATTTTTGATATTTTTACAGACATCATAACGAAATACATGCGACTTAAAAAGGGTATAATTGCGGCAAACTACATTACAACCAGAATGTAAACATTTAAAAAAAAATTCCAGTTGCATTTCTGTGCAGATATTGATGTAAATCATATTTCCAAATCAAAACAAACTTTTGCCGACATATGTTACAATGAAACATCTTTGCAAATACTTAGTCACACTGGTACTTACGTTTTTCACAATTTAATCGTTATTAAAACAGCACATGAGACAATTAATACATTCATGAACGACATTGAACGTGTTATAATAATTCGCACCATCAGCTTAAAAATGGCGTGCGCGCGCTAGTTTTTACTTAGTAATTCCTGTGATTTTACATAACCAACTGTAGTTTCGCATAAGTGGAAGTAATTTTACCATAAAAAGTAAATATCACAATACTTGTGTAAAATCGCACACTTTTATTGGATATTACAAGATATTTACAAGAGTAATTGGCGCCTTTTACTATTTTCCAATGAAAATTTAATGTTAGACAGTACAGTTCACGAACTTGCAACTTTTCCTTGTAATTCTAAATATATTTTGCTGTAAAATAATGTTACATTAGAAGTGAAGTAGTTTTATCGGCATTTAGTGTGTAATTTTTGTGTAAAATTACCTACATTTTTTTCAGTGTGTTTTTATACGTTAATACTCACCCCGAATGACACTCTCCTTTTGGCTAAGGTCATTTATGCCATAAACACCTGCAATCGCAAACAGGGTTTCGTTTGCAATGCATTCTTGTAAGTCCACCAAATTATCAATATCTAATATCCTTTGAATTCTCTCTGCTACATCATAATCTAAAAAATCCAATGAAGGAGTGCATTTATTTGTTCCTTCAACAAGAGCCATAAATAGAGTTTCAGAAAAGAAATGTGGTCCAGGACCACCGTGAAGAAGGCTTAACGCGATGACTTGTCCCGCATAAAAATATTCATTTCTTTCCAGAGATACAGAATTTAACGTTAAAAATTTGTTTTCTCTACCTATGAACATTTTTGAAGATTTGATCTGATTTAATACTAGTCGAAACATTTCGCGGGTTGGCCCTCCCACATCGATGGCGCCTTCACTTAATCCCTCGAGGTCACTGAATCTAACGTCAATTTTGTTGAATGGATCAAAACTCTTTCTCTGCATTGCCCGTATGCAACACTGGAATATGTCTTGACGGTAGACATTAAAATATGATACTGTTTCTTTTATGTGCAGTTGCAAGTTTCTTAAAATGTCTTCCAAAGATAAATTGCAGGTTTCCAATGAATTATTATTCTCCGTATTTTGAATATTTTCCAAAGTTAAATTTGGCGTCTCTAGTATCAAACATGGCGTCTCGACTAGTATCGAATTTGGGTCTTCAAGTTCCTCTGAATTAAAAATTTCTAAAATTTGAAATGGTCGCACATAAATAATTTTTTGGTTATATAATCTTCGCAAATTATATCCGTTTAAATCCATTCCTTCCTGTAGTACAATTTTGGTTAGTCTGCCCCCTACTGATAAAACCAGTTCAAAATCAATGCCATTTAGTTGATTAAATATAGATCGTAAGTGTGCTTGTATTTGGGAGTAACACCAATCACTTTGAAATTCAGCGGCTGAAATTGCAAACCCTACAACAGAATCCAAAATTACCAAATTATATTGGAAATAGGTACAGATAATATTAAAACCTATCGGTACAGGGGGATTCCCAAATAGATTTCAATCAAATGGTAGGGATAATGAAGCTCATAAGTTAGGTCATGGCCAGCTTTATCCCAAACTCTTAATAATAATATTGGTTTATTTTTAGAATGTGTGTAGAAATAATAGACAAACCTATATGGATGGCGGTTCCAACATTGATTTCGACAGGTTGTTTCTGTTGTACCTACCGTCTCGAGGTGCATGTGAAACTATAAGTACTTACTATGTATTTTAAATGTGAAAAATTTGTTGATTATTATCGAATAGTCATAATAAAAATTTTGAACGGTCATGTAACAGTTGGGGATGAAGCTTGCCATCATAAGGTCAGGCATATCATTTTTAAATTGTTTATCGCTTGGTACCTTAAAATGCGCAGTTTTTCATCTAAAGAATTAGTTTTGGCATTTTGAAAATAATACGAAAAGAAAAGTTAAGGTGAAACTTGTTTTGAGAGTGGAAATTTTTACCATATACACTGAGAAAAAAAAACTGTTTAATGAAACGAGAACAGCTTCAATCAACAGATTTTTTCGTTTGCGGGTGGCGTACATTCTAGTTGCATTCATACAACTTGTAAAACATGTCAAAGATATTTATTTCAGACAACAATATAATATGTTAAAGGAACATGTACACCAGTTATTCACTAAAACTTTAGTACTTTTGTTTCAAATAAGCAAGTTGTATTGTTGCAAACACGAAATATATTTTATTGAAGTAGTAATACCATTTCAATCAATAGCAGTCGCAGTTTTACTCAACATTTAAAACATGTTCAACCAATATTTTGAGACTGTTGAAATGATTATTCTATTATTTCAGTCAACAAACTTTCGAAATGTTAATCTAAACAAAATATTGATTATTACAACATCTGCTTGTTTTGAACCGAAATACTTACGATGTTACATTAATGTATTGAAACTGTTGAATCAACATTCGCTCTTGTTGACGCAAAAGGAAGGTTTGATTGAACCTTCTACAGGGTGTCTCTTTTTAAGCACCCATATAAAAAAGTTTATTTTCGTCCACTTTTATCCGCGGCACTTTTTTCCGCCAACCTATAAATACACACACCTCATATCAGACAATTTGCTCAAGAAATTTCACTGTTTGAATTGTTTTAATGTAGATACTTTTGGGATCCTCAAGAAGATTATATGCTTAGCCCATTTTTGACATAGAAAGATACATAATTTTGATTTCTCCGTACTGTAAAGTAATAAAAACTCCAGTTTCAATTCTGTGGACACATGCAAAAAGGGCATAAGTATAAAATGCTAGGTTTTGAGAAACAACAATTTTGTGTTTTAATGGGTGTGTATGTGATTTTTACGCTTTAATAGTGTTGTACATGATTTTTAAAGGCATTACAAAATATAACTATTTTGTGAATAATAGTATACCCCTCGGAAAAGGGGTATATTACCAAAATAAAATTGACTTATGTCTTTAGTGCAGAGTAAAATGGTATTTAGGTTTGGCCAAAGGGGCTTATGTAAACTTGTTGCTTTTGCGCAAACAATTTTTGTTTACTTTTACGTTAATTATTATGCACTAAAGTGACATAAGACAAAAGAAAGCCAAACTAAATTAATAATATATGCATGTCGGTTGAACAGGCTGCTTAATGTAAATAATAATATAGTAATATTTATATGGAACGGTATTTATTAATTGCAAATTATTGAACAAAGTAATTGAAAAATAATGAAGATTCTTTGAAAAATACAAAACACGAAATAATACAAACAAATATGGAAATTCTTATTCGATTCCTTCGTTCTCTTCTAAACTGTCTAAATCAGGGTCAAAATCAGCTAAGTGTTCTTTGGTTGGCAAATTGGTATAGAATTCTCTTACATCTGCATCGACTTGGAGGCGCGGCTAAGGAGAGATAATAAATTTTCTTTCTTCAGTGCTGAGATTGGTATTAAAGCATTATATGCTTTTGGTATGGCGTATTTCTTACTAACAGGAGTATTCACTTTTTTCTGGAAGCTCATTACTTGAAATTGTTCATCGATTTTCAGAGTGTTTTTATATTTAAAAATGCCAAAAGTCTTTGTGAAACTAAGCCACTTAAGATTTCTGAAATTAAAATTGTTGCTGTTTATGTCCGTCTTTTTTTTCGACAAGTATTTTTTAAAGAGATCTGAGAAATCTAATATGGCGGCTTGTTCCATTATAACGACCTTAAAATTTTTCTTGCTTGCAATTCTGACGAGCTGGTACCAATCGCGGGGCTGATATATTGGAAATGGGCTTCTCTTACTTTTTCTTTCAATAAGTGAATGATCCGAGTCGCACTCCATGTGCATATGACCCGGAATTAGAAATTTGTGTTCAATGGCTTCAAGTGTAGGGTGCCTATTGAGAACATTCGTGAACATCAATATCACGTTGGAATTTTTATTTTGCCCTCCACAAGTGTCCGAATAAAATATGACATGCTTTATTTCTGGAGGCATACTCAATAATGTTTTGTACAAACAGGAGACTATTTCTATCGAGCCTCTTTTGCCTATCGCCTCATGCCACATATAATGCACCGATTTACCTGTTGTACAGTTGTTACGGTACAAATCCCTATTTTGAACACATAACGATGAAAAATGCCTACGGCTGCCTCAATGGAGACGGGGTGGGTTAATAAATCGTAAATTAGGAGTTCAATGACGATACGGTAAATCATACAGGGTGCGTTGAAAAGGGCGCCACCTATTTTTCTATTAGCCCTAGGGCGTCGAGGGTGAAAAACAGGAAAAGCCTCTGATGAAATCGCTGGCCTCCAGGTAAACAGATTGACCTTACCTGTTGAGCCAATATGGTTTCTGAAACAGAAAAGCAACTAGGGTGGGTTTGGGAGGAGGTCGTCAAATTACTCTTCAATCAAAAACGTGATTGCACAACTAAATGACTTTTAATAAATACTTGTAATAACTGAAAGCGGGTACATACACATATATTTACAAAGTATTCACAGGTTATAAATCGGAGTAAACAGTCCTGGACTTGCCAAGACAAGGGGGAATCGATTCGCCCAGGGCTTACAAATTCGAGGTCACATTTAATCTAAGAAATCTAGATCCCCGGAGTCGTAGCCCTGTACAAAATAATAAGTGTCGATACTAGAGTAATAATCATAACTAACATTACAAACAAAACTTCGGAACACAAAAACAATCTTCTGGTAATTCAACTGAAGGGTTCTAGGAACTTATCTGCCTAGCTTTAAGAGCTTAATTGTTAACTGGTTGTGGAGACGGAATTCTTTACGATAAAACATATTTATAGCAATAAGTTCAGTACCTTATCGGTGGTGAGGTTGTTAGCCTGCTTACCCTTAGCACTTCTTGATTAACACCAGAGGCATTTACACTAAATTAACACCTTTTCGACGCTCTGCGGAATGGAGCTTCTCTGAAGGGGTGTTGATCTGACGATGCTAGGGCAATCGAGACGAGGTGGCGAGGGCGGTATCCCTATCGGGAACCGATGAAGAGGATATTCTGATCGATGGATCAACTACGAGAATTTCTTGTGCGTCGGGTTATTTCAGCAACACTTTATTGATATTATTCTCGGGACGGTATTTGTTGGTTATGCGACACTCTACTTGACTTGGAAAATCATAGTTTCCGGACGATATTTAACAATTCACTTGTAAATGGTAAATTTTCGGGACGAAAGCGGTACGTTCACTTTTCAGAGAACTTGTCGATACGATAGATGAATCTCGAATCCTGCTTGATTTGATAAGTCGAGCATGCGTCAATTTGCATTTCAGGGGGGAGCAGGTACCAAAGCGGGCAACCGATTGGCTGACCGGTTCAAGGAGGGTTGGCGCTGTTAGCGTCGTATGCAAGGGTAATTTGATCATTTGTTGATCGGAAATACACAGACAAAAATCCCCGAAATCAGGACGCGATACGAGAACGTATTAACTACAGTTGGGAAGGTTAAACATGCAGTCATCAGGCGAAATTCAAGGGATGGCCTGATAAATGGACTGAACCACATTCTTAGAGGGTGACGAGATGCAATGGACCCAAGGGATATAACACCCCCCTTACGTGAAGAGAATTTCTCCGAAATTCTCTTGACGCAAGAGAATCCCGAAAGGGGACAGTGACAGCGAGACGGGACGATACCGAGAGCGGTAACGGAACGGTACCAAAATCCCTAATAAAAGGAAACTCTAACGAGAACGAAACGTAGCGGTAGCTAACCCTTCAAAAGGGAAGCACGGTAACGAGAATGATAGCGAGACGATAAACGAGACGGTAAACGAGACGATAAACGAGACGATAACGAGACAAGAAAATTCCCAAAAAGGGAAACGGTATGGTAGCGGAAAAGATTCCTGTACGGGAGCGAGAATCGGTCCTTAAAATAAGGATACGGGAGGGATCCCCAAAAGGGAAAAGTTGGAAACCGCAACACAGTCGTGTATAGTAAGATTATATACACTCAGCTGTCGCTTACAAAAAACTTCACCTGACGTTAATAATGGTGTAGGTAAAACTTGCTGCAAATCAAAGGTAAAAATTTTCATATCTTCGCGCGTTTTTGAAAGTTCTTTGTCAGGTTTCTTTGTTCTGTATGCCAAATCAGCTTCTTCATGATGCAGTCTCAGCTTATCTTCCGCTTCAATTCTTATAGCTTCTTCAGAATATGATTTTGTTGCAACTTTTAGAGAATCGCATGTGCCGCAGTTGTCCAGAGCTGGCTTGTTGAATTTCAAATTAGTTTTTTTAAATTCTTGTCGATACACTGATTTTGATACTGGATTTTCTTCTCTTTCACGGTAAAGATCATACATTATATTTAGGTTTAGATTAGTCTGCAAGTATTTCTTCGTAGTATGCCTGCGCGTGTAATACGCCGGGAAGGACAGAATGTGTTTTTTCACAATTTCAATGGCCTGTGCACTTAATTTATTATGAGGCCGATGTTTTCCACGTTTATCATTTTCTGGTGTTCCTATTAAAGATGCAGATTTTTTATTAACAACTGACAAAAAGAATTTTCCTGACTCATCCAGGGTACTAAGAAAGCACGCTTTGCATACAGGGATATTCAAGTTGTCCATTTCAAAATGGTAGTAAAAAGTGTTTTGTCTGGTTTATGTTTTCTTGATTCGTCCTTTATTCTTTCTATCTTCTTTTGCTGGATATTTATTAGCTTTGATACAAACGATACCCTCTTATCGTACGAGCCCAAAGCCCAATAGTTTTTAAAAATTGCATGTCTTTGGTTTTCCGTCAGCCTTTCTTTACATTTTTGTAGATTTCTAGCCTCTCTGATTTTTCCTTTGACTGTTGAATAATTTTTTCCTAAATTCCTATTTTGTTTTCTTTATCTTCTCATTTTCACCGACCATACTTTTTCCTCTTCAGAATCACTTTCAGAGTCAGATAAATCAGAGTTTTCTTTGCCAGGTGTGTAAGATTTATCATTTAAGTTTGATTCAATATTATCAACTGCATCATTCTCTTGTTCTACCATTTCTACATTCTCCTCTTGGTCTACCACTTTTTCTTGGATCTGTTCTTTTTCATACGAAATTGCATTTTCTTCTATTAATGTACTGGTAGTGATGTTAATACCATCTTCCGTAACATATTCTAAATCTACATTTGAAAAAACGTTGTTAAAGTCTTCACAGATTTCCATTGATTCGATAAACAGAGTTTTCGGTAACAGGTAACAGGACCCTTGAGGTTCAGTTGTATATTCTGTGAGAATATCACTATCTTCAGTACCTTCATTTTGACTGGAATCTACACAAGAATTCAGTTGCACCAATTTTTTGGTAGCATTACTAATTCCGTCACTGTAATCATCTACAAAATGATAAATAATTGATAAAAAACATATTTTTAGAGTAACTAATCTTTTTTTTTTTAATAATCTTACTAAAATATCACTTACCGTTATCCCGTGAGTTACACGCTTTTAACATTCGCAACGTTCTGGAATTTCTCAACATTGTAATACTATTAATTATTTAGGTACATATCTTTTAAGAAACTTCTTTAATAGTTTAATAATATCACTGACACCGGCCGGCACACTAATTTAACCTCACAACATCTAACGGAATAAGTCCAGTTCAGCACGTGGGAGACGACAGTAAAGATATAAGTATACGAGTACATACAGAGTGATGATAAAGTTTCGCACAAAAATCATATTCTGGTTATTTAATGTTTTTGCGGAAAATACTGAGACCCGTCGATTTTTGTTTTTAAATTGCCATTCAGACATATAATTTTCAACCCCCCACCCCTCAGCCCCTAACTGCTAGTAACCCCAACTTTAAAAATTTAAATAGAAAGATACCCTTTGTGATACCTCTTTTGATAGGTCATTTTATTCTTAATATAACCAAAAAAAGTTTTTCAAAATCGGTTGATAAATAACGGAGATATGTAACAAAATGTAATCAATGTAAAAAATGGGGTTGACATTTAAAAAAAAATATGACGTCACAGCGTAGAAATAATGGCACAAATCCTTAGACCCGTCAATTTTTGTTATTAAATTGCCATTCTGACATATAATTTTCAACCCCCCACCCCTCAACCCCTAAGTGATAGCAACCCCAACTTTAAAAATTTAAATAGAAAGATACCATTTGTGATACCTCTTTTGATAGGTCTTTTTATTCTTAATATAACAAAAAAATGTTTTTCAAAATCGGTTGATAAATGACAGAGATATTTAACAAAATGTAATCAATGTAAAAAATGGGGTTGATATTTAAAAAAAATTATGAGGTCACAGGGTAGAAATAATGGCCGATCAAAACCACACTTTTAGGTCAGGAAGTGCCCTTATTAATGTCTACCATTTACGGCGTGTTTGAGCCGTTTCTTGTCGAACATTGACATTTTCATTTGATTACATTTTGTTAATTATCTCCGTTATTTATCAACCGATTTTGAAAAACTTTTTTTTTGTTATATTAAGAATAAAAAGACCTATCAAAAGAGGTATCACAAAGGGTATCTTTCTATTTAAATTTTTAAAGTTGGGGTTGCTATCACTTAGGGGCTGAGGGGTGGGGGTTTGAAAATTATATGTCTAAATGGCGATTTAAAAACAAAAATCGACGGGTCTCAGGATTTTCCGTAAAAACATTAAATAACCAGAATATGATTTTTGTGCGATACTTTATCATCACTCTGTATATCCCTTTGGCAAATAAAGGTAAAAGCGGTTTATCATCGATATCCATTTTGCTAAAAGGTCATAAGTTTACTTATGCCACTTTAGCAGACCTTAAACTAATGCAGCCTCTAGAAAAATAAAGTAATAAGTAGACTTATGCCCTTTTAACTGTTAAAAATTTAAAAAATGTTTATAAGCGTATTAAATAGGAGGTATAAGTCCACTTATATTTTTTTAAAAGTTGCTCTAAATATTTTAATATAATAGATAGACTTATGCCTTTAAGACTGCAGGTTCTTGGGGCGGTAAGTAAGCGATTTCCACAATAAAATGCATTTGGGTATATGTAGACTTATGCCCTTTTTGCATGTGTCCACAGAATTAATGAAAAAATAAACCTTCTACAGGAGTGGTTCCAAGTGAAACGGAACAGCTGTACATGCCTTCGCTACTAGAATTAGTATGATTTTGTGAAATGTGAACCTTAATTTATTGCATTAAATAAAAGTTCATTTATTTGATATATATATTTTTTTACTTTTACTTCATTTTTGAAAAGCCTTTGTGCCAATTGTTGGCTTTTAAATTATTAGTTATAGTCAGGCACCTACCTAATTAAAACACTAGCCCAGATTTCCTCTATGCAGCAGTTAATATTTCACAAAACCATACATATACCAAAGTACTTAAATATGGAAAACTTGTTTAAGTGTTGAATTAAAAACAAAAAAATACATTATATATGTATATATTGAAAAAGTAGACATAGATATCATAATAAATTTTAAAATTTTACAATACCTATTACTCAAAATAAACAATGAATATTTTTCCATTTGCCATAACATGTTCAAAATATGGTTGTACATTATGCAAATGGTTATAATGTATACACTTAATATTATTGGTTTCTATTACCTCATAACTGTGATAATGGTCTACAAAAGAGATTGTATGATATTCTGTTAATAAGAAGTAAGACATCACTACTTTCAAGTATTAAAATAAAACGAACTTTAGCAAATATTGGCATAAAATCTATAAAATGTACTAAAAGTATCATGTTCAAACGATGCATGATGTTATTTATTTTAATCCAAGTAGTTGCAAAAACATTTTCACTTTTTAATTGCCCAATCGAAGCAATAAATGAAGAATATTCTACAGAATGCCTAGAAAAGTTGGAATCCTCTGTGCTAAACTCAAAATTATTTACTAATCCTTTTTTAATTAAAATACGTTCACAAAATGCTAATTGATTTTTTACTGCGAGGGTGTATGGAATATTCTTTCTAGAGGCAACAACATTAGCAGCTGATTTGGATTTTCTGTGCCTACCTTCAAATCTGATTGACGATGCATGTGATAGTGGACCGATTAATCGCAACAATCTAGGGTAATGTATTAGGAAGTGGTGCTTAGGTTTAAGATTTCCTATATGTATAATGTACAACTCATGATGATCTTGAATAAGGGATTCTAGAAGTTGAGAATATTCGGGTACCACATTTTTGCTTTCTATGATTTCTATGATTTTGTACAATGTCAAATAAATTTCCCATAGGTGGTTGTGTTGTGGTACCAAATCTCCTATGATTAAAGATAAGTATTTTGCAAAATGTTTCATTTCAGATGCCGACATTATAATGTGTTTTTATTAAATGAGTTTTTAGTATTGTAGGCGGTTTATTTTCACTGACGTCAAAATTAAAATATATAATTCTTCGGTTTAAAGTCTCGAGATCGAAATATTTTTCTACAAAAATGAAATTATGTAGGATGTAACCCAACTCGTACCTGCATATGCCTTCGTATACATCATGCATAGTATCGCAAGCCAAGTTTATCGTTACATGAAAGTTTGGAAGAGAATTCCATAAGCAGTTTTCTTTTACCCCTGTAGACAAATCAGCTACATCTGTATGATAATTCTCTGTATGACGTAATAAATTTGGATTTTCAATTACTTGTGTACGCGATGTAACCTTATCACAACGACAAAATCTGCAGAAATGCGTAGATGCAAAGCTTTCCGTAAATCCTAAATAAGAATGGATTCCCAAGTTATCTCCTAAAATTAAAATTACTGAAAAATACAAATGAACTTCACCAACAGCAGTGATAATAGTAATTCCGTGTTCTTCTAAAATTTTAAATTCATCAACTAATTTTTGATATGTTGACCGATTTCCAAAATTTTTTGTCTTTCGAAAAATTAAGCTGTGCTAAAAAAATATTTTCGAGTTGCGAAGAAAATTCCGGAGGCAGACATGCCAATTTAAAATAAACTGCCCCTATCTTGTGAATTCCAGCGTGAGATCCTAAGGGGTTCCCAACCTCAAAATCGTCAAAATAAATAAATATGGGTAAAACCATTTTATTTGGGAAATTGTTTTTTATATTTTTCCATAATTGGGCCTGCATAATATTAAATATTATTTTACTATCATTTTCTTCTAACTCGGTAATGTAAGTACAAATCGTATCATATACTGTTGGAATCTCCAAAAATGCTTTTAAAGTTTTATCTACAGGAATGTAGTATAAGCATAACATTGCATCATCTCCAACAAATTTCCTCCATTGTTTCTATTTTTTTTACTATTTTTGGTTTGGCCTATTTCCACATTTTCAACCGAAATAAAAGCATTACTTTTTCTAAAAAAATTAAACCGAAGATGTTCTGTTTCTAAATTATTAAATGGATTTGACATGCTTGAAAAAAAATTATGAATTTCCTTAGAAATTGGTACATTATGATCTGGTAATGCCATTTCCACCTTTTTTTGTAACATTTGCGAAGGTTCCGTAAACATTTCTTTTACATCTCGTACTATGTTTTGTATAGTAGTACTTCTTGTAATTGCATAATTGCCATAAAGTTTAGAAATGAAGGTAACTGATGAGCTTATTACACAGTTTTCAAAGTTTTCAAAAGTTATACAATTTGTAAGGTCTGTATCTACTTTCACATTTTCTCCATCTGCAATATTACACTCTTTTCTTGAGGAAATGTTCAGCTTACATGTTGTTGCCTCACTAAAGCTACTAGGTTTTTGCAAACTGTTATTGCCTGTATTTGTTTGTATTTCTTGTGAATGTTTAAGACAGAGATGTTTCTTAAAGGAGGACATGGTAAGAAATGAACGAAAGCAATTGTTTTGTTTGCAAGTAAATTTTTCAGAATGTTTATGCCTTATTTTATGATGACAAACAAATCGGGTCATACTTTTAAATGTACTTTCACAGTTAGGACAAAATATCATTTTCACTAAATCTAACTATTTTAAATATCATATACAGGGTGTCTCTAAAATATGGTGCCATAGCTTAACCACAAATTCCGGGGATCAAAATAAGACGATTTAACGCAACTTACCTCTATCCGAAATTGCTTCGTAAAGCGCTATTCAACGCCAAAGATCTTCAAAAAATTTCTATTTTTTTAAATAACAAAAGATTGTTTTTAGCGATTAGGATGAAATTTGGGATGTGATTCTTTACTAGAAAAAGGTGTTTTTTGACATCATTTTTTTGTTCAGGAGGGTCACGTAAGTGGTCAAAGGTTGATCATCCACAGTCAAAGAAGCTCATATCTTTGTAACAGTTAGGCCAATAGTTTTAAAAATTTTTTTGCAAAGAGACATTCTTATTTCAAATATTTTTTGTCTCTTGTTTGATTTCGGTATCTGCCATAGTTTAGGCTGAAAATATTATTTTGATTGGCTGCAGTGCATTTCTTAAAACGATGTAGTAATCTAGATGTCCCGTATGCTGAGAAATAAGTGACGAAGAGACAATTTTTTGCCTAGAATCAACTTTTGCATCCGGGAAAATGGTGGTCACATTGAGCATTTGCTGCAAATCTATTAATTTACCGGTGGTACAAAATAAGCTGAATCATTGATTCAGAAATGGTTCGGATTATTTTGCGCCACCCTTTACATACTTGCTACTAATAAACTTTATATCAAATTGTCTCTTCGTGATTTATTTCTCAACATACGGGACAACTAGATTACTACATCTGTTTTAAGAAATGCACTGCAGCCAATAAAAAACATTTTTTCAGCCTAAACTATGGTAGATACCGAAATCAAACAAGAGACAAAAAATATTTGAAATAAGAATGTCTCTTTGCAAAAAAATTTTTAAAACTATTGGCCTAACTGTTACAAAGATATGAGCTTCTTTGACTGTGGATGATCAACCTTTCACCACTTACGTGACCCTCCTGAACAAAAAAATGATGTCAAAAAACACCTTTTTCTAGTAAAGAATCACATCCCAAATTTCATCCTAATCGCTAAAAACAATCTTTTGTTATTTAAAAAAATAGAAATTTTTTGAAGATCTTTGGCGTTGAATAGCGCTTTAACGAAGCAATTTCGGATAGAGGTAAGTTGCGTTAAATCGTCTTATTTTGATCCCCGGAATCTGTGGTTAAGCTATGGCACCATATTTTAGAGACACCCTGTATAGGATATGAATACGTAAAATTTAAAAATAAAAATTAATCAAAAACAATATGAAATAGGTACTTATCTAAAATAATAATGCCTTCTAGAATAATAACATTGAAGCAGACAAATCTTTATAATGAAGTTCACCACAAATCAGCTTTTTATAATTCAGCTTTTAGATCATTAACAAGACAAATAACATAGGGTATTTGTTTATCCCAGACTGTACTCACGTTATAAATTGCATGCTGGATAAGTAGCCAAATATGTTCCGATTCTGGGGGGTACTCTGCGCACAACACATGATATTGTTTAAATAATAGGTCAAAGGATTGTAGAACTGAGGCGCACTTGTATATTAAATTGTCTACAATTAAGTATGTTTCGGTTATATCCGTTATAGATGGTCCGACGACAATCATATAGGGTTGAATATTTCTTTTTGCTTGTTTATGCTGGTTTTTATTCTTTTCAATAAAGTGTTCAATTTCTCCAGGAATCTAAAAACCATTACAATATATAAAAATCACAAAACAAAAAATATAGTTTTTTACATGCAATGAAACCGCAATAACAGCAACTACAATAAAAAATTAAAACTGAAATGAAAGAAATATTACCTTTATATGGTTAATAAAACTTTCTTGCGACTCGAGAATACTCGGCTTCCAATGTGCTTTTTTGTTTCTAATTCCTCCCTCTTGGTGGAAATAGTGCTGACAAACAACTTATTTGAAGGGCATTTTTACTATCTAAAATAAAGCTTGGGACGTTAAATAAGCCTCATTTTAATCATTGGTTTTTACCTTCCCCTAATTCCGGTGTTAAATTACTTAGCAATACTTCTGTTGCTTTATCTAAGACAGGTTTCATACTATACAGTTTATTAAAAAACCACTCCCATTTGGTATATAGGTTCATTACTGACGTAGGGTACATTTGGTTGAAGTCATGCTCTATCTGTAAAAATATGTTCACTTACTTAATGCTGTGTGCTTATATTATTTAAATGAAAATAATTACCAAAGTACATGCATTTGAGTGTTTTAAAATGGGGCAATTTTCTATAAATTGCTGTACAGTTGCAACTTTACTGCTTCGTCTAAGCATGAATGTATTATTCCAATGCGTCAATACATCATCCCAAGGTTCCCTATAATGTTTCAACCAAAGTGTACTATTTTCTATTTCAGTACCTATATAAATACAAAAAGTAATTAGATCAAAATGTAAGAAACGCAAATAGGTAATATGAGGTAAATGAAATCTAATTATAGACTCACTTGTAACGGTCGCAGTTATTTCACCCTTTTTTGTGGTTTCTTCCTCTTTGCGAATACTTGCATACATTCTTTTTAAACTTCTATATTTATCAATAAGCTTCCCTTTAGCGTTGACTGATATATTTTTTACAGATTGCTTTTGACTTACTCGTGCAATGTAATATGTACACTCATTTTCAGTTTTAAATAGTTCACATATTTTTTTTGATAAGATGTCAAAGTCGAGAGAAGTTAAGTTTCTTAAATAAAAAATATATATATATTAAATTATTTTTAAAATATATCATAAATGCATTGATCTTTAAATATATTACCCAGAACATTCTGACATAATCCCATTAATGAGAAGGTCCACTAATGTATTTCTAGCTTTTCTCGTCAACATGTTTTCTCTTTTGTAAGTTGCGAGCACATACTTCCCTGCGTTTGTTAAGTTCAAAAATTCTTTTAAATTTAAACTGTTGGATTTTCTACAGGCACTTGCGAACTGATCTGCACCAATAAATGCATATTGATGCCGAGTAGCTATTTTGAAAGCCTCTGCTGCTTCATTGTCTGAATCTACTATTTGGATAGGTGTAGATGATTGTGTAACTCGAACTTCATCAGATTCTAATTCTACACTTGTGTTGGAAACAGAACTTGTATCATATAGAGAACTGTCTTCATCGAGAATTACAACGGCTGCGTTTTCAACTACTGTACCCTAAAATTTTATTTTTAGTGTAAGTATAAAGTTTAGTTTGAAATAGTTATTTAACATACACTTGTAGAGTATCCTGTTATAACTATATCCATTATCTGAATGGTTTGGTAACTTTTCAGCTTCTTTAAAAATTTTACGCGTGGCCCAACTTTGGGTATTAACTCTTTAACTCAACTTTAACTGTATCTACATCTAATTCCAATAAAGCATTTTCATCGATTTCTTGTTCTTTGGACAAACAAAACTAGATGTTAATAAACAATCGCTAAAATTTTCCACTGCATAGGCATATTTATAAAATGACTGAATCGTATACTAAATTGAAACTGGCGTAGATGTACTGGTAAATAACTGATAGTTTTTTTATGTAATAAACACAACCAGTACGGTTGGCCTGATTTACATCAAGTGATTTTTTATTTAGATCACTGATTTGAATCAATTTACAGAAAAGCAATTATTATTAAAAAAAATTATTCGTAAAGTAGAAATGGTTTAAGAAGTTAAACATTTTAATTGATATAAAAACAGGATGCGTTTCGTTAAAACCTTTTATCGGCAAATTATAAATAAGCAATATTAAAAAATAAAACATTCAACTTCTTAACCGTTCACAATTATTATATTTAATTTAAGTTTTGTCATTTTACATAAAACTTTATTTATAAACAAAACGCCCTAAAAATTTAAATTAAAAAAAAAACCATCTTATAATTTAGGTAAAGTTGCTAGTTTTCAATATTCGTCGCACAAAATCAAAGAACATAACAACAAAATTATCATTTATTTGATTTATTTTGAACAATTACTGTTTTTTTATTTTTTGAAAAAATCGATTTTTGCCAACCCTTGCGCAGCTTTAAAAAGAAAATCCTCTTCTACACAAATGATTAAATATAAAAATTAATGTTTGTAAATAAACAAACTATATCTTAACTGCTTGCGATCTCATTACATCATGCATTTCACTATAGAATTTTGTAACACTTCTTAAATTACTTAGAAATTGAAATAAATAATTTTTATAAATAACAATTAGTGATCAATTAAATTTAATTTATTTTTATTTGAAATAAAAATGTACCTGAAACAACTTCTTGCAGTTCAGGGAATCCCCACTCTATTAATATAGATTCCATGTTGTCTTTCCACCTCCACTCCTACAGTAGTATAGTGGTCGAGCCGCTGACGTCACAAGGTCAAACCTGACAGCACGAAACAGCTGATCAGAGGGTAAACAATGGTATTTCTTGTATTGAAGCATCATGAAAGTGGTATGTATTCCACAGTTTTTCTGGGTTTTCCGCTCTTAATGAGTATTTATTCAGTTACCTGTGGGAGATCGGAAGTCCATTAACATGTACCAAGTTGTTATAGTTGAATGTTGAGGTGTATCAAGGTTTATTACTTGTTTTTTTTGAAGTGCCTGCGTTGTGTGTTTAGCTGTTATTTATTTATTATTTTAGACTGTTTCTGAGTGTGTGTTAGTTAAAATTGTGTATATTTGAATATTTTATTCAGGTAAATGACTATTGCAGACGTGTTGAAATGCATGATTTTATAACAGCTTGTTTCAGTTTTAGGAATAATCTTAAGTTTATATCGAAATGCCCGATTCATGTTGCATTGTAGGTTGCTCCAATATGAGAGGCCGTGATGATGTATCTTTTTTTTCTATTCCTTCAAGTAGAGATCAACGTGGTAGGGAAGATGTAGTAAAAACCAGAAGAAAGCAAAAGTGGCTTAGTGCTATTAATCGTAGTGATTTGGGGGACAAATATATCAAATACGCAAAAGTTTGTGGAAAACATTTTTTATCAGGTACAGTATAATTATGTGAAATGCAGGTACTCCAATTAGAATACGTGTTTTATTATGTAGGTAATCCTGCAGCATTGGAGTACGAGACTCATCCAGATTGGGCTCCATCGCTACACCTAGGATATACTAAAACGAATCGAGACGATGTGGTGATTGCTTCTTCAAAGAAGCCTCGGTATAATAGATGTGAGAAACGAAATCGTAAAGTAAGAAATTTTCCTTACTTTGTACCTCGTATACAGACAGGGTGATTCAGGAGGAATCTGCCAAACGTTGTGTGTTCTACACGTAAATATAAGACAAAAAAACCCAAAAGTTATCCGATTTTTGTGTTATTTTAAGATACAAGGTATCCAAACTTCCAAGTTTTGCTAGTTAAAATGTAAATACATCTGTAATTACGTAAGGCAAGGTAAACCTTGGAGTGATTAAAAATGGTCAATCAACAACGATAAAAAAAATCCAGTATAGGATTTCATTTACTTTATAATGGTATAACAGATATTATTGGAATTTACGTTACGATGGTATAAGAGATATTATTGGAATTTCTACATAATTTGGTAAATATTCATTGTTTTAATTTACTAAAGAGGTTGTAATAATTGTTTTGATTTGTTATGCTGTATACTCATGATCGGAAAATTTATTTTACATATTTTACAGAAATTGTTTGCTGATGAAAAGGCAAAATTTGCTAATATGGGTGAGAATGCTTTATCAGTTGAAGCCACTGCTGACCATAAAGTTGACGAGGATGTTGTACCTGAAGCGGCTGAACAAAATTTGGATGGTGAAAACACCCAAGTTATTACAGCAGCTACTATACCGGAAGAAGAAACCGAGGTTGAAAAACTTAAAAACCAGTTACAAAAGATGCAGATTGATGCACAACAACGGAATGCAGAAATCTATCAATTAAAAACTGCTGTGTCAAATTGTAGACTCGATGAAGAGGCATTCCGAAATGACGATATTAAAACATTATTTTACACTGGATTACAATCATTCTTTTTATTTAAAAAAATTGTTGCACTCGTGGAGCCAGAATTGCAAACAACACAAACAACAACATTAACTGTTTTCCAGCAAGTTCTGCTGACGCTGATGAAACTCCGTCTAAATCTACTGTTCACCGACCTAGGATACAGATTCCACATCCACAGAACAACCGCTAGCCGATATTTCTATCGTTGTTTAGATATATTGTATATTAAATTAAACAGATTTATAAGATGGCCAACGCGAGATGAGCTCCACACCACCATGCCTTATTGTTTCCAGAAACATTTCGGAAAGAGGGTGGCAGTTATTATTGATTGCTTTGAAGTGTTCATTGATAAAGCATCAACCCCTGCTGCAAAAGCACAAACATGGTCCCAGTACAAGCACCATAATACAATAAAATTTCTGATATGTATATGTCCTCAAGGATATATATCTTTCATTTCAAAGGCATATGGTGGTAGAGCCAGCGACAATTTTATAACAGAAGATTGTAGCGTATTAAACAATTTGCTTCCCGGTGATCTTATACTAGCAGATAGAGGATTTCGAATAAAGGAAGCTGCTGCATTATACATGGCTGAAGTACAAACGCCAACGTTTTTAAAAGGCAAAACGCAGTTGCATCCAACAAATGTAGAAGAAACACGACGCCTGGCAAATGTCCGTATACATGTAGAACGTGTTATTGGGGTTCTGCGTCAAAAATATACAATATTGTTTAGTGGAAATCTTCCTATTCATATGCTGTTAAATTATTCAAACGAGAATGTTCAAGTAATAGATAAAATTGTTACAATATGTTGCGCATTGACAAACCTATGTTCATCTGTAGTTGAACTTGATGGGTTATGAATGTAATAGCAATAAAATCCACATGTTATAAAAGTTCTATTGTTTTTTCGTGTTATAATTAGAAACCGTAATTCATTTTGTTCATGTTTAATGTTGCAGAATATACTAAAAATTAACATGGAGATGGGATGAATTTATTGTTATTTAACACTTAAGCTAATTATTATAAAAGAGAAAAGACCAACTAAAGTTATATCTGATTAAAATTAAAAACATAGTTGTACAGTTAATAACAATTTAAACATTTGCAAAGTCACTATCTACCTCTGTTGAAATCTCCACTTCAGCTCCCAACTCAAGGTTTTCGATTTCAACATCCAACTGAACCCCTTGGCTGGACTTCAATCTGGAGGAAAAATATCTTGCGGGCCCGCTTAATAATAATAGCCCCTTCCTCCCTCCCGCACAAGCATTGCGCTTATGGGGCCTGGCTACAGGTTATGGGTAGTGTAGAGATTATTATTATTATTATTATTATCAATTCGGGGGCAATAACCGCTACCCAGAAATCTTGCGCTTTCCTGCTTTCAGACACCCAAAATTCATCATCACGATAGATTCGTTCGATGTACAGTCAGCGACTAATGTTTTCACCAGTCTTGTACCACTGTAACCCGCTTTATTGAGAAATATAACACATTTCTATATTTCATTTCATCTTGTTAACAGTGTTACCAACATACCTATATAAAACAATAAGAACGACGTTGTGGTACTTCTTATATTTCTCAGAAAAACGTGTTCAGTGGTATCATACTGGTGAAAACATTTGTCGCTGACTGTACATATCTTTTTTACCCCATACAACAAAATCACAGTAAGCGCTTTCGCTAACTGCTAATTGCATTTGAATTTGATAATAATATGCATGGGAGCGTTCTAATTTTATAATATTGTTGCTTGTTTTGCTGATGCACATCTTTTTGATTACTATCGCTTCCTCAATAGACAAATCCCTAGCGCAAAAGGGACATTTTACTTCCACACACCCTTTGCCACATCATTTACAATTTACGGTAGAATCTAACGAAGCTCCAAACACAGGAAAATCAGGATTCATCATGAAGCCTACTTGTTGACAAACAAATTCTTGGTGTTTCGTATGCATTAGTGTTTTGTAGCTCATTAATGCATCACTTTCATGGGTACACCCGTAATTTGTTGCTTTTGATGTGAATATCATGGCATGTGGGTAACAAACATTTTTAATTGTGGATATTGATGGTTTATCAATTTTTGTTCTGCAAACATTTTTAAATTGGGATGCAGTGATACGACCGGCACGGTGTAAAAACCATGATTTATTATTAGCTTGTCCTCGTGTTTCTTCTTCAATGAGCTTGCATTCCTCCTGTAATGCCAAACATAGCAATAAATATCGGAATTAGAGTAAAACTAAAAGATATCATACCTGCGATAAACTTATCTGCAATAAAGCTGCCTTTTCTCTTAAATTTTCCAAAGGTAAATCAATGTAATCTTCTTGGAATACAACATTAAGACATTTAGCTTGTTCTTTTTTATGCTGTTCTGCAATTGCATCACAGAATGGCTTTGTTACTGCCAGTATACTTGATTGTGTAACGTTGTCGTGTAGTGAAGTAAGAAACGAGGTCACTTCTTCGTCACTCAAGCTTTTATAAACAGTGACCTTTTTTTTTTAATGTACTACTTGTGCACCACAATTCTTAACTTCGAGTTGCTTCTTTGCAGATGTGTACTCAATATCTTCAGATTTCAACATTGTAGTCACATTCGATGGTACTACCCAGTACGCTTTCTCACCTGTGACAGTAGGAGCTTCATATTTTCTTACACAATCATCGATACAAAACATGAGTGCTGCGACACGACTGCATGTTTCACCCAAGCCTGCTACACAATCACAGTGTGCTGAAATTATTTGGCCATCACACGTGCTAATCAGCCAAGGTTGCAAAAACTTTTTATTAAGAGACTGCGAATGCATCACCTAGATCAAACCATTTATTACTTCACTGCACGGTTTCTATAAAATTATGTACATACCTTTCCCATTGCAACCACACACTTTTCAAAATGCTTCACCTTTACTGTGCGAACCCAGTTGCAGGTGAACATCTTATATGCTTCCAAACTTTTATATGCTTTAAATTCATCATTTGTATATGCACTTTTTTTAAATACTAAATAATTTACAATGTCTATGTAAGATATTGCAGGAAACTGAGAAATTTCATTAGACCATTCCGCTAAATTAATTGCATATGGGTCACAACCATCACAGACCTCAATTTTAATAGAATATCGCTTCTTTACATCATGCTCCAAATTTTGGGTATAATCACTCATAACCGCTTTAGCCATGGTTGTAAACAGTGCAAAATAAACTTAAATATAATGTAACTAATCTGAAAAATCGGAATTTCAAGTATTGGGTAAACGTATTTGTTATGGCGTTGTTTACATTCTTTCCAGTCGATCAGCTGTTTTCACCAGCTGGAGAGTGGGGGTTGTGACGTAGGTGCACGACCAGTATAGTACTTACAGCTCACAGCTGTTTCTGAAAACCACAAACTAAGAGCTTAAAATTCAATAAAAACTGCTTGTATATTTAAAAAACATAAACAGGTACTTCATCCCAATTTTTTTGTGCTGCATAATGATTAAATTTAAACAAAACTACGTTCCAGAATGGAATTATTTGCAGTTTATGCGTAATTAATCCTTTGAATGGTAGGTAAAATACTAAATTTTAATTATTGATTGACGAACATTATTAAAATATTAAACTACGCATACAGCAATTAAAAAGTGCTGACTGTGGCAAACCTTTGTTTACTGTTGCATGTTCCGCGAATCTTTATGTTTATATGGCGAGACGCATTTTGATAGCATCCAGTTCACAATTTTAACGGTTGTACGAAATAATTTTTAAAATTAGATTTAAATACATTAAATGTAATCAACGTCTACTTCTAGAATGCCCTTATTCTAAACATCCAAATGTAAGAGTGTTTGCGACATAGGCAAAACAATCCGTAGTTTATGACCGATACGGCGGCGGTGATTTCATCGTCTCTGCGGCAGGCTGGTGCAGTGGTACCCGCGAAGAGGAAAGCAGGCAGTCGGGAAAGTGTAGTTGAACAAATAGGAGTTACTTTTATGTTATATGATTATTCCTGTTGAATTATATTGCTTTATTAAAGTGTTGTCAGTTCTTTATAACACCTTTTCTTACATATCAGAAGTGGGATTACCTGCTAGTGCCCACAGGTGCGAAAGTTTACAGCAAGAAAGTTGTGCAATATGTCGCACTCACAAGGTAGGAGCTTTACACCTCCGGTTGACGACGAACAACCATCCACTTCGAGGGCCCACGATGAGAAGTCGCGGACTTCAAAAAGGAAAGCGAAAGGTATTGCGTTCACATCGGACTCGACATCTGAAACGTCAAGTGAAGACGAACAACGTGAGAACAAGAAAAAGAAAATGGAAAAGTTGGAGAGACGTCTCCATCATGTAGAAAGCAGGTCGAGGTTAGCGACGCACCCTGGAGACGATAAGCTGATTCCGCTGTTTGATCCTCAAAAGGCGGAACAAGTGATCGAGTCTTGGGTTCGTAGGGTGGATGAGTTGGCTGAATGCTATCATTGGGACGATTTGACCACGGTTAGGCTAGTTGCCAATCGTTTGGTTGGTATAGCAAGGAGGTGGTACGATTCGCAAGATGACCTGGCGGTGAGTTGGAGGAAAATGAAGAAGCGCATGAAAAATTGTTACGAGAGGCAGCGCTGTATGAAACAGGTAGTGGACAAGATTTAACTGAGTATTGTTTCAATAAATTGGACAAATTGAGGGCCCTGAAATTAAAAATTCCTGAGACGTGTCTGGTTGACGCTGTTATAGGTGGAATTACAGATGAAAACATAGCAAGGTCGGCTAGGTGTTCCCGATTTGAAGACACAAATGAGCTGTACGCATATTTGAGTACGTTAGGGTGTATGCCGGAAACTGACAAGGTGAAGCAGACATTCACTCATACTAACCAACACTCACCCAAAGTTAGAAGTGATAAGAAGCCTGAAATTCAGTGTTTCAATTGTAAGGGGCCACACCGCGTAATAGACTGCCCAAAACCGAAAGTGGAATGTTTTAAGTGCAGGCGTTTAGGTCATGTACAGAACAGGTGCCCGTTTGGCAAGCCCCAAACAGGTTCATCCCAAGCGTAATCAAAAGACCCCAAGCAAAGCCCGTACAGCATGAATGTGGTGTTGACGAACAAAAGGCTCAAGTGTTTAATCGACACTGGGAGCTGTTGCACAATAATTAAACAAAGTGTGGCTAATAAGTTAAATTTAAAATTTGAGGATTGTGACAACTGCATTTTACGCGGCTTTGACGGTAATTACGTTACCAGCGTCGGAGTCGTAAAAGTACACGTGCGTGTCGGTCAACCAAGTGCTTTGTTTAGGGTGTTTGTCTTGAATGACGATCAGATGACGCACGAGTGTATTGTTGGGCGTGATTTCATAAACTTGCCGGACGTAATGCTAGTAAAAGTTTGGATGGAAGTGTGTGTAAGGCAATTAAGAGAAAAAGCAACAAATAAATTAGACTGTTTGGAAATTCAAGCAGAAGTCGACCACAGTTTACTTTTTGGTGAAATTTCCGACGGTCAAAAGGTTAAGTGTGAGCATTTATTGCTTAGCGAGTTTAATGATCGCATTTCAACATCTTTAGCGAACCTTTGGAAAACTGATGCTGCAAAAATTACAATAAAATTAGTTACGGACGAACCTATTGCGTAGAACCCTTGCCGAATGCCTTTCCTGGAAAAGGAAATCCTACGCGGCATAATTGGGGAGTTAGTAGTGCCCAATATTATCATGGAGACTCAAATTTTGCGTAGCTTAATACTGCTTGTAAAGACGAAGACAGGCAATTACCGAATGTGTGTAGATTACAGGCGCCTAAACGCTATCAGTTTCTGGGACTATCAGGCTACTTTAGAATGTTCGTAAAAGACTATGCGAGAATTGTGGAGCCCTTAACAAGGCTCACGTGTCGGGACGTGCCGTGGTGTCGGGAGGCCGAGCACCAAGCGGCGTTCGCGGCCATAAAGACAGTATTTCAGGAAATACTTATTGAAAACGAGTGTACAGAAAATTACCCAATGGACGCTACAACGAATACAGCTGAAGTACTGGTTTCCCAAGATGAGACGGTTTATAAACAAGTATGTTAGCGCATGTTTAAACGTGCTTACTTTGGACCATGTTGGTCCGTTTGAAACCATCAAAACGGGCAATAAGTTTATATTTAATATTGTGGATGGGTTTACGAATAATCGTTGGGGATTTGGTGTTGGTGCTGATTATCAGCGAAATGTGTATCGGTTCAAGTAAGAAATTATTCCCAAGTTCCAAGGGTCATTTAGGGTGGTCAGGGTGTTGTTCAATGACCGGTATGAAGTGGAGGACTTAAGGGAGATGCGGCACAAAACTCGTACAGTAGTGGCTGCAGATAAGGTGAAAAGGTGGATTACGATTCAAGTATGATGTAAGTTGTAAAAGGGAGAGGTAGGTCATGAGACGCCGAAACTATGATAATAAACAGCCGAGGCCGTTCAATGCCTGCCTGTTATTGGAGTTGAAGCGTGTGACGGAAAGCAAAACAAAAGAGTAATAAAGTAAGAATGTAACGTTCGAATCTGACACAGCTGTTTGAGTGTGAATGAATTTGGTGATTTGGAGAGCTTAAAAGAAGTTAAGGGGCCAAGAGACGTGCAATGCGGAAGGTAACATCCGAGGCCGATACTGCCTGCATGTTACTGGAGTTGCAGCGTAAGGCGATAAGCAAAGGTGCCAAAGAGACGTGCAATGCGGAAGGTAACATCCGAGGCCGATACTGCCTGCGTGTTACTGGAGTTGCAGCGTAAGGCGATAAGCAAAGGTGTCAAAGAGATGTACAATGCTGAAGGTAACATCCGAGGCCGCTCATTGCCTGCATGTTACTGGAGTTGTGACATATGGCGTAATAAAGTTGAAGGTTGCAAAAGTTGCAAGTAGGAAAGTTGAAGGTTGCAAAAGTTGCAAGTAGGAAAACAAAATGAGCGTTGAGCTGCACGAGTACAATAAGAATGAATGAAAGGGCGCTTTCAGTTTAAGCGATTGCACCCATTTGTGTTATGCTAATAAATTAAGAGTTCACAGGCAAAGGGACCCGGGCAGAGACGGTCTGAGGACATCCCGTCGTTCAGGATGGTCGTATGTAAGAGTGTTTGCGACATAGGCAAAACAATCCGTAGTTTATGACCGATACGGCGGCGGTGATCTCATCGTCTCTGCGGCAGGCTGGTGCAGTGGTACCCGCGAAGAGGAAGGCAGGCAGTCGGGAAAGTGTAGTTGAACAAATAGGAGTTACTTTTATGTTATATGATTATTCCTGTTGAATTATATTGCTTTATTAAAGTGTTGTCAGTTCTTTATAACACCTTTTCTTACACAAAGTGGGTCCACCCGTTCCCCTTCGCCACTCCATATCACATTACATATTAAATCTTAAAATTAATGTGTTGTTTCGCCTGAAATGGGTTCCAAGAACTGATGTTCGTAACACTAGCAATAGTAATTTTCCATGTGCATTTTATTTTGAAGCAAGAAGTACCTATACCTAATATTATAATTTATAACGGGTAAAATATACTTAGCAAAAGTTGTTATTGCACACAGCACTTATATTTTGCAGTAATGCAGTTGGTAAACGCCAAGAAAGTGCGGGTATTCACATAAACCGACTTCAACGAAGATTATACGATCACTAATAAATGAATCATACTAATACTTATTGCGTTTGCGCGTATAATAGCTGATTTACACCAAATGTGCATTGAATCAACAACCAAAGATGTTTAATTAAATCTTAGGAGTTTTCTAGACAATGCATCAAAACGTTTTAGTTTCAAATAAATTATCTGTTTAATTTAAAAAAAAAACGCATTTCATTTAACAGTCTGTACATGTTGAAATAACTATCTGCAATAATATGGGGAATCCCCCGCAACCCAAACAAATGACGTAAGATTGGCGCCTTGGTAAAAGCGCTAGGAGAGCACAATTTCTAAAATACTTTAGAAATTTAAATTTAATGACTTAATTCAAAATTAAAAAGCAGTAAAGAAGGGCATATCTCTAAACATATCCAGCCAACATATAAAACTCCATTTTATCAGCACTTTTAATAAACACATTCACACACATCATGGTTTTATTCAATTTATTACAGGCATTATCTGATCTGTGCTCTGTCCGAGAATTAGAGGTTGTTGGAAAAGTGAGTTGTACCTACTTTAGCAGAAACAAAAGTGTACTTACCTATTTGAATAAATTAATTACACAATAATCACTAAATTATAACCGGTTGCCGGTATAAAAACCACGCGTTCGACGCCGGAAGAATGCTAACAGAACTAATTAATGCGCAAGCCCTTTTCATTATCCAATAATATTAGTCCAATATCATAATCTTTCATTTAACACTGCAAGAGTGTTGAATTAACATTTTGAGTTTTTGCAACAACTAATATTGCTACATAATATGTGCGTTCACACAACATGCAAAGAGTTTAACTAACATTTTTGCGGTTTTGAGTCAATTACAGCAATCCTGTAAGCTCGAAATTCGAATTGGTTTGGTGCAATTCGTACAACACTTTCAGTAAAACTTTCAACATCATTCAAACAATAAGAAATATTATTTTAGATTATGTGTCAAATAGTATTTTCAGTCAACAATCAGACTTTTTGATTGAAGTACAAATATTTTCAACCAAACAAAAATAGTTAACACATTATTTATGTTCCATGAAGCAACTTGAAACGTTTGGAACTAACAACTTTTTCTTCAACCAACTGAAAGTTGTTTGATTGAATGTTCAGAATTTTAACTCGCTGAAATTGTTTCATTCAACCATTTCATTTTTCTCAGTGTACTAAGTAAGCGTCGTCTGCGTTGATATAAGGAACATGATTGGTACCTACCTACCTGCTGTAATTTCTTCAAACTTATTAATAATGACACTTCGATAAAACTAATTCCTAACCCTCTCTCGTTGTTTTACAAGTGGATAAATGATACGTACCTGTTTCATATGCTGCAGCCTTAACAGAAGCACGTAAAGTGTGATGTGATTGGGGCGACTTCAACAAAATTACATCTTTTGTAAATGTAACTGGATTAGATTGTCTGGAAATTACACGTGAACGAACACGGTTTCTGTTGTTTCTTTCTCGTACGCTGGGAAATAAGCTTCTTAATTCTTGCCGTAAGGGCGAACAATTTTGAGTAAATAATGTAGATACCGCTACTACATCATTCTGTGGTGTTACTGAGGTCGAATGCGTAGTACTAGTAGTACTAGTTGTTAAAGATCGTACCGTATTTTCTAAGGAATGCCTTAATTCAGGATGTTGAAGTAGTTGGGAAACGATATCTCTGATATCAGTCATGACTGCGCTTATTTGTACTAAAACATATCAGAATAATTATCATACAGGTGTCTAACTCTGTACCAAAATAAGATAGCTAATTCATAAACGTGACATTGTTATTGTAATTAAGATAATATGAAAGGTGCAATTCATGTTTCCTTTAATTAATTAAATTCCATCAACACACAAAAAATAATTAGTTTCCTTTAAATAAAATTGCATCAGTTCAAACAAATCGTTTCTTCATATATACGCAAGAGGATATTTTCTTATGACAAGAAAAAAACATTCTTGCAATATTTGATAATATGAAAGAAATCATTCTCTTTATTCAAGTATATGTGTTTATTGGTTTCAACAATTTAATATTTTTAAAAAAAAAATTCCATTATCTTCAACCAAATAAATATATCGATTTATATCAAAATTTAATATCTTTGATAAAAAATTGTGATATGTTTTCACCAAAACATTGTTTCTTTGTTCTAAAAATACGTATTCTTTTTTGTAAAACAAATGATATCTTCATTTTAAATATACCTTCTTGAAGTAATCTTATTAAATTTATTTAATTCAAAGAAGCAGCATTTTTAAATTAAAGAAAACATTTATTTCAATAGTATTACACTATTACAGCATTACATATAAAAAAACACTTATAATGTTACAATCTACAAACAGAAAGGAGAAATGGTGTCCCGTAAGTTTATCGAAGACAATTTACCGAAACACAATTTGTCGAACAGCAATTAATCGAAAGGTAAATTTAGCAAATATAACAAAAACATTATTATTAAACGCACATTAGATTAACCAAAATAATCAAAACTAAAAATTCGCCTATCATCATAATTAATAAACTTATTTAAACCTTTTTTAATTTGTTGATTTAAGTATTTACTTTCATATTTGATAAATTTACCTTTCGATCAATTGTTATTCGATAAATTGTGTTTTGGTAAATTACATTTGGTAAATTGTTTCAGATAAATTTTCTTAGATCCAGTAGAAATAATTAAATACTACATCGCCGAGAACAAAGATAGGTACATAATAATATCCATTTAACAAGAAATTTTATTTTTCTCAAGGTGCATTTAGGGCGACACTTTATCTCGTCGCGCGTACCTACGAGAAACGTGTGATTGGTCAACTTTAAAAGAATATTTTAAATTGACCAATCACACGTTTATGGTTTATCGCAGGCACGCGCAACGAGATTAAGCGTCGCAGTGTATGCGCACCTTAATTTTCTTGTGCATCAAGATATAGGTACTACATCTTAGCTGAAGAAATGTATAAATCTCCATTACTTGACACATGTAGAGTAGTAGGAAATATGGAGTGAAGTTCAGCCATGGATACGAGTTTTATTTTTGTTGAATAACTAACATTGTATGCGCGATAATGTAAGCTGTAAAATTTTGAATTTAACAATTCACATAAAAAGTACGGTTTACTTTCTTCGTGTATTATAATGTGCCTAACATGACCGAATATAGGTATATCATTCACAGTTTTGTAATGCAAAACACTGGCACTATTATACCTGATGCCATTTAATTCATACCATGTACAAAAATAAATATTATTTTCATCAAAGTTATCAGGTCGCTCATTAAAAGGTATAAAGTCATCATTATCATAAACTGGCCCAATAGAGATAGTGTTGGAAAGCCCTATTTGAGAAGAATATCTGTAACAACATTTCAACTGCATTTTAATTCTTAGTGTATATGGTAAATTTTTCCTACTTCTAACATTTTGAGAATTTGTTTTTAAATCTTTGTGTTTAGCTTCATATCGCATCGATGACACAAAACAAGGTGGCCCTACTTTTCTAATAATTCTGGGATAGTGTAGTAAAAAATGATGTTTTGGTTTCAAATCATCTTGAAACAATTCAATATACATTTCGTGATGTTCTGAAACCAAACATTCTAGTGATTCTAACATGCTGTCTGAAATACACGAAGATGTGAGAATTTCGATGATTTCCAACAATTTTAAATAGAATTGCCAAATTTTAGTATCCGCTGGAACCAAATCACCAACAATGAAAACAAAATTTCTAACAAAACATGCCATTTCTGAAGCAGAAAACACGATGCTCCCCCTTTTTAAATGATCTATTTTTATATTAGGAGGTTTATTTTTTTCAAAGTAATTGTAAGAAAAATATTTTATTCTAGAGTTGAGAATATCAAGAGAAAAATAATTTTGATTGATTAAATTAATTTGATACTATATGTGACATATCATATCGGCAAACGCCTTCAAACACATCGTGCATCAAATCACACGAAAGATTATCATAAATATGAAAATTATTTAATTCATTCCAAATACAAGACTCTTTGATGCCGAAAGTATTACATTTTACATGATCATTATAATCATTTTTTTGCCTAATATTATCTTTGTTTTCTTTTGTACAATGTTTTAGTTCAGCTTTTATTCCAGTACCGAATCTGCAGTAGTAATTGGCAGTAAAACTTTCTGTAAGGCCAAGTACAGAGTGCAATCCCAAATTATCTCCAATTATTAACGTTAAGGAAAAATATACTTTAATTTTTCTGGAAGAACTTTCAATGCATATTCCAGTATTTTCTAAATAGTGAATTTCCTCTATTAAGTTATTAAAGACACTTCTATTCCCAAACTGACTTCTGTCAGTACTGTGGAAGAGAAGAGCTAGAAATATATTTTCCAATCTACTACTGTATTGAGGTGGTATAGAGCCTATAGAATAATAAATGGCACCAAGTTTATAATATCCTGCATGGCTTCCTAAGGGATTGCACACCTCTAGATCATCAAAATACAGTATAAGTGGTAATACAATCTTATCTTTTAAATTATAAGAAAAACTTTTCCATAAACTACCTTGGCAAATATTTGTCAAACATGCTGAATCATTGCTAATACTATGTTGGTCTAATATTTGATCAAGTACATTTGGAATTTGCAAAAATAAAGTTAACTGTTGTCTCATTGATACAAAGGAACATGTCCTGTTTACTAAATCAAGTGACACAGCACCTTTTTTTCGACTTTCATCGCTCGAGGTGCCAATCACATATTGTACGGGAGAAACAAAATTATTAGATTTTTTAAAAAACTTGAATCTTTTAAACTCTGTGTTTAAATTAATAAATGGATTTTCTAAAATGTGTATCATTGTTTTCAGCGATGTAGTAATAACAGAATTGCAGTGTTCTAATAAACAATTAACGAGAATATTGAAAAAGTTAAACATACCACAAGAAAGAAATTCTTTGAAATATTCAATTATATCCTGCACAATCGACCTAGTAAGTGACATATTGCTATATAGTTTTGAAATCAAATTTGCTACAGCACAAAATGTAACCTCACTGAAGTTTTTACAAACTTTTTCTATATTAACTGCAGATTTGAGGTCTGATGGTAATGGTAATTTACTACTATCATCAGCTAACAACTCTGTAGGATTTAAATTTAACGCGTTGTCTGCATTTTGAGTTCTACTGGAGGAGACATTTTTATTATTGCTATCAAGATCATGATTTTTACGGAGGTGCTTTTTAAAAACGTCCCTTCTATGGAACGATCTCCCACAGTCCGTAAAGACACAAAAAAACTGTACAAGAATGAGCATATTCTAAATGAAATATAAACTTATCGGGAAGTGAAAAAACTGACTTGCAGTGAGGACAATTCATTCTGAAGCAGTAAATGCTTGATTCAAGCGTTCAATTACGTCAGCCGTGTACGGCAAAATTTTGTCGTACTTCGTGTTAATAGCAAACAACCCCTTTTGAATAATTAGCCACAAATGCTCTCCTTGTGGAGGATAATTACAATGAAAAACGTGAAAACACTTGAAACAAATATCTAATGCCTTCAAAACGCTGTTGAACTGATAGCGTATATCGTCAACCACTATATATGCTGTTTTAATGTCGATTAACGATGGTCCTTCCACTAATATGTATGGCTGAACCCTATGGTGTCGCGCTAAGGCCTTTGTCTTTTCTTGTTCCACAAGCCTGCTTATATCTCCTGGATTCTAGAGATATTACATTTAAATGTTTAATTAAGCAACACACGTTTCTATTACCTTAGCATGGATAATGAACGATTCTATTGTTTCTTGGATAGAAAATTTCCAGTGTTTTTTACCCTCTATTTGAACTCTTCCTTTAGGAGGAAGCAAATGCGGTAATATATTTAACTGAATGGCAACTTTAGAGTCTAGAAAACATGTTGTTGGTCTTAATATCAATTCAATCACTAGAAATATTTCAATAAGGTTTTACCATTATCCAGTTCGGCGTCTAATTGTGCTATAAGTTCCACTGCCTGCTGATCTTTTATATGTTCTCTTTTATATTCCAGTATTTTAGCAAAAAACTGATCCCACTTATGCAGTAGGTGGAAACTACACCCAGGGTATAGTTCTTCAAAATCCAAGTTAATCTGTAATAGGTATTAAAATAGTAAATGCAGAAGTAGTCTGTACATCGGAAGATGTATTGAATATAGGTACGAGATATCCATTTCCGTTACATTATCTTTAAATATTTAGAAATTGTGAATTAAACACTTACTAAACTTGCTGCTCTTACATCCTTCAATATTGGCCACTGTTTAAAAAATTCTTCGACAGTTCCGTTCGAATCCGTTCGCGCCTCGATTCGTACAGAAACTGTCAATTTCCAGTTTTCAATAACGTCTTCCCATGGATCGCGACTATGGTGAAGCCATATCATTGCGTTCTTTAAGGACTCTAGAAGGATTTATGTAAATGTAAAACACAATTGTGGAAAGTTACTAATTTTAGGTAGTACCTATCACTTAAATGTTTCTACATAATGAATCTAGATCATTTTAAGTAGGTGTTAAAGCTGTACAGACATAGAGAGGTTTAAACAAATATATCGTATATTTAGATACGCAAAGTATCTGGATCTAGATGCAAACAAAAACTATCCTACCCAATACAAAATTCTAGAGACGATAAATATACAAAACAACAAAATTTTACAAAATATAACACTGGAGTAAACAGTAAAGTCTGCAAATTGCTTACCAGAAATATTCGATTTTTTTTGGGGAGGCTCATTACATGGCAAGTTTGAAGTCTCAAGATTTCGCTTGGTTGATGCTCCACTTACATGGAGTAGGTTGCGACACTTATCAACAAGCCGTCCCCTTGCTATTATTGATTTACCATTGTATGATTTTTTTTTCTGTATAGAAGGAACATAGTAAGTGCTAACTGTTTCCTTTGGAAATAAACTTATTATTTTGGAGGTAATCACATTATAATCATCATGTTTAAGTCGACTGCAAACGAAAAAGGTAAATAAGTATGTAATTGACAATTAATTTAGTTAAATTATTTTTATCATGACAGGCATAATAAATTAAAAGTTATTTACTTATATAATTGGCTCTATTTGATAGGTAGGTAACTTTACTGTAAAGCAACTTCAATTTTGAACTAGAAGCACTGAAAATATTTTACTCTTACAAGTTTTGTTACGATGATTATTTCATTATGCCCATTGATAATCACAGCTAGCATATAGGAATATTGAGAAACTTACTGTTTAATAATAAAATTAAAAATATGCTTCATTATTATATCAACCAAGCGGCTACGTCTGGTGTGATCTAAACATTGGTTGGCCTGGTAGAATGTTAAAATGCTGTTTCCCAGTGGGGATGTTTGTAGTAACGTTTTTAAATCAAAATCCGGAAAAACGGGAGAAATTGCAGCAAAAAAATTTTCAATACCACAAAAAGCTACTTGTCGATTTTCAAGGGGAATTACCGACGTACTTGGACTCCCTTCATTGAATTCACTTTCCGTCACATCTGAATTAGTATCATAACTTAACACACTTTCATTTGTTCTATCCAATTCTCCATTTTTATCAATAATATATATTCCTTCCTCCAGAGTGGGACTCTATAAATCAATAAAATCCCTTCAATATAAAATTTGTTTGCAATATTATAGGAAACTTCACTCACTTCGGAACCTGCCGGTATGGCTTTCTTAAATTTTTCTAAAAAATTTACACGCAGACCTACTGACGGAATCAATTCTTTAATCATTTCATCATTTAATTTGAAGATATTTTCCACAGTGACCTCATTTTCTGCAAAAACCCAACGATGATCAAATTTAGTAAGTGCAAATTCAGTTTTTAGAAATTACAAATACAAAGGAATTGTAATTACTATTATTCATAGCTAAGCCTTTAGTTATATTAAACAAAAGAGCAGTACCTAAATTAAAATATTTACAGAATGGGTGGTCTACAGAATATTGTAGAACTCGTTAGTTCAGGACGTAATAACGTATCATACCTACCTTTGAAATGCTGAATTAAATTTTCAAAGCCCCAATCGGTTAGTAAATCTTCCATTTCGCGCTTCTTGTACAAGGGAACAACACAAATTAATAATTATGACACCAAACAATTCACCTTCGAAAACACTAAGAGCACTATGAGCACACTCTCGAAAATGCGCATTAAGAATAATCATTGCACAATGTATTGCATCATTGGACGCAAGTAGCAACTTGCATTTTGCAAAGTCAGCGCTTTTGTAGCTTTTACCGGGAAGCCATCAAGTAAATATTTGTTTGATTAGAACATATATTCGCTTCATATTAATATTTAGTTTCTCGTTTTCAAAGAAGAAAAATAGTTTCTTGATATGAACATACCTAGGAGTTCATTTCAAGCAATCTACAAATGCTTTAAGTTAAACATTTCCACTTTTATTTCAATTCTACTGAACTACTTGAAACAAGGAATCAAATGTATTTGATTGAATGCTGATCTGAATCTTAAATCAAATTGTTATATTTTCACTTAAACATAAAAATTAAAGAAATATTTTTCTGTATTCAAAACGATGATGTTTCTTGTAGTAATTATATAATCTCAATCCAAACTACTTATTGTTCTACTGAAATAAAGTAAGTCAAAACATTTGTTTTCTTGGATTCAAACAAACACTTTTATGTGTGCACGTCTGCGATAAAACTACAATCTTATATTGTCGATTTTACAAATTGATTTCTGTATATCTTACATGTTTATTTGGTAAAAATCTGAATAAAAGGTCGTTATATCATATCTTCGAAATTGCTATACTATTTACAAAATTATTGGGTTAAGGCGCCAAAAAGAAGTTGTTACATAATGTTTTATGTATCCCCAGATTTACAAAACCATTTTGTAATTACTTCAACAAAACGTTGTAAAATAATGTTTTATAAATTGTTAGAATTGCAAACTTATTTTGTAATATCTAAACTGAAGGTTGTTAAATTATATTTCATAAATCGCTAAGTTTACAAAATTATTTTGTTAAATGATGATTTGAAAATTGTCAAATTTATATAATTATTTTGTTAAATAATTTATAAATTGTCAAATTTACAAAACTATTTTGTTAAATGTAGATTTGTAAATTGTCAAAATTTACAAAATTATTTTGTTAATATATCAATTAAAGCTATAAATAATAATATCTACTTAATAATAATATGATGCTTTATTAAAAACACAAAAAAGTAAAAAGTACAAAGCATAAGTAACTAACACCTTTAAAAAACACTTATTTAATTATTATATAGGGTGTCTAAAAAAGAACCGGCATCCAGTAAGGGCATGTTACTTTCATGAAAATAAAAGGAAAAGTTCCTATTAACGTTGGTCCGAAAATGCTTCGTTACCGAGATACAGGATGTTGAAGGTTGTAAAACAATCAATGTTTTTTACAACTTTGAACATCCTGTATCTCGGTAACGAAGTATTTGGGGATTCACGTTAATAGGAACTTTTCCTTTTATTTTCATAAAAGGAACATTCCCTTAACTGGATGCCGTTTCTGTTTGAAACACCCTGTATAGGTGTAACACTAGTTAGAAGATGTAATAGTATATTAAGTATTAAGAACGGTAAGGGATGTTTACCGGTCGACGACATAATTGTTTGGGGAGGAGCGAAGCGACGACCCCAATTATTGTCGGAGACCGGTAACCCTTAACATTCGACATGCTTATAACGTTTTTTGCACTATCACAATAAAAAAAATTGATTTAAAATAGTTATATTTCAAAATGATAAAAGTACCTCTATAACCTTATTTTTTTATAAATTGACTGACAACCACGGTAACCATAGTTATCATGTCTGCGATACAATGAATTATACTACTTACTGTTCTAGAACGGTAAGTGAATTACTTACTGTTTTGTTACACCTAACAACCAGTAAATGCAGCTTACTGTTCTGGCATCGAATCTAGTAAGTAAACAAAAAAGACCGATCGTGCAAAAAAGAAATTTATATACTAATTTAAAAAATGATATCATACTTAGGATCAATTAAGTTTATGCTATCATGAAATGGTTGATGTAAATCATAGGAAACAAAGTGTCGCATTTTTGTTAAATCAATTATATGAAAAATGGAATTACTGTTATTTTCTACTACATATGCTTGATAAATGTCTTGAAATTCGCTTGTATGCCAAAGCTTACAAACCAAATAGGTATTGTTATTCTTATTAACGACACATATTTCAATTATTTCGGAAAACAATGGATAATCTAAATCATCAAATTTATCTGTAATGAACTGTAGTTTACGAAAGGAAACGCCTAGTACAGTTACGCGATTAGTAACGGTCACTTCAAATATTGTCTCACCATTTGTTGAAATTCGTAAGAAATCGCACAATACGTTTGCATATATTTTGTTACTGAAATTTATTTTACTGCACTTTCCATACACTGGAGTAAATGAGATATTTACATTTTTCCACTTGTGCCATATATGCGCTTGGTGTCGAAATGCTAGTGTTTTACATATAGATTTGTAATTTTTCAAACTGTGAATTAAATTTTTAAAATAGCCATGTTTGGCTTCAAAACGTATGGAAGTTAGGCCAACCAACGGCCCCATTTTTAGAATTATGGTAGGATAATGCGTCATCATGTGATGCTTGAGAATTAAATATTCAAACTGGTACAATTCGTGATGTTCTCGAATTAGATGATTTAAATTGGAGGCCATACCGGCAGTATTTACAGGGCAGAATAATATATATACAGTGAGCATCAAAAGTATGGAACATATCAAATAAAACCGAAATGAATGTTTTTTTCTAAAAATCCCGAAACACGTCAATTTTCTTTTTTAAAAATACACATTAGAATGTCAAAATAATTTTCCGACCTTCATTTGTTTGTATAAGTGATGACGTCATCAGTATTTTTTTTAAATGTCAACCCCCATTTTTTTTTCGCGTTTTTGATACATCTTTCAATTGCTTAAATGACAGTGTACGACATATATCTTTCAAATTGCGCGGCATTTAAACACCTTCTAGAAAGTTCTACCGTTGACTGATAACTTGCTCAAGACTCGCAACGTCAATGTTAAAATGCGTGTCGTCTACCGAATCGCACCCCTGACCCCGCTCGTCCAGAAACTGTTAAAATTGTCTGTCTGCAGTTAAGCGCCCCCTAGAAATATCGCGTAAATTTTTGCAACTATTATATTTCAGAGAAAGGCGGGGTGAGCTGCACTTGGACACAAGCATGCTACCCCTTTACCAAAACTACCTGGAAACAATTATGTGTACAAACACAGGCATAAATATGCAAAATTCCTGGTAACGAGTAATCCTTCTGAAATTCTTCATTTCCGCAGTAACTGAATTTTTTTCTTTTGAATCTATTTACAAAAATGCAATTACTATAACTAGTGAACTGATAGTAATTGGATTTTATTCTAGTAGGTATCTAGTTAACGGTTGGAGTTGCAGATGATAATAATGATAATAGAATTTTATCAGACAATATAAATTTATTTATTTCGATGTAGGCATTAATTCAGCAAGGTTACAGTTGTAAATAAAATCGTTTCCCTTGTTTACTACCTAGCTTCTTCAGAGTATAAAATTAATCTAATTATAAAATTAAACAAATGAAAATCCGTGAAAATCCAAATGAATAAATACGATCAGAAATTTTAACAACATAAAAATTAATAAGATTCATATCAATTGAGCCTGGTACAGACAACCGCGAATTTCGCAATTTGTATGGGAATAAAAATGGCGTATGTCAGAAGATAATGCAATTTTTCGTATCCGCCAGTGTTATTCGCGTAAAAATTGCGAAATTCGCGGCTATATGTATACCTACCAGGTTTAAGCCATTTCAATCATTGGACAGAATTCTGTCTAATGTTCTAATATAATACTTCAAGCTAAATCTTAATTCTAAATCTTAAAACTAAGAAAATAGAAATAACAGTAGATACACAATAGACCAAGCCAATGATAAATGATAAAAAACTATAAACTATGGATTATCTAGGAACCGGAATCGTGAGCTGCAGGGATTTAAATAAGGAAAATCACTGTTTATAACTGGTTCATATGGTTCATCTTCATATTCTATCCCTGGTACTAGTTTATCCTAATGTGCTAAGATCGTGATTTTTCTATGAGCTTTCGCAGTTTTAGTAACGACTTTTGATTTTTTTGATAATCGTTCTGTTTCCCACTTTAAATTGCGAAATAATTTCATTTTAATTAATGTTTCAGCAATTTTTAATTTGTGATCAGGACATGATTGAAATAAATCGGAATTGTGTCTTAGTAAAATTTCAAATTGTTTTAAAAGATTTTCTCGTATATGATACGAAACATTTGGCATCCACTTGTATTTTTCAAAGTTACTATTAAAGACGTTTAATAAATGTGCGATAATATAAGAAAATGCAGTCGATGGTCTTTTTAGAAATCTTATTTCATCGGAAAATGAATAATCTTTGTGTAATAAAAATAGTTCTTTTTCCTCATTCAGTTCTGAATCTGCTTTCACCAAAGTCTTTGAACAATATTCGCAACCCGTTTTTTTTAACAAAACATGAGCCAAATAGCCAGCTACATACACATTTGTGCATGTTTCTAAAGTTATTTTATCTTCGTGGATATTGTCATATGTGCATAAAACGTCATTATTTTCGCTTACAGTGTCGAAATCGCTGCTACAACTATCATCTAAACCGTCAATGTCTAAACCACCGATTCTATTTACACTCTCTTCTTTTTCGTCCATGACATCCAAAATGTTTGTATTATCCACTTCACAATTACCACTATTTAACGACATTTGGAGTCTAATTTGCATATTGTGCTGGATAGTGATTCTGCATTGTCGAACAGAGGGTGTGGGATTATATCCCCCCCGATTCCGAATGACAGAAAAGAAATTCTCAAGTGGATCCTGATTCAAAAATCCTGTTTGCAAATATTTTACATTGAGTGATTTTAAATGGTCCCAGAGCATAAGGGAGGAGGTTATGGTCCACTGGAATCCATCTAAGCAGTATATGTTGTTTCTTTTTTACCACCCTCATACACTTCGATGTTTTGAAAATACCGCAACCCATTTTCTAGATTAGTTTGGGGGACATTATTGAAAACCGACAATGGGCGTTTGTTTGGGTTTGGTTCATTTAGTGTTCTACTGTTTAGAGAATCAAAAATATTATTAATTGTTTCAATAAAATTTGATGTATTACTAGCTGTTGGACTAATTAGTTCTTTCGTTTTCAAAACTGTAGAAATAGCTGCGGCAACGGTGTGGGAAAATACTTGAGAAGCATACTTTACTCGCATCTTCTGGAATGCATTTGGTGAAATGTGGATGTTTGTTATTTTTAATAAGGCTTTAGTGGTGGTGTTTCTCTGATCAATATCAAATGTTTTAGTAAGGTCTGACCAGGAAATTTGCTTTTGATTAATGAAAAATTTTAACTTTGGGTTCATAAAATTATTTCGCAGACTTTTTAATAAATGAGGAGTATCAAACAAAGTAAATAGTTTATGATTATTTATTTCAACTGTTGGATTTTGTTTTGTAGGAGCGGTAGCACCGAGGTGCACCAGAGCACTTCTATTATTCGATCCTTGATCGCATACTAACACCAAAGGATTAAGCGTAATTCTGATCAAAGTTTCTATAACTTTAGTAATAATTTTAGCGAGTAAATGCGACTTGACTGGACCAGATGAAGTAAAGTAGCATAGAGGAACTTTCCAATTGTGGAGAAGTCCACGAAGATAAAATACAAGCGCGGTGTCCGCTAATTTCTCTTCTCTACCTAAACACCCAAGATCTTGGTATCCTTCCACCAAATCTTCAGATTTGTTGTATTCAAGTTTCTTTTTCAAAGATATTTCATCAAAAAGAACAACACACATTTTTTCCCTATCATCCATGGACTGAGTTTTTAGTGCTAGTTTTTTTATCAATTGGGTTTTAAGTCCGGTTCGCAAATTAAATACCTTCAGCCATGATTGAATAATTCTCACAGATGGTAACGTGAATTGTAATTTATATAGCATGAATCTGTACGCACTTGGAGATTTATAAAATAAAGATAGAGCTAGTTGTTTTTCTGCTTGGGTCCATATGTTGCGTGGTTTATGGAGGCAAAGCATGCGAACAAAAGTTTTAACTGCTTCACTTTTATTTAATAACAAAAAATGTAGCACTGCTAATGTGGAAAAACTATTGGCTTTTTTTTAAGTCTATAATTTTGCGTACACTTAGATTTCAGCTTCTTTTTCAGCAAGTGTACTTTATATGATACCGGTGATACTTTTTTACATGTTTCATTAAATGGCATGTCCAGTACACCATTACTGATTTCAGAAATTTCAGTTTCTGTAGAGGCAAAACTATCAAACTTGGCAAATTTGCGTTTGTTATGAGAAGTTGAGCATATATCAGCACTTCTCTTTCTTGAGTATGTTTTAAGAGGTGCACTATCTGCTGACAATTTGATACTCTCATTTTCCACGTTTGTCGGGGGACTTACAGGTATATCAGAAACTTTTTGATAGGTTTCACTATCTGAAAATTTAATAAACGACATAAATGACAGATAGGTATGTAGGCAGGACTTTTAAACAAAGCACCCCAGTGATACATTAGAAAGAGTTCTTATGTGTTTTGAGGAACAATATAAACAAATCCCGGATTAAAATGTTGGAAGGTGTTCGTAAATTTAGTTTTCTAATGGACAAGTGATGTTTGTATGTTCGTTGAATATCGTTCAAAGACAAAGCCCAAAAAGGTACCATAATTTAATACTACATTTACATGTAGATACATATTTTCACTAAATTTCGATACCATTTTAGCTAAGTTTCACCGTGTCATACGGCTAAACGTACCTGACCACATAATGGGGGCACCACGTCGACAATTAAAATTTCTAAATATTTGACAATTGAGCATTTGTTTAGATTACGGGCATTTGTTTCTTGATACCTTTGACTCTCTTTTATCAATACTAATACCATTAAACCATGTTAAACATTTGTTAAGAATGTGTTTATTAAACATTAAATAATTTATTTCTCGAAAATTTTCTTATGTAAGGTATCAACATTTTTATACTGTCATTTAAGCAATTAAAAGATGTATCAAAAACGCGAAAAAAAATGGGGGTTGACATTTAAAAAAAATACTGATGACGTCATAACTTACAAACAAATGAAGGTCGGAAAATGATTTTGACATTCCAATTTGTATTTTTAAGAAACAAAATTGACGTGTTTCGGGATTTTTAGAAAAAAACATTCATTTCGGTTTTATTTGGTATGTTCCATACTTTTGGTGCTCACTGTATAATTTATATATTTATAATTTGAAGGAGCAACTGTAAGACCTTGTATTTTCCTTTATGTATACATGGGATAGAAAGTATTTTATCAGATAGCATTAAGGGTAAATATTTTATTAAACACAAAGTTTGTGCTGCACGCTCGCCAATTGAGCGGCCTGGTTTATCTAAACATACTGGACTTGGCTTGTTCGTACGGTCATTTATTCCATAATTAAAAGAATCGATTCGTTGGTTTATTTCAATGATGGAAATAATTTTTTCAAAAATTAAGAATTTTAGAAATGCCTTGATTTCTAATTGTACGATGGATTGTCACATAATTTAAAATAATGCAAGTTGTTAAGTGAACTTCTAAATTAAATGCCATAAATGTATGATTCAGAAGATTGTTGCATCTTGCAATGTTCTTCATATGTATCATTAGTTCTTAACATTGTGCCATGTTCACTACTCATATGTTGTGCTAGAGTTTTGTCAGAAAGGCAAATACGACAATTATAAGTGGCAGAAAAAGATTCCACCATTCCAAAAAGTTGATTGGCACCCAAATTATCATGAGCTAATGCGACCAGAGTACCTTTAAAATATTTTTGCGATATGTCATCGTAAATTCCACGTGTCTCTAATATTTTTAAATCTTTAACAATAATATCAAGTATGGAATTTATACCGAATCTTTTCATATCATCACTATAAAATAAGGCAACTAGATGAATGTTTTGTATTTTTTGTATAAACTACGATCGCAAAATTTCATCAATTACTATCTACTGTTCACTTTGGTTTGGTTTTGTAATACATTATATCTAAACGAATCGTTGTGTAAAAGAAACTGTAAAGTTTCCAAAATTGGAACATACGAAAAAGTACTTGAAACAGGAACTTGTTCGTAGATATGCTATTCTTTATTCCAAATTTGATCATATCTGATTCCTAAAGGCACATCAACAGGCTGTACTACAAACTCTTTAAAATGTTGTTCTCTTTTATATTTGCTGTTCAAATTTGAAAATACTCCTTGAATTTCTTCCCGGTTAATATTGGGTTGCAAAAATAATTTAAAAAAATCTTCATTGGACTCTATAATTGCCTGTATTGTGGAGTCTGGTAAATTAAGTGAATATAATTTTGAAACATATGACGAACTGTAGTCATTTAACGATAGCTGTAGATTATTTGGGACCAAGCATTTATTGAAATCAGATGTTTGCAAATTTTCGTTAGATGTATTTTGAATATAACGAACGTCAGAATAGCTATTACTATTTTCTTTATTTTGTAAAACACAACGCTGTATGTGCCTTCTGTACCCACTAAATGTTTCGTAAGTTTTGGAACAATTAATATTAAAACATTTTAGCATTAATGAGGCGCCTTCGTATAAGGCATGTCTCTTCCGTAAGTGTTGCAGCAATTCAGTTACAGTTAATGATTTAGATCTACACAAAAAACAGATATACATTTTAGACAAAACTAAAAATTAAGTTTATTTCGAGCAGCTAGGCAATGAATCTTCCACAGGAGGAACCATTATATTGTTAGCAATTAAACAATAAAACGTCAATGAATAAAATTTATTATTAAAAACTATAATTAATAAATGTCACTGAACACTTTTGCCATCAAGCAGTTAATAAAATACGTACACATGTACCAACTACTTTGATAGTTAAACTTTAAGAAGTAACGATACTGCCTAAGCGCAATACACAATTAAGTAATTGTCAATTAATTAGAATCAACGGAATATAAGAGCAAACGCAGAACGAAGCTGCCCAGGCTGGTGGGACATTCGATACTAAAAATGTCTCCAGACAGGACGTCTACGTCTCATTTCCATCGATGTCAAAGTTCATTCACGCCCCCAACATGGCTTAAGCACCCTGCTCCGTGGAAACGCCTTCTGTTGCTAACACGGCCAGACTGACAGCTGTCACGTTCTCGGGACACTTCTGATCTGGGGTTTCCACTTCTACAACAGCAACAAAACAAATAATTTTCCACCAAGCGAGTCTGCCATACCCATCTCTGGGCGGAATGTCAAACCTGCGAAGCGTTATGCATTCCAACAGAAAATCATGTCAAACCTGCGAAGCGTTATGCTTCCAACAGAAAATCATGTCAAACCTGCGAAGCGTTATGCATTCCAACAGAAAATCATGTCAAACCTGCGAAGTGTTATGCTTCCAACAGAAAATCATGTCAAACCTGCGAAGCGTTATGCTTCCAACAGAAAATCATGTCAAACCTGCGAAGCGTTATGCTTCCAACAGAAAATCATGTCAAACCTGCGAAGCGTTATGCTTCCAACAGAAAATCATGTCAAACCTGCGAAGCGTTATGCTTCCAACAGAAAATCATGTCAAACCTGCGAAGCGTTATGCTTCCAACAGAAAATCATGTCAAACCTGCGAAGCGTTATGCTTCCAACAGAAAATCATGTCAAACCTGCGAAGCGTTATGCATTCCAACAGAAAATCATGTCAAACCTGCGAAGTGTTATGCTTCCAACAGAAAATCATGTCAAACCTGCGAAGCGTTATGCTTCCAACAGAAAATCATGTCAAACCTGCGAAGCGTTATGCTTCCAACAGAAAATCATGTCAAACCTGCGAAGCGTTATGCTTCCAACAGAAAATCATGTCAAACCTGCGAAGCGTTATGCTTCCAACAGAAAATCATGTCAAACCTGCGAAGCGTTATGCTTCCAACAGAAAATCATGTCAAACCTGCGAAGCGTTATGCTTCCAACAGAAAATCATGTCAAACCTGCAAAGCGTTATGCTTCCAACAGCTTCAATAATAAAAGAAACGCGGCATCTCCTTACCTTCAAGTTCAAGAACAGTCAACAAGTCGTTCAAGTCTGTTGCTAAAGACCAATCAGTAGGCCATAACCTTAAGTGCTCTTTGGCTGCCTTGACAATGTTTTGCTTACCATAATGTGTTCGGCCATTCTACTTTGACTCGCGTTTCAATTCTTATAAGATTCATGATTGTCCGCATATAACGCTCAACTTGGCCGTTGGCCCTATGCACGTCAGGTGTAATGAAATGATAATCAATGCGCCATTCGTCCAAAAATTTACAAATCGATAAATTAGAAACATGAAATGAATCTTTGAAAAGCTTGTTGTGTTTCCACTGCTGTTACAGTTTTTAGCGGAATCAAATTGCAATATTTTGTGAATGCATCTACCAGTACTAAAATGTCTGAATTTGTCGAAGACACAGGCAATGGACCAAGACAATCGACATGAACGGTATGAATTGGTGCGGGCGTTTTCCCTGGTAACAATACCGGGTCTTGCATTGGTCCAGTGCGAGTCTTTTTTACTGCACAAATGAGACAATGTTTAATGTAATTCTTTACAAAGTTTCGGAATCTCGAGAACCAAAAATGCATTAAAATGGAATTTATTGTCTTATCGGTTCCGACATGCACTGTTAATCATGGAACGACCTCAAGAGTCTGTAGTATTCACTAAAAGAGTTGTTATTGAGTGAACGTATTTAATTATGCTTTAAACTTATACAGATTAATAAACTAAGACAATTAAAAATATCGACTGACTTGTACATTGTTCGTTTCTAACTTAGTAACTAACTAACTCGTACCAACCTTATGTCAAAATCACTACATTACATTTCTCCCCTTGTACTATCTTCAAGAATGTAGTCATCAAAATAAGCTGGTCTTCTGGTTGTCCTTTGCGACCTTCTCACCTCGGCTTCGATGCCTTTCGAGAGATCAGTTCCTACGACAGTTTCTTCGGGTGAAGATTCATCTGTAGCGGTTTCTTCTTGTTGTGCAGAGCTTATAGCAGTGGAACGGCTGTCAACTTCGATCTTCTTCAACATCGAGGAGTTTCTGATGAGTTTCTGGTTATTTTTCTCAATTGTAATAGCATTACCTGCAACACTTGTTACTGTGAAAGGATCAGGGTTATAAGGAGGTGAATATTTGTTGGATGGCTTTTGTTTGACTAGTCATTTGGTTGCAGGTTGTGAAGTCTTATGTGTCGGTGTTCATCTGCATATGTCTTCGCCTTTTGTTTATTTTGAGTATCTTTTACTCTTATGAAGCTCTTCTTTAATTTGTTGTCAATGATCGGAATCGTGGTTTTGACTCGTCTCCCAAACAGAGCATCGTAAGGTGGTACTTCCGTTGTTGAATGTGGAGTCGCTCTATAATTCATCAAGAATTCATGAAGTTCCTTTTCCCAGTTGAGATTTTCGATTACTGCTGTTTGAATTGTCCGTTTAATGGTTCTCATAAATCTTTCAACGTTTCCATTGGCTTCAGGCCAAGCTGGTGTTACTGTTCTATGTTTACAACCTTTTAAGTTCAAGAATGTCTTGAACTCACTTCCATTGAATGGTGGTCCATTATCTGTTTTGATGACGTTTGGAATTCCAAAAAGTCCAAAGATTTTGATCAAATGATTTATTATTTTGGATGCTTTTAAAGATTTTATTATTTCTACCACTGGAAATCTAGAGAATTCGTCCATAATTACCATCACATATTTCCCATTTGGAAATGGACCTGCAAAATCCATGCTGAGATCTTCCCATGCATTTTCCGGTAAAGGTGTGGAAATTATTGGTGTTCTGGTGTGTTCACGGTTCGTTGCTTGACAAGCAATGCAACTTTTAACTTTGGCATCTACCATCTTGTCTATGTCCGGGAACCAAACTTTCTCTCGCAGAAGCGTTTTTGTTTTAGTCATGCCTTGGTGTCCCCTGTGGGCGAGGTCAATGACCCTTCCTTCTAGTTTTTTAGGTATGACAATCTTGTTACCTCTTGTTATGATTCCATCTTGAGATACACCAAGTTCCCATCTGATTTGTGTAAATCGTTTGACGTCAGGTTCAGACCAAAGGGATTTGTTTTTTCCTTTTATTGCTTCATGAAGTTTCTGGAAAGTCTTATCTTTTTAAGTTTCACTTGCTATGAGTTCTCTTGTTAGAGATTTTGGTATTGCTTCATTTACTATGTGGTTCACCTGTTCTTCTACATCATCATTTATATTTTTGTTTTCGAGGGGATGCCTCGAGAAGAAATCAGTTGGATTCTTGTCACCTGGACAGTGTTCTACCTTGAAGTCATAGCCTTGAAGTTTTAGACGTAGCCTTTCTAATCTTATGGATGTGTTGTTTCTTGGATTCGTTAGCAAATGTAGTAACGGTTTGTGATCTGTCTTGATTATGAACGATGAGCCTTCCAAGTATAATTTGAAGTGCTTAACTCCCCACACGATGGCAAGCATCTCGCGTTCTATTTGTGAGTAGCGCTTCTCTACGTTGCTTAGGGAACGACTTGCACATGCTACTAGACCAGCCGATGTCTCCGACGGTTGGGCAAGCATTGCACCGAGACCATCAGGTCCGGCATCTACATATAGTTCACTTTGCTTGTTGATGTCATAGTAAGTGTAGTTGGTGGAGTTTGAAAGTTTTTCCTTTAAAATTTGGAGTGTTCGTTTTTCAGCTTCTCCCCACTGCCAATTAGCATCTTTAACAATCAACGCTCTTAGTGGTTCTGTTAGTTGGGCTAAATTACGTATAAAGCGACCACAATAGTTGATCATTCCTAAAAGACTTCTTACCTCAGACACGTTTGTTGGCGGTTGTAACTTAGCAAAATCTTGAACTTTCCTTTGATCAGGAGCTATGCCTTTCTCACTAAATTCGTACCCAAAAAATACTACTTTTTTTAAGCAAAAATGACATTTAGTTGTGTTTAAAGTTAAACCAGAGTGTTGAAGTGTTTTTAAAGTTTGATGTAGTGCTGCATCATGTTCTTGCTTTGTTTTCCCAAAAATTAGAATGTCATCGCTGACATTGATGGCCCCATTTATATTAGCTATTACTTGACGAATTGTGTTCTGAAATAATTCCGCTGCAGAATTGATTCCAAAATTTAGTCTTTTATAGCGCCAAAGGCCCATGTGTGTTGAGAAAGTTGTCACATTCCTTGATTCTTGGTCAAGTTCCAGCTGATGGTACCCATCGTTAAGATCTAATTTACTAAAAATGCATGCACCATTTAGTTCTGTGATTATATCATCTATTGTTGGGGTGATGTGTCTTTCTCGTTTAATAGCATTGTTGGCTAATCGCATGTCTACGCAGATGCGAATTTTTTCTGGGTTATGTGGTTTCGTGACTACCACTATTGGTGATATCCAAGTTGTAGGACCCGTTACCCTTTCAATAATGTCTGCTTGCTGCAAACGGCTTAATTCTTCCTTAACTTTCTTTCTAACATGAAAAGGGATTCTTCGGTGTGGTTGTGCTACGAGTTGAGCAGTTTCATCTATGTGTAAATGTGCTTGCTTCCCTGTTAGCTTCCCCTATACCTTTGAATAAGCTGGGGTATTTTGTCACATATATACTCTGACTGGCTACCATGTTACATGTTAGACTAATTAAGTCCAGTTCTGCTGCGGTTTTAAAACTAAGAAGTGGTTGTGAGTTTCCTTCTAGTACATAAAACTGGCTGTTAGTTGTTTTTGTACCAGTGTTGTTGGAAAGAGTTGCACTGAATTTTCCAATTACTGGTAATCGTTGTGTGGACTGGTAAGGAAACAAGCTGGTTGTTGTGTGTTTTAAGGGTGCAGGTTCATGCAACCTTTGATAAATAGCCTTGTTGATTATGTTAGAGCTAGTACCAGTATCTAAAACAAAATGTATTTTAATACCACACAGATTTATAGTTACCTGAGGTAGTTCAGCATTTGTTTTGTTAATGTTAAAAATATAGCTGTCACTATCGCTGTCACCATCGGGTTGTTCGGTTACTGATTTAATATGTTTTTGTTTGTTCCAATGGGTTGGTTTTTGCTTGCATACATTCCCAAAATGGTTTAATCTTCCACATTTGAAACATGGTTGTCCATGCGCAGGACATGTTGATAAGCCATTTTCGTGCCAGTTGCCACCACAGTTTTGGCACTTCTTGTTTGTTGTTTTGTGTGAGTTAGAGGTTGATTTCTTTTGCTGATGGTAGTTTTTTGTTGCTTTTGATGATTCGAGTTTCATCACATCTTCTTTTTTTGATAAAGCTGCAGCCTGTTCTTCCACAACTTCTTCGGCACGACCAAATTCCAAGATTTTTACAAGTGTTATTTTTGCTTCCTTTAGTATCTTCTTTCTTAGTGATTCTGAAGATGTTCCTACCAGGATTTGGATTCTGATTTCGCTGTCTGGATCTGGAAATTCACAGGTTGCACTTAAGCTTCTTAAACGTGCATAGAACTCGTTCAAAGTTTCAGCGTTTTCTTGTTTAGCTTGTCGGAATTTATAAATTTCAAATAGTGTATTTTTCTGCGGTTTAAAATGTTGGTTTAATACTATTGTTGCCTCTTGATACGTGGTACCTGTGTTAGGTAAGTTATCGAATATTTCTGCTACATCATCTCCTGCAAGGTTAAGTAATATTGCTTTTTTTCTTACTTCATTGTTTATATCCGCTGCTACGAGATATGTTTCAAATTTCTTTAACCATTTAGTCCACCTTTGGTCCACTGAAGAAGCATCTGCATGTGGATCGAATGGTAGTGGTTTGTTGAAACTAGAATCTGCCATGATCTTTTTTTTTTTCTTCCAGGTTATGTTTCTCCTCGTGTTTCAGAATTTACGTTTGTAGCAAGAAAACCCGCTCGTCGCCAAATTGTAGTATTCACTAAAAGAGTTGTTATTGAGTGAACGTATTTAATTATGCTTTAAACTTATACAGATTAATAAACTAAGACAATTAAAAATATCGACTGACTTGTACATTGTTCGTTTCTAACTTAGTAACTAACTAACTAACTCGTACCAACCTTATGTCTAAATCACTACATTACAGAGTCCAAGTCTACTTTGTCTCGGAACGAAATAACGAGTGACCTTAGTACTTAATAAAGCTTTTCCTTAGATCATTTATCAATTTCCTTTTCGCCATTCAGTCATGAGTTTACAAGTGCGGCGTTATGGCTCCATGCTCTCATTGTAAGGTCAATCAGCCCATCACAACACCAAGTTATGCTTTTAACTGTAAAACGTTCTGCGTTTCAACAGTCAACAAAAGTTTTTAAAGTCGTAACTGCAAAGCGTTCTGCGTTTCAACAGTCAACAAAAGTTTTTAAAGTCATAACTGCAAAGCGTTCTACATTTCAACAGTCAACAAAAGTTTTTAATGTCATAACTGCAAAGCGTTCTACATTTCAACAGTCAACAAAAGTTTTTAAAGTCATAACTGCAAAGCGTTCTCCTTTCAACAGATATATCGAAACTCATTTAAATGCAACACCAGTTGCAACAAAACATTCGTGTTACCGTAAAGCGTTATGGTTTCAACAGTTGTAACAAAACATTTATTTTACCTGTAAAGCGTTATGCTTTCACCAGTCATAACAAAACATTTATTTACCTGTAAAGCGTTATGCTTTCAACAGTTGTAACAAAACATAAAACATTTATTTACCTGTAAAGCGTTATGCTTTCAACAGTCATAACAAAACAGTTATAAAGCGTTATGCTTTCAACAGTTGTAACAAAACATTTATTTACATAATACGTGTACCGTCGCAATCCACTACCGCTGCAAGACGTGTATCTTTAAATAAGTTACACCCATCATAATCAAGATGAGTGGCGGGAACTACTGCAAAAAATAAGGTCGCGTGTTGCCCTGTAATTTCGACATTGGCTTTAAAAAAACCCAGGTGTAATACCTTTGAAAGCAAGAACATGTGGGGATAAGTTAGGTGAAAATCTGTCCACAAACTTATCGGACATAAGGGAAATTTCGGCACCAGTATCAATCAATCCCATGTAAGTGTGGGCATCAACTTAATTTAACAACAGCGGCTTGTTCGGTCGAAACAAAATTTATGTTGCGACGTTTGTCGATGGAATTTTTAAGAAAACATTTTTCTACCAAATGACCTGGTTTAAAACAAAAACTACATTGCATCTTGGAGCTTGCAGCTGCGGTGTCAAAGGTTGGAACACGCTCGGATGAATGCATCGTTAATTTTTTTTTATGATTACTACCAGAACGACAATGTTTTTTCATGTGACCAGTACGGCCGCACTTGAAACATGATATCCCAGTCCGTGACGCCGTTTGGGTTTCCACCCTCGGCCGTTTAGCTGGAATAACACCCTCACGGCAACTGTTCTTTTCCTCCACGGCAATTTTTGATGGTTTGTGAAGCGAACCCAAATACGCAATCAGCTCTGCTATTGACTGAAAATCACGGGCAGCAACCGATTCTTGTATCTTGATTTCAGTAATACCGTAAACAATTAACTCGATTAAATCTGCCGTACACCAAGAGGCACGTAAATTTTTTAATAACGCCAATTTCTTAAACATAAGATGCATATGTATTGCAAGAACTACTGTTAAATTTAGACGCTTCATAAAGCAAACGACCAAGTATTTTCTTAGGTGGAAATGATTCCAAAAAATCCCGTTTAAAGGTAACCCAGTTTCGTACGGCCGGAGCCCAATTATCAAACCAAAGTGCAGAATCATTAGATAAAAAAACGTCCCACTCTTACCAAAAGCTGAACATCCGACCACTCAAATTCATTTTTTATCTGTTCAACCTGTTCTGTCCAACCTTTGGCGTCGTCTACCTCTGGACGAAACAACGGCAAGTCGACCTGGTCCGGTGCTGTTCTGCCTCTCTGAATACTTTTCAGCACGTTCGCCAGTAATTCTTCCATTATCACAATTGTTTATTATCTGGAAACGTGTGCACAATCCCACTTCTGATGTTAGCAATTAAACAATAAAACGTCAATGAATAAAATTTATTATTAAAAACTATAATTAATAAATGTCACTGAACACTTTTGCCATCAAGCAGTTAATAAAATACGTACACATGTACCAACTACTTTGATAGTTAAACTTTAAGAAGTAACGATACTGCCTAAGCGCAATACACAATTAAGTAATTGTTAATTAATTAGAATCAACGGAATATAAGAGCAAACGCAGAACGAAGCTGCCCAGGCTGGTGGGACATTCGATACTAAAAATGTCTCCAGGCAGGACGTCTACGTCTCATTTCCATCGTTGTCAAAGTTCATTCACGCCCCCAACATGGCTTAACCTTCGGATGACCAAGCTTTTTTTCGTACATGGAAGACCAAGTGGGGTAAAAACTGACCCCATTTATTTTCCGTAATAAAAACATAGATAATCATTTTTTAACATTTATTCTTTCATCAGAACATAAAATAAATTATTCAGAAACAAAAATTAACAGTATTTGAATAAGAAAAAAAAACTATATAAACTCTATAAGTAGATTATGAAAACTTGTTTTCGCTCCACACCAGCTAAGGAGTATTGTCGCAAGTGTTGCATATTAGCTTTTTTTTTTAATTCGTCGTCGCCTTCTGATAATATTTCATCTTCTATATCTTCATAAAACTCATTAGAGTTTACCAATTCCTCTAGTTCAGCTTCAGTAAGATATTTACGAGCCGTATTACGCAAAACACACACTATAAATGATACACACACTATGAAATGACGACATTGCTGCAAATATACACCAATATGCAAGTTCCTACATGTCTGCGTTGGCTTGTATGGACTTGCGTACTTCTTATCCCGAGTCAATTAGTCATAATACCTTAAAAAGTAAAATTAAAGTTTTTAACTTGAATGACCAAGTGGGGTCATTTTTGACCCCAAAGTGACAAAATATTTTTTTTTACCCTTTTTTTACAGACGAAAATAAATTTAAACAGGTAATACGACACTATAGCTCAAGAAAGTCAGCTAAAAAAATATTCAATGCCAAACCTATAATATTAACATATTTATACAAAAAAATCAAGCGCTGGGGTCCAATTTTACCCCGCTTGGTCATCCGAACGTTAAGCACCCTGCTCCGTGGAAACGCCTTCTGTTGCTAACAATATTATTAATTTTTGTTTTTAGTTCCCTCATTCGAGAGGTCAAACAGTTGACTCTTATGTCATAAAATATGTCTTGAATAAAATTTAAAAAGTTCTCTAATGCCTTGTCAAATAGAAGGGAAAAAACAAAGTGTACCTTAAAACAGAGGTCACAGGCACTTACAATATCTTGTTTTGGACACTGCAGAGTGTTTTCGTCAAAAACTACATAATATTTGCTTAAGACGGCTTTCGAGGTACCCACTGCCAGGATAAATGGTTGCGTTGATGGCTTCTTCTGCAAAATTGATTGCAGGGGCGTTTGTGTATCCTGAAAGGCTATAAATTTTTGTACAGCACTTGATGCACTTTCTTTCCTGCCTTTTTTAGATGCAGTTCGTGGAAGTAAATGAAAATAGCATTAAGTATTTTATAATTTTTTTTACAGAGAAAGATAACCGAGTACTAACATTTACTGGTAGTACTATATCAGATGCGCTGTATTTTTGTCGTACTACCCGTATTCATACCATTATACCATCCTTGTTCGGTTGTTCACCTATATGTTCGGTTTTGAAAGTACCCAGACGGTACACATATAACCTAATATTAGGGAGTTTTTGAGCACCGTACGCTAAGAGTACGGTAACGCTAACGTCTTTTCTAAGTAAACAATGTGTTGCTTAGCAAAGCAGTATGTTGCCTAGCAAAGACGTTACCGTTAGCGTTAGCGTACTCTAACGTATAGTACTCAAAAACTCTCTATTATAGTAGTTTGTTACATTAAACACGTGCAACAATAAACACATATATTTCCTAAAAGGGTGTTAGACTTATAGGGGCAAGTCGTATAAGAATGCACACTTAACACATTTTTTACTATAAATGTTTTATTTCTGGCAAAAATACAAAATAAACGAATACACAAACTTCATAAACTATGCATAAGCTATAAATCTAAGAAAAACAATGTTACATTGATATTTAAACGAAATAAAAAATAAATTTCATTGCGAGGCAAACGCGTACTCTTATACAATCCGTCTTATAAGATCGCGCGTTACGGTGCAAAAGAGTGCGCGTGCAAATGCTTTTAGCCTACATGCAGTTTTCGCAGGTATACTGTCCTGTCCCATTATAAGCTGTACAGTCTTCGTGCCACCAAGACTTGCATTTGAAGCATTGTATCCAGTCTACTTGTGGAGGTGACGTAAATAATTCTCCACAAGCAGGACAATGGCATTCACTGTCGTCTTCATGTTTTGTCTCCTTTCTTTGGTTTTTGGGGGCAGCTCCCTTTTTTGATTGCCCAAAAACTGCCCGTTTTGTTTGTTTAATTTTACCTGTTTTGTTAGCGATTTCTTCTTCTGGGCAGTTTTTGTACGGAGACCCTGATAAAATTTCAGACTTTACTCCTTTTCTTTTTTTAGTCGGTTGTCTCGGTGAAAACGGAAACGGATGAATATCCTTAGGCTTGACTAAATTTACTTTTTCTTTTTCTCCATCTTCACATTTTTCTTCTTCTTTTTGTCGAGATGTAGAAGGTACTGCAACAATTTGTTTTTCTGTGTTTTCCGGTGCCCTCCCCTTCGGAATATCTGCTGTCTTGCTAGATATTTGTGCTGACCACTGTTCCAACGTTCTTTTTTCCTTTCTTAGAAATTATCTTTTGGCTTTTCTTTTGAACTGTAGAGAACCCAGATTCATCTACGTTGAAAATCCTTGTCGCGTCTATGTTATATTCATCAACTAAATTCTCAAGAATATCGTAAAAGTGATTGACATTCTGCCTGTTAAATCCTTTGCACCTGGCCAGTGATGTTGATTCTGGTTGTCTCAAGGATAGCTTTGGATGTCTTTCCATAAAATTGTAAAACCATGCCTTCCCGGCCATCTCCTTCTCTTTGTTAAATTTATTGGGTATGGCATTCTTTTCTGCAAACTGGAAGGCCGCTTTTCCTATGTCTTGATGGTAAGGCCATAAAAGCATTCCTCCATTTTCAGAATTTGATTTTTAAGTTCCTGCTCGATTTCTGTGCTGAATACGGTTAACCGCCCCAACGATTTAGTTCCTTCCTTTGCCTTCATATTTGTACCCAGTAGGTGCCTCTTGAAAGTCGGCTTAGGAATTTTGTATCGTTTGCAGATCTCATTCAGTCCAAATCTCCCAGTTTTATACTTTCTTAATGCTGTTTTCATATCTTGCTCTAACCACTGGCAGTATTTGATACCCTTGCGAGGCATGACTGAAAAATAAAACATGAGTTTGGTAAATTGTACCGGTACAATTTAACCAACCATGTGGTGGTACAAATTACCGAACCGATATGATTGATACAAATTATTTTCTTTTTTTTATAGAAAGTTAGGTTAGGTTAAGTTTCACTCATCTAACATCTTGTAAAATACCGATAATTACGAAAAATGCCACCCCCAACTACCAGACGGCGATCATTTTGACACAAAAGCTTATCTTAGATTGTACAATACTTACTGCGTAAACACGTTTTTTGGATAAACACAAATATAAACTTTTATGGAAGACTGGCGGTTACAGGTGTTTAACAGTTATTGTTTTGCCGCCAAGAGGTGTCAAACATGCTCATTAGGTGGTGCTAGAAGTTTACAATTTAATAAATATTGAAGTGGTACAATTTAAAAACCGGTACAATATACCAGACTTTACCCTATCAAGCTCACTAACACCATTCTGTTCTTATTCTGCCCACAGCAGTTATCACTCCATATTGTAAGGTTGTTCTTCGCAGTAATATTTTCAGAAAGCAGTACTTTTAATAATGCAGAGCCGATCTCATTTCCTCCTCTTCCTGTGAGTGCCTCAGTCCATAAAAGCATTATAGCAGTGTTATTGTCAGCTATGTGTATGCCCAAATTGCAGCAGGACAGCTGCCTCATATAAAACATGTCGGAGTGTGTTAGCGTTGGTATGAATATCACCTGTTCCAAATCCATTGAAAGAACCATATTCTCACTATTGGGTTGCTGCGAGGAAATAATATCGTCCTGCATTGTTTTTCTAGCCAATTCAGCTGAACGATGATGACGCTCTAATTTAGCAGACAGGCCACGGCGATCCTGTTGATGAGCTTTGATTTTTGCGCCCAACAGGTCACATGTCGAACACGTATCTGATCTCGGTTTTCCGAACCGAAGGTGTTTTAAATGTTTCTTAAAAGTACTGGAATAAAATCGGTAGTTTACATCAGAATTTGGATAAAGTTTCTTGAAAGCAATAAACAAGCGGTTGATATTAAGGTCTGGGCTAAGAAATTCCTTCTTAGATTTCAGGCGGCTATAATGATTTTCTTCTTTTGGGAATTAGTTTATGTGATTTATTACCTCTTGACACACCTCATTAGAAAACTTCAATGGACGATCTGCCTTGCCCCTGTTGTCTACGTAGACATTGTGTCCAGCTTTTTTCTTTTTGACTAAAGTTTGCAACTTTTGATGGGAGATTGCAAAAATATCTAAAAAAAACTCTCTGGCATACTTGAATGCGATCTCCTGTTCCAGTAGGAACGGTGTAGCAAATGGTTGCTTGGCGTCGACTTTCAGCTGGATTATTGTAACTACCATGGCGCCTTCGGGCTACTACAGCTACATGTAATAATCCGAGCAAATATGTGCCCTGTTTTGCCGGATCCTTTATGGCATAGAAATCCTTATATAACCGCCTTTTTTGTTCCACGCTGATATTTTTACATTGCCATTTGCATCTACAAATTGCCTACAAGAAAATGAAACACGTTGAAAAATATTATAGGTTAGAAATGGAAAACTTTCCGACTTACATTTTCAGATGGTGGTTTTTTAGCAGGGACTAAATTCCCTTTGTAAGTTTTATATTCACCACCACTTGTTCGTAAACGTTTTCGTTCACTTAAAACACTTTCCGGTTTGGTTATATTATTAACTTGCATGGCGACATTAACAACGACAGTAAGCGACTAAAGAATGGTGGTACATAGACTATTTTCATGTAAACACGTTGTGGTACTTACAGAACCCCCCTTTTGTGGGCTAAGGCCATACTAGAACCCATTGGTTTAGCACATAGACCGTTTAACAAGTTATTGGCGCTGGCTCATAGACTATTTTAACGGAATAAAAACTGATTTGCAGAAATTGGCACTTAGACCATTTAGAAGTTACACTCTTCAATTAGCGCTCCGTACCGTATGTCCATAATTTGATTAAAATGTACCATAATTTAAGAATTCTACATTTCTACCAGACACAGGCCAATGTCAGAGATCTATTCAATGATTATATTTTTAAAGTTTCTAGGTATTTTAAAAATGTTTTAAAATCGTAAATAATAATCATAAACTTCTATTAGTATAGGTGCTTGGGTTTTCATTCATGAGTCTTGGTATTTGCCGAGAATTGTTTACCGTCTTTGCATCTTCCCACACAGCACTTCACCTTTTGTGTTTAATCCTTCTATTGGTGTTTACGTTAGTCCGCATGTAGTTTGAGAAAATAGAAATACATCCTACTTGCAAATGCCCTCAGCTTCAAATTTTAAATTTAAAAGTACCTACTCGTTACTTCACTTTCACTTCCAATCAGTAGTAGAATAAAAACAATTTATATTCAAATTGCGACACTGAGCTCGACGAGGACATAGGAAACGTTCCTATTTTTGAAAAATTCTGTAATTTTAGTTTTTATGTGTTTATGTAGTACTTATCCTTATTAAGAACGCGTCGCAATGACGAATCACATATAGATGGCGCTAGGATAGTTTCATCATTAGTAATAAGCTTAGATCATACATATTTACATGGATAAAGCAACGAGTAGCCAAGTGTGCTACCAACATATCACAGACATATTTTTTTTTCTCTATCTCCATCTTTAACACAAAGAAACTGATCTACCCATCTTTGTTGTACCCCAGTGTCAAAACCAAGGTCAAAACCATCAACAAAAATTCAAACATAACCTTTATTATTACATGTGTGTCAAGCAGTGTCAAGTGTAATGAAGGTAAATAAGTGTTTGTATACATTGTAAAGTGATTGCAGGATGTTTAAGACAATATTATCTTCTTGCGAATAAAGGATTGTGTAGAGTACATTGTAATACCTTCCGTTTTTGTTGTAACTGAAACAAGACATTTTTTGAAACCAAACAGGAAAGTTCATGGTTCATTCCTTTGGTGTTTGTTGTAGTTAACACAATATTCTTTAGAAACGTCGATTTTATATTACATTAGTAAACCCACAAACAGTAAACCTAACCTGTGATAATAATGCTGCAAGGGGCAAGTTTCTTGTCGGTGTACCCTTCTTTGATTGCCATCGATATAAGACGATAATAAACTGAATAAACATATCGATTCGAAAAAAGGAAAGACCTGAAGCATGGATTTCAAATCTAAACGGAGATAACGTGATATGAACAGTAAAACTGTTTAATTTGTAACAGGTACCTAAATAATAGTAATGGTTGTAAGATATTGTTACGAATTTCGTTATCTGTTCATCGATAGGTAAACCACCAAAATAACAAGAAAAACCCGGATTGCTTTCCCACCTTATTCCCACACAGAATATGGTTTATAAAATATAAAAGACCTAGACCAGTATGCAATTTTGAACAATATTCCAGAAGATAATGCAGAAGAGTAGAGAGAGTAAGATATATTATCTATTTTTGCATGTAGGTACTATTTCTCTCATAGTTTTATACTAATATTACATTACATAGCAATTCGGTAGTATCGTAGAAGTAACAGCAGGTATTTATCATTTCATACACGTACAATATGAAAGTATGCTATATTGTACATTGATTATCACTTGGAATCAATCTTATTTGTGGGCAGAAGCTTCTTGTTAGTTAGGTAAAGTAAATGTTGAACTAAGAGGAGCATCTACATGTTCATGAAACTATAGTGACCAAAAACAAGTCTTGATCGAAACGTACCTACCAAACTACAAGATATGTATCTGCTTTTGATTTAAATTTTATTAGTATCAATATATCTATAGGTACTAAATATAATATTACGTTAGCAGTAGGTATAACAGTTAGTTAGAGTAGTACTTTGATGCAGCTAAGAGCAAAATAAATGTACCTAACAGTTTGCACTTGAAGGAATGTTTCATCAAAGCTTAGTTTTTAAATTTTAGAATGCTTATTACAATGCCGAAATACGTATAAAGCAAAATAAATATTGTTATTCCAGTTAAAATCGATATTTTATTTGATATTTATATTTCTATGCTTATTACAATGTTTAGTTAGTTACAAATTATTTGAATATTGTATTACTATTTCACCAACTACAGACCTATCATTGTTTAATAGTTGTGTTGTTAAAATCAGACAATTTATATTTATGTAAGTAGATGTATATTGTAATCTTAATACAGAGATGATAAATACATGTGAATGAATTGACTTCAGAGAGCGGAAAAGTATGTTAAACTTACATTCTTTGAGTCCCTTCTGCAAAAAACTATTATTAAATTTAAAAAAAATTAATTTTATTTAAAATAAAATACTGAATACTGGTTATTAGTTTTTAAAATGTAAAGCTATTATCTAATGCCCAATTCGTTATGTCATTAGGTAGTCAAGTCATGCAAGCCGATCTCCCTACTTCCAATATTAGAGAAGAAACGTAACAGTATCAAAAGTACCAAAACTTACATACTAAAAAGAAGCATGGCTTGTGTACCATTTAAGAAGACAATAGACAGAACTTCCGATGTTTATAAAGTTAATAAATTACATAGCAAGTATTAACTTAAGGTATTAACAAAACATTGTCAATACTTGGATCACGATATAACATTTGCATTATTAAACAGTTGAGGTGCAAACCTCCCCTGGACTTTCCAATACTAAAAGTAAACACTTCGTTTTTAGCATTCAACAGTATTTCGCAAGGCAGCATTGGAAATCATTTGAATGCCTAGCTAGAAAAACGAGACTATACGGTTTCGATATGAACAGAAGAAAGACACACATTTATATGTAGGTACCGGCTAAAATTACAGCTGGCGAAGCCGGACGATAGCTACCGACTGACGATCCGTTTCCATCAGAGTCCAACCTAAATAGTCAAAATTCACGAATTTCTCACCAACCGTACATTTTAGCCATATGAATGCCTTATACTCTTAGATCATACATCTTATACTATGTGATAGACAATTAAATTTTGCATTCAATTATATGATAATATATAGGGGGTTCCATTTAAATAACAAACTTGCTTATTGTACTGTGGAAAGCAAACGCCCTGTATACGTGATATAAATTTAGGAGAATGCAGAGCTATAGCCTATACTGAAGAAGTTTTATATGGGCGCCACACTTAGCGCCACAGTGAAATTCTGTCATTCCTCAAAAATCAAAAATGTAGCTAATACCAAGCTGCATAAGTGTAGAAAATTTAAACAAAATCCTGTTGCCAATTTTTTTGTAATAATTTTTCAAAAATTCAAAGTTTTTGGAAGAGCGCCGTTGCGACCGTTTTTGGATTTACTAAATATTATAAATGTTTTTCATGGTGTAGTACAGCCAAAGGGCTTTCAAACAAGTTGTTGCGGAACCTGATCAGATAACTGGTTTTTGAGTTATGGGGCGTTAAAGTCGAAATTTTGAAAAATTCATAGCGGCCGCCATTTTGAAGTTAGAGAATTTGGTAAAAAACTGTTTCCCTTGAATTATGGTATTCTTTCATACAGTGAAGTCCATTTATTATGCAATATAGGCATGTTGCAAGTTAATTGGTGTACGCACTTTACCATTGGAATATAGGCAACCCATTATACACTGCTAACCACTCTTGCCCCTGCCTACTGATGAATTTAAATTTTCAATTGTCAGGAATGTATTATTATTATTGTTTTGTTACCTATTAATTTTTTTTTAACTAAGAACATGTTTTATTTTGAGGTTAAACTTTCATGTGTTGCTGATTTCGGTTAGATCATAGATGGTTAGATAAAAAAAAAACTAGCTAACTGTATAATGGGTTGCCTATATTCCAATGGTAAAGTGCGTACACCAATTAACTTGCAACATGCCTATATTGCATAATAAATGGACTTCACTGTATATATTTCCTACTCAGATTTTCAAAATTCCGATTCTGAAGAAATTGCTACCAAAAAAACATGTCTACTTCCGCTTCCGGTTTCGGATTTTTTTGAAAAGCTTATTTTGTCAATGAATTTTCGATATACCCCTTCATTTCAAATTTCATCAAAATCGATTCACTAGTTTTTGCGTTAGAGGCGTCACATACACACCCACCCACAGACAGAAATTTTTTCTAGACCACTTTTTTGGGTTCCTGGGAGTCCAAAACACGTATTTCCGCGAAAATCTCAGCTTCGAAAATTTTCATGATATCAATACTTCCCATATACCAGTGGTGGTATGGGAAAGTACTCGGGAAAGTAACAATTTGAAAATTGAAAGCAGGTAGTTTGACCCACGTATAGGATATAAAAAGGGGATTTAATTATTTAATTAAGTAATAATTAAATTAAAAACGAAAATGACTTCAACAATAAGCATTACAGTTTTCAAAGGATATGTGGCACAATTCAAAGAACACTATGAAATGAAGCAAAATGTAACATCCAGATAAAATTCAACAGCAGTTTCTGAGGGTGGTGATGGGGCGCACAAAGTTGAGTCAGACCACCCCTTAAAGGACTAAACTAGGAAGTAGATGATGATGAAAATAATTACGTGGTACATATTATTCATTTAGAAATAAAACATATTTCGTGAATTTATGTCTCACACGTGGTGTTTGGTTTTTACCAAAGTTAATTTTTCCTTCATGGTGAAACCTGATTTTTAAATACAGCTCTATTATTAATTTTAATAATTGAATGCGATGATTGTCTAGAGGTTCTTGACTTTTTATATGATTTAACATTTCATCATCACAAAACATGAGTTCAACATATTGTAAAACTTTCGAAATTAAAAACTCTTTAATGTTTTTCCTTGTAAAAAGTAAACTTTTGTACGCTCTTAACATTTTTTCGGTTTTAGTACAAATTTGGACAACGTCTGTACAGGGCCTGATGAGTTTGCCTCGATTTTTTTGCTCTAGCAGTAAAGAATTGCATTGGTCTTTGTTGAACAATTGCTGCGTACACACATGACGGGTTATCTTGCGAGCAATGCTTTTAACAACAAATCCGCTTATGTAGATTATGACATTGTCCAAATAGGGCGAAAGAGTCATGAAATTGTCTGCTATAAAGTCCAGACCATCTTCAAAAATCGTTTCTTCCGTTGTTTCACATAATGCATCTGTTGTTTTTGTTTTATTGCCACTCCCAACAAAAAGAATGGTAGTAGCATCCAAAATCCCACAATTTCCATATGTTGAAGATGCAATCTGGTGTCTTACTAGCAATCTTTTGTATGCAGATTTAAATTGCAGAGCTGAAGGATTGTTGTTGAATCCACCACGACTTCTTACCGCACTGAAGAACATTTCCAAGTGATCCTGACTTAGCTTATACGTTAATATGTAAAACATTTTTCCGGTAACTACCAAGTCCTCATACAAATTTAACAAGTTTGTTAAGCAGACAATGAGACCTAAAAATCCAGTTTTTCTATTGGTTTTAATAATCACCCTACCACAGTTATCGTTTAAAGACTTAAAATAGTCTATTAAAAATTCAATATTACTTTTAAAAAATTCATAATTTTTTACTGATAAAGGCTCCTTGAATTTGTATTTTGAAAAAATATTACGGGAATTTAGAATGTCAAAAGCGTTATTTACATGTTTACAAAATTCTGCTGTTCCTTCTACATCACTGAATTTCGGGTTCTCAATTTTATTACAAAAAGATAATGCATCGCTGACACTAACACTCAATGTTTGAGCTGCCAAGCGAACATTCATACGTTCATTCTGAAACATAATATGTCTTTTTGTTATTTTTGTTCCAGCATGAAGGCCTTCACTTTTTTGAAGTTCCTGAAGATCTTCCAGTAACTGCCACCTAATGGATTTTCCTGCACTGTTGTACATAATTTTTTTGTCACCCAATGTATTTCGGCACAATTTTAGCATGTGACATGCATCCCAAAACGTATAAACTTTTTGTTTGCTGGTAGGATGATAAAACCAGGGTTGCAATTCTTCTACATCATACTTTGCACCTAAAGTTGTGCACATTGAAAGATTTACAGAGGTTCCATCGAAAGTACCACTCTTGCATTCAGCGTTGGACTCTTATAGCAGTTGTAGAGCTACTTTTAGCAAATTAGCTCTTTCTGAAGCTGAACAACCTTGAATTAAAAAATACCCAAGTGGAACCTTCCAGTGGTCATTCAAAGCAACAGCCATGAAAACTAGAGCATTTTTTGCTTCAGTTTGACTATCTAATCCCGATCCAATGTCGACAAAACCATGATATTTTTGGCCATCCCACTCTATCAATTGTCGAATGCTCATTTCATCGACTACGAGATTAACTATAATAGTTTTTTCCTGTGATTTGATTTTGATAGAATCGAAAGCCTCTTTAGTAAATCCAGGATTACCATTTACTACAGAGTACCATTTTTGAATGGTTCCGGGATGTGCCAACAGATGATTAAAATGTTTGCGGACATAACTATAGGCTTTTGCTGAATAAAAGTGCAAGGTTAATGCGAAAGCCCGTATGTTTGGGGAATATTTAGCATTTTTGGCCTTCACTTGTCTCCCTATCATGTCTTTCATGGAATCAGGAACACCTTCCTATAATTACAATTAAATTAGACAATAATTTATTAACTATAAAATTGCGATAGCCCCTGTTAAGTGTACAATTATCAAAATGTTTAATATTTTTTCAGTTGCATCTTATTTAAAAGTTTCTACAAGAAAAAATAGAAGTTTGATTGACATGTAAATATTATGTAGATAATAATTATGTATAATGTACTACTATATTGTATGTATAATGTATATAATATATAAGATGTTGCAGACTAAATTCTTCTTGAATTGCCGTTCTTGAATCGAGCATTGGTGATGCTGTACCTATATATTCTGGTTAACCTTTGGCAATAGAGAAGTTTGTGGCTACCAGGAAAATGTGTTGTCTGTGGTAGTTTCATTGCTTCCCACAAAGGGGTCGGGGTGTCTTGTAAAGGGGGTGTATAGTGTATGTAGTCAAACACCTAATGGTAAAATGCACATTTTAGATTAAATTAAATTAAAAGAAATAAACCAACCATTATTTCTTCCGAAGCCTCTTGGGATAATAAATTAGACCGTCTTAAATGTTCAAGTAGGTCTTTAAATGAATCAATACGTTTCTGCAATCGTCTGTTCTTTACTGTTGCTACTTTAAGTTTCTTTCGTTGGACATCTATTGTTTTATGCACTATTTCTAAATTTCGTTCGCATTTTCTGGGACTAGAAAAATGCTCAGGCTTTAAATCCCCTATATAGCGAGGAGAAGTAATAGAAAATGCTGAAGAGGTGGATGCTGTTTGTTCTAAAAAAAATCAAATAACAATTGGCACCATCTGGGTAAATTAAGTCTTGTTCTATTTAGTACACTGATCGAAATATTAGATAGGTACTTATCAATAAGTAGGTACATACCTTCAGAAGATGTGATTGCACTAGAGGAAGTGGTAGCAACAACAGGATTTGCCAATGAACGAAGTGGTTGCCTCTCAACTTCTGTTTTAAACATAAAGTTCAATTTTTTAAGGTACTTACCTATCTACGTACATAAAGAAAACTCATACATACCTTCAGAATACGCGCTTAGAGGATTAAAACTTGAGGAAGGAATGGGAACTACAAAAAGAGATGGAGCAGGTACTGCTGACCTGTATAACTGCCGTTTTGGCCAAATAATGTTTTCATCATAATCATTAACCCGAAAATGTTTAGAACATATAAGTGTATCTGGCTTGATGTGCCTTTCTGTTAAATCACATGCCTTTAGCCACTTTGCACAAAGTTCTTCATTTTTGGGTAATCTGCAATGTATAGTAAAGAAGGACGACATAAAAAAATAATGAAATGTTACGTGGGGGACGTATGATCGTAATAGTTCCTTTTCCTCTTAGTGCATGTTTAATTTCAAAAAAAGGGGATTCTGAATAAATAAAATGTACCTATTGGAACATTTTTAATACCTAGTAATGCCTGATATAGGGTAATCTTAATATTTTATTTACATAAAAGATGTTGCAAAGTGGTTTATTCTCAACACATGCCCAAGGGATTAGCAATGTTTGTATTATTATTATTAGAAACGTTTGTATTATTGAATTTATAATAAAATACTTACCGGTGAAACGATAAAAAACTCCCTTTCTTTTGAGGAACTCCACAAACGACACATTTTCGAACCATTTTGATTTTTCAATTTGATTTTTAATTTTAAATCTCAACAATGACAGCCGTCACTTTCAAATTTAAAATTAGCCGCCACCTTTTTGCGTTTTGTTTTTCGTGTTAGACGTACGTAATTATTAGCGATGCGCATGCGCCAACAAAAGGGGTAGCTAAAGGACAGCATCATGGGCGGTCAACAATGTAGAAAGCGATAGTGAGAAAAGTCATGTGTAGATGTTGGTAGCAGAGACGTACCTACTTTCTTATGCAGTAGCTTTATCCATGTAAATATGTATGATCTAAGGTAATAAGGGGTACTTTTGGGAAATCTACGTTCCTTTAATAAAACCCTAAGAACTTCAAACGATGTACCAAATCGTAGATTAGCAAATGAAGTAGATGCTCAGATATATTTTAACCCGATAAACAAGCTCATACGACAAATAAACTACATTTTCCCGCAAGGTAAAATTTTAAATTCTACACTTTTTTCCACTTTAAATTATACTGAGCATCTAGATGCTTTCACACTGAATTCAAAACCGTGTTCCTTTTCTCAGTTCCGTAATGAATCTGCGTATGTAGTTCTCCCGAAATTTTAATGTGAAGGATGTCGGCCATTATTTGTATAAATGGGTTCATATAAAATTGCGCTGCTATAGTGTTTACACTGTTTACCAAAGGTTTATATCTCCGCTAAAGCGATTACCGCGAAAATTCAAACAGAATAAATAACACTACACTAAAAAATATGTCATGAAGCAGGCAAAAATGAATCTACAAATTATTGAAATGTATTAGAATCTTAATAATTTATTACTAGTGATCTACAGGGTGGAATGCGAAATTGGAAACACCTTTTTTCTCGGAAGTTATTATAGATATCGAAAAATTGTTTAAATAAAGTTTTTAGTACTTTAAAGAAGCTAACTAAATCTGTATAAATTTGGTAAAAAAAAGTTTAATTTTCGTAGATATTGCCATATTTGTACTTTTTTTAAATGGAATGCCCTGTATATTATTACACTAATTAAGAGAAAATAATTTTTGCTTTAAAAAAGTTTAACGGTTCTTACCTTCTAAACTTAATAGTTTTTGAGATATTAATGAAAATATTTAAATGTTTCTTATCAAAATAAAGTGTGCGTTGAAAACAAAATTACTATTAAAAACAATGTACAAAATAAACAATTATTTTATTATCATAGTAGCTCATAGATAAATACAAAATAAATGTTATCTAACTACAAAAACTTCAAATTTTTTCGGGTTAATATTGAAATATGCCAATACACCAACTTCTAAATTTTCATTTATCTCACGTGTTTCGTAATTCCTTAATACTGATCCAGTCCTACGCAGCTTTCTTTCTAATTTGAATAAATACGAATGGTTTGGATAAAATACAATACAAAATAACTCAACTGTCATTACTGTCAACAAATTTTGTTTTCAACGCACACTTTATTTTGATAAGAAACATTTAAATATTTTCATTAATATCTCAAAAACTATTAAGTTTAGAAGGTAAGAACCCTTAAACTTTTTTAAAGCAAAAATTATTTCCTCTTAATTAGTGTAATAATATACAGGGCATTCCATTTAAAAAAAGTACAAATATGGCAATATCTACGAAAATTAAACTTTTTTTTACCAAATTTATACAGATTTAGTTAGCTTCTTTAAAGTACTAAAAACTTTATTTAAACAATTTTTCGATATCTATAATAACTTCCGAGAAAAAAGGTGTTTCCAATTTCGCATTCCACCCTGTATAACTGAAAATAAATAATATACAGGGTGTCTCTAAAATATGGTGCCATAGCTTAACCACAGATTCCGGGGATCAAAATAAGACGATTTAACGCAACTTACCTCTATCCGAAATTGCTTCGTTAAAGCGCTATTCAACGCCAAAGATCTTCAAAAAATTTCTATTTTTTTAAATAACAAAAGATTGTTTTTAGCGATTAGGATGAAATTTGAGATGTGATTCTTTACTGGGAAAAGGTGTTTTTTGACATCACTTTTTTCTTCAGGAGTGTTGCGTAAGTGCTCAAAGGTTGATCATCCAGAGGTAAAAAAGCTCATATTTTTTTAACAGTTCGGCCAATAGTTTTCACAATTTTTTTACGGAGAGACATTCTTATTTCAAATATTTTTTTCCTCTTGTTCGATTTCGGTATCTCCCATAGTTTAGGCTGAAAAAAATTATTTTTATTGGCCGCAGTGCATTTCTTAAAACGATGTTGTTATCTAGTTGTCCCGTATGCTGAGAAATAAATGACGAAGGGACAATTTTTTGCGTAGAATCAACTTTTGCATCCAGGAAAATGGTGGTCACATTGAGCATTTGCTGTACATCTATTAATTTACCGGTGCTACAAAATAAGCTGAACCATAATGGTTGAGAAATGGTTCAGATTATTTTGCGCCACCCTTTACATACTTGCTAGTAATAAACTTTATATCAAATTGTCTCTTCGTGATTTATTTCTCAACATACGGGACAACTAGATTACTACAGTGCCTTCATTAATGATTGATACCCACATGACCACAAAATATAGGCAACCCAACTTTCACAGTTGGCAAATCTTTATCTAATAATTCCCTAACTGATTGTATGTATGTTGTATGTACGTAAATTGACAGTAACTTTAGTGACTAGTTACTTAAGTTTAGTTACAACGAGTACCAATCCTACCTGACTTCAACATTTAAATCTGAAACTCCCAAGGACACCACGGATCTAAGGTCACGTGGGTATCAATCATTAATGAAGGCACTGTACATCTGTTTTAAGAAATGCACTGCAGCCAATCAAAATAATTCTTTCAGCCTAAACTATGGCAGATACCAAAATCGAACAAGAGACAAAAAATATTTGAAATAAGAATGTCTCTCTGTAAAAAAAGTTTGAAAATTGTTGGCAGAACTGTTAAAAAAATATGAGCTTCTTTGACTGTGGATGATCAACCTTTGACCACTTACGATAGAGGTAAGTTGCGTTAAATCGTCTTATTTTGATCCCCGGAATCTGTGGTTAAGCTATGGCACCATATTTTAGAGACACCCTGTATAAGCATTAAAATAAGTTTTATTAATTAAACGTAAGTATCATAATAAGGCCTGTTCGAGCACACTACCCCCCATAAGAAATACATGTAAACCCAAAAGGGTAGTTTATCATATCCACTTCCGGTCTAGCCATCCACGTGTATGAGGTACCACCCCCGCAATATAGGCAACCCTTCGATCATACGCCCACGCAATCAATCACCTCCGATCAATCCCCAATCGATCCCCTTCACGGAAGAAGATAAAATACTTAAATTTAAAAATCTTGAGAAGCAAATTTCAGTACCATTCATAGTGTATGCCGATTTCGAAAGTTTGCTTAAACCTGTAAATAAACCCTCAGGTAAGAAAACAGTAATATATCAAGAGCATGAAGCGTACAGTGTGGGGCATTATTTAAAGTGTTCGTACGACGATTCAATATCCTATTATCGTAGTTATAGAGGCGAAGATTGTAGAAAATGGTTTATTAGTGAATTGAAACAAATTATTGAAGATATTGAACCAGTATTTTGGAACCAGATGCCTATGACTATTACACCGGAACAAGAACAAAATTACCAGGACGCTACTGAGTGTCATATATGTCACAAGCCTTTTAATGATGATGATATCCGCGTCAGAGACCACGACCACATTTTATCAAACTACCGAGGTGCCGCACATAATTCATGTAACTTGAATTTTAAAGATAAAGTTAATATACCGGTAGTTTTTCATAATTTAAGTGGGTATGATGCTCACTTTATTATAAACGATTTAGCTCGTGAAATAGAGGGAGGAATTTCCTTGCTACCAATCAATAAAGAAAAATACATTTCCTTTACGAAAACTGTAAAGGGTAGTGATATTAAATTGAGGTTTATAGATTCATTTAGGTTTCTACCTCATAGCCTAGATACATTAGCATCATTCTTACCCGAGCTGCCAATTGTTAAAAAAGAGTTTACAGATTTGGAGGAAGAAAAATTTAAATTATTAACTAGAAAAGGAATACTTCCGTACGATTATCTAACATCCTGGGGGAAACTTGAAGAAACTAAATTCCCCGAAAAGCGCCACTTTGAAAATAAAATGTCAATGGCGGTATTAGATGAATTAGACGACGATGAACGCCAGAAAATAATTGAAGCGAGGGAGGAGCAACTCCAAAAGGATTATGAACATGCCCAACAAGTTTGGAACACGTTTGAGTGCACCACTATAGGAGAATATTCAGACTTGTATATGAAAACTGATGTTTTACTGCTTGCGGATATATTTGAAAATTTTAGGAAGACTTGTTTCAACTCATATGGACTTGATGCCGCCCACTATGTATCATCACCTGGGCTGACCTGGGACGCCATGCTAAAATTCACTAAGATCGAGCTAGAACTAATAACTAATATAGATATGATGTTGTTCATAGAAAGGGGTATCAGAGGAGGGGTTAGTCAATGCAGTAACCGGTATTGTAAAGCAAATAACAGATTCATGGATGATTATAACCCTAATTTAACCACGTCATATCTACAATATTATGATGTAAATAACTTATATGGATGGGCCATGTCTGAATGCCTTCCTTACGGAGGATTCAAATGGAGTAAAAAAACCCTGGACATTACTAAAGTACCGGATGATGCTGAAGTAGGATATATGTTAGAAGTAGACTTGGAGTATCCCGAACCAATACATAATACCCATAAAGATTTACCATTATGCCCCCAACATATGACTCCGCCAGGATCCAAACAGAAAAAATTGCTGACCACCCTGTATAATAAGGAGCGCTATGTAATTCACTATAGGGCTTTAAAACAAGCTCTTAAGTATGGATTAAAGCTGACTAAAATTCATAGAGTTCTAGAGTTTAAGCAATCAGCATGGATGCAGGGGTACATCGAACTCAACACACAGATGCGTCAAAAGGCTTCCAATGAATTTGAAAAGAACTTCTATAAATGATGATGAATAATAGTTGTTTCGGTAAGACAAGTAAGTAGGTCCTCTTTTTCTAAAGTATAATTTACTAATTTTATGTATTTTTTAATTTTCAGTGGAAGACATACGCAAACGGAAAATTGTTAAACTGGTATGCAAGTGGGATGGCCGATTCAGTGCGAAAATTATGGTGGCTAAACCCAATTTCCACAGTAGGGTTATCCTGGATGAAGATTTAGTGTTAATTGAACTAAATAAACTTGAAGTGAAAATGAACAAGCCGGTGTATATAGGTATGAGTGTCTTAGACATTTCAAAAACTAAGTTATACGATTTTCACTATGACTACATGGTGCCTAAATATAAGGATAAGTGTAAAGTGATGTACACCGATACAGACAGTTTAATTTATGAAGTGCGGTGTGATAACATTTATGAGTGTATTAAAGACGATATTAATAGATTCGATACGAGTGATTATGAACTAGATAATCCATACGGAATTCCCCTTGTAAATAAAAAAATCCCAGGTCTTATGAAGGATGAGAATAATGGTAAAGTTATGACTGAATTCATTGGACTTAGATCTAAAATGTATAGTATTCGTGTTGAAGGGAAGGACTCTGTTAAAAAAGCAAAGGGTGTTAAAGGTTATGTAGTGAAACAAAGTATTACTTTTAATGATTATATGAAATGTTTGTTTACTGGACAGGAAATGTTAGTTAAACAAAATAGTATTAGGTCAATTCATCATAAGTTATATACCATAACTCAGAATAAGATAGCATTAAGTCCTTTAGATAATAAGCGACATATTCTACCTAATTGTAGTGATACTTTACCGTGGGGGCATTATTCTATAATGAATTAAATAAAACATGATTATAAATTTAGTACTTTTTTTATTTAAAAAATCTGTATTACAGGTGGAAATATAATTAATTTTTTTCTATTGAGCTCTTAGGTATCCATTGATCATGAGATTTGTCGTATCCTAACCAGCGCACATACAGTTGATCACCTTGCTTTCGCAATACTTTTTCAACAAGAAAAACATCGGGGTACTTTGTTTTCTGTAGTTCTTCAGTATAAAACTGTCCTGATATAGGTTGTCCTTTAAAATCTTCAAGCAGGTAAGTTACAGGAGTGCCGACTACAACTTTAATGATCTTAAATACTTCAGCACTCCAGTTGGGGGTATATCCTTTAGCAAAAACAGATTTGAACTTGGAAATTCTCACGTAATCGCCCAAACCAAATTTTTGTTTACCCATCATTTTGATTTGATCGTATACACTTAGTTTAGTGCTAGAAGTTACATCAGCAGGCTTCATACCTATGGTATGATGTTGACGATGATTATATTTTTTAATTACATCCTGAATAATATCAATCCACTTGTATTGGGAACGGAAACTAAATTCTTTATAAAGAGCGTTTTTGATGGTACGAATAACCCGCTCCACTATCGCAGCCTTAATGGGGGAGTATGTGCTGTAGTGATGTATCCCATACTTTTTCATTAAGTTAGAATGATGCTTATTGTAAAATTCGGTTCCTTGATCGGTATTAAGATATTTAGGGGCACGACCCTCTTGCAAGATTGATTTCATAGCCTTCGTAACTTCAATACCATTTTTTGATTTTAAAGCTCGAACCCATAAAAATTTTGAGTAGCAATCTATTACAAACAATATGTATTTATATCCTTTATTATACCTAGCATAGGGAATAAACTCTGCTAGATCCGACTGCCATAAATCATCGAATCCTTTAATAATTATATGTTTCCTTGGAAATTTTTTTCTGGCGGACCTATGAAGCTCGTTTACGATACCCCTTTTAGACATGAGGCTGTTGTGAAGGTCTTTCTAGTTTTAATTGTAGATACAGAAAGTTCAAGTCTCCAAACAAATTAGTTAATTGGCTATTGATTTGATTCTGAATCGTAGTATCCAACTGATTTAATTCCAATTGAAAAGCACTAGTAAATTCTTCTATTTTATTCTGTATTGCTATTTGAGCGCCACCTAGGTTTGTCTGTTTAACAACTAAATCTTTTTTAATATTTTTTATAGTATTCTGTAAAACTCTTATTTCATTATTCATTCGCCCGACTTCCGTGTTTAATTTCTCTTGAATAGGTTTGAGTTCTGAATTAACATAATTTTTATTGGAGGCGTCATATTCATCAATGGGATCCGCTAAATTTTTCAACTGTTTATTATCACAAGTGTACTTTGTTGATAAATAATAGTTTAATGTTAATGAGTCGTAGGGATCTTTAGGGTTGGAAAGGAATGCAATACGTTTATCTCCTGCATCAAAATAGTCTTCATTTAGAGTGAGCGTACTTCGTTTGGTGACGCAATCAGAATCATGAATGGCATCAGATAAATTTGTTATTCTTTTATTTTGCATATCATAATGACCTTCATTAGTTCATTTGAATCCCAATCCAGTTTCACCTCTACGACCCTCTTTAGAAATGCCCGCGCTGCGACCGAACTTATCAATACTCATTTTGATACTGACGTCTCACCAAGGATACCCACTATACTTAAGCAATAATTTTAGCTTCCCGAAGTTCTTCAATAATATTCAAAATTTCATTTTCATGAGCAGTATTACCAGCTAGTTTTGACGCATACAATAGTCTTAAACGCTGAACTAATTCCGAGGGATTATCCCAGTATACATATTCAGTAGGTAGAACTTGTTTAGTTAATCCACTACCAACAATCTTAAACATGGGCGAGATAATTTTTTTATATTTATTACTTTTATTACCGGTAATTTGTTTTGATGGATCATATCCTTTCTTATGAGCGCTGGTTAGCATTAGTATTTTTTTATACTGATCCAAATCATCGCTATTATAATCTTTAGGGTTTTTCATAAAGAATAATTCATAGAGGCCCTCAGTTCCAGCAAATTCACGATCATTAATGATAATGGTATCTGAATTAAATTCAATAGGTGAATTACCTATTTTCCAACCCCCATTGTCATGTGCATGTATACCATACTGAGTATCCATTTTATTTACAGTATCATCAATAAGCATCTTAATATATTTAGTTGTTAAGGGGCCTTCATCATAATCAAAATTATCCTCATCTGATGACACCTCATTATCATCTCGACTTATTGCAATAGGTATTTTGGATGGCCCTGCCTTAGGTTCAATTTTATGTTCAATTTTAGGGGGTTCAACTTTAGGCTCTGGAGGCTTTGGATCGGCAAGTTTTTTTAAAGGTTTAACTATTGGTTTATATGTTTCTTCGATAAATCTTCTAGTAGCCAATTTACTTTTTCTTAATTCGGCATACTTATGCTTTATCGACTTGCGTGCCTGAATGATCTTTTTCTTTAACTCTATATCTGATTCATCCATCTTGAACTGCTTTTTGAACTGCTTTTGAACTGCTCTTGAACTGTTCTGAACTGCTCTTGTACTGCTCTTGAACCGCTTTGAACCGCTCTTGAACTGCTTTTGAACTGCTTTTGAACTGCTTTTGAACCGCTTTGAACTGCTCTTGAACCGCTTTGAACCGCTCTTGAACTGCTTTTGAACTGCTCGGTACTGTTTATATGCTTATATAACAATCAAACCCCTTACGATATCTACCCAGATTAATATTAGAATCAGTATCTATAACAATAAATCCGTATTTTTCTTTCCAACATTCGGCACATAAGGTTTTGAATTCTTCGAAAGACATATCCGTTCCGACATGATCGTCATAGACATGTTTTAAATTCAATACATCTTGTTTAAACAATATAATAAAATTAGCATTATCCCGTATTAACTGTTTAGGTATCTTGGAATAAGTTTGACTTAGATAGAAGCAGTCTACTGATTTATGCCTGCCTAAACAAAAATATTCACGCACAGAATCCTGGTTACCACAAATAATGTCATCGAATATCATTATTGAATCCGGTTTTGCTTCATTAGGAGAAATTACTTCACCTGTGTAAGTATAATACCCCAGACCTTTAATAGGTTTTAAAATCTCCACTAAATATTTATACTTTTCTTGTTCAAGACTTTTACCATAAACGTATACATTTTCAAATTTTAATCCATGAGGTTCTTCTAGTAGACTTATCATAATATTTGTTTTACCTGAGTTAGAGCTACCAGCTATAATACCTCTTATGGATCCTGGTAATAAAGAACCATGTTTTTTTATATAATTTACGATCAAAATCATGATTGCTCACTTTTAGTGAGTCTCTCTGTCTAAGGAACTTCATCATGTCATTCATTCTAGGGCGGGTTTCCCTATATATACAGGAACACAATCGTCCACAAACAAAATGCCTGTAACACGCGACGGGAGAGGGTTCGTAAATTCTCTAATAAATAAGCTCCCTGTAGAGCTTCATATCCCACAATATCAGTACTGCGGTCCCGGAACGAAATTAGATAAAATGCTTGCAAGAGGTGATCCAGGAATTAATCCTTTAGACGTTGCATGCAAAAACCACGATATAGCTTACTCCAAGCATAAAGATATCGAAGGTAGACATAAAGCTGACGAAATATTACAGGAACGTGCTTGGGAACGGGCAACTTCAAAAGACGCAGGCATTGGAGAAAGGATATCAGCTTGGGCTGTAACGAATACAATGAAGGCTAAAAGGAAGATTGGTATGGGGATTAAAACAAAAAAATCTAAAAAATCTATGAAAAAGAAGAAGCTAGCATTTAAAGGAGGATTTTTATCAGGCATAGCCAACGCTATTAAAACAGTGGAACCTCATATCCCTATGAATGATGTAGCTAAAACGGCTCTAGTTGCGGCTAAACGAATAATTAAAGAGATTGGTGGAAAAAAGCATGTTAAAGTTCCTAGAATAATTCCGGTACCAAAACAAGGAGGAATTTTACCATTCTTGATTCCTTTGTTTGCCGGACTCAGTGCTGCAGGGGCACTAGCAGGAGGGGCTTCGGGGATTGTTAAAGCGGTGAACAGCGCTAAAGATGCTAACAAACAGCTACAAGAAAACTCTCGCCATAATAAAACTATGGAATCAATCGCTCTAGGGAAAAAGGGTAATGCCCTATACCTACGTCCCTATAAAACTGGAAGTGCATTATATTTGAAACCGTATTCAAAAAACCAATAAGAGTGCCTCGGATACCCCTGACTGATGTTGAGTTGATAAAATTTGCTAAAGACGTTCCCTATTTTAGAGGTGTGTATATGAGGAATACGCTACCAACTACCCCTAAATTTAATGAAAGCACCATCATAAATTTGGATGATAGTTTTGGTAAGGGATCGCATTGGTGCGCATGGAAGAAACGGGGTTCTGAGGTTATGTATTACGATAGTTATGGTGATCTTAGACCCCCCTTAGAGGTCTTAAAATATTTTCGAGGATATACCATTAAATATAATTACGAACGTGAACAGAAGTTTAACACGCCTATATGCGGATTTTTATGTTTAAGATTTCTTTATAAAAAATAAATAAATATTGTGGTTTGACGTGTTATCTTTAATCATGTCTCAGACGTTGACCTTGACGGGTGTCGGAAATATTCTATCAGTAGAGTACTTCCCTCCTATAGAATTACGTGACGAATATAATTACACCTTAGGGTTGGTAGGGTTTTACGGATGTAATTCAATCAGAAACATATTCGAGGGAAATAATCTTTTTTACTATAATAATCAAAAAATTACGATACCTACAGGGTCGTATGAAATAACTGAAATAAGTGATTATATTAAATCTGAAATTACTAACCATAAAGAGCATTACGAGTTAATAGCAAACAATAATACCTTAAAGTGTGAAATAACCTCCGAATTTGCCATTGACTTCACGCAACCCGGTAATATAGGACGTATGCTAGGTTTCTCCCCGCAAATACTAGAGCCAGGTGTACATGAGTCTGATTTGGATGTTCAGATCATTAAGTCCACGAATATCCATGTTGAATGTAATATTACTACAGGCGCATATCGGAACAGTGCACTCTCACATACAATTTTTGAATTTGATATTAGTGTAGCCCCCGGGTTTAGACTTATTAAAGAACCCACTACTATAATATATCTCCCAGTTAACGTTCATAGTATTGACAATTTAACCTTGAGATTGGTCGATCAAACAGGTACCCTTATTGATTTCGGATCTGAAGCCGTTACCATACGTTTAGAGCTCAAACATGGGGCTAAACAACCACTACTATAAAAGCACCGTAACATTCAATCCCGGAACCATTAATCCTGTGAAAGCTGATAGGTTAACAGCTGAAGAAGTGTACTTTTTAGAATCAATAGGACTAAAGGTTATTAATCATGGAGGAAGAACAATCCCTAAAAAATGCTTCTAGGATAATTCGCCCCCCACAATTCGTCCCCGGACGATTCGCCCCCGGATGATTCGCCCCCGGACGATTCGCCCCCGGGGATAATTCGCCCCCGGACGATTCGCCCCCGGAAAAAAGTTAAAAAAAAGCTAAGACGACCACCCATATATTTTGTAACAAAACTTACAAATTAAATTAAAATGGAACTTTTACGAATTAGTAAATGGAAAACAATTGCATTTTAAAAACGGTTTGAGATAAAAAATCGACATTTTGCAGGCAGCCTAACCTGCCTAACCTGTATAAACTTTCTATTTTTTTTTTTTAAACAAACCAGGGGCGGCGCGAATGGGTGTTATCACTTTCTTCTTGTAACCCGTTTTTCTTAACCTTTTGTTTTTTTCCATTTTAGGTTAGAGATTTGTATTCTCAGTTGCCTAATTAACAAAAAAGGTATTCTTGTTTCAACTCGCCTGGACTAACCGTTTACTATAAGATGCAGGTTTTCTGTTCAGCCAAAATCAATTTAGAATGCTGGATTTCTATGTTAAATTAATTTATTGAAAAATAAATTAAAATAAAAATAGTTACAGTAAGTGTTCGTACTGTTTATACCTTCAATAGGTTAGGCTGCATGCAAAATTTCGTTTTTTATCTCAAACCATTTTTAAAATGCAATTGTTTTCCGTTTTTTCAACACCATTTTCAAAGACATGCAACTTCCTTATGCTGCGGTTTAGGACAAAATTTTTATAGACCATTCCGACTTATTTTTGTGTCAGGAAGCGGCTGGTAAATTTATGGTACTAGGTTTAGAGACACCCTTGTATATTTTATTATAAAAATAAAAAAACGGACTGTATATATTTTGTATAATGTATTTTTTATTAGTATACCACATACAAAATAGTAATTTATAAATGTTTTTGTGCTTAATGGTAGCCTAAAAGTACTTCCAATTCCAATTTAACGACTTTAACTAACAAAATTTCACTAATTCGTAAGAGTAAAGTAAGTAAGTAAAAAGTTCAATTTTAATAAATATATGGGTGGTCTGTCTTATTTTTTTTAATTCTTTTCCGGGGACGAATCGTCCGGGGGCGAATTATCCGCGGGGGCGAATCATCCGGGGGCGAATCATCCGGGGGCGAATCGTCCGGGGGCGAATTGTGTGGGGCGAATTGTCCGCAACCCCTAAAAAATATATTCACCGAAGTATCTTATACTGATTTAGTAATTGACGCTTCTACCCGAACTTACCACCCGTATACTGTAAATGCGTTTGATAATTCTGATGAAATACGTCTTATCATTGATAAGGCCGAGCTAATTACTGCTACTTATAACAGTAAAATATACATTGAAGGAACGTTAACAAAGAAAGATGTCGCTAAAGATTTTGAATTAACAGGAAATGCACCACTATTCTTGTTTGAAGAAATACGATATCAACTAGGCGATACTATAATAGACTCATGTAGGTCTCCCGGAATAACAGCCTCCCTTATCGGAATTCCGAAGTATTCACCAAGTGAATCTAAAAGTTTAAGTTGTGCAGGATGGGATCCTGTCAATTCAGGTACTCAGATCGATCATGATTTGAAAACTTTCTGTGCCATTATTCTGTTAGATCACGTGCTAGGTTTTGCCTCTTCATACCGTCGAGATATAATTAATATGAGACAGGAATTTATTTTAATTCGATCAAAATCTGATGTAGATTGTTATGCAGGACAGACAGAGGTTAATATCAAGATAACAAAAATTCAATGGAAAGTTCCACATATCACACCTAGTGACGTAGCCAAATTGGATATTTATAATTTTATAAATCAACACAAACCTATTAAAATAGGTTTTCATGGAGTAAGTTTGTTTCAATATCCGGCATTACCTACTACCACCAATCTAGTAATCTGGCCAGTTCAAAATACTGTAGGCGTGCGCAGACCTAGATGGATTTTCATTGGTTTTCAAACTGCTAGACGTAATAAGAAAGAAAATAAAGCAAACCAATTTGATCATGTTAACATTACTGACATTACGGCATACATCAATTCAAATCGATATCCGTTTGAACATCAGCATAATGATTTCTCAAAAAATAAATATATGCTAGCTTATGAAGAATACATTAGTTTTCAACAAAAATATATGAATAAACATGTATCAGAGCCGATATTCGATTTCAAGCAATTTAAAGAATGTCCGGTATTCGTCATTAACTGTGTCAAGCAGAATGAGAGCATACAAAATTCATTGCTTGCGATAAAATTAGAAACTGAATCAACCCAGAGTTTTATTGCTGATACGATCGCCTATTGCGCCATTATGCATGATACCTTCCTCGAGTACGAACCCTTCCAAGGCTTAGTGCAAATCCTGTAAAATGTTTATTATTATCGATATTCAATCATTTTATACGCCTCAATTTACTGTTAAGGAACTGGCGATATACAATGGCACGCGCTTAGCACATTATCTGTTTAAACCACCATTTCCGTTTCATTATCTTAACAAGGATGTACAACGTCAAGCCACCTGGATGGAAAAAAATCTTCATGGTTTGCTTTGGGATAGTGGATACACTGATCTTATCGATTTACCTGAAATTTTACAACGTCATACTGCTAATACCGATCTAGTATATTGTAAGGGCCTTGAAAAATGTAATTACTTAAAAAAATTTCTGGGTGGTAAAGTTCATTCTATTGAGGAAACGAAATTCAAACTTAAACCTAGCCAGCCTAAATGCTTTAATCATCATTTAAATGTATGCTCATGCGCTATAACTAATGCCGTATTTATATACAATGAAATAAAAAATAGTGTTTAGTGGGGGTGGATAAGTACAAATATCAACTTCATAGAACCTTCAGTGTCATCATGGATATGCAGCTTGAAACACACAGGCCAAATAGCTATCCTGCACGCGAATGCCCACCCCAGGAAAATCAATTGGAATCAGTGCATCAGTCATCACAGGAAATAACAGATATTAAATTTTTATGCAAAGTGTGCTTAATAAATTCGGTTACATTAACATTAAGTCCTTGTGGACATTTTTGTGTATGTGTCCCATGTATAAAGCGTAAATGTTTAATGTCCTATATGTAGGCGCTCTAACTAATGTCGTATTTATATACAATGAAATAAAAAATAGTGTTTAGTGGGGGTGGATAAGTATAAATATCAACTGCATAGAACCGTCAGTCACCATGGATATGCAGCTTGAAACACACCGTGTTAATTCCTTTAAATATTGGCCCTGCAAGTTCATTAGCCCAAGTGATTTGGCTAAAGCAGGATTCTATTATATGGGTATGCAAGATGTTGTTAAATGTGCGTTTTGTGGAATTATACTACGCAATTGGGTAGTAGGTGATACCCCTATAGGAGATCATTTCCGTTGGAATCCTGATTGTCCATTGTTGGATAATTATATTGAGTATAGACCAAATAGCTATCCTGAACGCGAATGCCCACCCCAGGAAAATCAATTGGAATCAGTGAATTCAGTACCCGAATCAGTACATCAGTCATCACAGGAAATAACAGATAATAAGTTTTTATGTAAAGTGTGCTTAATAAATTCGGTTACATTAACATTAAGTCCTTGTGGACATTTTTGTGTATGTGCCCCATGTATAATGCGTCTATCAAAATGTCCTATATGTAGGTGCTCCATTGAAGGGCATATAAGAACATATTTATCATAATAATATTGTAATAATAGCGGTAACATCATTTGATAACCACTTCCTCTCTGTATCAATTATATACAGGGTGAGTCTGCTAAGAAGAATCAGCTGGATATCTCCGTTATCTGAAGCATTAAAATAATTCTGCTTGGGTAAACTGTAATAGACAACTCCCTCTATGTATAGGCACAGTCAAATTTTTTTTAGGCTTTTCCGACGAGATGTAATGAATTTTTTAGTTACCTCGAAAAAATTATTTTTTTTTAAATTAATTCTTTTATGGCTGAATATTGTTTGCCATACTATTCTCTTTAATACTGTATTTTTAAAAAAGTGATTACTGAAACCGTTACTTAAAAAAATTCATAAAATAATTATGTTATTAGTGCCCTAGTTCACATAATTGCGATAATGACGTACAAATTTAAATGAAACAAAAACAAAAAATGCAATTTATTTAAATAAATTTAAAATCAAAGACGTATGGTTGCAGTGCATAATCGTTCTGTCATCTTGACAGTTGATCATAGTATCTGTAAAACTCGTGTTATACTATTATACAATTTTTGTTATTATTCTTGTTCCTATTGATTTCCGAAGTTGTTTGTTGGTTTTGTTCATCCCAAAATGCTTAGTGTTCAAGATAAGATCGAACTGATCATAACCTTTGGTGAAAGTAATAGAAATATCAGGGAAACTTCAAGATTATTAATGCAGCGATTTCCTGGAAGAGGACAGGATTTCAGTTTCACAAATGTACGAAGAATTGTTACAACATTTCTTGATACAGGTAGTATCAGAACACTCCCTCGTGTAAGACATGCTGTATTTAGAGATCCGGAAGTTTTGGAGGCAACAATAGCTCAAGTTGATCAAAATCCACATACAAGTACCCGAGCTATTGCTTCTGTGCTAAATGTGAGCCAAAGTACAGTCGTTAGAACATTGAAACAAGTAAAGTTTCACCCATTTAAATTAGTTCTTCATCAACAACTTGCAGGAAATGATTTTAATCGACGTACAGCATTTTGTCAGTTTATGATTGAAAACAGAAGACAATTTAATTGCAACAAAATTTTATTTACTGATGAAGCGTCATTTAAAAATAATGGGTATGTTAATCGTCATAATATGCACTATTGGAGCCCAGTAAATCCACATTGGGTTCGCCATGTCGAAAATCAGCGACAATGGTCAATTAATGTGTGGGGAGGGATAGTCGGAAATCACGTAATAGGACCTTACTTCCTCGAAGGTACCCTTACAGGTGCAAGATACCTTGAATTTCTTAGAGCACAGTTAGATGATCTATTGGAAAATGTGCCTCTCAATGTAGTAGCTCAAATTGTATATCAGCACGATGGGGCACCTGCGCACTTCCATCGTGATGTTGTTCATTATTTAAATACCAACTTTAGAGGAAGATGGATTGGTCGTGGAGAAGGTGCTGTGATAAATTGGCCGCCCCGTTCACCCGATATTACGCCCATAGACTACTTTCTATGGGGCTATGTCAAGGATTGTGTATACCAGGAGGCACCCACAACGCCCGAAAACATGCGCCAGAGAATTCGTGACGCCTTTGCTTCGATTACCCTGGATCAATTAAGAAATGTTAGAAGAAGTTTTAACCGTAGAATAAATCTTTGTTTAGAAGAGGAAGGGCATACATTTGAACATTTACTAAATTAAATACCTAAGTAGTTTTTGAAGTTTTCTGTAACATTTTTAATGAAATAGCTATTTTCCTAACAAGTGCAGAAAATCGATTTTTCCGCACGCAAATGCCGTTGACAGCACGACGCGTAGCGGAGTGGTGTCAAGCATTTAAGTGCGGAAAAATAGGTTTCTGCACGTGTTAGGAACAATAGTTTTTCTACTAGCGTGCGGAAAATGCGTTTTTCCGCACGCTAGTAGAAAAACTAGTGCGGAAAAATCCTTTGCCGCACGGTGCGGAAAAGTGGATTTTCCGCACTAAAAAATGTGCGGAAAATGCGTTTTTCCGCACGCTAGTAGAAAAAATTAATTAATAAATAGTTATTTGTTTTTTGGAGATACATATTAGTACCTACTCATTTTATGGGTATGTCAGAAACTATCAAGGAATAAAATTTATTGCTTGCGAGTAAACTTTAAAGCACATTACCGTTTTACTTCGTTAAATCGCTATAAAAATTTAAAAAAATTGAATACAATCCTCCTGACGTTTGAAAAATTACAGGTTTCCTTGTTACCATATTTTTGTTTAATTTAACGTTGTACGTCATTATCGCAATTATGTGAACTAGGGTACTAATAACATAATTATTTTCTGAATTTTTTTAAGTAACGGTTTCAGTAATCACTTTTTTAAAAATACAGTATTAAAGAGAATAGTATAGCAAACAATATTCAGCCATAAAAGTATTAATTTAAAAAAAAATATTTTTTTCGAGGTAACTAAAAAATTCATTACATCTCGTCGGAAAAGCCTAAAAAAAATTTGACTGTGCCTATACATAGAGGGAGTTGTCTATTACAGTTTACCCAAGCAGAATTATTTTAGTGCTTCAGATAACGGAGATATTCAGCTGATTCTTCTTAGCAGACTCACCCTGTATTATAGGAAAAAATGCTTTTTAATTTTTTGAAAAAAAACATTTATTATTATTAATTTAACAGTTAGATTAGAGGTAAATATTTTAGAAATTATAATTCTAATGTATTTTCTATACTACATTCAATAAAAAAATGTTTTAGAATCATGTTTTTTATTTCCTGATGTAATTCTCTGAATTGAGATAATTTATCTTAATATTTTCATGGAATTCTTTTAAGTACAGTGATGTAAATTAGTTATGGGTGTTAATTCATTGGAGTAAGATGCTTGCCTTTATCTCCCTTTTCTCCCCCAATAAATTGGGGAGAAAAAGGTGATAAAGATACGTGCCTTATTCAAATATCACACGATTTCCATATCTTAATATTTTCATGTAAGTACAGTGATGTAAATTAGTTATGTGTGTTAATTCATTGGAGTAAGATGTTTGCCTTTGTCGCCTTTAGCACCCCACTAAATTGGGGGCTAAAAGTGATAAAGATACGTGTTTTATTCAAATATCACATGATTTCCTTTGTGGTTTTGGTAAGTATATATAGATTTCATTCTGCCTAAAAATTATTAAAAAGTTAAAATGAGTTCAGACCGTAAGTCTTTAAAGAAAGTTATTTTAATTTTTTTTTTAATATATAATTTTTATAGAAATACTTAGTCAAATAGGCGTAAGCCTGTTGCGGGGGATTTTGCCTCCGGAGACCGTAAGTAATTTATTATTTTATTTACATGTATTTTAAGAGAAAATTTTAGGACCCCACCCAGGTGTGTTTGTTGGTGGTGTCGGTGCCGCCTGGGGGAGCATCATGGCCATGCCCCGTAATAGCCAGTTTTCAGTGGCAGGGATGGTCCTGCCAAATCTATAAAGACGCCCTCCATGATGGCGTCTACTTCATGACTGTAAGTTTTTTTAATTTTTTATCATTTAACAAACACTAATTACCTTTTATTTTTTCAGCGAGTCCTAGTTGAATAAAGTCGTAAGTTTTTATATTTCTTTAATAAACATAATCTAATACATTTTTTTCTATTTTTCAGAATGAAAATTTTTAGGTAGTTTTTAGTAGTTTTTTAGTTAGTAGTTTTTAGTTAGTAGTTTTTTATAATAAAAATATATATAAAAATTACATTTCTTTTATTACCAGCTATAATACCTCTTACAGCAAATAATATAAGCAATAAAAAAAATTACATTTCTTTTAGTGAATTATTAATAATACTATCAGTAACCAACATATAAGCAATAAAAAAAATTACTTTGTTTTATTCCTAAATGTAGTAAATTTTACTTTTTAAAAATCTGGTACAATTATATAAGCATTCATCAGCGTAAGCGGTATAAGTTTTTCTTAAAAAATGTGTATGAGAAAACACGAACTGAATTGTTTCATCATAACACTCAATGTCGCATATTAATATTTCTTCTAGTCCAGGGCGTGGCATCTTCAAGATAACACTTTTACTGTGATTTTCCATATTAACCATATGAAAGTCAGCTTCAATATCATCACCCGAATAATAATAACGAATTAGTTCAAGATTATTGGCTCCAATAAACCTGATAGGGAATATAATTCGTCTATTCATACTAAAAATAAACGTTGAATACAAAATAATACAAAAGAACATATTGTTATACTTACATTGTGTTAATATTTGAAGATAATTCCCTTTAACTGCGATTTCGCAGTAATTATAGCCCAAAGGACAGCCTTGAAACCCGCAGTGTGAACACCTTTGTAAAAAGGTCCACTCGTATGGGTCGTATATATTTACCACAATAAAGAACTTGTTAGTTTTAACATCCAACACCTTTAATTGAATTAAATCACCATCACGATAATTCCAATTTTTTACTGTAATGGTTTTTTTATATTCTTGGAAATTATATTTATATTTAAATATTTAAGCAAAAGCTTTATTATATTTATAGTATAAACTCAATTCTTTATTATTTCGATTGAAAGTATAAAATTTATTACTACAACTTTTATTACTAAATTTAAATTTCGATATATCGGTTACTGACAGTATTATTAATAATTCAACTTCAGTCATGTTTTAAAAATTTTGCAAATTTTACACCTGTTATATAGATATAAGCCCATCCTATTTCCTGATATTATCGTTTAAGGAATTTTTTGAATTAAAATATTTAGCACGCGTGTGGTACTTTATCAATTTCCTCCTAACCACATAGGCGATTAAGCCTTTATCAGTTTCCTTTTAAGACACCAAAAACACTTATCAGTTTTAATTCATTTTTTATTTTTAAATCTCATTACATATCTTAATTCTAGGTACATTTAAAATCTTACTCTATTTTTAATTGGCTCATCTTTAAAATTACAAAATTAAGCGTTATCTCAAATTTTATTTTATCATGCATACTACAAAGACGTAAATAAGCTTTTAAAATATTTGAATTAATTTTAGTTTCTCTTTCAAGCTGTTTCTTAAATCTAATGATATTATTTATATGTCCATGCATTCTAAATCGTGTTTGATTATCGCGGGATAGAGTTTAGTAGCTTCAATTAATGTATAAGCGTTTTCATTGGAATCATTAACCTCGGTGTTGTTTAAATATTTAAGATTATCAAAAAGATCCCCTTGCATTTTAATACATCCACGTAGCATATTCTGATAATATGCAGTAAAATCATTGAAATGTAAATTTTTAACACGGCATTTAATTGCGTCATCAAAATTTTGTAATTCTTGCACAGTATGCTCACCCAACATAATATTAAAAAATTGATTTGAAAGTTTTATCACGCGCACTTCCTTGAAAAGTATGAACTCGATTTGAATGTTTTCATACTTTATGGAACTAAAATCCTGGTGTCGGTCGGGGGTGATCGGGCGCGGGCGGGCGTGGTCGGGGGTTACCTATATTGCGGGGGTGGGGGGCGATCGGGAGTGGGGGGTGTATCGATCGGGGGTGGGGGGTGGTATTGATCGGAGGTGATCGATTGCGTGGGCGTATGATCGAAGGGTTGCCTATATTGCGGGGGTGGTACCTCATACACGTGGATGGCTAGACCGGAAGTGGATATGATAAACTACCCTTTTGGGTTTACATGTATTTCTTATGGGGGGTAGTGTGCTCGAACAGGCCTTATTATGATACTAACGTACAATTAAAAATTTCATAATAAAAGCTCCACCAAGCTTACAAATGCCCCGGAAAATATGTCAACTAAATTTTGAAAGAGAAGGCGCGACAATACGTCAACCAATAGCAAACAATCCTACTCAAAAGTAAAGTGAAACAGAATTATGATTGCGGGTGACTAGCGATGTGCAGTGGTTATTTCATGGGAAGGACCAGTTCAGCTCATTGCTTTCCCTATTGCGTGACCTCCTTTCTGTTTATCTTGTGCACATTTCACCCGCAATCATAATTCTGTTCCGCTATACATTCATTGGACAAATTCAATTGATGTTTGAAATTTTAATAATTTCAGTGTTTGTCAAATTGTTTTGACGTTTAAAATCTGTTAAGTATGAATGCTAAATCGAGGAACATAATTCATTCTGAAGCCAGAAATATCATTCGGAAGGTCATAGAATTCTTCGAATGAAAATTATTTACATATACCGCCTAAATGTTTTTATTTTGACTGTACTTTGAAAAACTATAACAGCGCCGGACACGCCTCCTTTCAACTTTGTAAGCTTGGTCGAGCTGTAATAGTTATTTATCTACAACCATTGTGTAATACTACCATTACTATACAATTTTAATGACACTCGTTACAGTTGTCAATTGAATAATAGTGACACTTCGATGGGGTAATATTACCCCATCGCCCTGTCAAATTTAAATATTATACCTTTTAATTTGCCAGGGAGTAAATTTTCTGTTGCACTTGCCGCTAATTTCAAAAACATTGTAAAAAAAGCGTATTATTAGAAAACTGCAGTTGTAGTTTGTACCACTTTTTTCTTTTTAACTTGGTTTGTGGTTTTCTTTTCTTCTTTTTCTCTTATTGCCTGAGCGATATACGGTGGATCTACACACTTTTTACCCTTACCTATGTTATTTCTAACAATTTCTGGAGCGACACAGTCTTTATAAAACTTTATCAAAGACGGTAGCATATCATTTCTCCAAAAATCGACATCCATCTACGATTTGAAGGTAGCTCTTCTTGTTATCTTCAACGAATTCTTCAAGTTTTGTAATATTAAGTTTAGATGCAGAAAATAAACTTTTCACTTCTACAAATGCGTTATCCCCTACTAATCCTGTAATGGGAATATATTTTACACTTGTATTGATAAAATGCAACATATATATATATATACAGGGTGTCTCTAAACCCAGTACCTTAAATTTACCAGCCGCTTCCTGACGCAAAAATAAGTCGAAAATGTCTATAAAATTTTTGTCCTAAACCGCAGCATAAGGAAGCAGGCAGCCTAACCTATTAAAGGTATAAACTTTCTACTATTTTTTTTTTGTAAATTAACCAGGGGCGGCGCTAATGGGGGTTATCATTTTTTTCTTTTAACCCGTTTTTCTTAACCTTTTGTTTTTTGCCATTTTAGTTTAGAGATTTGTATTCCCTGTTGCCTAATTAATAAAAAAGGTACTCTTGTTTCAACTCGCCTGGACTAACCGTTTCCTATAAAATGCAGGTTTTCTGTTCAGCCAAAATCAATTTAGAATGCTAGACTTGTATGTAAATTAATTTATTGAAAACTAAATTAAACAAAAATACTTACAGTAAGTGTTGGAACTGTTCTCCGTTGGTTCGAACACATGCTTCAGCACGCCTTCGCAAAGATTTACTAACTCGTGCAAAAACTCTCAGCTGCAAGCGTATCTGATTGGCCGCATTTTGAATATTTTCCCAAAGTTGTTCGACGGTATCGACATTATGCCTGTAAACTGCAGCTTTCATGGCACCCCAGATAAAGTAATCTAAAGGATTCATATCCGGTGATCTTGGGGGCCATCTTTCCGGTGCATCATTACCCCGTCCTATCCAGCGCCCAGGAAATTCTTCGTGTAACCATGTTCGTACGTCAACGGAAAAATGGGGAGGAGCCCCATCATGTAGAAACCACATTCTGTTCCTTCGTTGCAACGGTACATCCTCCAACAAACCCGGTAGATCATTCTGGAGAAAATTCAGATAACTATCTCCTGTTAAGCGCTGGGGTAAACGAAATGGTCCAATAAGATGGTCCCCCACAATACCGGCCCAAACATTTATCGAGAACTTCCTCTGATTGTTCCCAACCCGTATAGCATAGGGGTTTACATCCGCCCAGTGATGTTCATTATGGAAATTAAAAATCCCATCACGAGTAAACTGCGCCTCATCTGTTGTCAACAAGTCCAGTAAAAAATCTGGGTTATTGCCGTGCTGTTGCAATATTCATCTACTAAACTGAAGTCTAGCAATCGTATCGGCAGGATAGATTGAATGGACTTTTTGATAATGGTAGGGATAAAGTTGCTGTTCTTTAAGTGTTCGATGAACAACGTCTTTAGAAGTTCCAAGTCTGTTTGCTAGTCTTCTAACACTCACACCGGGTTCTTCTTCCACAGCAATAAAAATATTCTCTTCCATTGCTGCCGTACGAACAGTACGGCTACGGCCTCCTTCATTAGGTTTTGGGACAAGCGCTCCAGTTGTGCGTGCCCGCCGATCCACAGCAATGAACGTCCTTCTATTAGTCTAGGCGCTAGCCCATGTCACGTGTAAAGTTTTATGTCCCCTAAGTTTGATTGCGGGGGTTTATTAAACACCTATAGGAGTGTTTAAAATAATTGGTCACATGGTCCAGATCATGGTCGTTTGGCCGCCATATTGGAAAATGGTCCCGTATTGCTTGATTTTTGTTTAAGTGTATCTCCGCACCCAGTGGTCAGATTTTAATTTTGAAAAGCTCATTTTACTCCTTGTTATAAGACAAACAAATCTTGTAACCACAAATTTTTTGATAAACCTACTAGTTTCTGAAATATACCGTAGTTTTGTAAAGATGGAACTATCGCGTTTTTAGCGTAATTGCTTGCAGTTCTACAGAAAGACGATGGCTCGCGAATTGCGTAGAGGAGCACGAACTGACCTTTATGAAGAAACAAGGAGACCCTTTTTTACCTACGAGCTCCAACTGGGGAACAGAGCTACAAAATATAATTACCAAACACAAGATAGATCGTGCAACAAGCATTGATCTTTTAAACTGCATACAAATTGGAGAAAAAGCTCATACTCAGTTCAGGAGTGAAAGGTTTGAAGAAAAGTCGCTCAGTCTTATGCAACCTATCAAGAGATTAAACAGAAAATCAAAAACAATTAATCCTCTTGAAGTAAACGTGGAGAAAGAAACTGCCCATGCTCTGCGTTTAATTGACATAGCACGGTGACGAGGATATGATATAAAGTATCTTTTGTCTTATGAATTAACTTCTACATCTCTATTTCTGACGAGAAATGGATTTTTAACAAAACCGGACAAATCACAGCTGGTTCATCAACTAGAATTAAAGTTACAAACACCGCCAAATTCTGAAAATCCTCCATCCCCTGGTAAAGCAACAGTTATAGACTTTATGGCATTTGCAAGGAAGGTGCCATATAAATCCTTAAATCTGACGACATATGAAGAGTTTGCAGGAAACGTTTGGAAAGCTATCTGTCAAGCTTCTCACAAAAGCCGAGCGCGTCGACATTGTTTTCGACGTTCATAAGGAAAAAAGTGTAAAAGGGTTTGAGAGGTCTAAGCGATCAAAGAAACAACCTGTAGAATATGGAGCACCAAATGACAGTACACCGCTTCCTGTAGATACTGACGCTTACTGGGCCTCGTCCAAAAACAAAGAATTGTTGCAGTCATACTTTGTTGACTGGATATCACGGAAAATGCTTCATTTAAAACATCTTTTCACATTTATCTTGGTGGAGTAGTCAAAGAAGATCAACCAAGATGCTTTACTATAAAGAATGGAATAATGGAAGAAGACTTTAGTTTGGAATCTGATCATGAAGAAGCAGATGACAGGATCCTAACCCATATTTCTCACATGACACTGACTTCAAAAGTGAGCAATGTGGTTATTTGTTCTACTGATACCGATGTTTTTGTTAGTGGACTCTATCACTATCAACAGAAGTGGAAAAGTTTCGGACTTAAAGAACTTTGGATTGCCTTTGGAGTGGGAAAAACATCCCGGTACATTCCACTTCACTCCTTTGTGATTGAAGGCAGAGTACCGCTTACTGTTATAACAGCTTTACCAGCTATTCATTCTTTAACTGGATGCGACACTACAAGTAAAGTTAGTACGAAGTTGGCTGCAGCTTTGAAAGCAGCAGAATCATGCGCGGAAGAGCTGTTATTAGATTTTGGCAAAGGACCACTGAATGAGAACATGAAAAAAAAGCAGAAGAATTTTTGGTTCGTGCACTAGCCTCAAACTTAGCTACAATAGATAATTTGCGTTTCCATCAGTACCATCACAAAAAAGTACGAAGCTTTCAAGATTTGGCCCCTACCTCAAGTTCTATCCGTCTTCACATAAAAAGAAGCTACTTGCAATGTTATAAATGGATTCATGCTTTAGAAGGGTCTGCGAAACTCAATCCGTTGGACTATGGTTATATAGAGAAAGACAGTACTTTAACTCCACAAGTGACAGATGATCCATCAGACCCTATGTAGACTTTCCTCAGCCCTGTAATTGCCAGAGGTGCTTCAGAGCAACTGTATGTCCCCGCAGAAGATTGGAAATAATGTGCTGTGACTTTTGTAAATGTAAAAGCAGTGTTTTGGACCAATGCAAAAACCCTCATAAATAATTAATTGAAATGTTTATCTTTGAAATATTTACAATATTCATTCTTACTTTTTCCTTTGTACTATGTTATAAGTTTTTTTATCAGTGTTATCCACTCCTATGTATCTATGTAAATTAGTTTCTTCAACTTACGTGATTTTATTCTTTACAAGAGAATTAAATTACACGTTAATAAACAATAAGTAATTAAATATTAATATTAACAGATATTAATTCAAAATACAAATATTTATATCTTGTCAAACATTTACTATAGTAACAAACAACATTGAAGGTAGCCACCTTTACACCTCCCCCTTTGAGGACGCTTTATGCGTGGGGAAAAGGAACAAGTTTGCTTGAGTGGAAAAAATTTGAAATTTTCTTTTTCTTTCCGCTTGCAACTTCATAAAATGATGGAGAAATTTGTCGAACGATAGGAAATGGTCCCACTCGAACTGGATCTAACTTATTTCTATTTAGTTTACTGCCATTTTCAATATAGACCATATCATCAACATTGAAGTTGTACTGTTGTCGATTCTTATCCAATCGTTTTTTATTTATTTTAAAAGATTTTATCGAATTTTGAAATGCTTTTTTTCTGTCTACTTCAAGAATTTGCTGATAATTTTCCTGAAGAGGTGAAATTGTAGGTTTTTTCCCAAATAATAAATATGATGGTTCAAATTGTGTTGAACTATGAATGGTATCGTTATACTCATTTACACATTCTTGTGCTAACATTGACCAGGCTCTAGTATTGTTATCACTGTTTATTTTGCATCTAAGGCGATTTACAAGTGTTTGATTCAGTCGTTCGTTAAGACCATTTGATTCTGGATGATCGATGCATGTAAAAACAATCTGAATTCCATTTTTATCTAAATAATTTTTAAAACAAGTAGAATTAATTCCTGTATATTGGTCTGCTAATAAAATCGAAATATTATGTTTCTTTGAAATTGGATTTATTAGGTTTATAAAATCTTGGGCATTCTGACCCTTTGCTGTTGATATCCAAACATATCTAGTAAAATGATCAACTAGAATATGCATGTATCGTTTGGAGGATCGATTTCCTCCGAAACCACCAACACTATCAAGTGACATGATCTGAAACGGGCGTTCGGCCGGACCAAATTGTGAGAGCAGCCCTATAGCACGAATACGTCGAGTTTTGTTTTCTATACATACCTTACAATTTTTACAGAAGGTTTCTACAGCTTTATCAAGTCCTTTAAAATAATAGTGTGGTCTTATTGTTGCGAGCATTTGTGCTGGACCTATATGTCCATAATGTTGATGAACAAGCTCGATAATATCTTTCCCAAATTTCGGAGAAACAAAAATTCTTGATTTTTCTTTTAATCTCTTCAATATTAGTCCCTGTTTAAATTCAATATTTTTTTCTGCTTTCATTTCAGACATATGTTTGGATTGATCATCCAATATCGCTGGTAACTCTATTAAATTAATTACTGTGATTACATCTTCATTTTCAAAATATTCAAGGACCGGATTTCTAGATAATAGATCTGCAAGTATGTTGTCCTTTCCCTTTTTGTATATTATATTAAAATTAAACTGAGATAAGTAAAGAATTAAATCTCCGAGTATTTCATCTGTTCTAGCCTTTGTTTTTAGATTCTCTAACGGTTTGTGATCACTACAAACTGTAAACTGACGTCCAATAAGGTAATATTGCCAAAACTTTATTGCCTCCTTAATTGCTTTACATTCTAAATGTATGATATCATAACGTTTCTCCGGATTTGAAAGTTTTCTTGAAAAATATGCAACAGGGTGTAGTATTCCGTCTTCTTGTGGTTGTTTGAGTGTGGCACCAAGACCTTTATAACTAGCATCGGTTTCTATAAAAACTGGCTTATTAAAATCATATATAGCTAGAATAGGTTTAGAACATAAATAATCTTTGACCATTGTGAAAGCTTGTTCACATTCATCAGTCCATTGAAATTTAACATCCTTCCTTAATAATTGGTGAAGTGGTTCGAGTTTCTGGGAACTATTTTCTATATATTTTAAGTAAAAGTTAATGGAACCCAAAATACTGCGTACACCAGACTTATCGGAAGGACTCTGAAGATGCTGAATAGAGACTAAATTCTCTTGAGCTGGTGAAACTTTATTTTTAGAAATTGTATGTCCCAGATACTTTACAGATTTTGCAGCAAACATACATTTAGATAGTTTCAATTTTAAACCTTCGGAATTTGTCACTTCCAAAAATTTCTTAATATGTTCAACATGTTCGTCCCAGGATTTAGAAAAAATTAAAATATCATCTATATAATTTATACAAAAGTCATCTATATTATTTCTTCTAATTATATTTGATAGTATTCTTTGAAAAGTTGCTGGAGCATTCTTTAGTCCAAATGGTAGCACCCTGAACATGAATTTCCCATATTTTGTAACAAAAGATGTTTTTTCTCTATCCTCTAACTTTAATGAAATGCACCAGAAAGCCGAGTTAATATCTAAAACTGTGAAATACTCACAGTTAGAAACTTTCTCAATCACATCTTGAATTGTAGGAAAAGGAAAACATTCTGGGACAACTAATTTGTTTAATTTTCTGAAATCTATACACAGTCTAGACTTCTTTCCATCATCTTTCTTGTAGGCTAATGTCACAGGAGAAGCAAAAGGTGAATCAGATTCTTCAATTATACCCACTTGTAATAAATTCTTTATTTGATTTCTTATTTCAGTATCATCTGGAATTGTACATTTATACGGGCGAGAAGTAACATATTCATTTCTTATTAATTTAATCTCTGCTTCTTTTGATCGAACTTTACCTATATCAAATTTGTCTTTAGCAAACATGTGTTTGTACTTGTCAATTAATTGTAAAATAATTCTTTTTTTATCATCATTCTCAATGTGATCTAATTTAGCTTTGAATTCATTTATATTTAAATTTTCATTTAAATTTACTTCAGTATCATCATCTGAAGTTAAAATCATCTGATCACAAATAGATCGATCTTCCTTTAGATCTAATATGCTGTGATTATTAATACGTTGATAAATTTTCAAGTTTTCATCTTGTATCAACTTAAAAGTCTTAATAGCATCAACACCAATTAAAAGATCATAGGAGAAATTATCATTTTTAACCACATAGGTCGTTATAAAGTCAGTAATCTGTCCAATTCTAAGTTTAATCAAGGCCCGGGCTGACGTGAAATTTGATCCGCTGATTGTTTTTAAAATACTCTTATCTTTTATTAATTTCAACTTCAGCAATTCAGCAATTCGTTTATTAATAAGGGTTACATTTGAACCACAATCATAAAGAGCATTTACATTTATCTTGTCATTTATTAATACATTTAATTTTATCAGTGGATCATCTTTCGCCCGGGTTTTTAGTTTAAATCTTCAGTGTCAAGGTTAATATTCATTATTTCTAATTCAGTAAAGTTTGATTCTTGTTTTTTTATATTTGGTTTCATTTTTTCCTGCACAGTCTTATTATGATTGCGACAATCTATTTCTTTATGAAATCGATTTGGATAACCAAGGGCGACACAGTTTGGACATGGTTTTCGTTTTATTTCATTATTTTGAGTTTCAATTTTTTTATTTAAATTAAAACTACTCTGATTATTGAAGTTTGTAATTGAAGGCCTCTCCGTTTTCTTTTTTAAAAATGTATCTTCCAATTTACGTATTGCTGTATACAATTTATCAAGAGTAGTTAGTTCTTCTCTGTCAAGTTCTTGTTGAGCCTCACTTGGCAATCCAAAAACTATTTGATTAATCCGAGAAACCTCGGTACTTTCTGATTCCACCTCTAAACATACTTTTTCTTTAGCAAGTGCGTAATCAATTAAGGATCCACTCAAGTATTTGTAACTAAAAGCTTTTCTAACATTAGACCAACCTTTATCAACAAAAACATTCAGAAAAGAATATTTCCAACTATCCCATGAACCTGTTAGTCCAATTTTTTTAAGATTAGCCTCATACCAGTCTTTTGTTGAACCCGAAACAAAGAAACGTAACCCCTGAATTTTCAAATTATCGGATTGAATCTGAAACCGTGCACACTCACTTTCAAAAATTTTTAACCAATCTTTAGGGTCATGTTTTTTTTCAAATTTGTTTAAAACAAAATTTTTTTCAATATGGTGTAGTTTATTGACATCTTGATTTGAATTTAACTTTAATTGTTGCTCTAGCTGTTTAATTCTCTCTTCTAGCTCTATTTTTATAGGTTCAATAGTTTTAAAATTCGATGTAGGAACACACTCTTCTAACGGGTATTCTTGAAAACAAACATTTCCATCCTCATCAAAATATTCCTTCCGAATATCATCATCTAATTTAATTGCTACAGTTCGATAACCATTTATGTTCTTAATTGCTAATGTAGCATTGTAAATTGGTTTTCTACTTACTAAATGTTTGTGAAATGATATATTATTGGACTCTTCGGGAATAAAGTACCATGTTGTTTTATCTGTAGAAATACATTGAATCACACATTCCTTCTCAGTTTTCTTCACCACTTGCACGAAAAACTGGACCATCTTACTTACTTGTTTATTGTAATTTAATTTGTAAATTAGTTTCTTCAACTTACGTGATTTTATTCTTTACAAGAGAATTAAATTACACGTTAATAAACAATAAGTAATTAAATATTAATATTAACAGATATTAATTCAAAATACAAATATTTATATCTTGTCAAACATTTACTATAGTAACAAACAACATTGAAGGTAGCCACCTTTACATCTATTTAAGAGTACTTAATAAATAAACATTCTTTTGTATTTGCAAAAACACAATTTTAGCTCTTTAGTTCCACAACGCAATTGTTCCATTTTTGTCAAAACCAGGTATATTTCAGAAACTAGTAGGTTTATCAAAAAAATTGTGGTTACAAGATTTGTTTGTCTTAAAACAAGGAGTAAAATGAGCTTTTCAAAATTAAAATCTGACCACTGGGTACGGAGATACACTTAAACAAAAATCAAGCAATACGGCGACCATTTTCCAATATGGCGGCCAAACGACCATGATCTGAACCATGTGACCAATTTTTTTAAACACTCCTATAGGTGTTTAATAAACCCCCGCAATCAAACTTAGGGGACATAAAACTTTACACGTGACATGGGCTAGCGCCCGCACTATATTGGGAAGCCGCCGATTGGGATATTTTTGAGTAGCGTTCAACCGCTCGAACGCTGTTCCCTAAACATTCTCCCAATACTAAATGCATATCTGCATATTCTTCAAAAGTGTAGGTCACAGCCATACTCGAAACAATACTCTATGACAATACTATTTAAAATTAAACAAAATTTATTTGATAATAAACGAAAACAAAAGAAAGTATCCTTGCAGATGTTTCTGTCATGTGTGCCTAATAATTTTTATTGATATGAATTTAAAATCGGAATTACTGGATTCGGACAAACAGAAAACCTGCATTTTATAGGAAACGGTTAGTCCAGGCGAGTTGAAACAAGAGTACCTTTTTTGTTAATTAGGCAAAAGGGAATACAAATCTCTAAACTAAAATGGCAAAAAACAAAAGGTTAAGAAATACGGGTTAAAAGAAAAAAATGATAACCCCCATTCGCGCCGCCCCTGGTTAATTTACAAAAAAAAAATAGTAGAAAGTTTATACCTTTAATAGGTTAGGCTGCCTGCAAAATTTCGATTTTTTATCTCAAACCGTTTTTAAAATGTAATTGTTTTCCGTTTTTTCAACACCATTTTCAAAGACGTGTAGCTTCCTTATGCTGCGGTTTAGGACAAAATTTTTATAGACATTTTCGACTTATTTTTGCGTCAGGAAGCGGCTGGTAAATTTAAGGTACTAGGTTTAGAGACACCCTGCATACAGGGTGTTTCTTAAATCGCGGACACGGAGAGCACCACGCGATTCTCCTGTTAAAACGTAGTGAAAAAAGTCTAAGCAATTTTGTCCTAATGTATTTAGTTTCAGAGTTATTCGCATTTTAAGAAATTTAAATTTGGCAACATTGCATGCTTGCACCGATTTATATTTTAAATGTGTGCTGCTTTAATGAATTATTACGAACAAGTTTCCTAGGTAATAAACTGTATACCAATAAACTGAAGTCAAAGCTGGTGTGATACATTTATTTAGTTATATAAAAAATGAGTACAATAGTAAATTTTTATTTAATAATTGTTTTCAAAATGAGCGCCCCCATTCTCAATACACTTTGTTGCTCGTCGAATTAAGCTTCCTTCCATATTTTGAAGCATATTATTGTCACTAACGGTTGCAGCTGCTTGGTTAATTCTTAGAATCAATTCATTTTCGTTTCTAACTGGCGTTTGATAGACAATTTCTTTGATATATCCCCAAAAAAAGAAATCCAGAGGAGTTAGATCCGGTGATCTAGGAGGCCATGCAGTAGGTCCTCCACGTCCAATCCATCGTCTTTGATAATTCGTATCAAACCACTCTCTTGCCTGGATACCCCAGTGTGCTGGAGCTCCATCCATCTGGTACCACATATCCCTACGAACTGCTAAAGGTATATCATCCAATAAATTGAATAAATCATTTATTAAAAAATGCACGTAATTTTCGGCATTTAAACGACGTGGAAGAATATGTGGCCCAATTAAAAAATTTCCAATTATCCCAGCCCAGACGTTGACACTAAAACGGACTTGATGGTTTCGTCCATGTTTTGCGTGAGGATTCTCATGAACCCATTTGTGTCTGTTGTGGGTGTTAAATATTCCATCTCGAGTAAATGTAGCCTCGTCGGTCCATAAGATGTTTCTTAAAAAGTTAGGGTTTCGTTCATGCTGATTTAGCAACCATTGGCAATACCGCATACGTGCTGGAAAATCTTCCGGTAATAGCCCTTGTACTTTTTGTATGTGATAAGGATGTAAACCATCATCTTTAACTATTCTGAATACAGTAGTATTGCTTACATTAAAGAGGCGTGCAGTACTCTAATAGTCGTTCCAGGTGCGTTTTCGAACGTTTGCAATATGTCTTCTTCCAACTGCAGAATTCTCACACCTCGTGGACGACCACGATCTGCTATTTCATTAGGTGCGAGATTTCCAGTTTCTCTCATTCTTCGGTCCAGTCGTCGTATAACATTTGCATTTGGATGGCGTCTATTAGGATAACGATCACGGTAAAGACGTACAGCTATATTAAAATTACCATGAGATTCACCCAACATCAAGTACATATCAGCATATTCATTCAAAGTATACTCCATGGTATAAACAGGGAAACGGTTATAAGAACTCAAAGAACTCAACAAGAAAGAAAACTTAACACGAAAAACTAACAAAGCAACAGCAAAAACGAAATAATGAATAAGAACAAGAACAACAACAAATTAAGGAATGCAAATGGTATAAAATAGTACTTATGTGAAAATTGAAGTAATCGAAAATAATTCTACTGACAATGACAGCACGGTGACAGTAACTATAAATTTGAAAATTATTACGAGATAAAATCATGCAGGCTGTATTGAATTAATTACGTTTCGTTAGTTACCATGCAATGTTGCAAGATATTAAAAACAATCGTTAGAGTAGATATTTACCACAAAGAATGTCTTCAGAATAAGGAATACAGCGTATAAAAAAATTCCAAATTTATTAAAACTTAATACTTGATTGATGAACAATGTAGAACGGTTAAAATTTACCCGTTTTTTCAAAGGATACAGGAATTGAATTTCAATCTTTGACCGAGAATAACTCTGAAACTAGCGAAGAACGGACATTATTGTATTATATTTTTCCATTCAGTATCTGGAGGGGAATGGCGTACCGTGCTCCGTGTCCGCGATTTAAGAAACACCCTGTATATATAATACCATCAGGGGAAGCCCCAAGGAAACCATATTCTAAATCCACCCAAAGCCCAGTTTTTTGGACAGAAATCTGCAATTTTTCCTCGAACAAAGATATCGCTACGTGTTCTTTAGTGGTACCATATTCCGTGGCTTCTGACCAAAAATTACTTTTTATCAAAATGGATTTCACCAAATTGTGGCATGGGGTAGAAAGCTTCTTTCTAATCACTTTTCCAAATACAGATGCAGTCAGCCTATTCTGTCGCTCACTTTCAAATACGTCGTTGCCAAATTGCCCAATTGATTGTAAAGCAATCCTATCTCTTTCTGCGACATCAACCTGTAGATCATTCAAAACTCTTTGACATCCTTCTAAAATAACACCTTCTTCTTCAGGCTGTTCTGCTGCTGGACCGTAATGAATATTTTTAGAGATTGGACGTACCTTCTTTGTCTTTTGTTTGGTTTCACTCTGCATCTCAAAGTTAATTATTTTGCGTGCCTTGCTCTGCATCTCTTTTTTTGTGACAGTATTCATAAATTTCTTAAAATTTGTTCCTGGGCTACTGCCAGTAAGTCGTTTCCATGGGCTACTGTGCCATAAAAATCTCTTGTTGTACCTCAGACCTGATGCATAGACTCGTCGTTGATATGAACCTCGCTGGACCAAATTTAGCCTCTTCCCCATATTAAATCGTGCTACAATGTTCATAAGTCGTTCTGCTCGATTATTATTTTCATTGTCAATAAGAATGTGGGCTTTTTTGATAAGCAGAGATAAAGCACCTGTAAATAACGAGTTTATAATATGTTTAGCAACAAGAAATTATTAGATATTATTAATTTAATGTACCTACCAGTCAAATGATTATACATAGTAGTAGATTTCAAAGCTGTCATTTTGCTGTTGGTAGTATCCCCTACACTATTGCAGATATTTTCTCTGCATTTGGAATGATCTCCAAACACATGGTTTAAACCATACCGTAAATCTTCTTTTAGCTGCTGAAGGTTTGTATCATTCTTAGCATGTTCGTAAATGGAACATTTTGCGCGTTTGGTCAAAAGTCCAATAACGGAGATGGTCAGCAACTTCCTGCCAGCTAAGTTGATGTGAGTGTCAGCCTTTAGTTTCCGCAGATGTTTCCCATAATTTTTAAGAACATGATTAGTACACTCGATCTTTTTGACAGATTTTCCATAGGAAACTTTTTCTATTATTTTGGAAAACACGCTGGAATCCCCATCTGCCATAAACTTTCCATATCGCAAACCATGCATTGTTTCACTAAAATTGAAACCCTCAACGACCATGTCAGCCTCCATAGCAGGAGAAGATTCAGTCCAGTTTTTATAGCATACATGGCTACCAGGTTCCTGCTCTTTATTTGCTGCTCGTGTACATATACAACAGTATTTATTTCGTACTGAGATGTATAGAAGTTCACCGCTGTACTTTCCAATTATACTGTAACGAGGCGACTAACTGATAGGCGAAAATTAAGAAGCAGATAAGTGGCTTCTGTTTTCGCCGAGGTTAGTCGTGCTCGTTTCGCTCCGAACTTCTCCGTCATTCCCACCCTGACGAAATTTCAAAGACTGCGCATCCATTCAGAGTGGGGAACGATACGCTCCCCTATAAAACCGGTGCGCAGCCCACTTTCGAGGAGAATTTTCTGACATCTCTCAGAGTCCAGAGAATTTGAGAAAGATTTCCGAACGAGATTCAAAGCTAGTTTGCCAACAAACTAACTTTGAACTCTTATTCCGTAGTTAAATTAATTCCGATTTGTTCTTCAAACAAGCCCCGGTTCTTTTGGAACATAGATTCAATTTACCAAAGCATTAATGCGAGTGGTTTCGGTTTACAAAGTAATACTTGGTTGAATATAAAGTAAAATTAATTTTTGGGATTAATTACCCGTTCATTTCCCGTTGATTGTTCATTAACCCCTTGTTTCGCCGTTGGAGGACTTGGAGTTGTATGTGTATGGTCGTTTCGGCTGCAATGTGCAATCCAAGCTTCCTTTACTAATTAACAAGCAGTATTTGTGTTAAACAGTACAGTTGTTAATTAGGTCCCGTCCCAATCAAGTTTATGTACTAATTGCGTTGTTACGGTTATTTAGGCAAGTGAAATATATGCCTTACTGTCGCAACCCAATTGGTTTCGTAGATTTGGTGTTATTTGAACAATCAACCAGTATTTTGCCGTAATTAATTATTTCCTCCGTGAGGAAAGTAAAGTTTAGAAAGAGTATTCTTTGTATACACCTGGACTCATCCGCATTAATACATTCCCGATTTTGAGTTTCAATTAAAAGTAATTTCAAATACTTACCCGTATAATAAAATAATTCCGAGGTGTTTGCACCCACCTCTTGGTTCACTATTCACAAGTCCCGGCACTGTAATTTTCCCGAAAGCCAAAATTAGTGACGCCATTATACCGTCACCTTGTTGTAAACTTTCACCTGCGTTGCTTATACTACGCATCCCTGTCTGAGTGACAGATCTGGCGCACTCTCCCTGCAAAGTCCCGTTTACTCAACTAAATCCGAGACTAAATCTTAATTATCATTATTCAATTAACCGTTTCAGTTTAACTAATTATTCATTATATAATTAATGTACATCAATGTAAATAATATCTATAATTGTTCCGCATAATAAAATTGTTATTAAGGTTTTAACTCTCCAGTTATTTATTTACCCCTTTTTACGAACCCTGGTCAACTCAAGAGCTACCCTAGTGCACAAATAAATTCTGTACGTCAGGGGGAACGTTACATGGCACCCGAGCAGGTTTGACATTCCCCAATTAGGTACAGGGCGCCCGATACTAGGTATTTTTTTTTGTATAATTTTTCCGCAACTGGAGAGAAACCTTTTAAATCCGTGTCATGCATAATTCTTTATTTTTATTTACAGAGTTTAACATGTTTAGTTTGTACAGTTTATAGTAGCCGACCCGACATCATGCCACCGTATTCCAGGTATCCAGGTATAATTTCTTCTGTTATTTAGAAACAGGAAGCCGTTGACATGCAGGACTACAATACTGTGATGACAGACCCATGGACCGCACCACCCAGAAATCCGCTTGTGCCGCTGGTATGTGACGTCGTCCAACAATGGGGTGTCCGATTCAACGGAGAGGGTGATCCTGCCCCCTTCCTGGTAAGACTAAAAGAAATTACCCAGTACTACCAGTTCCCGCCAGATTCTCTTCTGCCCGTCCTACCGTTACTGCTGGAAGGGAAAGGTTTAGACTGGTACCGGAATAATAAATATAATTGGCATACCTGGTTCGATTTTGAGAACGACTTCCGACTGTTCTACATGCCTATCCGAATCCGAAATAGAACAGCCGTCCGTCCTCGACCGCTACCTGTCCAGCAGGATAAACCAGTCACCGCCGAAGAAAACCAGAAGTCCAGGTGTGAAGAAGGACTTCAAGTGATGGTTGCCACCACCGAAATTACCGAGGCTCCATCGCGTTCGATCATCTCCACACCCACGACAACGTTGCCGACTCCAGGTCCCGAACAACATACCCGTGCACCAGTTGTTCAAGCTCCAGGTCCCAGTGTCGTTCCAGCCGCCGAGTTGACCGCTCCAGGGGAGGTGGTTATATTACAGCCGCTGGAGGAAGAAGCCTGTATGAATCCAGGTACATTTAACTGCGAACCGGAACCTGAAAAACCTGATATGAAGATTGCTCCGCCAAATAACAAGAATTACCTGTCACCGCCGACCGTAGACCGTGTCCAGGACCTCCGAGAGCCTCCATCGACTCCACCGTGCATAGCCATGGAGCAGGAAGAGTTTCGCCATCCGTTTCCCGTACCCGAGGAACTTCTTCCTGCTGCCAACTTCCGTCCGTCCGGGATGGATTCTTTGGAGATCCCAGCCATACCTCCTGTGGTGGTGCAAGTGCCGAGACCGAGCCAGAATTTCCCGTCCTCACCGCCGCATAAAATGCAAGTATCTTCCGTCCACAGCTCTGTTACAGATTCCAGCTACTTTATCGAACCACCGGACTACCGCCGGAATAAACAGTCCGACCGCCGAAGCCGCCGGAGGAAACCGCCTGTCCGCCGAAGACACCAGCCTCTCCGCCCGAGATACCAGTCAGGCCAGCAGCAAACCTGGGTTCTCCTGGAACACCAGCCGGTCCGTCGGCGAAACCAGCTTGCCCGCTTCAGCCGCCAGCCCGTCCGCCCGCCTGAAGAATCCGTAGCCGATCCACCTGCAACACCAGTAGCAGGCCCATCCGCCATGGTGATGAACCCGTCCGCCTAGACGTCGCCATCGGCCCTGGAATGTGTATATATTTAAATTTGATTTTTTTTTAACCTGTTTGATTTTTTTTATTTTATTGTATATACCGTTTACTAACCGTCCCGTTTATTTTTTTTTGTGTTTTAGTCCCGTAAGTTTTTTCTTTCCCCCCGGGAAGGGAGGAGTGTAACGAGGCGACTAACTGATAGGCGAAAATTAAGAAGCAGATAAGTGGCTTCTGTTTTCGCCGAGGTTAGTCGTGCTCGTTTCGCTCCGAACTTCTCCGTCATTCCCACCCTGACGAAATTTCAAAGACTGCGCATCCATTCAGAGTGGGGAACGATACGCTCCCCTATAAAACCGGTGCGCAGCCCACTTTCGAGGAGAATTTTCTGACATCTCTCAGAGTCCAGAGAATTTGAGAAAGATTTCCGAACGAGATTCAAAGCTAGTTTGCCAACAAACTAACTTTGAACTCTTATTCCGTAGTTAAATTAATTCCGATTTGTTCTTCAAACAAGCCCCGGTTCTTTTGGAACATAGATTCAATTTACCAAAGCATTAATGCGAGTGGTTTCGGTTTACAAAGTAATACTTGGTTGAATATAAAGTAAAATTAATTTTTGGGATTAATTACCCGTTCATTTCCCGTTGATTGTTCATTAACCCCTTGTTTCGCCGTTGGAGGACTTGGAGTTGTATGTGTATGGTCGTTTCGGCTGCAATGTGCAATCCAAGCTTCCTTTACTAATTAACAAGCAGTATTTGTGTTAAACAGTACAGTTGTTAATTAGGTCCCGTCCCAATCAAGTTTATGTACTAATTGCGTTGTTACGGTTATTTAGGCAAGTGAAATATATGCCTTACTGTCGCAACCCAATTGGTTTCGTAGATTTGGTGTTATTTGAACAATCAACCAGTATTTTGCCGTAATTAATTATTTCCTCCGTGAGGAAAGTAAAGTTTAGAAAGAGTATTCTTTGTATACACCTGGACTCATCCGCATTAATACATTCCCGATTTTGAGTTTCAATTAAAAGTAATTTCAAATACTTACCCGTATAATAAAATAATTCCGAGGTGTTTGCACCCACCTCTTGGTTCACTATTCACAAGTCCCGGCACTGTAATTTTCCCGAAAGCCAAAATTAGTGACGCCATTATACCGTCACCTTGTTGTAAACTTTCACCTGCGTTGCTTATACTACGCATCCCTGTCTGAGTGACAGATCTGGCGCACTCTCCCTGCAAAGTCCCGTTTACTCAACTAAATCCGAGACTAAATCTTAATTATCATTATTCAATTAACCGTTTCAGTTTAACTAATTATTCATTATATAATTAATGTACATCAATGTAAATAATATCTATAATTGTTCCGCATAATAAAATTGTTATTAAGGTTTTAACTCTCCAGTTATTTATTTACCCCTTTTTACGAACCCTGGTCAACTCAAGAGCTACCCTAGTGCACAAATAAATTCTGTACGTCAGGGGGAACGTTACAATACCAACCTTAAATAAAACAGATCAAAATCAATCAAACTGATAAAATTTGTAGTGTTCGCCACCAAAGTTTCCACCCGGTATATGTTTTGTATACAGATAATGAGAAAACAAATTGGTTTGGTACTTACCATACCAGAAAGTGCAGAATAATTTGTACCATACGATCTTTTACTCCAAGATCCATCGACATAAACAGTAATCCATGGTGTTCCATCTTCCTGGATATTTCCTAGCCGTAATGCATTTTCTTTTTCCTTTACACCTGCAGTTTCCATAAAACGCCACATACTATCTTTCCAACTCTGAAATTTATTGGAATATTAATTATTGGATGATTTGTTGATAATAGAAATTACTTGGCCTATGATGGTTTCTATATTGGAGAATTGCTTGTCCGACATTGGAGGTATGTCCATACATGCAAACAGCTCACTTAAATGTGCATGGGTGCTACCTGTAGCCAACGTACCCCAAACTGCTCCAGTATTTATAAGAGACACAGGCCTTTCTGGATTCTCAGTGTTCAATGTATAACATCTACTACACATGGAACAGTGGAACGTTATTACACTGACCAATCCCATGGATGTACGAGTCTCGTCTTTAAAGGTCCGCGCGCACTTGTTCGGTTCCGTTCCGTTCGGAACCGTCCGATTTGCAAACATTAAAATACATGGAAATGAGCCCGCGCATTACGTCGGTTCGGTTTCGTCCCGTTCGGTTCAGTCCAAGTATACTACAGATGTCAAAAAATTTCGAAAGTCAGATCAGTCTATAGGTAAGAACGGGGCGAAAAGGATGGTGCCGTACCGAATCAACGTAATGCCAGAAATTTCCGCGGCATTTGTAAGCTTGGTGGAGCTTTATTTGATTTTTGCCGATCGGACGGTTCCGAACCGAACGGAACGGAACCGAACAAGTGCGCGCGGACCTTAACAGTGAGTTTACCGAGAGTACAAAATGTTCGTATTGCAATTTCATAGCCCATTTCAACACATACCCTAGTTCTACAATTCTGTTTCCCAAGATAGGCGATGTAATTTTATCTTGTGTTTATTCAAAACAAAGAGAATGATTCATTATGCTAAAACCATTAGCTTCTATAGCAAAACACATATAACGTAACACAATAAAATGTTACCTGTCACATTCATCGGAAGATAATACACCAAACTCTTCATCGTTATTCATCTTCGATACAAAGCATTTCGACCGTCTTTCATATTTTTTTAAAGCGCAATTCGGATCCCTAAACAAATTATTGTAACCATCTCCTTTATCAAAATCTCGTAACATTTTCAACTCACCGCATTTCAAAATCAACACCATTACCTAGGAAATCTAAATCATCTGGCTTATTCACAATCTGATGAGCAACTGGTTCATGCACATTTATATTACTGAAAACATACAATAAACAATAACTATTCCACATCATCTATATGCAGGTGTTAATTACATTTCAGCAGACTTCTCATTGTGATTGTTGGAACTACAATGAGGAAATTGCAAAGATTCGATTCCTATAGTGGACAGTTCGGTATTTACAGTAGTACTAAAATAAATTTAATTATTACAGTCACATCACAAAGACATAAACTGTCTACTAACCTTTCATTCCTAAGGTTAACTTCATCTGCACTTTGTAAAAGGAATTCAGATTCCTTAGTTTCAATTCTACATTTTCTACTTTTCCAAATCGCTATAGCCGTTTTAGCACGCTTGTTCCGTTTCGGACATTTGGAAGTATTTTTGCTTCTATTCGTTCTTCCCATTTTAAAAAATCACAAGCAATACACAAACACCAACAATATAAGGTTATTCTGACGTTTCAGAAATATAAACCGTCTATGATATAAACAATATTGCTCGTCACCACACTATTACCTATATGGCTGCATGCACTGCATAAACGCATAAACTGTGATAAACTGGTATGATCCGCTAAGTACGAGTGACGTCACAATGACGTTTCCGAGTTCGTTGAAACTTGAAAAATATCATCAGTAATATTTTTAGAATTTTCCTTCTTCCCTTCCCCCCTTCAGTAGAGCCTCAAAAAGTTACAATCTGAAAACGAATCTGGCGCCATCTACTGTATTTTCATGGTAACATTTAATTAAATAATACATCCTAGAGAACAACAGTGCCCCATGCGGAATGTGTCAAAAGGTATCTCCAGCGACCCGTTCTTAATGGTATTATCCAGAGCAATTATTGAAAGTCAACAGCTTTTTGACGGTTTATCTGTACTATTACCGACAATGTTAACTGTTAATCATTGCTTTCAATAGATTACATATCATAGTTTAATATTTCGTTATTGTATTTATAACTTTTATATAATAAGTGACGTTTTGTAATTAAACCATTTTTTTTCATTTATTCGGAAATGACTATAGGAATTAAATTCGATCAATAGAAGCTCGTCTTGAAGCTAATGGCGATCATTTTGAACATTATTGGTAAAATAATAATAGTAATAATAATAATAATAATAATAATTTCGGAATAATTTGAGTAGTACATTTTATTATCAAAAATGATAAAAATAATAATAAAATTGGGCGGAACCTCTGAATGCTAAGCCACTTATACAATGCCTTCATTAATGATTGATACCCACGTGACCACAAAATATAGGCAACCCAACTTTCACAGTTGGCAAATCTTTATCTAATAATTCCCTAACTGATTGTATGTACGTAAATTGACAGTAATTTTAGTGACTTTAGTTACTTATTAGTTACAACGAGTACCAATCCTACCTGACTTCAACATTTAAATCTGAAACTCCCAAGGAGACCACGGATCGAAGGTCACGTGGGTATCAATCATTAATGAAGGCACTGTAGGTATACTCAAAAATTGAAATTTTTAAAATTTTAGATCAAGTATTTGTTAAATTCAATGTAGCGATTTAAATTATGGCGCATATTAACGTGTTTAAATTTTTTTTAGCGACAGTCATTTTTCTGTGGTGACGTCAGGGTAATTTTTTTTAAATAGCATTCTGCATCCGAATAAGTAAGTTTCTGCGACGTTCATTTTTAAAATTTTAAAAATTGTTATTTTCAAAAACATTAATATTAAGTACGTCATAACAGCAATTTATTTATTAAGAATCAACAATTAACATGAAAAACCATCAACCTATGAAACTGGTAAACTCATACAACCTAATAAAAGCTAAATTGGGGCTCGAATTGTCTCCCATTAAATTTTTGTTTGACAATTTTTCAAATTTAAAAATGAACGTCGCAGAAACTTTCAACCTCAAGGTCACGATACTTACTTGTTCGGATGATGCAGAATGACGTCCTCTGTCGAAATCCGTCAAAAAAAGTGTGGGGTGCATTTAAAAAAAAATTACTCTAACGTCACCACAAAAAAATTACTGAAAATTTGCGCGCCATAATTTAAATAATCGCTATACCTGTGTGAGCGTTTTCCAGAAAAAACATTATTGTGGGAGATAATGAATTTATTCCATACTTTTTACTCACCCCGTATAATGCAGGGTGATTTCTAACGTACGGAGGAAACTGAAAGGACAATTGAAGCGCTCGGGGGAAGGTAGTAACCAAGCCACATTATGTTAATATTGAGAATAGTCAGTTTAAAACTTTTTATCAAATACTCAAATCATGTTATAAAAGTTATCTATTTCGTATTTTTATATACAGTGAAGTCCATTTATTGTGCAATATAGCCATATTGGAAGTTAAATGGTGCGCGCACGTTATCATTGGAATATAGGCAACCCATTATACACTGCTATCACTTTTGCCCCCTGCTTACTGATTTTGATTATTGGTTGTTAAATTACAGTGTTTTTTTTCGTTTTTAATAAAGAACAAGATTTAAAACTAACGATTTATTGAAAACATGATTTATACAGACGAAAAAAAAAAAAATAGAAATCTGTATACTGTGTCACTCCGGATTATCGGATTATCTTATAACGATAGGAATCATTTTAGTGTAAAATACCCGAACAGACCAGTTCCTAATGTGTCTACAATACCAAGAACATCTAGAAAATTTGCAAGTACAGGCTGTGTGGCACAACATCAAAAAAGAAATCAACGTAAAACAGTAACACATGAATTTGTACACATTTCTATTTTTTCTTGGTCTGTATAAATGATATTTTCAATAAATCAGTAGTTTTCAATCTTGTTCTGTATTAAATATTAGAAAAAAATAAATTTAACAGGTGACAGACAATAATAAAATCAGTAAGCAGGCGCGAAACTCAATAGCAATGTATAATGGGTTGCCTATATTTCAATGATATTGTGGCCGCACCATTTAACTTGCAATATGCCTATATTTCACAATAAACGGACTTCACTGTATCATCAAAACTACTATTCGCTTTCTATTGCAATTAAAAAATAAAGTAATATTAATTTTTGAGATAACAGCAGCCATTTATAAAAATTAAAAAAAGTTGTTTGAAAAAATATATATATTTCGGTTAATTAATTAACCTTCTTCAGTATAAATATTAAATAATTATATCTGTAAGTAATAATGTAAAGATTAGTGAAAAAATATTCATCATAAAGTGTAAAACTCACCTTTAAATAAGATTAAACATAGTGGAAAATTTAGTTTTAATAAAAAAAAAAATTTAAAAAGTTTAAGTTTGTGGTGGAATTTAAAACACACCATATAACGAATGTTATTTTAATATAAAAACAATGAAACTATAAAGTTTCATTGTTAACAGATAAAATAAATTTTTTTTAAAGGTTTAACTGGTAATGAACTATACATCCATCAAAGTTGACAATGAAGTAAAGACAAAAAGGTTGAAAAGTTTTATATGCTCATAGAGTCAAAAATGTCAACAAGTCTAAGAAATTCTCATAAGAACAAAAATTATTTGACATACAGAGTGTTATAAAACAGCTAAAAAAATTGTATTCTCACCATCTAAAAATTCTCCAGTTTTTTTGGGTTAATTTTAATCGGTTCCTTGTATTTTTTTTCTATTGTGTTAAAATTTATCATCTGAGGTATTTTCTGTCCTCTTTTTCCAATATTACCTGTCTTGAACTCTTCATTTAGGAGATGCTTGATGAACATTTTAGTAGGATGTTCCGTTTCAAATTTAAAGCAACGGCCTTTTGTGAAGTTAACATTTTCTTTATCTTCTGTCACCTGCTTCTTACTAACACACGTACTTATTTTTTCAAATGAAAAGATGTCATTTTGAGTCAAATTATACCAAGGAATGGATTTTTTGTTTGTTCTGGTGAATAAATTTGATTTAAATATTTTTTGTGTTTTTCGATTGCCGCAAAATCACGATCTGAAGGTAAGTGTGTGTGTCCAGCTACCAGGAAACGATGTTCTATGGATTTGTATACTTTATTAATTACCAAATGGTGCCATAAAGCCATCATGTTCCAGTTCTTATTTTGGCCTCTACAGTTATCGGTAAAAACGATAAGACGTTTGTTGGGTGTTGGAGGATTGTCAGTAATGTATTTTAGTATGCAGCTAGCAATTTCGTCGCTTCCTCTTTTTGATATATTCTCGGTCCACATGTACATATAGCCTTTTCCATTGTTTCCATTGTGAACCCCCAAATTGTACATCCAGGCTTTGCGCAAATAGAAAGCTTTTCCAACAGTAAGATTTGGAATCGGTAAAGCCTGTTGCAAGTCAAAAGAAATTACATCTAGTTCATGCCCTTCGTCCTTTGATTTCTGCATTTCTTCCTTTAAATTGGTCTGCATCGCTTCGGCTCTCCTCTGGTGAAGCTCTAATTTCAACCTCAGTTCCTTAATTTTGACTTCATCGTTTTTATGAGAATCAAGTAAGATATGGTATTCATCGCAAGTTCCACAGGTGTCACTTCTGGGAAGTTTAAATCCGATGTTGTAATCAGAACAAAATATTCTTCGATATTTGTCTTCCTTAACAGGATTAATGTTGTGCTCTTTACACTATGGAATGTAATATTTTCTACAAAGGGACGATATTGACATATCGTGATCGATGTAATTCCTGTGCGGATTTTTCTTTCTGCTGTAATGGCTTATGTATTTTGGAATGGATTTAATATGGTCATGAACCGACTGCAGCATTTCTTCTGGTAACCTATTCTTTCGATTTTTGTGCCTTCCACGCCCATCACCCTTAGGAGTAGAAAGCCCATCTCTTATCTGCTTACAGACGTTATAAAGTCTTCTTTTACTATTTTTCAAACCATGAGTGGACAAAAACTCTTCTTTACATACTTCTTGGTCTCTTCCCAGCACCTTTAGGTAGTACTTAAATGTGGTGGATCTTGATGAATGCTGTTTTTTTGTTTTCTTTGGGTATACGCGTTTTTTACCTACAGTTTTGATGATTCCAAACAAATAAGCATTCTGCCTATCGAATATTTGTAAGTCCCAAAATGATTGAAATATATTTTTTTCTTCACCTTGTAGTAATTCCCTGCATTTCTTTTTGCAGTTACATGGTGGACCTAAAATTCTAGGTGCACGATTCACCCTTTCGAGGTACTATAACCATAGCCCAAATTTCTTCTCTTCTGAGCTTTCACCTTCTTTCTGCATTGAATATTGGTCTGTCTCTTTCTTGCTGGCGGTTTTTTTATTGGCGAATCCACAGTCCCTCTAGTAGTGGTCTCATTCTGTAATAACAACGTAAAATGTGTAGCTACAAACACCGATGAAAGTTATCGCGTAAAAGGTAACATGCCACCAAGCATTTACTTTTATTTATTTTCTAAACATGCAAAAGCAGCATCTTTTCCTAAAGAAAGTGTTTAGTATTCTTTCATGAGATGAATGCAGCCATTTATAATATTCGTCGGATCCAAAAAACAAAATTTAATTGAAAGAAATATATATATATTTCGGTTAAATAAAAACCTTCATCAGTATAAAAATATAAATCTGTAAGTTACAATAGAAAAATATAGGTTAGTGAAATAATATATTCATCAGAAAGTGCAAAACTTACCATTTAAGAAATGGAACGTAATGGAAAATTTTCTAACACATGTTAAAAATATTAAATTAAAAAGTTTTAATTTTGTGGTGGAATTTTAACACACCACTGAGTGATTGTTATTTAAAAACAAAAACAATGAAACAATAAAGTTTCATTGTTAAAAATCGAAAGAGAAAAAATTTTTTCAAAATTAAATGATGAACTACATCAAGTATCAGTAGTTCATCATTTAATTTTGAAAAAATTTTTTCTCTTTCGATTTTTAACAATGAAACTTTATTGTTTCATTGTTTTTGTTTTTAAATAACAATCACTCAGTGGTGTGTTAAAATTCCACCACAAAATTAAAACTTTTTAATTTAATATTTTTAACATGTGTTAGAAAATTTTCCATTACGTTCCATTTCTTAAATGGTAAGTTTTGCACTTTCTGATGAATATATTATTTCACTAACCTATATTTTTCTATTGTAACTTACAGATTTATATTTTTATACTGATGAAGGTTTTTATTTAACCGAAATATATATATATTTCTTTCAATTAAATTTTGTTTTTTGGATCCGACGAATATTATAAATGGCTGCATTCATCTCATGAAAGAATACTTCCGTTTCCAGCCAATAATTTTCCATTTCTTAAAGTGTTTAGTGTTGTTAAAATAAATAACATTTCTCTAAAAAAAAGTTCAAAAGAATGAAACTTCAAACCCAAAGCCAAAAATAATAGCAGGACATTATTGTTAAAAAGAGAATAAGCCACACCAAATTTTACTCACCTCCACTTCAGAAGGGCTGCTGTTTTCACTGCAACTACTTGAATTAGAATAATCGTTGTCCTTTTCACTATCGTCAATTTCACTCGTTTCACCAGGATCACTGTAACTTTCCTCACTATTAAACAACTTCCTCTTTACTCCCTGATAGCTGGTTGCCGCCATGTTGCATTCGCGTGGCTTGTTACGTTTTTGGTCAAAATTAAACTACATTTTAGATTTATTAAAGAAGAACACTAGGTCATTATTGCGCCATCTATTAATGAACAGCCAAAATACTTTTACAGTGGCATGTTACCTTGTTCCCTAACAAAATTATATTGAAAAACAAATTTTGTACAATGTGTGGCTTGTTACTATTTTACCCCGAGCGCTTCAATTAGAGGAGACCAAAATATAGTTTTTTTTTTACAATAAACTTTTGATCAAAATCGAATAACAACTAAGTTACAGCGATTTAAAGTTCTTATAATTTAACGCGCACGTTTTGACTAGTACCGCTGAGCTTATTGTATTCGCTTTTACATATCAGAAACACTTCTCATACTGTAACGAGGCGACTGACCAGTAGCGAAGATTAAAGAAGTAGATAATTTGGCTTTTTTCTTCGCTGAGGTCAGTCGTCCTCGTTTAGCTCTGAATCTCCCCGATACTCCCTCCCTGATCAAAGTTGCTAGTCCGCGCATTCACTCCGAGTGGGGGAGAGCCCCGCGCCCTATAAAACCGGCGCGGAGCCGATTCTCCAGGAGAATTATTTGAAAGATTCCCCGGAAACTTTCCGATAATTTGAGAGTCTAATAAATTGCTGCTGTAATTTTGACTTACCTACATGATCAGATTATGTAAATCAGCGATTCTCAATAAACAAACACTTATAACTGAATATTTTAAAGAACACTTTAAATAACCATAACTTTATTGAATTTTTTTTAATTAGCTTACAAATATACAAAAGTTGAATTCAAAACGTAAATACTTACAGTATTTCATAAAAAAATCATCAAGTTTATAAGAACTTTAAACTGTAACTTTCTTGATATTCTATTTTGATCAAAAGTTTATTGTAAAAAAAACTATGTTTTGGTCCCCACTACTTGTCCTTTCAGTTTCCTCGGTACGTTACAAATCACCCTGTATATGCTTTAACGATTTAATCCTATTGCAGTGAGTTTATTTATTTATGCAACAAAGTAATTAAAAAACGTTTATTTATTAATTTATAAAAAAAAGCACAAAATACACTTAATTACTTTCATCATCGGTCGTACTATCGTCCAATTCTCATCCACCACATCCATGGTGGTGGGGGGGTCTGCACGTTGTGCGGGTTTGCCCGAGTTATTATATCCGACCGTGATGAGGCCGATTTCTTCCCCGGTCAGTTCCAATTTTGGATTGTGTAACCCAAATATTATTTTGCCAAGTGCGGTCTACGATTTGAGCATGTATCATGTTTACCCAACACTTGTTTCTTCGTAAAGAGGAATATAGCTTGTGAATTACGTAGCGCACGATTCTTCGCTGCTCGTCGAAGGTGTAGGCCCGGCGATATCCCGTATCTTAATATATTCTGTAAAGAAAGATATTATTTAAAATGTGAAAAACTTGTAACCCTGATATTTGGTTAATATTCTTATTCAGAACGATAGAAAGCTTAGAGTAGTAAAATGGAGAGCCATATAGATGTTATCGACGTTTACGTTACCTGGTCCGGGTTCCCCAGCAGGAAGAAGCGTAGCCGCGTCTCCAGCTCGAGCGCGCGGCGGACGCGGTTCATGAGGGCGCAGGGTCTCATCGACGGCTCTCCTGCGCACCCGTGATGATACGCTGCAGCTCCCTCTGCCACGTGATAGCTCGGCTCGTGACCCACGGGCCCCACTCCTGCTCCGGAACCACGCGGATCATCCTGCGTGCCTTTAAAAAGTCCTCCAACGACGTCGACTGAAACACACAGGCAACGAGTGCCGTTGTTAATAGAAAGGAAGATACGTGTGTATAATATAACGGTAGTAATTTTTACGCTAGACGGTCGGTCCGTAGCACGAATAATACTAGTATAATCAGAATAGCGTTGCAGTTATGTTATGTAGTTAGAGGCTTAACTCGAGTTCGTCAATCAGACCCCGAAGATGTTCCATGTTGCTGAAATCTACCACGAATTCGACTCGCAGACACGGGTCCCGCACCAAGCATTCTACGAGCGCTTCGTAGCAACCCTTGCTCCCGCAGTCCCTCCTCTAAGCCGATACGAATCTCGCGGAAGTCCCCCATAAGGGGCAGACACAGCAGGGGGAGAAAGTCCTACGCCTCCTTGATTAAATGAAAATGGGGCTCGTACGCCTAGATCTTCGGTAGTTGGATCTAACAATGAATCTTCGAGGGTCCAAGTTAGATAAGAAGAATGGAGAAATTCCAATGTAGCTGGTTGAAGATGTCTTGAGAGGTTCAAGATGGTAACCAACAGAATGGGGAATTTCTAAAGGATCTTCCTTGGACAAAATAACAGATTCTTGATTGTTGACAACTGAAGGTAAAGTTGAAGAAGTCTGCTTGACTGGTGATGGAGGAAGTGGAGAAACTGCTGTTGGAATTCTAGTATGATGTAGAATTGCTCGTAACGTGCTACGCTGTCTACTAGATTTGCTTGATACAGTTCTATTCTTCATAACAATCCAGAAGGCTTAAATAAATGTATTATTATGGAAAGACCTGAGGAAACCTCTAGGTTATGTTGAGAGTAGCTAGGTGGTTCACTCCAACTAAACTCTGAATGATTTTCCAATTTGCTCCCCTTTTATACTAAATCCAGACAACCAAAATTATTTCATTGGTTGGTCCAAATTGATTTTCACCAATCACATTGCTGAAAATCTGTGTGGGAGGAGTCATTTTGTACAACGACTGAGCTCGACTGCACTTCATAGTGACACTTGCATTGCAATACAAACACTACGTTTGATTTCCAAGGTATCTTGATATAAATGTTACCCTGGCATCGGACTGAAGCCCCGATAAATACATGCGATTCCCTTTGAATTTTTTCTATGTCCAGGAGTGCCCTAACATGTGTTCGTATAATACGCCGTTTATTTTCAAAACGTTCCTGTAAGAGTTGCCAAGCAATGCTATAATTTGAATTACATGTTTCAAACGAACTTAATAAATTTGCAGGTTCGCCTTTTAATGACGCTTTCAAATAACTAAGTTTTTGAGCGTCGCCAATGAGATTGTTGCTATCTACCATCGCCTTGAAAGAATCAAAAAATTCGCGCCACCGCGTAAACTCATCATCGAATGTGGGAAGGTTTATCAACGGTAGCCGCATATTTGTCAGTGCTTGCCCCGCTACTACAGTACTCGAGATATTTGGTCGAAATTTTGCTACTCGCTGCTCAATTTTAGCAGTTACATCGAAAAACGAGTCCGTAAAATCTTGTCTGTCCTTTTCACTATCTTTATCGTCAAGGAGCTCTATTTCACTTTGAATGTCTAAGAATGAATCGAGATATGGTTGTATGAATGCTAATCTGTTTTCTAAATTTATGGCCATTTCCGCCGTTGTTGCTGCTGGTAGGGCGTTAACCCATTTCGCTAATATTGTTAATTGGGACTTGATTCCCCCCCGTCTATGTCTCAACGTTTTTAATTGTTCTTCTGCCATTATTATTACTAAATAAATGTAAATAATAACTCAGATCGAACCATCAATAAACTACAAATGATATAAATGAAAACTTGCCTTGATGCTTGATGGGTTTTGGATAAAAAGGATTATGTATGGCTTTGGCGCCAAAAGGGTGATGCTAAGATGCTACGCTTCCACTGCACAGCCGCTGACAAGATGACTGCTGGCCACGCCGGTCTTGTTCAATGTTTGATGTGATTATGCTTTAAATACCGTTAATCTGTGTTAATCGGTATCCCAGTTCGAAGGACCAAAATTTATGTTGTTGTTTGTTACACTTAGCGTTGGTGTGATATACAAAAACTACAAATAACTTGTGATTTTTACATTTTTATTATACGGACATGTGTTGCATGTACCGTAGACTTTTCACACTGACTCTGACGTCAGACAAACTTACCGGCCTTGCCCGAAACAACTCGGACGTTTTCGCAACATACTCTACTTAATAACTCCTTTCTTAACATACATTTGAATTTTTTTATAGATAAGCATCCTCTTAATTCTTCACTTAATTCATTAAATGCTCGTACACCTCTATAAAATATCCCTATTTGCGATTTTTTTTTTATTTTTACCTTCAACAAAATACTTATCATTGCTCCTTGTATTATAATTATGTATCTCCCTAATCCTAACTAAACTATCACTTAAATATATCGGTACCATCTTTAACTCAATTTTCTTAATAAATACCAAGACTTGATACTCCAACAACTGTCTAACATTCAACCATTCTAATATACTTAACATTCGCCCTATGTTAGTATATTTATCCATTTTTAACACAATTCGCATAGCTCTATTTTGGAGCTTTTGTAATCTGTTCAGTGATTCGTGATTTTAGAAATAAAATAAGCCTTAGGTCTAAATACATTAATAAGAACTTAATAAATTGAATAAAAGTTACATAAAAATTTAAATTTTAAATAACATGAAGTGTTAAATAAAAAGAATCACAAAAAGGAACAAGGGTTTGAGGAACCAATGTCCTTAAATCCAGAGGATTATTGAAAAATTAACAAACACAAAAATTGAAACAGCACATCATGAAAATGGCTGGAGATAAGAATGAGAAAAATTACAAAAAGTTTGAAAAATTTGAAAATGATAACGGTAACAAATTGAACTAGAATAGAATTTATAATAAAAAGAAATAACCACAAAGATAAAAAACTTACCATTTACAAAAGTGATGTTAAATTAAGTTAAAGTAAGTTAAGTCATTGTTAATAAAATGAAAAGAATCAAATTGCAAATTTTTAACCAAATTTCTTATAGGTACCTACAGTAATTATTTTTAACTTAATTTACCATCACTTTTGTAAATGGTAGGTTTTTAAACATTAAAACAGTACATGTGCTAGATATTGAATATTTTAATGCTATTAATTAACCAACATTCAGAATTGGTTAATTAATACCATCGAAATATTCAATATCTAGCAATGACTTTACTAGTTTGAAACCTTTTATGTTTAAATGGACATCGTCCCTCCTTTTTCCATATAAATATCTGTAACAAATTGTATGCGTGTCGTTATTAAAAAGTATTGTAAATTGGTTATGTACGAACTCCTCAAAATATTGACTCGAAATTGTTGTTTCTGAAGTAATAAACAAACTTCCAGTATCTACGCTGTAGATCGTTTCCCCTGAAAATAAAACTGTTTATTAGGATAGATAGAGTGATAAGAGATAGATAGTGATAGAGAGTGTAAACAGTTGAGCGGTGGTCAACCGATATTTATTTACTGGGGATACTTAGTCTAATCTACACGTCATTTATTGCTACCTACATTATGTTCTAATATTCTTTAATAAGGCCCAAACCATAATGTATTATTCGAAGATCGCCTGTATTGTTGTACTACAACACCACCATCCTTACAATTATTGTTCAAACAGTCGAATAAATTACTGGGACAATTGCATGTGCAATAATTGTGGGGGTGGCCTGTTTAAGGCCACAGAAAACCCGTTCGTCGGTGCAACTAGCGAACCACCATATCTAACGACGCTTTCAAAACTAAAAAGCCCTCATAATTTAAGTGTATTTCATCTCGTCGTCGATTGCCATAGAAAAACCTGTAACAAATTGTATTGTGGTAATTAAAAAGTATTAGAAATTAGTAGGTTCTCATTACCTTTCGAAATACTGCGTTGCCACAGTAGTCGGCGACGCGAAATAGTTTTGCGCCACATCCAAGGCGTAGATGGTTTCGTCTGGAAAATATAATTGTTTATTAGGATAGACGATAATATTATTTTCTGTTAAGTAGTCATCAACCGTTAAGTTGGTAATTATACTATACAGATATTAGTAAATGTTGAATACAGAAGTTGTGTGTGTTAGGGATAAAGTGGGGAATGTGGATATACCTAGGATTGCCCGGGTAAAGCGCAGTGAAAGGCCTCCAAACGCCTACCCGGTAACCCTAGATTAATCCCCATTCCTCAGTTTACCCATAACATAGGCACATCTTAATGACTGCATGCAAATTCAGGCTTTCTCGGATTACTGATTTATTAAAATTGAAACTCACTATCGGCCATGGCCAGGATGTGGTCATTTAATTGGCCCAACTTCTCCAGATGCCGGCCGCTGGAGCCACCAACTTGGGAACCGGAGGCACCGTACAAGCATAAATCTTCTTGCACCGACGTTTCAGGTACTCCATCAATTGGTCCATTTCGGCGATGGACCTTTTGATATCATAGTTCTAAAAAAACAGTACATTTATGATTGAAACAGGATAAATTGAAAACGTATTTACCCTTAAAATGTCGTTGGTGCCGATCATGATTACAACTTGTTCTGCTAGTTCCCTCGTTGTTATCCTCTTCCTTAATTGGCCGATCGTCTGGCCGCTTACACAGAGCCCAATGCTGCGGCTTTGTGTGTCCTCTAAAAAGAAGCTTTTGATTTATATCTGTAATAATAATTGTTAAAATGAGATTGTCTTACCGGTCTTTGTTACCGCTGAGTTACGATAACCCAGGACCTGCTGAGCAAACCGCAGCAGTTGACTGTCCCCCAGCAATTGGAAATTGTTATAGATCGGCGGCTGAAAAAAATAGTTCCTGAAGTAAATATGCTAAGGTATTTATCTTACAATTCCAGGGATAGGACCCGACCTCTGGTTGCGTAGGTTTCCCTGATGTTGCTGAAACTGAAAATTTACATTTACATTTTTCTCCAAGAACCGAGCAATATTAATTACTTACTACAAGCTGTGCCTCTAGCTGGCGGATCCTGTAATGAGGTCTGTTGGTTTCTAGGGGTTCCTGTTGCTGTTGGTTTGAATTATTGTAAGATTAGAAAAATTTATATTTTTGCCAAGAAGTAATATTAATTACTTACCCCAAGTTGTTCCTCCAGCTGCCCAGTTCTACGGAGTAAGCGTCCGCCGGGTTTTCTGTTCTTGTTTTTCTGTTTTTGAAGTAGATAAGTATTACTTTATTATAATATTTAACTGGTGTCATATTTTGAGCAATGATAATAATTACAATGTTAGTTGCCAATTTGAACGCTTTCTTGCACTTAGATAATGTTTTCTAGCATCATTACATTGTGATTAGTTCGTTACCCTTTCAATTTAGTTTGCTTACCCTTTTTGATACAGCACCACTCTTGGTATCCATTCTATAAGAAAAAAAATATAATTATATTTTATTTATATTTATAAAAGATTTTCGATATACCCCTTCATTTAAAATTTCATCAAAATCGGTTCACTAGTTTTTGCGTTACAGGCGTTACATACACACACACACACACACACACACCCACACACATACACACACATACACACAGCAGACATTTTTTCTAGACCACTGTCCTGTCCTGGGGACCCAAAACACGTATTTCCGCGAAAATCTCGATTTAGAAAATTTTCATGATATCAATACTTCCCATATACCAGTGGTGGTATGGGAAAGTAAAAATGTAAAAAGTAATTCATCCAAACATAAAATTAAACCATGGATTACCGACGGTGTTATAAATTCAATTCGGAAACGTGATAAACTTGCGACTCGACTAAAAAAGGAACCGGCAAATGCAGAACTCCGGTATACCTATGTTTACTACAGGAACAAAGTTACCTCTTTAATTAAACTCTTAAAAAATAATTACTATAAAATAAAAATTGAAAGTGCTTCAGGAAATATGCGGAAAATCTGGCAAGTCATTAACTCCAGCACGGGTGACAACATCACATCTACCCATCAAAGCTATACCCTTGAAGTAACAAGTGATAATACAACTAAATTAATAAATAGCGTAGAAAATTCCAACGAGGTGGCGTGTGCGTTCAATAAGTACTTTGCTAATGTGGGAGCGAACCTTGCAAGCCATATAAACAAAAACAACAATACCTATTTTATAAACCCATGTCCATCGTCTCTGTTCCTAAACCCAATTACTGAAACTGAGGTGTTAGACCATATTGGTCAGATAAAAAATAACTCCGCAAATGGTCCTGATGACATCGGTGCAAATCTAATCAAAATAGCTGCTGCGGAAATATTGAAACCTATAACTCATATTTTCAACCTATGTATTCAACACGGTATTTTCCCGCATAAATTAAAAATATCACACATCACACCAATCTACAAAGCGGGAACAAAAACAGATTGTGCCAATTACAGACCAATATCGCTAACCGACCATTTCGCAAAAATACTGGAAAAATGTATCAAAACTAGAGTGCTCAATTTTATATTAAAAAAGGATCTTTTAGCAAGCTGTCAGTTTGGATTTATCCCAGGGAGAAGTACTGAACAAGCATTAAACAGCTTCCTAAAATATTATTATTCGAGTCACGAAAATAAACAAAAATCTTTGGGTATCTTTCTTGACCTAAAAAAAGCTTTTGACACAGTCTCGCACCGCTTATTATTAGACAAAATAGAAAACTATGGTATTAGAGGTATTGCTTTTAATCTGATAAAATCATTCTTGACACACATATTAACATTTTGGAAAATTCGATAAAAAAACAAAAATTCTTAAGTGTATTACACTCTTTCAACATTACTCCGAAAATTTTAACCCCAACTAGAATCACACATGTATCGGAAAGCTGCATTGACAATATCTTGACAAACATCGAGAAAGTAGATGACATGCGCACACTAAATACTACCGTCGACTTTTCTGATCATAATGTCCAATTTTTAAGTATACCCCTAAAGAACTCCGGAAGCAAAATTATTTATAAATGGACAAGGAAATATACTTCTAAAAACAACGCTCAATTTTTAAATATACTACAAAGTAAACAATGGAACACAATACGCGATCCCAATCTTACCATCGACCAAAAAATGCAACTATTTTATTATCATGTTCTGAGGCATTCTATAAATCATACCCAGTAACCCGCTCACATCCAAAACCATCCAAAAACTGGATTACTCCTGGCATCAGAACTTCATCAAAAACTAAACGGGAACTACATACCACGTTAAAGTTTTTTCCAAATTCAACATTGCGAGCATACTACGTCAAATACAGTTCAATTTTCCGAAATACTTGTAAAGCGGCAAAAAAACGTAACATACAATCGATCATTTCTCAATCAAACAACATCCCGAAAACCACATGGAGGCTAATTAAAACTGAAATCAATAAATCACCACCAGCTCATACCAACATCAAGTTAAATATTAACGATAATATCACAGATGATCCAATAACAGTGTCAAATACATTTAATCATTATTTTACTAACATTCCTTATACCGGTAGTCAAACTACACCCAATAATGAAACGGCAACTAGCAAACTAAGGTCTTTAAATTTAAATAACGCGAAATCTATGTATCTTACTCCAACCACTTACATCGAAATACTGGATATAATAAAGAATTTAAAAAACACAAGTGCAGTTGGATTGGATGATATTCCTACAAGAGTTATCAAACTAGGCTCAGAATATATTGCAGATACTGTGTCTTATCTAATAAATTGTTGCTTCGAAACTGGATACTTTCCAACAAAATTTAAACTTTCAAAAATCATCCCTCTTCACAAAAAAGGTGATAAAACAACGGTGCATAATTATAGGCCAATAGCAATACTACCAAATATTTCAAAAATGTTCGATATTGCCGTCAAAAATCGATTATCCAAATTCTTAGAGGAAAACAACTATCTCTGTCCCAACCAGCACGGTTTTGTACATGCCAAATCAACCTCAACGGCACTACACGATATTCTTAGCGACGTACTCTACGGCCTCAATAAAAGTGATTTCTTAGTTAGTTTAAACTGTGATTTATCAAAGGCATTTGATCTCGTAGACCATGATATCCTACTAACAAAATTGGAGTATTACGGGTTGCGCGGAGTTACACTATCACTCTTAAAATCATATTTAACAGAAAGGAAGCAAATTGTCGAAATCAGCTACCTAGATATAAATAATAAAATTCACAAATATCAGTCATCCCCAACTACTATTCATCGTGGTGTGCCCCAAGGATCTATCTTGGGCCCACTACTGTTGCTATTATACACAAATGACCTTCCAAGCAATATTGAAGCTAAAGTAACGATGTATGCCGACGACACCAGCATAAACGTTCACGGTAGCACCATCTTAGACCTTACAATGAATTTGAAGCGTGTACTACAAGACACAAAAAACTGGTTCTACGCTAACCATATGTTAATTAATATCGAAAAGACTTCTTTGCTTTCGTACTTAGATGACAAATATAGTAAAACATTTTTAAGATCACTTAACGTAAATAACATCAACCTAAATTGTGTACACTCTTGCAAATTCGTAGGATTAACAATAGATCGTAATTTTCAATGGAAGGAACACAGTAGTGAAATTATCACAAAGCTTAATAAGGCCATATTTTGCATACGACGACTACGGCCCATTTGTGAACTATCCAGCCTACGCGCCGTATATTTTGCATATTTTGAATCTACCCTTAGATATGGGTTACTTTACTGGGGAAACTCTGTTCATCTGCAAAAGTTGCTTATACTTCAAAAAAAAAGTAATAAGAATTATCTTCGGCATCGGCAGTCGTGAAAGTTGCAGACATTTATTTAAAACACAAAATATTCTAACAATTATCAATCTATTCATATATGAAAGTGCTCAATTCGTATTCAACAATAAGCAATATTTCAACCAAAATTCAGACGTTCACAATTATAACACGAGAAAGCAATTACTCAGAACCCATACAGCTAGAACTTCCGTTTACTTTAAATCATATATATTTAAATCTGTTAAAATATTTAATAAACTTCCAGTTTGCGTGACCCAATTACAAAACTCAAAACAGTTTAAAGCTGCTCTAAACTCATATCTTCACGAAAATGTTTTTTACACCGTTGAGGAATTTTTATATACCTGAAATTTGAATCATAATATTATCTAACATATTCATCTGCGCTACTGATAACTAATAGCTATTATCCTAGTAACGTTTGTGGCACTGATAACATTCCAGCCACAGTGTTTGTTTTTTTTCTTTAATTTTGTGATTGTTTCTTTGTTTTTTATCTTGTTTTTTGTTTTTTACATTGTTTTTATACTGATCATGTATTATATAACTGGACTCTGTCATTCGTTATTTGTTTAGTTATTCATGTAGTTATTTATTTATTACTTAATCATTATAGACGACTAAATTTAAATTTATGCCACATTGATGTTAGCTTTAAGATTAACTATGTCCATCTACAATAATTGTTCAACACCTATGGTATCTGAATAAATCTTACTACTACTACTACTACACCGAATACAGCGCACGAAAATTCATGATTCTATAAGCACCAATCAACACATTTCCTTTGGTGTACCTCAGGGAACAGTGCTTGGTCCTATATTATTTATACTATATATAAATGATTTATTCAAATTAAATGTACATGGAAAATTTACAGCTTACGCGGACGATACCACCTTAATTATCTCGGGCAACACGTGGAATGAAATAACAACCTTTGCAAACTCAGACCTAACAAAAATTAAATCTTGACTGGACGCAAATTTACTATCGCTAAATCTCGAAAAAACTATAGTACTACCTTTTAATACTGCAGAACCTGACTTATCCAAAATACCAAATGTACGCATAAATAATAATACACTCCCGTGTCGGTCAGAAATTAAATATTTAGGAGTAATTGTCGACTCCATGGTCACCTGGAGACAACATACCGTGTGTCCCTGGGAAGACGGAACATAGGGATCTTATAATGCTAATTTTTTAAAATGATCCACGAGTGCTTTGAAGCATTCGTCTTGAAACAATTACACGAATCTCACCGATCGTTAACGATTTCCATGCCGATCATGTATGATCGTCTCCAGATCAAATTTTTGTTTGTGTTTTAAATGTCAATTTACTAAAACCAAAGTCAATTAAAGGTTATGTTCATGTTAATTTTTTTTTAAATGGGGTCCTACCTTAACTGAAGTACAGTTTAGAGCTGACAATCAGTGATCCCAGTTAAATTACATGTGAAATGTGAAAATTTACTTTAATAGGATGATCTTGATGTATGAACCGAAGAATTTGATGCGACAATCAGCTTTATGCGATGAAACATGCTACAATGCTAATTGCATAAGACTGTAGGTATTAAGATGAAATCAAAGAAAAAGCGAATATTAATATCAGTTAGTGTGTACGAATATGAATCCTTTATTTCTACGGCAATTTAATGTGATCAAATAATTGTTACATTAAAAGTATTTGATTTTTAAGGAGCCGAATTCTTGCATACCACAAAGGAAAGTTTTCTAACACAGGTCCACAGCATTATCTTATGTACCTACTAGTATAATTTTCGTAATTTCATTTTCAGTTTCTAATAATGCGTAACTTGCGAAAAGCCTTAATTGTTCACCTAATCCATCATAATCTGAAAAAGATCTTAGAACCATAACGTCAACTGCAAACAAATTATTTTGTATTTATTACCTTTATAATGATACTCAGTCTCATTTATTTTAATTAAAACACTATCTAAATTTACATGAACCAATTTGAGCAAATAATTAATAATTTTATTTCTAACTGATTTTCAAGAGCGCGGCTGTCAATTCGTAGGTATTGTAATAGTTGTTGAATCGTTTGTTACTATAACGCACGCACGTATTACATCTGTATTAGCAAGCGACGACGTCGACGTTTCCACCAAATAGAAATTCAAAGCACTCGTGGATCATTTTAGAAAAGTACCATTGTAAGATCCCTATGTTCCGCCTTCCCAGGGACACACGGTATACAATGCTTGTGCAAAAAAGTCAGATACATGTACTATAAATTTAGACAAATCAGATCTTTTCTCGCATCTACATTATTAAAAACGGTCTACTATGCTCTTGTCCAAAGTATTATGGAATATGGAATTCTTTGCTGGGGCTCTGCTTATAAATCTATAATAAAGCCGCTAAAAATTGCCCAGAATATAATAATTAAAATTATTACCAAGAAGCCAATGTATTATAGCACAAATGCTCTGTACACTGAATATGAAGTTCTACCATTAGTTAAGTTGTATGCAAAAAAGATTATCATATTTGTATATCAAAACCAAGATAAATTTGACCCTATAGGCTGCGCACACAAACAGCAACAGCGCCACCAAACGATTATAAACCAAGTTTCTGCATATAAATACTACATTGTTTTCGTTTTTTTTTTTTTTTTTTATTAAACAATTTGTCCGTTCAGCAGATTAATGCTATTCATGACATGGTGAACTTATAGTTTATATCACAGAAAGGCACTAATGACAGCGACTCAGCGGTCCTTCACTTCACTAATTTAGCAGTTATTAATGATAATTAATTATTAAATGGGTTATTTTTGTCTAGTCGCTGTCTCGGTCGTATTCGTCTTGCAGTAGATCCTGTGGCATTCGTCTCTTCAGGCGTTGATGTATACCTCTTTGACCGAGTGTGTAATGTTCGGCTCCAGCACATAGGTGTAGATTTTCAAAGAACTTTTTTGTGGTCTTCCGGATGAATTCTTCTATGGTAATTATACCCATTTCCTTGTGTATTTGTTTATTTCTCATGAAGCAAGGGGCTTTTGTTGCGATACGAAGTATTTTGTTTTGTATCACTTGTAGTTTGCGTATTTGCGTTTTAGGGGCGTTTCCCCATATCACACATGCGTACGTGATGATTGGTCTTAGAATGCTGGTGTAGATTAATTTAGCGCACTCGATTCTTAACGAGGATTTATGGTTTAGGATAGGGTATAATAGTGAGAGTCTCGCATAGCATTCGTTTAATTTGCTATTCGTGTGTATTCCCCATTTTAGTTTTCTATCCAAGATTACACCTAAATACCTAACACCCTTGTCAGGTGGGTTCCAAGCAATTTCTTGTTGGTTTATGATTATATTTCTAGGGTTAGTTGGTCGTCTCAGCGTGAAAATTTTAGTCTCACATTTACTGGAGTTGACTGAAATGTTCCATTTGTTAAACCAAGCCATGAGTTGATTGGTCGCTTCTTGGAGTTGCTGGGCTGCTTGATTGATGTCATGGTGCTGCGTGATTATAGCTGTGTCGTCTGCGAACATTGCCAAGGATGTGTCATTCATTTGTGGAATATCGTAGACGAATACATTAAACAGTGCCGGAGCAAGTATGGACCCTTGTGGTACTCCAGCTGCTATGTTTTTAGGTTCGGAAAGGGATGCATTAATTCTTACTTGGAATGTTCTGTTGCTTAAAAATGAGTCTATTATACGTACAAGGTAATTTGGTAGTTTTAATTTTATAGCTTTATACATTAGTCCCGTTTTCCATACCTTATCGAAGGCTTTGGCCACGTCTAAAAAGGCGATTGTGGTGTTAAGTTTATTTTCAAAGCCTCTCTCTATTATTTCTTGGATTCGTAAGAGTTGATGTGTGGTTGAGTGGCTTTTCTTAAAACCAAATTGAAATGGGGGTAGGGTCTCTTCTCCCAATGCTGCTATTAATCTTGCATGTATGATCTTTTCGAATAATTTAGATAAAGTGGTTAATAAACTGATGGGTCTGTAGTTGTTAGGATTTTTTTGATCCTTTCCTGGTTTATTAAATAACAGTACATGAGCTAGCTTCCAACTATCTGGAAAATAGCCTATTCGTAAGCAGGCGTTGAACAGGGACGCTAAGAAGGCAAGATTTTTGTAGGGTAATTGTTTTAGCACTACGTTTGGTATCTTGTCGTGGCCTGGCGATTTTTTAGCAGGCAGTGCGTTAATGAACTTTTTAATTTCGCGAGGAGATGTTGGTTTAATTATTATACCAGGTGAATTAGGTGTGTGATTATTTACATATTGGTCTATACTGTTGGAAAATTCTATATTATCAGGATTATGCAAACAAGATGGCAGTGGTTGTGCTTTGCTAAGTATACGTTTGGTAGCTCGCCACATGGAATTGTCTTTGGGTTGAAGTTCTTGGATATATTGCTTATATGAGCTAAAGCGAAAGTTATCCATTTCCCATTTAACTCTATGGGTAAGACGATTTAAGAGTGTTCTGTGTTGGGGTTGGCGTGATCTTTGCCATAAGCGGCGAGCTTGGTGTTTCTCTTTTATTAGGTTGATTAAGTATGTTGGAAGTTGCGTGCGGTGCATAGTTTTCCTTGTGTTGATGTTTACTGTGGCATTTTGCACGGATGTTTTTATATGTTCCGTCAATTCTTGTGTTACTACATCGATGTCGTAGCTGGTAAATAGGTTGGTGGGGCACTTAATTCCTTTTGCTACAATGTCTTGAAAAAGTTCCCAGTCAACTCGTCCATTTATTAATTTGGGCAACTTTGCAGTGAAAGCTGGTTTCTCTGGGAAGGAGATTAACACCGGAAGGTGGTCGGAATCCATTTCGGTTAGCACTACTTGGTGTAGCGGTTTTGAAAAGTTTTTATGTACAACTATATCTAGGATGTCCGGTCTATGATCAGGGCGATACGGGTAATGCGTTACTTCACTAGGGGCTGATACATGAAAAGCGTATGTGGATGAGAATTTTTGTAGTTTAATGCCATCTGGGTTATTAGTCTTGCAGCCCCATATCGTATTTTTGCAGTTTATATCGCCAATGAGTAATGTTGGCTCATCAGTATTATATATTGCTGAAATATCGTGTTCTAGCAAGGGTTTATTTGGTTGTTTATATACTGCAAGTATGTTGACGTAGCTGCTATCTGAACACCTTAACTGAATTTGGATAGCTTCTAGGTTGGTGAGGGTTAGCTGTTGTGTTAGACTATGGGCTAGTTGTCGTTTGGTAAGGATTGCCACTCCTCCTGACGCTACAGTGGCTTTTCTGTCGTTTCTATATGTATTATAACCAGGCACTTTAAATAATTCATTATTTAATAGGTGAGTTTCCGTTATACATGCTATATCTACGTTATGATGATTCAGAAAAGCTATAAAAGTTGATTGTTTAGTCTTTATGCCATCTGCATTCCAGTTGGCAATGGTTATGCTGTTTATGGTGGTTTGTTTATTTGACATTTTGGATTAGTGTTGGTATTAGTGATAAGATAAATTCTTTTATTTTTTCTAAGTGTGGAGTTATAAGGTCCATAATCAATTTAAAAATTACAGAGGAGGTATTAGTGACTGTATCATTTGTAGTGTGGTTTGGTTGCTCACCCGTGATGTCATATGTGGGTCCTACTGTAGTGGTAGCGTATGTCCTATTGGTGTTGTAGTTTCTTCTGTTATTAATATTTTGGTTATTTAGTCTGGGTGTTGTTTGTGTTAGCTGGGTTTCCGGTTTCTTTGCAAATTGTGAGTAGTATGTGCATCCTTTGTAATTCGCCGGATGCTCGCCTTCGCAATTGACGCACTGTGGTTTATCGTCTTTTGTTTTGGGACAGTCTTGGTACAGATGTTTGCCAGTGCATTTCACGCACCTAGGTCCCAGTTTGCAGTAATTCTTTGTATGGCCATACCTTTGGCAGCGATGGCATTGCGGTATGTCACTTGATTTCCTTCTGGGCTCTACGCTGATTATGCTGTAATGATATTTGGTCAAATTAAATATTTCGTTGGTTTTGTCAGTTTTTGTAAGTTCGACTGCGCACACTGGGATAGGGTATTTGTCTTTGTTATAGAGGCGATTTACTTTGATCACTGGATATTTCAGTGTCTTTAGATCTTTAAATATTTCATCGTTAGACAGTGAAATTGGGATATTCTTGATTATAACGGAAAGATTATTAGATTCTGGGTCTTTGAATGTATGGTATTTAATATTTTCCTGGTCATAGTATTTGGTGAGATTTCTAAAATCAGCTATATCACTCAAGTTGATTCTGAGGAACTTGCCCTTACACGCTGTAGTGAAATCTTTTATAACAATTGGTTTAATGTCGTTTATAACCGCTTGATAGTTTCCGGCTTCGTGGAGATAAATAGGAGGGATTTTAATTTTATCCGTATTGGTTGTTGTGTCATTTTGGTCTGTTATCATATCAGTTTTGCTACTATCATTTGTTGGAGTTGGTGGCAAGTAATATTTATTGGCTGCTAAAAGAGCGTCTGTATCGAGAAAATAGCGTTTTTTAATTTCGACAGGTGGTGATAAATTATTGCTGTTCCGTTTGTTGTTATTGTTCTTGTTATCCGAGAGCATATTTGCACTGCAGGCTCCCTCAGTTGAGGAAGCCTGTTCACTGGTGTCACCAATTTTTACAGTTCTTTTATTAGTTTTGTAGTTCCTATGAATAAAATTGTTAAGAGAAGGAATGTTGTGTTATCAGCACAACACACGCGTCGAACAATAGAGAGATAAGCGAGCGCTAAAAAACACGTCCGTATACTACGAGCTCTCTACGGTCACTATTGTTTTCGTTATATTTACTAACCAACACTTGTGTTTTTGAGTTTTTAACGTTTTTAAACGAAGGAAAAACTATTAAAAAGTACCGTCAGACGGGATGAGTCAGGACATGGGAGGTGAGTCGGGACAAACGGGTTTTGATTTAAATGTACCGCTCATATGTCGGTAAGTGATGGTGGATTTTAATTTCAAGTTTCAAAACCTACTCACAGATGTCTCCTATGGTGAATATTTGTGATTTACTCCTGATTGTCGCACGTGTACGCCGTAATTATTTCCCTGATAATTTTCTCAAAAATCGTTTGTTTTTTATTTGCTAGATAGTTCCTGTTGGATCGAAAGGAGCACATTTGTTGTACAGGTAGATATATTTTTTTTCTTAATCTGTGTTGCGTGTACTTTACGGATATTCTTTTGTTTATCCAATGTAACCTACTGTTTTTTTGCCCGAGCCCGTTTTATTTTTCCAGAACATTTTCGGGGCGAGTCAGGACAATGCCTAGAACGTACAAGACCCCACTGGGGATTAAGAAAAGAAGCAATTATACTGAAGACGCATTTATGAAAGCATTGCAACTTGTGCGAAATAAACGAATGACCTTGAGAGAAGCCCAAGAAGTCTACGGAATCCCAAAATCTACTTTGCAAAGCAACCTTAAAAAAAATTAAAGCCTTCAGGGGGACAATGTGTCCTTTCTGCAGAAGAAGAAAAAATGATTGTCGATGTTGTCATTGTTGCATCTGAATGGGGCTACCCCTTTGAGAAAATCGATATAAGACTTCTAGTAAAAAGTTATCTAGACAGACTTGGCCGCAAAGAACTACGATTTAAGGACAATTTTCCGGGCAACGACTGGTGCCTTAGATTTCTAAAATCCCATAGCGCTGAGTTAACTGTTCGACTAACTGAGAACATTAAACGTTCGAGAGCTGCTCTGCCGTACTAAGCACAAAGGGCCTAAGTACAAATTTTAAATATTTGTAGTTAATGCCTTAGTACTTCTTTAGAGACCTCTCTCAAGCTTATACTAAGTTTTCTAGGGCATATGTACAATGAAATAAGTCGAAAATATCATTAATTATTAGGGCAGATCAACTCTTCCTGTTTCCTTTACTAAGCTATATGGGCCTATCTATCAAAACTAGTTAAGTTAAAGAGAAGACAGAAAGTTCCAATACACTAATATCCTGTTAATCTTATAAAAGCAAAAAAGAGGTTGGCAAAACAAAATTTATAAAACCGTCTCTAACTAAAAATGACACAATTGTCAGATAAGCCCTTTGTGCTTATGAGGGCAGTGCTGTTTCCAGGGACATTTTAACTCAGTATTTCGATAATTTAACCTTGGTTCTGACAAATGTGCCATTGGAAAATATTGTCAATTATGACGAAACTAATTTTGTCGATGACCCTGGTCGTAAAAAAATAGTGGTAAAGAGGAAGATTAAGCATGCGGAAAGAATTATTGATTCTACAAAGAGTGCAACTTCAGTAATGTTTGCAGTTAGTGCTTCTGGCGAAATGTTACCGCCCATGGTAGTTTACAAAAGTGAACACCTTTATGAAAGAAAACTGGATGCAAAATGGACCACCTAAAACCAGATATGCCAGAAGTAAGAGTAGTTGGTTCGATCAATATCTTTTTGAAGAATGGTTCCTATCAATTGCCTTGCCATATTTTCGAAGATTAGAAGGGGACAAAGTGCTTATAGGAGATAACCTAGCAAGTCACCTTTCACTCAAAGTGATCCAAGAATGTCAGAAAAATCACATTAAATTTGTATTCTTGCCCCCAAATAGTACGCACCTGACGCAGCCGCTGGATGTGGCTGTTTTCGCGCCAATGAAACGAGCGTGGAGAAAGGTTCTCAATGGGTGGAAAAAAAGGAACAGGGGGTCTTTGCCAAAGGAAATCTTTCCAAGTATGTTGCAAAGTGCCCTTTTAGAAATAGGAGCTAAAAATAGTACAAATATTAAATCTGGATTTTCTGCTACTGGCATATCACCATGTGATAGGCAACAAGTTTTTAAACGATTGCCGCCCGAAGAAACTGCAGGCCAAAGAAATAGTGCTTTAGTGGCATCTTTTGTAAAAATATTTAAAGAAACAAGAGAAGCACGAAATCCTGCAAAAACAAAAAGGAAGAAAATCAATGTTCCTTCAGGAAGCAGTGTTGGCCTGGAGGACTTTAATAATGCAGATGAACCTCAACAAGGCACTGGTGCACTTTATATGAATAATTTCGTAGAAAACGATAAAGAAAGTGAAGATATTATTGAAGAGGATGAAGATGTTATTGAAGAGGATGAAGATATTTCGCAAGTGAATGAAGCAGAAATAGAAATACAAATGGAGAATTTTCAAGAAAACGATTTCTTGGAGGTGCGTTTTTCAACTAATAAGACAGATAAATTTTATGTATGTCAGGTACAAGAATGTGAATCTGAGGATTCCATAACAGTTAGTTGTTTAAGACCAAGCAAGGTGCACAATAATTTTCGTTTTCCTAACGTGCTCGATGTCTGCAATGTCAACTTAAGCCAAATTAATAGAATCCTGCCAAAGCCAGGTGTGCGTCGAGGAATCTACAATTTTTCTTCAAATCTAAAACTGCATTCCTACAATTATGTTTAAAAACAAAGTATTCTTGTCGTCATTTTATAATTTGTTACTAAGTTTAAGAGAGGATTACTGTTTTTATTTCATTATTTCTATGTTTATTGAACAAAAAAAAACAATAAATGAAGTTTCTTACGTTATATATTTTTAAAAGCATTAAATGTGTCCGGACTCACCCCGCGCATGGGAGATATGGGCCAAACTATGAATTTTAAGGCGTTGTCCCGACTCACCCCAAACACTGGGGTGAGACGGGACAGCAAACAAAAAATTTTTTTTCTCCTAATTTTGAAAGGTTTTTGTCAAACTATTTAGTCCACCGTATAGCTCAGGCTTTGGTTGCAACATGGTTAAATAATTGGACCTCCAAATGTGATGCAAAAGTTTCAGTTATTCAAAATATACAAAAAGCTGTCCAGTCTCACCCCGTCTGACGGTAGTTCAAAATGAGTATTTATGTCTTGATGATATTATTTACGAGAAAATGAATCCAGCAAGAGTAAACCCCAAGTACCGTGCTAGTACAACTAATTGTTGTGTAGTTGAATGTCACAATAACTACGCAAATACTGACCGGTTGGTGAAGTAGGACAAATTTGATTGCATTTTAGAATACATTGGTGATGAGAGATTTTTTCCAAATAATTATTTACAATTACAATCTTGGTCAAAAGATTAATAAAATTGTCGATTGAGTATTTTGCATAAGGGTGATATTGGAAACTTAGGCAACCCGAATGACATTTCTACCTGCTCCCAGGTAGAAAAAGCCGAGATCGCTTATCTTTTAATCCACCCCGGTACCTTATAATGTGGAGTGTTTGGTCATTTTGCTGGCTTTCTATTTTATAGAAATAGAAAAGCAATATAAATGATCGGGCAACTCAATTAAATCATCTTCAGTTCTTGTTATTTACACATACGTAGGCGTCTTTTATAATAACGTAGATTACCATGTTTTATTAAATTTGGAGTAGAAAGGATTTTTTTAGTTTTCTTAGTGTAAATCCAAAATTATATTAGCCTACAGCTTACATGGGTGTTATTGTTTTCTTTGTTTAAGGGTGTGGATGTAAGTAGTTGTAAACCGAAACACTGAAAATTATAGCACAATATACATGAAAAGCCAGTACTGAAAGTTTAGTACATTTATTACTTATATAATAACAAGAAAAACAATACAATTTATGTAAATAATAAATATTAAATAAAATATCGATTTCAACGGGAAATAACAAGATTTATTCGCTTTATACGTATTTCGGCATCATTGTGCCATTGTCAAAAGCTATATAAAATATTATAACAAATGCAAAATATAGTAACTCCTTGATTCTATTATTTTAACACTGCGTGAAGCGGCTGGCCCCAGTCAACCCGTCGGAGGTCAGTCGCTTATCAGTGTTTTAAAAAGATATTTATTCCAAAATCTTCAGTAAAGGAGAATCTAAGAGATCAATTTGCTCATTCATTAAAGGTATGTTGTTTTTTGTGTGTTTATAAATTTCAAAAGCTTCTAAAATGTTTAATTTATTTTTGTTATCAGAAAAGTGTAAAAATTTAATTGTATTATTAGATGTTAATGTGTGATTTTGTTCTAACAAATGTTTAGCAAAATTTGATTTATGTGCATGTTTATATTTGTAACAACGGATATGTTCTTTTTGCCTAATACTGAAATTTCTAATTGTTTGACCTATATATACTGACTCACAATGTGAACAATTTAATTTATAAATACCTGATTTTAGCAAATCATTAATTTTGTCTTTAGCATTGAAAAGAGAGTATAGAATATTTTTATTTGTTTTAAAAATGACTTTATATTTATTTGTGTTATTTATAATTTTAGCAATCTTTTCTGAAATTTTACCAAAATATGGAATTGAAACGTATTTTAATGTTTTATCAGTGTTATTAATGGAATAAACTTTTTGAATAGCTAATTTATAATTTTTCTTTTTAATTAAAGTGTCAATAAGTGTAGTGTTATAACCATTGCTATATGCAATTTGTTTAATAATGGAAATTTCTCTATTAAAATTATTTTTATCTAAAGGAATTGTTAGAGCTCTGTGTACTATATTTTGCATTTGTTATAATATTTTATATAGCTTTTGACAATGGCACAATGATGCCGAAATACGTATAAAGCGAATAAATCTTGTTATTTCCCGTTGAAATCGATATTTTATTTAATATTTATTATTTATATACTCATGGATTTCAACAAAGTGACGCTTGAGAATGTCAATAAATACAATTTATACATATAACTTAGAAATATGAAACTAAATCATGTTAACATTCGCTTTATATATCTCGCGTATACTTAGTTGACGGCATCTTCGTGAGTCGACCAATTCGGGAAGTAGAGAGTGTAAATAAAATTCGCACAATTGTTTTTCCATATTTTCCTTCCAGAAATTGCTATCCCTGAAATAAAATTATACCTACTATTAAATACATTACACATTTTTATGTTATATTTAGTATACAGGACGAGTAAAAAGTATGGAATAAATTCATTATCTCCCAAAATAATGTTTTTTCTAGAAAACGCTCGCACAGGTATAGCGATTTAAATTATGGCGCATATTTTAAGGTGTTTCAATTTTTTTTTGCGACTGTCACTTTTTTGTGGCGACGTCAGAGTAACTTTTTTTAAATGGCACCCCATACTTTTTTTGACGGATTTCGACAGAGGACGTCATTCTGCATCCGAATAAGTAAGTATCGTGACCTTGAAGTTGGCAGTTTCTGCTATGTTCATTTTTTAAATTTGAAAAATTGTTAAGTAAAACTTTAATGGGAGACAGTAGAGCACCTAATTAAGCTTTTGTTTGCTGTATGAGTTTACCAGTTTCATAGGTTGAATGTTTTTCTAGTTAACTATTGGTTCTTAATAAATAAATTGCGTAATATTAATGTTTTTGAAAATAACAATTTTCATATTTAAAAAATGAACATCGCAGAAACTGTCAATTTCAAGGTCACGATACTTATTCGGATGCAGAAATCCGTCAAAAAAAGTATGGGGTGCCATTTAAAAAAAAATACTCTGACGTCACCACAAAAAAGTGACAGTCGCAAAAAAATTGAAACACCTTAAAATATGCGCCATAATTTAAATCGCTATACCTGTGCGAGCGTTTTCCCAAAAAAACATTATTTTGGGAGATAATGAATTTATTCCATACTTTTTACTCACCCTGTATATCGGCTACTAAGTACCTACCTTTTAATCTCTTCAACGTGTAATCCGCCTTTAGTATAAACTAAAAAGTAGCAGAGATTCCGTTGGGAAATATGCAGCAACCCCTGAACTTGATAATAATAGTTATGGCTGCGTTTTAAACTAATTGTCCCCATTTCCTCGTTGTATGTGCAATAATCAATTTTTTTGTTAATTACTGCTTCAATTGGACTAAGGTTCCCACTTTTTTCAGAACTTTTAATTTCGATTAAAGCATCGTTCTCAATTAAACCATCGGGAGAACAACCTAAAAATGGATTAACTTTATCGATTATCAGACCACTCTTTCTTACCTGTTTGGAATATTGTTTTTCGAATAATGAAATAGCCGTGTCTTCGCTTTGTAGACCGAAATTTGTAGCCGAATTTCCTCGAAATGTGCTGTACAATAAATATTCTACTGTTTTAGCAGTCGATGTACTTTTCCTAAGTTTGCAGATTCTGCCGAAATTCGAAGCAGTAAGGCGTTTTTCCTTTCATTCTTCCAAAAATCACTATTTGATTGTAAAATTGTTGCGTTGAAAATTTGTTCTCTATTGCAGTTGCTGAGATTTTGTAAGAATTCTTGCGAATTCTTTTCGTACGTTTCAGGATCCATGTCTTCAGCCTTATTTTCATTTTCTAGTCCGTAGTTCTCATCAACTGTAGCAAAAACCCGCTTTTTAAAAGATTTGCCTAAAATAAGTAATTATTTCAATTTTATAAAGTTTTACATTTATCACACATATTCCATTATATGGATACTTACGATTGCTGTTCAATTTTGCATTGTTTTTGACGTGCCGTGCCATATATATTATTTTTTTTGTACGTGCTCCAATTATGCAGGTTACTTTGTAAATTTTACCACATTTACTGCATTTTTCAAACATTGACGTTTGTTTACAGAAATTTACCTAAACAAAATACGGCATAATAAGCCATTTTATTTGATTGTATTAAAATATTACCTACCGTGAGAGTATGAAATAGTGAATATTTTATTTGGTTCCGTACAGTAAATATGTAAGAATTTCAGTTTTATAACATTTTAACAAATAAACAATTATTATTAGGTACAAAAACTAATTGGAGCCTCCTACAAATTCAGAATTGCCGTTTAAAATATAGTTTGTTGTGTTTATATATTAATTAAGTAAAAGCAAATGTTATGTAACTTATTATAGCAGCCAGATAACTGTACTTATAAAACAATGAAAAATTTATAAATGGTAAATAATTGTAAAATGACATAATATTCTTACCGTTTCGAGATATTGATCATAAGAACCTTTTTACTTTTTCTTGCTTTGGATAAACGCAACTTCGCTTTAGCCATCGTAGATGATAAAAAAACACAAAGCACAAAACCGAAATCAATCATTTCCGTTTATAAAAGATTTGCAATAATAAGTTTTAACTAGGAGCGTAAATAATCGCTTTTACCACCGAAAGTTTAACAACACCTAAATTGCTAATGGAAACACGCCAAGTTTTATACCATTCCTAATTACATTTGAATTTCAAAAATTAAAAAAATATATCTTCATTAATCTTAAGTTCTTTTCAAAATAAAGCAAAATCAGTTTTCAAAATTAAAGAATAATGTAAATTGGTAACTTATAAATCCTATTTGGTTAATTAACATTCTTATAAAATTAGAAATAGCGAATCTGCCCATAATAGATAGGTTACAAATGATTACTGATTTATTAGTTATTAAAGTTATTAAAGGTGCCTAATTTGGAATTAAAGCCCTGTATATACTCTAAACGAACATTTATTTATTTTACTATATAATACATACTACCTATTTACTTATATAAATTTATTCAAAATAAAAATCGGTGCATAAAATAAAACATTAATATTAATAAAATTACCGAAAAATTACAGCTAGGTAAATAAATATCTATTATTCACGAAACCTTGTGTTATGCCCCAATAGTTTTAACAAACTTTCAAAAAAATTTCAAGGGGCTTTTTCTTCCGGGCCTTTTTCTTCTGGTGCTTTTTTTTCCTAGGGCTTTTTTTCCTACGGCTTTTTGTTCGAGGCTTTTTTTCGGGGCTTTTTTCCCGGAGCTTTTTTTCCCGGGCTTTTTTTACCTAGATTCAGGGGTAACGAGTACCCAAAATTAACAATAATATGCTTGCGTAATATTCCAAATAGTAAATGGTGTAGGGTGCTAATAGAAAACCATTAGAAAAACGTTTTGTTACCTAGTTTTAATAAACCAGTTTCTAAATTTCTTAAATTTAAACATTATCAGTATTTGTACGCATTTTTGATGAAGATACTACTTATTTGCAAGCAGATATTAGAAACCACATTATACAGTTTTAAATGTTTACCCATATCCCGGTCAACTTCGCCTACCTGCACTAACAAAGGGTAAAATTCCTGAGCTGATGGTGAATTTAGATAAGAGATACCCGTGTAGTGTCATCAACTGCAAATTGCATAAGAAAGTCGGTACAGCCAGTTGCCTATTTTTTTTACACACTAGGCGTTACGCTAAAATCTGCGAGCTGTCCTAAGGGGCCTTAAGGCCAGCAAGTGTATCCCCACTCCTGCTGTTGCGTCACGATTGACGATCCACCCGTCTAGAACGCGTTAGTAGTACTCATAAAATAATATAAAAGGTTTATATTATTTTATGGTACTACTTCAGTGTTGGAAACACTTTTACATCCCTCTAAGCAATATTAATTATAGAATAAGTAGTACCTACCTATTGGCAATTTGGGTATCTTCTCCGATAGATTCTTCGAGCTTCCTGTGCATTGCGCCTTGCCTCCCCAAAAACCAAAAGCATGTCACGAAGTTCAGTGTTTTGATACTTATTCATTTTAAAACGTAGGTATCTCGTTCAGTTTTGTGCACTAATCTAATTGTTCTTCTGTTTTATTTTTTAATGGCAGAAAGCTACTTCGATCTAAATTGTTTTTAATTCGTCGATACTTTACCCATGCTCTTCTGTAATTTAAGACCTCTTTTTTGCATAGATAGAAGAAAATGAGAAAAAATATTTATAAAAATCTATGGGGTGGTTATCAAAATATTGAGATTTGAAATTTTTGATCGGCCGCCATTTTGTTATTTGAAAAAATATAAAATAACTAAATACAAATGTTGTAGAGAACCGTAAGATCATTTTGAAAACCTTTCGTTTTTTGAAATATTCCCTGAAATAAAGGAGTTATTACGATTGTTAAAAAAACAAAAGAAATCCAATAACTACGAATAGAAGCCCCAAATCAAAAATTGGAACTAAAAAAAGTTGTTTGTTTTAATGAGTTCTAACTACCATTTTCGGGTGTAACGACTTAGTATTAACACCCTGTATAAATACCATTAACTAAACCAAAAGCAGAAACACAATATGGTGTAATTAATACGTATGACCTAGTTTAAACTTATATGCTCTTTGTGATTTAAATTATTTTAAGTTTATTATATTTTTACAGAAATTTAAAAGGTATGTGACATTGATTTGTGTTACGCGTGTTATTGATTTATTAAAGTGGTTTTATCGATTTATTTATATTTTATTGTACTTTCTTTCATAATGTATGCAATAAAATGTTTACGCAGGTTTTATAAGTAATAGTAAGATCTTAAATCTCCAATGTATCAACCGTACAGTCATTTACAATAAGATGTTGTTTGGAATTGTGAGTATATCCCATATAGCACAATGCTAGCGTGGATCGTCTGTTGTGACGTCACGATTTGCACTTACTGGCCTTAAAGTAAAGGTGGCCTTGGCTAAAGACTTGGAAAATAGGTGCCAAACATCCCTCATACCCTCCCATCTAGTAAAAAAACTTCAGAAAGGTTTCAGAAGGAATAAATTCCTGAACATTTCCTAACCAGGCAGGGAGCAGTGGGAAGGGGTGAGGGAAGTTTATCCTATAATTTTCAACTGTACACCCTCCAAAGAACATTCTGGGAAAATCCGGGCGAGATTTGAAGGGGTAAAAAACTTCCAAAAAATGAACAGTCTCCTTTTTTTTCGGCCATTTTCTTCACCCCCACCGATTTCCTTCTAAAATTCCCAGAATGTAATATGGAGGCTAGAGACTTGGAAAATATGTGCTAAACATCCCTCAACCCCTCCATTTGTTCAACAAAAAATTCAGAAAGGTTTCAGAAAGAATCCATTCCTGAACATTTCCTGGCCAGGTCGCCAGGTGGCAAGGGATGGGAAGGGCTGGGGGAAGTTTGTCCCATAATTTCCAAGTGTACACGCTCCAAATAACATTCTGGGAAAATCCGGAAGAGATCTGAAGGAGTCAAAAAAATTTCCAAAAATGAGGAAAGACTATAGTCTTTTCTTTTTTTTTGGATGATTTTCTCACCCCCTCAGATTTCCTTAGGAATAAATTCCCAGAATGTAATACGAAGGCTAAAGACTTGGAAAATATGTGCCAAACATCCCTCATACCCTCCCATCTAGTAAAAAAAAATTCAGAAAGGTTTCAGAAGGAATATATTCCTGAACATTTCCTAACCAGGCAGGGAGCAGTGGGAAGGGGTGAGGGAAGTTTATCCTATAATTTCCAAGTGTACACCCTCCAAATAACATTCTGGGAAAATCTGGACGAGATCTGAAGGGGTAAAAAACTTCCAAAAAATGAGCAGTCTCCTTTTTTTCGGTCATTTTTTTCACCCCCTTCGATTGCCTTCGAAAATTCCCAGAATGTAATATGGAGGCTAGAGACTTGGAAAATATGTGCCAAACATCCCTCAACCCCTCCCATTTGTTCAGAAAAAATTCAGAATGAGTCCATTCCTGAACGTTTCCTGACCAGGCAGGGAGCAGGGGGAAGGGGTGAGGGAAGTTTATCCTATAATTTCCAAGTGTACACCCTCCAAATAATATTCTGGGAAAATCCGGACGAGATCTGAAGGGGTTAAAAAATTTTCCACAAAATGAGCAAAGACTACCTATAGTCTTTTCTATTTTTTTGGGATGATTTTCTCACCCCCTCAGGTTTCCTTAGGAATAAATTCCCAGAATGTAATACGAAGGCTAAAGACTTGGAAAATATGTGCCAAACATCCCCCATACCCTCCCATCTAGTCAGAAAAATTCAGAAAGGTTTCAGAAGGAATCCGTTCCTGAACATTTCATGACGAGGCAGGGAGCAGTGGGAAGGGCTGGGGGAGTTTGTCCCATAATTTCCAAGTGTACAACCGCCAAATCCGAACGAGATCTGAAGGGTCAAAATTTTTTCCAAAAAATGTGCAGACTTTCCTTTTTTTGTGGATGATTTTCTCACCCTCTCCGATTTCCTTAGGAAATTCCCAGAATGTAATAAGGAGGCTAGAGACTTGGCAAATATGTGCCAAACATCCCTCATCCCCTCCCACCTGTTCAAAAAAATTCAGAAAGGTTTCAGAAAGAATTCATTCCTGACCATTTCCTGACCAAGTGGCAAGGGATGGGAAGGGCTGGAGGAAGTTTGTCCCATAATTTCCAAGTGCACAACCCCCAAATAACATTCTGGGAAAATCCGGACGAGATCTGAAGGGGTCAATTTTTTTTACAAAAAATGAGCAGACATAAATTCCCTTTTTTTTGGTCATTTTTTTCATCCCCTCCGATTTCCTTCTAAAACTCCCAGAATGTAATATGGAGGCTAGAGACTTGGAAAATATGTGCCAAACATCCCTCATATCCTCCCATCTAGTCAGAAAAAAATCAGAAAGGTTTCAGAAGGAATCCGTTCCTGAACATTTCCTGACGAGGCAGGGAGCAGTGGGAACGGGTGGGGGAAGTTTGTCCCATAATTGCCAAGTGTACAACCCCCAAATAACATTTTGGGAAAATCCGGACGAGATCTGAAGGGGTCAAAAATGTTTCCAAAAAATTAGCAAAACTAGTCTCTTTTTTTTTTTGGATGATTTTCTCACCCTCTCCGATTTCCTTAGGAAATTACCAGAATGTAATATGGAGGCTAGAGACTTGGAAAATATGTGCCAAACATCCCTCATCCCCTCCCATCTGTTCAAAAAAATTCAGAAAGGTTTCAGAAAGAATTCATTCCTGAACATTTCCTGACATTTGTCCCATAATTTCCAAGTGCACCCCCAAATAACATTCTGGGAAAATCCGGACGAGATCTGAAGGGGTTAAAAATTTTTCCAAAAAATGAACACAGACTACCTATTATAGTCTTTTCTTTTTTTTTTGGTCATTTTTTTCACCCCCACAGATTTCCTTCTAAAATTCCCAGAATGTAATATGGAGGCTAGCGACTTGGAAAATATGTGCCAGACATTCCTCATACCCTCCCATCTAGTCAGAAAAAATTTAGAAAGGTTTCAGAAGGAATCCGTTCCCGAACATTTCCTGACGAGGCAGGGGGCAGTGGGGGAAGTTTATCCTATAATTTCCAAGTGTACACCCTACAAATAACATTCTGGGAAAATCCGGACGAGATCTGAAGGGGTCAAAAAATATCCAAAAAATGAGAAAATCGATTGCGGGGTGGGGGCGGTATCGGTTGATTGATCGGGGGGTGCATGATCGGTTGCGTGGGTGGTACCTCGTATACGTGGAGGGTTAGGCCGGAAGCGGAATGTAAAAACTACCCGATCGCGTTTATATGGGTTTGTTATGGGAGGGAGTGTGCTGGAACACTCCCTATTTGTGTACTTTTGAAAACTGTAAAAACATCTTAACAAATGAACCCATATTACAATACTCTGATTTTTCTAAAACATTTCAACTAACTACGGACGCAAGTAAATTCGCGCTTGGTGCTGTCTTATCGCAGAATAATAAACCTTGATGTTATGCATCCCGCACACTTAATGAAGCAGACCAGAAACACACGACAATAGAGTGAGAACTCCCTGCTGTCGTATGGGCAACAAAAAAATTTCGACCCTACCTGTTCGGTGTTTTTATATACCGATCATAGGCCTTTGGTGTGGTTACGTAACATCAAAGAACCAAATTCAAAATTAGCAAGATGGGCGGGCCATAAAACTAGAAGAATTTAGTTTTACTGTTCATTATCTTGAAAGAAAATAAAATCGCTGACGCACTATCTTGTATTCAATTAAACACTATTGATGTAAAATACCCTGACCGATTGGAAACACCTGAACCCTTTTTCACTGAAAGCAAAATAGCTAGTAGGGCAAGCACACCCGATATTGAAAACATATCGATACCCCCCAAATAACATTTTGGGAAAATCCGGACGAGATCTGAAGGGGTCAAAAATGTTTCCAAAAAATTAGCAAAACTAGTCTCTTTTTTTTTTTGGATGATTTTCTCACCCTCTCCGATTTCCTTAGGAAATTACCAGAATGTAATATGGAGGCTAGAGACTTGGAAAATATGTGCCAAACATCCCTCATCCCCTCCCATCTGTTCAAAAAAATTCAGAAAGGTTTCAGAAAGAATTCATTCCTGAACATTTCCTGACATTTGTCCCATAATTTCCAAGTGCACCCCCAAATAACATTCTGGGAAAATCCGGACGAGATCTGAAGGGGTTAAAAATTTTTCCAAAAAATGAACACAGACTACCTATAGTCTTTTCTTTTTTTTTTGGTCATTTTTTTCACCCCCACAGATTTCCTTCTAAAATTCCCAGAATGTAATATGGAGGCTAGCGACTTGGAAAATATGTGCCAGACATTCCTCATACCCTCCCATGTAGTCAGAAAAAATTTAGAAAGGTTTCAGAAGGAATCCGTTCCCGAACATTTCCTGACGAGGCAGGGGGCAGTGGGGGAAGTTTATCCTATAATTTCCAAGTGTACACCCTACAAATAACATTCTGGGAAAATCCGAACGAGATCTGAAGGGGTCAAAAAATATCCAAAAAATGAGAAAATCGATTGCGGGGTGGGGGCGGTATCGGTTGATTGATCGGGGGGTGCATGATCGGTTGCGTGGGTGGTACCTCGTATACGTGGAGGGTTAGGCCGGAAGCGGAATGTAAAAACTACCCGATCGCGTTTATATGGGTTTGTTATGGGAGGGAGTGTGCTGGAACACTCCCTATTTGTGTACTTTTGAAAACTGTAAAAACATCTTAACAAATGAACCCATATTACAATACTCTGATTTTTCTAAAACATTTCAACTAACTACGGACGCAAGTAAATTCGCGCTTGGTGCTGTCTTATCGCAGAATAATAAACCTTGATGTTATGCATCCCGCACACTTAATGAAGCAGACCAGAAACACACGACAATAGAGTGAGAACTCCCTGCTGTCGTATGGGCAACAAAAAAATTTCGACCCTACCTGTTCGGTGTTTTTATATACCGATCATAGGCCTTTGGTGTGGTTACATAACATCAAAGAACCAAATTCAAAATTAGCAAGATGGGCGGGCCATAAAACTAGAAGAATTTAGTTTTACTGTTCATTATCTTGAAAGAAAATAAAATCGCTGACGCACTATCTTGTATTCAATTAAACACTATTGATGTAAAATACCCTGACCGATTGGAAACACCTGAACCCTTTTTCACTGAAAGCAAAATAGCTAGTAGGGCAAGCACACCCGATATTGAAAACATATCGATACCCCCCAAATAACATTTTGGGAAAATCCGGACGAGATCTGAAGGGGTCAAAAATGTTTCCAAAAAATTAGCAAAACTAGTCTCTTTTTTTTTTGGATGATTTTCTCACCCTCTCCGATTTCCTTAGGAAATTACCAGAATGTAATATGGAGGCTAGAGACTTGGAAAATATGTGCCAAACATCCCTCATCCCCTCCCATCTGTTCAAAAAAATTCAGAAAGGTTTCAGAAAGAATTCATTCCTGAACATTTCCTGACATTTGTCCCATAATTTCCAAGTGCACCCCCAAATAACATTCTGGGAAAATCCGGACGAGATCTGAAGGGGTTAAAAATTTTTCCAAAAAATGAACACAGACTACCTATAGTCTTTTCTTTTTTTTTTGGTCATTTTTTTCACCCCCACAGATTTCCTTCTAAAATTCCCAGAATGTAATATGGAGGCTAGCGACTTGGAAAATATGTGCCAGACATTCCTCATACCCTCCCATGTAGTCAGAAAAAATTTAGAAAGGTTTCAGAAGGAATCCGTTCCCGAACATTTCCTGACGAGGCAGGGGGCAGTGGGGGAAGTTTATCCTATAATTTCCAAGTGTACACCCTACAAATAACATTCTGGGAAAATCCGGACGAGATCTGAAGGGGTCAAAAAATATCCAAAAAATGAGAAAATCGATTGCGGGGTGGGGGCGGTATCGGTTGATTGATCGGGGGGTGCATGATCGGTTGCGTGGGTGGTACCTCGTATACGTGGAGGGTTAGGCCGGAAGCGGAATGTAAAAACTACCCGATCGCGTTTATATGGGTTTGTTATGGGAGGGAGTGTGCTGGAACACTCCCTATTTGTGTACTTTTGAAAACTGTAAAAACATCTTAACAAATGAACCCATATTACAATACTCTGATTTTTCTAAAACATTTCAACTAACTACGGACGCAAGTAAATTCGCGCTTGGTGCTGTCTTATCGCAGAATAATAAACCTTGATGTTATGCATCCCGCACACTTAATGAAGCAGACCAGAAACACACGACAATAGAGTGAGAACTCCCTGCTGTCGTATGGGCAACAAAAAAATTTCGACCCTACCTGTTCGGTGTTTTTATATACCGATCATAGGCCTTTGGTGTGGTTACGTAACATCAAAGAACCAAATTCAAAATTAGCAAGATGGGCGGGCCATAAAACTAGAAGAATTTAGTTTTACTGTTCATTATCTTGAAAGAAAATAAAATCGCTGACGCACTATCTTGTATTCAATTAAACACTATTGATGTAAAATACCCTGACCGATTGGAAACACCTGAACCCTTTTTCACTGAAAGCAAAATAGCTAGTAGGGCAAGCACACCCGATATTGAAAACATATCGATACCCCCCAAATAACATTTTGGGAAAATCCGGACGAGATCTGAAGGGGTCAAAAATGTTTCCAAAAAATTAGCAAAACTAGTCTCTTTTTTTTTTTGGATGATTTTCTCACCCTCTCCGATTTCCTTAGGAAATTACCAGAATGTAATATGGAGGCTAGAGACTTGGAAAATATGTGCCAAACATCCCTCATCCCCTCCCATCTGTTCAAAAAAATTCAGAAAGGTTTCAGAAAGAATTCATTCCTGAACATTTCCTGACATTTGTCCCATAATTTCCAAGTGCACCCCCAAATAACATTCTGGGAAAATCCGGACGAGATCTGAAGGGGTTAAAAATTTTTCCAAAAAATGAACACAGACTACCTATAGTCTTTTCTTTTTTTTTTGGTCATTTTTTTCACCCCCACAGATTTCCTTCTAAAATTCCCAGAATGTAATATGGAGGCTAGCGACTTGGAAAATATGTGCCAGACATTCCTCATACCCTCCCATGTAGTCAGAAAAAATTTAGAAAGGTTTCAGAAGGAATCCGTTCCCGAACATTTCCTGACGAGGCAGGGGGCAGTGGGGGAAGTTTATCCTATAATTTCCAAGTGTACACCCTACAAATAACATTCTGGGAAAATCCGGACGAGATCTGAAGGGGTCAAAAAATATCCAAAAAATGAGAAAATCGATTGCGGGGTGGGGGCGGTATCGGTTGATTGATCGGGGGGTGCATGATCGGTTGCGTGGGTGGTACCTCGTATACGTGGAGGGTTAGGCCGGAAGCGGAATGTAAAAACTACCCGATCGCGTTTATATGGGTTTGTTATGGGAGGGAGTGTGCTGGAACACTCCCTATTTGTGTACTTTTGAAAACTGTAAAAACATCTTAACAAATGAACCCATATTACAATACTCTGATTTTTCTAAAACATTTCAACTAACTACGGACGCAAGTAAATTCGCGCTTGGTGCTGTCTTATCGCAGAATAATAAACCTTGATGTTATGCATCCCGCACACTTAATGAAGCAGACCAGAAACACACGACAATAGAGTGAGAACTCCCTGCTGTCGTATGGGCAACAAAAAAATTTCGACCCTACCTGTTCGGTGTTTTTATATACCGATCATAGGCCTTTGGTGTGGTTACGTAACATCAAAGAACCAAATTCAAAATTAGCAAGATGGGCGGGCCATAAAACTAGAAGAATTTAGTTTTACTGTTCATTATCTTGAAAGAAAATAAAATCGCTGACGCACTATCTTGTATTCAATTAAACACTATTGATGTAAAATACCCTGACCGATTGGAAACACCTGAACCCTTTTTCACTGAAAGCAAAATAGCTAGTAGGGCAAGCACACCCGATATTGAAAACATATCGATATACCCTCCGTAATAGAAATACCACTAACCAAACCACGTATAAAAATTATTTCAAATATGCAAATTAAACCCCCTAATAAAATAAATACAGACAACGAAAACAACTATAATAATTTAAAAGCGAATTTAATTAAAATAATCAAAATCTTGAAACAAAAAAATTCTCGATGGATTACAATTCAGCTAAAATTCCTCAATTTCATAATGACTTAAAAATAATCATTAAACAATACATGGAAAAGGCAGACAATTAATCAAAGGTTAATAAAAGAGGTCTAATCCACGTATTAGGATCAGTATTTAAGTTCCTGACTGGAAATCTGGATGCCAGCGACGAAGATATGAAGGTATGATAACTCATGCGCGTCTTTCCAAGACAACTTATCTGCCAAATAACTGTTTGACAAATAAATGCCAGAGCAGTAGCGTTTTTAATGTTGGTACCAAAACTCCCTAAAGTTGTGCGAAACAAGATGTGTTAGATAAGGTCGGCTATAGCACATATTGTGTGAACAAGAAAGGGATGCCAGCATCCCGACAATTCAAATTTTAACGGTAAATATAAAATTTGAAATGCACTTACATTATGTCGTACATTCCTATGTATGTTCGCCTGATGTGATCATAAAATACTACCTAGTACCTAATTAGTGCCCTTTTTGCATTTATACAAGCATTGTGTAAGTGTAAACAGCTCTGGTTAGTCAATCGGTTTTTAAAATGAGTTCATTGGAAAAACAAAAACGTGAAAGATCCGGCATATCCACAAAATCGAAAATAAGCAAACCGATGCTATTACGTGGAAGGAAAAAATGAACCATGGTCAAACATCGCTGTGGAGTTTAGTGCGCTTACTGGGGTCAACAGAACTAGTAAAGTTTTGCGCCTAAAGTACGATGGCGTAAAAAGAAACATTAAGCGGAAGATGAATAACAATAAGCTAGAGGTTTTTAAAACTGGAGGAGGTACAGGTGATATTCAGGTACTTACCGATTACGAGGAGAAGCTATTCGGCTATAATTCCCTAAGTATCGAAGGACTGCCATCGGAAAATGATTCCGATAATATATTTCCACGTATGTAAACTAAATATTTACTGGATTGCTAACAAATACTTTTATAGGCACTAGTTTGAGCACGGACGTAGAGGAGGTTCAGACAGGAGTTGTTGCTGAAGTGGTGATGACTAATCCACCAGATGCAGCAGAAGTTATAGAGAAGAATCTATTGGAAGAAATCATTTGGAAAGAACCAGAGAATGATGCTACCAAGGTACTTACATTAAATGAGAGTTCCTCCCAATCATCCTGGAATACTTGGAACCCCAAGCAATTAAAAACAACAAAAAAACATAATGCATTATTGACTACTCCAAAGTTCAAGTTGATGTGAAAAAAACTAAAGCTTGTAGAATTCTAAGAAAACATGTTTATTCCTAAATTGCATGTTACTCACACTCTAAGACCAAATGATTATTTACAGAATATTTTGTAGGTGGGTTGTTAATAAAATGGCAGATAATGGTGGTTTTATGAATGAACATCACTATGCCCAAGAAAATCCACACATTGTTATAGCACGGCGAAACCAGGTTCGTTTTGAATTGTGTTTTTTGTGGGATATTGGGCAATCGTAATAGGTCCTATAATTTTTAATGTGACTTTAACAGCGTCACGTTACCAAGAATTGTTGGAAACAACACTAGAAGAGTTGTTAGATGAACTACCCTTGGCACAAAATTTGGCAATCTGGTATCAACAAGATGTGGCACCTGCACACAATTCTAGGAATGCTATTAATTATTTAAATGACCGATTTAATAACAGACTGATAGCTACTAACACACCTATTAGGTGGCCACCCAAGTCGGCAGACCTGACACCTCTTGACTTTTTTCTGTGGGGTACGATAAAAAGTAAAGTTGCGTTGCATTGCGAAACCGCTACTCCAAGACGCCATCGGCTCCCTCTCCGGCCACAACACGCTCGAAGAGAAATCATGCTACGACTGCCACCGCTTCCTCGACTGCCAAATCAAACCCACCACAAGCAAGCCAGCTGCCGCTAGCACCGACCCCACAACCAACTCCACTTCCAGAACCACAACCGAGGCCGCCCCAAGAACCAACGCTCCTATAACTTCCGTCGCCTCTTCACCGGGCGAGTCAATAAACAATCCTCGATACCGGACCTCTTCTATATCTTCCACTTCCTCCTGCAACTCCTTCAAAACACCCCCCACATTCAAATACGCCCTCAAACATATTCCAGACAACTATGCAACACAAAAATCCTTAACGCGTGCACACCCTTATCATCAACTACAACCGAACCGGCCTCCTAATCATGGAAAATCCACTTCCCACTACCATACAAACCACCTTCCGAACCGCCATGAACAACACTGCTAATATCCCAACTAGGCAACAGAACCCCAGCTCCGACCCCCCCCCCACAAAATCCACCTTCAGCGTAGTTGCCCGTGATGTTAACCAGGATATAACTACTGAGGACATAACGTAAAGCTATCCCGACCTAGAAATAGTCAAATGCTGGCGAATAAGATCAGCATAAACAAACCGTCCCACCTCCTTATAATCCGAATCCTCACCACCTCCAAAATCACCAACGACCATCTCCTAATCAACGGCGTGAAGCTTTACGGCCGCAATCACCCTTGTGAATCCTCCCATGCTCCCTCTCCCATCGCCCTCCAATGCTCCAAATAATAATAATAATAATATAATAATATGTTTATTTCCTGTACAAGATACATCTTTGTTAGGTTCGTCAATAGAAATGTAATTAAGCATTAGAAAGACATAGATTATCACGCAGTTCTATTTTAGATATTCGTTTAAGCTGTAATATGATTTACTGATTAAAAATGTTCTCAGAGCTTTTTTAAAGATACTTACTTCCCTAATGTTTTTTATGTTATCATCTAACCTATTATAGACTGCCGCACATAATACTTTAGGCGATTTGTTTAATAATGTCAAGTTATAATTTTCAATATGTACGTCATTACGACATCTCGTATTGTGACCGTGTATTTGGTTGTTTAATGTAAATTTGGTCATGTTTTTCTTGACATACATATTACATTTATATACAAGCAAACTAAAAATGGTGAGGATATTTTTTCCCTGAAATGTGTGCTTACAGGTGTCTCGTTGTTTTATATTGAACATCAATCTTACAATCTTTTTCTGTACTATGAACACCCTGTTAATTTCTGTTGATGCCCCCCATAATATTAGATTGTAGCTAATAATAGATTGAACCATACTGTAGTACACCTGTATCAGTTGATGCTCATTAAGACATCCTTTAACATTTTTCAATGCGAAAAAGGCTTGATTTAATTTGGTGCAGGTTACTTCAATATGGTTTACCCAACTTAAATGCGAGTCAATGTTGACACCTAAAAGTTTAACACCATTTACAGGTAGTATAGTGGTATTATCACAGCTGAAATTTAGGTTTAATATTGGTCTCCGATTATAAAAATAGACGCATGCCGTTTTATCCATATTCACAATTAAATTATTACGGTCACACCAGTTTTTAAAACTTTTAATTAATACATTGACTTTATTTTTTAACTCGGGAGTGTTATCTGCCGAGACCGCAAAACTCGTGTCATCTGCAAAACACACTTGGCATTGAGATTTTACATGAAAAGCAATGTCATTGGCAAATAATATATACAACAGGGGCCCCAGCACCGACCCTTGTGGTACTCCTAGATGTAGGTCGCATATATCTGAGTGGGTATCAGCTACGTTAACCACTAGTTTCCTTTGCCTCATATACGATGAGATTAAGTTATTTGCAGTTCCCCTGATACCCATGGCATCCAGTTTAACCTTAAGAAAGGTAGGGTTTATGGAATCAAAGGCACATGAAAGATCAAAAAAGATACCTGCTACATATAAATTTTTGTCAAGTGAATCGTATACAGATTGTACAAAGTCAACACAGGCCGTCTCCGTAGAGCGTTCGTTTCTAAAACCATGCTGGGAGTCTGATATCAGATTATGTTTATCTGCAAAGTGTAATATACGCTTTGCTATCGCCTTTTCAATGACTTTCGATATGTTTGATAGTATCGATATGGGCCTGTAATTGTTTACACATTCCCTATTACCTTTTTTTAACACCGGCACAACGCGTGCCGTTTTTAGAGCGTCTGGAAAGACGCTTCACAATGCCCATTCAGCCGCCGACTGCACTAGCAAACCAGTCTGTCCCACTTGCCCTAACTCCCACGTCCAGAAACAATGCCCCAACGAAGCACCCATATGCCCCCGATGCAATGGGGATCATCCCGCCTGGTCCAATAAATGCCCACAATTCCCGAAACCAGAAAACATCACCCCTGAAACTCCCATCGCTCCCGTAAAAATTCTAGATCCTACCCTAGATTCTGAGAATTCCGACGACGACGAGTAGGAACACGAGCCCTTTTTGTCTGTGAGGCAGTTCATCCGCTTCCAAACCAAAATCCTCTTCGATTTCCTGCCACTCCAAAAACAAACAATCCAACAGGTGATCGAGCAAACCACCCAAGAATACCTCCAAAGATTCGTAAGAATCTCCCATTCGGACAATAAAATCACCTTTATCTTTAACTAACCATTACCCACCCTCCTCTAATCTAACCAGTTGAATGAGGCTGCTGATATCTGCGACAACTTTTTAAATTTTAAAAATGGCGAAGAAGAGTGTATTTTGTGCATGTACGAGAAGTTGGTTGCGTTAGGTGTGCAAGACCACATTAATATTTTGAAGGGGAAATTAAATCGTTATCACCATCATCATCAGAGAAAAGAATAAAAAAACATTTTAACAGTGATTATTGTTATTGTATTTTATTTCTTTGTATGAGAGGGTACCTATATATTTTTGTGTTTGTAAAAGTTTTGTATATTTGTAAATTAAGAGTAACTAGGAAATATATTATGCCTGCAAGCGAAAAACAATCGGGCGATCGCGTTGTAAACATAGCGTATTTTTCCAAACAGTGTAGACAATTAGCACTGTACAATGTAAGTACCATGGGGAAAGTGGAATACAAAAATGACCGTAGGACCGGTATGGTTTCGCGTTTTCATTATTTTTGTAAAACTTCTTCATTTCATTGTCTTTTGGAAATTTAAACACGTGCACTTTAGTATTATTTTATTCTCATAATTCCCGCGGCATCTAGGAACACAGCACTTATTCACCATTTTTAAGTCGCCTCTTGATGCTGACGTAGTGTGACGTCACGCCCGAGTTGGAAGGCTTTAATCGTCTAGGTGGTGTTGTGCCATCTTGCGGAATTTTTTTGACTTAATTTCAAAAATTCCCTCCTTTTTTTAGTTGGCAAATATTTAATTTCAGTCCAGTCTTCGTCGATTGGTTGCGTAACCAAAATTATGTTGACAATTTTATTTCTCATGAATAAATAATACTTTCATAGTGTACTTATTCAAATGAATGATTGTATAAACAAAACAAACTGGATATTTCGTATCTTACGTAGATATTACGGTACCATTAATATTTCAAAAGAAAACGGCAGACCTAGGAAGAGATGGAAAGGACTGGAAACGGTTATATACTTACTTACATATTTATATTTAAATATGAGGGTGCTTTCTCTCTTTCTAAGGGTCTATTTTCTATTTTAATAGCTTTCACACAATACAGAAATAAAAGGCTTAAGTGATCTTTAAACTCTATTCAAAATAAAAGTTTTATTATTACACAGAAAAAAGGATTTATTTGATTCAAATAAATTAGTCTTGGTTGCAATAAATCATAGTTTTCGATATACGCAAGTAAACCTTACATTCATTGCAAGAAATTGATTTTCTTGAGCACAATGTTTAAAAGTAAGAATATGATATATTCACCTGAAATAATGCAATTATCTTACTTAAAACATACCGTATTTTTGAACGAACTATATGATATCCTTGAACTAAATATATGATATTTTTGAACCAAATGATGAGTTTCTCACGCCAAACATATGATTGTTTTGAAAAAAGTATATAATTTTTTTAAAACGAACCCTATCGTTGTTTCAACCAACAATATTGTATTCTTGACCTAATTAAATGATTTGCTTGAATGGAGTATATCGTAATTCTTGATACCTCTATAGTTATCTTGAATGAAGTATATTTGTATCTTGCACGAACCGCATGATGTGCTTGGAAAAAAGAATATGATATTCTTTAACGAAATATATCGTTTGCTTGATTTCAAGTAGATTTTAATCTTATTTGAAATATACCTGTAGTATGTAAAATATACTATACCTTACATAATTCTTAAAAAAATGCTATTGACAGGATTTTGATTTGTACATTATTGTATTGTATTATCCAGTTTTATGTAACCTGTTTTCATATCAACATGTACAAACATGCAGTAGGTGAAAAATTATTTACAGTAAAAGATGAATTAATAGCAACACGTTTATTTCAAAAAACTACAACTGAATTCTTATTCTAATTGTTTTTTTATTAGTTACATGGATATCTTAGGCCTTCCTGATTATACACAAAAAAATTGAAAAGTTATGAAACTTCCTCATTACAATTCCATAACCAGCCCTTATGAAACACTAACATAATTTTAACAAAGTTTTATATTCGAAACGTATGATATTTCGTTCGATAAAGTATGAATACGAGTGGGTATAGGAGACAAAAGACTTGACATCGAAGGAGTTACCAATTTATTGGAATTATGAAAGTATTTAAAACGTCTATATTCTGTGTGCAAATTAAAATGCCGAAACGGGCTTTGAAAAATACATAGCATTGTTTTTATAATTTTTACAATTTCAGTTTGTTCTTCCGAGTTTATTAGGTGCGAGTCCAAGAGATTGATAAGAATTTTAATAGAATTTGAAGATAAAAGTGCACTTATATTATCTACAATTTCTTGAACAGTTGAACTTGGTAACATAGTAATTTCATATAATTTCGAGATAAAGATTTCCAAATCATGTTTCAAACTGCTGAAGTGTAGTGGCCAAATTCGTTACATTTTCAGAAAATATCGGACAATTTGTATGACATTCATTATTTGCAGCAATAGATTGTACTTCTGTAACCAACGACTTCCAATTGTAGCTCCTCCGGTACCCCTGATGAAGTATCAAGAGCTGAAAATACCCAACTAGAAGACGTCGATTAACCTAAATCAAAATTATATCCAACTTTGATCTAGGATTTTCAATAAAGAGATATATCCCTGTTAAATTACCCCTCTGAGATAAAGTAGCCAAGAAAACACACCAAAATCGAATAGCTAATATATTAAGTATTAAATTATAAATAAGAAAATTATAAACCTGGAAAATAAACAATATTAAATAATAAACTTGATATCTTACTTCTGATTTAACAACACTAAAACATAGATTCTGCACTAAGACAAATTAACAAAATTAACGTAGATATCCTGAACTCTAAAGAAGGATATTAGCACGTAGCTAAACCCTCTTTTCAGGACAAGATTCTCACGTCCACTTACTTCTTGAGAAACTAAGCTTTACCAAGTCAATTAATGGCAATAACTTTTGATAATAAAACTAACGTTGACATAATTAAAAATAACTGTAAAAGATAGAACCATCGGCAAAACTTACTTCCTCATAAAAACTGCTACTTAAACTAAAATACAAATATTTGCTACCCATCTATAAATTATTTCAACAGATTCTAAAAGTTCAAACCCAATTTAATCAGAATTGCAAATAATTATTTCACCATTAAGCTGACTTGACTAATAAGCAATTTATTGAACTATAAAGAATGTATGGTATTTCATTATTACCCAATTCCAATTAAATAAAAGAAATTAATAAAAATTAAAACCAAAAGCCAAAAGGGCTTGGGAGTACATTATCCCCCCCTTTGAAAAAAAAAACTTACTCTGACAGAGTGAGTTTTCTTTTTCCAGTAAACCACAACTAAAATATAAACTATCAACCCTAGTAAAACAATCTAGCTATATAAAAAAAAAATCATCTAAATCTATGAAGAGGTACTGCACTGGTCACTTTTGTCCACACCATATAACCACGATTCTGAAGCATAGTTTATACTGGACACAGTTTAACACATTTGAAACAAACTATTTCAATGTTTATATCTTCGTAAGAGTTCGTTTCCGCCCATCGGTTTGTACTGCGCATCTATGAGTTAAGTTTCTTGTGGTGTAAAGTTATTGAGTCAGCTAATTTCTTGAAAATTTTGCTGTTTCCGTGGCACTGGCACCATTTTGAGATGAATGTTTGTATAATCCAAGAACATCCAATCATTTGCTGTAGACAGGTAGGTTCTGATTCAGGAACTCTGGATAAAATTATTGATAGATCCTATTTACCCACAGGTAGGATATAAACTTTTTAGGAAAACGTTAGAATTATCGATTAATTTGGTAGATTCAAAAGTATTGGTTTTAGAAACAAGGATATTGAACGAGAACGGAAATATAGCTAGGATAGGAAGGATTGCTTTCTTTGTACCATTTGTGTGGGATGCGGTTCTCTGCCTTGGTCAGTGCATTCCTGAGACATGAAGCGCTCCCCTCATTTCCTTTGATCTGACGCCGGGTTTCTACCAGTAGTGAAACCGATGGGTGATGATTCTCCAAACACTGAATGGTGTGCTGCTTAACCTCGGTAAGTAACGTATTAAATCTGTAATGTTATACATATAAGTAATTGTTTAAACCTTATTTCCAATCCGTCTATGTGAAATCTATATTTTGTAACGTAAATCCCCCTAAATAAAACATTCTACTATTTACTCCACCAGACCTAATAATTACAAATATAACTAACGGCTGTAATAAACTGATAATGACCCTGGCACTTTATATACTGTACATGTACTAATCTTCTAATTAGTATTAATTCTATTTAAAAACTCTAAACATCCTTTGTATGGACTTGTTGTAGTAACTGGTTCACCCTGAGAATCATTCGTAAGCTTCGAAGTTTCGTAGGCTTTATTATCGTACGCTTCATTTTCCATTGTAACTGATGTTTGGCTTGGAGCAGATGGTGCTAGTGTTGTTCTCCGCTCGAGATTGATTTCTTCATTTTCGTCTTGATTCTTTGTTTGAGTTTCATTTCTTTTATGATGCACTATAAATAATGTGAGAGTGTTCCACAAACTTGCTAACAGTGCTAAACCACACCCAAACGTTTTATAAATGGATAATCCATTAAGTATTACTCCCAATAAATATTAAATTGTTTTAATTATCATATAAATTCCAATGATGCCTGAAAAGAAAATTCCAATGTCTGTAAACCATCCATACACCTGCTGCAATGTATTCCTTGCTAATTTACTGATTTCTTTACCGTCGAATATATTCAATGATGAGTACCCTTGACCATCTGTGTCCAACTGTGACATCTTCATAGCTAGTATATTTTGAACGGCTTCTCTTTCTAAACCAAATGTTAATAATCTTTGCACTTGTGCGATTTCACTTTGAGAATATAATCCACTTTGTCCTACAGGTTGAATCGGCTGGAATACCAGAGTAGGTTCTGCTTCCGGATGAAGTTGATCTGGAGCAGTTTTCACCACCGGATCTGGAGCTAATCCTATCCACGTCCCATCTATTTGATACAGAGGTGGAGTTAAATGCTCACACATCACCTGTGTTGCTTGATCTACAATCAGATGCGTGATTGGAGCCATAAACTTTGATTGGTTGTTCACTTCTATTGGTAGTTCATTATAACAGTATTTTGTTCTTCTAATCGTCACGACTTTCGGAACGCACTGTAAAATATATAAAGCTTCTCCTAAAACTCTTCCAACATAACCAATTTTATTTTTTATAATGGAGCTCAAAGCATTCGGTGTTAGAGGTGCTAATAAAAGTCTGTTCCTTAAAATTTCTCGATATGTCATGCACCGTCTATGTATAGTATCAATATACAAAGTTTCTAACGCTCTTTTGTATGCTTGTTCTGTATATAACAGTTTACTATTTATATAACTTAGTAAATTCGTATTCTGAGGTAATAAAACCATTTTTGGATTAATGTATTCATTACCCTCGCTTTCTAAAACTAAAATTTTCGGGTGTTCGGTTTGCCACACCTGATACCCACACACCATAGCAGTCTTCATCAGTGCTAATGCGAAAATTTTATCTCCTTGCTCGACCACTAATATTTTTTCCCTATCACTATTTTGTACAACAACTGTCCCTTGTCCTTTGTAAAGCACACTTAGGTTCTTATCACACCCGGTGTCTTCAGTTGGTTCCCATACTGTCTCCCCAAACGTACTGTCGACACAGTAACCTTTTAAAAATTCACAAGTAATCCCACTCACTAATGAAAGTTCATTTTCTTCAAGTTTAACTGTTGCTAGATAATCCCTTGTAGTAACCTTGATTGCTGCTTGAATAATAACATCTTCCCATGAATGTCCATTTTCACTATATGTAGTCCCTTTACATTTTGCATCCACCGTAACTTTTCCTAAAATTGTCATTGAAGCCACTGTTGTCCCATTCATTTTAATGTCACCTATCACTTTATTATATATTGTCAACCTCCTGTCCCTATGTAAATTGCGACACTGTTCTGCCCCTAACGTATAAATAAACGTAGAGATACCCCCTGCGACTGGTGACCCATGGCTGTGCATTCCACAATGCTCAATGTGTCGAGTCACTTCTACCAGACATGTCCATGCCTTCTGTAACCCTATTTCGTTTCGCTGAAGCACCCATACTGCCTTGTTTTCTTCTTTATAACCACTCTGTATGTCTGGACATTCTGCGATGTCCTTTATTGAAATTATCGAAATATTGGCATCCTTATTACTGTAATCGTAAGCGATGAGTGCCTTCCCTAACTCACAGCTAAGTCCTAATACTATCCCTACCAGGTGGAGCAAATTCATGATTATATCTGTAACATAAGTGTACAATATTATTACAACGATAATAAATTAATTACTGTATACAATAATAATTATAACATTGTTCATATAAAAGTTTTCCCATTTGTTACTTACTCTATGTTTATAAAAAAAAAATAAATATATATAATTATTTACTAATTCAACAGTAAAGAAACAACCCTTACTGTGAACTGTTAGCCTTGTAAGATTGAAATGTCAATACTGATTACATAAACTTAACTATCAAGATTGGCTCTTCAATCTTAATCTATTTGACTTCTTAACCCCTTGAGATCGTCTTAACCCCAATTTATCCAAATTTTCCAATTTCTCTTTATTGCTCTCCATTAACTCTTTGTCTTTTTTGCTAATTTCAAAATTTCCACGCTTACCCTTACACACCTCTGCTACCTCAGTCTCAGCTGAACTGTGATCATTACGGCTTTCCAAGATGATTTTTGCTACATCCTGAATACTCACCACTTCTTCTTCCTCGCTTTCCTCCAAATCTTTGTTGTTTTCCTCAGAATTCTCTATTCTTACCGCTAGATAATGTTCTTTGTCTTCTTCATCTTCAAATTCCCCTTTACACAGTTTTAACCTATTAGCGTGAACAATTTGTTCTTTATTCTTATTTAATTCTCTTATCTTGAATGTTACTGGCCCCTTTTCTTCCATTATTCTAAATGGTCCTTTCCATGGCTTAACTAATTTTTTAGATTGACCAATTTTCGTAGACGGATCATACATGTAAACTAAATCCCCAAGTTGAAATTGTACATCCTTTGCTTTCTTATTGTATTGTATAGCCCTCTTCTCTGCTGCTAATCGTAGATTGACTTTAGCTTCTTGCCATGCTGTCTGTAATCTAGCTATAAGTTCTGAAACATAATTATCCCCTAAGTTATACTTAACTATTCTTGGTTTTATGATTAGGTCCATTGGTAAAGTTGGATCTCGCCCGTACAGCAAAAAGTACGGTGAAAACTTGGATGATGAATGAATAGAAAAGTTGTAACTCATCATTAGATATGGAACCCATGTGTCCCAATCTCTTCCTCCTTTGGAAATGTACTGTGCTAGAAAATCTTTAAAAACTCTATGACATCTTTCGATAGGATTTCCTTGCGGATGGTAAGGCGTTGTATGTAGTTTTTTAATGTCTAGTGTTTCACATAGTTCTTTAAACAATTCTCCTATAAAATTACTTCCACAGTCGGTGATAAGTTGTTCTGGTGTTCCGAATCTCGCTATAACGTTACTGAAAAAGTATTTGCTAATTGTTCTAGCGGTTTGATCCGGAATTGCCATTACTTCCACATATTTTGTAAAATAGTCCTGAAACGTTAATAAATATTTATTTCCTTCGTTAGATGTTATAAATGGACCCACAATATCCATGCAACATCGTTCAAATGGATGTGACACTTCCGGAAATTGTTGTAACGGCGCCTTCCTTAAATGAGGTGAAGTTTTCCGCTGCTTACATTGATGACATTTAGCTACGTAGTTGTTAATGTCCATTCTCATTTGCGGCCAATAACAACGAAGCCTGATGGATAAGTAAGTCTTATCCTGTCCTGGATGCCCTGCCATTGGTATGTTATGAAAATCGTGAATAACCTTATATACAAATGATTGAGGAATAACCATTAAATCCGCTTGCTCCTCCCCCTTTCTGTACACAATACCGTCCACATCCAAATAATACTCACACTCCTCTTCATTTTCTTCTATTTCTTTGTATATCTTCTTACACCACTCATCTGACTCTTGTTCTCTCTTAATCTGCATTCTATCCCACATTGGAAGATACTGGGGTTGTTTACTAATTACACACAATTCCTTTTGAATTGATGATAAATAATACACAATTATCTTTACAGACGTTTGAGAAAAAATAAATTTGATCATGTCGCTGACAACTTCCCAATGTAAGCCATCCAATCCACACGCTATCCTTGGCATAGCTATTGTTGAATCTGCCAGACGCATGGCTTGTCTTTTTAAATCTAATAAGGATTCCCATACCATCTCGTAAGTAGTTTCTTGAAAATATTTTTTCTTAGTTATTAGGTAATATATGTTTCTAGATGGTAATTGTAAAATCGCTACCTCTCCTATCTTTTTCTTTTGAGCTTGCAATTCCCTAACTGATCCGAACCTTTCTTTAAATTCACCCGCTATACCTTTACTCATTGCAAAATCCTGTGAAACCACATACTGTTCAGGACACGAAAATAAGTCTCCTACCTCTTCACTAAATTTATTATTGACAATGTTATTTGTTTTCCTGAACTCCCTAAATTCTTTTGCTGAAAATGTTGATTCTTCATCTCCTTCAAACATCCTGCTTAACGCGTCTGCGTTAGCATGACATTTACCACTTCTGTGAACAATATTAAAATCATATTCTGATAATTTGAGACTCCATCTCGCCAACCGTGAACATGGATCTGATAACGATAGAAGCCAAACTAATGCTCTATGATCGGTGATAATTGTAAATTTTCTTCCGTACACATAACATCTAAACTGCTGAATTGCAAAAACTACTGCTGCACACTCCTTCTCTGTCACAGAATAATTAAGTTGTGCTTTGTTGAATTTCTTTGATGCAAATGCAATTGGACGATTAAATCCACTCTGCTCCTGACTGAGAATCGCTCCCATGCCTACTTTTGATGCATCTGTCTCCAAAATGAAAGGTTTGCTGAAATCTGGATAACACAGGACCTTATCTGATGTGATCGCTGTCTTCAGTTTCCGTATAGCTTCTAAACAGCTGTCATCCATTTTAAACTTTACTTCCTTCTTTGTTAAATTTGTCAATGGTTCTGCCATTTCCGCAAAGTTTGGAATAAATCTCCGATACCACCCCACAAGTCCTATGAACTCCCTTATTTTCTTTACACTTGTTGGTGTCGGGAAATCTTGAATACTCTTAATTTTATCTGGATCTGGTTTTATTCCTTCTCCTGAAATTACGTGCCCCAAATACAACACTTGTTGTTTTAGTACGTGGCATTTTGATGGTTTCAGTTTGATGTTAGCCTGACGTAGTCTCTCGAACACCGTTGCTAATTTTTCTAAATGATCTGCTATACCTTTTCCGCTGTGAACTACGATGTCATCTAAATAAACCAAACAAATATCCCCTGTTAAACCTGATAACGTAAAGTTCATAAACCTCTGAAATGTCCTAGGTGCATTCACTAGTCCAAATGGCATTTTCCTATATTGATAATGATTGTCTAGTGCTGAAAACGCTGTCTTCGGAATAGACTCACTATCGACATCGATTTGGTGATATGCTGAGGTTACATCAAAAACACTAAACAAATTAGAGTTGCCCAAATAATCCAAAGATTCTGTCAACCTTGGTATAGGGAAAAATTCTTTATGGGTTACCGCATTTAACGCCCTGTAATCCAAACACATTCGTACCTTCTTCTCTCCATTCGGTAGTGATTTTGTTACCAAAACCACCGGTGCATTCCACGGTGATGTTGAAGGTTCAATTACTTTAGTTCTTAAGAGTTTGTCTATCTCCTTCTTTAATACTTCACGTTGAGAGTATGGTATACTGTAGTTTTTCTTGTTAATAGGTGCCACATTGTCTGTAATAATTCGATGTTTCACTGTTGTTGCACTTGACAGTTCATCAACCCCTTCGTCAAAAATGTCTTGATAATCCTGCAGTAGTTCCTTTACCCGTTCCTTAGTGTCGTCATCTAGATGTGATAGATTTATTTCTTCACTCACCCAGTTCTTGTCTCGTGTGTTTAGGGTGTTGACTTGAATTTCACCGCCACCAGTTTCCTTTGGAATGAAATCCGGTGCGTCTTCCGCTGTTGCCACTTGCTGATTCTTCTGTAGCACAATTTCGAAATCATTTAGATTTATGGCCCGCAGCCACACTTCTGGTTCGTTTTTCACTACTGCCCTCGCAACATATACCCCATTGATTGTTGTCTCACTAGGTTCAATCATTAAATTTTCGCATGCTATTTCTGGTTTAATTGAAACCTTAAAAATAACTTCAGTTTTTGGTGGAATTGACAAGTTTTCTGCTAATTTTAGGTTTACAGTAATTATTTCCCCTCCATCCTTTGTAGGTGCTGTGTCTGTGTTTACTACTGATGACCCACTTTCTTGTAAAAATGATGATTCGTTTTGCGTCCCTAACCTACCACTACTTCCTTTATGCACTTGCATATTTACTTGTAGTTCCACTGGATCAGCATTTTTATTTGCGTTCATTGCTTTCTGTAGGTCACCATCAGGTGCTGTACTATCATCATTCTTCTTTATATGCTGTCCTCTTAGCACATTAACAGATACTGCTTTCTTCTGGGCTTCTATTTCCCTCTGCTTCTTTAAATTCATGTTATTAATTAATACTTCATAATCGTTCCCTATTCCTGGAGTACCTGCTGAATTTCCATTACCATTCATGGAAGTAGACCTTTGATCCCTGACATCTTGTCTTAAGATCTCACCTACCTCTGCTTTATTATCTATGCTTTCTTCCACATATTCTTGAATATTATTTAATACCGCTTGTGTTTCTCCTTCCCCTCTTTCCTTGCCAATTTGGTCTTCATCGTTTTCTAAACCCGTTTGATCCTCGCACTGGAATTCTATCCGCTCACGTAAGTAGTAAATCGGAATGTTGTAGCCCCACATTCTCAAAACGCTTTCGCCAAAAATATGCATAGCCTCATTATTGAATAAGAAGTCTCTCCCTAAAAGTCCCTGCGCCTCGATTCGTAGCGAATGGTCGCATACCATAAAATTATGCCTTCCCAGTTCTACTCCCCTTGCGACTCCTAGGCTGGCTTCTATCATCCCCAATGAGTGTATCTGATGTCCAGTTGCATCTAGTAGCTGTATGTTGTTGACACTGTACACGAACTCGGGATTCACTGCCTCCAATTTTATGGTTGATACTGCTGCTCCTGAATCTATAAGGAATTTGACTATGCTACCATTAACCCATAAATATATTATACATGGAACATCCATTGTTGCTTCTGTAGAAATTTGTGGGATTGATACTACTACGTTTTCTTGCGATGCTTGTTGTGCGTTACCTACTGACCTTCGACTCGGGTTGCAGTTAAAGGTCCTTTGGAGTTTAAAGTTAAAGGCTGGTTGTGGGTTGTGTTGATTTGCTGTTGCCTTTTCACTTGTTGATACGAGTTGCCGTGTGTATGGCCGCTATCTTGATTTTGCCATTCTCCCCGGGAGTTCCCTTGTTGATTGTAAGAGGTCCTGGCATTATAACTTCTCCCATTGTCTGGTCGAAAACTGTGGTAGTACTTATCGCCTCCATAAGATTCCCTATCTTGACGAAAATAAGTTCTCTGCTGGTTCGACCTATTATCTTGATTCCGCGTTTGCCTTGAAAATTGCTGGTATTGCTGATTTCCCCAGTATTGGTTCCTTTGTCCTTGTTGACTTAACCCATGATTACTTTGATTTCTTGCCATGTTTGATCTGCCCTCTGTGCCGTAACGCCCTTGATGATTCCACTGCTGTTGACCATTCTTCTTCCAGCAATTGTTTGTACTGTGGTTGGACATTCTGCAGTAAGTACACCATGATCTAGAACCTACTGTCATTACTCTTTGACCTGAGGCAAGATTATTATTGAAGGATATTGTATTACATATTTCGTAACATCTTCCTATCATTTCTGCTTTCTCGATGGTTAAATTCTCTTCTGCTAATAACACAGGAGCTAGTTGTCTCATCAGTTCCTTCTTTAGCCCTATTCTGAATTGATTAAGTACGAGGTCTGCATGTTTCTTCTTGATACCATCAACTTCTCCTTTCTTGGCTCCTTCTAAATCTTCTTCCAGCACTGCTCTCCCTAAAGTATTCAACCGAATAACATATGCTGCTACATCTTCATCATGTCTTTGAAAACATTTTGATAGCTTCATTTGAGCCTCTCCTGGTAATCTAATTGGTGTAAATTTCTGCGTCAATCTCTTGATGAATTCGTCCAATGATGCTGTTTCTAGTGTCGGATCAGACTCGTAATATGCTAATGCATCCTTGGTAAGACTGAGCTTAATTATGTGTAGCGTTTGCTCGTCTGACCAGCCATCATATATGGCCCTTCGCTTTATTTGCCTGAAATATTCTTTGGGTGACCCTTTCCCTGTATATGGTTCCATAGTTTTAGCCACCATACCTGTAGTTGTGTAAGAAAACATTGGAGGCTGGCCTTGTGCCGGACCCTGCGTCTCATTGGTTGTATTTGGCATCTTGGCTTTCCCTAACTTCCCTAACTGAATAATTCCCCTATGCTGCCCTGAACCAGATACGGAATTAAAAAAGAAATAGTTCCACTCGTCGTAGCTGTAAAGAACAAAAAGAACCCCGCGTTTTCCAGAAGGAGGTTCCCGTAATCGCTGCCAGTAAATGTAGCTGGAAAGAAAAAAACAAACAAGACTTGACTCAAGAATCCTGGGTTTGCCAGAAGGGGGTTCGCGTAACCGCTGCCACCAAATGTAACCAACGACTTCCAATTGTAGCTCCTCCGGTACCCCTGATGAAGTATCAAGAGCTGAAAATACCCAACTAGAAGACGTCGATTAACCTAAATCAAAATTATATCCAACTTTGATCTAGGATTTTCAATAAAGAGATATATCCCTGTTAAATTACCCCTCTGAGATAAAGTAGCCAAGAAAACACACCAAAATCGAATAGCTAATATATTAAGTATTAAATTATAAATAAGAAAATTATAAACCTGGAAAATAAACAATATTAAATAATAAACTTGATATCTTACTTCTGATTTAACAACACTAAAACATAGATTCTGCACTAAGACAAATTAACAAAATTAACGTAGATATCCTGAACTCTAAAGAAGGATATTAGCACGTAGCTAAACCCTCTTTTCAGGACAAGATTCTCACGTCCACTTACTTCTTGAGAAACTAAGCTTTACCAAGTCAATTAATGGCAATAACTTTTGATAATAAAACTAACGTTGACATAATTAAAAATAACTGTAAAAGATAGAACCATCGGCAAAACTTACTTCCTCATAAAAACTGCTACTTAAACTAAAATACAAATATTTGCTACCCATCTATAAATTATTTCAACAGATTCTAAAAGTTCAAACCCAATTTAATCAGAATTGCAAATAATTATTTCACCATTAAGCTGACTTGACTAATAAGCAATTTATTGAACTATAAAGAATGTATGGTATTTCATTATTACCCAATTCCAATTAAATAAAAGAAATTAATAAAAATTAAAACCAAAAGCCAAAAGGGCTTGGGAGTACACTTCAGAACTAGGGGAAACTGAAATATCATTGCTTTCTGGTGTTTCATTTTTCTGAAAAGTGTCGTAATTAATTACCGTCAATGTGCTTAGCTCTAAAATGACGTTTGAAGACATCCTTTCTTTGAAATGATCTTTTGCAATTTTGTAAAGGACAAACAAAGTTGTTATTAATCTTATGCCAATATTCCTGATGAATAACATATGCATCGATAGTCGAAAATTTGACACTGCACATCTGGCAATACATTTTAATGTTTATAAAACTAAAAGTAAGTATCCTTAAAAGTAAAAAACATTACTATACCCACTAGTTTGGTGAAGGTTTTCAAACAAAAATACAGAAAAACTTTTACAAGGCAATAAAAGTAAAGGAAAAAATGAATGTATCTGATAAAGAACCTAAAGTAGATTAAGAACTTTTGAACATGTCAATGACGTCGTTTAAGTAGGGAAATCTTTTATCAGCTTCTGTATCAATTTTATAAATGATTTTTTGAATCAGTGTAAAAATATGCTCGCTTTGAACTGGATAGTTCGCATTCATGGAGTGAAGTAGTTTAAATAACGTATCAAACGCTTTAATTAAGGTTTCATGCTGATACCTGATAGTGTCAATTATGATGTATTTGTTGTTCAACTCGCCGATACTTGGTCCTTCTACTAATATATACGGTTGAAGAGGTTGTTTCCTGATAGCTGCCTTTTCCTTTTGTTGAATCACAAGTTTTCCCACATCACCTGGTGTCTAGAACAAAATGTTACATTTACTTCCAGTAATTTAAAAAAGCCATTCAATTAACTATATTTACCTTTGCGTGTACTATGATTCCTTCAATCGCCTCAAGCGTTGAAAATATCCAGTGTTTGTTGTCAATCTGTACCCTATCCTTTGGTGGTAATGCATAACACAGCAAAATTAGTTGACAATAAAATTTGGTGTCTGCAAACAAAAGAACAGACAATAAAATTTAAATAAACATTTTTTGAGACTTACCATCATTAGCATCTTCATTCAATAATTCATTTCTAAAGGGTAGGGAGCGCTCATTGGTGTTAATTACAGTGTCTTTAACATCCAATATCTTTTCTATAAAATGCGACCAGTTCAAAAGTAAGTATAGACCTCTTTGGGGATATATATATGGTCAAAATCTATATTAATCTAAAACAAATACCATACTTTCAACAGAATCATAAAATTTGGGTAAAATAAAATGTTTCTTTCACTATGATATATAAATACAACACAACAAATATAATTTATGAAAATTCATTTTCTAGGTCGAAACTGTACTTACACTGTACTACATAGTCTTCAGGCTAGATAAACAGTTTCGGTTACATTTGGATACAAAAATTATTGTCAAAATGTCAAGAAATACCAAATTGATTGGTCTTAGCGTTTCGGAATGCAAAATTGCGCAATGATGAGTAACAGGGGAAGCACCTACTGCTATACTATGCTGCGTATGTACTAATTTTAATCATTTTATTAAATAAATAAGGGCAATATAAAGAAACAGAATTTGTAATAACAAGGGTAAATACCCAATTAGTCTTCCTTTTAGAAATTAATGAACTACAGTACCTATATTTATTTTAATTGATAACAAAAATTGTAGTACTTACCGAAAAATACCCCTGTAAAACACTCTAAGTCCCACGTTTGTAATATTTCTTCCATTGCCAGTATTCTGCCTGTTAACTTTAAACAAATATACCACTATCTTCAGCACTCAGCACTTCTTACATAAGGAACACGTCGAAGGTCTTCGAAGGAATAACCGTCTAGCAGTTTGTATGCAAGAGTGTGTCCACTCAGCGAATTTTGAACAAAGTGTAATTAATATGCTTGGGTGAAATAAATTGCTGCTTTATTTCAAATTTAATAATATTCTTCCACCAAACGTATGCATTTTGTCGTACCAAAGAAGTATATCTTTTGTACCAAGCGTATATGATTGAAACAAGAAATATTCTCAAGACAATATTTTTCTTGAATTGAACATACCCTGCTTCTCAGATTGAGCTAATTTTCTTAATCAGACAAAACATTTTCTTGAAGCAAATACATAAAATTGAGATTAAGCATTTGCTTGATTTAAGAAAATCTTTTTTTCTGTGTAGGTTTACATTATTATAAAACAACAAAAGTGAAAAATAAAAAGGAATTAACAATATTCTTCTTCTTCTTCTTTTCTTATAGTTAATAAAGAAACAGTAATGCTACCTCATTTACAATTCTTCATCTGTTGAATCTTCTAAAATGTCAGCCATTTCCTCAGTAGTGTCATCAGATCGAGGTGTCGTCTGTTTGGTACTATTGTACCCAGTAGTGATACAATTGATTTCCTTTGCTGTTAAACCTATTCTAGGATTGTTTAAGTTACAAAAAATTCGTTTCCTAAAGTGCTCTTTCACACTCTGCCACGTCGTATCGACGACTTCGGCTTGGATCATCTTCTTCCAACATCTATTACCGCGTAATTGAAAATACATTTTTTTATCTACAATGTAGGGTACGATTTTTTTCTGTTCTTGCAGCGTGTATGGAGGGCGATATTCTGACATTCTGTAAAGAAATATATTATTTAAAATGTGTTTGAAAAAATTTAGGTAACCTTAATATTTGGTTGATTTTTTTATTCAGTTGTATAATACTCGGCCAAATTTATTGTTATATCAATTTAAAAATTAATACAAAAATTTTGGATGTGTCAGAGTAATCAGAAAAGCATAGAATACCTTTAGAAATATTTTTTACCACTTTGGCGCCTCTTAAAAGTCAAAAACGTGAAACACTCTCGATGGTTGTAGCTTCGATCACAGGCTTTAGATCATTAAATAAAAATGTATGACTAAGCAGCGAATGGATCTGCGCTAGTGGTGTAAAAAACTATTCGATATCCGAGTACCTACTCGTTACTCGACAAGATCCGAAGCAACGAATAGGAACATGAAAAAGTAATAATAACAATAATAACGCCGTTTATTTAGCAAAATTTGCTATACATACACAATATTTACCTAAATTACTACTAAAATCTACTTACATTTTAACCTACTGATGATTGATCTGACAACATTATGGATTTTAATTCAACTTTAAATCTATTTAACAATTTTATTTCTTTAATATTATTTGGTAACGTATTATAGTCTATTAATCCTCTAAAAAAGATTGTATTCGTTACTTTTTACAAACGAGTACTTACTAGGCGGGGCAGAGCCGGACTGGCGGGCCGGGCGATCGGGCATGAAGCGCCGTTTGGCCCAATTTGATGGTGCAAAAATTATTTTTATTTAACAAAAAAAAAGTTTTTGCAGTAATGTAACAAAAAAATAAATATTTTCATTATTAAAAATTAATAAAACTCGATTGTACTTCTAACCTTTGAATTATTTAACAATTTTTATTAGAATGTTTTTTTGTATAAACATTTTTTCTTGAAATATCTTTCAGTAAAAGGTTGATATTCTCTAAAATTCGTATTTTTCTCTAGCTCATCATAAAATTTGTTAATTAAAGCTACAAATTAGAGATTAGATAACCTAAACTCCCAAAAATAGCTTTTAATGACTTCATCGGGTGTCGTTCCATTTAGTCCACCTACTTCCGTAGGCTGAAGGCCAGTCCTAGAAAACACAATAGGGTTACGAAACATTTTCCAGCAGCACTAGTATGTGAAATGCGGTTTTTCGCAATTTTACCGTGTTCAAGGTAACGGAAGGTGGTTGCTAAAAATATCGAGAACCCAACTTGCTTGCCGTGCTTTTCTCGACTTCATAAGGAAGTTACACTTAACAAGCGGAGCAAGAATGTGCATAAATTTACACAATTATGATCGGGCTAGCAAAGATCATAAAATGGTTCAAAGAACGTCAAAATAATAAATACAGGTTAGCCGCTGAAACCTGAGAAACTCAGAGGATTGGGGCTAGAGTCGTACACTTAAGAGCAAAACTATTGGACTCCGCTTTGAAACTTAAGATGCAAAGTTATCGTGCTGCTGCTATTGCTACCGAATGTACAGTGGAGCTGGGTGGTATTTCTTTATGGATTAAATTCGCAGCATAGATTCAGGACGTCATCAAGGCAAAGTTCATATGCACTTTTTTTATTGTCTTGATGTCCTGAATCTATGCTGCGAATTTAATCCATAAAGTGCGAAGTTTCCGAATTTTCATGGCAACTCGATTTTTCGTAAACATTACCTCGAACACGATTCGGTTTATCGATTTGTAATAAGAGTACACTTTTTATGTGATTTTAACGTGCAATCGTACCATGTACTCAAATTTCTAAAAACAATTGAAGATCACAAAAATAATAAAGAATAAGTACCCAGCCCCCCCAGTTTGGGACGCTCCTGGTTTGAATAATTTTACTTGAATACTGTCAGATAGCACTTACTAGTACTAACTCATATGTCAAATTTTATTAATTTATACTAAAGGGTGTCAGAGATATTAATTAAAATTTCATGCGCCCCCTTCGGGGGGCTGTTGCACCCTAACAAAGCGTTTCCCAAACCATGATCATATGAACTTTTTTTCTCTTGGTGTGGAAAACACGCTCTTAAAGTTTGGTCAAGTGTTTTAGTTACAGTGTTACACTACACCCTGTATACTACAACTTAATTTTCATTAAAAAAGTATATTTTAAGTTAAATAATATTTTGGAAATAACGAAATGTAATTATTTTCACGATTATTGTTTTTCAACCGCAAATTTTCAATTTAATTTCTAAAAAGTTTAATATTTTCAATTGTTTTTATTTAACATTAAACGTGATAACGAATCGCCTGCGGCGCACTTTTTATTCGCTTCGCTTGTATTATTTATGTATACGTAATATTTCCCCCCTGCGCTAATTCCTGACTGTGTCCCTGATATATCCCCCCCTCCCCCAAGGGTAAACTCCGGCTACGCCACTGTTTCTGATTTTATAATTGATTTGCACCAAAGTAAAAGGTTTGTTCTGCGAAAATATATAGTACTTGCTGTGAACCCTGATGCAAACACATCAGGTAGTCAGTTACCAGGTAGATAATCCGCGGAAAGGGTCCAAACCGTGGTCCAAACACAGCTTGCAGCATAAAGTGATTGTGGGGTTGCCTAAGTTTCTTCAATTTAATCATAAAAATAATCGTCAAAGATTCAGAAGTGAAAAAGAGAGATGAAAATGTTTTCGATGCAGTTTCTTATAGTAATTTGGTATCTACAGGGCCGTACGGAGCATTTTTTGGATTAGTACTTTCATTTTCGAAATATTCTGGAATTAAGATTCCCTATTAATTCGCGTTTTTTTAATTTATTTTAACGAATAAAGAAAAAAGGCTCCGTAGGGCTGTATACTGTATATAATGTATATATACTCATGCACCGAAAACGATTTCAAAATAATTTAGTAACAAGTAATTATCTTTGACAAAAGTTTCCAGATTTTACGTGAAAATTTGGTTGTTAAACGGGTTGCAAACCTCACACTCCTTATAAGCCTTAATAAAATCCGAACTTTGTAATTGTGTTATGACTAATTTTTAAATTTCCTAAACAATAATAAATAATGCCATTGATATTCCATATAATATAGGTACAGTGTCGTTTATCACTGCATAACTATTTTTAAATTGCTGTCTACCTAATTACAAATTTCATTCAATCATTCTATATAAGGAATTCGCATGTAAATAGAAAAACTTAGGTACCATAAGTATAGAGCATCCATAAGAGCCTATACAAAACTTTCACTTTGAGATTTCAGAGTTATTCACAGTCAAATATTGCGATTCAATTCCTTTATGCTTTGGAAAAACGGGTAAATTTTAACTGTTCTACATTGTTCATCAATATGTCAATACATATACCTAACTACTTATTTACTATTGCTTCTAATAAATTTGCTTATATGATCTAGGTCAGTGTAATGTCTCGCTGTAGCGGAAGCGATGTCAGGAGGGCAACATATTTAATTTTGGAAAATGTATCGCACCTGTACTAGCGGAATGTTTAAATTGGGATGGGCGAGGTGAGAAACAGGCAATGAAACATTTCAAAATTTTACATCAGCGATGTTTGAAGTTTTGGAGGAAAATCCAATGTTGCGCAAGCAGACAGCTGAAGAGATGAAGAAGTGCATGTAACAGTGGATGCAGGGTAGCAAAACAAGAAGCGGCACTTATAAAAAACGCATGACTATTAATTAATTTCAACAAAAAAACATCTACAAGGTGTCCCAAAATCACCAGTGCTAATTTATATTAGCGGTTATATTTTTCATAAAATTAAACAAAAAAGTCAAGCAAAAAATGTGCAAACTTGTCTATCAATAAGGATTTAGGGGTTGATTGCCAAAAAAACGTGAGCAAATATCTTATGCTATTAAATACAGAAGCGAAGGTACAGTGTATTAGAAAATTGTATATATCTACTGTAATCTGCTGGTACCACCAACAAAAAAAGCAAATAAAAACCCATGCGCAAAATACTAGAAGTGTTGCAAATGAACAGTCTGTGACGATTAGAGCTCAGAAAAACATCGGTACTAGATGTGTAGCTTATCTTGCACCAAGATTTTACAACTTGCTTCCTTTTAACATAACAAAACTTAAAAACTTTTTTACGTTCAAAAAACATCTAAAACAGTATATACTAGATAATGATACCTCTAGCTTCCTGGAACTACTAAAATAAATCTATTATGTATTATTATTATTAATAGTACTTATTTTATCTAAACATATCACGCACCTACAGATAGCATTTAAATGATATGTGGATTTGACTCGGCACACAAGTATGTTTTTACTTAGGCTGAGTCACCTCTGCATCAAGCATTAAAAACCAACTTTATTTTTTTTCTTTTCTCTCTCTCTCTCTCCTCATTACCTCCCAATTACATTATTTTTATTTTTTATTTTAAGAATTAAACATTTTTCTTTCGTGTACTTACTATGTACATATTTGTTTTGTTTCCATTTGCGTCAATCAAATTATTATTATTATTATTATTATAAATAGAGGTGGTCTAAAATATCCCACAAAAGATTTCACTGAAGTCATTATAACAGTTTATTGGGTATTCCAAAATTTAATATGCGAGAAATATGAACAAGATTTTTTAAAAGAAATTTCTCAAAAAAAAGTTTTGGTAACATTGTCTATGAAAGATATAGAAAATGAAAATATTTACAATGAACAATTTTACGAAGAATGTTGTAAATGTGGTAAATCAACTAAAGACTTGTATAAGATAGGTGTATCTACCATGGCGAATATTCTTCTAAATAATTATACTAAAGTAGATCGATACATTATAGTTATTATAGATGTATTTTCAAAGTATGTTTGGACTGAAGCAGTAAAAAGCAAAAGTTCTAAGGATATAGTTCAAGCTACAGCAAAAGTATTCGTTGAAAGTAAACGAGTACCAAAGAACTTACAAACCGATCAGGGTCAAGAGTTTTATAACAAAGATTTTCAATGTTTAATGAAGAAATATAAAATCAATCATTATTCAACATTTAGTAGTAAAAAAGCGTGTGTAGTTGAAAGAGTGAACCGTACTCTAAAATCTATTATGTGGAAAGCCTTTAGTTTACAAGGTTCTCATAAATGGCTTGCTTTATTACCTCAAGTCGTTGAAAAATATAATAATACAAAACATCGTACTATTAGAATAAAACCTATTGAAGTAACTAAAAGAAATGAAAATGAAATTCTTCACGACTCGTATAATAATATAAAAATAATTGATTCAAAAGAGGGTCGTTTTTGGAGCGTTTTGGTCACCGTTTCAAATTTTTTTTTAAGAAAAAGTTTAAAAAATTAATATCTCGGAAAGTAAAGGAGCTAGGGGGTCGCGGTTTTCGGCAATGGAAAGAGCGCGTCGATCTCTATCCGCAAAAATTAACTAGAAACTACTGCGATTACCGCCCCGACCGCTAGGGAGCGTTTTGTGTTTTTTCTTTTTGGCGCAATAACTCCGAAACCGGATGGGTTAGCGTTTAGGTGCCGGGAGCATGAAAGATGTATCTTCGCGAGACCTTTCTTATGATCTTATGATCGCGCGAACGTGATACGACATTAGCAAGTGCATTTTAAAATGAAAAAACTGTTTTAAAAAAAAAACCAAACCCCTTGAAATTTGAAAAAAATATCATCGACGCCGATCGGGACGAAAATAGGGCAAAATGGGGACCCCTCTGGGTACAACTTCCAGCCAAAAGGATTTTCTCCTGGTGCGATCGGTTTGGTAATTAAGGCCTCCTGAATTTACGATACTTGAGAGTGCTACAGTTCCTTAACGAATGCAGCTACGATTTTTTTGGTTTTTAATAAAATTTTCAAGATGCTCAACTAATTTAGGTTTGAAACAGTCTCTTCAAGTGCTTTCTTACCATCAACCGTTTTCGTTGTGATAATCTTCAAAGATTAAAAACGCGAATAAAAAGTTTCTTTGTACATCGATTTACTTACTAATAAGCTAATTTAATCTCTAAACGCTTTTCCAAGAATAAAAACTTTCTTTTGCATGCTTATTCACTCGTGAAATTTATATCAATCTACTTCTTTTACACCCTGTATATCGGAAATCATATTTTATTTCTAGTAGTTCATATGAACTTTTTTAAAATTAGTTCTCATTCAATGTACGACAATGGCTAGCTGTCAGATTAAAACAATTAAAAATATAAATAACTTTATAGTTAATGATATTTGTACGATAGCAAGGCATTAAATAATAAACATGTTTTTTTCTTTTTCCTTTACGTTTTATTACAGTGGCAATTTAGGACAAATTAAAAAAAAATACATTCAAGCAACATGCAGGTAGGTAGATAAGCTTAAAGAAAATGTCTAAAGATGCATAATTATTACAGAAACAGTAAGTGCTATTCGGCAATTTACGATACTAAAACTACTGCAACAAAGGTTCGTGTAAAACAACTGTCGTAAGCGTAGTGCAAGAACAGGTAAAGCAAAGGGCAACCAGTTAGTAACTACCGTTCAGCTGCTGATATTCTAAAAGAAAATATTACAAACCTAATAAATGCGTTAAATAAAAAAGGATATAATAGGTACCTAGTCGAAATGTTGGTCAAATTTTCCAAGAAATAATCTTTATTAAGTCAACGTTGGTCTTACACGTATTTCTGTTATTGGTGGTACCTATCCGTGGAATTAATAAAAGAACAATCCTTCATCATCTTCCTTTCCAGTAGATTAAACATCGACCATAATAGCTAATTAACAGGATGTAAGTACTGTTGTATCATTCACGGTTACAATACTACAAACGTCTCGACTTGAAAACTGCAACTATTTTCAACTGTTGAATGCTATTCTAAAATAACATTATAAATTTTAATAAATACGTTAGATATTACAGACAGGAGTATCATAATAGAGAGTGTTCTGGCGCACTACCCCCCATAAGAAATACATGTAAACCCAAAAGGGGTAGTTTATCATATCCACTTCCGGTCTAGCCATCCACGTGTATGAGGTACCGCCCCCGCAATATAGGCAACCCTTCGATCATACGCCCACGCAATCGATCACCTCCGATCAATACCACCCCCCACCCCCGATCGATACACCCCCCACCCCCGATCGCCCCCCACCAACGCAATATAGGTAACCCCCGACCACGCCCGATCAATCAATCGATCACCCCCGACCGCCCCCGCCCAAACCAAATTTTTGTTTACCCATCATTTTGATTTGATCGTATACACTTAGTTTAGTGCTAGAAGTTACATCAGCAGGCTTCATACCTATGGTATGATGTTGACGATGATTATATTTTTTAATTACATCCTGAATAATATCAATCCACTTGTATTGGGAACGGAAACTAAATTCTTTATAAAGAGCGTTTTTGATGGTACGAATAACCCGCTCCACTATCGCAGCCTTAATGGGGGAGTATGTGCTGTAGTGATGTATCCCATAGTTTTTCATTAAGTTAGAATGATGCTTATTGTAAAATTCGGTTCCTTGATCGGTATTAAGATATTTAGGGGCACGACCCTCTTGCAAGATTGATTTCATAGCCTTCGTAACTTCAATGCCATTTTTTGATTTTAAAGCTCGAACCCATAAAAATTTTGAGTAGCAATCTATTACAAACAATATGTATTTATATCCTTTATTATACCTAGCATAGGGAATAAACTCTGCTAGATCCGACTGCCATAAATCATCGAATCCTTTAATAATTATATGTTTCCTTGGAAATTTTTTTCTGGCGGACCTATGAAGCTCGTTTACGATACCCCTTTTAGACATGAGGCTGTTGTGAAGGTCTTTCTAGTTTTAATTGTAGATACAGAAAGTTCAAGTCTCCAAACAAATTAGTTAATTGGCTATTGATTTGATTCTGAATCGTAGTATCCAACTGATTTAATTCCAATTGAAAAGCACTAGTAAGTTCTTCTATTTTATTCTGTATTGCTACTTGAGCGCCACCTAGGTTTGTCTGTTTAACAACTAAATCTTTTTTAATATTTTTTATAGTATTCTGTAAAAATCTTATTTCATTATTCATTCGCCCGACTTCCGTATTTAATTTCTCTTGAATAGGTTTGAGTTCTGAATTAACATAATTTTTATTTGATGCGTCATATTCGTCAATGGGATCCGCTAAATTTTTCAACTGTTTATTATCGCAATTATACTTTGTTGATAAATAATAGTTTAAAGTTAATGAGTCGTAGGGATCTTTAGGGTTGGAAAGGAATGCAATACGTTTATCTCCTGCATCAAAATAATCTTCATTTAGAGTGAGCGTACTTCGTTTGGTGACGCAATCAGAATCAAGAATGGCATCAGATAAATTTGTTATTCTTTTATTTTGCATATCATAATGACCTTCATTAGTTAATTTGAATCCCAATCCAGTTTCACCTCTACGACCCTCTTTAGAAATGCCCGCGCTGCGACCGAACTTATCAATACTCATTTTGATACTGACGTCTCACCAAGGATACCCACTATACTTAAGCAATAATTTTAGCTTCCCGAAGTTCTTCAATAATATTCAAAATTTCATTTTCATGAGCCGTATTACCAGCTAGTTTTGATGCATACAATAGTAAACGCTGCACTAATTCCGAGGGATTATCCCAGTATACATATTCAGTAGGTAGAACTTGTTTAGTTAATCCACTACCAACAATCTTAAACATGGGCGAGATAATTTTTTTATATTTATTACTTTTATTACCGGTAATTTGTTTTGATGGATCATATCCTTTCTTATGAGCGCTGGTTAGCATTATTATTTTTTTATACTGATCCAAATCATCGCTATTATAATCTTTAGGGTTTTTCATAAATAATAATTCATAGAGACCCTCAGTTCCAGCAAATTCACGGTCATTAATAATAATGGTATCTGAATTAAATTCAATAGGTGAATTACCTATTTTCCAACCCCCATCATCATGTGCATGTATACCATACTGAGTATCCATTTTATTTGTTGTATCATCAATAAGCATCTTAATATATTTAGTTGTTAAGGGGCCTTCATCATCATAATAATTATCCTCATCTGATGACACCTCATTATCATCTCGACTTATTGTAATATTGGATGGCCCTGCCTTAGGTTCAATTTTATGTTCAATTTTAGAGGGTTCAACTTTAGGCTCTGGAGGCTTTGGATCGGCAAGTTTTTTTAAAGGTTTAACTATTGGTTTATATGTTTCTTCGATAAATCTTCTAGTAGCCAATTTACTTTTTCTTAATTCAGCATACTTATGCTTTATCGACTTGCGTGCCTGAATGATTTTTTTCTTTAACTCTATATCTGATTCATCCATCTTGAACTGCTTTTTGAACTGTTTTTGAACTGCTCTTGAACTGTTCTGAACTGCTCTTGTACTGCTCTTGAACCGCTTTGAACTGCTCTTGAACTGTTCTTGTACTGCTCTTGAACCGCTTTGAACCGCTCTTGAACTGCTTTTGAACTGCTTTGAACTGCTTTTGAACTGCTTTGAACTGCTCTTGAACCGCTTTGAACCGCTTTGAACCGCTCTTGAACTGCTTTTGAACTGCTTTGAACTGCTTTTGAACTGCTTTGAACTGCTCTTGAACCGCTTTGAACCGCTTTGAACCGCTCTTGAACTGCTTTTGAACTGCTCGGTACTGTTTATATGCTTATATAACAATCAAACCCCTTACGATATCTACCCAGATTAATATTAGAATCAGTATCTATAACAATAAATCCGTATTTTTCTTTCCAACATTCGGCACATAAGGTTTTGAATTCTTCGAAAGACATATCCGTTCCGACATGATCGTCATAGACATGTTTTAAATTCAATACATCTTGTTTAAACAATATAATAAAATTAGCATTATCCCGTATTAACTGTTTAGGTATCTTGGAATAAGTTTGACTTAGATAGAAGCAGTCTACTGATTTATGCCTGCCTAAACAAAAATATTCACGCACAGAATCCTGGTTACCACAAATAATGTCATCGAATATCATTATTGAATCCGGTTTTGCTTCATTAGGAGAAATTACTTCACCTGTGTAAGTATAATACCCCAGACCTTTAATAGGTTTTAAAATCTCCTCTAAATATTTATACTTTTCTTGTTCAAGACTTTTACCATAAACGTATACATTTTCAAATTTTAATCCATGAGGTTCTTCTAGTAGACTTATCATAATATTTGTTTTACCTGAGTTAGAGCTACCAGCTATAATACCTCTTATGGATCCTGGTAATAAAGAACCATGTTTTTTATATAATTTACGATCAAAATCATGATTGCTCACTTTTAGTGAGTCTCTCTGTCTAAGGAACTTCATCATGTCATTCATTCTAGGGCGGGTTTCCCTATATATACAGGAATCACAATCGTCCACAAACAAAATGCCTGTAACACGCGACGGGAGAGGGTTCGTAAATTCTCTAATAAATAAGCTCCCTGTAGAGCTTCATATCCCACAATATCAGTACTGCGGTCCCGGAACGAAATTAGATAAAAGGCTTGCAAGAGGTGATCCAGGAATTAATCCTTTAGACGTTGCATGCAAAAACCACGATATAGCTTACTCCAAGCATAAAGATATCGAAGGTAGACATAAAGCTGACGAAATATTACAGGAACGTGCTTGGGAACGGGCAACTTCTAAAGACGCAGGCATTGGAGAAAGGATATCAGCTTGGGCTGTAACGAATACAATGAAGGCTAAAAGGAAGATTGGTATGGGGATTAAAACAAAAAAATCTAAAAATCTATGAAAAAGAAGAAGCTAGCATTTAAAGGAGGATTTTTATCAGGCATAGCCAACGCTATTAAAACAGTGGAACCTCATATCCCTATGAATGATGTAGCTAAAACGGCTCTAGTTGCGGCTAAACGAATAATTAAAGAGATTGGTGGAAAAAAGCATGTTAAAGTTCCTAGAATAATTCCGGTACCAAAACAAGGAGGAATTTTACCATTCTTGATTCCTTTGTTTGCCGGACTCAGTGCTGCAGGGGCACTAGCAGGAGTTATCGTGTTATCTTTAATCATGTCTCAAACGTTGACCTTGACGGGTGTCGGAAATATTCTATCAGTAGAGTACTTCCCTCCTATAGAATTACGTGACGAATATAATTACACCTTAGGGTTGGTAGGGTTTTACGGGTGTAATTCAATCAGAAACATATTCGAGGGAAATAATCTTTTTTACTACAATAATCAGAAAATTACGATACCTACAGGGTCGTATGAAATAACTGAAATAAGTGATTATATTAAATCTAAAATTACTAACGATAAAGAGCATTTCGAGTTAATAGCAAACAATAATACCTTAAAGTGTGAAATAACCTCCGAATTCGCCATTGACTTCACGCAACCCGGTAATATAGGACGTATGCTAGGTTTCTCCCCGCAAATACTAGAGCCAGGTGTGCATGAGTCTGATTTGGATGTTCAGATCATTAAGTCCACGAATATTCATGTTGAATGTAATATTACTACAGGAGCATATCGGAACAGTGCACTCTCACATACAATTTTTGAATTTGATATTAGTGTAGCCCCCGGGTTTAGACTTATTAAAGAACCCACTACTATAATATATCTCCCAGTTAACGTTCATAGTATTGACAATTTAACCTTGAGATTGGTCGATCAAACAGGTACCCTTATTGATTTCGGATCTGAAGCCGTTACCATACGTTTAGAGCTCAAACATGGGGCTAAACAACCACTACTATAAAAGCACCGTAACATTCAATCCCGGAACCATTAATCCTGTGAAAGCTGGTAGGTTAACAGCTGAAGAAGTGTACTTTTTAGAATCAATAGGACTAAAGGTTATTAATCATGGAGGAAGAACAATCCCTAAAAAATATATTCACCGAAGTATCTTATACTGATTTAGTAATTGACGCTTCTACCCGAACTTACCACCCGTATACTGTAAATGCGTTTGATAATTCTGATGAAATACGTTTTATCATTGATAAGGCCGAGCTAATTACTGCTACTTATAACAGTAAAATATACATTGAAGGAACGTTAACAAAGAAAGATGTCGCTAAAGATTTTGAATTAACAGGAAATGCACCACTATTCTTGTTTGAAGAAATACGATATCAACTAGGCGATACTATAATAGACTCATGTAGGTCTCCCGGAATAACAGCCTCCCTTATCGGAATTCCGAAGTATTCACCAAGTGAATCTAAAAGTTTGAGTTGTGCAGGATGGGATCCTGTCAATTCAGGTACTCAGATCGATCATGATTTGAAAACTTTCTGTGCCATTATTCCGTTAGATCACGTGCTAGGTTTTGCCTCTTCATACCGTCGAGATATAATTAATATGAGACAGGAATTAATTTTAATTCGATCAAAATCTGATGTAGATTGTTATGCAGGACAGACAGAGGTTAATATCAAGATAACAAAAATTCAATGGAAAGTTCCACATATCACACCTAGTGACGTAGCCAAATTGGGTATTTATAATTTTATAAATCAACACAAACCTATTAAAATAGGTTTTCATGGAGTAAGTTTGTTTCAATATCCGGCATTACCTACTACCACCAATCTAGTAATCTGGCCAGTTCAAAATACTGTAGGCGTGCGCAGACCTAGATGGATTTTCATTGGTTTTCAAACTGCTAGACGTAATAAGAAAGAAAATAAAGCAAACCAATTTGATCATGTTAACATTACTGACATTACGGCATACATCAATTCAAATCGATATCCGTTTGAACATCAGCATAATGATTTCTCAAAAAATAAATATATGCTAGCTAATGAAGAATACATTAGTTTTCAACAAAAATATATGAATAAAAATGTATCAGAGCCGATATTCGATTTCAAGCAATTTAAAGAATGTCCGGTATTCGTCATTAACTGTGCCAAGCAGAATGAAAGCATACAAAATTCATTGCTTGCGATAAAATTAGAAATTGAATCAAATAATAGTTTTATTGCTGATACTATCGCGTATTGCGCCATTATGCATGATACCTTCCTCGAGTACGAACCCTTCCAAGGCCTAGTGCAAATCGTGTAATCATGATTATAATTGATCTTCAAGCATTCTATACACCGCAATTTACTGTTAAGGAACTGGCGATATACAATGGCATGCGCTTAGCACATTATCTGTTTAAACCGCCATTTCCGTTTCATTATCTTAACAAGGATGTACAACGTCAAGCCACCTGGGTGGAAAAAAATCTTCATGGTTTGCTTTGGGATAGCGGATACACTGATCTTATCGATTTACCTGAAATTTTACAACGTCATACTGCTAATACCGATCTAGTATATTGTAAGGGTCTTGAAAAATGTAATTACTTAAAAAAATTTCTGGGTGGTAAAGTTCATTCTATTGAGGAAACGAAATTCAAACTTAAACCTAGCCAGCCTAAATGCTTTAATCATCATTTAAATGTATGCTCATGCGCTATAACTAATGCCGTATTTATATACAATGAAATAAAAAATAGTGTTTAGTGGGGGTGGATAAGTACAAATATCAACTTCATAGAACCTTCAGTGTCATCATGGATATGCAGCTTGAAACACACAGGCCAAATAGCTATCCTGCACGCGAATGCCCACCCCAGGAAAATCAATTGGAATCAGTGCATCAGTCATCACAGGAAATAACGGATATTAAGTTTTTATGTAAAGTGTGCTTAATAAATTCGGTTACATTAACATTAAGTCCTTGTGGACATTTTTGTGTATGTGTCCCATGTATAAAGCGTAAATGTTTAATGTCCTATATGTAGGCGCTCTAACTAATGTCGTATTTATATACAATGAAATAAAAAATAGTGTTTAGTGGGGGTGGATAAGTATAAATATCAACTTCATAGAACCGTCAGTCACCATGGATATGCAGCTTGAAACACACCGGGTTAATTCCTTTAAAAATTGGCCCTGCAAGTTCATTAACCCAAGTGATTTGGCTAAAGCAGGATTCTATTATATGGGTATGCAAGATGTTGTTAAATGTGCGTTTTGTGGAATTATACTACGCAATTGGGTAGTAGGTGATACCCCTATAGGAGATCATTTCCGTTGGAATCCTGATTGTCCATTGTTGGATAATTATATTGAGTATAGACCAAATAGCTATCCTGAACGCGAATGCCCACCCCAGGAAAATCAATTGGAATCAGTGAATTCAGCACCTAAATCAGTGCATCAGATTTTATGTAAAGTGTGCTTAATAAATTCGGTTACATTAACATTAAGTCCTTGTGGACATTTTTGTGTATGTGCCCCATGTATAATGCGTCTATCAAAATGTCCTATATGTAGGTGCTCCATTGAAGGGCATATAAGAACATATTTATCATAATAATATTGTAATAATAGCGGTAACATAATTTGATAACCACTTCCTCTCTGTATCAATTATATATTATAGGAAAAAATGCTTTTTAATTTTTTGAAAAAAACATTTATTATTATTAATTTAACAGTTAGATTAGAGGTAAATATTTTAGAAATTATAATTCTAATGTATTTTCTATACTACATTCAATAAAAAAATGTTTTAGAATCATGTTTTTTATTTCCTGATGTAATTCTCTGAATTGAGATAATTTATCTTAATATTTTCATGGAATTCTTTTAAGTACAGTGATGTAAATTAGTTATGGGTGTTAATTCATTGGAGTAAGATGTTTGCCTTTATCTCCCTTTTCTCCCCCAATAAATTGGGGAGAAAAAGGTGATAAAGATACGTGCCTTATTCAAATATCACACGATTTCCATATCTTAATATTTTCATGTAAGTACAGTGATGTAAATTAGTTATGTGTGTTAATTCATTGGAGTAAGATGTTTGCCTTTGTCGCCTTTAGCACCCCAATAAATTGGGGGCTAAAAGTGATAAAGATACGTGTTTTATTCAAATATCACATGATTTCCTTTGTGGTTTTGGTAAGTATATATAGATTTCATTCTGCCTAAAATTATCAAAAAGTTAAAATGAGTTCAGACCGTAAGTCTTTAAAGAAAGTTATTTTAATTTTTTTATTAATATATAATTTTTATAGAAATACTTAGTCAAATAGGCGTAAGCCTGTTGCGGGGGATTTTGCCTCCGGAGACCGTAAGTAATTTATTATTTTATTTACATGTATTTTAAGAGAAAATGTTAGGACCCCACCCAGGTGTGTTTGTTGGTGGTGTCGGTGCCGCGTGGGGGAGCATCATGGCCATGCCCCGTAATAGCCAGTTTTCAGTGGCAGGGATGGTCCTGCCAAATCTATAAAGACGCCCTCCATGAGGGCGTCTACTTCATGACTGTAAGTTTTTTAATTTTTTATCATTTAACAAACACTAATTACCTTTTATTTTTTCAGCGAGTCCTAGTTGAATAAAGTCGTAAGTTTTTATATTTCTTTAATAAACATAATCTAATACATTTTTTTCTATTTTTCAGAATGAAAATTTTTTAGGTAGTTTTTAGTAGTTTTTTAGTTAGTAGTTTTTAGTTAGTAGTTTTTTATAATAAAAATATATATAAAAATTACATTTCTTTTATTACCAGCTATAATACCTCTTACAGCAAATAATATAAGCAATAAAAAAAATTACATTTCTTTTAGTGAATTATTAATAATACTATCAGTAACCAACATATAAGCAATAAAAAAAATTACTTTGTTTTATTCCTAAATGTAGTAAATTTTACTTTTTAAAAATCTGGTACAATTATATAAGCATTCATCAGCGTAAGCGGTATAAGTTTTTCTTAAAAAATGTGTATGAGAAAACACGAACTGAATTGTTTCATCATAACACTCAATGTCGCATATTAATATTTCTTCTAGTCCAGGGTCTAGTCCATCTTCAAGATAACACTTTTACTGTGATTTTCCATATTAACCATATGAAAGTCAGCTTCAATATCATCACCCGAATAATAATAACGAATTAGTTCAAGATTATTGGCTCCAATAAACCTGATAGGGAATATAATTCGTCTATTCATACTAAAAATAAACGTTGAATACAAAATAATACAAAAGAACATATTGTTATACTTACATTGTGTTAATATTTGAAGATAATTCCCTTTAACTGCGATTTCGCAGTAATTATAGCCCAAAGGACAGCCTTGAAACCCGCAGTGTGAACACCTTTGTAAAAAGGTCCACTCGTATGGGTCGTATATATTTACCACAATAAAGAACTTGTTAGTTTTAACATCCAACACCTTTAATTGAATTAAATCACCATCACGATAATTCCAATTTTTTACTGTAATGTTTTTTTTATATTCTTGGAAATTATATTTATAGTATAAACTCATTTCTTTATTATTTCGATTGAAAGTATAAAATTTATTACTACAACTTTTATTACTAAATTTAAATTTCGATATATCGGTTACTGACAGTATTATTAATAATTCAACTTCAGTCATGTTTTAAAAATTTTGCAAATTTTACACCTGTTATATAGATATAAGCCCATCCTATTTCCTGATATTATCGTTTAAGGAATTTTTTGAATTAAAATATTTAGCACGCGTGTGGTACTTTATCAATTTCCTCCTAACCACATAGGCGATTAAGCCTTTATCAGTTTCCTTTTAAGACACCAAAAACACTTATCAGTTTTAATTCATTTTTTATTTTTAAATCTCATTACATATCTTAATTCTAGGTACATTTACTCTATTTTTAATTGGCTCATCTTTAAAATTACAAAATTAAGCGTTATCTCAAATTTTATTTTATCATGCATACTACAAAGACGTAAATAAGCTTTTAAAATATTTGAATTAATTTTAGTTTCTCTTTCAAGCTGTTTCTTAAATCTAATGATATTATTTATATGTCCATGCATTCTAAATCGTTTTTGATTATCGCGGGATAGAGTTTAGTAGCTTCAATTAATGTATAAGCGTTTTCATTGGAATCATTAACCTCGGGGTTGTTTGAATATTTAAGATTATCAAAAAGATCCCCTTGCATTTTAATAGATCCACGTAGCATATTCTGATAATATGCAGTAAAATCATTGAAATGTAAATTTTTAAGACGGCATTTAATTGCGTCATCAAAATTTTGTAATTCTTGCACAGTATGCTCACCCAACATAATATTAAAAAATTGATTTGAAATTTTTATCACGCGCACTTCCTTGAAAAGTATGAACTCGATTTGAATGTTTTCATACTTTATGGAACTAAAATCCTGTCCGGCAAAGAACTTTTCAATCAAATCTTTATTTGATCTAATAAATTGATATTCCTTGGTGTTTAAAGTGATTCCAACACATTTCGGGGCAGTAATCTTCACCACAGGAACCCAATTTCGGGCAGGGCTGTATCCCGTTGCAACATATTTTGTACACGATTTATTTAACCAATATGATGTTTCGTATACTAAGTAATGTTCTGCTTTTAAAGACTCTTCAAGAGTAGCCTGTTCCGATTGATTGATCGATTGATCGGGCGTGGTCGGGGGTTACCTATATTGCGGTGGTGGGGGGCGATCGGGGGTGGGGGGTGTATCGATTGTGTGGGCGTATGATCGAAGGGTTGCCTATATTGCGGGGGCGGTACCTCATACACGTGGATGGCTAGACCGGAAGTGGATATGATAAACTACCCCTTTTGGGTTTACATGTATTTCTTATGGGGGGTAGTGTGCTGGAACACTCTCTAGTATGATACTGACAGGTAATAATAAGTACTGTAAACTTTTTCTTTACAAATAACAAACTGAAAAGTTAAGTTAGGTTAGGAACTATACGTTTAAGAAATAAGCATATTAAATTAAAAGGTGCGATTATTTTCGACAAATTGGTGTATCCACTATCGTATTTCGCAATTTTCATCACAAAATCATCAATTGCTAATTTTCAAACGGCAATTTAACCTTGACCTATTAACATAGATACTTTATTAAGAACTTTCTGGCGCTTGCTGGCGCTTGCGTTCTCAACGAACAGGTTTAAAAATATAACGCAAGCGCCTCATATCATAAAAAATATTTCGAATCTTTAATTATTATCAATTTTAAACGCGATTCCGGAATAACGAGGAAAACTTGGTAAACAAATTAAATTTCAAATTCCCGCCATTCCACAATATTACCCATGTATACCAATTTCGAGACGCTACAACACTTTGACGTTTGTGACTGTTTGTGAAAAATGCAAAGTTTTATCAAAAGTCAGGTAAGTTTATCTTCCTTTTACAAAGAATAATTAATTAATTATCGCGTCAATAAGACACACAAATAAATTACAACTTTAAAAATATATAAAGAATCACCTCAGCTCGCCTTGCTGTCTCGTAAATAACTTGCTAATACAATTTTAGGGTTAAAAAGGCGCCAAAACAGAGTTGCTCTCATAAATTCCGAATGTTGGCCTTAGATTAACAGGTACAATTTGTTACAGGTTTTTCTATGGCAAACGCCGACGAGACGACATTCATTTAAATTGTGAGGGCTTTCAAATTTTGAAAGCGTCGTTAGATATGGTGGTTGGGTAGTTCCCCCCCGCGTATCGGGCCCGCGAATGGCCCCCCCGCACCGGTTTTCATTAGGTTAATTTATTTTTTTCAGATTCTTGGTTTTCTAAATCCTTACATAAAACTTTTGTATGTGTCACTAATTAGTTTTTTAGTTGCAGCGGCCTTGAACAGGCCACCCACACAATTATTGCACATGCAGTTGTCCTAGTAGTTTATTCGATTGTTTGAACAATAATTGTAAGGTTGGTGGTGTTGTAGTACAACAATACAGGCGATCTTCGAATAATAAATTATGGTCTGGGCCTTATTAAAGAATATTAGAATATAATGTAGGTAGCAATAAATGACTTAAATCTAAGTATACCCAGTATAATAAATATGTAGCAGTTACCTATTTCCCAGTTTTATGTTTCTACCATCATGACCGTAAAACATTACAAAAAAGGACAATTAATATAGTAATTCAATAACAAACCACTTACCTTAGACGTCTATGAATGGAAAAACACACCGCAGGCAAGTAATTCAGGAAAGTAATTAACCATAAACTGCACAAAAACCTTAACAAACAATAAAAAATGCTATATAACACATTTGTTTATTATCACGTAACGTACTTAATTATGACAATTAGCATTTGTTTTCTATTTCAAAGGTAAATTGGTAAAGGTAAAACTTAGATTCGTTTTTTATATATTTTGTCCAATGACCTTCTAAAAGTCTATACCATATTATCTGCAGCAGCCGCAACAACTACAGCAGCCGCAACAACTGCAGCGGCCGCAACAACAGCAACGGCCGCAACAACAACAACGGCCCATCTACCAACAAGATCAATTGATAGGGGATAGCCAACTGCTGCGGTTCGCGCAGCAGGTGTTGGGCTATCCCCGCTCGACAATATCAATAACAGGTAAAAGAATCTCAGTTTAAAAATTTATTATTAGCTATCAATTTTAAGTTTTTTTTTTTCAGACGACACGGGGAGCCTGGTTTATGCGTAAGTGGGCAAACCACAGAGCAACTTAATGCGCGAATAAGAAAAGGGCCAGTCGCGGAGCGGGTAATTGTTTTGATTGGAACAAACGACATGCTTCAGGTAAATAAATTTTTAATTTATCCTATTCATATAATAAATGTACCCATCTTTTAGAATAAAGACCTCAAGCACATGCCTGCGGAATTGGACAAACTCGCGGCGCACTTGAAGCAGAGATGCACAAGTGTCGTACTATTAAGGCCCCTTAGGACAGCTCGCAGATTTTAGCGTAACGCCTAGTGTGTAAAAATATAGGCAACTGGCTGTACCGACTTTCTTATGCAATTTGCAGTTGATGACACTACACGGGTATATCTTATCTAAATTCACCATCAGCTCAGGAATTTTACCCTTTGTTAGTGCAGGTAGGCGAAGTTGACCGGGATATGAGTAAACATTTAAAACTGTATAATGTGGTTTCTAATATCTGCTTGCAAATATATAAGTAGTATTTTCATCAAAAATGCGTACAAATATTGATAATGTTTAAATTTAAGAAATTTAGAAAAATCCTGGTTTATTAAAACTAGGTAACAAAACGTTTTTCTAATGGTTTAGATTAGCACCCTACACCATTTACTATTTGGAATATTACGCAAGCATATTATTGTTAATTTTGGGTACTCGTTACCCCTGAATCTAGGTAAAAAAAGCCCGGTGCCTCCGATACCAAAGCTGATGGACGCCAGCGGCTGGCACGTGCGGAAGCTGGATCGCTTAAACGAATACATCCGGAGCATGGCCGACAGTGAGTATTCATCATTTACTTATACCTTCAATTAATTAATTAATCAACAACCGAATTACATTTTCAGAGAAAACTATCCGCACTGTCGATATAGGTAAGTATTATTTCGCCTCCCCGACATCGGCAGCCATGAAATATTTTGAAAGGTAATGCAAACGAACCTATTAATAATACTGTTTAATTTTAATTACCAAAATACTTTTTGTTGTTACAGATATTATTATACAGGTCGGAGGGACGAAATCCACTTAAATCTGCAGGGGCTACGTCTGCTGAAAGACAATATTGACATTGAAATGTCTTGAAGCCGCGACGCGGTCTAGGGCACACGGCCGAACATCGTTAATAGTTTGTACTAGTATGTATCACTAATCAATTTTTTAGATTCAGCGGCCTTAAACAGGCCACCCATACAACTATTGTACATGCAGTTGTAGAGAGTCATATTCGACTGTTTGAACAATAATTGTAAGATGGGTGGTGTTGTAGTTCATCCGATACCGTATTAAAAAGGTCCAAGATATATTTCGACCATAGTGAAATACACAAACAACTAATTTCAGTACCAGTATCTGTCAGTATGTCAAACAGTATCAGTTAATCAGGGATAGTCAGCTGCTAAGATTTGCAGAGCAAATCATTGGCTATCCCCGATCGGCAGTAACTAAGACAGGCAAAACAATTTCATTTAAATAATTATATTGTTACACGGTCCTAAGTACATATTTCATTTTAGACGACAGGCAGCCGCAACATGGGCCTATGTGTCAGTGGCCAGAGGGTGGCTGAACTGATAAAGCGCATATCCCAACACCAACAGCTTTCAAAACATGTAATACTGCTTATTGGGACCAACGACTTCCTGCAGGTAAACACAAAAGATTATTAATTAATCGATAATTTTGCAATAACAAACATCTTTTTTTAACAGCACACCAACATGAGGGAGTTAAGGGAGAGCATGGACAAGTTAATAACTTTGTTGCAAAACAGCTGCAACAAAGTTATTATCTTGACTGTGCCACCCATTCCCAAACTGCTAAATACCTGCCAAAATCATATTGCTGTGCTGCAGGATTTCAACAAATTTTTAAAGTCGTTGCACAACGGTAAGTTTCTTCTTTTAATTTAATAAGTAAATATATAATTATTCTGGTTCTTTTGTAAACACAAGCAGGAACAAAGGCCAATCAAAAACTAACAGTTACATTTTCAGCAAATAACATCTGCATTGTGGACGTGGCCAGCATACTGATAACGTCAAACACCACGTTATGCGACAGATACTTTGAAAGGTAATGTATAATCGTAACGAGGACAAAACATTTTGTTTATAACACTCCCTCAAATTTTTTTAAACAGATATTACGGAAAAACAAGCAGGAGGGACGACATACACCTGAATTTGAAGGGCCTTAAACTTTTAAAGGCTTTGTTGGACATCGACTATTTTGATGATATTAATTAATTAACTCTATAAATGTTAATTAATTAATATCGTCTAAATACTCGATGTTCAACAAACCCTTTAAAAGTTTGGATAGCCGATATTTGGATGATATTAAATAATTAATGTTTACAATTAATTAATATCGTCCAAATACTGGATACCCTATACAAATGGATTGGGTATCAAATATTTGGACGAGATTAATTAATTAATTGTAAAGGTTAATTAATTATTCTCGTCCAAATAATCGATACCCAATAAAGGTGGAAGGTTAAAGAACCCCGTCGAAATGTCAGCAGCGTGCAATCATACAACTTTTGCCAAGGAACCCTTTATCGTATCAACATTGCTCCACGCTTATCTTCTTTAAATTTTTATTAAAACATCATCAACGTAACTAAACCAAAATCCTACTTGAATAATAAATTCTATAATCAAAATAATTCATTCAAAAACATTACAACAATATAAAAAACAAAGTGCAGCCGATTCTTCAAACAACGTTTCTGCTAAAACATGTAACACCATTCTTTTCTAAAACGTTATCCTTTGGCGTGTATCTTTGCAATCGTGAGGTTTGTAACGACATGGAAATGTGAATCGATTCATTGCAGTTTCAAACAATACGTTTCGTACAACTACTACTTCACTGTTGAAAAATGAGCGACAGCTACACATATTTCGATCATCAAGTTGCAGCATGACACGAGACAATGTGAACAAAGTAAATTACTCCACAATGTTAGAAACAACGTGCAGCCGATTCTTCAAAAAAACTTTCTGCTAAAACACGTAACAACATTCTTTTCTAAAACGTTATCCTTTGGCGTGTATCTTTGCAATCTTGTGGTTTGTAACGACATGAAAATGTGAATCGACTCATTGCAGTTTCAAACAATACGTTTCGCACAATTACTTCACTCTTGAAAAATGAGCGACAGCTGCAAATATTCCGATCAGCCAATTGCAGCATGACACGAGACAGTTACAATGTGAACAAATTCGTTGCTCCACAATATGTTAGAAGGTCAATTCATACCGATTGTTAGTATTGTTCATGGTATCCGATCATCTATAAATTTTTTTAAGAAATGTTAGTAACTATAGGTACTACATTATGCATCTTCTCATCTCAAATGATACTTATATTTATGGACTAGGCGTACCCTGGGAATATGATATGGCCTGAATCTTTTCCGGATCTAGTTTAATACCCCCTGTATTCATCATGCTTCTATAATATGTAAATCTTTAATTTTTCTCAACTACCGGCCATTTTCTACATCTAACTAACCATTTAGATTTAGCCTTGACCGAGATTCAATCACCAGTACGAGGATACTTCAACAATTTTAAACGAAAAACCAAAAGGTTTATACTAACGTATTATTACATATTATAAAAGCATCAAACAAGTAAAAGATACTTTTGTTAATTTATAAAATTGTAATGGTACATTTTCGAATGCTATGTAAAGTATCCGTAATAAATTTATTTATCAGTAATGTGCTACTACTACTTCACTGCTCCTGTACCAATTTTAATGGCCTATCTGGATTAATTTATTCAGCGCTTGCGTTTATTCAATACATCGCGTGCGCACACAAATATAATTCAAACGAAAAAAATTCAAATCTTCCACAATTTTTTTTAATGAAATTAAGAAAAATAGAGCAATGTTATTTTAGAACCGATCCAAGCAACATCAGCTAATGTTACTTTAGAAACGTAAGTGTATACTACTATATTTATTTAAATGATTAAAAATAAATAACAATATCATTTCTTATTTTGCAGTGAACAGCAAACGGAAGAACAACGCCGGGTAAGATTTATAATTAATTTTTTTAATAAATTTATAAAATTTAAACATTAGGTAAATATTAATCATCAATTTTTGTTTTATTTACTCAGAGTTTGGAAAGTGTGCAGGAGTTTGCGGCTCAAACCGCACTCTTGCATTCCTCCGGCAGTCCCGGAGATGTGGTAATTGATTTTTTTAATTCACATCATTAATTAAATACTATCTTATTTAAATATATACTAATTTTTTTTTGTTGTCATACTAACAAATATATATTTCTTTTCAGTCAAACATCAATGTTGCAAGGAGTGCGGTGGGGGCCGGAAGCTCGGGGAGCACCATCTCCCGTGGGACCGAGCGAGGGGGCGGACGGCGAGGGCGGGGCGGCTGGAGAGGAGCATGGCGGGGGAGGGGCGGGAGACGAGGGCGTAGAGGAGGACGGAGGGGCCGAGGAGGACGAGGCTGGGGCGGCCAAAAAAATTGGGGGGGGAGACATTATTTTTTATTTGTAAATATAATTTATTAAATAATAAAAAAAATTAATTAAAATTAATACATGTTTCATTTATACATTTATTTATACAGGGTGCTTGATAATATTTAAATCAACAAACTACTCTTCTACAGTATACAACGCGTACAAATAAATATCATACATTTTAATATCGTATGCTTAAAGTATTTTTTATTAAATTTTATTTTCATAAAAATATATATCAGCATACACGATTTATAATTACGCCAATGAAGAAAGAAACAAGTGACTGATATATTGCTATGATATAAGCTTGGGTAGATGAGTATTAGAATAAATACATCAGAAAAGGATACTTTTTACAAATATTTAATTATCAGTAATTGCGGTGACAATTTTTATTTCATTTTTAATCATAGCTCATGTCTTCCGATTATCTCAGGGTTGTCTTAGTTAGACAAACCTCGAACGTGTTTTGATTACGATTAACTTTTAAAGATGTGGTAAAGTTTCTATCACTATTTCTTGTATTCTTATAAAGCTGCCTAAAAAGGAAAGACAAATAAGTGTGTATAATTTGTAATAATTGTTTTAATCTGTATAATTGTATAAATAATTTTAGTGCCTTACGTTTTACTTTTAGTTGTTTAACGATAGTCGATAATAAAATTTGTACAGTCTATCAAGTCCATGGGATTGGGGTTCACAAGGGGAAATAGCTAGTTTTAAAAGGGGGTATCTAAATAAACTGTGGGGTTGTGTTAAAACTTTCGATTCGTCTAAAAAAAAAAAAAGAACATTAAAAATTTTACATGACAAAGTGATTTTGGGTGAAATTTGTATTTAACAAGAAAAGTGGTACCAGAGCTAAATACATGGAAAGATGGAGAATTTTATGCTGAACAGCATGCAATTAGTGGAAATTTGGCATGAGTTTTAATAAAAAAGAAATTAAGCAAATAAAAAATTAAATTGACATCATTTTTTCAAAGATGGACCAATTACATATCAAAATGTGAGGAATTTTACAAGGAAGGCAATGCTGGATTTGATAGGAACATGCAAGATTAAATAAGGAAGATAAAGGCAATAAAAGGATTTTATAAATTTACGTAAAACAATTGAATTATGGAATTATCAACAAAGTTACGAGTGTGACGTCATATTGTTTGATATCACCTTGGAAACCAAGCAAAATTATGAACAAATGCAGCTCACCTATAAATGGAAAATTCAGACAGAAGAAAATCAGTCGAAAATTAGTAAACGTCGACTCCACACCAGTTTAAATCTGGAAGTTTATGAAAGAAATGTTGTGTGTGCAGCCATTTTGATGTGTTTGTTTACGTTTTGTGTATAAAGACTCTGAAGTTTGATTTGGTACTAATTCAAGGATAAACATCTACAGGAGAAGGTTAAAAGGTTTTCCAACAAGATAAGTGGCGAATTTTGAACAAATTATTTAAATAAGGGGATTTCATTGGGGTGGTTAAAGGACATTTAAGCAAGGGCTTGATAGAGTTTTTATTTTTGTTGTTTGTTTGTTTTAATTTTTAATTAGTAGTAATATTTGTTTTGTGTGTCATCGTTTCGTTTTTGGCGAAATTTGAATTGTCTGTGTTTAAAATTAAATTTCATTGTTTTCTGGCAATTTTGAATTTTACGAGTTGTTTGATTTCCTGGAGGCTGCAATTGGGCAGCTTTGTAAAAGAAATTTTATTTTGTGTTATTATCCCAGCTATTTAGTGGAGCCACGTTTTGAGAAGTGTCGAGGAAGGTACCCTGAGATAAGAGTAAGTTTGTGCGTCGACTGAGCTGAGCTTTTATAAATTATAAAATTTTGTAAGGTGCATTTATTTTATGCTCATTTTGTGGTGAGATTTTATTTTGTTTAAAAGGTAAAATACAGCAATATATGTTACGCCCAAACACCGAAAACGCTCAGTGAGCGAAAAAACGACAACAACGCGTTGTGGACGACACTGAACGACCAAACACCGAAATTAGAAGCTACGTCTTCGGTGTGTGGTCGTTCAGTATCGTCCACAACGCGTTGTGTGCAATTGCGAAACGGCCACGACGCGTTTTGGATAATTTAGGACAGTCATAACCCGAAGTGATAGGCGTAACTTAAAAATCTTAAATAACTTCAAACGGATATTATTACTATTTGAAATTATTAATTTATTAATCAATAATTAATACACCCTATTATATAATATACCCTACAAAACGACAAAGACAACGAAAGAAATTATTTATTTTTGCAGGCACTGCTGCTGTGCCATTTTGAATTACACAGCACCTCTTTCGACCGACAATTGCACCTTTTAGTGTTACAATAACGCTTGCAATGGCATATAATAAATCTTTGTTTTGATCCAGATGAGAGAGCTGAAGCTTTTCGCAGAGTTAATGATGAGCTGGGAATATCCGATTGAGCGATAAAATTCGAATCAGCGAAGGTGAATTCATTTCGGCTATAAATTCTTTCCAGGGCGCCTTCTTTTGTACCCAGTTTATATAAAGCAGATTCATTAACACTACAGCTAATAACAGCTAACACAATTCTAGGAGCAAGTCGCCCTCTATCTACGTCCGGAACTTTAACTACGACATTTTGGCCCACATTAGCAGGAGGCAATTTTTGCTGTGACAAGGCCAACATTTTTGCAGCTTGTTTTTCCAACCCCGTTTTAGCGCTTTCACGTTGATCTCTGATTGCTTCAGACCTGCTGCAAAGACTACATATGAGTTGATTTTCAGTTTCTATTCCACACTTTGTCTGTATCTTTACGCTGCATTTTCCGCATGGTTGGACCATACCGTAATCTTCGCATATGGCACATGGAACTGTACTATTTACATCTTCTTCCGCCTCATGATCTCGTTCGGGTATGCTTAGCCCACACAAGATCTGTTCCAAATCTTCTTCCGTTTCCAAAGATTCGTTTCCTTTTCCAACGTAGAATCTGCCAATCCGACTTTTTGCGTGCTACCAAACATGGCTTCGTAAGAACTTTTTTTAATTCCTTCATGTAGCGAGCGGTTCTTTTTGCTCTGAATGAACCTTAATCCCTCTGACCATTGTTTAGTCTGGTTATCCATGCTACCAACATATCTCTCACATCCTGATTTGAGCGTTCTACTGAGCCTTGACTTTGCGAATGCCTGGGCTTCCCGTGCACCAGTTTCAAGGATCGGAGCAAAGACTAATCCTTTCTTCTTAATTTTCTTCTTTCTTTGGCACTGTTCGCAAAGCGACAAATACATCTGAATAGCTAGTAACATTGCAGTATTTTTTCTTTATTTCGGCCTCCATAACTAAAATGAAAAGAAAAAATATTTCTTACTTGGTGTAACTCTTATATAAACTTCTAAATTTTTATCCCTGCCCCGTTCTCCCTTATTTAATTTTCATAATTTCATTCTACTTAATAAGAAAAACGCCTACCTCTTGTTCGTTTATTAGTCCAGGCAAATTAGACCAAAAAAGGTGGTTTTGCTGCATTAAATCATGTAGTTCCAAAAGTTTCAGGAATGTGTAGGGGGAGGTTCCCTGAACAACGCCTAATAAAGTCCCATCGATTTCAAGTGCCGCGCGGGGAGGGGGGAGGCTCAAAGGCCCTCCTTTTCAGTTTTTGGCGCATATCTCGAAAACGATGCGTCGCACAGCAAATTTTATGCTATTCAAAATTAAAGGTTATTAAATTCCCTACAAAATGATGTATTACATTTACCTCTATGTGTTACCGTCTCCGATATATGAGCGGTTAAAATGGAAAATTTGCTAAAAAAATTAAAGCGCCTCACGTTTTTCGTCAAGTTTGCCCTTCCAACTCTTTTTCCTTCAGTTTTACACGAAACTCGTGAGAAAGGAAGTTGTAGAGCATTAAATTTCCTTCAAGAATATATATACTTTTGCTAAATTATCTTCAAGCAGTCAAAAGTTAGCATGAAATTGACCCCTGCTGATCATTTTATTTCCGTTTTCAAGGGTTTTAACTATCTTTATCACGTTATTTATTGTTTATGTAAACATCAATGGTATTTATTACCCATATAACTAATAAAATATATAGGTATATGTATGAAAGTAGAAATATATAGGGTGTTTCTTAAATAGCAGACACGGAGCACAGTACGACATTCCCCTCCTGATACTGATTGGAAAAATATAATACAATAATGTCTGTTCTTCGCTAGTTTCAGATTTATTCTCGCAAGCAAAGATCGACATTTAATGAAAGTAGAAATATACAGGGTGTTTCTTAAATAGCGGACAAGCATATGGAACTTTCTGAACGCGATTGTGTCTCCATACTTATCAGCAAGTCTGTTCATCACGGTCCTCATATCTGGTTTTTGTTCACTTATCTCTTCCATAATCTCATCCACGGGGAGTACTGCCCTTTATCCTGACCGATCCTGACCATCTAAATACTGGAAAATCCCCTCCATAGCTACTGAAGTAAATTATTCCATGGGCCTGCCTCTCTGTTGGTCAGTCGGTTTACGCAATTAGAACTTTTTGTAACAGTCTTCATGATATATAGCATCAGCAGCATATTATAAATCTCCCGAGCCTCTAATGCAGATCAAGACTGCGTTCCCCTAATCATCATTTCGAGCATTAGCATATTTTCTAATGGTTTGGTCAAAATCCATTGATCGAACATTGTACAGTTTGCGGCGTTTGTGACGTCTACTACGACATTATAATACTTGATTGATGAACAGTTAAAATTTACCCGTTTTTCGGGTAAAGAAATTAGATCTCCATCTATGACTGCGAAAATAAATCTGAAACTAGCGAAGAACAGACATTATTGTATTATATTTTGCCAATCAGTATCAGGAGGGGAATGTCGTACTGTGCTCCGTGTCTGCTATTTAAGAAACAACCTATATATTTCTACTTTCATACATATACCTATATATTTTATTAGTTATATGGGTAATAAATACCATTGATGTTTACATAAACAATAAATAACGTGATAAAGATAGTTAAAACCCTTGAAAACGGAAATAAAATGATCAGCAGGGGTCAATTTCATGCTAACTTTTGACTGCTTGAAGATAATTTAGCAAAAGTATATATATTCTTGAAGAAAATTTAATGCTCTACAACTTCCTTTCTCACGAATTTCGTGTAAAACGGAAGGAAAAAGAGTTGGAAGAGTAAGCTTGACGAAAAACGTGAGGCGCACAATTTTTTTTGCAAATTTTCCTATTTCACTGCTCATATGTCGGAGACGGTAACACATAGACGTAAATGTAATACAGCATTTTGTAGGGAATTTAATAACCTTTCATTTTGAATAGCATACAATTTGCTGTGCGACGCATCGTTTTCGAGATATGCGCCAAAAACTGAAAAGGGGGGCCTTTGAGCCTCCCCCTCGCCCCGCGCGGCACCTGAAATCGATGGGACTTTATTAGGCGTTGTTCAGGGGGACCCCCCCTACACATTCCAGAAACTTTTGGAACTACATGATTTAATGCAGCAAAAAATCTAATTTGACTGGACTATATGTCCAGTTGCCATATGAGCAGTTTCAATGATATCAAACATATCCTCCGTTTGGAGTAATATCGAAATTTACCACTCGTGTGTTTCCACGGTTTTCTCAATTAATTTTTCAATTCCCCCAATTGTTATAATGTCGTACCTCTTCAGCCTTCTGTACTGTTTAGATGACAACAGCATCTTACTCTCTTTTAAACGTTTAGCTTCTTCCACCTCATGTTTGATTTGGCCATACCGCTCACTTGTAAAATAGTCACTCCGATCATTGCTATTTTCAACAACATCTTTAAGTTTTTCGTTAAACACCTCTTTGATATTCATATTTTTTACTGATCCGTTCTATAACGCTCATACTGAAACTGAACGTTACACAAACCACAACCAGACAAGTTTAAACTCACTGATACAAGATGACGCAATATTGAAGTCCTAAATTAGTAGATTGTTTTGGACAGTTCTGGGACACTCCCCCCACTCCTAACCTTGAATCCAAGGTCAAGGTCAACTCTCAAGGTCAAGGTCAGATCTCAAGGTCAAGGTCAGATCTCAAAGCCAATGTTCAAGGCCATTGTCCTTGAATATTAACCAAGGTCACTCCCTTAGACCAAGGCCGAACGCAAGACTAGAGCTAGTAATTGAAACAGTGTAACATTTAATAATTTTATTTAGAAATGGTATACATTTAGTAGTACAGTATTTCACAGAAACGAAAAAATTATCATTAACACACTATCTAAGATTATAAGACATCATTGACCAATATATGACAAAATATGCAATACATAATGACGCTATGATTAATAGTACAGTTCCTAGAATAATTACAGATACCCAACAGGAATTGTTAAAGCCGGTACAGTTCTTAAACACATCATCACTTATCTTAATAGTTTGCCAATTGGAAGTTACGGCGTATGTAGGTGCTTGGAATTTTATCTTGAAAGTTAATAAACCATTTTCAGTAAAATTTCTCACAGGTATTTTAAATACAGGGATTTCAGCCAAGACGGAGTTGTTCATTTTATACCAAGTAGCGTTACTCATATTACGATCATAGGTTATAGATGCGGAAATGGAATTTGGCGGTTGTAGTACATAGAGAAACCCATCGTAAACGGCAGCCAAAGCCACTAACAACTTTACCGGAACCATGTTGACGCTACCGCAGGTTGTGCTCGAATGATAATCTCCTGCGAACGAGAGGCATTTTTTCATTTTCGGAATCTTCAGATCCCTCCGAATCACTTTCTTCGCTAGTACTCACGATTGATAAATCATGAAGTCTCTTGAAAACTTCAACCCTCAAAACTAAATTGTGTAGAGCTGGATAACGATCTTGGGAAATTATATGCAAGGGGTCGATTGTATAAATAACTGATGCACTATAGTGGAAGAAGCCATATTGCGTTCCAAAAAAATCGGATAATGCGCTATTTAGCGGATGAAGCGGTTCGGGGAATGGGAAGCTCAGTTCAGGGTTTATAGTTGGTATTTCCCCAGTCTTATGGTATCGACTTTCAGCATTATCATGAACCCAATAAACAGCTTCGTCTGGAACGTACAGAAACAACATGTTGACTGTAGGAGTGTTTGTAGCAAACTGGCTGATTTGCAAGGACTCGTATAGTAAGGTGGGGAGTTGTAAACAATGCGCAGACTCAGAACGTGATGGTGGGGGATACTATATAAAAGTTTGCGCGCGTAAACAGTATGGGGTAAAGTATTAAAAATGTGGAAGAGTAACTTAAAACCGCAGTGGTACGATAGCAAGTTGTTGAAAAAAAATCCTGCAAATCGAGCTAACATTCGTCGTTTAAATGAGGGTAACAAAGAAGAATTATTTGAATTAATAACAACATCAGAAGGCGAGCGAAAACCTACACAATTAGTTTATGCAGGCATCGTTAGACCTGATTGGAGCGAATATAATTTTTTGTGTTTCTGGAATACAATGGAGAAGGGGATTCAAGAATATTTTCTATCTGATAAATTTATACGGAAATGGCTGGCAAAGGGTTATATCGCAAGTAGTGATTATATGTTTAAAAAGTGTAAAGATTGTGTTAGTGTATGTCCAAGGTACGACGATAACGATAGACCATTTCTAAACATGGCTTGTGCAGTGGTCGACGAAAGTGAGTGTGTATTACAAAACTGCTACCTACCGTTTGCGAAATTGGATAACATGCACTTCTACAACGCAATTATTGGTAATTGCGTGCTTGATGGTGCTACAGCATACAATACCTTGTTTTCAAATTGTAATGGTGGTGGGGCTAGAGATGACTTGCAGTTTCTAAAATATCTTCAAAAGCTTGGTGTAGAAGGTATTGATGTGCAGTTGTAAGCATAATTGGAATTGTTTCACTTGTAATTAAATTTATAGAAAAAATATTATGGAGTTACAGTATTCCTACAAAATAAATGCAACAAATAAAAAAAGGACAATAGCAATGATAAATATATATTAAAAACTGTACAATATTCCTTAAACTAAATATTAAACTAAACTAAACATTAAACTAAACTAAACATTAAACTAAACTAAAAAACACTCCACTCCACTCCACTCCACACCAACGCTCAACGCTGCAGCACTGTCCTTCTGAAGGCCCCTAACGTGCAAAACCGGTTGGAGTATTCTACTAAACCTGCAACCTGGTGAAGCTCGTAGAATGTTTCTTCACCGTTGCGGTTGGTAAAAATACCTCCAAACGGTTGCGAATGGAAGAGGGTATAACCCTCTCCCAGTGTGGGACCCTCCAAGTGCTGGATGATGAGTTCGGCCAATTCCCACGAAGGCGTGAAGTGTCTTTGCCTATCACAGTTGTCCAAATTGTTTGAGCGATATTCCCTCAGAGTACACGACACTAATGACACTTGGAGTCGTGCACCGTCACGTTTACCGAAAAACAACATAACTGCGACGATGGTTGTAGTCGACTGACTTTTAGCTGTGGTTACGGGTCTGGAGGGGTGTTAAGGTGGTGCATGCCTTTGTAAAAGAAACTGGTTAAGTAAAAAAGTATTTGGTATAGACTGTCTAGAAAAATTATCTGGGATAGACTGTCTACAAAAAGTATTTGGGATGGATAGAAGTACTCAAAAAATTATTTGGGATGGAAAAAATAAAAAATAAAAAAATAAAAAAACCAAAAAATGTTCCACACGAAAATACCCCCCCCCCGTTCCGAGGTTTTTCATGTGATGTCATCAAAAATTTTTTTCAAGGTCAAATTTTGAAAAGTGCTCCACATCGATAGGGATGGAGGAAGCTTGATACTCGCTCCGCTTCGCTTCGCTCCGTTCAGGTCAAATTTTGAAAAGTGTTCCTCATCGATGGGGATAGAGAAATCTTTGTACTCGCTGAGCTGCGCTCAGCGACGTCGGTGGAGCCCAAAACTAGACAAAATTGCCTTGAATATATGCCGAAAAACGGCCTCAAAAAATACTACCCTCAAGGTCAAGGCCACCCCCTTCCCGAAAGGGGCGGGGTTCAAGGCCAAGGTTAACCGGTTTATGTGCTTAAGTACAAACCACCCCCTTCGACAGCGTCAGTTCGTCTTCAGCTCTTGTTCGTGATGTTTACCAGTTCTAGTGCCGGAAGTTGTGGTGTTTGTGAAGGTGTCGTGATAGGATGCAGTGCTCCAGGTGTGTCTCGAGTTTCGAGGTTCTCGAGACTCAGCCTGAAAAAGTTGCAACCGAAGAAAGTTAAGTTGTGTGCATGTACGCAGTCCGGCAGCGATGTCAGTTTGGTATGTAAAGAATTGCCCCAAGAAAGTAAACCTGTTGTTAAAATCTTACAAAATGTTTTGCTTAAACCTGCCCGACTGTTGCGTCCTGAATTTGAGAATGTTTCCGAAGATTGGGAAAATGTTCCAGCTGTAGAAGTTCAGGACCGCACCAGTATTTTGCGCAATTACTTATTGCAGGGTAAAAATCCTCAACAGTTTGAGAACGAATCGAGTGCAATAATTGTACCATCTAAATTTAATTTCAAGAAACTCGTTAGTGCTAACTCAGAAGTCGAAGTCATGAATGTTGCAACTACAGCTGCAAATGAGACCGGTGAAAATTATGTTTCTTCAGCTAGCACGATTATAGATTTGTGTAGTTACTCTAACGAGTTCGATTCGAATATTGTTAATGCTATGGATACGACCCATTTTAGACGTGCAATGGACGCCTCAGACGATTCGTTATTAAATTCTGATGTTCGCTCTCAAATTGTAGATCGCTTCTTAGAAAGTATTTCTTGTGGCACTTCTTCGCAGCTTATGCTTTCCACGACCCAGAGCATAATACCACCACCACCGGCGTTCGGTGACTCAGAATCAATGTTTGTGGAACAAGAAGTATGTGACGATACATTCGCACTAGTTTGCAACGATGCTAGTGGCGAACTGTTCAGTGAGGGTAAGGATGAGATGGTGGAGAATGTGGATGTATCGCAACATACTTCTTCGGTAGCTTCTGTTGCGGACTCCATGGACGTTGATAGTATACCCATTGAACCCGCAACCGTGTTCCAAGATTCGCTTTTTGACGATGCTGTCGTTGCCGAGATTGCTGCCAAAGAGAACAGCGTTCGCAAATTGGAAGCGGATTTGCTAGCGTTACACGCAAAACTTCGAGAGCTCGAACAGAAGATTGTCAGCTTCCAAACCATCATAGAACGTAAGCAGAACCTGACTGACAGATGGATGTCCACCGACAACTTCAAGAAAGTTGAATAACTGCGGTTAAACACCATACTGCTCAAGTTCAGGTTCATGCGCGTTATAGATGCGAAGTCGCTGTTGCTCAGACAGCTCTCTCTGGCAACAACCTAAATTTCTTGTTACCCACGCCTGCCCAGTCCTTGTATCCTTCCTTTTGTGGCTGGTTTCCCAACGTCCACGTCGTGCCAGCTGGAAGTGTTCTCCGACTTTTAGATAAGCTCTGGGAAGGCTACTAAGGGCCGCGAACGATTTTCGTAATCCTTGTTTGTGCAGATAGTAGCTTCTCAGATCCTAGTCGAGTCGAGATGTTCCTGTGCGACACGTGCGGTTCGAGGTTCACCAGGCTCGACAATTTGCATCGCCATCGAAGAGACAGCTGCCAACAGTTAGGTCGACCATCGCAAAACGGTATTATACTTGAAGGTTTTTTGGAGGTGTTGAGTATATAAGAGTGGTTCGCTTGTTTTAGGCAGTTGTGTGGAGCCTTCGATGGATCCTGCAGGTGTCGAGCCTTCGCCAGCCAAACGACCGAAAACTAAAGACTCCATAGGTTCGTACCCCTTTCTAGAACTCCATCGGCGATGCTAATTCGTTTGTGTGCTAGAACTTAGACCGACTCCCAACCGATACTGCGACGTCTGCGATGAGAACGTGTCTCGAAACGGCTACGTCGGACATCTTCGAAGCCGGAGACACTGCAGTCGCGCTGGTTTCGTACCGTTGGGGGAAGGAGTGTCGACCTACCAAACCGCCTTCCAGTTCCGTATTGTCAGCTACAAAATCACTTCGGTAAATTATCATCTAAATGTTACCGAGTTTATGAATGAAATTAAAGATAAAATTATACCGCTGCTGGAAAGGCAGATTGTCAAGTTTAAGAGTGTTAAAGTAAATTTTGAATTATTTGGATATTTTATTTTGGAAGCGAAAGAATTAGAAGATATAAAATTCTTTAACACTGCAAATGAAGTTGCAACGTTTGGCACCGATCTTAATCGTTTATATGATAAGTTTACTGCAATACTGGATGAGAAGACGTCCGAGTTTCAGGAGCGCGACTCTGGTAATGATTTGCAACCCCCACCCCCCTGCCCAGGACTAATGTTTACTACTTGTCTGTTACAGGCTGGGCTTTGAAGGAGTTATTGTATCTACACGTGAACGTTAATAAATACAACCCCCTTCGAGCTTCGTCATACTTCGAGCTTCCGAAACCGATACAGTACAAGAAAGCGGTTGTGAACGTTCAAAATGACGATGAGTTCTGCTTCGGTTGGGCTGTCACCGCGGCTATTTGTGAGCCTACCGGTCGACCCAATCGAGTCAGTTCTTATCCCGACTGCCGGGAGTTCCTAGTCTTCAACGACATCGAATTTCCGGTCAGATTATCCGATATTTCCAAATTTGAAAGATATAATCCCCAAATTTCGATTAATGTTTACGGTCTTGAAGCGGTTCTTACAAAGAATGGTATGAAGTACGAAACTGTGGGACCTTTGTATTACACCGACAGAAAAAGACGCTGTCATGTAAATTTATTGCTTGCTACTGACTCGGTGGGTAATAGTCATTACTGTTGGATAAAAGATTTGTCGAGATTGGTATCCCAGCAGATAACTGCTAGGGATGGCGCTAAACATTTTTGCGACGGTTGTCTCCATTATTTCCGTACCGAAGCCCAGTTGGTTAAACATCAGACTTTTGACTGTAATCACGTTTACACGAAATTACCGTCGACCGACCTAATTATTGACAAACTGGGGAAGCAGGTTCCCCAGAACGTTCTGAAATTTCAAAATTATCAAAAACAAATGACAGTTCCCTTTGTCGTTTATGCAGATTTTGAAACCGTTTTGAAACCCGTGGATACCGTAGAACCGCATCCTGGAAAGGGATTCACGGTCACCGCTTGTGTACACCAGCCTCATTCTTTCGCATACTTTGTTAAATGTTCATACGATGATAATTTGTCCAAATTCGAAATTTATCGCGGTAGAAATGCCGTAGCAGAATTCATGGAGCGTCTGGAAAGGGATGTGCACTTGATTTATGACAACCATTTAAAGCGTGTGATACCGATGAAAATTTTAAATCCCTTCGAAATTTAAAATTACGAAGATGCCGTTACATGTCATATTTGCGACTTAGCTTTCGATCGACTTGAGGACAAAGTTAAGGACCACTGTCACCTTACTGGTGACTACCGGGGAGCTGCACATTCGATTTGTAATCTAAATTTCAATGTTCCAACGTTCGTACCGATCTTTTTTCATAATTTAAATTACGATTCACACATTTCGTTAAGCAGCTTGCTTTAAATAATGAAGAAATTGACGTTATTCCGATGAATAAAGAAAAGTATGTATCGTTTGGCAAACGTGTATTAGTTGATGAAATTCGGGATAATGATCGTGTAAAGAAAATTTATTTGAGTATGAGATTCCTAGACAGCTACCGATTTATGAATTGTTCGCTATCGCAGTTGGCTAAGAATCTATCTTCCGATCAGTGTATCGAGATTAAAAGGGAATTCGGTGATGGCGTCAAATTCGACCTTATGAGGCAGAAAGGTGTGTTCCCCTACTCAAATATCGACTCTTTTTCAAAATTAGATCAAACCGCACTACCCACTATCGATCAATTTTTCGATTCGTTACATGGTACGGGCATTAGTGCAGCTGATTACGATCGCGCTGTGGAAGTGTGGACGACTTTCGACTGTAAAACTTTGGGAGACTACTCTGACGTTTATCTAAAATCGGACGTGTTAATTTTGGCAGACGTGTTTGAAAATTTTCGAGCTCTATGTTTGAGACATTACAGTTTAGATCCGGCCCATTATTACACCTCGCCTGGACTAAGCTGGGATGCCATGTTGAAATACACGGGCATAGAGTTAGAACTGTTGACTGACATGGATATGCTGCACTTTTTCAGAAAAGGTATCCGCGGTGGAGTCAGTACGTGTATAGGTAGAAAGGCTGTAGCTAATAATAGATTCGTGGAGAATTATGATCCCGCCAAACCCAATTCTTTTATCATGTATTTAGATGCAACAAATCTGTATGGCTATGCCATGCGTCAATATTTACCGCAACGCGATTTTAGTTGGTTAGGGGTCGAAGAAATTGAAACGTTAAATGTTTTAGACGCTTCGGACGAATCCGACACTGGGTATGTGCTGGAAGTGGACCTGCGATATCCCCTAAATCTGCATCATCTCCACAATGATTTACCCTTTTGTCCCGAACTTATCGCGCCGCCTAACGGTAAATTGAAAAACGTAAAATTAATTCCAAATTTACAACACAAATTTAAGTATGTAATCCACTACAGAAATTTAAAACAGTGTTTAGAAGCCGGTTTGATTTTGGACAAAGTTCATAGAGTACTCAAATTTGTACAGACCCCTTGGTTGCGTTCCTATATTGATTTAAATACTAAATTAAGAAACCGGTCGACGAACGAATTTCAGAAAGATTTTTTTAAGGCGCTTAACAACAGCGTATTCGGTAAGACGATCGAGAACGTGGATAAGAGGGTTAATGTCAGGCTAGTCAGTCATTGGGAGAAGATTGGTAACAGAATAGGTGCCGAAAGTTTAATTGCTAGACCAAATTTTAAAGATAAAACCGTGTTTTGTGAAAATTTAGTTGCTGTTGAGTTGAACAGAACTTCGGTTTACTACGACAAACCTAGCTATGCAGGTTTTTGTGTTTTAGACATTTCAAAAACCGTTATGTACGATTTTTATTACAGATTTCTGAAAAATACCTATGGCAATAACGTTTCCTTGCTGTACACCGATACTGACTCATTGGTACTTGAAATTTATACAGACAATTTTTATGACGACATGAAACAGCATCTCGACAAATTTGACACTTCTAAATTTAAGAACGCTCTCCATGGAATGCCCAAGAATGTGTCTGTCGTCGGTAAGATGAAAGACGAATATGGCGGTTTCCCTATACAGAGTTTTTATGGTGCAGGTGCAAAATCATACTGTGTGAACCTCGAAAGTGGTGCCGATCGGAAGGCAAAGGGTGTTCCCAAGAGTGCAGTTGCAAAGTATCTCACCGCTGACCTGTTTCAAGAAGTGGCTGAGAACAGGCGGAGTGAGGTATTTTGCAAGTTTTTTGTATTTAGATCCCGTAAACACACTATGTACACCGAGCTGATAAATAAGGTTGGGTTGTCAGCGTTTGATGATAAACGTTACCTTATTCCCAATACCACGAAAACTCTGGCGTGGGGTCACTTGGCTATTCCGACACCAGGTCTAGACGTTGATGACAGATTAAATGTTTTGATTGATTTATTGGAGGCTTCCGATCGGGATCAAAATTAACCATTTTTTCATCAGTCGTAGCGGTACTGGTTATTACTTTGCAGCAAAAGTCCTACGGTATACGATCCCGAAACTTTCTTGTACAATAGTTGTTAATATGATTTTTAGTTTACGTGTATTTATAAGTATAGATAGTGTGTACATAATATGTGCTTATTTGACCTGTAAATATTTATATGATTTGTGGGAGTTGCTTAGAGAAAGCAAACCATACGCTATAATGATAAGAATATAAATAAACAATAGTTGTTGAAAAAGTATTTTATTTATATATTTTAGTTACAATTGTGATATAAATTTTATTCATGAATAAAACTTGTACATTTTATACAATAGCATTTTTTGATATCCACGAATTGTGTCTATTATCGAAACCTAACCACTTGACCAGAAGCTGATTTCCTCTTTTCCTAACAACTTTTTCTACCAAATAAATATCGGGATGTTTTGTTTTCTGCAGTTCCAACCCATAAAAAGCTCCTTTTACTTCCTCGCCCTCGCCATCTTCCAAAATGTAGCTTGCAGGGTTTGTAAGTCGAACTTTTACGATTTTAAAAATTTCGTTGCTCCAATTTGGTGTGTATTCTTTGGCAAATGCGGCCCTGTGTTTACTAACTCTAACGCGGTCTCCCACAGAAAAGTTGATGTTCTTCGGGTCAACCGTTTTCATATGACTGTAGACCCTTTTCAAAATTTCATCGGCATTACTTGCATTAACATCTTCCGGTTTCATTCCGATGGTTGAGTGTTTTGTGGAATTATATCGTTTTACAATTTTTGGTAAAAGATCCAACCACTTATACGTTCCTTGCAAACTGAACTGCTTCCACATCATATTTTTTAAAGTGCGGTTGCAGCGTTCGACGATACTGCTTTTTAAATTTGAATAACTACTATAATGGTTAATGTTGAATTGCTTCATCAGGGTTTGGAATTCTTTGTTGTAGAATTCTTTACCCATATCTGTTTGTAGATTTTTCGGTTTAGAACTTGTAGTTGAAAGCGCTTTCTTCATCGCGGTAGCAACGGCTAGACCGGTCTTTCGTTTGACGGGGTATGCCCAAACATATTTGGAAAATGCATTGATAACAACTAAAATGTATCTGAATCCTCTGTTGACTTTTTGGTATGGTATCATTTCAACCAAATCGGCTTGAAACAAATCGTTTAGACCCTTGATGATCACACGTCTCCGTTTGAAATTTTTTCTAGCCGGTTTGTGCAGTTCCGCTACAACGTCTTCCTTAACGTTCATCTTTAATTAGAAGCTTCTACTACAAAACTCGTTATTAATAATCCCGTATCGGAACTCTCATGAGAAATTCTAAAATCAACAAGATATTCTTATTGGGTTGGTATGTAGCCGATATTTTATCGCCTGGATTTAGTGTACCGAGCGTCTCAGGCGCCAACAACACACCATTTAGGTATATTTTCGCGAGAGATGGGGTGCAAGCAACTGATATTATTTGTGCAGATGGTAGTCTGTATTCATATTCGCCGTTACTACTACCGTTAATAATTACGAACCGACCTTTGCTATCAGTTTTAACAGCCACTACATAAAAGATGGTATCATACTTTAGAGCCGATTTCATATCCCCGATCTTAGTTGCAGTCTCTGCAGATATCTCCTGTTTAAGAGCCTCGCCATCTTCCACCAGATATATTTTCGGATTTACATCGGTAGGATGATGTTGATGCATATGCCTTCCAAACTTATCTATCGGCATGTTAACGCGAACTGAGCTAACGCGGGTATGGTGTGGCTATTGAACATTTGCCTATTTATTGACCTTATTTAATAACTTTTGCGCGCCTTAAAGCGTTCACGATGCTAACAATTTCGTTGTTATGTCCTGTATGTCCTGCAGCCTGCGAGGCTATCAAGATCTGCATTCTCTCTACAAGAGTATTCGGATTTTTCCAAGGTACAAATTCAACCTTTCTGCTATTTACGTTTAGAACTCCTTTACCTAACCGAGTTGATTTGGGGGTACTTATACTGCGAATAATATTTCGATACTTTGGACCGGTATTACCACTTATTTGCTCGCTGTCGTTGTAATTTTTACGGTTGGCAGCAGACCGATTAACGATGTCTTTATACTGATCATGATCCTTTGTAGTATAGCCTATAGGAGCCTTTTTAAACATCAATTCGTAGAACCCAGGAGTTCCTTTATATGTAACCTTACGACCGCCGTCCATTATAAACATGTCTTCCCCGTCGAAGTCAAGAATTTTATTTCCTATATGAAATTTATCTGCTTCAATATCGAATCGAACACCATACTGAACATCGAATTTTCCCTCCGTGTCCCGTATCAAGTCTTCGATGTATTGTCTAGCTAAACCTTGAAAGTGTTCCAAGTATTTATCGAGGACATCTAGATGTAACATGTTTTCAATCGTTTGTTGAGCTTCTCGAACACTATGTTCCAAAAATTCTTCATTATCACTTTCCACGTTCAGGACCTCAGACTCCAAGAGTTCCTCTTCCGGTGAAGCTTCGGCAATTACATCAGCTTTCAGAAAGTGGGGCTTCGATGGTACAGGCTGTGGGCGCGTGCGAGTAGGCATCTCCTTTTTAGGAGGTATCTTTAATTCTGTGGGCTCTACTTTAACATGTAAATCTCTGGTTTGTAAACCTTCAGTTTTAATAGTTGCTAGTAATTCCTTAAGCGGTTGGGAAATGGGCTTAAATTGTTCCGAGAGTGTAGACTGCGATCGGGTCATGTCTGATTTTAAACTTTGCAATTTTCTTTTTAAATTTTGCCTACTTTTAATTAGTTCGCTAACCAACCGTTTATCCATCTTCCTCTGACAGTTGCTTAACGACAACTAAGCCGTATAGTTTCGCTTCAATTGTATATGTGGAAAAAAGAATCGAATCCTTTCCTGTACCGACCCCCGTTTACATCCGAATCCTTATCGATGACTAGAAAACCGTATGGATCGTTCCAACAATGTGAACATAAGTCCTTAAAATCTTCAAAGCGCATGTCAACGTTAACGTGATCATCGTGTATGTGTTTTAAGTTGGTCTTATCTTGTTGAAATACTATAATAAGATTGGCGTTGTCTCTAATAAGTTGTTTTGGAATAGAGGAATAGGTTTGGCATAAGTAGAAGCAATCTATGTTTGCATGCCGTCCAAAACAAAAGTAATCTCTAATTACACTTTGGTTTTCGCATGCCACATCGTCGAAAATAATTACAGAATTGGGTTTGGCTTCCTGAGGTTTCAATATCTCTAAGCCGTCTTCGTATTCATAAAAACCGATTTCCCGTATTGGTTGCAGTAGTTTCCTTAAATAATTATATTTCGGTTGATTCAATGATTTCGAATATAAATAAACATTTTCAAATCTCAACCCGTTGGAATGTTCTAGTAAACTAATCATTACGTTCGTGTTCCCACAGTTAGATCTACCAACGGTAAGTCCACGCTTACACCCACCTCCTAGTAAAATACCATGTTTCTGATAGTTCGCCGTCAATGAAGTTTGATCATGATTTACGATTGGCAAAGAGTGATTTTGCTTTTCAATTTTAAATTTTTTCATTCTCGACACCTTTCTTAAATGTGCGTAACCAAAACACTAAAGTATTGGCGAATGTGATTTAAATTATATATATATAATACGGTACGCTCGAATATCTGTCGCAGTTGCTTAAAATGTTGGTTTACGAACGTAGCGTCGGTATTCGACGTCGAGCTGTTGACAAGAAAGGTTCTGGACTAGTGAACACTCTTATAAACAAATTGCCTGTAGAATTACACATTCCCGGGTATAACTATTGCGGTCCTGGAACTCGCTTAAAAAAAAGACTTGCTCGAGGAGATCGAGGTATTAATTCGTTGGACGAAGCCTGTAAGGAGCACGACATTGTATATTCTCAACATCAAGATCTTCAGACCCGACACGAGGCTGATAGAACGCTTGCTGAAAAGGCTTGGGGTCGCGTTCGTTCAAAAGACGCTGGAATTGGAGAAAAAGCAGCTGCGCTAGCTATTGCAGGCATTATGAAGGGTAAAACGAAGCTGGGGATGGGTTCTTTGCGTAAGAAGAGACGTTCGCGAAAAGTGTTAAGCTTTGCGGGTGCTGTTAATCGGGCTCGCAAACTAATTAAAGGTCGTAACACCGGTAATTTAATGAATGTTGTAAATACAGCTTTAAGCGGTATTAAAAACAAAAAAATCGCCCAGCCCAGAAGTAGAATTTTGAAAATTCCTAAGACGGGTGGTATTTTACCGCTTATCCCCATATTTGCCGCTTTAAGCGCTCTTGGATCCTTGGGAGGCGGTGCTGCAGCAGTGGCGAAAGCAGTCGGTGACGCCAAAGCCGCTGCAAAGGATTTGAAAGAAAAGGAGCGTCACAACAGAGCGATGGAAGCTGTAATGGTGGGAAAGGGTTTGCATTTGGGTCCGTATAAAAAAGGATTTGGACTGTATTTAAATCCGTACCAGCCAAAAAACTAAATGTCAAGCTACCGCGCCGAGCGCTTACCAACGTGGATTTGGAGAAATATGCTAAGATATTACGGATTCCCAATTTTCGAGGGGTTTACATGCGTGACGATTTACCTCAGACGATTTATGAAAACGAATCGGGCGTAGTTAACCTAGACGATAAAATAGGTGCTGGTACCCATTGGACCGCCTACGTGAAGCGAAGTTTCAACGTGGAATACTTTGATAGTATAGGGAATTTAAAACCACCACCGGAATTAATAAAATATTTCCGCAGCGACGGTAGCAGGAATAAGATTACATACAACTTTGAACGATATCAAAAGTTAAATTCATACAATTGCGGACATTTATGCTTGCAATTTTTATATAGCTGTGCAAGATGATTTTTACAACGTCAGTGTACTGTTGTTTCTTGCATACAACGCATCGCAATGTCTACCATTTTCACACTTTCCGGAAATACGTCGGTGTTAAGCGTCGATTTTGATCCTCCAATTTTTTTGGAATCTGAACAAGAATATGTTCTGGGATTACTAAGTTTTGAATCGTACAATAGCATTCCTAATATTGTGGAGCCAAAAAATGTGTTTAGACTCGTCGGTAGACCAGATATTGTATTTCCGAAAGGTGCTTATGAACTTAATGGCATCAACCAATACATACAGTCGCAATTAAATCGTAATGTTGGCGACAGGGAATACGTGGACCTGCGAGGACATGCAAGCACTATGAAAACCCAGATTAAGGCCTCTCATGAAATAGACTTCGAATATGACAACTCTATAAGGGATATACTAGGATTCGACAAAAAAATATATTCAAAAAATAAAGTGGTTGAATCTGAACACATAACCAAAATAATGCAAGTTAATACCATATTAATATATTGTAATATTTCTGTGGGGTCTTATAACAATGGAAAACCAAGCCATACAATTCATCAATTCTTTCCTACTGTCCCGGTTGGCTACAAAATCGTCGAGTCTCCAAATCCAGTTATTTATCTACCTATCAGTACTAAAACCATTACGAACATTACAATTAAAATACTTGATCAGGACGATCGACCGGTCAGTTTCAATTCAGAAACCACAACTGTAGGTTTACATTTGAAGAAGGTGTAATGGGTTTCATATTCCATTCGCACGGTTACGGTTGCAATCCTTTGCAGCCGGTTCAAAAAGGATATAACAAGCCCCCTTCCAAGCGCTCCAAGGTCAGTAAGAGATCGACTTCCGACCTGTTAACAAACAAGAATAAAGCATTCCTCAAGTCGTTGGGTTATCAGTTGCAACAATGAGTATTTTCAATATTGGTGAAAAGGTCTTTGTCGACAATTCCATTGTTAGTAATCAAATCCACACCCATCAGCCGTACACAACCAGTTTTAACAATAATGATGAAATTCGAATACCTATACAAGAAGATATGTCTACTCTACCCGGATTAAGCCACTTGTACATAGAAGGAAAACTACTTAAAGCAGCGGGAGGTCCTACAACCGCGAAATTTGTAAATAATGGTATCGCACACTTATTTAGCGAAATTCGATATGAAATGAACGGTGTTGTTATTGATTCTGTAACTAAGCCTGGTATAACAACTACTATGAAAGGTTATGTTTCCAATACATCCGAAGATGTTAAAAAACTTCTAAACGCCGGATGGTTGCTTGATAGCTCAAGTTCTATAACGGATGCCTCCGGTAATTTTAATGTCTGCATCCCTCTCAGAACCTTGTTGGGGTTCGCTGAAGATTATAATAAGGTTGTATTGAATATCCGACAAGAATTGGTATTAATCCGAAGTAATACTGATGACGATGCTGTTTATCTTGCCAACGCCGTGGCGACTGATGCAATCAAAGTTCAGATTGACAAAATTTATTGGAAAGTTCCCCATATTACAGCAGGCCTTGCGCAGGAACTGGCTTTAACCAAATACATTGATAAGAACATCGACACACAAGTTGCGTTTCGCAGTTGGCAACTTCATGTAATCTCTGGTGTGCATACCAATACTCTCCATTCTCATGCTATCGCAACCAGCACAAAATTGCAAACACCTCGACAAGTTATACTTGGTTTCCAAACGGCTCGATCTGGACAATTAAATAAAGTTTCGAGTTCATTCGATCATTGCAATATCACAAATATTAGAGTATACTTGAACACCGAAAGATATCCATATGATAATTTGAATATCGATATCGCTAATAATCATTATGCAACCCTATACGACATGTATTCCCACTTCCAATCAACATATTACAAGAAACACGATGAGCCTATGCTATCTCTACCAGACTTCAAGAAAGTAGCTCCTCTTATTGTTGTAGATTGCTCTAATCAAAAAGACTACATTCAGGCGAATGCAGTGGTGTTTAGATTAGAATTTGAAACAGCCACCAACGTAGCCGACGATACAACAGCGTATTGCTTGGTGTTGCATGATCGCGTTTTTTCGTATAATGCTCTGACGAAAGCGGTTAAACAACTTTAAATGATTAGTACTCCAGTTGGTCGGACACCTTCGAAGAAGCAGTGTCGCTTCTAGTACTGAAGCATCAATATGTTTGTTATAGTGGATGTTCAAGGTTTCAAGACGTCTGACAAAGAATTTACTCCAAAAGAATTAGCTGCGTATGATGGAAAGACTGTTTCACATCACATCTTTAAATCCCCATTTTCCTTCTCAACACTACCCCACCAGTTTCAGCAGCAAGCTACTTGGTTGATGAATAACCACCATTGTATTAATTGGGATGATGGACATACACCAGTCTTCCTTTTTCCAAAAATCTTTCAGCGACTTGTTCGAGATGCTGATGTCATTTATATAAAAGGGAATGAGAAGGCTAAATTTTTAAGAGCATATACCTGCAAAAACATCATTGAAATTGAAGAACACCCCGCTTTAACCGCATCTAAACCAGCCTGCATGTATCATTTGAAAACGCTTTGTTACTGTGCTTTATCCAACGTTTATCATTTATACCAACACTATGTAATGCAATAGTTTTTCAATAAATCTTTTTATTTACGAAATAGTTTCATTTAATAAATTTCAAATAAAATTAGTTAAGAGATATATTTATTTCCAATACGCACATACTAGAAGATTAATACATTTATAGTACATTATTATCTAAAAGCTAGTAATAGTTAAGTTAACACAGTTAATACTGTTAATAAAGTTATAAAAAACGTTCAATATATATGAGAGTCCTATGATTCACATTCAAAACCTCCTCCAGGACCGTAGCCGTTTCTACAATTCTTCTTTTAAATCTGCTACGATCTAACGCTGCAATTTGCCACGTTCCTTTTCTAGCAGCTTCATAGGCATATCTCCATGCAACCATATTATACACTTTGTTTCTAGTCATATCAAATTTTACCACCATCATTACGATCTTCCAAAGTCTTAAATTTCTTAATTTCTTCCGTGTCCAACTTCATACGGTCCAGTTGTGCAATCAAGTTCGTTACAGAAATTTCACCGTCTAGAAATCCGCGACAAAGGGATGCAGCACGTTCATACAATTTGGCCGATTTTGCAAGTTCTTCTAGTCCACTGCTACAGTAGCTCCAAAAGTTATACACACTTTCGTGTTCGTAATAGAACACTAAGTCGCTAAACTCACTTTCAGCTCTGATTATTAATGTACGTAAGTCCGTGGCCGTTGGCCTGGAAGCCTCTGCATAAGCCATCCACATATTTAATTATTGCGTCTGTACTTGTAAATATTGTTCAAGTTCAATATCGCATCTTATTATATCCTCGCAATATTTTAGCATTTCAATCATGCACTCAACGTTTTCTGATTTGATATTCAGATTTAACAAAATACTTTCAATGTTTTGTTTTACGTCTCCTGATATTTGAGCGACACTTTTTATAATACTTGTATAAAATGTTGAAAATTCCAATGTTTTCAGCATTTCAGCGCCATAACCAATTAAATGCTGTAAACTCCACAATTCCAACAACGACTCGACTCCAAGATAAATTTCACCACCACCTTCAGTGAGGTCCTTAACACATATTACTTTGACTGGACCCACTGTTTGAAAGTTAATTTTCTTTGAACCGCTTAAATTCAATGACTGTAGTTGAACATCTTTTGCGAAATAATTTGCTATTGCTCCGCGATTTTCAAACAGAATTTTCAATTCAGTCTCGTCTAATGTTACCAAATCATGTTTAACACCATGCAACTGTATAACAGGTGTAAACGGTGTGTAGCCAGACAAACCAACAACGACGAATTTACTCCTCGATTTATTGAGAGGATAGCTTCGACGTCGTAGTAGTACTGGACAATACTTTGCACTGCTTATCACAGACGCTTCAGCAGATTTATGCTTCACTTGATTCGCAGCATTTTCGATACACTGTAATAAATTATCCATAGCACTTTTGTTTCTTACGTTACGAACGGCTTATTACACACTGACGATTTGGAACTAACCTCCGTAGATTCAAAACTATTCATATATACACATATTTCAAGGTTACATGAGTTCGCGGGGTGGGGTTGGGGAAGGGTGGGGGTGAGAGTGGGGTTGTAGTGGGTGGGGGAACTCTTCAAGGTCTTTTTGACAGTCTACTTGTTCACCTTGAAATTACCAGTTCCGCTACCGTTCAAGGTTCAACATTCACTATTTAATCGAATTTTGAAAGTGGCACCAATCAGTTTCCTACCATGGCGGCATTCCACCATCAACACCGACAGAGGATCGCCAACTATATGCGGTTGCAACAATTCACTGCACGACAATGAGTCACGGAGAGCTCCTCCAGGACGTGGTGAAATTTACCAGCCGACCGTTCCCTATCAACGGATCGCTTCACCACTGCTACAGGAAACAGGTTGTGGACCCAATACTAAAATTTATGGTTCGATGTATCGATCCGTATTTGGGTCATATTGCGTATTTCTGGTCTGACCAGTAATACCTGAACCAACCACACTTAACCTCAACCAATATGACTCCGCCCATTCGACTTCTACTATATAAACACGGACTAGCAGCTTCCTGTTAGTCAATTGTTCTCGACATCTACAACCAACATGTGTTTCGAAGTTAACGGTCAACATTACCAATCGTATTTGGAACGTTTAAAAACATTTCGCACAAATTGGATCAGGACTCAATCTCCTGAATCCCTTGCCAGTGCAGGTTTCTTTCGTGCTTGTGAAGGTGTTGACGACGTTCAATGCTACTCCTGCGGAATTCGAATTTATGAGTGGGAATCTGCGGATGATCCTCTAACTGAACACCTCCGATGGTCTCAAAGCTGCAAGTTTGCTAATTTAATGAATGAATTTAAAATTGCTAAGGGTTTGCTGGATGAGGTTTTCAACACTCTGAACGGTTTCGAATTAGCTGCCAACTTGAATGGAATTGATTATCTTCTAAACCTACTAGAAAACAAATTTCAATCGAACGAACACACTCAAAGGGGCGAAGATGTTGCTGGAAATACTGACTCAGGTCGGAACGTTCAACTTGGTATAAACACACTGCTTTCGCACATTTCTAGACATTGTTTTAAATAATCCTATTGTTTGTATTACTTTGTTTAAATGTAATAAAACTTATATTAAGAAACTTTAATTCTGTGTTTCCCTAACTATATAAACGATGTTACAACTACTTTGCTGCAGTTGAAAATTTATCTTGAGCTGTAAACATGTTGCACCCAACTTTAACTGTTGAGTACGTATTAGATGGTGTAGCTTCTTTAGGTTACTGCTACAATTGTTGTATGCTACAAGCTAAACCGCAAATTATTAATAACTTACTAGTGATGCTAGACAACTCTTGTGATCAGCGTTTGCAAATTAAAGGGTCTGTCAGCTGTATTAGCAAAGGAATTAAAAGTATTGATATTCCACATACCGAAGTAAATTGTGATACCCGATTCGATGAGTGGTTCGACAAAACTTTTATCAAGAACGCTGCTTTGAAGAACTCAAAATACTTGAATCGTATACACCTAGAAATTACTGGAGATTTTGATAATCTTGATTTTCATGAGAACAACACATGCAAGAAAATTGATATTTTTTGAGGATACTCGACATGTTCAAATGTAATACTGTGTGAATAAATACTGTATTAATAAATGTATACCATTTCTAAATAAAATTATTAAATGTTACACTGTTTCAATTACTAGCTCTAGTCTTGCGTTCGGCCTTGGTCTAAGGGAGTGACCTTGGTTAATATTCAAGGACAATGACCTTGAACATTGACCTTGACATCTGACCTTGACCTTGAGATCTGACCTTGGACCGCCTACGTGAAGCGAAGTTTCAACGTGGAATACTTTGATAGTATAGGGAATTTAAAACCACCACCGGAATTAATAAAATATTTCCGCAGCGACGGTAGCAGGAATAAGATTACATACAACTTTGAACGATATCAAAAGTTAAATTCATACAATTGCGGACATTTATGCTTGCAATTTTTATATAGCTGTGCAAGATGATTTTTACAACGTCAGTGTACTGTTGTTTCTTGCATACAACGCATCGCAATGTCTACCATTTTCACACTTTCCGGAAATACGTCGGTGTTAAGCGTCGATTTTGATCCTCCAATTTTTTTGGAATCTGAACAAGAATATGTTCTGGGATTACTAAGTTTTGAATCGTACAATAGCATTCCTAATATTGTGGAGCCAAAAAATGTGTTTAGACTCGTCGGTAGACCAGATATTGTATTTCCGAAAGGTGCTTATGAACTTAATGGCATCAACCAATACATACAGTCGCAATTAAATCGTAATGTTGGCGACAGGGAATACGTGGACCTGCGAGGACATGCAAGCACTATGAAAACCCAGATTAAGGCCTCTCATGAAATAGACTTCGAATATGACAACTCTATAAGGGATATACTAGGATTCGACAAAAAAATATATTCAAAAAATAAAGTGGTTGAATCTGAACACATAACCAAAATAATGCAAGTTAATACCATATTAATATATTGTAATATTTCTGTGGGGTCTTATAACAATGGAAAACCAAGCCATACAATTCATCAATTCTTTCCTACTGTCCCGGTTGGCTACAAAATCGTCGAGTCTCCAAATCCAGTTATTTATCTACCTATCAGTACTAAAACCATTACGAACATTACAATTAAAATACTTGATCAGGACGATCGACCGGTCAGTTTCAATTCAGAAACCACAACTGTAGGTTTACATTTGAAGAAGGTGTAATGGGTTTCATATTCCATTCGCACGGTTACGGTTGCAATCCTTTGCAGCCGGTTCAAAAAGGATATAACAAGCCCCCTTCCAAGCGCTCCAAGGTCAGTAAGAGATCGACTTCCGACCTGTTAACAAACAAGAATAAAGCATTCCTCAAGTCGTTGGGTTATCAGTTGCAACAATGAGTATTTTCAATATTGGTGAAAAGGTCTTTGTCGACAATTCCATTGTTAGTAATCAAATCCACACCCATCAGCCGTACACAACCAGTTTTAACAATAATGATGAAATTCGAATACCTATACAAGAAGATATGTCTACTCTACCCGGATTAAGCCACTTGTACATAGAAGGAAAACTACTTAAAGCAGCGGGAGGTCCTACAACCGCGAAATTTGTAAATAATGGTATCGCACACTTATTTAGCGAAATTCGATATGAAATGAACGGTGTTGTTATTGATTCTGTAACTAAGCCTGGTATAACAACTACTATGAAAGGTTATGTTTCCAATACATCCGAAGATGTTAAAAAACTTCTAAACGCCGGATGGTTGCTTGATAGCTCAAGTTCTATAACGGATGCCTCCGGTAATTTTAATGTCTGCATCCCTCTCAGAACCTTGTTGGGGTTCGCTGAAGATTATAATAAGGTTGTATTGAATATCCGACAAGAATTGGTATTAATCCGAAGTAATACTGATGACGATGCTGTTTATCTTGCCAACGCCGTGGCGACTGATGCAATCAAAGTTCAGATTGACAAAATTTATTGGAAAGTTCCCCATATTACAGCAGGCCTTGCGCAGGAACTGGCTTTAACCAAATACATTGATAAGAACATCGACACACAAGTTGCGTTTCGCAGTTGGCAACTTCATGTAATCTCTGGTGTGCATACCAATACTCTCCATTCTCATGCTATCGCAACCAGCACAAAATTGCAAACACCTCGACAAGTTATACTTGGTTTCCAAACGGCTCGATCTGGACAATTAAATAAAGTTTCGAGTTCATTCGATCATTGCAATATCACAAATATTAGAGTATACTTGAACACCGAAAGATATCCATATGATAATTTGAATATCGATATCGCTAATAATCATTATGCAACCCTATACGACATGTATTCCCACTTCCAATCAACATATTACAAGAAACACGATGAGCCTATGCTATCTCTACCGGACTTCAAGAAAGTAGCTCCTCTTATTGTTGTAGATTGCTCTAATCAAAAAGACTACATTCAGGCGAATGCAGTGGTGTTTAGATTAGAATTTGAAACAGCCACCAACGTAGCCGACGATACAACAGCGTATTGCTTGGTGTTGCATGATCGCGTTTTTTCGTATAATGCTCTGACGAAAGCGGTTAAACAACTTTAAATGATTAGTACTCCAGTTGGTCGGACACCTTCGAAGAAGCAGTGTCGCTTCTAGTACTGAAGCATCAATATGTTTGTTATAGTGGATGTTCAAGGTTTCAAGACGTCTGACAAAGAATTTACTCCAAAAGAATTAGCTGCGTATGATGGAAAGACTGTTTCACATCACATCTTTAAATCCCCATTTTCCTTCTCAACACTACCCCACCAGTTTCAGCAGCAAGCTACTTGGTTGATGAATAACCACCATTGTATTAATTGGGATGATGGACATACACCAGTCTTCCTTTTTCCAAAAATCTTTCAGCGACTTGTTCGAGATGCTGATGTCATTTATATAAAAGGGAATGAGAAGGCTAAATTTTTAAGAGCATATACCTGCAAAAACATCATTGAAATTGAAGAACACCCCGCTTTAACCGCATCTAAACCAGCCTGCATGTATCATTTGAAAACGCTTTGTTACTGTGCTTTATCCAACGTTTATCATTTATACCAACACTATGTAATGCAATAGTTTTTCAATAAATCTTTTTATTTACGAAATAGTTTCATTTAATAAATTTCAAATAAAATTAGTTAAGAGATATATTTATTTCCAATACGCACATACTAGAAGATTAATACATTTATAGTACATTATTATCTAAAAGCTAGTAATAGTTAAGTTAACACAGTTAATACTGTTAATAAAGTTATAAAAAACGTTCAATATATATGAGAGTCCTATGATTCACATTCAAAACCTCCTCCAGGACCGTAGCCGTTTCTACAATTCTTCTTTTAAATCTGCTACGATCTAACGCTGCAATTTGCCACGTTCCTTTTCTAGCAGCTTCATAGGCATATCTCCATGCAACCATATTATACACTTTGTTTCTAGTCATATCAAATTTTACCACCATCATTACGATCTTCCAAAGTCTTAAATTTCTTAATTTCTTCCGTGTCCAACTTCATACGGTCCAGTTGTGCAATCAAGTTCGTTACAGAAATTTCACCGTCTAGAAATCCGCGACAAAGGGATGCAGCACGTTCATACAATTTGGCCGATTTTGCAAGTTCTTCTAGTCCACTGCTACAGTAGCTCCAAAAGTTATACACACTTTCGTGTTCGTAATAGAACACTAAGTCGCTAAACTCACTTTCAGCTCTGATTATTAATGTACGTAAGTCCGTGGCCGTTGGCCTGGAAGCCTCTGCATAAGCCATCCACATATTTAATTATTGCGTCTGTACTTGTAAATATTGTTCAAGTTCAATATCGCATCTTATTATATCCTCGCAATATTTTAGCATTTCAATCATGCACTCAACGTTTTCTGATTTGATATTCAGATTTAACAAAATACTTTCAATGTTTTGTTTTACGTCTCCTGATATTTGAGCGACACTTTTTATAATACTTGTATAAAATGTTGAAAATTCCAATGTTTTCAGCATTTCAGCGCCATAACCAATTAAATGCTGTAAACTCCACAATTCCAACAACGACTCGACTCCAAGATAAATTTCACCACCACCTTCAGTGAGGTCCTTAACACATATTACTTTGACTGGACCCACTGTTTGAAAGTTAATTTTCTTTGAACCGCTTAAATTCAATGACTGTAGTTGAACATCTTTTGCGAAATAATTTGCTATTGCTCCGCGATTTTCAAACAGAATTTTCAATTCAGTCTCGTCTAATGTTACCAAATCATGTTTAACACCATGCAACTGTATAACAGGTGTAAACGGTGTGTAGCCAGACAAACCAACAACGACGAATTTACTCCTCGATTTATTGAGAGGATAGCTTCGACGTCGTAGTAGTACTGGACAATACTTTGCACTGCTTATCACAGACGCTTCAGCAGATTTATGCTTCACTTGATTCGCAGCATTTTCGATACACTGTAATAAATTATCCATAGCACTTTTGTTTCTTACGTTACGAACGGCTTATTACACACTGACGATTTGGAACTAACCTCCGTAGATTCAAAACTATTCATATATACACATATTTCAAGGTTACATGAGTTCGCGGGGTGGGGTTGGGGAAGGGTGGGGGTGAGAGTGGGGTTGTAGTGGGTGGGGGAACTCTTCAAGGTCTTTTTGACAGTCTACTTGTTCACCTTGAAATTACCAGTTCCGCTACCGTTCAAGGTTCAACATTCACTATTTAATCGAATTTTGAAAGTGGCACCAATCAGTTTCCTACCATGGCGGCATTCGTATACAACGACTTTAATGAAGTTCTTCCTCTGCAAGACCAATACTACTTTTATAATATGTTTCGAGAGTTTGTCGGAGGCGTGTTTCCGGCTGATGCACCACCAAGTCCACCATCAACACCGACAGAGGATCGCCAACTATATGCGGTTGCAACAATTCACTGCACGACAATGAGTCACGGAGAGCTCCTCCAGGACGTGGTGAAATTTACCAGCCGACCGTTCCCTATCAACGGATCGCTTCACCACTGCTACAGGAAACAGGTTGTGGACCCAATACTAAAATTTATGGTTCGATGTATCGATCCGTATTTGGGTCATATTGCGTATTTCTGGTCTGACCAGTAATACCTGAACCAACCACACTTAACCTCAACCAATATGACTCCGCCCATTCGACTTCTACTATATAAACACGGACTAGCAGCTTCCTGTTAGTCAATTGTTCTCGACATCTACAACCAACATGTGTTTCGAAGTTAACGGTCAACATTACCAATCGTATTTGGAACGTTTAAAAACATTTCGCACAAATTGGATCAGGACTCAATCTCCTGAATCCCTTGCCAGTGCAGGTTTCTTTCGTGCTTGTGAAGGTGTTGACGACGTTCAATGCTACTCCTGCGGAATTCGAATTTATGAGTGGGAATCTGCGGATGATCCTCTAACTGAACACCTCCGATGGTCTCAAAGCTGCAAGTTTGCTAATTTAATGAATGAATTTAAAATTGCTAAGGGTTTGCTGGATGAGGTTTTCAACACTCTGAACGGTTTCGAATTAGCTGCCAACTTGAATGGAATTGATTATCTTCTAAACCTACTAGAAAACAAATTTCAATCGAACGAACACACTCAAAGGGGCGAAGATGTTGCTGGAAATACTGACTCAGGTCGGAACGTTCAACTTGGTATAAACACACTGCTTTCGCACATTTCTAGACATTGTTTTAAATAATCCTATTGTTTGTATTACTTTGTTTAAATGTAATAAAACTTATATTAAGAAACTTTAATTCTGTGTTTCCCTAACTATATAAACGATGTTACAACTACTTTGCTGCAGTTGAAAATTTATCTTGAGCTGTAAACATGTTGCACCCAACTTTAACTGTTGAGTACGTATTAGATGGTGTAGCTTCTTTAGGTTACTGCTACAATTGTTGTATGCTACAAGCTAAACCGCAAATTATTAATAACTTACTAGTGATGCTAGACAACTCTTGTGATCAGCGTTTGCAAATTAAAGGGTCTGTCAGCTGTATTAGCAAAGGAATTAAAAGTATTGATATTCCACATACCGAAGTAAATTGTGATACCCGATTCGATGAGTGGTTCGACAAAACTTTTATCAAGAACGCTGCTTTGAAGAACTCAAAATACTTGAATCGTATACACCTAGAAATTACTGGAGATTTTGATAATCTTGATTTTCATGAGAACAACACATGCAAGAAAATTGATATTTTTTGAGGATACTCGACATGTTCAAATGTAATACTGTGTGAATAAATACTGTATTAATAAATGTATACCATTTCTAAATAAAATTATTAAATGTTACACTGTTTCAATTACTAGCTCTAGTCTTGCGTTCGGCCTTGGTCTAAGGGAGTGACCTTGGTTAATATTCAAGGACAATGACCTTGAACATTGACCTTGACATCTGACCTTGACCTTGAGATCTGACCTTGACCTTGAGAGTTGACCTTGACCTTGGATTCAAGGTTAGGAGTGGGGGGAGTGTCCCAGAACTGTCCAAAACAATCTACTTAAATTGTCCAAAACGCGTCGTGGACGTTTCGCAATTGCACACAACGCGTTGTGGACGATACTGAACGACCACACACAGAAGACGTAGCTAATTTCGGTGTTTGGTCGTTCAGTATCGTCCACAACGCGTTGTGGTCGTTTTTTTCGCTCACTGAGCGTTTTCGGTGTTTGGGCGTAACATATACAGTATGTCCCAAATAGAGTAGTATTGCATGGCTATCTTTCTTATTAATAAAAATACAGATTCGGTTAAATGGGGAACGTTGTGAAGTTTTTCATGCTGGTTTGGATGGTGCTTAGATAGATCAAACATTCCGAACCCTTCAAAAGATATCCGCAACGTGAAGAATTAACTAATATGTCCATAGATGACATTCAATTTAAATCAGATTTCATTATTGTGTCTGTACATAAAACAAAAAACTGTTACGTTTAGTTTTTGTATTCCAGTTTTTCTATGATTATTTAATTAATAATAATAATAAATAATTTAAGGAATACATTTCAAGAATTTCAAATTCCCGCCACTTACCAAAATCTCCCTCCATTCAACTGTCAAATTGCATTTCTGCACTTTCGTGAAAAATCTTGATAAGTGCACATATAATTTTGTGCTTTCATTGAAATTGATCGAATTTTAACCCGAAAATACTTGCAATTATCGTTCCGGAAACCATTTTAAATCGTTCTTTTCATTTTTTATTACAAATTTCAGTTTGAATTGAGTTATTTTATGTTTCGTGTCCTCCCAAGTTTTTTTAACTGGAAATCTTCTTTTTTGTGATTGTGTATTAATAAATAATTGTTTTCAATGTGTAAAGTGAACGTCGAAGATCAACGTGAGTACAATTCACGATCTTTTGGTAGATTATTCTTAATTGATAAAAAGATGCCCAGATTTGGCGGCAAACTTGACAGTAGTTCATCATTTGACGCCGCGCCATTTTGTTTGACAAAAGTACCTACAGTTTTTAAAATTTTACGAATGTTACACATTAAATTTAGCAAGCAAGCAAATATTATCTAAATGCAAACCTTATACTAATTTATGTCGAAAAATTATTTTCAAAATTACTTTATGTTCGAAATATTAATAACTTATTTATACAGCGTACTTCAAAATTAGTGTAGAAATAAAACGACGCGCGACGTCCTAAACGGTTAAAAACTGTAAAATAAGAAACATTGAATATATAGTTATAGGTTTTATGTATACAGGGTCCTTCACAATATTAAAAATACACAAAATACGCTACAACATACACACGGCTTTCGTTAGAATAATATCGGGAAAGGTTGTCCGAAAAAAAGCTATTTTCTACAGCGAGTATATCAATCTTTAAATCGTCCAACTGTCATCATCTGCCCTCATGTACCTTTGAAATGAATTTAGCAATTTATGGTAGATTCAAAATAGTGTCACGTTATGACATGGTCTGGATAGAAACACATCAACCTTTTAATAGTTATATTTAAGCAAAAGTTACATTATTGACTTAATATTTAATAATACACCACACAGGTGGGCTTACATGAATAGCATAGCTATTAGTAGATAGAGCGTAGCTGAGGGTGAAACCATGTTGACGAGACTGTAGCCTTCTTGGTCTTGGTATGGATTGATATTACCAAGTCTGACGACTCACAGCTAGGAGCTGTTTGTCTTGGTATGGACGAACTTGATCTTGATATCTTGTCGAACTCTGACTAACCAGTTGTTCCTTCCTTGTGGCATATTAATCCTTTTATACTATTAGCTCCCCTCTATCTATTACATTCCATTTACAATGTCCTTAAGTCTATATTTAGTGATTGCACACTGACAGGATGTTACTTGTTTTACATGATGAAATAACATGATGAAATATGGATTGAACACCTGCACTAACTTGCAATAACAAATGAGTCACCATCAAGCCATTTCAACATGATGCAATTATCTTACATTGTAGCTAACATTCTATTAGCATAAAAGATACTTAATTAATATTCAATCAATGCCCTATCAGTACTTAATCAATACCTAATAAATATCTAATCGATCTGCTTGTGACATTTCCCTCCCCTTACAAACAATTGTTGCGTATGGGGGCTCCTACTCATAAAGTCATAAGGAGATCGATGAACACCCTAGAATACATAACAGTTATTAAACACAAAACATAAGCCCAATGTGTGTGTGAATAAAGCGTACAAGCAATGGTTAACAATTATACAAAGTTACATTTTATGTTACATAGATAAAGGTTTAAAGTATACATAAAAACCTATCGTGATAAAAACCATAATAAAAGCTAGTTATAAACACTCTCTATTTAAGTGGTTAAGTACTACCTATAATTCTACATGCGGTAAATAGTGGTTGTGAACATAACTTATGTGAATAGAGTTAAGTATGCTTGGGTGTTCCTTTGTGTCTTAAGGTATAAGAATCATAAGTTCTACAGAGATGGCGCAACATAGGTAATTATAAATTAATAATTTTTTTTTTCAAAAGGTAAGTGAACATAATACTTAATTAAAGGTAAATTACATCTATTACATGATTTTAAACTATTTGAAATTAAACTGTGTAATCACATTATCAATCTCAAAAATACGTTTTGTGGTCTAAAAATTCAGTTTTCTTATTATTTTCGAAAATACTATTGTATCAAGACCTGCGATGTTTCGCGCGGGGGTGAAACGTCTCATCTTTGCTGAGTTAGCAAAATTGTCCTATATAATCATTTGTCGTTCAATGGGGATCTCACTGCTATTTTCATTGCCAAGAAGAATACCTAGTAGTACTTAGTACATCATAATGAATTTTGACGAAACTCAGGTGGTTACCCACACCTCCTCCCCCATTGATGAGTGTCTGCTACCCGTAGTTCGTAAGTTAAACACAATTTATCATTACCAAATTATTTTGACTGAACGTTTATCATCCAACCGAAAATAATAGTTTTGTTTTTTTTTAATTTTTAATGTTTTTAATTTTACTTAATTTATATACTTATATATATATTTTTTTTTTTTTCATTTTCAGAACTGCTCGAAGGATGGCGCCTGCAAGGGGTAGACGTCAATACCGGATATCCCCTAACAATTGTTACATCTTGGGTCACCACCCAAATTGGGCCTGGCAGAATCTACGTCGTGTGCCCCGGCAATCGTTTCTTCGTGTATGGTATCAATGTACCAAACGATTTTGTAGCGATAAGGGTGCACGGCGTAGCACCAAGTGTGGTTCGAGTGACCTTCCAATATTTGGACGAAGAAGACCCCCTCTTCGTACCTGATGATACACCTTTTGGGCCTCCTCCTACCAACGAGAGAACCGTACCACAGGCCAGTAATCCACCACTCCTATTAGGGCCATTAGGGGAGTTATTTCGAGCACCCCCCTCTGGAAACGGCAGCGGCAGCGTAGCCGAAGAATAATAAAATTATAAAATTAACAATCAATATTTAGCATTATAGACAGTTATATAATTTAACAAAAAAAAAAAAAAAACAAATAAGATGTTTGTTATGATATCTTCTAATAAATGATTAGTAAGCTACCCTACAGTTTTTTCTTTTGTGTTGGGTTTTTACATTTTCAGAGTTAAGGATATTTGAGTAAGGGTTGCAAATGAATGCTTTTGCTACCTCCTGTATATGATAATTTGCTTTGATTCACTTTACATGCGCAGTCAAAGTTACTCAGTAACTGACTGACAGCTACTCTCAAGTTGTTTGAAGTTTTTGTGTCTGTGCAAGTATTATAAGCTTTAAAATTTACAGTAAGTATAAAATTAATTTGTATAACTACACAACTTTCATTATTAGAAGTTCGTAAAGTAATTTTCATTAACTATTGGAGCAATTACTTTTGCTAGAGTATAAATTTAGACAATAAGAAACGCAAATCTTCTAAGTATTGAAAATTGCTTACATTGCAAAAAACACACCCTAAGAACAAAGAATACAGCAATACTATAAGAATTTCAAATTAATTTCTAGATAATTATATGTTAGTAATTGTACATAAGCAAGAGGTGATATATTATGGATACAAATAGAATCAAAATTATTAGTAAATATTTTAATATTAATATAATAAATATGGGGTTCAATTAATAAGTGATTGACCGCATATCTAGTAATAGAAAACTCCTTGTTTCATAGCTTTATTAAATCTTGTTACAATGAACTGTGTTCACGTAACTCAGAGGCGTTTTGAATACGTTTTCCCCTTTCAATATCAATCATATCAAAATCTCTTGCAAGTTCTTCTAAATGCATGCGTTCTCTTCTTGTTTGTTTGGCTTTCACGTACTTTAATACAAGTCTGAATATAATGTAAGGGACTGTTAGAATAATCAAACGTAAAAGAAAATATTGAATGTCTGAGAAATTTCTTGAGTGTACTGGTTTGTTATTAACAATTTTTGTAGCTAACTCGTTTATTTCATCAAACTTATCACTTAACAAACCTAGATCATCCAAATTTTTAGCTATAGAACGATAATTCGAGCTAAGATTCATGTGTGGTATTACGTTTTGAAAATTTTTAAAAACAGAATGGTTCAGGTCCAAATTAATTGGTGGAACATATTCCAACGTGAGTTCTTTGCTTATTATTTCATTATGCGGTAATAAAATTACATTTTTTGTATGACCTGAGCATCGTGAGGATAATATAATCTCACCGACTCCTTTTAACGTTATGTCCTTAGAAATAAAATCATCACAAACAATTGTTAAAACTTCAAAATCAGGTATTACGAATATCCAGCCATTTATTACTGACATTTGTGACCAAATTGATTGTGATAACTGAGTTATACGTTGGTCACAGGTGTTTGGTATTCGTTTTGATCCTTTAAATAACAAAATTTCACAAACTTCACTTTGAGAAGATAGTAATAATGGTTGTGTTTGTTTACAAAGATATTTCTGTGTTCCAAATTTTTTACAATCTTTAAAATCTTCGCTTGATAATGTAAAAAATTGATGTCTTTCAAGGGTCATTGCCACATATTTTGAAGAAGGTTGTATAAAAGTGTATTTGTTGTTACTTAGGTGAACTGGTAATGCAGATAGTTTGAATAATTCATACTGGACTCTATTTGATAAAGGAATTTTTATGGTATAAACTAAGTTAGAATTTTGAAAATAAACTGTTAATTTAATTAACTTTAGTAAAATATGTGCGTTACCTGAAATAGGAGCAACAGGAAATTCCAAATTTTTTGGTATTAAATGTGACAGTTCTTGAAGTTCATTTATAAATTTCTGAGGAGGCAAAATTGCAGGGTGTAATGTTCCTTGTGAAGCGAACATGACTGCTTCAAGTAAGGTTTTAACTTCAAATTCGTATTCATGAAATAAAAAAGAAAATAATTGAATGTGGTCACTTATAATATTTTTGAATTCAAAGAAATATATTGATCTAGTCAGATTATAAATCTGATCTTCTGTATGTTCGAGATTTTTGGCTAACAAATTTTGATTAAAGTATAAGTCAGCTGTGGTTGCATTAAAGGTTGAAATTGCTGATTTTATTAGAATAGTCTGTTCGTTTATCAGTTTCGCCAATTTTTTTCCTTGTTCTTCAAATTCTGAGATTTTTTCACTGTAAAATTCACCGTCACTACTATCTAGTGTACCAAATAGCATTTTTAAAAGTGATCCACCACCATCAAAAGGACTCCGTTTTGTTCTTTCTTGAACAAATCCTACCAATTCTTCTAAATTATTTTGATCAAATTGAATTCTTGTAAGACCAGTGGTGGCTGTTTGAACAAAATTATGGCACATCCTGACACTGTCTAATAATTTAGAGGTGTTTAATACTCGTTTTTCTCTGTTACTTTCAAGAGAACAAACATGTTTAATTTTACTAAAGTATTTTTCTAAATATTCAAATTTATCATGATAATTTTTCATGTTAACAAAAGCAACAATGGTCACTTGATTGTTAAATAACTGAATCTGTCCGGTTTTTTCGTAATGTAAGCCGGGATTAAATTGAAATTGTCTAATTTTATATCCATCTTCAGGTACAAAAGCCTGGTTAGAAGGAGTAATTCTGTAATTAAAAAGACAACTATTAGTCTTTTTATCTAAGCTTGACAGTTCTGAGTCGACTTTCCCCTTATTATTTAAGTTACTAATTATTGATTATTGGAATTAATTTTTTTGAATAGGTGTTTCAGAAAGAAATCCTATTACAATTATACAAGGATTTTGGATACCCTAAATTCCTGAACTTTGAGAAAGGATTCAGTCTTAAAAGGTTCCATAAAGTGAGATTAATATTTCAAACAAGAAATTCGCAATTTACATCTGCAAGTGAGTTTATTAATAACTAAGTTATCAATGTTAACATAAAAATTCGTACAGGCAGTCTATTGTAGTCTACATTTACCGACGTTTGTCTAGCAATTCACTATTAAACACATTTTCTTATGCAGATTTACAGTTAATGACCTGTATTCTGTCTATATTGCATTTATAGAACTTATATGTCTTATTTAGATTTTGTATTATTCGAGTTTATTTGTTATCTCTATAACATTATTTTAATTTCTTTTTAACTCATTTCATTTGTTATCTTTATAACATTATTTTTTTTAACACCATTTCCTTTCAATTCAAAGCATGCAATTTCATTAAAATAGGTTTTTTATGCCTCTCAATTAATTACTTTTGCAATAAACTTGAATTAAAAAGTGATCAGCTTTTATCTAACGCCTGAACATTTCTATCCTGTAGAAAGTTCCAGTTTCTCTTTCCCCTTTAAAAATACGCGCGCTTTACAACAAAAAAGGTCGTTAGATTTCCCCTTGTCTGATTTTCAAAATTACTTCTTAATTTTCTTTTGGCGCCTTAGAAAACTTTCCAATACTGGAGAACAGTAACTTTTATAAAAAGAACAAGAGATTAGATGTCTCAAAACAATTAAAATACACTCCCGGAGCAAACTAATATAGGGGAATCAACTAAGTCAAATAAATTGGAGCATATTTACCTACGTAGGATTTCGGACATCTCTTTGTCAGAAACTTGATTATGCCTCTATAATCAATATGACAGTACACAAATACAGAGAAAAATCTCTTTTCTCTAACCGAAGTAAATCAGAAATGGCCCTTCAATTCTAAAATATGTGAAAAGATTCATTTAGATGAGAATTAAATTCCTGACTTTTGTTAAAGCTGATCATTATTATGCTTTGCATAATATATTTATTCATTTATATTAAATTGTCTTATTACCACCAGAGAAACTTCAAGAAGAATGGTAATCATGGTATGAGGCTATTACTATTACTTTTTTTTTCTAAAATTATTTTATGTATTAATACATGTATGACTTTTATTTTATTTTTTAGCTATTCGGCAATTAAAGTCTCAACTTCATCCGAGGGTATCATTTTGATGAGTTGGATTAGTTCGAAATTTTTCATACCTTGCCGCTGGTCCTAACAAAAAAGATCCAAAGAAAAATATCTTATTTCCGTCTGCCCATGAATTTACCGCAGCAGCCCTTTCATAACTCTTTAAAAATTTAGCCGGATTTTTATTCTTAATGGGGTCAAATGTTTCTCGACTAATAAATTTAGGTAAAGTCGGATTTACTGGACTTTCAAACGCCTGTATAATTGTTGAATTTGCCATCTTAACACTTGTTACGGATGTTTGATTATTAATAACAGTTGTTGAAGTAGCAGGGATACTTTTATCTAATTGAAATAAATTTTTATTTATTAAAATTTTTTCTTGCACTAGTTTCGAATTATTTTCATTAATAATTAAGAGAGAATTTTCTGGCGCATCAGGTTCTGAACTACTTATTTCTGTATTATCAAATAAATCTGAAATATTTATTACTTGCTGTTGGTCTGACCCATCTGTTTTTATTTTTATGAAAAATTTATCTTTAGCGTCTGTATTTGCAAAATCAAAATTTTGTGCCACTGTAGTTGGAGATCTTAAAATTCTAGCACTACGACCAAAAACTTTATCTGCAGATGATTGAAGTATATCTTTAAATTCAGAATAAGAATGTGATCTATTTAATACTGAAGTTGGAGGACTTCTTACAAGTTTAGTACTAGGAGCAAAAATAATATCTGGAGACGATTGAAGTGTTTCTTCAAATGCAGAACAAGAATGTGATCTATTCAGTACTGTAGAATGTGGTGCAGTGCGTGGTACTAAACGGACGTGTTTTCGTGGAAGTGCAACCTAAGCAATTTAATATTGAAAACCCAAGACGTTAAGTGTCTAAGAAAAAATGTTGTGTACTAAGTGCCGTGAAAACTTACCACCTGATAATGACTTCGTTATATGTAGCATTTGTAATTCAGGGCTACATTACTTATGTGCAGGCATTCGAGAATCGAAATGGAGATCAAATCCACCAGAAAGCAAATCTATGTGGAAATGTTATGACTGTAAAACAAAAAGCTGTGGAACAAAGGACCCAGGAGTTATAACAGAAACAGCAGTACCAGCTGAATCACAACTTGAGGCAGTAATTAGAAAAGTTATGAAAGAAGAAAACCAACTTATAGCGAAAAAAATGGATGATTTTCAAAAGTCTATAGAGTATTATAGCCATCAGATTGACGACTTCACAAAGACAATGAAATCTCTAACAGAGGAAAACTTATCTCTAAAGAAAAAATGCGTTGAAACAGAAGAGAAGTGTAAAAATTTGGAGAAGGAAATATCAGCAATAAAAATTACCCAAGAGGAAGATAAGCAGTATTCGAGAAATCGAAATCTAATAATCGAGGGTATACCTGATGCAGCGAATGAAAATGTGATAGACACTATAAATGTTATAGGAAAAAAGTTAGGTATGCAATTACAAGCGAAGGACATCCAAACTGCCCATCGTTTGAAAACACGTAATGGAAAAAACCCCATAATAGTGCAATTCGATAATAGGTCAGTGCGGGATCAGTTTCGTGACTAAGCCAAATCCAGACGACTAACTACCGCTTGTATCGGTATTACAAACATGATTCCGGTTCCAATATACGTCAATGAGCATCTAACAAGCTATTATAAAAATTTAATGTACGAAGCGAAAAAGAAATGCATAAATGATCAAAAAATGTTTAAGTTTGTGTGGTTTAAGAACTCAAAACTGTTAGCACGCAAGGACGAAAATAGTCCGATTGTTAAAATATCATGTCTGCAAGATATCAAATAACCTGCACGAAAATAAAAATAATTTTTCCAAAGTAAAATATGTTTTTGTTAAAAATGGCAAATCTTATGTTTAACGAGGATTTTATTAACTACAACATGTATGATACCCTTGAACTGGAAACCCCACTAGAATGTAATAATAAACTGATAGGTAATGACTTAAACCTGTTTCACCTAAATATTAGAAGTATATCAAAAATTTTTAATGAACTACAGATTTTTTTGCAGCAAATGAATGATGTTAGTTTTGATGTTATTGTTTTAACGGAAACGTTTAAAATTGATGATATAAACAATTTTGGCATACAGGGGTATACAAATTACTATAATTACGGTAATGTTAATAGAAATGATGGAATCTTGATTTACATTAGTAATAAACTAAACCCAATTGTTACTATATCTTCCATTGGCATATTGAAGGTAATAAGAGCTAAAATATTTAAGCATAATAAAGCACTAGGATTAACCGCGATCTATCGATCTCATGATGTAGACGTTAATTGTTTCATAGATAATTTATTTCTGTATCTGCAGGGTTGTAATGAGGAGACTGAAATGATTGTTGGTGATTTCAATATAGATATTTTAAAAATGTCAAAAATATCAAATGATTACTTAAATGCAATGTACGAGCACGGTTTCGTATCGCTAATAAACAAATTTACTCGGGAACAATTAAACTCCAAATCATGTATTGATCACATCTTTGTTAAAACAAAACTAACATTAAATTACTCTAGCATAGTATTAAAACTTGATATAACAGATCATTATGCAACACTTCTAGGAATTAATCCATTAAAATCAAAAAATATTAGAAGTCAAGCAAGTGATCAGGTAACAATTAAGGTATTTGATCAAAATCAATTTTATAATTTAGTTAAAGACTTAAAATGGAATGAATTATACGAGATACGCGACCCAAATTTAGCAACCGAAAAACTTATTAGTAAATTAAGTGATTGCCATATAAAAGCCTTAACAGTTAAAACTATCATTTCAAAAAATAGGAAAAGGAAACCGTGGATTACAGTAGGGCTGGTAAAAGCCATTAATACAAGAGATAGGTTAAAGCAAACACTGCTCAAGGAACAATACAAATCTGCAAGATTACTATAAACGCTATCGAAACATAATAAATAACTGCACAAAAAACGTTAAGTCAAACTATTATAAAAACCAAATAATGCAAGCACCAAATGATGCTAAGAAATTATGGAATGTCGTAAAGCAAAGTATGAATGATACAAATGTAAAATCTGACATATCGCTAGTTAAAACAAAAAATGGCACACAACTTCATAATAAAGTAGATATTGCGAATGAATTTAACTCACATTATTGTCATGTAGGTGAAAATATGGCAAAAATTCTAATTGAAAACAACATAAAAAACGGTAATAAAATTATATAAATAATAAATATTAAATAAAATATCGATTTCAACGGGAAATAATAAGATTTATTCGCTTTATACGTATTTCGGCATCATTGTGCCATTGTCAAAAGCTATTATAAAATATTATAACAAATGCAAAAATATAGTAACTCCTTGATTCTATTATTTTAACACTGCGTGAAGCAGCTGGCCCCAGTCAACCCGTCGGAGGTCAGTCGCTTATCAGTGTTTTAAAAAGATATTTATTCCAAAATCTTCAGTAACGGAGAATCTAAGAGATCAATTTGCTCATTCATTAAAGGTATGTTGTTTTTTGTGTGTTTATAAATTTCAAAAGCTTCTAAAATGTTTAATTTATTTTTGTTATCAGAAAAGTGTAAAAATTTAATTGTATTATTAGATGTTAATGTGTGATTTTGTTCTAACAAATGTTTAGCAAAATTTGATTTATGTGCATGTTTATATTTGTAACAACGGATATGTTCTTTTTGCCTAATACTAAAATTTCTAATTGTTTGACCTATATATACTGAATCACAATGTGAACAATTTAATTTATAAATACCTGATTTTAGCAAATCATTAATTTTGTCTTTAGCATTGAAAAGAGAGTATAGAATATTTTTATTTGTTTTAAAAATGACTTTATATTTATTTGTGTTATTTATAATTTTAGCAATCTTTTCTGAAATTTTACCAAAATATGGAATTGAAACGTATTTTAATGTTTTATCAGTGTTATTAATGGAATAAACTTTTTGAATAGCTAATTTATAATTTTTCTTTTTAATTAAAGTGTCAATAAGTGTAGTTGTATAACCATTGCTATATGCAATTTGTTTAATAATGGAAATTTCTCTATTAAAATTATTTTTATCTAAAGGAATTGTTAGAACTCTGTGTACTAAAGATTGATATGCTGCTAATTTATGTGTATTATGATGACAAGAGTTATGTGGTATGGTAATATCAGTTTGTGTAGGTTTCCTATAAATTGAGTATTCGAGTATGTTTTCTGAATTAATTTTTATGTTTAAGTCTAAAAAGTTAATAGATCTGTTTTGTTCAATTTCTAGTGTAAATTTAATTTTTTGGTGTAAAGTATTAATAAAAATTAAAAAGTCGTCAATGTATTCGAAACAAAATATCGTCAACATAACGAAACCAAAATACAATTTTATTTGATAGATTTGATTCAAATATTTGATCTTCTATATTTTCCATAAAAATATTAGCCAATAGTGGTGAAATGGGACTACCCATTGGTAACCCATCTTTCTGAAGATAAATTTTATCATTAAAAATAAAATAATTTTGATTAATACAAAGTTCAAATAATTGAATCAACTCTATCCTTTTTGTTAGTTCAATGTTATTGTTAACTAAAACATTTTCTAATAAAGGAATACATTCCTGTGGGGGTATTTGTGAAAACATACTCGTAACATCAAAACTAACTATTTTACATAGTGGTGGTAAGCTAATGTTACTTAATTTATTAATTAATTCAGAAGTGTTTTTAACTGAATATTTTGGAGTGTATCCTAAATTATTAATTATATTATTTAATGTTTTAGCTAGCCACCACTATGTAAAATAGTTAGTTTTGATGTTACGAGTATGTTTTCACAAATACCCCCACAGGAATGTATTCCTTTATTAGAAAATGTTTTAGTTAACAATAACATTGAATTAACAAAAAGGATAGAGTTGATTCAATTATTTGAACTTTGTATTAATCAAAATTATTTTATTTTTAATGATAAAATTTATCTTCAGAAAGATGGGTTACCAATGGGTAGTCCCATTTCACCACTATTGGCTAATATTTTTATGGAAAATATAGAAGATCAAATATTTGAATCAAATCTATCAAATAAAATTGTATTTTGGTTTCGTTATGTTGACGATATTTTGGCATGTTTTGATAGTTCTTTCGAATACATTGACGACTTTTTAATTTTTATTAATACTTTACACCAAAAAATTAAATTTACACTAGAAATTGAACAAAACAGATCTATTAACTTTTTAGACTTAAACATAAAAATTAATTCAGAAAACATACTCGAATACTCAATTTATAGGAAACCTACACAAACTGATATTACCATACCACATAACTCTTGTCATCATAATACACATAAATTAGCAGCATATCAATCTTTAGTACACAGAGCTCTAACAATTCCTTTAGATAAAAATAATTTTAATAGAGAAATTTCCATTATTAAACAAATTGCATATAGCAATGGTTATAACACTACACTTATTGACACTTTAATTAAAAAGAAAAATTATAAATTAGCTATTCAAAAAGTTTATTCCATTAATAACACTGATAAAACATTAAAATACGTTTCAATTCCATATTTTGGTAAAATTTCAGAAAAGATTGCTAAAATTATAAATAACACAAATAAATATAAAGTCATTTTTAAAACAAATAAAAATATTCTATACTCTCTTTTCAATGCTAAAGACAAAATTAATGATTTGCTAAAATCAGGTATTTATAAATTAAATTGTTCACATTGTGATTCAGTATATATAGGTCAAACAATTAGAAATTTTAGTATTAGGCAAAAAGAACATATCCGTTGTTACAAATATAAACATGCACATAAATCAAATTTTGCTAAACATTTGTTAGAACAAAATCACACATTAACATCTAATAATACAATTAAATTTTTACACTTTTCTGATAACAAAAATAAATTAAACATTTTAGAAGCTTTTGAAATTTATAAACACACAAAAAACAACATACCTTTAATGAATGAGCAAATTGATCTCTTAGATTCTCCGTTACTGAAGATTTTGGAATAAATATCTTTTTAAAACACTGATAAACGACTGACCTCCGACGGGTTGACTGGGGCCAGCTGCTTCACGCAGTGTTAAAATAATAGAATCAAGGAGTTACTATATTTTTGCATTTGTTATAATATTTTATAATAGCTTTTGACAATGGCACAATGATGCCGAAATACGTATAAAGCGAATAAATCTTATTATTTCCCGTTGAAATCGATATTTTATTTGTAACGACGCAATTCTTGGGGTGCGGAATTTGGTGCGTCGTATATAAGACGCCAGATTCCACATTCCCAAGATAGCGTCGTTTTGGCCAGATCGACGTCATACAGAGGCGCGGGCAACAACTTCTCCCTCCACGAAGGAGAAGGGACGGTCCGCGTCGCTGTGCGAAGGAAGCCGACGCCGGGCTATAAAACCGCCGCTCCGGCACAATTTAAACAACTCCCGAACTCCCGAACTCCGAACTCCGAACTTCGAACTCCGAACTCCGAATTCAAATTCGATTAGTAATTTTGGTTGTCCGAGAATATTTGAAAATTTAACTTGAATCTTAAATTCCAGTTAAATTTCGCCAGTTTTGCCCCGAAGTAATTTCCGGTGTTCATATCGCCGCAAATTGCTTAATTGTGAATAAAAACTAATTTCATTTCATAACCTGTTCTTTTGGTCATCAGTGAAGTGTGGCTATTTTGCTTTGAGTAAGTAATTTCAAATTTACGTTCTGACCTGAAACCTCCGACCTGTTTTCCGCTCCCGAATCCGATCCTAGTTAGCATAGTTTATCCTGGTGGACCGTATGTGGCATCATACAAGACGGCTTTCATCAGGGTAAGCTTCCCCAAGGTAGGGCATATGTGCTTGCAACAAGTGAACTACCTTGTTTAAATCCCCAATTAGTTATTCCGAGTAATGTTTTGCTTTTATGAGTGACAGTTTCGTAACACGTAGAACAAAACACCAATTACTCAGTTCCGAACCAGCCCTACGGAGTTTTACCCTATATGTGACAACAATACGTAACAAGTAGGGTGAAACATACGTAAACTACCGTAGTCCTGTCCATCGACTTGGGTCAGAACTAAGTTGGGTTCTTCAAACCAGCCAGTAACCGAATTTTAATTTAATTAACTTTCAACCGCCCTGTATATTAATCTGTTCAATAAATTCACCGACCGACATAAAATATAATTATTTTAAGACTTACCTGGTCACACTTTCACTCAAACACTTTAACCCGCACCTGGCAACCTATTAGTGGTTGCTCTCACATTCATTGTTTCAATTAAACATTCCGTTTTACCAATCAATTGCTGTTGACGTTCCGCCATATTTACTTGTCCAAAAGATAAGGCATTCACTTTCAGTAACGTAACCGCAGCGACCCCTTTGATTACTCCCGGCAATCTGCCGTTTTAACCAAACAGATAACTGTAATATTTATTTCAAAATCCAGAGCCGGACTTATAATAATTTGTCAATAAAATTGGTAAATTTTATTAATGTACATAGTATTCTTATTTCATTCATTTATTAATTTGTGTTATTAGTTTTAGTTATATAAACCGTTAATTTTGTTAATTCCAGTAACCTTGCAAAACACCTGTAAATATTCTGTAAATAAATTGTTCTTTAGATTTGTTAGGTTTTATTTTCAAAGTCCGACGAACCCTGGGTACTCCGAGCTACTCCCTGGCACAAATAAATTCTGTGGCGACCTCCTCCTCACGAGCTAGGGAGCTAGGTCGTTGCATATTTAATATTTATTATTTATATAATCATGGATTTCAACAAAGTGACGCTTGAGAATGTCAATAAAGGTAATAAAATTGATTTTGGAAATTTAACAGCTGTAGCAAACACTCTATTTTTAAATCCGGTAACAAATAACGAAATAGTAGAGCACATAAACTCATTAAAGCCAAAAAAAGCCCCGGGAGCTGATGGTATTACGCCTGACAACCTAAAACAAGTAAATGATGTCATTGCGGAACCACTTCAATATGTATGCAACCTAATGTTGGAAAATGGCGTTTTTCCGGACATACTAAAAATTGCAGTTGTAATACCAATATACAAGGCTGGGTGTATACATACTGTAGAGAACTACAGACCAATTTCACTTTTAACAGGAATTTCAAAAATAGCTGAAAAAGTAATTAAATCACGTCTAGTCAGTTTTCTGGAGAAAAATAATATAATAGCAACCACGCAATTTGGTTTTCAAAAAAGTAAATCCACTAGTGATGCAATAGAACTTTTAATATCAAAAATATATAAAAATCTTGACTCCGCAATGTATAGTGCAGCAGTGTTTTTGGATCTTGCAAAAGCATTTGACACGGTTAGTCACGAATACTTGTGTAAAAAACTTGATCGGCTGGGAGTAAGGGGATTAAGCAATAAATTAATTAAAAGCTACTTAGACAATAGAACTCAAAAGGTAAAAAATGGTGATGTTGATAGCAATGTAGGAACCTGTGACGCTTATGGTGTTCCGCAAGGCAGCATTTTGGGCCCAGTCCTCTTTTTAGTTTACATAAACGATCTTTTGTTACTGAATGTTGACAATATTATCTCATACGCAGATGATACGGTATTGTACTGTAGTGGTACAACGTGGCAACAAGTCTTTAAAAAAATTAAAAGCCAAATGGGCAAAGTTAATAAATGGCTAGACTCTAATCTACTTACGTTAAACGTACAAAAAACAAAATGCGTTCCCTTTACCTCCTATAAGAAAAATTTACCAGTTGTTAAATTAATTAATATAGAAAACTCGGATAAGAAAATTGAAATTGTATCGGACGTAAAATACCTTGGCATAAATCTAGACAACCACTTAAAATGGAACGTGCAGATTAGAGAGAATACTAAAAAAATTAGAAAACTACTGTACTTGTTCAAGGAAATAAGAAAATTTCTAAAAACTGAACAATTACAAACCGTGTACTATGCTCTTGTGCAGTCGGTATTACAGTATGGTATAATTGGCTGGGGTGGTGTTTATACATCGGCACTGAAACCGTTAAAAACGATTCAAAATATTATTTTAAGAATTATGTTTTCTAAACCGCATCGTTATTCAACAGCAAATTTGTTTACAGAAGCGAAGGTACAGTGTATTAGAAAATTGTATATATCTACTGTAATCTGCTGGTACCACCAACAAAAAAAGCAAATAAAAACCCATGCGCAAAATACTAGAAGTGTTGCAAATGAACAGTCTGTGACAATTAGAGCTCAGAAAACCATCGGTACTAGATGTGTAGCTTATCTTGCACCAAGATTTTACAACTTGCTTCCTTTTAACATAACAAAACTTAAAAACTTTTTTACGTTCAAAAAACATCTAAAACAGTATATACTAGATAATGATACCTCTAGCTTCCTGGAACTACTAAAATAAATCTATTATGTATTATTATTATTAATAGTACTTATTTTATTTAAAAATATCACGCACCTACAGATAGCATTTAAATGATATGTGGATTTGACTCAGCACACAAGTATGTTTTTACTTAGGCTGAGTCACCTCTGCATCAAGCATTAAAAACCAAATTTATTTTTTTTCTTTTCTCTCTCTTTCTCCTCATTACCTCCCAATTACATTATTTTTATTTTTTATTTTAAGAATTAAACATTTTTCTTTCGTGTACTTACTATGTACATATTTGTTTTGTTTCCATTTCATGCTTCAATAAATTATTATTATTATTATATTATTATATTTTGGGTCAAAATTAGATGTATAACTTGGAATTGACGCGGTTATTGAAGTAGAATTCGCAGAATTTTTTGTTACAAGGTGTTCCCTATTTTTTACGAGGTTGACATGATCAGATCCAGACATTGCACACGGAATCGTAGTCCATTTTTGAAATAAATAACGAAATTTCAGAATTAGTTATTGATTACACCAAAATTACATTGTAACGTTTCACCCCCGGCTAATAAGGGTGGACGTTGCAAAATTTGTATTTCGGGTAGCTCTGAGTTGTCCAGGGGTCGAGTTGTGCTTTAAAATTAAAACGGATGCTTAAACCTGATTAACAATATTTATTTACACTATGTACAAATTATTCTGAGTAGAATTGTAATAATAAACTACAAAAAAATAAACAATTTTATGTAAAACAGTAAAAAGGATTTTATTTAAATTACGGCTGTTCCCGCCGGCAGTTGGGGATTTTCGTCCGGGTTGGCAGCGCGAGCACCAGTAAGTGACGGCTGCGCGTCGTCGGCTTTGAATGACAGCTGATCTCGGAATACAAAACCTATGAACAAATAAATCGAGCAAATCTGCCTTGTTTTAATTAAAGCATTCAAATAAACAAAAGTTGCCCAGAGGCCAGAAGGACAGTCTGGATCTTTGGTTAAGTGTAAGGATAATATTCGGTGAGTAAAATGAAACGGAGTTTTTATGAATTCAAGGTCCTCGACTCTGAATTTATAATTAATCCAAATGAATTGTTTTAGTGTCGAATAAAGAACAGGCCCCTGAAACCTGTTCGTTTAAACAAAACGACAGCTATAAAACTGGTGCGGATCGATTCAAAACAATCGAACCGAAGGAACGTTTTACATCCAGGTACTCGGTGCAAGGTTTATTCGGTTCGGAAAATACAGGTAGGCAGTAATTTAACTTATAAGGGGATAATGAAACGGGTAGGGAAAACCCAGGGTAGTACCAATGGACACCAGCACTGTACCCTGGGGGGGAAAACGCAGCGGTTTCTCACGGTTGAGGGAACCAGGACAGCACTAATGGACACCAGCGCTGTGTCCTGGGGAACAGACCTAGACCTCGCCAAGTTTGCACAGGCGTGCTCGGTCTAGGTTAAGGATGAGACCTTTCGCTCAAGTTCTTCACGAAGCGGGTGGTCTCGGAAAGGAACGGGTACTGGTTCGGACTTGGGGTTTGTACCTGGATGTAAACTTTAAAACGTTCTTTGGGCCACGGTTAAAATAAAATTTGCAATGAATACTAGAATAATTACAGGTAATAAAAACAATAAAAATAATTCGGAAAAATAAACGGAATAAATGGAATTAAATCAATTGGAAAATACCGGAAAAATAAACGGAATAAACGGATAATTCGGAAAATATACGGTATCGGATTTAAAGTTAGAAGTTTAACTTTAAAGTCGAGAACGGAGTTTTTGGTCCTGGCCTGGGGAGCTAGTTTTATGCGGGTTCCCCACCAAGCCAGGGCTGTGATTGGTGGACTGCACGGATCGGTGGTGGGAATCCTCTTCTCCGCTTCTCTACTTGCAGCGCCACCCGCGCTCAAAACGTGAACTACCAGTGGAACACAAAATTGGCGATGTTGGCCAACGCCCAAAAACTTTTGTGCCACTGGTAGCACGTTACAACATCAAAATATTCGCATAACGATTCAAAATGAAAACGGCACCTCCACCAAAATATGTCACGTTATAATTTAGTGACATGGTCTGGATAGAAACACATCAACCTTTTAATAGTTATATTTAAGCATAAGTTACATTATTGACTTAATATTAAATAATACACCACACAGGTGGGCTTACATGAATAGCATAGCTATTAGTAGATAGAGCGTAGCTGAGGGTGAAACCATGTTGACGAGACTGTAGCCTTCTTGGTCTTGGTATGGATTGATGTTACCAAGTCCGACGATTCACAGCTAGGAGCTGTTTGTCTTGGTATGGACGAACTTGATCTTGATATCTTGTCGAACTCTGACTAACCAGTTGTTCCTTCCTTGTGGCATGTTAATCCTTTTATACTATTAGCTCCCCTCTATCTATTGCATTCCATTTACAATGTCCTTAAGTCTATATTTAGTGATTGCACACTGACAGGATGTTACTTGTTTTACATGATGAAATAACATGATGAAATATGGATTGAACACCTGCACTAACTTGCAATAACAAATGAGTCACCATCAAGCCATTTCAACATGATGCAATTATCTTACATTGTAGTTAACATTCCATTAGCATAAAAGATACTTAATTAATACTCAATCAATACTTAATCAACATCTATTCGATCTGTAATCAATACCTAACAAATATCTAATCGATCTGCTTGTGACAATATCACACTTATTTATTTTTAGCTATCTATTTAAATTAAATAAATTCATATATTTTTCATTTTAAAACCTTACAATCTTTAATTATTTCATCCAACATAAATTTAATTTTACAAAAATAAAGAATCCATCATAATTAATCAAAAATTAATTATTTTAAATTTCCTTAAACACGCAACCAATATCACCACAATATATTCAGTAATTTTTATTTTATTTCAAATATTTTGCTTCATTGGTTATAGGGGACAAGTACTGAATCTGATTGGGCAATGTGGAATCCTGCTATGCTTCACCAGCCCGTTACTCAAGCACTGCAAGTAGTCGTTGACTCAAATAAAGGCCCCGTTTCGACATCAAGCAGTTCACCTTCAGTAAGTGTTTTTTACAAATGAGTTGCTGAAATGGTTGTTAATTTATCTTTTTTTAGGATTTAAATATGACTCGTCGGAGGCCGATTTTAAGAACAAAATGCAGCAAGTCTCCTGCTGCTGAAACAAATAAAAAAATTTCAGTATTGGCAGACAGCAAGCTAGAACTTGTCAATCTCCAAATTGAGTGGGCAAAAAAAGAATCAGCAGGGAGGCTGAAAAACATCACATCGAAATGTTCTTGCAATGGAATTGAAAATTAAAGAGAAAATGTTTAATAACATGTAATTTTTATTATTTTTATTTTTTTTATGTATTGTTTATACAATAAATTTTTATAATATACCTACATTACTCTAAATTTGAAAAATAATTCAGTATTAGATTAGTTCTTTTGGTTGCATTTTCACGGTGTAATAGTGGTGGTAATTGTCCATTATTTTCATTGAAAAATGCATCATAAACACCAAGAACTGGATCAATCGGAGGAATTGCTTCCTTTTCTTCGATAGCTAGGTTATGTAAAACAGCTGTTGCTACAATAATTGTTTTCGATTTATCAGTTTGTAGTTTTTAGGACTTCTTACCATTAAAAACTACTAAGTACTAAATGATATTTATTTTTACAAATTCTTTTATATTTACACCAATTGACACAAACAAAAACTAACATGGATAACAAGATAAAAATATACATTAAAAACGAGGGTTGTAACCGCTGGTACATTACAATTCAATAGATTCATTATCGTTAGAAATTTCCAAATTTTGGGAAATCGAAAATTACAATTCAGATAAGCCTCCATTATCATTAGAAGAAAAACATTGTGAATCTAATTTTGTAGAAACTACAAGACGCGATCATGATAGTAGTTTTATTGTTTCAATTCAATTTCATGGTTCATTAGATTCACTAGGAGAATCAAGAACACAGGCAGAAAAGCGTTTTTTATCATTAGAGAAACGTCTTCAATCTAATCACAATTTTCGTAGCATGTATTTGGATTTCATTAATGAGTACGAACAGTTAGGACATATGTCCAAAGTAGATAGATTATCAGACAATCCATTGCATTCATTTTACATGCTACATCATGGCGTATTCAAACAAACTAGTTTAACAACAAAATGCAGAGTTGTATTTGATGGCAGTGCACCATCTAGTACGGGTGTTTCCATAAATGATTTGCAAGCTGTAGGACCCACTATAGAGCGTGATCTTTTTCAAATTCTATTGAGTTTTCGCAAGCACAGATACGTAATTTCGGCTGATTGTACAAAAATGTACAGATCGGTAAAAGTAGACTCATCACAATGGCCACTTCAAAGAATTATTTGGAGACCCGATTCCACTGGTCCTCTTGAAACATATAATTTGCAAACCATAACATATGGTCTTGCAGCAAGTAGTTTTGTTGCCATTAGATGCCTATTTCAATTGGGAGAAGATTGCCAAATTTCTCATCCTAGAATTGCTCATGTAATTAAAAACGACATGTACGTTGACGATTTACTTACAGGAGCTGATACAATAGAGGAAACATCGTATATCGCCGAAAACATTTCAAAAATACTTAAAGGAGGTTGTTTTGAACTTAGAAAGTGGACCTCTAACAAAAATAACATACTTCATATTGTTCAATCTTCTGATATATCTTTTAATATTCTTGAATTTGGTCCAGATGAGATTACAAAAACATTAGGTGTAGCATGGTGTTCTCATTCTGACAAATTTCTTTACAAAATAAATATACCTCAACAATTTGATAAATTAGTTACAAAAGGCAAAATTCTTTCCATAATTTCACAAGTTTTCGACCCATTGGGTCTAATTAGTGCTAGTACAATAATTGCTAAAATATTTATGCAAAAATTATGGACTGAAAAATTATCTTGGGATGATCCAGTTTCAGAAAAACTTCGATCAGAATGGTTAGAATATTGTATTGCATTACCCCAATTAAATAATTTGCGCATTAATAGACAAGCATGTTGCTCATCACCAAAAATATTAGAGATTCATTCATTTTGTGACGCTAGTCAATCTGCTTACGGTGCATGCGTTTACCTACGATCCATAAATAAGGAAGGTGAAATATTTGTAAATCTTCTTTGCGCAAAGACAAAGGTAGCTCCTTTGAAATCACTTACCATCCCAAAATTAGAATTACTTGGTGCACATATGTTAGCAAAGTTGGTTAATAAAATATTGATTTCTTCATATACAAATGTAACTCGTATAGTAAATTGGTGTGATTCCACAATTGTGCTTGGTTGGATTCGTACATCACCTCATTTGTTAAAAACATTTGTAATTAATAGAATATCTGAAATTCAATCGCTATCCAATCCTTCTGATTGGAATCATGTATCTACAACTGAAAATCCTGCTGATTTATTATCAAGAGGGGTTAAACCTCAAGATTTGCAATCTTCCTCATTGTGGTGGAAGGGACCTTCATTTCTTTCAAAAGAAACAACTTATTGGCCTAAATATCATCATGATTCGCAAGAATTACCCGAATTAAAAAATATTTCACATTCACACATTGTATTATCTCGGAATATATCATTTTTATTTGAGAAATACTCAAATTTATCAAAGATAGAAAGAATTGTAGCATATTGTTTACGTTTTAAACATAATTGCCTAACAAAAGGACCAAAACATAATTTAGGCGCACTATTTTATTCTGAAATTGCCGATGCACATATTAGATTAATAAAAGTCGTACAATTTCAAGAATTTTGTGAAGAAATAAAGTTGATTGCAGATGGTAAACCAATATCTAGAAAAAGCAAAATTTTAAGCTTAAATCCATTCATTCATGAAGACGGTACGTTGAGAGCAGGCGGACGTTTACAGAATTCCGATTTTCCATTTAATAAAAAATATCCTATAATTATCCCACATAAACATAATTTTACAAAGTTGTTATTTATCAGAGAGCATTTAAGATTAAAACATGCAGGTCCACAACTTTTGTTGTCATCAATTAGACAAAAATATTGGCCTATAGCTGGTAGGAATTTAGCAAGGTATACTTTTCATAATTGTATTCATTGTTTCAAAGCAAATCCAAAACCAATACATACAATTATGGGAAATTTACCAAAGGATCGGATTACGCCGAATCCTCCTTTTCATGTTACTGGTACAGATTATGCAGGTCCTTTTAATATAAAGGATAAAAAAGGACGTGGTTGTAAGATATCAAAATGTTACGTTTGTTTGTTCATTTGTTTTAGCACCAAAGCTGTCCATATTGAATTAGTGTCTGATTTATCTGCAGATGCATTTATATTAGCTTTGAGAAGGTTTGCCAGTAGGCGTGGTATGCCCTCAAAATTATACTCAGACAATGGCTCTAATTATATTGAAGCTGCTTCTAAGCTCAGAGAGTTAGGTACATTTTTAGTTAAAAATTGTAAAGAATTGCAAGAAAATTTCGTTAAGGAAAACTTCGGACTTCTTACCATTAAAAACTACTGAGTACTAAATGATATTTATTTTTACAAATTCTTTTATATTTACACCAATTGACACAAACAAAAACTAACATGGATAACAAGATAAAAATTTACATTAAAAACGAGGGTTGTAACCGCTGCTACAAGTTGATAACCGCATACCCAGTGATAAAACCGGAAAACGCCTTTTCCATACGTCATAACTTCTTTCGACTGTATTTCTAGTTCGGATTTGAGACTCATTATACAGAATTTCAGCGAGCTTGAAGAGGAGTCAGTAAATAATTTGTCAGGCCATATCCACCATCGCCAAGTAGCAAGAAATTTCCCATTTCACCATTTGTAAATTTTGCTTTTAACCCAGAATTATTAAAAATAGTTTGGTCATGTGCAGATCCTGGCCAAGTTTTGCTAACTCCTGAAAAATCTCCCATCGCAAGAAGCATACCACCTACAGCATAAAATCGGAGGGCAAGTAGAATTTTTGTAATTGGTGTAATGGAATGATTTCTGTAAAAGAAAAACACTTACATTTTTCAAAATTTATTGTATAAAAAAGTTTTTTAACTCACCTGTCAGAAGGAGACTCAATCAGATGGTCAATTTCAATTAATAATCGTAAAACGGTTGGTTTTTGTAATCGAAATCTAATAAAAAATTGATCATCTTCAAGTTCGTCGAAATAATTAGGCCGTCTCGGTCTTGCTATATAATTTATTATCTCTTCATCATCATCGGATTCAAACACACGCACATCATTATTTACATCCATCGCAATTTGCTGTTTACACTGTTTACAGTAGGAAAATAAATACAACCTCACTTTTCCTACTAACGGTGGAATAAGGCGTTATCGGCTACCAGAAGCGCCGGATAAGTTATTCATGGCCGTTTGCACCGTTTTTGCGTTAATCGAAGAATAGCTAAGCGTCCCTTAAGTTTTAAGAATCGCTTAACTTTAATTCTGTTGCATCGTCAAAATTTAAGCGTTCCTTAGCTAAGTGGAGAATATGTTTGGCAACGTCGCAAATTAAGCCTTGCTTTAGTGATTTTACCTCTATTTTTAGGGAAATTTGCATTCCAGGTATGGTACCTACTACACGTTTAAGTTAACAGTTTTAAATTCGGTTTTTGGGTTGTTTTATGTTGCTGTTGTTGAATTATTTATCTTGGCCGTCATGCAAAACCAAAAACGCACGAGGTCTGTGAACTTTACCCCCAAAGAAAAAGATGTATTGATTTCTCTGGTATTTAAATACCAAAAAATAATTGAAAATAAGAAGACAGAGCATGTTTCGGCGGTTGAAAAGGCGCAAGCCTGGACGAAAATAACGCAAGAATTTAATGCTCTGGCTCAAGTTCAAAACTGTATCCTTCGTTAGGCGAAATCTTCTGAAAAAAGACAAGTTGTCCATATCCAGAAAAGGTTCCGTCCTATTATATATCCTCCTTGCATATCCATATTCTATGACATGTAAGATGTCGAAGTCGTCGTTCAGCATAATATCATGATCTATTATGCACCAAAAGAGAAACAACAAACTTGGACAAAGCAGGAACGACTGATAATATTTGAGATCTGGATGACGTATATAAAAATGTGTAAAGCGCATGCGCAAACCTTCGCTTAAATTTAAGGGCAAGCTTAAACCTTGCTTGGTGGGGGCTTAAACTAAGTGTCTCTTAAACTCCACTTAAGGAACGGTGCAAACGAATGAACACAGTTAAGCGGCCCTTAAGGTTAAGCGGTCCTTAAATACATGCGGTGCAAACGGCCATTAGTCGTTTATACCAACATTTCAGATATTCCCTAGTTAAATACACTTGTAGAACCAAGCTTCTCAAATTATACTTAGAATAGATCTATTCCCTGGATATCTTAGCATTGTAGAACCGGCCCTAACTGTTGTTCTTGTTCATGTAAAATATCTTTTAATACCTTACGCGTGTAAACTATTTTAACTTTGTTATCAAATGTTTTATATACTATGTTGGCAATATCTTCGTTTAATTCAGGGGTTTTAGTGTTTATACAATTAGTTAAATTTGGATTAATATAATTTTCTAATATATTTGATATTTCATTAATATAATTGTCTCTAGTTATACAGTGAAGTCCATTTATTATGCAATATAGGCATGTTGCAAGTTAATTGGTGTACGCACTTTACCATTGGAATATAGGCAACCCATTATACAGTTAGCTAGTTTTTTTTATCTAACCGTCTATGATCTAACCGAAATCAGCAACACATGAAAGTTTAACCTCAAAATAAAACATGTTCTTAGTTAAAAAAAAATGTAATAGGTAAGAAAACAATAATAATAATACATTCCTGACAATTGAAAATTTAAATTCATCAGTAGGCAGGGGCAAGGGAGGTTAGCAGCGTATAATGGGTTGCCTATATTCCAATGGTAAAGTGCGTACACCAATTAACTTGCAACATGCCTATATTGCATAATAAATGGACTTCACTGTATGTATTAAATGTCTTATCTTATCAAATGGTTTAATTATTTGTAAACTAGGTGTGCTATAAAAAGTAAAAATGAATTGATTTTTAAATTGATTCAAAGGTTTATCTGTTATTTCTAAACTTGCATTCATATTCTCTTGTTGCGAATGTTGACTAACGTCTGATAATTGTTCTTTATTCTCAACTATGTTATCTACTTCTTTTTCAATTTGATTCCTAACTTCTGCTGGTCTAACTATAATATCTGATAATATTTTAATTTGTTTTGACGTTTTAGTAAGGGGTATAATTTCTGAATCTTTGTTACTCTTATTACTTGATTCCGTTAATAGTTCGTCTATTTCATTAAAATCATCTGTGTCTCTGTAACTAATGTCACCGGGATTGTTAAATAAAGATAATAAATCATCTGTATTTTCTACTTCTAAAGGGTATGTTTCTATTCTGGATAAGAAATCTGCGTTATTATTTTGTTTTCTTTTCTTACACAGTATTTCTCAAATTCTGACAGTTTCAGTCTCCAACGATTTAATTTTGAATTTGGTTCTTTTATATTAAATAACCATTGTAGTGCTTTGTGATCCGTAATTATATTAAATTTTTGTCCGTACATATATGGTCTAAAAACTTTTACTGCCCATATAATTGCATAACATTCTTTTTCGATTGTTGAATAATTTTGCTGTTCTGGGTTTAATGTTTTACTAATAAACATTATTGGATTATCTTTTCCAATAGTACCTTGCGATAACACTACGCCTACACCTACGTTCGATGCGTCAGTTGTAACGTTAAATGTTTAGGTAAAATCTGGATAAATTAAAATTGCTGGGTTGATTATTAGTCTTTTGATATTTTCAAATGCATTAATGAATTCTTGCGTATGTTTAATTTTAGAATTCTTTTTTAAACAAAGAGTTAATGGTTTAGTAATAGTTGCATAGTCTTTTACAAATTTTCTATAATAAGCTGTTAATCCTAAAAATGATTTAATTTGTTTCATAGTAGTTGGTATGTTTTACGTTTTTAATTTTTTCAACTAATTTTGGATTTGGTTTAATTCCTTCTGTTGTTATCAGATGTCCTAGATATTCTATCTCTTTTAAACAAAATTCTGATTTTTCTAACTGCACTTTAAATTTGTATTTTTGTAATCTCTCAAATACTTTCTCTAAATTTTGCATATGATTATTGAAATCGTTTCCAAAAATAATTATATCGTCTAAGTAAACTAAACAAATTTTATCTAGTCAGGGTACCCACTTTTCTGGAAAACAGGGAAAAGTCAGGGAAAATGGTAAAACTGCTAAAAGTCAGGGAATTTATAAATTTATTGAGAAAGTCAGGGAATTTTTACTGATTTCGGGAAAATTAACTTGACCTAATCTACACTCCGTTTTAAATTTCGCGCGTTGATTATCTTCACTTTAGATAGTGCGCAGATATACAAAAAGCCTTCGACATACCACGCAAAAAGCTACGTTAATAGGTACAGAGCGGCACAGAAGATTGCGTTAAGCGAGCGCAATAACTGAAAATAAGACATAGATGATGTGCCGCCTCTCAATTATTATCATTTTATCAAGTTAGTGCGGTTCTGCAGGTAGCTCTTTCAATTTGTTTTGGTGTTTAGTATGCGAGGGTGGTTGATTTGGTGTTTATGTTTCTGCCATCTTGAATTTTGTGTGTGCCACGTGCGCGTTTTAATAATTATTATTAAGAATTATACCAATTGATTTAATTTTTAGGACTTAATTTAATTCCTACAGCAAGGGAATATTATTTAAAAAATTTTAATTTAGATAATTTCTTTATCATAATTTCTTTTTCAGCGATTAATTACATTATGACATTTTATAAAAAAACTGTTTTCAACCCAGATTGGATCGATAAATCCTTAAATCCCAGGTGGTCTGATGTATTTTCTGCCGTACCAAACAATGGTTTTCGTGTTAAGTACAATATATGCAATAAAGCGCTGGAACTCAGCAATATGGGTAAAGGGTGTTTATCGAGCCACGAAAAAAGTGCAGGGCATATAAAAAGAGTTAAATCAACCAAAAATAACAATCTACTGAATCTGTTTAAAGAGAACCCTGTACTACAGCATGCAACTTGCAACAAATTGGTAGAAGAAGAAACATCTTCGAACATCTTCAGCTTTTTTACCGAATACTGTGACAAATTTTCTCTCCACTTCAAGAGTAATGGACGCTGAAATTTTATGGTGTTTGAATATAGTGTATAATAATCTAAGCTATAATTCCTCGTCGTCAATGATACCGATCATGAAAGTTATGTTTCCTGATAGCAGTGTTGCTGGAAAAATGTCTCTTGGTTATACCAAAGCAGCATATACAGTGTCATACGGCTTAGCTCCATTTTTTAAATGCCAGCTGGAAGATGTGCTGAAGAACTGTGATGCTTATGTACTCTGTTTCGATGAAGCATTGAATAAGATTGTACAAAAGGGACAAATGGATCTAATAATTAGGTTTTTTAACAACTCTACAAATATGGTTGAAACTAGATATTTTGGTTCAGTCTACATGAAATATACCACAGCCGCAGATATATTGAAATATTTTTTAGAGGGAGTTCAGTCGCTTCATTTAAATAGGATTTTACAGGTTGGTAGCTAATAAGTTTTCTAACTAATTCAATGAAGCTATCTAATAATAATTTATTTTGTTATTGTAGATTTCCATGGACGGTCCTAATGTAAATTGGAAGTTTTTTTCTCTTTTAAAAGAGCATCGTTTGCAGTCGACAACAAAGAAGATCCTTGACATTGGTTCTTGCGGGCTCCATATAATTCATGGAGCACTGCAAACTGGTCATAAAGCTGCTGGTTGGCAAATTAATGAATTCCTTAGAGGAATTTAATATGTATTTAAAGATTCTCCAAAACGAAGGGCAGATTTTCAAAACCTAACTGAATGTAATCATTTTCCCCAGAAATTTTGTGTGACCCGATGGGTTGAAAACCATTCAGCAGCAGCTAGAGCCATTGAAATTCTAGATCACATAAAAACTTATGTAGAACACCCTAAAACTAAATTACCAGGAAATATTTCTGTAACGAATGTTAAGTCAGGTTGTAAAGATCTAATTATAAAACCAAAATTAGCTTTTTTCAGTTTAATTGCTGGTATATTAGAACCATTTTTGAAGAAATATCAAACTGCTAATCCAATGATACCTTTTTTAAAAGATGATTTAGAAGTAATAGTTCGAAATGTATTGCGTCGAATAGTAAAAGTGGATACATCTGACTTAAATATACATCAGATGCTACAAATTAATTTGGATAATGCTTGCAATTTGAAAAGTGATGGGGATGTCGACGTGGGATTTGAAACAAAAAGGCATTTAAAAAACAAAAAATTAAATGAAAAGGCCAAATTGTTATTTTTAAAAGACTGCAAGCATTTTTTAAAGGCAACTGTGAAAAAAATATCAGAAAGATGTTGTTTAAAATATCCATTGGTACACGCAGCTGCTGCACTTAATCCAAAGAGGATGAGTACTAATTCTGTGTCTTGGTTAATCGAAAAATTTAATCAATTGCTGGAAATATTGCACGATCATGAGATTATTACATCTACTGCCGCAGAACAATCAAAAACTGAGTACGAAAAATTTATTAAAACTAAGAAAACTGATATAGCTTCGTATAAGGTGGCTGAGAGGTTGGACACTTTTTATTTTCGCTTACTTGTGGGACAGGAATTTGAAAATTTATGGGATGTTATTAAATTAATTTTAATTATGTCCCATGGAAATGCTAGTGTCGAAGCTGGATTTTCTATTAATAAACATTTGCTAGTGGAAAATTTAAAAGAGGAATCTCTAACTTGTCAGCGTATTGTTTATGATGCTGTACATAACAAGGGTGGTGTTTTAAATGTTGCTATTAGTGAACAAATGAGGTCCTATGTAAAGAAATCTTGCTTCCAATACAAGTTGTCTTTGGAACAAAAACGAAAAGAAGAGCAGCATGAAAGTGAAGAAGTATCGTTGAAGAGAAACGCCAAGTTGGAAATATGTGTGCTAGAATCTAAACAAAAGAAATTAGAACGCGACGCAAATTATGAGTCGAACATAATTTTGACAAAAATTGCCGAATTAAGAAAGCAGTTGTAATATTAGTATTTAGTAGTAGTAATGTATTAGATTATATTGTTTTCTTTCGTGTTTTGTGTTTGTATTTTATTTTTTTTTGTATTTTATTGCTGTTTTTTAAATATATATTTTTATTGCGATAAAAACATTTTTTTCTGTATTTTCAATCAAATTGTTAATTATAGTCATTGACTGCAATTGGTACAGGCAGTGACAGTTTCTCCAAAGGGGCCCCAATTTCAGCGCTTAACCTTGAAAATTTCAAAAAATTTCGCCTGCGGCGCATTTCTCTGGGGGTACTCCGTGCGCCCCAAACCCCCCGGTCATTCAACAACAGGGAAGAGTCAGGGAATTTCATTTCACTAATTCAGTGGGCACCCTGCTAGTAAACCTCTCAAGATATTATTCATAACTCTTGCAAAACATGCGGGTGCGTTTTTCAGTCCAAAGGGAATTCTTAAAAATTGGTAATGTCCTTCGCTTGTTGAAAAAGCTGTTTTAGGTTTATCTTCTGATTCTATTTCTATTTGATGATAACCACTCTTTAAATCTAATTTTGAAAAATATTTAGAATTTAGAAGTTCGCCAAAAAAACAAATGTCCGATCCTCTAGTATTCAACTGAATCAATTGTAAACGTGTATTTGCCATTAAAAAATATGTTTTCCAACTTAAAAGATAAGAGCCCACAAACACAATATGTAAAACTTACAAACAAATAAAGAACAAGTCAAAGAACAGTGAAGATATCCAGAACCTTTGAAGCGGATCAAAAATGTTACATTACAAACTTTCCAACTGACAATAAAACCGAACACTACAAAACTTACCTATATTCGCATTTTCGGAAATCCTAATAGGAGAAACGGCTGGCTTGCGTCGTGCTGCTGGTAACTGGTTTTCCTGCACCACGACCAATTAAATTCCATCGAATGCCGCCACCCTTGCTACTATAATCCTCTCCAAGAGTTTCCTCCCAATTATCAGAAGGCATGGATGGGTCAGCACGTACTCGAAGTGAGGCGGCAGAAGGAGCGGCGTCCCCCTCTCCACCAAAAACTAATGGTTCAGCATCATTGTGGCCTTCGTGCATGCCTAACCGATCATTCTCGTCATCTTCGTCGTCATCATCATCACCATAAGAAGATGAATCCGAAGGCTTATAAAGTGGGTTATTCTCATTATCAGAAGCCGCGAATGGGTCATTCGGTTCTGCGTCAGAGAAGCCATTTTCCAGGTCAAACTGATTCTCCTGATCAAAAGGAGCGACTGGGGTAGCCTGTTCCTCGACGGTGCATCCAATATCAGGCTGTATCAGAGACTGCGTTAACCTGTTCCTCGACGGTGTATTCACCATCCATGGCTATATCATGCATTTCATTTAATAAATTTCTTCTCGATACGTCATAAGAACGAAGTGAGCGCTGTAGCTTCGAATGTGCTAAAATAAAAATATAGTTAAATGAACAATTCAAAAACTAACCACATCGTACTACCAGGGCTATCGGGACGAGATGACTGGAGCGACAACCTTATCGGGAGCCGATGAAGATAATTTTCTATACGCTGGGCCAGCTACGAAAGTGTCTTGTGAGTCGGGTTGCTACACAAGCACTTTACCAAAGATAATTTCGAGACGATAATATCTACATTGGTAACGATGATATTCGGGATGATAGCGGCACGTCAATTTTCGGAACACTTGCCAATGCGAACGTGAGTTTTAAATCTTCACATTTTGATTTATAACGATATTTCTTTGAGACGGTAAAAACTAACTGATCACTTAAGACTCATAATTAATTGTCGGGACGGTAGCGAAAGCAGATTCCGTTAACACATGACGCGACAAGAAGTGAATCAGAACTTTTCTTGTTCACTTAAAAACGGTAAGACGTGACGGGAGCGGTATTTGATTGTTCATTTTTTTGAACATATCGAGACGAGAGCTCAAGCTGGACTTATGCTTTCTTCCGCCAGTCGAGCATGCGTGACTTTGCATTTTCGGGGGGGATGGCTTTGAAAAGCGGGCAACCGATTGGCTGACCGGTATACCGGGGGTTGGGACTAGTCGCATTGCAGCTAAGGGTAATATGATATGTTGATAAGCAAAGCTACAAGCAGAACTCCTGGAAATGAAAGCGTATTTCAGCATTCCATCACGTTTTAAATGGGAAATGGTAAGGCCAACATGCAGTCATCAGACGAAATGCAAGGGGTAGCCTGTAACATGGACTGAGCTACATTCTTGAGGGGTGACGTATTGCACTGGCCCCAAGGGATATAACAAAGTGAAATTCAGTTGGTTAATATATAAATCCCTATTATAATTTCTTGAATTACTATGAACGAATTAATTAAAATGTGTTTCAATAATACAAATGTCAACGTCAATACACAAAAATACAAAACCTTTAAATTAAAATTGAAAATGGGGCCAAATTACTAATAGCCTAATAGGGATTTTTGTATTATCCAACTGTAACGCCCCTGTAAGAACACAACCCACGATACACCTCAACACACCACCCCATCTAGCGGTCACGCAGCACCACTACCCTCACGTGAACCAAGTTACGCGATACGTACAAAAGTTACCACTCCCTACTAAAGATATTGTCAAGTTTACTTATAAGCGTTGGGAAACAAGCGAAGGCATCGATAAGCAACCACGACTTTCGTCAGCTAAGGCGCTTCTCCTGGAGAACACCTCGCTAGTGAATTGGTCATTTGTGCATGCTTCTAGAGATCGTTGTTTCATGCGTAATCCGATCTCTATATTTTTTTGGTACAAGTTAAATTAATGCGTTTGTTATAACCTAAGTTTAGTGCGTGTGTGTTATAACTTTAGTGCGTGTGTTATGACATCTGTGTGTGTTTTAAAAGACCTTTAAGTTATTCCGTTTTAAGTTCTCTGTATGTAGATTATACTATTATGGTGTGTCTAACATTGTTCCTGCTAATAAATCATATTAAAAAACCGACTGTTCAAACTTCCATTTGACGTCTCTCATTGCTTCGGCTGACACAGGTCCTCCCAATCTGTGCTCCCGACACAACTGAATTTCACTTTTAGTTCGCGGGAGTATTCTGAATGCATTATAATTTAATTAATTTGTATGTTATAAACTGTCAGTGTCAAGCTATCAAAGACAACAGATTCAGAATCCAAGGCACTCTTTGACTAGGATTTTTATTGACCTCACAAATATTAAAAATTTCCAGAAAAATGATACCACAACAGTTATTTATAATTAAGTGTTAAAAGAGTAATTTTATTTTGTAAGTTTGAAGCATTGAGAACATGGAAACAGAAGTATCGTACCTGTACTTGCAGATCTTGCTCCTCTTGGTTTGCGAATTATATCCTGTATTTTTGCAGCGATATAGTTATTAATTTTTGATACACGTTTATTGATTTCCTCAGGTGTAGTGCCATTGGCCACTAAATTGTGCCGGAAGATGTCTAAAAAAGGGTGAAATTAATAATAAAATGCTTCAGCTGATAATCTAAATTATTATGGATTTGCAATTGTTTGATTTCCACATAAATGTGGATCATTCACAACACCAAATTGAATTTTAATATTGGAGAGGTTTCATAATTACCGTGTATAGCTATCAGCTTCGTAGAGTCTAGTGCAGGCTTTGCACCAGACTTAGTCCGGTTACTAGACCCCCGTAATGAATGGCTGCTTAAATTGACGCTGCCAAAGACAGCCACCGCCAGTGCTTTCACAAGTTTGGAATCCGATTTTGCATTATGGGCTTGAATTGAATCGTACTGATGTTCAGCAATCCACTGACCTCTCCCCAAATGAATTTAAAATAATACAATTATAAATATGAGCAATTTAACTTGTGATTAAACATAAAATTAATCACCACACCTTGATCTTGCTTCGTAATAGTCGAGTAATTTTGTGAATAAATAGTATAATTATACCTATTTACTATTATAGGTAGTAATTATTATTTATGATTTTTATTAACATACCTGCCCATTCTGCCGGATTCCGACACTGATTATCTCATTATCGACACCAACTTCCTCTATTTGGTTCTGGGAATTCTCCAATTTATCTATTGTGTCTGAAAAATATAAAATATTAGATGTAGGATGGGTTTCTAAATGTTCTAAGACTAAAACTAAACTCACTCAACTTTTCTAAACTTTATTGGAAACCCCACCCAACTAATACATCCTCTTCCTTCGGCAGCACAGCAAAGACAAACCATATAATGTGAGACAAACCATACCAAACATTTCTTAGTTCAGCTACCTACCACCAGAGTATTTCCGGCTACTATTTAAGGCTCTAAATACAAATTATGAGAAATATCCTACAGTTCGGCCATCCTGACCGAAGATTGCCCTCAATCTTATACTAAAAACAAACAACACGTAATACAACATAAGTACACAATATAAAACGAACAAACATTTTTGCAAAAAAATTCTTAAATTTAACAAATTTATCTAGACATTTTTTAATAGATACACATTTCAATACAATTTATGAGTTACAAAACAATACAAACAAACTTAAACCTACTAAACATACTCGAATTTGAGGCAGATAATTGATGATGAGCAGACCATGTCCAGCACCCACCAATTAATTTATTAATTGCCCCCTCCCCTTTAAACAACAAATTATCCCCGTTGACCCAAGGCTTCATGTGAGTAGGATCCAGTACTCCCCGATACGGAATTTGAGTTACCTGAAATCCATCAATGTCTCCTACCAAGTACCTGTCATTTGGTAGTACTTTGTTTACTATATAGGGCCCCTTAAATTTAGGAATCAATTTTTTATTAACTCCCGGAGTGACATCGTTGTTCTCTAACATAACGTAATCGCCCACTTTGTAATGGTGAGGATCTTTGTGCCGCTTATTGTAGCTAATTTCGTTATATCGCTGACATTTTGCAATGTTGTTTACTGCTTCTGCTCTAGTTTTTTCTAAATCTCTTTCCTCCTCTGCATCACCCTCTAAAACTAATCGCAACGCATCATTTATGACCCCCCTCTGGTTTATCCCGAATAATAATTTGCTTGGAGTGCTACCCGTTGAGCATTTTCTAAGAATTCTTTGAATTGGTTCGAGGTAAAAGCTGCACCCCTATCCGAAACTATCCTACTGGGTACACTATATGAACTAAAATAATCCCCTAAATGCTTTATGCTTTCTTTTGTGTTTGTGGTTTTACATGGATATATTTTGACAAATTTCGAGAAACCGTCTATCACTACAAAAAGATACTTATACTGTCGCCTAGTTTTTTCTAATGGCCCATAGTGATCTACATGACATGTCTGAAAAGGCAAATCTCCCTTTGGTATGGAATGTAAAAAACCCTCTCGTTTTCCACTGACTGGTGAGTATGTAATGCATTTTAGGCAACTTCTTATATACTGCTTGACTTTTTCTCGTAGCTCAGGAAACCAATATACTCTCTCCACTACCTCAACTACCTTGTTTAAACTAATGTGCCCAACGTCGTCATGACAAGATCGTATCACATTGCTTTCCATACACCGAGGAACGTAAAATAATAGTCTATTTTTAACCTTTCGGTACAATAACCCATTCCGTAGTTCAAAAAACTTACTCTCCTTTTCCTCTAACCCTGCTCTAATGCTTGCAATTTCCCTGTCTTGGTCCTGCCTAATTGATAAATTTCTCTCAAAACTATTTTCCGATAAAATCAGAATGCCTGTATTTCGACTAAGTGCATCTGCATGTTTCATCTGGTCTCCCTTACGATGTTCTAATGTAAAATTGTAATTTTGAAGCACCAGAGACCACCTAAGTATTCGAGGATTTACCTCCTTCTTTGATAATGTTAATTTTAAACTATTGCAGTCTGTGATAATTTTGAAAGGTATACCCTGTAGGTATATTCGAAATCGTTCTAACGAGTAAACTATGGCTAACGTTTCCAATTCGAAACTATGATATTTTGACTCGGCCGTCGTAGTCCGCTTACTAAAATAAAACACAGGATGAAAATGTTGATCGGCTTGTTTTTGGACTAAAATTGAACCGTAGCCATGCGAGCTGGCATCACAGTGCAGCTGAGTTTCAGCACAAGGTGAATAAACACATAATATTGGATCTAAGGCTAACAATGATTTTAAATATTCGAAACTTCTTAGCTCCTGCTCACCAAATCTATAATTAACTTTACCTTTCAGCAAATCATACAACGGTTTTGCCTTTAGTGCAAAATCTCTAATAAATTTTTTAAAATAAGACACCAGTCCGAGGAAACTATGTAACTGACGAAAATCTTTTGGTACCGGGTACCTGACTACTGCACTAATGTTCTCCGGATTTGGCCTAACCCCGCTCTCATTTATGAGATAACCCAGATAAATGATCTCCCGCTTCAGAAAACTACACTTATCCAAGCGTAAAGACAGCTTGTTCTGCACAAGGACATTAAACACTTTCCCTAATATTGCTAAATTTTCTTCTATCGTAGCTGTGGCCACCAAAATGTCATCTATGTATATCATAACCTCATTGCTCTCAATGAGCTCTCTAAATGCACTATTGATGTACCTCATAAAAAAGATGGACTATTTGTCAACCCGAATGGTACTCGAGTCTACTCGTACTGTCCCATGAATGTTACGAAAGAAGTGTATTTAATAGAATCATCATGCACTAATACGTGAAAGAATGCATCTTTCAAATCTAACCGGCTAAAATAGGTCTTTCCCCGTAAGTCATCTATCTGATCGTCGATACGAGGGATCGGAAAATTATCCCTAACTGATATTTTGTTTAGTTCCCTGAAGTCAACGCACATCCTCAACGAACCTGACTTCTTCTTAATTAAAACAATGGGCGAACTATACTCCAATTCGCTACGTCTAATAATACGCCGCCCTAATAAATCGTGTATTATCTTGGTAACTTCGCCTTTCTCGTAGTAAGAAAGTCTACGAGGTCTAAAATAGAATGGTGTATGATTCGGTTTAACTAAAATTTTCATGCTTAAATTTGTAACTGGGAGCTCTGGTCTTATCGGCCTCACATACCCTTCGACAAATAGATTTCGTAATTGACTTTTACTGTCCTGATCAATGCTCTGCTCAACATTAATCCCCACATCTTCGTCACCGTTATTGGTTACGTCGATCTGCAAGATTTCATTTACAAATTCATTATCAACTATCTCATTCATTGTCCTCTCAACCATAACCTCTCTTCCAAAAGTTACTTTAATTGACTCTAAAGACACAAAATCTCTGCCAAGAAGGCAATGGTCAGACATGGTGCCTGTAGGTACAACATAAAATTTAATAAATACCTCAATGTTACACACAATAACTTTCTGCCACAGGATACCAATCACCTGTAATTTACTTTTATTTATCCCCTCAAAACTTAACCCTTGATCATCCTGTGGTCTAACTAACCCTGAAGGTACTAAACTACTTATAACTAACGAAATAGGACTACCTGTATCAACAATAGCTTCTATCGGCGTATCTGAAAATTCCGTGGTCAAACTAAGCATGTAAACAGGAGTGATGGGACTGCTGCCTTGAACTAAATGGCTGGTGTTGTCTGCAACACGAGAAACTACTGCTCTGCTTACTTGTGGACAATCTTGCTGAATATGATTTCTTGCACCACATCCGTAGCACGAGCCCCTTTCTCGTCTAGGTTTCGGACACCACGACATCCAATGGTCTGTGGCATTGCAGTTGAAACACCTATTCACTCTTACGCCTGGCACACTTGTTGCATAACTTGTTGTTGGTCCAGCTGATCTACTGTAGTTTTGGCCTCTAAAACTTTGATAGTTGCTGCTCCTGGGTACACTCGCACTACTCCCGGTCCAACTACCCGGGTGCGGTTGAACTACACTGCTCGAAACCCTTGAATACCTTTCGCTTGTCGTTATATCGCTCATAATTGTTAACAAGTGGTTTAAGCTACTAAGTTCTTTCATCTTCGCCATACCTTGCAACGACGGATTGTCAAATCCATCCACTACGTACGCGATTAAATCACTTTCACTAAGTCTTAACCGGTTACCTAACATAATTTTGTCCATATAATAAGTATTAAAACTTTCTGCTCTTCTCCACTTTCGGGCTTCAAAATTTCTCATCAGCGAAATTCGGTCTTCTTTTACGGTGAACATTCGCGTCATGGACTCACGAAACTCCTCCAAATTGTGGCTCACGTGCTCTGGCCGTGAATGGTACCAATCGAGTGCTGTACCCGTCAATTTGCTAATTAATACTAACAATAAGGATCCCTCGCTGGGAGAATATTTCCTTTTAATGGCATCGACCCTTTCAAACCAAATTTGCACTTGGTCGTCGGCCTTACCACTGAATTCCGGTACGAGCGATGCTAATTCCACTTGCCTAATTATTGTGTTGTCTTGCAAAGTAACTGCCCTAACTGTAGCGGCTATCAATTCATCGATGCTAATGTTAAAAGTTGTTGGCGGTCCTGCAGCTGCCTCAGCTTCCAACGACCGAACCTCGTGGCCGCCGCCATTCTCCTCGTGGTCGTTGTAATTCATCTTAAAATATCTAAATAATCTCTAAATGTTTCTAAAATACGATGCCGCGGTCTCAATCCCACTTCTGAACTGTAGGATGGGTTTCTAAATGTTCTAAGACTAAAACTAAACTCTCTCAACTTTTCTAAACTTTATTGGAAACCCCACCCAACTAATACATCCTCTTCCTTCGGCAGCACAGCAAAGACAAACCATATAATGTGAGACAAACCATACCAAACATTTTTTAGTTCAGCTACCTACCACCAGAGTATTTCCGGCTACTATTTAAGGCGCTAAATACAAATTATGAGAAATATCCTACATAGAACAGATTCCTTAAAACTTTTCACGTCAATAATAATACCTTTGAATCTATTTATAACTTGCTCTTGTAAGTCAAAATTTAGTTCCTGCAATTTTTCGTTCTGCGTTTGTAACGTCTGATTCTGCAAACGCAACGTTTTATTCTCAGCTCTTAACTGTGAATTTTCGTCAATAACTTGTTTGTTACTTGATGTAGATTGACGATTTGGTCCCATATCATCATTTCCTGCCATTATGGTTTGTTTCCATCAGGATCTGATTGGTATTGCAGGGAGGTTTGCCTTTCCGTTGGACCTAAAATTAAGTAAAAACATGATGAATATCGTCAATTTCAAAACGAATTAAAAATCTGTAACCTACATTTACTGCTTTCTTTCCTACTACTTCATTTTCGTCCGTACTCGAATCTAGGACCATGCGATCCCGGGGAAAATATTTTAGTCAGAGCCGTACCTAATGATATTTTTACTATGTGCGAAAAGCAATTTTAGCGCCCCTCGAAATTTGTGTCGTAGCTGCAGAACAAAGTTACAAGAAAAAATACCTACCCCAATATAATAATATATTTCAAGGAACTTGTTTCTAAATATAAAAGAGAATTAAATATTTAAAATACTATATTTAAACAATAATTAGATAGTTATAAAACAACTCGCCGTGCTGCAAAAGAATCAATTAATTCTTCGACATCTAGTTTTCTCACGAAGTCCTTTTCTATAGATAAAATCGCCATACCAGACAGCCTCTCTTGTCCCATGGATGACCTTAAATAATTCTTAATTATCTTTAATTTGCTGAAACTCCGCTCCGCTGTGGCAGTAGTTGCAGGCAATGTGCAAAATATTCTTAAAGCTATACATATGTTTGGGTATATATAGTTTAAATTATAAAAATAGATTTTTTGTAAAATATCAAAAGAAGATGCGCGTTTTATATCCGGCATTATTTTTAGCCCTTGAAATTTGAAGGATCAATTTCCGAAACTAATTGCACGGCATTGAAGTCATTTTCGTATTTTAACGCTAAATCAGCAGCGCACTTCCTCAACTCTTCAACTGACAATTGCGTTAAGTAAAAGCCACTCAAAAAAGCGAAATCACAGTTTATGACTTTTAGTTTTTCAAATCTCCAGTGTAGTTGACTTGCCACTATATCAATAACACTTAACCAATCTTTTTAAAAAGTATTTTCTCGTGTTAAGACAACATCGTCGGTTTCTTCACCTGCCATCTTCTTCGTTTTCCTTGTTCTAACATCTCTGTATTCGGCTTCTATGCTATACGCACTACAAACACTTTTCGCATCTTTTATGATTCTAGTTATTTCTTCATCGCGTCTTGCATTTTGAAGAAAGTCTAACAATCCTTCAAACATTTTTATAGCAAGATCTACTGTCATATTGTCACGTTATAAATTGTGACTAGTCTGGATTTAAACAAGTCAATAGTTTAACATAAATTATATTTAAGTAAAAGTTACAAAGTGAACAAAAATGCACCATTAAGGTGAGCTTACACAAATGTAGCTAGTAGCGCCAAGTAGACCATGGTTGTAGTCTTCAAAGTTCTGCTTAGAGTTGACACCAGTCAGGTCTGCCTTGATATAATTGTACGAAAGCCCAAGGGTCCAACAGGGACCCAACCAGTTGAAATTAAAGCTGAGTCGAAGAGTCTAGATGTTGGCCAGTTGCTGAGTGTAACTTACACTGAATTGAATGAAGAAACATTCTGCTTATATACTAGTTTGTAAGTCCATATATGGTTATAACCTCGACACGCGAGGACCATCAAAATCCCTCATAAAACCTGATATCCTTAGTCAGCAGAATTATATGTCTAATTACAGTTATGACCTTCAGTCAACGTGGACTAGAAGAGTTGCATTAACAAATAAGGTATTCGTATTTCCAAATATGGACATGAAAAGTCAGAGTCCACGTGGAGTAATAAAGAGTGAGGCTGACCTTCTAGTATACTTAACATTGAGGAAATTATAGCATTATGTGTAATTATAATATTACACTTAACATGTTGTAATAACATTGATTTTATGTAGGTAATAACTTCAATCACTTTGATTACTTCAATAATTATCTTACTCGTGGCAGTACTTCAATAATTATCTTAAACGCTTCGTGACATTTCTCCCCCTCTTAACCAAGCGAGAAGCTATGATCGCTTAAGGAAGAATTCTGACTTCACGAAGAGTTTATACATTATCCTTAATGCTCACTCTTAATAGTTACATAGACAAGTTGATTATACAAGCAATAATTCTAAATAAACATGGTATACTACAATAAGTTTCGTAGATTACTAAGTAGGAGGTATAGTGATAATATACTGATACATAAACATTGATTATACAAAACAAACTAGCAATGGTTATACATACAAGAAACAACATACAAGTATTGATTATTAATAGGTTTGTAATAATAATTGCAAATGTGAATAATATTGTGTATACATACTGTACATTGCAATCATTGGTCACCATGTATATAATTAGCTAACGCTGCATCTTTCGTAGCGATAGTGATAAGCTAAGGAAAGCTTTACATATATGCCAACAGAGGTCGTAAATGTAAGTAAGTATAGTACACTGTTAACAATATGTTGCTATCTAATTGCTATCATATACGCTAAAATAGTTCTAAAAAGTTCAGAAAGTGATGTGTAGGTGGCATAGTATACATTATTATGTATAAATATTTTAAAAGGTAAGTAAATATAAAAAATATTTTTCTTTTAACTAAATATTTTTTTCTTATTTTTAATTTTGAATTTCGGTACAGTATTCAAAATTAAACATTCCTCTTACAACTAATTTGTCAATATCTAGTCAATTAATTACTGAAAATTCAGAAAAAGGTACTGCACATTTTTTATATGTAGGGGGAAATTGTTATCTTTTGCTGAATTTGCAAATTTATTCTATAAAACCATTTGTTGATTCCTGGAGAAGTAATTTTTACTTGAATATTCTTCTATTGTTTTTGTTATGTTCCTTTTATATTAATATAAAATGAATTTTGAGCAAACTCAAATTTTGACCCACACCGCGTCCCCAATCGACCCTGACTTGCTCCCGGCAGTCCGTAAGTAAAGAAATTTTAAATAAAATACTTTTATATCTCCTTTTTTCTTCAATATATAAATCCAATGATTTATTAATTTATGTGGAACCTGACAAAAACAGAAAAGTAACACAGTTTGATTTGTATTTTTTTTTCTTTTGCAGAAATCTTCGAGGGTTGGAGAATCCAGGAAGTCCTGGTAAGGGATGGGTACCCCCTGACCCAGATCATCTCCTGGGTGGAAACTGAGCCGGGCCACGGGCGTATCTACATCATCGGGCGGCACGACCAAAACTACACCGTTTATGGCTTAAATGTGCCGTCCGATTTTGCAACGGTGAGGGTGCATGATATGGGGTACGGGTGGACTCGAATAGAGATTTTCTACCCGTACCCCTTTGATGATGCGCCCTCCGAATCAGAAGAAGATCCCCTAGAACTTCCACCCTCGCCAGGACCTCCAGTACCAAATCCACCAGGGTCATCAAGTCAACCGGAAGCAAGTCAACCGGAAGTTTTTTCTCCAGCTGCCGACTCTCCCCCGCTTTTGTCAGACGACATCCTGGGGGAGATTCTGGCGCAGCTGGGGAATGAAACGTAGTTTTGAATTTAAAAAAATTTGTTTTATTTTTAATTAATTAATTAATATTTTTTTTATATATATATTATTTTTCTAATAAATAACTTTTAAAGATACCGTATTGCCTTTTCGTACAGTATTTTTCTATATTTTCAGGATAAGCAAAATCATTCAAAGTAAATAAAAGATTCAGTGTTGGTAGTAAGGTAATGTTTTGAATACTTGCCAACAAACGTGCGTGTTCTGCCTTAGCATACGACCTTCAATGCAGTTTCAACTAGAGAACAGTTTTGTGCACATGCAGCTATTTTGTTAGTTGTTTCTACTTGTACACGCAAAGTATTCCAGTGCCCTAATCTAAGCTTAAACATTACGGTAAGTATATTCATTTTTACATCTAATATTAAATAAATAAATTCACCCTACTATGACAAAAAAAATAAACTTTTAAATTGTCTGTAAGACGTAAAATAATAGGGGGGCTTTTGCTCAACTCGGGGAAGTCCCTGCGAGGCCAGCCTGTTGATTCCGGATGCTGACGTGCGGGCGTCCTCTCTCAGCAGTCTGTTTAGACGCTCGGTTTACAGTAACATATTTGCATTTACCTAGTTTTTACGTTGTTCTGTATTTAGTTCCAATAAAACAATATTATTATCTTTCAATCTTACAAGTCAGAAGTGGGATAAAATAACCCATCGCGCCGATTCATTTAAGAAAAAAAAAAAAATTAATGATGGACCGCTCACGAAGCAAACGCAGTTCGAACAAGCGATCTCGAAAGAGGCGTAGTACTAGTTCAGATAGTAGTGACGATAGTGAAGTGTTGCGAAAAACAGTAAAGGAACTTAAACGTGAGTTGAAAATCCTTAAAAACAAGACAGCTACTGTAACAATCGCAACAACTGATGATTTTTCCATACCAAATTTTGACCCTTCGGAAGACAAGGCAAACGTGCAAGTGGGTTACGCAAGTCGACCGACTGGCGCGACGTTATTCCTGGAAAAACGATGACATTATGCGGTTAATCGCAAAAGCGCTAAAAAGTCACGCACGAATATGGTATGACGATCAACAAAAATACGATGTAACATGGGAAGAATTTAAAACGAAATTAATATTACAATTTCATAAATCGCTTCCGTTCGCAAGAATGTTAAAAGATGCTGCCAATTATAATGTACAGGGTGGTCAAAAATTAGGCGATTACTGTTTTAACAAATTAATGAAGCTACGGGCCTTAAAAATTAACATTCCTGATGAGTTCTTAGTGGACTCTGTCATAGGGGGTGTAAATAACGAAGACATCGAGCGTATGTTACGGTCAGCTCGTTATTCTGATCCCCATACGTTATACGCCGCCGCTCTAAACGAAATGGGTAATATGCCATCAACGTCAAAACCACAACCGTTACTGCAGAAGCCATGGCAGCGTACCTGGGAAGCCACTAACGTACCACAACAGCACCAGAGACGATCTTCCCGCAATGAACGAACAAACAAGCAAAGACTACCTGTGGAATGCTATAACTGTGGCATCCCCGGACACATCGCTGTGGACTGCAGGAAGCCTCGCTTGGAGTGCAGCCGTTGTCATAAATTAGGGCATGGTGAGAACAAATGTCCAAATAACAAGGGCAATACTTACGTAATCCAGGTTAGTGACACTGTTAATAATATGTACTTGCAAACGGCAGCTATCAATAAACATAAAGTGAAGTGCCTTGTAGACACTGGTTGTTCAAAAACACTTCAAAATCATTAGCAAATAAGTTTAATTTAACCGCTATAAATCATGCCCCTTATGAAATAAGAGGATTTTTGGGTCGAGATACGATCAGTACCACAATCGTGAATATTGAATTACGCTTAATGGAGGCCACCGCCCGAATTTTAGCGGTTGTTGTTGACTCGGATCAGATGGTGTATGATGTCATTGTTGGGCGCGATTTCTTGGACCAACCTCACGTAATGCTAATTAAACAATATAATAAATTAACGATTAGACAAATTCCGGTATTAGACCGTGATAGCTCGGATGTCATTAATACAAATACTATAATAATTGATGCAGGCACAAATATTCTGAATTTCGGTGATATAGATGCTAAACATAAACAAGCCTGTCAGTGTTTAATTGCTTCCTATTCGGACTGCATTTTTACATCCATGCAACAGCTAGGCCGAACTAATACGGTTTCGCTTGAAATTAAATGTACTACCGACGTCCCCGTCGCGTATCACCCTTACAGAATGGCGGTAGCTGAACGAACCATTGTTAGGGAAATGATTCAAGAATTACTGGAGGCAAACATAATTCAAGAATCGGTGTCGCCATACTCCAGCCCCGTATTATTAGTCAAGAAGGAAACAGGTGACTATAGGATGGTAATAGACTACCGTCGTTTAAACGCTATAACAATTAAGGATAAATATCCGCTACCCTTAATCGAAGACCAGATAGATAGGTTAGGTAACAACAAGTACTTTACTGCGCTCGACCTGGCTTCGGGCTACTACCGAGTTCCGGTTAGTGAAAATTCAGTTCCTAAAACCGCTTTCGTCACGCCAGAAGGGCATTACGAGTTCCTAAGAATGCCGTTCGGATTGACAAATGCGCCGGCTGTTTTTCAACAATTGATGAACTGTTTTGGGCTCCTATCGAAATTCAATAGCTTTTCCGTATATTGACGATGTTATTCATACCTTCCACTACGGTAGCTGAGGGTTTAGAACGACTGCAGATGGTGATGGACAGATTGCGCGAACATAAGCTAACTCTCAAACTAAATAAATGTTCCTTTTTCCAAACGAGCATTGAGTATCTGGGCAGAGAGATCAGTGCTGCCGGGGTTAAGCCAGGCCAAAGAAAGATAGAAGCAGTTTTAAAAATGTCACCCTCTCAGACTGTTAAAGAAGTTCGACAGTTCCTAGGGTTGTCCGGGTATTTCCGAAAGTTTATTCCTGCCTATGTAATCACAGTGGAGCCGCTGACAAAATTAATTCGCAAGGACACTCCTTGGGAATGGGATAAGGAGCAGCAGCAAGCTCTAGCAACAATTAAGGAACGATTGACAACGCGACCAATTTTGGCCATATTTAATCATGAACTAAGAACTGAACTACACACCGATGCCAGTTCACTGGGGATTGCGGCAATCCTACTACAATACACCAGCGATAATAACCAACAGGTGGTGGCTTATTTCAGCAAGCAGACCACTGTAGACCAGCGACAATATCACTCTTACGAGCTCGAAACAATGGCCGTGGTTTGTACTCTAAGATACTTCAGAGTGTACCTGCTAGGTATCGAATTCAAAGTCGTAACAGACTGTAACGCACTGAGAACTACATTCTCTAAAAGGGACCTTATACCCCGAGTAGGGCGCTGGTGGCTGGAAGTACAGGATTATAGTTTCGAGATAGAGTACAGGCCCGGTAGTAAAATGCAACACGTAGATGCACTTAGTCGAAGTCCCATTGAAACTATTGAAATTAACAACGTAGACATAACCGAGGCTGATTGGATCCTAACCGCACAATTGCAAGATGACCAAATCAGCAGAATCAGAAATATTCTAATTTCTAACAAACGCACTAGAGAAACCAAACATTACTTTCACGAATACGAACTGAAGAACAACAAGGTGTACAGACGATTGGGAAACGGAGAAAAGTCGTGGGTTGTACCAAAAGCCGCACGATTACAAATATGCCGGTTGTGCCACGATGATGCGGGTCATCTAGGGGTTGAGAAAACTCTGAAAAGAATACAACGAAACTATTGGTTTCCAAAGATGTCAAGATTCGTCAATAAGTATGTACAAGCGTGCCTTAATTGCACATACTATAAGCACTCCTCTGGCAAAAGTCAAGGTAAACTCCACCCCATTGAGAAGACGCCCATCCCATTCCACACGTTACACGTTGACCATGTGGGACCATTCGAAACTAGTAAACGAAAGAATAAATATCTGCTCGTCATCATAGATGGGTTTACGAAGTTTACGATTATAGAACCAGTCCGCGATACCAAAGCAAAATACGCGATCAAGATATTTCTAAACATTGTTCATTTATTCGGGGTGCCAAGCAGAATCATAAGTGATAGAGGTACGGCTTTCACGTCACAAACATTCAAGATGTTTTGCACCACTTACGGAATTAGACATGTCCTAAATGCGGTAGCTACGCCGCGAGCTAATGGCCAATGTGAGCGGTACAATAAAACGATCGTCACGGCGTTAGCTGCGACCACAGCGGGAAAAGACCCCGACCGATGGAACGAAGATGTCAAGACAATACAGAGTGCAATGAACACGATGCACAACAAAGCAATAGGGGTTACTCCTACGGAAGCTTTAATAGGTTGTAACGTAAAGCACGTCCCTGAAGCACGAATCCTACACGAAGTGCAACAAGATATGCACAGATTGGATTTAAAAGCATTACGAAAAAATATTTCCAGACACATCTCAGAAAATCAAAGAAAACAAAAAGAGAGGTACGACAAGATGAGAAAGGAAGCCAAAGTGTACCGAGATGTGGTTATGATCCAAATTACGACTGATCCCCAAACAGGAAGTAGCCGAAAGCTATTTCCGAAGTTTAAGGGTCCATTCCGAGTCCTAAGAGTACTACATAACGACCGTTATACAGTACAAGACTTACGAGAAGGAAAACGAAAACTGGACACTATTGTGGCTGTCGAACGCATGAAGCCATGGATCGTGACAGTTTGACAGGTACGAAATTAACCCTGCTCAACGGAGCTTACGAAACATAATCACGACGGTGATTATTCCCCGGTCCAACGGGATCATCCCTGCTCAACGGAGCTTACGAAACATAATCACGACGGTGATTATTCCCCGGTCCAACGGGATCATCCCTGCTCAACGGAGCTTACGAAACATAATCACGACGGTGATTATTCCTCGCTTCAACGGGATCAGCCCAGCTCAACGGAGCTTACGAAACATAATCACGGCGGTGATCATTCCACGATTCAACGGGATCGGTCTATCTCCGAATTTGAAAGATGATATGCAGGAACTCGCCAACATTCCTCATGCCGATGAAATAATATCACCCCCTGTTTCCACCTTTAAAGCAAAATTTGCCAAATTTAAATTTATGGTCCAATTTCCTGCGTCAGATTTGCGGCTCAAAAACAACGCTGTTACGTTCGAAACCAATAGTTATAAATTAAAATACATTTATTGGGAAAAGGTACATTCCGGCGTAAAGCCAACTTACAACTGCCTTGACTGAACTAAACTTATGCTTTTCTAAACGCTTGCGCATATAGGTACACTATCATACATTACAATATCCTCCCCTCTAAGAAAGAGAAAAAAAAAACAAAATATATATATAATAATACAACTAAATTGTGATATGATAATTACCTAACTATAATTTAATCTTTCCGGAGGACGTGTTATACGCTTGGGTCGTATATCACTACAACTAGGTATTGCATTAACATCTTCAACAACTTGATCAGGTATTTCTACCTTTACATTTTTTTGCGAAAATTCGGATGCGATTCCAGAATTAGGATAGTGTATTGTGCCAAGCAATTTTTTTATTTGATTGGAATGCCTTTTCCACTTCCTATTAATTTCTGGAATCCCAACCAAATATGTACATTTTCCAATTTTTTTAATTACAAAACCTTTAATCCAACTTACTTTATTTAACACTCTATAATCCTTAACCAATACTTCCTCTCCTAAAAAAAACTCAGCTTTGTTTTTTCCCTTGTAAAGTTGTTTTTGTTTTTCTTGCATTTTAATTACCCTTGATTTGACTTTTAAAGATTTATTTGGTAAGATTAAATCAAACCGTGTTCTTAAGTTACGACCAAACATTAAATATGCTGGACTTACCCCAGTGGTGCAATGAGGAGTAATTCTATAATCAAACAAAAAACGCGAGAGGACTATATTTGTATCTGCATGGGGGTTCTCACTCAACGCCCTTTTTAAAGCATTTTTTGCCGTCCGAACAGAGTTCTCTGCAGCCGCATTTGTTGCTGGATGATACGGAGGACTAGTAATGGGTGTGATTCCGTTTTTACTTTTGGTGGTGTGGAACTATTTTGATAACAAAACTTACATTCTTTTGGTATTGTCTCTATACTCTTGTCTAACTCTGGCCACCAAAAATATGCGCGGGCTAAACTTTTCATTTTCACTACTCCCTGATGAGTAGAATGAAGTTGTTTAAGTAAATCGGATCTTAATTTTTCTGGTATGACAATTCTATGATTCCAGAAAATACAATTTTCCGTGATACTAAAATCTAACCTTCTATTAAAGAACGGCTTAATCTCCAAATCATTGGTATAATTAGTCCAGCCATTTAGAATATTATTCATGACTTTTTGCAAAGTCCTATCTTTACTCGTTTCAGATTTGATGACTTCAAAGTTTAAGTCCAAATCTGTACTATTTGAAAAAAAATAACAATAATCTACTTCTACATCATTTAACTTTTTATTTGGAAGTTCATTTAATGGCAGTCTTGATAACCAATCTGCATTATTCTTATCTGATTGAATATATTCAATTTCATATTGATAACTTGACAAAATAACCGCCCATCGGCGTAGTCTGTTAGCAGAAAATTGCGAAATTTGTCGATTTTGACCAAAAATGGCTAAAAGTGGTCTATGATCCGTTACCAACTTAAATTTTTTTGCAAAGAGATATTGATTAAATTTAATAACCCCAAATATAATGGCTAATGCTTCTTTTTCTACTTGAGAAATTTTTTCTCATTACTACTTAAGGTTCTGGACGCGTAAGCAATTGGTTTTTCTAACCCCGAAGCAAAAACGTGGCTTAATACTGCCCCAACCCTATAAGAACTAGCATCTACCGTAAGTTTTAATTCTAGATTAGGATCAAAGTGAACCAGAACTTCAGTTGAAGAAAGAACTGATTTAATTTTTTTAAAAGCCTCATCGCAATGTCTATCCCAACACCATTTAACATTTTTCTTTAAAAGGTTATATAAAGGATGCGAAATAGATGATAAGTTGTTAACAAACTTTCCGTAATAGTTTACCATTCCCAAAAAAGATTTTAATTGCGTTATATTATTTGGGATAGGCGCTTGTTTTATAGCCTTAGTTTTAACTGTGCTCGTGTGCAACCCTTCACTATCAATGACGTAACCTAGATACTCAATTTTACTTTGAAAGAAACTACATTTAGGCAGACAAAGCTTTAAACCAGATTCATCTAGTGTCTTTAAAACTTTTCTTACTCTATTCATATGCTCGCTTTCATTACGTCCCGTTATTAAGATATCGTCTAAAAATACGACTACACCCTCCATACCACCTAACAATGACTCCATAATCTTTTGAAATTTTGCGGGTGCCGAAGCAACCCCATAAGCCAAACGGTTAACCCGAAATAAACCTTTATGGGTAGCAATTGTTAAAAGTTCCTTAGAAACATCATCAACACCAACCTGTCGATACGCCTGACTTAAATCTAATTTTGTAAACTCACGTCCACCCTGCAGCTTACAAAATAAATCCTCTCTTCTTGGTAGTGGAAATTGATCCACTTCAATATACGGATTGATTGTGACTTTATAATCTCCACAGAGACGAACTGCTCCATTTTTTTTAAATACAGGTACCACTGGAGTTGCCCACGGACTGTAATCCACTGGTGTAAGAATGCCTAAGGAAATAAGTCTATTAATTTCATTTTCAACTTGAGTTTTAATTGCAAAAGGTATTGGCCTAGCTCTAACAAATTTTGGTGTGGTATTGGGGTCCTTTAATTTAATGGACACTTCACCTTCTCTGAATTTACCAAGTTCTTCAGAAAAGACTGAGCGAAATTCCGAAACAAGTTTTTCTACATTATTATTACAATTCTTAATCATAAAATTTAATTGAGAAAACCCGATTTCGTACATATTTAAAAAATCTCGCCCTACTATTGGAGGTCCTCCATTCTCGAAAACATATAAATTAATTTTTTTTTCAATATCATTGTATTTAATTGAAACGTTTATAATTCCCATCGGTTTAGCTCCAAGACCATTATAAAAATATAACAATTTATCTGAAGGTCTTATAACACAACTTGCAAATTTTTCCCTATACAATTCTCCTGAAATACAGGAAATACTAACTCCAGAATCAATTTGAAATGACATTGGAACATTTTCCACTAACAAATTTATAATAAATGGCTTATTGTTAGCAACACCCTGTATACAAAATAAATTGATGTCATCTTCATCTCTTCTCTCAACTTCTGGATACTCTTCAACAAAATTATGTCGATTATTGAACAAAACTTTAGACGAATTGTTTACTTTTGCACGATTTGTGCAAACATTTGCTAAATGTCCCTGTTTTCTGCAGATATGACAAAAATGAAATTTATAAAAACACTTATCTTGGGAATGCGTTGATTTTCCACACGTATGACAAGGATGAGTTGCATTGGCCTCTGCGTTGGAGTGCAGACGATTTTGCGCACGATGTCTACCGGCGTCCCCCCGATTTCGACTGCGCATATGATTTAAATCCTGTTCCTTCTTGATGGAAATTTCCGGTGCTATTTGGAAACGTTGCTGGGCGGCCATCTTGGTTTCTGCAACTTGGACAACGTCTTCGAACGTAGTAGCCTTTATTTCTTCTAGAAATCTGTCCAAAATTGGTCCTCGATCGAAACCACAAACAAATCGATCTCGTAGACAAACATTTAGCTCGTCACCAAATTCACATGTGACTGCCATGCTACGGACTCGAGCGGCCCATTCCCTCGGCGTTTCACACTCACGCTTTTTCGCTTCGAAAAATTTGTACCTTTCTGCCAAAACTGACTTTTGCGGTGTATAATGTCTATTAATAATTTTAATTAACTCCTCATAAGTCTTCTCTTCAGGCACTTGGGGACTAGATTCATTAAAAACTAATTTATAAGCCTCTTCATCGATCATATTTAACAAAATGGAACGTTTTTTGTCCATACTGTCAATATCATTGGCCTTAAAATAATTAGCTAACCTGGCTTTATATATATTCCAATCGGAGACGTTAGTTTGGAATTCTCGTAGCTGCCCCAAGGTACTGATGAACTTAGTGGTGGTCGCTTCTGCTGCTTCCGGTGGTGGCATTTTCAAAACTGATTAACTGGATATCGTTTCCCTCGTCGCCAATTGTTACGTTCGAAACCAATAGTTATAAATTAAAATACATTTATTGGGAAAAGGTACATTCCGGCGTAAAGCCAACTTACAACTGCCTTGACTGAACTAAACTTATGCTTTTCTAAACGCTTGCGCATATAGGTACACTATCATACATTACAAACGCTGAAGAACGGCGCTTATTTTTAAAGAAACAGTTGATAAGCAAAGGGTTCACTTGTGTTTTGGTTTTCAAGGGAGCTCATAGACTATTAAAGCCAAACGGTCCAGCTATCGTGGAGTACGCAAAGTGTCATCATACTGATTGTCGCAATTTCCGTATAGAATGCTTTCTTAAAGTAGATTCTATTAACTTCAAAATACTGTATAATGGACCTGCAATACCTAATCATAAAGGGGAAGAATCTTCTTATACGCTAAGGGGGTCGGAACGAACGATGGTAAAAAGGAAATTATTGCAGGACACGCCAGCTCATGTTCGTGCACAGGACATTAAAAATGCAGACGTGGGTGCTCTTCGAGATGGTAATTGGCAAAATATGCGTTCTTTATCGGTGTACCGCAAAGCCAAATCTGAAGGATTAGCAGAAGACGACTTACATGCTGATGATTTTGTGGATATTGTTTTGCGAGGTTCTCTGCAGGATTCTAAATACATTCAATTTCCCTCCGGTAGAACATTGGTATATCTGTTTAGCAAACGCAATATATCCATTTTAATAAAAGATAATCCGAATGCCACTGTATATTTTGATGCCACAGGTTCTGTTGTGAAGCCATCAAAATATGAAACGGGAAAGAGAATTTATTACTACGCAGGTGTATTAAACGTGAGAGGGAAGATAGTACCAATTTTTGAGTTAATTAGTTCTAAACACGATTCAACTACTATCGGCAGTTTCATGCGTTATTTTAAAAATTTTGTAAAAACTACCTGCAGAAAAAAGTGGCCTATCATCAAAAACGTTGTATCCGATTGGAGTTTTGCTAACCTCATGTCTCTGTGTTGGGGGTTAAATGAAATGTCGTTATTTCATTATTTCCACTTGTGTCATAAATATGTTACAGGGAATATGGAAGGCAGTTTTATTTCGGAGATCATCATTCTACATTGTTGTTGCGCTCATTTATTAAAATGGTATCGAACAGAATGTCAAAAATGCGCATTCAAAAACCGCTTTCTAAACTTATATTGACTGCAATGGCGCTTATGCTGCAAACAACCGACTGGGGGCATTTAAATACCATTTTTAAAAAGTTCATGATACTTTTGTTATCAAAGTATAATAATTCAGATATAACAATTGCTAAGGAAATGTTAACCGTTAACCGGTTGCATTGTAGAATCGTCGTTTTACATTCATTTTAGTAAAAGTTTTCAAGAAATTGAAAATGTTTATAATGTCACTTCTAACGATAGTCTGCCACTTAATCCTTATCGTGAACATTCATTTGCAAAATATTTGCTGCTGTACTATATGCCTTACGTACCTTTATGGACGGATATTTTTAACAGTCCATCGTCAAACCATACCCGTTTCAGAAACGCATATGCCGAGTGTTGGTTTAAAATTGTAAAAATGGATATTCTACAAGGTGCTACAAATATGAAGGTTGGTAGATTTGTAGAAGCTCTTAAAAACAGAATCGATACGGAAATTAAAGTTGTAGATCTGGCAATAGGGGATACGCCGAGGAATAAGAAAAATGAAGATAGGAAACGAAAACTTAAAGGTGATACAAAGAGTGTAAACGACGAAACTCAAGAGTTAGACGATCTAGCTTCTGTTGAAATATGGAACAGGAGATCGCATAAAAACAGAAAGGGTTATTTTAAAGATACATGCGGCCAAGTTAATAATTTGTTTAGAAAAATAGAAGAGTCTACTACGCAAAAAAAGCAAAGCACTGTTGAAATCGCGGCAGAACCCGAAATCCCTTTTATGAAATACGGTGATAAGTCAATTTTAGAATTAGACGAAAGGAAACTAACTAACGGATTGTTTTTGGATGGCAACTATTATCTCTGTGCTGCATTAAATAGTATATCGTTTAAAGTAGGTACTTACCAAAATCGTGAACTCAATTTGTAGTTCTTCATAGCACGGATTACGCAACTCTTGTTAGTGAGGATAATCAGCTACACTCAACCGCTAATCTGGATAATCGCAGCCTGTGGCTTACAGATCATATTATAGACTCCTGTGCCATTGCCTTTTTAAAAAATAAACAAAATCTTTATTATGTAGATACCATTTCAAGTACCATTCTATTATCAGAAACTTTAGAATCACGTAATTTCCGTAATTTCCTTCCATATTTTAAATCCTTAAACAACACTGATTATGTGTTACTTCCATACAATTTAAATAACAATCACTGGATACATTGCCAATCCTTCAAATTCAATTACAGTCGATAAAAAGAAAATTGAAACAAGCGTTAAACAATTCATTATTCGTAGAGACCGACACCAGCCCGAAAGAAAAATGAATGCTCGTAGTTGGAAAGCAGTTGAGGTTGTTTATGCACTGTGAGACAATAAAAACTGCATTAAACATTTATAACGAGCAACAACAAATAATCATATTCTCCTTTAACACCATCAATAGCAATAAGCACACTTTGTGCAATTACAAGCCCACTTATCTGTATGCACTGTGGGATACAAATTAATACATACATTATTTATCATTGCCAGCAACTTTTGGCAGTAAACACTCAACAGTAAGAATAATAAAAAAAACTTAGCTTTCAAAAACATGACTTGATTGGCTCAACTGGTACTGATTCTCCTGTCTCCATACAATAACTTCGCCTTATGTACGTTGTCGATCGAATTAATCTTCATTGTCATCTTCTTCGCCTTACTGATCGAACCTCGATTTCTTTTCCATTTTCATATTCTTTAGCTCGAATGCGTGTCGGGTGCGAGAGGTCCGCACCTCCACCACATGTTACGCCCCCCGAGAAGGGTGTAACTGGCAAGGGCCAACTTCCCTTGCCACCGAGACCTTCTCCTCTCGGCACCCAGATAACAACTAACTCTCAATTTAATTTTAGCTTAACCATTACAACTCTTGCCCACATTGGCAAGAGCTTCCTTAAGATTACACAAACCCTTAGCAAGCTTATTTCATATTTCCAAAGTCCTTTATTATTGCATACATGCTGAGTCTAAGTTTGACCTAATTATGATACATTGCACCTGCAAACACTAGATGCAGCAATAATGCAATACATTGGAATGTAACTCTTTCGTAATGAATTTTAAATTAATAAATTTTGAATATATTTTAAGATTATAATTTTGACTAATCCCCTCGTAACATTATTCCCAAACAGTTAGATTCGCATAATTGTGGGATATTTGTTATACACGTTGTCCCTAGAAATTTTGAATACGGACATTTCAATTCATTACTTGTCGCTTAGTTATCATGCTCACTTTTTACATAACCGAGTCAAACATTTTAAATCACTAAGCAACGGGAAATAAATAGTAATTTCTAATTGGTAATAAACAACCATGGCAATCTATTATAATAATCGAGAATAACAAAATCGCAGTGCCTACATTACTCGTATTCAAAATTTCTAGGGACAACGTGTATACTATATCAAATTAATTTCCGAAGTAAAAAATAAGCCACAAAATCCATTTAGTGGTTGGAGAGAAACACGTTTCGATGCTGATGGGTTCAGATTTAATTTGCAAAGGTATTTACTGTTGGTTTCAGAAAACGTTTGTGAATTATGTTTGATATGTGGACAAGGCGACGTAGGTTCTAATTGGGTTTCATGCACTTCTTCTTTGCGTTGGACTCACTTTCGTTGTTTAGGTGTTGACTCAGGAGCTGTATTCTCGAAATCACTCGACATTTTCTCGCACACGACAAAAAAAAAATGAACCAATCAAACTATTTTTTGTGGCATGACATATGCTCAATTGTCAGGAAAATAGCCTTCCGATTGGTTGAATTTTTTTTGTCGAGCACGACAAAATGTCGAGTGATTTCGAGAATACAGCCCCTGAAACCGAAAAAGAGATGTCGTATGACAACTTCCAGTACACTTGTAAACTTTGTAACGTTATCTTGCCATGGGGAAATCATAACCTGCTTAAAGTAATCGACCTATACGACTTTGAAATTGAGGAAATAGTAAAACAAAACAAGCTCCACCTGGAATTGATATGGGAAAACAAAAACACCCCAATGGCTAAGAGGTTCCTCCAGGTTGAACCAGAGAAGAGGGAAACCCATTTAATATGGGATTATCTTTCGGAGTTCATTTCGTACAGGACGGCATATGAAATTTGTAAAATGTTAGCACAACAGATAACCCAGTGCACGGATTCCCAGTTTAGATGTTTTGTTTTGTTACCTGAAACTTGTGATATAATATTTAATAAATTAAATGGCATAAAGCAGAAGGAATCAAATATAGCTATCGAACATAACAAGTTCTATGGACAAGATCAGCATCCACGGTATACGTTAAATGAGTTTCTAGGAATAATATAATATCATTATAATAATCCAACTATATGTCAATAAGTGTTTGAATGTTACATACACTTAATTACATTGTACCAATCATACACAAATTCTATTCCTTAAATAAAATCCGTAATCTGATGTTTTAGATTTCTAACCATTTTTTCATATATTTCATAGCTTTTTCCACTTACCAATTTACACGTTACACGGAAAAATTTTTGACCCCTTCAGATCTCATCCGGATTTTCCCAGAATGTTATTTGAGGGTTGTACACTTGGAAATTATGGGACAAACTTCCCCCAGTCCTTCCCATCCCTTGCCACCTGGTCAGGAAATGTTCAGGAATGGATTGTTTCTGAAACCTTTCTGAATTTTGTTTGAACAGATGGGAGGGATTGAGGGATGTTAGGCACATATTTTCCAAGTCTCTAGCCCCCATATTACATTCTGGGAATTTTAGAAGGAAATCGGAGGGGGTGAAAAAAATGACCAAAAAAAGGAGTCTTTCCTCATTTTTTGGAAAAATGTTTGACCAACAGTTGCTTAAAATGTCTCTTTTTTTCAGGTTGGCTGATGATATCCTACAAGTCTTTTGTATGTGGTCTTTATATGGAATGATTTTGAAGTTGTACTACGAGTAGGAGGAACTCCAGTCTACGATACAGTGTTGGGTCCCACCACAGCAAACTACGATCCTGTCTGTAGTAAGTTTTATTTTATTTATAGTCTTGTAAAAACGATCCTGTCTGTAGTAAGTTTTATTTTATTTATAGTCTTGTAAAAACGGTTTCTTTCATTCTTTGATTACATTAATGAGGGAAGTGTGTTAAATATATTTTTTTAATTTGAGATGGGAAACCTCATGCCTGCCAAAATATTTATGGTTAGTGGCAACGGTGTATCTAAAGAGTTCACTATGTGTTTCAGGGAGAAACCTTGGAGGACCGCCCTTGCCTACAAGGGAGAAGACAAAAAAGGAGCTGGAGGTGTACTGCAAGAAGATCCCAAGTTGGAAACAACAAACATGTGCCCTGTCTTACAGGATTAAACAATTTCCTGATCGTTCTGAACCCACGCGGGCGAGTTTTAGATGTAAGGGTTGAAAATGCAGGTTTTTGGGTGCTGTTTATTTGTAATAAATAGACTTGCACCTGCCTTTTACTTTATATATTGTGTCTGTATTATTGTAATAATCATTTGTTACTATTTGTAACGTTAATTATTTTCTGTACTAAAATAATTGTAATTTTTCCCTGTTGTAAATAATAAGTGTGTATAAGAGTAATAAATAAATAAAATCGCAATCGTTGTAATTTGTTGTTTCTTTTAAATGCTGCTGCCGAAAAGTTTACCTACACAAAATTTGCGTATGGGAGCGTTTTCAATTTTTTCTAAATTACTTGGCGCCAAGCGTTTAGGAGTGTTTTCCCCGGATTATATAATCACTTAAAAATTCAGACAAAATTTGCGTTTGGGATCGTTTTCAATTTTTTCTAAATTTCTTGGCGCCAAGCGTTTAGGAGCGTTTTCCCCGGATTATACGGGGTGAGTCAGACCACCCGTATCAGTCGTTTTTTTCGAAAACGGTTAATCGTAGAGAGTCGGGCCAATTTTTTTTATTACAAAAGCCTTCATGAAGAATCGAATGGTGACATTGGCATTCGCCGGAAAAATCTGCATCCTGAAGAGTTTGCTCCAGAATGTCAAGAACTCCAAAATTTCAAATAGCACGGGGGGTCAAAAGTAGTATCGTTGAAAAGGTCTTCAAAATATAAGCAAGTTTTGTAGGAAAAATAATTTTATTACCCCCACCCCTTCAAAGGAATGTTCGATTGAAGTTATTAAGTAATTGTACTGTTATTGAGGCAGGATGTAAACGGCGTAAGTAACTACATACGTCCTAACAATAGAAATGCATGGAAAATCAGCAATGGATGAACACGGGCTAAGAAGAAGAAGAAAACTGTTATTTAACTTTAGATTTAAAAAATATCTAAAATGTAAGTTTGACAATATCACAATAATTGTTCAAACTGTCGTCAATCCACTTCTAAACACTGTCGAGCTCTTCTAGTCACATTATCAGTGGCTCTCAATATTTCTTCACCACTTAATGACCGGCAGGCATTGGGAATTCTCAGCTTCATATCATCTCTTGTATCCAGTGGAGTACAATCGGGTGACCTATTGTCAAACTTACATTTTAGACATTTTTTAAATGTAAAGTTAACTAACAGTTTTCTTCTTCTTCTTGTCAGCTCGTGTTCATCCACTGCTGATTTTCCATGCATTTCTGTTGTTAGGACGTATGTAGTTGCATAGGCCGTTTACATCCTGTCTAAATAACAGTACAATTACTTAATAACTTCAATCGAATATTCCTCTGAAGGGGTGGGGGTAATAAAATTATTTTTCCTACAAAACTTGCTTATTTTGTAAAGACCTTTACAACGATACTACTTTTGACCCCCCGCGCTATTTGAAATTTTGGAGATCTCGACATTCTGGAGCAAACTCTTCAGGATGCCGATTTTTCCGGCGAATGCCAATGTCACCATTCGATTCTTCATTAAGGCTTTTGTAATAAAAAAATTTGGCCCGACTCTCTACGATTAACCGTTTTCGAAAAAAACGACTGATACGGGTGGTCTGACTCACCCGGTATAATCACTTAAAAATTCAGACAAAATTTGCGTTTGGGAGCGTTTTCAATTTTGCAGCGTGCGCTTCTCTCAGGAAAAACCTTTTCTTAAAATTTTTGTTAGCCCTGTAAAGGGCTGTTTTTCTCTTTACATCGCCATAAAGGGCCTTCCGTCTCTCCTTCAGGACTGATGATCTTCGACTACCTCCTGGAAGAAGTGGCCTGAAACAAATTATTTACACCCTACGTTTAGGGTAGTGGGAAGGGATGGGGGTAGTTTCCCATAATTTCCAAGTGTACACCCTCCAAATAACATTCTGGGAAAATCCGGACGAGATCTGAAGGGGTCAAAAATTTTTCCGAAAAATGAGGACTTTCCTCTTTTTTTTGGATAATTTTGTCACCCTCTCCGATTTCCTTCTAAAATTCCCAGAATGTAAAATATGGAGGCTAGAGACTTGGGAAATATGTGCCAAACATCCCTCATCCCATCCCATCTGTTCAAAAAAAAATCAGAAACGTTTCAGAAAGAATCCATTCCTGAACATTTCCTGACCAGACAGGGAGCAGTGGGAAGGGGTGGGGGAAGTTTGTCCCATAATTTCCAAGTGTACACCCTCCACATAACATTCTGGGAAAATCCGGAAGAAACCTGAAGGGCTCAAAAATTTTTCCCAAAAATGAGGAGAGTCTTTCCTTTTTTATGGATGATTTTGTCACCCCCTCCGATTTCCTTCTAAAATTCCCAGAATGTAATATGGAGGCTAGAGACTTCGGAAATATGTGCCAAACATCCCTCATCCCCTCACATCTGTTAAAAAAAATCAGAAAGGTTTCTGAAAGAATCCATTCCTGGACATTTCCTGACCAGGTGGCAAGGGATGGGAAGGGCTGGGGGAAGTTTGTCCCATAATTTCCAAGTGTACAACCCCCAAATAACATTCTGGGAAAATCCGGACGAGATCTGAAGGGGTCAAAAATTTTTCCCAAAAATGAAGAAAGGCTATTATAGTCTTTCCTTTTTTTTTGGTCATTTTTTTCATCCCCTCCGATTTCCTTCTAAAATTCCCAGAATGTAATATGTAGGCTAGAGACTTCGGAAATATGTGCCAAACATCCCCCATTCCCTCCCATCTGTTCAACAAAATATCAGGAACGATTCAGAAAGAATCCATTCTTGGACATTTCCTGACCAGGCAGGGAGCAGTGGGAAGGGGTGGGGGAAGTTTGTCCCATAATTTCCAAGTATACACCCTCCAAATAACATTCTGGGAAAATCCGGACGAGAGCTGAAGGGGTCAAAATTTTTTCCAAAAAATCAGGAAAGATCTATACTTTCCCTTTTTTTTGATGATTTTGTCACCCCCTCCGATTTCCTTCAAAAATTCCCAGAATGTAATATGGAGGCTAAAGACTTCGGAAATATGTGCCAAACATCCCTCATCCCCTCACATCTGTTCAAAAACAAATCAGAAAGAATCCATTCCTGAACATTTCCTGACCAGGTGGCAAGGGATGGGAAGGGCTGGGGGAAGTTTGTGCTATAATTTCCAAGTGCACAACCCCCAAATAACATTCTGGGAAAATCCGGACGAGATCTGAAGGGGTCAAAAATTTTTCCCAAAAATGAGGAAAGACTGTCTTTCCTTTTTTTTGATGATTTTGTCACCCCCTCCGATTTCCTTCAAAAATTCCCAGAATGTAATATGGAGGCTAAAGACTTCGGAAATATGTGCCAAACATCCCTCATCCCCTCACATCTGTTCAAAAACAAATCAGAAAGGTTTCAGAAAGAATCCATTCCTGAACATTTCCTGACCAGGTGGCAAGGGATGGGAAGCGCTGGGGGAAGTTTGTGCCATAATTTCCAAGTGTACAACCCCCAAATAACATTCTGGGAAAATCCGGACGAGATCTGAAGGGGTCAAAAATTTTTCCCAAAAATGAGGAAAGACTATTTTTTTTATTATAGTCTCCTTTTTTTTGGTCATTTTTTCACCCCCTCCGATGTCCTTCTAAAATTCAATAAAATGTAATATGGAGGCTAGAGACTTTCGGAAATATGTGCCAAACATGCCCCATTCCCTCCCATCTGTTCAAAAAAAAAATCAGAAACGTTTCAGAAAGAATCCATTCCTGAACATTTCCTGACCAGGCGGAAAGGGACGGGAAGGGCTGGGGGAAGTTTGTCCCATAATTTCCAAGTGTACACCCTACAAATAGCATTCTGGGAAAATCCGGAAGAAATCTGAGGGGGTCAAAATTTTTCCCAAAAAATCAGGAAAGACTAGTTATTCTTTTTTTTTTGATGATTTTCTCACCCCCTCCGATTTCCTTCTAAAATTCCCAGAATGTAATATGGAGGCTAGAGACTTCGGAAATATGTGCCAAACATCCCCCATTCCCTCCCATCTGTTCAACAAAATATCAGAAACGTTTCAGAAACAATCCATTCCTGAACATTTCCTGACCAGGCAGGGAGCAGTGGGAAGGGGTGGGGGAAGTTTGTCCCATAATTTCCAAGTGTACACCCTCCAAATAACATTCTGGGAAAATCCGGACGAGATCTGAAGGGGTCAAATTTTTTTCCAAAAAAATCAGGAAAGATTAGTCTTTCCTTTTTTTTTGGATGATTTTGTCACCCCTCCGATTTCCTTCTAAAATTCCCAGAATGTAATATGGAGGCTAGAGACTTCGGAAATATACGCCAAATATCCCTCAACCCCTTCCATCTGTTCAAAAAAAATCAGAAAGGTTTCAAAGTAATCCATTCCTGAACATTTCCTTACCAGGTGGCAAGGGATGGGAAGCTTTGGGGGAAGTTTGTCCCATAATTTCCAAGCGTACACCCTCTAAATAACATTCTGGGAAAGTCCGGACGAGATCTGAAGGGGTCAAAAATTTTTCCCAAAAATGAGGAAAGACTATTATAGGCTTTCCTTTTTTTTTGATGATTTTGGCACTCCCTCCGATTTCCTTCTAAAATTCCCAGAATGTAATATGGAGGCTAGAGACTTCGGAAATATGTGCCAAACATCCCTTATCCCCTCACATCTGTTCAAAAAAAATCAGAAATGTTTCAGACAGAATCCATTCCTGAACATTTCCTGACAAGGTGGCAAGGGATGGGAAGGGCTGGGGGAAGTTTGTCCCATAATTTCCACGTGTACACTCGCCAAAAAACATTCTGGGAAAATCCGGACGAGATCTGAAGGGGTCAAAGTTTTTTCCAAAAAATGAGGAAAGGTCTCCTTTTTTTTTGATGATTTTCTCACCCCCTCCGATTTCCTTCTAAAATTCCCAGAATGTAATATGGAGGCTAGAGACTTCGGAAATATGTGTCAAACATCCCCCATTCCTTCCCATCTGTTCAAAAAAAAAATCAGAAACGTTTCAGAAAGAATCCATGCCTGAACATTGGCAGGGATCAGTGGGTAGGGCTGGGGGAAGTTTGTCCCATAATTTCCACGTGTACACTCGCCAAATAACATTCTGCGAAAATCCGGACGAGATCTGAAGGGGTCAAAATTTTTTCCAAAAAATCAGGAATCATTCCTTTTTTTGGATGATTTTCTCACCCCCCCCCCTGAATTTCCTTCTAAAATTCCCAGAATGTAATATGGAAGCTAGAGACTTCGGAAATATGTGCCAAACATCCCCCATTCCTTCTCATCTGTTCAAAAAAAAAAATCAGAAAGGTTTCAGAAAGAATCCATCTGAACATTTCCTGACCAGGTGGCAAGGGATGGCAAGGGATGGTGGAAGTTTGTCCCATAATTTCCAAGTGTTCACCCTCCACATAACATTCTGGGAAAATCCGGACGAGATCTGAAGGGGTCAAAATTTTTTCCCAAAAATGAGGAAAGGTCTCCTTTTTTTTGGATGATTTTCTCACCCCCTCCGATTTCCTTCTAAAATTCCCAGAATGTAATATGGAGGCTAGAGACTTCGGAAATATGTGCCAAACATCCCCCATTCCCTTCCATTTCTTCTAAAAAAAATCAGAAATGTTTCAGAAGGAATTCATTCCTGAACATTTCCTGACCAGGCAGGGAGCAGTGGGAAGGGGTGGGGGAAGTTTGTCCCATTATTTCCAAGTGTACAACCCCCAAATAACATTCTAGGAAAATCCGGACGAGATCTGAAGGGGTCAAAAATTTTTCCCGAAAATGAAGAAAGGTCTCCTTTTTTTTGGATGATTTTCTCACCCCCTCCGATTTTCTTCTAAAATTCCCAGAATGTAATATGGAGGCTAGAGACTTCGGACATATATGCCAAACATCCCCCATTCCTTCTCATCTGTTCAAAAAAAAAATCAGAAACGTTTCAGAAAGAATCCATTCCTGAACATTGGCAGGGATCAGTGGGAAGGGGTGGGGGAAGTTTGTCCCATAATTTCCAAGTGTACACCCTCCAAATAACATTCTGCGAAAATCCGGACGAGATCTGAAGGTGTCAAAATTTTTTCCAAAAAATCAGGAATCATTCCTTTTTTTGGATGATTTTCTCACCCCCCCCCCCTGAATTTCCTTCTAAAATTCCCAGAATGTAATATGGAAGCTAGAGACTTCGGAAATATATACCAAACATCCCTCATCCCCTCACATCTATTCAAAAAAAAAATCAGAAAGGTTTCAGAAAGAATCCATCTGAACATTTCCTGACCAGGTGGCAAGGGATGGCAAGGGATGGGGGAAGTTTGTCCCATAATTTCCAAGTGTACACCCTCCACATAACATTCTGGGAAAATCCGGCAGAAATCTGAAGGGGTCAAAAATTTTTCCCAAAAATGAGGAGAGTTTCCTTTTTTTTGGATGATTTTGTCACCCCCTCCGATTTCCTTCTAAAATTCCCAGAATGTAATATGGAGGCTAGAGACTTCGGAAATATGTGTCAAACATCCCCCATTCCTTCCCATCTGTTCAAAAAAAAAATCAGAAACGTTTCAGAAAAAATCCATGCCTGAACATTGGCAGGGATCAGTGGGAAGGGCTGGGGGAAGTTTGTCCCATAATTTCCACGTGTACACTCGCCAAATAACATTCTGCGAAAATCCGGACGAGATCTGAAGGGGTCAAAATTTTTTCCAAAAAATCAGGAATCATTCCTTTTTTTGGATGATTTTCTCACCCCCCCCCCCTGAATTTCCTTCTAAAATTCCCAGAATGTAATATGGAAGCTAGAGACTTCGGAAATATGTGCCAAACATCCCCCATTCCTTCTCATCTGTTCAAAAAAAAAATCAGAAAGGTTTCAGAAAGAATCCATCTGAACATTTCCTGACCAGGTGGCAAGGGATGGCAAGGGATGGGGGAAGTTTGTCCCATAATTTCCAAGTGTACACCCTCCACATAACATTCTGGGAAAATCCGGAAGAAATCTGAAGGGGTCAAAAAATTTTCCCAAAAATGAGGAGAGTCTTTCCTTTTTTTTGGATGATTTTGTCACCCCCTCCGATTTCCTTCTAAAATTCCCAGAATGTAATATGGAGGCTAGAGACTTGGGAAATATGTACCAAACATCCCATCCCATCTGATCAAAAAAAATCAGAAATGTTTCAGACAGAATCCATTCCTGAACATTTCCTGACCAGGCGGCAAGGGATGGGAAGGGCTGGGGGAAGTTTGTCCCATAATTTCCAAGTGTACAACCCCCAAATAACATTCTGGGAAAATCCGGACGAGGTCTGAAGGGGTCAAAAATTTTTCCCAAAAATGAGGAAAGTTCTCCTTTTTTTTGGATGATTTTCTCACCCCCTACGATTTCCATCTAAAATTCCCAGAATGTAATATGGAGGCTAGAGACTTCGGAAATATGTGCCAAACATCCCCCATTCCCTTCCAGCTCTTCTAAAAAAATTCAGAAATGTTTCAGAAGGAATTCATTCCTGAACATTTCCTGACCAGGCAGGGAACAGTGGGAAGGGGTGGGGGAAGTTTGTCCCATAATTTCCAAGTGCACAACCCCCAAATATCATTCTGGGAGAATCCGGATGAGATCTGAAGGGGTCAAAAATTTTTCCCGAAAATGAGGAAAGGTCTTTTTTTTGGATGATTTTCTCCCCCCTCCGATTTCCTTCTAAAATTCCCAGAATTTAATATGAAGGCTAGAGACTTCGGAAATATGTGCCAAACATCCCCCATTCCCTTCCATCTGTTAAAAAAAATCAGAAATGTTTCAGACAGAATCCATTCCTGAACATTTCCTGACCAGGCGGCAAGGGATGGGAAGGACTGGGGGAAGTTTGTCCCATAATTTCCAAGTGTACAACCCCCAAATAACTTTCTCGGAAAATCCGGACGAGATCTGAAGGGGTTAAAATTTTTTCCAAAAAATCAGGAAAGGTCTTTTTTTTTGATGATTTTCTCACCCCCTCCGATTTCCTTCTAAAATTCCCAGAATGTAATATGGAGGCTAGAGACTTCGGAAATATGTGTCAAACATCTCCCATTCCTTCCCATCCGTTCAAAGAAAAAATCAGAAACGTTTCAGAAAGAATCCATTCCTGAACATTGGCAGGGAGGAGCAGTGGGAAGGGTTGGGGGAAGTTTGTCCCATAATTTCCAAGTGTACACCCTCCAAATAACATTCTGGGAAAATCCGGACGAGATCTGAAGGGGTCAAAAATTTTTCCAAAAAATCAGGAATCATTCCTTTTTTTGGATGATTTTCTCACCCCCCCCCCTGAATTTCCTTCTAAAATTCCCAGAATATAATATGGAGGCTAGAGACTTGGGAAATATGTGCCAAACATCCCTTATCCCATCCCTTCTGTTCAAAAAAAATCAGAAATGTTTCAGACAGAATCCATTCCTGAACATTTCCTGACCAGGCGGCAAGGGATGGGAAGGGCTGGGGGAAGTTTGTCCCATAATTTCCAAGTTTACAACCCCCATATAACATTCTGGGAAAATCCGGACGAGATCTGAAGGGGTCAAAAATTTTTCCCAAAAATGAGGAAAGGTCTCCTTTTTTTTGGATGATTTTCTCACCCCCTCCGATTTCCTTCTAAGATTCCCAGAATGTAATATGGAGGCTAGAGACTTCGGAAATATGTGCCAAACATCCCCCATTCCCTTCCATCTCTTCTAAAAAAATTCAGAAATGTTTCAGAAGGAATTCATTCCTGAACATTTCCTGACCAGGCAGGGAGCAGTGGGAAGGGGTGGGGGAAGTTTGTCCCATTATTTCCAAGTGTACAACCCCCAAATAACATTCTAGGAAAATCCGGACGAGATCTGAAGGGGTCAAAAATTTTTCCCGAAAATGAAGAAAGGTCTCCTTTTTTTTGGATGATTTTCTCACCCCCTCCGATTTTCTTCTAAAATTCCCAGAATGTAATATGGAGGCTAGAGACTTCGGAAATATGTGCCAAACATCCCTCATTCCTTCTCATCTGTTCAAAAAAAAAATCAGAAACGTTTCAGAAAGAATCCATTCCTGAACATTGGCAGGGATCAGTGGGAAGGGGTGGGGGAAGTTTATCCCATAATTTCCAAGTGTACACCCTCCAAATAACATTCTGCGAAAATCCGGACGAGATCTGAAGGGGTCAAAATTTCTTCCAAAAAATCAGGAATCATTCCTTTTTTTGGATGATTTTCTCACCCCCCCCCCTGAATTTCCTTCTAAAATTCCCAGAATGTAATATGGAAGCTAGAGACTTCAGAAATATATACCAAACATCCCTCATCCCCTCACATCTATTCAAAAAAAAAATCAGAAAGGTTTCAGAAAGAATCCATCTGAACATTTCCTGACCAGGTGGCAAGGGATGGGAAGGGATGGGGGAAGTTTGTCCCATAATTTCCAAGTGTACACCCTCCACATAACATTCTGGGAAAATCCGGAAGAAATCTGAAGGGGTCAAAAATTTTTCCCAAAAATGAGGAGTCTTTCCTTTTTTTTGGATGATTTTGTCACCCCCTCCGATTTCCTTCTAAAATTCCCAGAATGTAATATGGAGGCTAGAGACTTCGGAAATATGTGCCAAACATCCCTCATCCCCTCACATCTGTTCAAAAAAAAATCAGAAAGGTTTCAGAAAGAATCCATTCCTGAACATTTCCTGACCAGGTTGCAAGGGATGGGAAGGGCTGGTGTCCCATAATTTCCAAGTGTACACCCTCCAAATAAAATTCTGGGAAAATCCGGACGAGATCTGAAGGGGTCAAAATTTTTTCAAAAAAATCAGGAAGGACTATTCTTTCCTTTTTTTTTGGATGATTTTCTCACCCCCTCCGACTTCCTTCTAAAATTCCCAGAATATAATATGGAGGCTAGAGACTTGGGAAATATGTGCAAACATCCCTTATCCCATCCCATCTGTTCAAAAAAAAATCAGCAATGTTTCAGACAGAATCCATTCCTGAACATTTCCTGACCAGGCGGCAAGGGATGGGAAGGGCTGGGGGAAGTTTGTCCCATAATTTCCAAGTGTACAACCCCCAAATAACATTCTGGGAAAATCCGCACGAGATCTGAAGGGGTCAAAAATTTTTCCCAAAAATGAGGAAAGGTCTCCTTTTTTTTGGATGATTTTCTCACCCCCTCCGATTTCCTTCTAAGATTCCCAGAATGTAATATGGAGGCTAGAGACTTCGGAAATATGTGCCAAACATCCCCCATTCCCTTCCATCTCTTCTAAAAAAATTCAGAAATGTTTCAGAAGGAATTCATTCCTGAACATTTCCTGACCAGGCAGGGAGCAGTGGGAAGGGGTGGGGGAAGTTTGTCCCATTATTTCCAAGTGTACATCCCCCAAATAACATTCTAGGAAAATCCGGACGAGATCTGAAGGGGTCAAAAATTTTTCCCGAAAATGAAGAAAGGTCTCCTTTTTTTTGGATGATTTTCTCACCCCCTCCGATTATCTTCTAAAATTCCCAGAATGTAATATGGAAGCTAGAGACTTCGGAAATATATACCAAACATCCCTCATCCCCTCACATCTATTAAAAAAAAATCAGAAAGGTTTCAGAAAGAATTCATCTGAACATTTCCTGACCAGGTGGCAAGGGATGGGAAGGGATGGGGGAAGTTTGTCCCATAATTTCCAAGTGTACACCCTCCACATAACATTCTGGGAAAATCCGGAAGAAATCTGAAGGGGTCAAAAATTTTTCCCAAAAATGAGGAGAGTCTTTCCTTTTTTTGGATGATTTTGTCACCCCCTCCGATTTCCTTCTAAAATTCCCAGAATGTAATATGGAGGCTACAGACTTCGGAAATATGTGCCAAACATCCCTCATCCCCTCCCATCTGTTCAAAAAAAATCAGAAACGTTTCAGAAAGAATCCATTTATGAACAATGAGGATAAGGGGAAGGGATTTCAGCTGGAAAAACAATTACATGAATAAGTTCCTGGGACCCAAGGCCAATATCATTTTCCATGAGAACATTGTGCAGTAAAATGCTGGAAAGGGAGGAGCTCAACCCGACAATGCTACCTTTCATGTACTCCATGGCAAACAGAAGTCCAATGCTAGAAGAGAAAGTAGTGACCACCTTCACTTTAGCAGGAGGATACACTGTTGACATATCTGGCAAAACAGGGACATATGACAATGAAAAGTCCAGGTGCATGTTGTTCCGAAAGAAGCTCACAAATCGGGAAACAAGGTTGGATGGAGCTAGGCTAATGGCAGGACTATTAGCTGGGTACAAGATTAAATCGGAACCTAATCCTCTCAGTCCACTAAAAATGTTAGATATCTAGATGACAACAGGAAGAGCATTCAGGAGGGAGAGGAATTTAGAACTTACATATGTGGGACTGTGTATGGGGCAGTAAAAGATTCATCAGTGCAACTTCAGATTAGGGCTACCCACGACAGGACTCTTATTGAAGGTATAAAAACTCTAAACGAGGTGTCTCCTCTGATACTGTATTTCAAGAGAAGTTGGCTGCAGGGAAATGAAGAAAATGAAGATGTTCCTATGAAAAGAAGTAGGCAGTCAGAGAAAGATACTTCTAGTGACTTTGAGGAAATGAATTTAGAAACTATCGATTTTGACAATCCTAATGATATGTGGGAACTTCCTGAAGAGTTTTAGTTGTTAAGATTGAGTTTTGCTTTGTAATAAATTGTGGATTTTTGTTAAAATTCTAACTTGTCATTCTTTGTTTAATGGTGATTTGGAAAATTTCTTGAGGATTGCAATGGCCGTGGGGTTTAAATTTAATATTTTCTGCTTTATTCAACTATTATGATGAATATTTGAACAATTTTATTTTTACACGCAGATTATATTTTTATTAGGAAATTTCAAAATGCCGAAAAGAATATATTCAAGGCAACTACTTTTAGAAAAGCGAATTGAAAAGTTAAAAGCAATTACATCGTAAGAAGGTATTACGCTGGAAGAAATTAAAAATTTCTCGTATCACAATGTAGAATCACTGTATGGAACCATGTGTGTAAAGATTGGTATGAAAAACACGCTAAAACATAGAACACTAATATGGTCAACATTTATACGGCACTCAGAGTCAATATTTAATCAAAAAAAAATACCACACATAAAATTACTAAAATCAACTTTGCCTACTGTGCATGATTTATCTGTAAGTGCCGTTTGACACAGTAGTAAATTTTCATACGAATTTTTGGTAAAAGTATTTGATACAAGATTTGTCACTGTTGCAAAAAACATTATAATCTAAATTTTGAAAGAAATGTGGGTTCGTGTTGTGTAGCCATGTTGCCGTGGTCTAAAGAGTAGGTAAACGCTTTAATAGACGGTTATCAACGATGTATAAAGCGAATAAATCTTGTTATTTCCCGTTGAAATCGATATTTTATTTAATATTTATTATTTAACGATGGCCCTGTCTTTACGCAATTCGCAATGTAGAATATAAGAACAAGAATGCAAGGCAAAAGGCTTATGAAGATGTTCTGAAGGTAATGCGAACAGTAAGAACTACTGTTACATTACAAGAAATTAAGATCAAATTTCAAGGGTTAAAAACAAATTTTATAGCCGAATACAAAAAAGTTGAATCCTCAAAAACATCAGGAAAAGGAGACGATGAAGTAAGTAAAAGTCTATCCTACAGTTTTATTTATTTATTGCATGATATAATTATTAATTGCAGGTTTACCATCCGAGTCTTTGGTATTACGAAAAATTGTAATGTTTATACTGGATCATAGCATACCACGAAAATCTACAGATACAATTGACGATGCTATATATTTTGGTGTTGACGATACACAGGATGACAAATTACCTTCTACAGAAGTATACGATGAAGACAATAACATCGTGTACACATTTACCTCGGATAGCAATAATGTACTGCGTGAAACACCAAGTACAAGTCGAGCTTCATCAAGAAATTCGTCAAGCTGTCCACCAAAAAGAAAAAGAGGACTTGATGCAGAAAGTACAAGAGTACAAGTACTTGAGAAGGCTAGTGGTGCCTTAGATCTATTTGCAAACTCGTTAAATACATCTAACTCACTGCAATCACCAGAGGACCTTTTTGAAGCATTTATTGCCGCAAAACTGAAATGTGTCAAAGACCCCAAAATGCAAAATGAAGTAGAAAAGGAAATGCTGTGTATCAATACTTACAATAAATACACTTTTTATTCAGAAGCTTTATTGTTTTTACATTGTAAGTTACTCAGTTTTTTATTCTTGTTTATTTTAGCTTTGTATTGTTTAATTTTCTGGCCCAGTTTAGAAAGAGTTGTTTTAGCTAAGTATTATCGTAATGTGTTTGGAAGAAATAATTAATGATTGTTTTATTTAAATCTTAATTTTTTCCTTAGAATTAGTATTTAATTTTTAGTTTTTTCTGTATTACATTTCAATAAATAATAATATTCTTAATTTTGTATTACACCTTTCTATTGCTTGTTCTTGCCATGTAACAGTTCCAGAAGTATTAAAAAAATGTAAATTCATTTCTAATTGTTCTTACTTCTTTGGAAGAGTTGTTAGTACCCTGATGTCCAAGAGATGCAAAATTATTTATGTGCATACCCGTTTCTTCAACAGTTACGTCTGTGTAATATTTCCTGTTATTACGAACAAGGTAGTTATGTAATACTACAGCTGCTAGGGTTATTACTTCTACCTTCTCGGCAGAAAGATTAATAGGATTTAAAAGAATCCGAAATCGATTTGCTAGAATTCCAAATGTGCTCTCTATCATTCGCCTTGCTCTACTCAGTCTATAATTATAATTTTGTTATCATGAGACAAACCTCTCAAAGAGTATGGTTTGAGAAGTCTGTGGGAGAGAGGAAATGCATCATCTGCTATAATTACAAATGGTACATCATCCTTTACTTCAGGGAGAGGTTCATCGGCAGGTAGATTTAATGGGTTGTTACAATCATGCATGGCTCTTTGCAAAGAGGATTGATGAAATACTCCTCCATCACTTATCCGGCCATTCACAACGATATTTACATAGGTAAATTTGTATCTAGCATCACACATAGCCAACAAAACTAAACTGTTAAACCCTTTGTAATTGTAATAAAAAGACCCATCAGATATAGGTGCTCTGAAGCTAATGTGTTTTCCATCTAATGCCCCCAAACAATGTGGGAATTGCCATAAATTGTAAAATTCATCAGAAATCTTCATCCATTCAGCTGTTGTTTTTGGAGTCTAAAATAATAAACCTACTATTATATAACGTGTCATAGTTTATAACAACTAACTTTACCTGCAGATATTTGGTTTTTAAATTTTTATAGATTGCACGACATACGTCTGGCACAAATCTAGATATGGTGGATTCATGAATTCTAGTTGTGTACATTAAAGACCTATATGTCTCGCCTGATGCCAGATATCTTAAAGTTACTTCAAGCCTGAAATAAAATAATATAATGATGTTATTATAAGCAAAAGACGTAATTAACAAAAATTGAATTATTACGTTAGCCTGTAACGTTCCCCTTGAACGTACAGTATTTGTTTTTGCACTAGGGTAGCTTAGCGGGAAAATCCAGGGTCCTTAATAAAAGGGGTTAAATAAAGAGCTGGAGATAAACCTTATTAACAATTTATTCAGGAACAATCTTTTAAAGTATTTACAATTTATGTACATGAAAATAATGCATGAATAATTCAATTATACAATTCAGGTTAAATAATGTTTTTACAAAAATGTATGAGAAAGTACATATGAGGAAGTTAATATTTCCGGGTGTGAATGGGTCTTTGAAATCGTAAACGGACTACGTTCTGTGCGCACCCTGGGCTCAACCAGGTCCGCGCAGGACGAACGACGCGGTAATGGCCACTGCCCTGGATAAATTGACACAAATAATTTTCAGTGGCAAAACGGGTTTAGTGGAATTAAATGCAAAAGAAAGTGATTTCCAAGTGCTACGGTGGGCTCAACCCCTTCAGGAGTCTCCTGATATAAAGGGTAAGTGATATCAAAGATGGTTTTAATATGAAATTTAATTCCAGTGATAAACAAAGGAATTCGGTCAGGGACGTACAAAATATGTTGATAAACAATCAATTTACTGGGAAGATTGAATTGCTTATGGAAATAAAACAATTAAGTCTTATTCGAAGATTGATTCCGGTAGTGGTTAAATCAAGTGAACTCAGGGATGTACAAAACATTCTGGTATGTAATTAATTTTATACAGGGGTTTTAACTGGCAAAAACAATTGATTGTCTAAATCACTAGATTCAAGTAGTAATAGGATAACAGTAGTAGATCATCATTTGCACGCGATCGTACTACTGGAATCAAACTAACACAAAAATTCAATGAGATACGGGGACACCAGAATGCAACATTCAGCACAGATGCAACTCTGGTTAATTAGTTAGAATAGGTAAAGTGCTATGTTCCGATCCTAGGATCATACACACGCAGCGTTTACAAATTCTCGGAGAGACAAGGCGGGTTAATTAGACAATCAACCGAACAGGGGAATTAAATTGTTTTGTACACCACAGATCACTGCAATTATTAGCCACTACACTGGTTGCTTTAAGAGCTAAAATATTCAATTAAATTTTGAATCAGGGTTTCGGAATAATTCAAAATCAAAACGGTTTGAACGGAATCAATTCTCGGAAAATAAGTGACCAAAAGTGAGCTATGCTCTGAATTTATAGGAGAGCTCAAGGCTCCCCAGTCGGGGCGAAACTGGGCGGACTGAAACTCGGTCATGGCGGGAGTATCGAGGAGATTCGGAACTAAACGAGAACGACTGACCTCAGCGAAAACAGAAGCCATTTAACTGCTTCTTTAATCTTCGCTACTAGTCAGTCGCCTCGTTACAAGCCTACTTACTTATTTTGTTCAGAAATGCAATCTCGCATAAACGTGTTTTGCTTTGTTATATCATCTTCTATTAAATTCAGTAAGTTATCAAACTGACCATTTGTCAAACGAAGAAAATTTCTGTAAGCTTTGGGATCTTCATGTTTCATTTCATCATTCAACAGATGTAGAACACCCCGATCTTTTCGTCTCTGTAACCATTGCCTGGACCAAGTTTGTCTGGTTTTCTTTTTGTGTTTCCATTTTCTCACAACAAGTGTTAAAACTAAAACACTTGCAGCTGCACAACACAACTCTATCTTATTTCTATTCATCATTCACAACACGGTAATAAATCACGATGAATTTGAGGTTATGTCCAACACACCACACACGTCAATGATCTGATGCGGCTGAACAGCGCAGGCGCACACTTAAAATTTGAAGGAGAATTTAGTGAAGGTTGCATACAGCAATTTGGTCATTTTTAAATTTTCAATTTAAATAAATTATATATACAATTTTGTATCATAATTTTACATAAAATTTTACGCAGTGTCAAACGGCCCTAAATCAGGAAAATTTCGGTAGTACCTTACAGAAGTTCGATTCAGTTCACCACGCAACTACTTCTATTAAAGGTGAAAGTGAGGTTTCTCGAACTCATTGACCAGAGGATCCAAAGAACACTGAAAATATTTCGCCAGTAGATCACGACATGCGTTATCATCGCATAGTATACCGTGTATTCAGAAGCATTCAGTAAAGAAAGCGAAAAAAATTCTCCTTTAGTTCAATTAAATAAAAATGTGGTCTCTTTTGCATCTCAAGCACCTTCTGTTGCAGACGATAATTATTATTTAAATCAAAATTACTTAATTGTACTAGCAGTGTTTTGGGACACTCATTATAGCGGAGGCAAAACTCTAAAAAGCACTGGACAGATGCATTTAATGATGTTTTTGCTAAGCTCAATCCACTGTGTGTATTAAAATTTAAATGGCATAAGGTTCAATTCCCAAGTAAACAAAAGGCGGCATTTAGTTTTATAGCTAAATCAGAATGAAAGCATACAGGTTGTGCTTCTTATAAGTTTTGGACAAAAGAACCAATAGGTATAAAAGAAACAATTGTACACATTGATCAGAAAGGCGAAATTAAACACGAAAGCGAAAAACGTCGAAGGTTCATAAAAGGTTTTAAGCGCACGTCTTTAGAGCGCGAATTGGAATCAAAAGCTCCTACAATTGTAAAAATTCAAAAAAATTGTTCAGTTTCACAAAAGGTGTTACGTGCTAAGAATCTCAATGATGCTCCATGTTCAGAAATATTAAGGCAAATTTCAAGCGAAAATTTAAGGTCGCAAGACCTAGACAGAGTCCTTTTTCTCTTTTTAGTGAAACTTCTACCACATGAAAGCTGATCCCAAATGGCAGGGTAACCACATTACAGGCTAGTTTCAAGATATCTGGTATGACCCATTCCTTATACGGTTCCAGTCAGAATATCAACTCCGTCACTTAATATCGTTGAGTAAAACAAACGCTAGTTATGGAAATAATACTGTACTATCTTGTGCTGAGTTGCACTAAGATAAGAATAGTGCATTTCTTGCAATAGACTACAAGTTTAGCAACGGCATTAATGTATTTGAATAATTTAGTCTTAGTTTGAAATTCCAACGTGCATGTACTTTTTAAACAAAACTTTTAAAAAAAACTCTACGTCGTAAAATAAACATTATTCGCGATTTATTTGTATTTAGATGCAACATGCAGTATAATAGCTAACCCTAAATGGATTCTAAATTTTTTTTTATTATGCTCTTATTTTACCAGGGGAAAGAGATAAAGCACCTATTCCTATTCCTATATTAATTTCCTCAAGCCTGAAAATTCCAATGATACAGTATTTTTTATCTTAATTTTTGCATGATCTAAAAAGCTGTTTCCAAGGAATCAAAAATGTACCTCTAGTAAAAAAAAGTTGAAATCGTTTTATTAAGCTTCAATAAAGTCAATTTGAGAGAATATTTAGTAATTTCCTATGAATATTTGGTACTAGGTAGGATCATCACGCATCTAACCGTCCTAGATACGTGCTCATCACATGTTTTCCACAACGCAACAAACAGAATTAACAAAATTAGAAAAAATAAAACGCTTCGATATTTAGCAAAAAGAAAGGCGGTGCAGAAGAAGGCCTATTCAAAATGTCCATCTCCTAAATCACTAAAGTGCAATTATTTCTTCAAAACTTTTATTTCAAGATTTTCTGGGATCCTGTAAACAAGGTATTTAGTTCTGGTAGTAAACAGGTTGAACCAATGAAACATCAGAATGTTTTTGTCGGGATGGATCCCTGGAAAACGATTTTTGGAAACAATATGGCGTTGTTGTTCCATTAGCAATACTAACACTGGCCGCACGACGAGGTGTTGCTGCACCAACAATCATTGTTGATCCAGCCATTGTTTTAAATAATGACGCGATTATGTTGGAAAACTGGTCTCAGTGATTGCTTCAGTTTGAGGATGAAGTGGCTGTTCTAAGATGGTTAACTGCGCGGCAGTTAATCACAAATTTTCATGTGTCAAACTTGTGATATTTTGTGCTTCTTTGTGCGATCTGTAGGAACATTGGACGGTTATCAATGGAAGTGTAGAACGTGTAGTGCCACCAAATCACTTCGCACAGGATCCTTTTTTACCCGAAGCCGATTAAGTTTAGAACAACTCATTCTCATGGTATACTGCTGGTGGAAGAACTTTTTGCAGAAAGACCTTGCGCGTGAGGTTGGAATAGGCCACAGAGCATCGCATACCACGGCAGATTGGTGCCCCTTCTGTCGGGACGTGTGCCGTGATCACCTGCTTAACATTTTAGGTGTCCTTCCACAATACAGGTTGGATACTGATATTATTTCATGTTGGCCTGAATAAACCGCACCCGTCGTCAACGGGAAAACATTGCGTGTGAAATTAAGCTTGTTAAATCCGACACCTCCATTGTTTGGGGGAATACATTGTCGTTTATGGGAATTCAAAGTATTTAAGAATCTTCTACGCAGCTGTTCCATCATAACCTAACGACCACTTTTGAACCTAACCTGTTATCAATATGAGTCGAAGTTCTGTTCGTCAAATTAAATATCCGGACACGAGGAGGCCAAAAACTCAGCCACTTCGAAAGACCGGGCAGTGCGGATGGTGCAAGAATTGGTATGTCTTTTTGTCCGGGGAATGTCACGAACAGCTCTTACCTGAGGATATAGCTGTGCCATTGTTGGCGTACTCTATGTACGTGGTGCTGTTTTGGGATGCACCGAAAGATGTGAGGTTGGGGGCGACAACTTTGCTCACTACTTTCAAATCGACCGTAATAGGCAAGTGCGCGAGGTTGACAAAATGTCGAAAGACCATACTGAAACAGTTGCGTCTCCACGATCACCTGCAAACCTATGCTCAATTCATAGACGTACAAGCATTGAGCGTGTTTATTGGTTCACGCATCTTTAGACGGAATAAAGAATCAGCTTTCAAATTTTTGAGGATCATCGAACCCCGATTCACGGCAATAAGGTTGGGACGGCGCAGTTCGGAATGGGCCCTTGACAAGAGACTCCTTGATTTGCAAGCTATTCCTGTACACGGAGGCATTACCACAATAGCGGTTTCACTTCGGGGAAAAATTCAAAGCGTTCCTCGACATACCCACTGACATTTATTGGAAACTGTATCGTATAGAAAGTTCAGTCGACTTATTCATTTCTAAAAGGATAGAAAATTGGGTGAAGCTACGTCGCCGTCGTACTGTGCATGTTCGTGTTGATGTTGCCGATGAGGACACCTCCAGCAAGGACTACAAAGTTATTCGCGTTATTACCGGCTGGCAGCCGGTTGCCACAAACATGAATTTCTCATGCACTACAACGTTTCGGTCACCTCCCCTATTAATTAAATAAAAATTAAACTTTTAAATTTTAAATATTAATGAAACGAAAAAACCAATTTATTAAACCTTAAACCTTAAAAACTAAAACTTCGTCTACTGTGAAAAATAAAAAGAAAAAACAGTCAGTTTTTAACAACGGACTGACAACATTTAAATGTGCCGCCAAAAAATGTCTAAAAGTGTATATAGTGTAAACCTGGCTTCCGTATTTTCAAGGATTTATATTCTTATTGGTTGAAATTCGAACGCACGTGCGCAGACAGGCATCCACAATCTTTGTGGAATGTGTGGAATAACATTTGCGGTTGACATTAATATTGTTGCTGGTATAAATGATTACGAGTCTACCGTTTTAAATGATGTTTTATGATTAAAATTTTTTAAAAACATTGCGTTTGAAATTAAGCTTGTTAAACCGGCACCTCCATTGTCTGGCGGAATACGTTGCCGGTTATGGAAATTTAAAGTATTTAAGAATCTTCTTGTAGCTGCTCCATCAAAACCTCACCAATGAAAGGTAATGGTATTTTTGTAGACACCATAAATTCTGTTCATTATTTAAATACTAGCTGGCTACCCGCAGCACATGCCGCGCCCACTTCGGAATGTAAGTGTACAAACACAGTGGAAGCAGGTTTCTGCTTACCGGCAACCAGCGCCGATCTGCGCCGTTCTCTCGCGCCTTAGTGGCACAGAGTGAATACCGGTAAAAAGCGCGAAAATCGCTCAAATCTGTCAGTTGCGACTACAACATCTAGCACAATGTCGTCGTCTGATGACGATCTGATAGCTTTGGATTCCGTTTTGAATAAATTGAAAACAAAGAAAGTTGGTATACATTCGCTTAATCGCGAAAGAATGACTTATGGAGAATATCATCATCTGTTTCAAAATTTAAAAGAAGATAATGAACGATTCTTCCAATATATGAGAATGACTGAAGAGACTTTTAATCATATTTTAGAGAAAGTGAAAGATCGTCTAACCAAAAACTGGTGTAATCTACATAAGCAGCCTATTTTACCGGAAGAAAGGCTTGTTATAACAGTGAGGTAAGTAGCTTTGTTGTAAATGTATTTTTCAATTACTTATTTAGTTATTAGTATAGACTGGAATGGTTTTCAGAATAACACAAAATTACGGTTTCAAAAAAATTGCCTTTATTGCTTTTATTCATAATGTACAATAATGTATGAAATTAATTCCATGGAGGAATAGTATCATTGGGCAATAGAAAAGCGAAATTTGTAGTATTATTGTCAGGTATATTTTGTTGTTGGTTACTATCAAAGGGTCTAGGAACATTAGCACGATGACTTTGGTCCGTGGGTGATTGTTGGCATAACGGAACGGAAGTATAGGCATTCTGATAACCAGGAGAAGGCGCACTACTAGAATGGGATGATGCAGAAGAGAATGGACGAGGACAAGTGTTACGTTCGTAGGAAAATTGATCCTGTAGCTCACAACATTTTATGGATGGTGCAAAATCACTTGTTTTTTCTGACCGACTAGATAATTTCTGGACAAATTATTTGGTTGCGAATGAAAAGTACAAAGACTTATATTCATTTGTTAAAATGGCTTTAATAATTTCTCATGGAAATGCGACGGTAGAGAGAGGATTTTCTATAAATAAAGAACTTTTAGTTGACAATCTAAATAGTGAATCTTTAATAGCACAAAGAATTGTTTATGATTCGGTGCATTCTATGGGAGGTTTTACACAGGTGGAAATAACTCCTTCCTTATTATTCCATTTTAGAAGTGCCAATTCAAAATGGAAGGAAGCTCAAAAACGAGAAGAACAAGAATGTATGACAAATACAGCAATTATAAATAAAAGAATCACAAATGAAATCGCGGCATTAAGTGAGAAAAAGCGATCTCTGCTTACAGAAGCTGAACTTATTAATGATACTGTTCAAACCTTAAAACATCAGCTACGTAATCCTTAACTTTTGTGTTACCTCTATTAATAATTAGTACCTATAGAACAAGTATAATTAAAGTTTATTTCTATAGCAATAGGTACCTACTACTCTATATTTGTGGTTGTGTTATAAATTGCAAATAATATTAGTATATAGGTGGATTTTATTTTTAAATATATTTGTATTTTCTAGCTTTCCATATTAACATTTTTATGTATTGAGATTAATGTAGTCGAGTTATTATGTTATATTACTATTATTGTTATTATATTTCTATACAGGGTATTTCAAACCGGGCGGATAATAATTACCTACACCACGCAATTCTACGTTGAAAAACAAGCAAAAAACTCTTAACACCAATTTCATCTTTGACGAAGGGTCCTTAAACTACAAGCACTTAAAGGTTTTTTAATTCGACAACGCTGTCCAATTTAAGTCTAGCGGACACATGCATGCGTAGTTACCCTTGATACCTCTATCAATTTTTATTTCCTTATTACATTCTAAAAAATCACCCCAGCTTATAATGCATCGTTGCAACGTTATCAAAAATTATAAACGACAAAGATTTCGCATTCTTAAAAATGAAATTATACTTTAACTAATAACCGAAATGTTATAATTTATATCTGGATTATATATTTATTTCTTGAACTATGTATTGTTGATAGTATTTAAATGTATTCTCAACCATAGTCGAAATAAATCTCAAAGTTTGAGCATTAATAACCCCTTAACCAAACGGTTAACACTTAATTGGTATTAGAATATTTTGCTTATTTTTCAACGTAGAGTTGCGTGGTGTAATTATTATCCGCTCGGTTTGAAACACCCTGTATATAAACGTATATTAGCTTCGTTTCTATCTTCCGGTTGATATAAATCATATATAAATATACGATAATACTACGAAATGTCATTAATAATATATTAATAACTTATTTTGTGTATTTATTTGCTGTCACAAAATATTTAATTTATCAACGTTATTAAAAACCTGTGCTGCGAAACTACCTGGAATATTATGAAAATTATCCTTGAATTTCCTGGAATTTTAAAATTGCATATTAGTAGACACCCTGAAGGTTATTTAAGTACCGACAGCAGCAGTAAGCGGACAACAAAAAATCAGTATGAAGCGGCACGTTCAATCATTTTTGATCACCCTGTAGAAAATATAAAAGACACATCAGAAACTTAAAAACTAAAGTGTTATAATCATAATATGATTATAACACTTTAGTTATATTATAACTATGTCGACAGGACAGTAAAAATATTCAAAAACTAATTTTGGGAAAATGTAATAATCCTTTGACTTTGTCTGTTAATAAATTTATTTGCAATTTCATCACAATTTAAAATGGTAATACTGTTCAGCCTTTTTTTGAGACATAGTACTACCGAGAAGACAGAAAAAACTTCTATCCGCAGTACAAGATGTGGTGGGTATTGTCATACATAATTTTAGAGCCTTGTGGTACTCTTTTAACATGCTTTTTAAGTTACTGTTTTCATTTTCTTGAAAAAATGTAACTAAATCTGAGATACATACCGCTAGCTTATATTTCGGATTTTTTTTTAAATTAAAATGACCCGCATGTGATTCACCACCGTCCACCAGTCGTTATTTGTCACAGTTAAAGGAAATTGTTTACCGTGATAAAAAAAGTTATTTACATCTTTTACATCTACCCGAAAATTTCCGGGGGGCTTAAGCCCCCGAGTCCCCCCTGGTACCGGCGCCACTGAATGTAAGCATAGTTAGAAGTAATTAATTAGAAAGAATTAGAAGAATTAGAAACATATCAGGGTTTTATAGGTCAATTAAAATTAATCAAACAGGAATGTAAACATTTTTTAAAGTTGTAACGTTTCGATTTATTTACATCATCTTCAGACAATAGGACATAATTATTATGTTATTGATTATTAAATTTCATAAAGAACAACATTTCGAAAACTAAATCTAAAAAAGGAGAAAATACAATATTCTTTTTTAGATTTAGTTTTCGAAATGTCGTTCTTTATGAAATTTCATAATCAATATCATAATAATTATGTCCTATTGTCTGAAGATGATTTAAATAAATCGAAACGTTACAACTTTAAAAAATTTTTACATTCCTCTTTGATTCATTTTAATTGACCTATAAAACCATGATACCTTTCTAATTTTGGAAATAATTATAAATTGGTCAAGATTTCAAAATAAATATGTGAGAAGTAATAAGAACTGCCTGTGGTTAATTCAACCTGATTAATGATTTTATTTCACAAAAACTTTGCTTATAGGAGTGTCAGGGTGTCGATTTTCTAAAAAAAAAAACTGTCCTATTTGTAGTATCCCCTTTTACAAGTTACAAATTTTTAAAGCCATTTTTAGGAAAGGAGCCTTTTTCAAGGAACAATGGTCATAAATGTTCTGTTTGCATCCTGTTACAAGATTAGCAGCATATCAATCTTTAGTACACAGAGCTCTAATAATTCCTTTAGATAAAAATAGTTTTAATACAAAAATTTCAATTATTAAACAAATTGCATATAGCAATGGGTATAACACAACACTTATTGACACTTTAATTAAAAAGAAAAATTATAAATTAGCTATTCAAAAAGTTTATTCCATTAATAACTCTCATAAAACACTAAATAATAATAATAATAATAATAATAAAGTTTATTCACCAACAGGCTACTGCCCAATTACAGATGAATATATAATAAACAAAATAAACTAGTAACAATGTAAACTAACACAAAATAAAATAACAAATAAAAATAACTCATTTGGTGTACAGGAAGTGAACATAAATACTGATGTCTACGCTACCTTTGCTTTGACTTAATAATACTTTTAATATCTACCGATATCTGCAAGTTATTAAATGCATCACACATTCTTTGAATTGGAGAGTTTTTAAAATAATTTGTTTTGGATCTTTTTAATCTAAAAGTTGTTTCATTCCTCAAGCTTTTGCTACACACGTTGAAATTTAACATTTCTAAAAGTTTCGAATCTTTGATAACATTGTTTACAATTTTCTGCAGAAAGACGTGTTGTTGTATACATCTCCTATCTTGAAGCGATTCCGTGTCAAAGATTATTAGTAATTCGGTATAATTACCTTCAAACTTTAGGCCATACTGCTTGAAATGACATGTTTTCAACATTCTTTTTTGTACCCTTTCAACTGCTAGATTTTGATATACGTAGTATGGGCACCAAATGATCGCCGCATACTCCAGTTTAGTTCTTATAAGTGTGTTAAATATGTATTTAATTGTCTCTACATTTTTAAAATCTTTAGTAATTCTAAAAACAAAGCCCAATAATTTATAACATTGATTTACTAACATATCAACATGGCTGTTAAATGAGAGTTTGTCATCAAATATTATTCCCAAATCTTTAATTTCGTTTTTCCTTTCTAAAGTTAATTGATTCATTTCGTATTTGTAAATTAATTTTGTGTTTTTTCTTGAATAACTTATTACTGAGCATTTACTTATATTAAAAGCAAGTTGATTTTTAATTGACCAATCATGTATCGCACAAATATCTTCCTGCAGAAAATTGCAATCTGTCTCATTTGTTATTGTTTTAAATAGTTTAAGATCATCAGCAAATATGAGATACTCCGAATACTTAACACATTCACCTATATCATTAATAAATACTAAAAATAACAATGGACCTAGGTTTGACCCTTGAGGGACTCCTGAGGTTACTAAAATTTCATTAGATTTAAACCCTCTACATTCTACATATTGTTTTCTATCCGTTAAATAACTTGAGAAAAATGTTATTAAGTTGTTGTTAATACCTATGGCTGATAATTTTTCTAGTAGAATTGAGTGGTTAACTTTATCAAAAGCTTTGGAAAAGTCTGTGTAGACAGTATCAATTTGATAACCATTTTCCATAGCTTCCAACACAGGTTGAACAAAGTTGCATAAATTTGTCACCGTTGATTTTCCTCTCATGAAACCGTGCTGATTATTACACAATATGTTTTTAATTTTATCATATATACCATCAAATATAATTGATTCAAATAGTTTTGCAAAAATACATAGCAGAGAGACTGGTCTATAATTTTGTATCAGAGATTTTTTACCTTGCTTATGTACTGGGCATATCTTAGATAGTTTCCAAGCTGTCGGAAAGATATGTTGCTTCAGAGATTTATTAAATATTGTGTGTAGAGGATCTAATAAATACTCCGCGCAGCCCTTTACGATATACACAGGAATTTCATCCGGCCCAACAGATTTTCTATTTTTCAACTTCTTGATTGCTTTCATTATTTCATCTTTACTGATGTGATTTAGTTCTATCAAATTAACATTTATGTGCTCAAGATCTTTATTATTAATAGTATTTTTACTGCTTTGTGCATATTGAGAAGTATTGATCACATCATATACACTTTTAAAGTAGTCGGCAAACCCCTGTGATATTTCTTGACCCCCTTCAAAAATGTTTGCGTCCGATTCTGAATACATGGTTGCAGGTACTTCTGCCAGTCCCATGTTTTTTTTAATATATTCCCAACAATTATCCGTATTTTGATTAAGATTGCGTTCAACGTTAGTAACATATTCACTGTAAGCAATTTTGATTTGTTTTTTTAATTCAGTCCGAGTTTTCTTATAATTAATTTCGTGATTTAGATTTTTTACATGTAGACTTACTTTGCGGTACTTTTCTTTCTCTTTTATTAATTTAATAATGTTTTTGTTATACCAGATCGGAAATTTTTGTTTATTATTTTTTTTTGTTCTAGGCACAGTTTCATCTAAAATATTATATATTACTTTATAAAAATATTCAACCATTTCCTCCAAATTTTTGTGTTTATTTAGATTAGTCCAATCAAAGTCTCTTAATTTTTCATACAACAACATAAAATTTGCTTTTTTATAATTGTATTTGTGATTATTTACTGTATTACTTGTGGCAACACTATCTTTTAGATGTAAGTTAAAAAACAACCCGAGGGCCGGATGATGAAGATCCTCCGCAACAATAGCTTCCCCTTCAGCTTTAACTTCAATTAGAAAATTGGATAATACTACGTCCAAAATTCTACCATTACTGTTTACAATTGCATTATGCTGTTTACATCCTAACATATCAACAAAATTTATGAAATTTTTAACTGCGTTGGGCAAATTACTTACTGTTTCCTTCAAAATGCAGTAACGATATAAATCAGCTATATTCATGTCTCCCAGAACAATACATTTAGATTCCCATATAAACTTTAAATCACTTATTAACTCATATAAGGTATTATATTCACTCTGTGGCGCTTCTGGTACTATATATATTAAAATAATGTTAAGTTTTTGTCGACCCTCTAATTTTACTTCCACACACATGACTTCGTTGTACGCACTTACATATTTAATTGGCACTTCTACAGCTTCAATCTTCTTTTTTACTGCTATCAATAGCCCACCCCCACGTTTCTTGCCAGTTTGTTCCCTACATCGATCTTTCCTAAACACTGTAAAGTTTTCATCAAATAATTCACCATCCTTTATACCGTCATACAAAAACGTTTCTGTTAGTGCTATTATATCATAATCTATTACACTCACATTAACAAAAAAATCATGTCTTAGTTCTCAATCCTCTCACATTCTGATAATAAACACACGTTTGTTGCTCTTCACCTCTATTAACATCTTCTTTACCTTGATCTCACTCCCTAGGCAGCTCTTGTTCAGATGTTATTTTTATCGCGTTTGATCTATCATCTTTTTTTAGGAATATAGTGCCCTTACTTACCCATGCATATTTATAGTTTAAGTTCTTTTGTACAGATTTAGTTTTCCATAACAGGTTTTTATTATACGGTGTAAGGTTTTCGTTTATATATAGCATTGTGTTTCCTGCGTTTTTAACTACTTGATCATTAGTAATTTTAGTCTTCTTCCCAGCTTCCAAAAATGCATTCCTTGTTGTTCTTCTTGAAAACTGAACTATCACCGGCTTTGGCATTGATGAGTTTCTCGATGGTAATCTGTGCACTGCTTCAATCTCATTTTCATTGAAGTTTATTTCTAATGTGCGTGCTATTATCACTACTTTGCGTGCCAAGTTTTCATCCTTTTCTTCTTTAAGCCCATGTATTTCAATATTTTTATTCCTGGAGTATTGATCCATGTTGTTTATTTTTTGCTCCAACATCTTAACTTGATCGTCCTTCTTGTTCAGTTTTTCAACCAGTTCTACTATCTGTTGTTCGTTTTTGTTAACTTTTTCATCTATTTGTGACATTTTTTCGGTTAAACCATTGATTGAGTCCGTAAGCTTTTCAATTTTATCTGGCATTCCTGACAATGACTCTACGTTTCAATTCCATATTTTGGTAAAATTTCAGAAAAGATTGCTAAAATTATAAATAACACAAATAAATATAGTCGTTTTTAAAACAAATAAAAATATTCTATACTCTCTTTTCAATGCTAAAGACAAAATTAATGATTTGCTAAAATCAGGTATTTATAAATTAAATTGTTCACATTGTGATTCAGTATATATAGGTCAAACAATTAGAAATTTCAGTATTAGGCAAAAAGAACATATCCATTGTTACAAATATAAACATGCACATAAATCAAATTATGCTAAACATTTGTTAGAACAAAATCACACATTAACATCTAATAATACAATTAAATGTTTACACTTTTCTGATAACAAAAATAAATTAAATATTTTAGAAGCTTTTGAAATTTATAAACACCCAAAAAACAACATACCTTTAATGAATGAGCAAATTGAACTCTTAGATTGTCCTTTACTGAAGATTTTGGAATAAATATCTTTTTTAAAAATACTGATAAGCGACTGACCTCCGACGGGTTGACTGGGGCCAGCCGCTTCATGCAGTGTTAAAATAATAGAATCAAGCAGTTACTGTATAAATCATTTTGCATTTGTTATTTAATATCTTATAAATGCTTTTGACAATGGCACATTGATGCCGAAATACGTTTTGGTATAAAGCAAATAAATATTGTTATTCCAGTTAAAATCGATATTTTATTTGATATTTCTATACATTCTTAACAAATGTTAAACATGGTTTAATGGTATTAGTACTGATAAAAGAGAAGCAAAGGTACCAAGAAACAAATGCCCGTAATCTAAACAAGTACCCACAAGTTGTCAAATATTCAGAAATGTTAATTGTCGTTTACTTGTAATTGTTAAATGAGCCATATCAGATTTATAAAGCTGATGTTAATTATTACAAGTAAAGGACAATTAACATTTCTGAATATTTGACAATTGGACATTTGTTTAGGTTACGGATTCTTGGTACCTCTGATTCTCTTTTATCAATACTAATACCATTAAACCATGTTTAACATTTGTTAAGAATGCGTGTTTATTAAACATTAAATAATTTATTTCTCGAAAATTTTGTTATGTAAGGTATCAACATTTTTATACTACCTACTTATTTAAGTAATTAATGCCCGATTGCACCGTCGTCACTTAAATGATAAGCTTCACTTAAAAGTTTAATTACCATGGATACAATTCTTGGTGACAATTGTATCCATGGCAATTCAACTTTTAAGCGACACTTATTATTTAAGTGACGACGGTGCAATCGGGCATAAAAGATGCATCCAAAACGCTGTGTCGACATTTAAACAAAATACTGATGACGTCATCACTTAGAAACAAATGAAGGCCGGAAAATTATTTTGACATTCCAATGTGTATTTTTAAAAAAGAAAATTGACGTGTTTCGGGATTTTTAGAAAAAAACATTCATTTCAGTTTTATTTGGTATGTTCCATACTTTTGGTGCTCACTGTATGTGAAAACACAAATGATAGATTACCAACCTTTGTGTTTGGTATTAAATACAATGGTATTATTAAATAAAAAATCGTTGGAATCGCATCACTTCTTAATCTTCTTGTTGTTGTACTGGGATAAAATTCGGAATCGTCGAAGTGGCACTATAAATTTAAAAGCGTATAACACTTACTATTTACTGCAATGTTTTAAAAACCAACCTGACATAACCGCGGTGAAGACTCTTTAATAATTGTACCTGACAGCCTTTAACTCATTTCCTTCTACGTTGGTCAGTCTCTTTCGGGAATGTAAATAAAGCGAATCTTTGGCCTTGTTTGTTATTGCAGTTTTTTGCAGCACAGAACAACATTTTTAACTTTACACAAAAACGTACACAAAATGTCGGAAACACAAAGAATTCCACCCTTGTGCGCAGTTTGTACTGAGAGTGGAAGTTAGCCTATCCGCGCACGCCCACACAAGCGTTTAAAGTTGCGTTCACACGATATACGAAGTTTATACAGAGCTGCCCTTTTTTTATGTGGTACCGGTGGGGTGAACACCCAGACTTATAATAAAGTCAGCGTTCACACATTATATGAAGTTTATATAGAGCTGTTGACAGACAACACTGTTGTGCTTTATATAATAGTATGATTTTCAGGTCTTCTTCCAAAATACAGGTTGGATACTGATATTATTTCATGTTGGCCTGAATAAACCGCACCTGTCCTCAACGCGAAAACATTACGTGTGAAATTAAACTAGTTAAACTGGCACCTCCATTGTGGGGGGGGGGGAAATTGTCGATTATGGGAATTGACGACTCACTAAGATATATAAGGATCAATTTTATTCAGTATGTAGGGTTTCTGACATGACATATACTTCTGTTGTCCCTCCACCAATTAAAATTGGAGAAGAGTAAGAAGAGTAAGTTAATTTTAGTAAACACTTGCTTCTGTATCGTTCTTTTTTGATAGGATATTAGCAAACGGGGCCTAAATGTTCGGCAGCCGCGTTTTCCCAACAGCCAAAGGCAGAACATCATTAAACGCTTGCAGCGACTGTCTGGCAATTGCCGAATATCAACGTTGAAGCCTTTGCATCGTCACGAAAAACTCTTCATCAATCTTGCACCTCAAAAATGCACTGAAATCCTAAATGCCATGCAATCGTATCGTCAAACAATTCAGAAAGAATTCGTCAAGCAGCAAGACAGAGAGCGGAAATTGGGAATGGCAGCTCTGACAGAGGTACAAAATAAAAGAGTTAACAACACAGAAAAATTAGCTATGTTCTATGAAATGGAGCCCTATCAATTATTGGTGAAGTTACGGACAACCGACATGCAGAAGGTTATCGAACATGTACGATGGCTGTTAGATACACCTGCACACACCATCTTAATGGCAGTGAAGCACACTATTTGCAAACGAGATGATGCAGGCGCTTCATTCATTGACCAAGCCAAAGTTACCAAGTCGAAAGTTACCTTTAATGATGAGGAATGGTGCATGGTCTTCGAGTCTCTCAACATCGACAAGAAAAACCATTCAAGATTAAAAAACAGTACGCTGTATTTTTTAAAAGCACAAAATTTGTCAGAATCATTAAAACCCTACTTACTGGAGAAAATTCGTTGTTGCAAATCCTAGACTATTGGGGCTGGCTCCGTTGGAACTTTTGCTACTACGTATATGTAGTATCCCTTCCCATAATGCGGGAAGAATGCAATAAATTATTAATTTAGATTTACTTTCAAGCAGCTAAGCTATAGAGTGTTAAAATCTATAGTCATGTGGTCAAGGTAGGGCATGGAATTTGAGCAGTGAAAAAATGTCTTAATTCTGGCCACGACCTTTCCCAAGTTTGACACCTATTCTGGCTTACCTATATAATGTAAAAATTTATTTCCAAAGCCAACTTGACCACAGACTTTAACACACAATAATAATCGTCTTTATTGTTTTAAATTTTGTTTTTACATAGTAAAAAGATTAAATTAAATATATAAACAAGATATAATTGGTGAAAATCAGAAAAAACATTACAATAAATTACAGCACAAACTAGGTTAAATAAAAATTCAAAACCTAGTGGTTTTATCTGAGGATGCCAGAGTTGCTCTGGCGAAAACGTTAATAATTTATAATTTAACAATTTTTCAATTTCAATAATATTTCGTAGGATCAGACTTGGTGTTTTCTTTCTCAATTGTAAAATCATAGTTTGTGCTGTAATTTATTGTAATGTTTTTTCTGATTTTCACCAATTTCATTCACTATTTAATTAATTTTTACTACATGCTGTTTAATGTTCAGCTTTTTTAATTTAATTGGTAATTTTTACATTGTGACCTAGTGGTTTTATCTGAGGATGCCAGAGTTGCTCTGGCGAAAACCTTAATTATTTATAATTTAACAATTTTTCAATTTCAATAATATTTCGTAGGATCAGACTTGGTGTTTTCTTTCTCAATTGTAAAATCATAGTTTGTGCTGTAATTTATTGTAATGTTTTTTCTGATTTTCACCAATTTCATTCACTATTTAATTAATTTCTACATGCTGTTTAATGTTCAGCTTTTTTAATTTAATTGGTTATTTTTACATTGTGACCTAGTGGTTTTATCTGAGGATGCCAGAGTTGCTCTGGCGAAAACCTTAATTATTTATAATTTAACAATTTTTCAATTTCAATAATATTTCGTGGGATCAGACTTGGTGTTTTCTTTCTCAATTTTTTATTACTTCGGTTCCCACTTGGAGAATGGACGTTAATCAATTTACCATCTTAAACGATGTTATGCTACCCACAGTTAGAGCAATCTATCCTGATGGTGCAATTTTGATCGTCCTGGATAACTCTCTGAACGAATTGTCCAAGGTTTGCATTGCACCCTGAAATTCAAAGGATTCAGTGACCAGCCCGTTCACCCGACCTCAACCCCATCGAGAATTTATGGGATGCTGCAGCGAGGGAGTGGGGACAGCTAGAAAATTTGGAGGTAAGAACAGAGAACGCCCTCCATGGAAATGTTATGCGTGTTTGGAAAAGCCAAAGAGGGACGAATCTCTGCGAAAAATTAATTGAGTCCATGGTCCGCCGCTTAGAAGGCTGCCTCCAAAACAATAGTTTTTATACCAAATATTAATGTAAATATATGTATATAGTTTTCCATATTATTATCTGTATTTTAAATAAAATATTATATCTTCTACATTTATTTAATTATAATATTTCAAATTTACTCGACTTTAAGTAAGCTTTATTATTTATTACTTATCTTTTATTAATCTCAATAGTTTCGTAAATTAACAACAAATACTACAATGGATGATATGCAAAGAAACCATATGCAAAGGCAAAGCATTATAGATGCCAAAATGAATGCTATACCACCTGGAGGAGCTGGGCCTGGGCCAAGTAAAGAAAGCGCTGCAAGACTCCCAACAAGAACCGAATACTACCAATAAACTAATGAAGGAAGTTTTAAAACTACGGAAAGAGAACCTACAGCTAAAAAGAAATAATCTAGAGTATAAAATGCAGATAGAACAACTAACTCGGCTTAACATTGGGTTACAGGGAACCTATATAACCAATGTCCAAGGTTATTATTTTTCTGATACCTTTAATGTTGGGATTTATTCTTTCCTTTTTTATTTTAGAATTATTGCAAAAATTTAATTACATTAACGACTCGCCACCCACAAATTTATACCCAGAAATTGGCAAGCGGCACCGGGATAATGTAAGATTAAACTGAACACTAAATCCACTTTAGTATATAATTAACACCCACAATTTGTTCTATTTAGACTCATATTGGAAATGGTATATGGATACCGACAACCCAGCACGATTCCTTGTTACTATCTTTCAATAAAGTGAAAGGCGGTTGCAAGCTTGTAACAAGTTTATCGAGCTGTGTATTTATACCATCGCATCGTCCGTAACTGGTAGAAAGTCCAATGCTAAGAAGGATGCAGTTGCGAAACCACCACTGGACCCAAAAAAATTATTGGCCATTAAAGGTACCTACCTATAAACTATAATACATTCAGAAAACTCCTGTGCTGTATAAATGAAATTCAGTTGGTTAATACTTACAAAAATCCCTAATATCTAGGCTATAAATAATTATGGTCCTATTTTGAAATAGGGGTGGCAATTTTACCACAGAATTCCTGTACGTGAAGAAAATTATGGTAATGTGTTACAGGTAAAACTATTTCGAGATGAAACTTTAAGTGCCGTGCTCAATATTTATTTCGGACCTACGTTAGAATTAGAAACTGTAATGGTAACGGGATTATTTACATCTGAACATGACTTTAGTGATGTAGCGAGTAAAGGAACAATTATTGACGAAAATAATAATGGAGTTTGGTCGAGGTTCTCACCCAGACCAGACGTGTTGTGAAACGATCCGAGTGTTTTAAGAGTTTTTGACGGTTTCTGTCAGTCATACCGACGGAAAACAACAAAAAGTGTGTCGGAAGTGTGTTCAAAGACGTTCAGGCGCGTGAACAACACGAGTGCTACCTGAAACACCTGCGCCTGCGAGCTACCACAGGTACTTCCAGGTAGCGTAGCGAGTGAAGCAACCCGAAGATCACTGGACCCGCTCCAAAAGCTAAGTCTAGGGTTTTACACGGCATGTTTCCTAACCCGTTTAATCAACCAATTAGATTAATTATTGGTAGATGTAGAATTAAATAATAAATAATAAAAACATAATTATATTATATATCAGCGTATGATAATAAGAACAATATGAAGGAAGAAGCATTATTTTAAATTTAGTTGGTTCTTCTGTTTATAACTTTTAAGTGTCTGATTGCGTGATAATAATATGAACAAGTTTTTTTTTCACCTTACATGCGAGTTATCTGCGGGAGATTTTAAACCAGCGTGTGGGGGAGATATTCACCAAAGTACGTGAGGGGATGTCCAACGAGCCCAGACTTCAACTTTGGTATATGTACCCGCCGGGGAGGGCCGTCGAGTATGTGGTTGCATGGCGTGAGCGCCATGACTGGGAGTTCAAGATAGAACCACATATCCTGGAGAAAATTGAAACGCTGCACAATCCCAAATTGGGGTCGGCAGCGGAAGAAATAGCGTTGATCACCAGGGGGTACAATGGGAATATTAGGCTATGCTTAGATGCTAGAAATATAAATAAACAAACTCTTCACAGTATGAAAATTCTCAAAATATTGAAAGAATTATAGGACGAATAGGTAATAAGAAAATATTTTCAAAATTAGACTTTAAAAATTCATTTTGGCTAATTCCTCTTAATAAAAATTCTAGAAAATATACTGGTTTCAGTATGGATTGTCGCCACGACAAATCGTGGATAAGTTCTTCGCTGACAAATTTTAAATATTATATCTGCGAGACACCCCTCCTGGTAATTGGCCGCTATATGAACGGGTGGTGACCGACATGAGCTATGCGCTTATAAATTCAGTGTTACATAGTTCGAATGGAACAACATTGAGGTACTTAAACCTCTGCTACTCCCTTCTTAAAGACCAGAGAAGATTGAAAGATGCCAACTGTGTATTGATCAGTCTATGTTGTGTAATCGTGCGCTACATTATAGATCACAAATTATTTTTTTCGTTACGAGGCAACAAATGCTGGAAGGAAATGACACCTTTGAAGAAGATCATCAGCAAGGAACAACTGGATGTGGCCCTCATGACATGCACAAAGGGAGGAAAATTGTTGGAACTGCACCTGGATGCGGCCGGCAATGTGACGAGACGACTCTGGTATGTTAAAAAGTGCATTTATTATTACGCTGCTGTAATTAGCACCTCCGGTAGGGCATTTCCTGTTTTAGAATTAATTTGTTGTCGCCACGACAAATCGTGGATAAGTTCTTGGCTGACAAATTTTAAATATACCTCTGCTGCTCCCTTCTTAAAGACCAGAGAAAATTGAAACGCTGTACAATCCCAAATTGGGGTCGACAGCGGAAGAAATAGCGTTGATCACCAGGGGGTACAATGGCTCCGCCAAACCTCAGTCTATGTAGTGTACACCTTTGCAAAAATATTGCAAAAGATGCAAGAAAATGTCCTTCCGATACCGATAATGTGGCAAAAGATTTTTTGGTCGAGAATGTTTCGGCAATTTGTAACATTTCAGATTTGCAGATTGCTGGCGTGTGGTACAAATACTTTTCGTTTATTCTTTTATCTCCTTACAGTAGCCCAGCCGTCTCAGAAGCAATCGAAAAATGCGTAACCAAAAGGTGTTCCGCTGAAGAAAAAGAAAAGGCGGCGGCTATGGTCACTTCCAAAAATACGAGCCACTCTCCCGTGGAAAGTGACACGTTAAAAACCTGCACGTCGTTTTACGATAATTTTCTCCAAATTTCAGAATTGTGCGACATCGATGTACTGAAGCCAGAGAGTGACAAAGATAATCAGAATCCGTACGTCAATCCCCAGTTTAATGAAATGCTTCTGGAAAAGTATTTGCTATTATTTCCCCTATGGGCTGGCGTTTCTTTGTTTTCTAGTTTCACAACAAAGACGAGCAGTGACAGATGTAGTAATGCCATCGTGGAAAATTGGTTCGGGTACGTTAAAAATGTTTTAGGCGTTAACAGAAGATTCAAGTGCAGCGAATTCCTTAGAACTGTCATGAAACAGAGGGCTCTGAAGAATTAAAGTACGACATTCCTCCAACTGGATGTGCTACAATTCGTAAGAGGAAACCACCTGGCGATGTGACTGCAACGGAACAATGGGAGAAACGAAAAAGAAGGGAATTTTCGTATTTCAACGAGTTATTTTTGAACCGATCCCGTAATAGCAAGCTTCCCCAAACCGCCAAAAGAAGAAAAATTGCCAACATGCGGAAAAATAGACGCAAGTATACAAAGAAAATGCAAGACGAAAAAGGCTGCTAGCCCGACACAACGTGGGAACAATTAATAATTCCAGAACCTCAATTGTTGAGAAATGGTTTAGTAGCGAATGGAGGATTCTATGTGCAGGTTCATATAACTTCACCGTTTGTTCCTTCGAGGATACCCCTTTTCCTTGGAAAGGTATCACCATCGAAGATTTTTCTACATTGCATTTTACCATAGTTTAGCCCATAGGGATATGTACCTCAACACAACTATTATCGATGCCCTTCTGTATGTTTCGTCTAAACACACATTACAGTTTCAGATTCTACCGTGTCAGCTGTCGACCGACTTGCTACATCAAGAAATCACATGTTTCATCGCATCTGTGTCGAGTAGCGGAATTGACTACAGACATGCTCCAGAGAGAGGAGTATGTTCTAGCTAGACAAATATGTGTTATTTAAGCAGGTAGATGAGACAAGAGATGAGGCTACAATAATACGAATACGAATTTTAGCAGGATAGATAGGAACAGAAATTAATGAGGAAGTAATAAAAAAGGGTGTACAGGATTTAGAAGATTTTATGATAGAAATTATGATAGGGTAGATGAAGACAGAAGGGAGGAAAGCAAGATCAGAAATAGTGGAGTAGCAGGAAATAATACTTATAATAATTATACAGGAGGATGGAGAAGAAATTTTCAGGGAAATAATTGGAATAATGGGAATAATAAAAATAATTATACAGAAAGGGGAAATTCAAGTAACTATTATAATAAAGGGGAATATAGTTGGAATAATCAAAATAGTTCAGACAGGTTCACTAATAATAGATCGAATAATGGTCATTATGGAAATAATTATATAGGATTTGTATTTTTAATTAACACATTCGCTGCCAGGGCGGTCACTCGTGTCTGCTTGGATCATTTTACACCACGCCATGGCGGACACCAGTGTCTGACTGACCTACTTCACTGTAGCGCCAAGCCCACATAGAATAGTGCTATATCACTGTACCATGTGTCTGCTTTGGCGGGGTGAGGGTGTCCGCCTGTTGTGACCGCTTTGGCGTCTTCTTACAATGCAAATTTGTAATCTAGTTCAAGAGGCCAAGCGGACACTGTGCAGCAAATGAATCTGTAAATTATGCTATAATAAGTCTTTTTACAAAACTTTTATTTTTTTCCCCAAAATACACGGCAATGCAAACGCAAATACAACAAATTAAAATCTTTTCTACAATAACATAAACTAAAACTACATATTACCCTATATCTAATTGTGTTTACTGTTGAAGCATTCTAAGCAATATCTTGGTTGTTCAGGACAATCCATGCAGTAAGTGGTCACTTTTCTTACTTTACTTTTAGGTATTTCGTTGTTCATCTTTTTTTGGTAACAGCCCCGGCAATATTTCCTGCCGACTATAGAACTCCCTGGTAATTTATGGAATCTATGGTTTCTAAACCTTGAAAGTCTTGGTTGGATAGCTTCAGCTTCCCTGTCCTCATCTTTCTTGAGGAGCTCGTCTATAATTGCTTCTCTGAATTCAAGTATAGGAATGTGCTTTCCTGTGATTTTCTGATAGAGAAACCGCGCGTTAACAACTGACGTTCCTAACAAGATTTCAACAGCTACTTTGCGGTACCATTTAACTGTCTTTCTAAGACAACTACCGTAACTAGCAAACTGGTCAGAAAGATCTATTGAAGATTTACCCTCGTTATAGTCCACGATCATTTTAGGTTTTTTTGTTTCTTTTTCTTTTTTTTGGAGCGTTACAATTTCTCCAGAGTGGTGGGTGGACAACATTAATACGTCTCTCTTATCTCTCCATTTTAGAATTGTAATACCATCTTCGATTTCTTTGAAAACAGTTTCACCTTTTTTTAATTTCTTCTGAATAACTTCTGGTGGATTACCTTTTCTATTACTTCTTAGCGTTCCCAGAAGATGTGTCTTTCGTTGTAAAAGTTTTTTTGCTAATTCGATGCTTGTATAATAGTTGTCGGTGACAATTACGCGGCCAGCATCTAAAAGGTGTTCACTAAGTTTCATAACAATTTTGGTTGGCACGGACTGGCTCGCGTCGGCATGTTTTCCTTCATATATTTTCATATTCCAAGTATACCCTTCTTCGGAACATAACTTAAATAATTTAATCCCGTATTTATGCGCTTTTTGTGGGATGTATTGTTTCATAATGAGCCTGCCTCTGAAAGGAATCAGGCTCTCATCAATGCAAAATACTTTTCCAGATGTATACGCCATTTGGCAGTTACTAAGAAATCTCTCAACTAAGGATTGTACTTTAAAAATTCTACTGTTTTCAGTATTTGCTTGGTTATCTGAAAAGTGTAGCATTGACAGCAATAATTCGAACCGATTTCTAGGCATGGTTGCAGAACATATAGAATTACGATACTTCCTTTCCGTACTCCAGTACTTTTGCAATGAAGGCATTTTCACAAGACCCATATAACCTAAAATACCGAACAAATTTTTAATTTCTGATTTGGTCGTTGGACTCCAAGCATGAAACCTTGATGATACTCCAAAGTCGCTGGCTTCTAACAAGCGCTGAGTAGCGTACAAGTTCGTCTGATCAACTATGTTATCAACAATATCGTCATCCACAATAAGATTATAAAAGTCGTAGGGCTCCCCATTTTGTAACTGATAACATACACCGTTATTGACGCCACTTATACCAGTGAATTGGAATACATTATGATTATTCACAGAAGGATCTTCATTTTCATTGGAAACATTTTGCTGAACAGTAAAATCATCTTGCTGATTTTGGACTTCATACTCTTCGTGTACTTCATAGCCATCATCCGAATCATATTCATCACTTAGATCAGATAAATTATTTTTTGGAGAATATTCAACATATCCTGGACCTACTTCATCACTATTCCCATCTTCGTCCTCTTCACTTGGTACGTAAGCGGGATCAACGTTGGAATCGTCAGAATTGCGGTAAGGGTCTAAAAATACACAAACTTTTGTTAAATTTGTGTATCCAACAACAATAAAGACAATTTCTAAAGGTTATAAACACCTAGATAATATTACGGCGAATGGTTTTTTGAAAACGATCTCTCGCAAAAGCATGTACATATATACATACGTGAAATAACGCATATAACGGGCGTAATGTAACAACAAATATCAATTACCTAACTTACCTTCAATTTCACTATCACTGTCAATTTCCATACGTTCTGCCGCAAGTTTTAGAATTTTCGCTGTTCTGTTGTTCATGGTGTCACCAATCTCACGACTCAATGCGAAATGATGAAAAAGCACGTGCCACACTTCAACAACTGGTGCATGTTCCAACAAGATGAGTGTGTCTACTAACATGCCGGTGTCTGCTGAGGTGTCTGCTACGGCGTGTATGATCATAAAACTGCGACCGCTAAACGTGCCCGCCATGGCACAGTGTGAATATATTTTAATAAACTAATTTTCACGCCACGGAAGACACCAGTGTCCGCGTGACCTTACGGTGCAGTTATATACTTGGCTCTCAGGGAAGTTATCAAAAATTGTGTATGGCAGCGAATGTGTTAACACGTTAGTACTTTGTATAAACATGTCAAAGTTTTGATTTTATTTTCAACGAAAATAGTAGTTTAATTTGAATTTTTAAATAAATAGGCGAGTTCATATTTCAAGGTCAACGGTGTTTATTTTATTTTCTATTTTTTTTATAATTTTAAAACAGGATAGAGTAGCAGTAACCCAGAGACCCAGATAAGAGTGTGTTGTTTTCTTTTTGTAAAATTTTTTATAACAGTTAGACGGAGCATTAAAAGGAAACTTGGCAACGAAGCGAGTACCAGGTTTGTTTGGTTTTTAGAGAATTCTAAATTGTGCTTTGTGTTGTTTACCCAAAATAAGTTAGCAGTATATATAGATTTTATTCAGCCTAAATTATCAAAACATTAAAAATGAGTAGTACAGAACGTAAGTATTGAAAAAAGAAATTTAATTTTTTTTATTAATGTATAATTTTTATAGAAATGTTGTTCCAAGTGGGCATGAATGTGTTGGCGCGGCTTTTGCCGCCCAGAACTGTAAGTACTTTATTATTTTATTTATACATACTTTAAACGAAAAAATTTTTAGAACACCCAGCAGGTTTGCTTGATGTTGGTGGCGGTCCGCCTTGGGGGGGCGGACTGGTACTGCCCTGAATTAATCACATTTAACTACCAACAGTGGTACTGTGTAATATATAAAGACCCCCTCCATGAAGGGGTCTTTTTCATGACCGTAAGTTTTTTTTAATTTTTCGAGTATTAACAACCACTAATTTTATTATTCTTATTTTTTCAGAGGCTCTTAGTTGAATAAAAATACGTAAGTTTTTTATGTGTCTTTATTAAACATTGAATTATTTTGAATTATTAATCATAGTATCAGTCTTAGATATATCGCAATTTAATCTAATACATTTTTTCAGAATGAAATATAGTATATAGTAGTAAGTAGTAGTAGATTAGAATAGTATTAGTAGATTTTATAAATAAAAATTATAAACAATTACATTACTTTTATTCCTAAATGTAGTAAGTTTTACATTTTAAAAATTTGGTCGAATTGCGTGGGCGAGGTCTATATCGATCATGTGATTGGTTACCTATATCGATCGGGGGGTCCATCATGGGGCTGATCGATCACGTGATTGATAGGGGTTGCGAGGGGTTGATATTGTGTTGGGGTGGGAGTGGTATCGATTGATTGTACAATTGCGGGGGTGGGGGTGGTATCGATTGATTGATCGGGGGGTGCACGATCGGTTGCGGGGGTGGTACCTTGTATACATGGAGGGTTAGGCCGGAAGCGGAAACTGAAAACTACCCGATTTCGTTTATATGGGTTTCTTATGGGAGGGAGTGTGCTAGAACAGTCCCTATTTGCATACTCTCATCCGTCTCACTTGCGGATGTAGGAGACCACCTAATCCCAGAATTTTTCCTTGGGATAGCTAACCAGAATCCAATCGGAAATTTGTCATAGGTAGTTTGGAAAAGTATGGCAGAGGATGCGCATTTTCTCTCCCCGCTTAGAAAGACCGAAACATCGTGAAGGACTACTTTGAGAAATTGCAAATTCAGGGTCTTAATATTCGAGTATCTCAATAGTCCATAAATTTCATAAAATCCCATAATCTCATAATCATAAAATTATCATAATCCATAAAACATAGCGCTTATCATCATCAAAAATTACCGCGATAATGGAAATCCGGCCTTGACGCGTAGAGCGCCGCAATTTAAAAAAAATCTCCTGTGCTCAAAACGTTTTTTCTTGCGGATTTCCCTTCTATTTGTTGTCTTAATGCTCGAGGTTCTAATCCGAACGCTCAATATTTATGTGTATTTTTAATTTTTTGTTTGGTGCACAATATAGGTGCACCACGGCCATAATAACGAAATCTTCCACTAGGGCCATGGTGGCGCATGTTCAATGTGACCAGACTGCGTGTACTAGACACGTGGTGAATTTGCATAAAGTGATCAGTGAATCTTGTGTTAACGTTTTTATTATCTAGTACGTAATCATGGCTTACGAAGAAGAGCAAAAAAAGTTGGAAAAGCTATGGAATAAGCTATTATCGAAAGAGTCAGAATTTTCAGAATCTGTTGATGGTTCTGAATATGAAGTTGAAGGAAATGAGAGAGATGGCAACAGTTCTGGAGGTAGTTATGTCAAGCCAGGAAAACGTAAATAGTAAATTGGTAAATCTTACCGTCCAAATGGACAGAGTCGTTACCGATTATGAGAAAGCGCTATTGCGCAATACAATTAGAACCGGAGATGAGCTCGTCCTCTGTATATTACGAGGAATGGGGAGCCTCAAAACATTTCGTTGCTACATGCAACGAGTTAGGTTGCGATATTGAAAACATATATCAACGACAGTACGCTGAATGCGCACTGAATGAAGTAGAGCAAGGTCTCTACGATATTGCTGAAAATCTAGAAGATACTGATGATATGTTTATGTCAGTTAATAGTCAAGAAACTTATGTTCAGATGATGATGCCCAAAGTTAGAGCCAAGCCTGAACTAGATTATGATGATTGTGACTGGATAGATCACGACATCCCTGATGATGACCAAACTGACCTAAGCTGGTGTTTCAACGTGAAGAAAAGAGTTAATTTAAAACAAGCAGGTGCCGGAAAAAATAAAAAATTGAGAAGCGCTTCACCATTGACATCCTCAAGTACAAACATGCTGCAAGAAAATAATGAAGAACCTGATAGTGAAAATGTTGCAATACAATAATATGTTAGAAGATTTAATAAACAGAGTGATTGCTAATAATTTAGTTGCTTCTGAAGACGAAGATCAAGAAGGCGAGATTGATCTATCTATCTTGGGGTCCAGTAACTGGTAGGTTTCAAAAGGGTTTCATTTACGGAACCAAACCTTGGAATTGTACCGAAGTTGTATGGCAATTTTGAAAGTACACCATACGACTTTTACAAATTGATTGTAAACGATAATTTATTTTGATTATTTGCCACTGAAACAAATCGTTACGCTAGCCAAGAAAAGCAGAAAACAGATGCAAAAAAATAAAAAGTGCAAGAATTTATCAGTGGAAGGATACAAATGAAGAACTTGAAAAAATTTTGGGAATACTGATGTGGATGGGTTTGTCAGTAAGTACCCTTCGGTGGCAAAGGTTTGATCTCGAAGTGTTCTGTATTTCAATAAGGTTTCAAATCATATGTCCAGAGATCGTTTTCAAATGCTTTTGAAAGCATGGCATTTTTCTGATAATGAGGTTTATACTGAAAAGAGTGATAGATTGTTTAAAATTCAAGCTCTGCTTACCAGATTGCAAGAAAATTTCCAAAAACATATTGTGCCTGGTGAATTCATGTGTATTGATGAAACTCTAGTACCGTTCAAAGGACGTAACAATGTATTGCCGACAAGAGGCAATAGTTGAAACAGGTATAGTTTGTAGATTTTACTATTATCAGGTAGGTAGTCGTGGAGTGGATCACCTAGGCCTGATCACCCTGAAAATCGGTCGGCGACCCCAAAAACACGCCTCTTTTGGAAAAACTATAAAAGGATTTTAGAAAGAAAAGGCTGGGCTTCTTGAAAGATTGCCTTTGGGCAGAAGTCACGTTTCCTTGAGGTATATTACCGTGGGACAATTTGGTGTATTGTTTAAAGTATGTCAAAAAGGTTAAATATAAAAGGAAAGTGTATTAGTGATTACCGTACTACACCGTATAAAAATTTGAATTTGAAGTTCGTGCTGTTGTAACATTGTGCATAATAATATAAAGAAGTACCTGCGCATTTCAATTTAATCAAGGATTACGTCGGCAATCGAAGATACCCGAGAGAGGAGATTGACATACAAGGAGCGTCAAAATAAAAATTGAAGGTAGTGTAAATTAATTGGGATTAATTTAGGGACAGATAGGGATAGTTTTAAAATTACATTAGTTGACTTTATTATTGTAGTGCATTTATTAATTAATTACATTCAATTTTGTATACCGGGTGAGTCAGACCACCCGTATCAGTCGTTTTTTTCGAAAACGGTTAATCGTAGAGAGTCGGGCCAAATTTTTTTATTACAAAAGCCTTCATGAAGAATCGAATGGTGACATTGGCATTCGCCGGAAAAATCGGCATCCTGAAGAGTTTGCTCCAGAATGTCGAGATAATGTCAAATAGCACGGGGGGTCAAAAGTAGTATCGTTGAAAAGGACTTTAAAAAATAAGCAAGTTTTGTAGGAAAAATAATTTTATTACCCCCACCCCTTCTGAGGAATATTCGATTGAAATTATTAAGTAATTTTACTGTTATTTAGGCAGGATGTTAAACGGCCTAAGTAACTACATACGTCCTAACAATAGAAATGCATGGAGAATCAGCAGTGGATGAACACGGACTGACAAGAAGAAGAAAAAAACTGTTATTTAACTTTACATTTAAAAAACGTCTAAAATGTAAGTTTGACAATAGGTCACCCGATTGTACTCCACTGGATACAACCATGGGATACAACGAGAGATGATATGAAGCTGAGAATTCGCAATGCCTGCCGGTCATTAAGTGGTGAAGAAATATTGAGAGCCACTGATAATGTGACTAGAAGAGTTGAACAGTGTTTCGAAGTAAATGGACGACAGTTTGAACAATTATTGTAATATTGTCAAACTTACATTTTAGACGTTTTTTAAATGTAAAGTTAAATAACAGTTTTCTTCTTCTCCTTGTCAGCCCGTGTTCATCCACTGCTGATTTTCCATGCATTTCTATGCATGCTAAAAACGACTGATACGGGAGGTCTGACTCACCCGGTATTTTGTACATTTGATTCTTTTTTTTGTATTTTAGTGTTGAGTGTAAGAAGCTTTATTTTGGAACCCAGGTTGGAGGTTTGCGTTTGGACAGGCCTCTGTAAAACTGTCACATTTTATGTGTGTGGTTTATAAATATTATAGGACGGGATTAAATAAAATGTGAGTGTGCACTATATGACGGTTTATTGTAGACTGGCGTACACAGTCGTCGAGTACCTTGACATCTCCCTTTTACAAAATAAAATAAATTCAACATATTTTGTTAAGTATTACTTAATACAATTATTGTTTTACATAAATCAAAAAATTTCATTCTTTAACTAAACAAGATTTTCTTATACTATCTATAGGTACTACTACAAACCATATCTTTCAGGTTGCCTAATAGGCCTACCACTCCTAGTCATTTCCGGTGGTAAGAAATTATCTGTACTTTCATTGAATAGTGAACTCAAATTCTCCTCATATAATTCTGTATCATGACAGGCATTTTGTACCACAGGAATTACATCATCATTAGTTGGTACTTCCGCTATGTAACGCCTATTCCTATCTAAAACTGAATTGCTATTTTCTAGCTTTATTCTATACGATCTAGGTCTGACTTTATTACTTTAGCTGGTAACCATTTCGAACCAATTTGTACATTAACCCTTTGATTATTATTTAATTCAGCTAAATTTTTGGTTTTACTGTCATAATATGTTTTCTGTCGACATTGCCTGTTATATAAATTCCGTTTAGTTTTCTTAAAATTTATAATTTTAGGTCTTAACAAACTGTCTTTAATAGGCAAGATTCCACGCAATCTTCTCGACATTAACAACTGAGCAGGTGAACCTAAGTCAGATATAGGAGTATTTCGATACTGTAATAAAGTTAAATACATATCTTTGCCATTATCACTCGCTTTTTTCAACAATTTTTTAATAGTTTGAACTCTACGTTCCGCCATACCATTGCACTGTGGGTATAACGGACTACTTGTTTTATGTTCAAACTCCCACTCATCAGCAAACTTTTTAAACAAAACTGATGAAAATTGAGGGCCATTGTCCGTAATCAAAGTTCTAGGAATGCCAAATCTGGCACTTTAAAAAGTTATTTTAATTTTTTTTATTAATATATAATTTTTATAGAAATGCTATGTCAAGTTGGTGTAGGGGTGCTCTCTGGGGTTTTGCCTCCCGGAACTGTAAGTAATGTATTATTTTATTTATACGTACTTTAATCGAAAAAATTTTTAGGACCCGCATCAGGTTGCTTGATGCTGGTCGAGGTGGCTCTGGGGGGGGGGGCAATTGGGAGTGCCTAATAATCATCAGCTATTGTTACCAGGAATGGTTCTGCATAATATATAAAGACACCCTCCATGAGGGTATTTATTTTATGACCGAAATTATTCTTATTTTTTCGGAGAACCTTAATTGAATAAAACTTTTTATGTTTCTTTAATAAATACAATCTAATACATTTTTTCTATTTTTTCAGAATGAAAACGTAGTTAGTAGTATAGTTAGTATAGTTTTAATAAATAAAAATAATAAATAATTACATTTCTTTTATTCCTAATGTAATGTATTCCATCCATCACATTCATCAAGATTGTTATTCATCCCTCATTATTATATATTAAGAATCATACAATAACCTTAACTATGTCCTAGAAATTATTACTTTTCCAAATTCAACTATCACTTTAAATATTTAATTGTCATTTAAAGATATAAATATTTAAAAACTTCCTTTCAGAAATTGTATCTTGTTTACTAATTCTATGTTCAGTACATTTTAAATTTTCCATATTATAATAATTACGTAATCTGTTATTCAGTATATTATATAAGACTCGCCAACCGTATTAAAAACCCTATTATTAAAACTATTATTGCACTACTCACTCGTTGTTATAAGGCCCCTTAGGACAGCTCGCAGATTTTAGCGTAACGCCTACTGTGTAAAAATATAGGCAACTGGCTGTACATACTTTCCTATGCAATTTGCAGTTGATGACACTGCACGGGTATCTCTTATCTAAATTTGCCATCAGCTAAGGAATTTTACCCTTTGTTAGTGCAGGTAGACGAAGTTAACGGGTTAGGTAAGGGTAAGGGTGACAAGTAGTGATGTTTTAGGTCGTTTTCGGCACGCGGTAACACAAGCTATAGAGTATAGAACTACACATGAAAGCCAATTAAACAATACGTTACACACAAAAGCTGAATTACTAAAAAAAGATATAATTAATGGTCCGTATCATATATTCGGAGAACATTCCAATTGTGAGGAGTATTTCTGCAATAAAAAACAGAAGGTAGGTACCTACATAAAAGTTTTTACTCGTGTGTACATATGTTGCTCTTTTTGTTTTGTTTATTGAGTTTTGTTTTTAAGGAAAATTTAGTACCGCAGTTACAATTCAGTGGAATATTTGAAGTCATCAGCACTATAAATAAAAGGCTATCAAATAATGTATATAGTCTTCTACATAATGTAGACACGAATGCTGCAGAAACGTACAACTCTGTTGTGACAAAATTTGTTGGTGGTAAAAGAATAAACTTTTCCTTAAAAAACTCGTTCGAATATAGGTGTAAAGCTGTAGCTATATCTTATAATACGAAAGGCAATTTTTTGTGCAACATCGTAGCAAATATATTTAGTGAAGGTCCTGGATATTTCACTAAAAAATTTGTTTCACGGCACGTCAAAAACAATGCAAAATTGAACAGCAATCGTAAGTATCCATAATGGAATATGTCTGATAAATGTAAAACTTAAAAAAAACTGAAATAATTACTTATTTTAGGCAAATCTTTTAAAAAGCGAGTTTTTGCTACAGTTGATGAGAACTACGGAATAGAAAATGAAAATAAGGCTGAAGACATGGATCTTGAAACGTACGAAAAGAATTCGCAAGAATTCTTAAAAAATCAACTGCAATAGAGAACAAATTTTCAACGAAACAATTTTACAATCAAATAGTGATTTTTGGACTAATGAAAGGAAAAAACGCCTTACTGCTTCTAATTTCGGCAGAATCTGCAAACTTCGAAGAAGTACATCGACTGCTAAAACAGTAGAACATTTATTGTACAGCACATTTCGAGGAAATACGGCTACAAATTTCGGTCTAGAAAGCGAAGACACGGCTATTTCATTATTCGAAAAACAATATTCCAAACAGGTAAGAAAGAGTGGTGTGATAATCGATAAAGTTAATCCATTTTTAGGTTGTTCCCCCGATGGTTTAATTGAGAACGATGCTTTAATCGAAATTAAAAGTTCTGAAAAAAGTGGGGACCTTACTCCAATTGAATCAGTACTTAACAAAAAAATCGATTATTGCACATACAACGAGGAAATGGGGACAATTAGTTTAAAACGTAGCCATAACTATTATTATCAAGTTCAGGGGTTGCTGCATATTTCCCAAGGGAATCTCTGCTACTTTTTAGTTTATATTAAAGGCGGATTACACGTTGAAGAGATTAAAAGGTACTTAGTAGCCGATATATACTAAATATAACATATAGTTATTTGAGTTATAAAAATGTGTAATGTGTTTAATAGTAGATATAATTTTATTTCAGGGATAGCAATTTCTGGAAGGAAAATATGGAAAAACAATTGTGCGAATTTTATTTACACTCTCTACTTCCCGAATTGGTCGACTCACGAAGATGCCGTCAACTAAGTATACGCGAGATATATAAAGCGAATGTTAACATGATTTAGTTTCATATTTCTAAGTTATACCGTGTGTCCCTGGGAAGACGGAACATAGGGATCTTGTAATGCTAATTTTTTAAAATGATCCACGAGTGCTTTGAAGCATTCGTCTTGAAACAATTACACGAATGTCACCGATCGTTAACGATTTCCACGCCGATCATGTATGATCGTCTCCAGATCAACATTTTTGTTTTGTGTTTTAAATGTCAATTTACTAAAACCAAAGACAATTAAAGGTTATGTTCATGTTAATTTTTTTTAAATGGGGTCCTACCTTAACTAAAGTACAGTTTAGAGCTGACAATCAGTAATCCCAGTTAAATTACATGTGGAATGTGAAAATTTACTTTAATAGGATGATCTTGATGTATGAACCGAAGAATTTGATGAAACATGCTACAGTGCTAATTGCATGACTGTATTAAGATGAAATCAAAGAAAAAGCGTATATTAATATCAGTTAAGTGTGTACGAATATGAAATCTTTATTTCTCCGGAAATTTAATGTGATCAAATAATTGTTACATTAAAAGTATTTGATTTTTAAGGAGCCGAATTCTTGCATACCACAAAGGAAAGTTTTCTAACACAGGTCCACAGCATTATTTTATGTACCTACTAGTATAATTTTCGTAATTTCATTTTCAGTTTCTAATAATGCGTAACTTGTGAAAAGCCTTAATTGTTCACCTAATCCATCATAATCTGAAAATGATCTTAGAACCATAACGTCAACTGCAAACAAATTATTTTATTACCTTAAATAATGATACTCAGTCTCATTTAATTTAATTAAAACACTTTCTACATTTGCATGAACCAATTTGAGCAAATAATTAATAATTTTATTTCTAACTTATTTTCGGTTGTTAGTATAACGCACGTGCGTATTACATCTGTATTAGCAAGCGCGTTAAACAGCTGACATAACGACGTCGACGCTTCCACCAAATAGAAATTCAAAGCACTCGTGGATCATTAAAAAAAATTACCATTGTAAGATCCCTATGTTCCGTCTTCCCAGGGACACACGGTATGTATAAATTGTATTTTTTTTCTTGTTATTATATAAGTAATAAATGTACTAAACTTTCAGTACTGGCTTTTCAAGTATTTTGTGCTATAATTTTCAGTGTTTCGGTTTACAACTAGTTACGTCCACACCCTTAAACAAAGAAAACAATAACACCCATGTAAGCTGTTGGCTAATATAATTTTGGATTTACACTAAGAAAACAAAAAAAAATCCTTTCTACTCCAAATTTAATAAAACATGGTAATCTACGTTATTATAAATTACGCCTACCTATGTGTAAATAACAAGAGCCGAAGATGATTTAATTGAGTTACCCGATCATTTATATTGCTTTTCTATTTCTATAAAATAGAAAGCCAGCAAAATGACCAAACGTAACGGGGTGGATTAAAAGATAAGCGATCTCGGGTTTTTCTACCTGCGAGCAGGTAGAAATGTCATTCGGGTTGCCTAAATTAATTATGAAAAGAAAGGAATTACAAAGTAACAATCTTGACCACATGAATAATATCAACTCCATACCTTCTAGCAATAATAAAAATAATTGGATTAATAATTTAACTAATATTTGATATACCTAAAGATGCACAAGATGTTCTACAACTAGGACCTAATTTTAATATACATGATCGTAAACTTAGCATACCCAATGAAAAAATCATAGTTAATATTGAACATTCAATTCAAAACCTTGATGAAGGAGATCAAAATAAAATTAGAACTTCCATATGCAACATTTTAACAAACCATAAGAATAATAAATCCAATAGACATTTTAATTACAGAGAACATATTAATTAATAACATAAATAATAATTTTTACAGAAAGTAAAAAACACTAAATCCTTTTTAAAAAATCATAAAGAAATCCTCATTACTAAAGCAGATAAAACTAACACTACAGTTATATTGAATACTACAGATTATAATAAAAAAAATGCTAGACCTTCTTAATGACACTGACACCTATATTATAGAAAATAAAGATCCTACTAACAAAATTCAAAATAAAAATAATTTAACTTTAAAGAAATGGTTCGACAATAATAATATAGATATAATCACCCATAATGGCCTAGCTCCGAAAATGTATGGCTTACCTAAACTGCATAAACCTAATATACCGTTGAGACCCATTGTTGCATGATACATGAGCCCTTTATACAGGGTGTTAATACTAAGTCGTTACACCCGAAAATGGCAGTTAGAACTCATTAAAACAAACAACTTTTTTTAGTTCCAATTTTTGATTTGGGGCCCCCATTCGTCGTTCTTGGATTTCTTTTGTTATTTTAACAATCGTAACAACTCCCTCATTTTAGGGAATATTTCAAAAAACGAAAGGTTTTCAAAATGAGCTTACGGTTCTCTGCAACATTTGTATTTACAGTTATTTTATATTTTTTCAAATAACAAAATGGCGGCCGATCGAAAACTTCAAATAACAATATTTTGATAACCACCCCATAGATTTTTGAAAATAATTTTTTTTTAAATCCTCCAACTATCTACTACAACATTTGTCTACAACATTTTTTTCTATCTACGCAAAAAAGAGGTCTTTATTTAAATTACAGAAGAGCATTGTGAAAATTATCGACAAATTAAAAACAATTTAGATCGAAGTAGCTTTCTGCCATTAAAAAATGAGACAAGAGACAATTAGATTAGTGTACAAAACTGAACGAGACACGTCTTGAAATGAATAATTATGAAAACACTGAACTTCTTGACATGCTTTTGGTTTTTGGGGAGGCAAGGCGCAATGCACAGGAAGCTCGAAGAATCTATCGGAGAAGATACCCAAATCGCCATCAACCCAGTAGCCAAATATTTAGAAAAATTTGCAGGCGTTTATCAGAGTCTGGTTGTTTTCATCCAACAATTGGTGGGAATGCTAATAGATTTCGTCGAACTATTGCACTTGAAGAGGCTGTCCTTGATATGGTTGAACATGATCCATCGGTGAGCACAAGAGTAATAGGAAACGTAAATCATGTGACAGTTTGGCAAGTTCTAAAGGAACAAGGTCTTTACCCGTACTCTAGGCAAAAAGTTCAAGCTTTGGGACCTGATGACTTCGAGCCGAGACTGTTGTTTTCTCGTTGGTTTCTTCGACGTTGTAATCTTCAAAGGCATTTTGAGAAATTTATTTTATTTACGGACGAAGCTTGCTTCACAAGAGACGGAGTGTTTAATTCTAAAAACACGCACCTGTGGACGGAAGAGAATCCCCACGCGCCATTTATTCGTGGACATCAACAACGTTTTAGCGTAAATGTATGGACCGGAATAGTAGGGGAGCACGTAATCGGACCTTACCTTCTCCCAAACCGCTTGAATGGGGAAAACTATGGTATTTTCTTAGATACTGTGCTTCCGGAGCTACTTGAGGACTTGCCATTAAACATCAGGCAAAGACTGTGGTTTCAACATGATGAGGCACCGGCTCACACCACACGAGAAGTTACCGCATTGTTAAATCGTGAATACCCTAATAAGTGGATAGGGAGAAGGGGTCCTGTTGCGTGGCCAGCCCGCAGTCCCGACCTAACTCCACTAGATTTCTTCTTTTGGGGTCAGATGAAGACCTCTGTATACGAGACACCGGTGAACACAGAGTTAGAACTAGTGGCTAGAATTGTGGCTGCAGCAGAAGATATAAAAGAGAAGCGAGCAGTTCTTGCGAATGTCTCCACCAATATTAAAACGCGCTGCCGCGCTTGCATTATTGCAGCCATTTTGAAAATTTATAAAAATACTATTGTGCATTTATGTAACTGTTCTTTTGTTTCGTTTTTTAAATTTAATTTAAATTGTTTTTAATTTGTCGATAATTTACACATGCTCTTCTGTAATTTAGATAAAGACCTCTTTTTTGCGTAGATAGAAAAAAATGTTGTAGACAAATGTTGTAGTAGATAGTTTGAGGATTTAAAAAAAATATATTTTCAAAAATCTATGGGGTGGTTATCAAAATATTGTGATTTGAAGTTTTCGATCGGCCGCCATTTTGTTATTTGAAAAAATATAAAATCACTGTACATACAAATGTTGTAGAGAACCGTAAGCTCATTTTGAAAACCTTTCGTTTTTTGAAATATTCCCTAAAATGAGGGAGTTATTACGATTGTTAAAAAAACAAAAGAAATCCAAGAACGACGAATGGGAGCCCCAAATCAAAAATTGGAACTAAAAAAGTTGTTTGTTTTAATGAGTTCTAACTGCCATTTTTGGGTGTAACGACTTAGTATTAACACCCTGAACTTACCTAAGTACTTTTCAAACATTTTAATACAAATAACTAATAAAAATAAATATCGTGTTAAAGATTCTTAGTCTTTCAAAACTACTCTTGATCAAACAACTCTTCCACAAAATCATGTATTATTCTCTTTAGATGTTGTATCTCTATACACTAATATACCCACCGACCTTGCAATAGAATCTGATCTTGTTTCAAGTTTCAACTTCTGTATAATGAAATAACATCAATTATGTGATGTGCTAAATTCCACCACAAAAAAAAATTTTAAAATTAAACTTAATTTATTCCTAATATTCGTTTTTTTTTCATTCAGGTAAGACCTTGATTTTTTGAGGAAGTAATTTTTCACTAATTAATATATTATATTTTTTTACAGAATGTTCTAAGTTTATTATACCATCGTTTCAATGTAATCATCGTACTGATAAAGATCAATTAATTGATCGAAATATATTTACTTTTTTTTTTTTCATCACTTCAATTATTATAATAAATGGCTGTTTCTACTCTCATACAACGTTATTGATTTACAATTTCCAGCCAAAAAATTTTACATTTAATTATTCTGAATCAACTTATAGTCAATGTCCCTTACATATTTAACGGTTTTAATTTTACAGAAGTTAATAAAATGGGGTGTAAAGAAAAGCAGCGGAACACTTGAACGAAAAACCAAGTAAAATAATAAATTCTGCTATACAGAAAAGTGAAGACGTTGAGTTAACAACACAAGATCTAAATAATATACGTCAAAGCGTATATCGAGCCAGAAGATCCATTCTACCACCACTCCCACGAAAAATTGAAGAAGTGCACGATGCTTTAGATGCAATTGAAATAAAAACCAATAAAAACGAAGATTTTTTGCTAGTGGATGACCGTGAGAGCAACATCATAGTTTTTTCTTGTAAATCCAACATAGAATACCTTTGCAACCAGAGCAAAATTTACGTAGATGGAACATTTTCCCATTCTTCAAGGTTTTTTACGCAAATGTTTTCTATACATACCGTTGGAAATGGACATTATATTCCTCTTGTGTTTGCACTGTTACCCGACAAACGTAGTAGCACTTATTTTGCAGTGTTTGTTGGTAAACGTATTATTTAAACTGAAAATTAATGAAATAATGCTTTAAGATAAAGTACATACCTTCTTCTTTCAAGTTCCAAAGTTATTTTTTCTAAACTCAACCACACGAAAACACAATAGCAAACAAAAAAGTATCACCAACTAAAGCACCGAAAACAAAAACAATGACAATTACAATTGACTGAGTAGGGAAGGGGTAAACGGCGTGGGGAATTTTGACAGCTGCTGTTTGACGGAGCTGTTATGAAGCTTGAAGAAAGATTGGGTCAACGGGAATTTTGATTAACTTGATGATTTCGACTTTTGACCGATTTTTCATTACAAATACTCCTATGTGCGACGTGTAGTTAGTCCCAAACGTTGGCTACTCAAGCTGTTACGATTCAGCTATAGCATCGCAGCTATTATTAAGTGGCAAGGCCACATGTTAATCCGGGATTTTTATAGTTTGAATTTGTTACAGGATCGCATCATTATCACTAAGCCTCACGAGGACGTGGGCCATTCAGCGTGGCCGACTGTAAAAGCCGCTCTGTTGGGATAGGGGGCTGGACCGGTTGGTGACGAGTGGAGTGCGCGAGCAATGATAGCAGCTCGGGACATTCGTTAAGATACCATTGCTTGGGCTTGTACTTATCTTCATGTAATAACGCAAAATAACGTGAATAAAGTGTGTACTTATTGTTTTTATGTAATCTGGTTCTTAATAGTTCTTATCCGGAAAAGTGCTAGGCAGAAGAAACAAGACACATCTACTTGTGGAATTTGTCGCATAAACTGGAAAGATTGTGTAAACAATAATGAATGGATTCAGTGCGTTAAATGCAGGAAATGGATTTGTGGCCTTTGTAACGAGCAAAGCACTGACCTTTATTACAATTGCCCCCGTTGCGAAGATTCTGAAGAAGAACCTGTGGATGACAGCGACGTAGACAAAGATTTTGTGCTGGATTCTGAATAAATATTTTTACTATTATACAATTTATGTACATGTATTGGAAATAAATAAAATGGGTTTATATCAAACAAAAATAGTAATTTGTTTTAAACCAAAGAAAAAGGGTAGAATTTCAGTATAAATAAATGACAGTTGTCATTTTCCTGCACATATGGGGTAACATAGTCACTCTGGTACATTTTCGTAAGCTAAAACAGTAGAGAAGTGAAAGGTGTCCAAGTAGCTCCAACCACGGGGCTACATGGTCACAGGAGAAACTATTTTGTTTTTTTAATTAGGGAATAATATCATAAATATCAATATTAAATACCTTTAGCTAAAGGTTAACCCGGTACGGTGCATATTTTTTAAAGCCCCCCAAAAAATGTATCTTCCTTCTACATGTAAAAATGTACCAAAAAGATGACCAAGTAGCCCCAGATTACGGTATGTATGCGAATTATCAGCACAATTTTCCCCACAAATGTGGGCATCATGTACAGCCAGTACGGAAAGAACAACAAATTGTCGCGAAAGCTTCCATGCGAAATTTAATGCCGATTTTTATAGCCCACATCCAAATATATTTAAGTTCATAGAAGTTCTAAAAAATATTCAAATTGAATCATAATATCAAAATCAATAGTATACATCTCTAACCACTAAAATTCATAATAAAAATTATAAAAAGCGTAATGATTATACAGGGTGTTTCTTAAATCGCGGACACGGAGCACAGTACTACATTCCCCTCCAGATACCAATTGGAAAAATATAATACAATAATGCCCGTTCTTCGCTAGTTTCAGAGTTATTCTCAGTCAAAGATTGAGATTCAATTCCTTTATGCTTTGGAAAAACGAGTAAATTTTAACCGTTCCGCATTGTTCATCAATCAAATATTAAATCTTAATAAATTTGGAATTTTTTATACGTTGTATTCCTTCCTCCGAAGACATTCTTTCTGATAAATATCTGTTATTAAACTTTTTTTCAATATGTTGCAACAGTGCATTGTAGCTATGAGGTTATTACCTAGGAAACTTGTTCATACTGCCTTATTAAAACACCAAACGTTTAAAACAAAGTCCGTGCAAGCATGCGCAATGTTGTCAAATTTAAAATTTTTAAAATGCGAATAACTCGGAAACTAAATACATTAGGACAAAATCGCCTATACTTTTTCAACTCAGTCTTAAGATGAGAATCGCGTAGTGCTCTCCGTGTCCGCCATTTAAGAAACACCCTGTATACGAACTGTGATTGAATCTTTTAGGGAAGGAACTATAACAAGGTTTGATTTTGTTAAATGTGCAAGTTATCATTACCGAAAATATGTGTAACAAATAGAAATCGTATATTTGGAAGTATCTGTTTATTGTATTATACGTATTATTATTTTTGACCATAATTTTATAAACACTTTGTAAAATAAATAATTTGTATATGTTTTGTATAGTGTACTTTATATATTATTATTTATGACCATAATTTGATAAACATTTTCTATAATAAATTATTTGTATGTGTTTTGTTTATTGTATTATAATATGTATTAATATTTTTAACCATAATGTAAAGTTAATAAATACTTTCAAAACAAAATATAGCTAGTATTTCTAATGCAAATATTAGAAGTTACTTCTGGTGAACATGTATCTTAACCCTTTCGGTCACTGTGGTCATTATAATGGACATAGATTTGCAACAGTGTAAGGTGGACATACACGATACGGTTTACCGGACGGCATGCCTTCCGGTCCCCAAACCGGAAGGGGCATGCCTTCCGGTCACCAAACCGGAAGGCTAACCGTATCGTTAGTGGTAGATCGGCCGGAAGGCGAAACCTGAACCCTCGGCCTCCAGAAAAACTGCGAGCGCTTGAATTTTTGCCTGCCGGCGCGCCTACACGATTGCAAGTCGTAACGTATATGGGCTAGACTGAGGGTACAGTTGAGAGTACAGTGCTATTTTGAACAAGTTACTGTAGTTGTTTTAAAAAGGTCATAATGGCTGACATGAGAACTTGGTCTCATGAATTTATAACTGAATTTATCGAGTTACATAGATCGCTACCATGCTTGTATAACGTAAAAAGCAAACAATATACAAACAAACCATTAAAATTAGCAGCCTATAATCAATTGATTGAAAAGTTGAAAACTATAAATCCCACGGCAACAAAAGATACGGTTGTTAAAAAAATTAATAATATGCGTAGTTAGTTCTTATCGAAAAGAGCTGAAGAAAATGAAACTGACTAAACGAACTGGCTCTAGTGGAGATGTTTATGAACCATCTTTGTGGTATTTTCATCTATTGGATTTTCTATATGATCATGAAATACCAAGGAAAAGCAAATCTAATATGCCGGATTTGGCAAATGATAGTGAAAATGATGAGGTAAGTTTGTATAATGAACCAGTAGTTCCTATTAAACTAGTCAGTTATTTTTAAAATATTCAAGAAATAATTCGCGTACTGCTTTTGCATCACCACCAGGACGCCGGCCGGCTTCCATGACCTTCTCGTAATGGTGTCAAAGTGTCCTGATGGCCTACAGTTTGGAGTTTTGTTCCGTAAATAATTATGCAATACACACGTGGTCATTACTACAGTTTCAATGTTTTCCACTGATATTTCAATTTCGGTATGAAATATCCGGAATCTGTTGGCTAGTATTCCAAATACATTTACGATTATTCGTCTGGCTCTGCTTAAACGTTTATTACAGTTTGATCGTTCACTATTTAACTCTTTTTCACTATACGGTTTCAAAAAATCCTTCCTGAGAGCAAAAAAGACATAAGGAAGATTGTTACGATCATTTACAGATGGTAATTTTAATTTTCCTGCCAGTAGTGCCTTGTAAAAAGGTGTTAATAACACCACCATCAGATATCCGTCCGTTTGTGCCCACATCAAACATTATAAATTCATAATTACTGTTTACAATGCCCATCAATACTATACTGTGGAATTGTTTATAATTATAGTAGTATGAGCCACTACCTGGTGGAGGTATTATTCTTACGTGTTTACCGTCAACAGCTCCGAGACAGTTCGGAAATTGCCATCTATTCTCGAAATCGAGTCCAATTCGTTCCCACTGCTTTTTTGAATTCGGAAACTGTAAAAAATATAGGTATAATAAAATTATTTTACAGCATGAAGGAGAAGATAGTGAGCTTCTAGCAGAGTCACAAGAAGACGATGATTTGCAAGAAGTAGAGATAATGAAGATGCTTCACAAGGAGAGATTCTCAAGCTCAACACCTGGAACCAACACATACTTTTTCTGGCATGAGCACACCAGGTGCGTCTAGTTCCAATCAAAGTACAACATCGCGCGTTTCAAGAAAACGAAAGGCTAATGAAGCTAACCATCAAGACGCAGTGTTGAAGTTGGTCGCAGACAAATTGCAAAACCAAAACAAATATTCCAGCTATGCTGCTTATGTTGGACAAGAATTAGCCGCGTTACCCCCTATGATGGCTACCTATTGTCAGAAAATGATAAACGACGTGCTGTTTGAGGCAAAATGTAGGTTATTAAATGGACGATCAAAGATTGCAACAGAACCCCTCGTAAATAATCATACAATTTCAAATATTACCGGCCCCCAACAAAGTAATATGCAGTATTCAACGTCAGAAGCTGTGCCTCAACAACATGGCAGCATAGTTTCAACTGCCGCTGATGCGCAGTCATCGTCCTGGCAGAGTTCATCGGCAAGTGGATATTATAGAAATTTTGTTTCATATCAGTAATTTTCTTTTTATACCGTGTGTCCCTGGGAAGACGGAACATAGGGATCTTACAATGGTAATTTCTTAAAATGATCCACGAGTGCTTTGAATTTCTATTTGGTGGAAGCGTCGACGTCGTTATGTCAGCTGTTTAACGCACTTGCTAATACAGATGTAATACGCGCGTACGTTATACTAACAAACGATTCAACAATTATTTACAATACGAATTGACAGCTCGCGCTCTTGAAAGTCGTTAGAAATAAAATTATTAATTATTTGCTCAAATTGATTCATGTAAATGTAGACAGTGTTTTAATTAAATTAAATGAGACTGAGTATCATTATAAACGTAATAAATACAAAATAATTTGTTTGCAGTTGACGTTATAGTTCTAAGATCTTTTTCAGATTATGATGGATTAGGTGAACAATTAAGGCTTTTCGCAAGTTACGCATTATTAGAAACTAAAATGAAATTACGAAAATTATACTAGTAGGTACATAAGATAATGCTGTCGACCTGTGTTAGAAAACTTTCCTTTGTGGTATGCAAGAATCCGGCTCCTTAAAAATCAAATACTTTTAATGTAACAATTATTTGTTCACATTAAATTGCCGTAGAAATAAAGATTTCATATTCGTACACTCTAACTGATATTAATATTCGCTTTTTCTTTGATTTCATCTTAATACAGTCTTATGCAATTAGCATTGTAGCATGTTTCATCATAAAGCTGATTGTCGTCATCAAATTCTTCGGTTCATACATCAAGATCATCCTATTAAAGTAAATTTTCACATTTCACATGTAATTTAACTGGGATTATTGATTGTCAGCTCTATACTGTACTTCAGTTAAGGTAGGACCCCATTTAAAAAAAATTAACATGAACATAACCTTTAATTGTCTTTGGCTTTAGTAAATTGACATTTAAAATACAAACAAAAAATTTGATCTGGAGACGATCATACATGATCGGCATGGAAATCGTTAACGATCGGTGACATTCGCGTACTTGTTTCAAGGCGAATGCTTCAAAGCACTCGTGGATCATTTTAAAAAATTAGCATTATAAGATCCCTATGTTCCGTCTTCCCAGGGACACACGGTATGTACAAATACAAATATACTATTATTTTACTTACGTTGCAATATTTTTCTTGTAGAACATCAGATATTGCTTTGCACGTTTCAGGTATTATTCTTCTTAGAGCTTGTGCGGAAATACCAGTTGAAAACTTCATATCTTCATAATTTCTTCCTGTGGCGAGGAATCTCAAAGTACTACTTAACCGTTGATGAGGAGTAATGGCCGATCGCATTATCGTGTCTTCCTTCTGGATTAATGGCGAAACAAGTTCTAGTAACTCCGTATATGTGTCTTCATCCATACGCAAATAATTTCGATAGTCATCTGGTTCCAACCGCAGTTCGTCTAGTAGATGCACATGGGAATGTACTTGTCGATTCAACCAGTGTTTGACCCATTTTGAACGTTTGCGTTTTCTTTTTTTTAGGCAGTAAAACTACTGCTAATCCTATTAACATTAAATCTTCTTCGGAAATCATTGCTATGTTAACACGTCACGACACTAGTTTAGACTAAAAACCTTACGCAAAAACGTAGCGTGTATGTCCGAACAGGGAGTACAAGTTAGCCTTCCGGTTTAGTGGCCGGAAGGCGTGCCGTGCCGTCCGGTAAACCGTATCGTGTATGTCTACCTTTAAATTGAATTAAAAATGGTTTTCAACCTTCGTGTCACGTTGTTCATCTGAGTGGACATATCGTTTTGCAACGCAGCACATCTGCCATCTCAGGTGCATGTCATCACATAAAAAGTTACTTGACTGTTTGCTGTTGGGTTAGGTTGGATGCATACACGCGTGGTTGTGAATTGTTTATGCATATAAAACTGCAAAAAGGTGTTTTGTGTTTTATATTTTTTGTTGTCACAACAAAGGTAAGGATAACATGCTAATTTATTATCAAACACTAATTGTTTGAGGAAATGTTGAATTTTGTGGTTTAAAGTCGTGTCCATTACAAGGTACATTGTGACTCGATGTGTGAGGAGGTTGAAATTTTCGAATCCGCAGTATCTACATTTTGAAAATGCCAAAAGACAGAAAAAGACCCTTGACAGAAGCCGAGTTTCTAAACCTAATAGATCACCTTTCTGATATCGAGGAATTTAGCGACGAAGAAGATAATGACTGGGAAAATTCAGAAAATTTTGTCAGAGAGGTGCTAGAGGTGGAATTTGAAGAAGACGATGAACTTTCACCAAATTCAGACGTTCCAACGGTCCAAGAGGCTGAGGCTGCAGCTGCATCACATTCGCAGGACCATGGTGATGGTGAAAGTGTGTCCACATCTGCACATCCTTCTTCAAAGGGTAAGCACACAAATGTAGCTACTAAGTCGAATTTAAAGGCAGGCGTAAAAGAATATTTCCATCTCAAATGGATTAACCTTTAAGTTAGAAGTCTACTAAAATATGTCTGAGTACCCAAATTCCTTGTTGTTGGAAACTCTCCTGCCTGATGATATGAATGAGGAAGAAGAAATGTTGTATGGAAAGAAAAAAAGTTAGATAAAAGATACACGGAGAACCTTACCATGATAAGTGCATATTATCTATATACAGGCACACCTCCAATGGCATATGGCACACAAGCACCAAAGGTTGCAGAGACTGTAAGCAGAGCGTACTCTTATAACCTGAAGACCAAGAACAAGGAAATAAAAAAGAATACATTATAGAAAGACTCCACTGGGAGAAATGTGACGGGAAGTTCCCTTTTGATCAAACTCACGCAAACTTTATTCCGAGCGCACTGAGGACTATGGTAGAGACATTTGTAGAGCAGCATTCAGTTCAAATTGACGAATGTGCCAGGTCCACAATAAAGGATGCTCTTCACAAAAACTCAGATATCCTCACGAGGGGTAGGCAAACCTATTGCCCTTTTAAGAAGCAAAGTGTTACATCGTCTGATGCATATAGTACCATGCATAAATTTCTAAGTGCAAACACAGGGAGAATAGGGATGAATTGCTTGGAGTGGATAAAATCTATATGTATGATACTTGAAAAAGATGAAATATCCATGAGAGAATCAACACCAGTATTCAGAAATGTCTTAAAGTTCAATAAGATAACCAAACAAAGGCGAGTGGTTAGGGTAGAAGAAGGAAGAATGAAGAACCTGAAAATAGATGGTAAAACTGAAGTAAGGGAATAAGTAATAAGTACAATCACCAAGTTTGCGTCTTACCAAAAGAATAAAGAACGTGCAAAGAAAGACAGGAGAGCCATAGCATCTGCCAACATTGCACTAAGGATGTTCCTACATCTGATTGAGGATTTTCATCTAAGGCTGTCGAAGACTATTGTGGGCTCTAAAATTTCCATTGGTGGAGAAGAGAAGAACGCCAAGATCATGAACAACTTATCTAATGACAACTTAGAATTCAAACCCGCTGAAGTTGCATGTCAGGGTACTGAAGATGCCACTAAATGGAATGAGTGCCTTGCACCTTCGTCATTTGCTATAAGGCACAGCTTTATGTTTGAGGAAAGCATCAGCACAAAACTAGGTGTGGAACAACCTGATGAATATGGAAGGCTTTTTTCTAGGATAGCTGTAACGGGTTTTAATGTCAATCAAGACCATTCAATTAGGTCAAGGTGTCCAAGTTCAGAACAAAAAATCCATTTCCAGAATTGATTGGGATGAATCAAGAAAACCAATGATGAACAAATTCACATTAAAATGGTACAATAAAATACAACATCTATTGACAGAAGAAAATAAGTTCTTAAGAGCTAGTCCTGGCATGCTTATGGGGATGCTAAATGCAGGGTCAACCACTCTTGGGTTATTAGCTGTCAATCACAGGATACACTAGCAAAATGAAGGTTGTGACTTTGCGCTCCAGTGATGACTCTATGACCCTGTATTTAGCAAATACCCCAGAAGAGAATAAGCATTGTGTTGAGATAAACAGGAGAAACCTATCGATGATTGCAATTAACCTTAGTACTTCAAAAACTATTTTCATGAAGAGGGGAATCGGTGAGTACACTTCCTGGTATATGGACGACAAATTCATTCCTCAACATGGTGTAGAGACTGCCTCCATTCGACCGCACGGAAAGAATCCGGCGGATGATTTCTATTCTGTCGTCAAGATGACCGCTGTGTCCCTGCAGACTTTAACCATCAACCCAATTGGAGCATGTATAAGGAACAGGCTTGGAATAGATGGGGTTAGGAGGCTTTGGAGAATAAACTGAGATCCCCAGAAGAAGAATGGTATATCAGATGAAGTCTTGCTAATGAGCGATGGGGGCCGCAATATTTGGACGCCTATGGACAGCCACCTAGAAGAAACGTCATTAAAGGAACGATTCTCGAGGACAGAGGAAGAGAGATCTTATTTATTGAGGATACGAAATTCAGACAACCCCTTTACGGAAGAGCCTTTCCCTGAAATGATATTTTCGAAGGAGATGGGTACTCTAGTCATCGAGCAAACAGAAAATCCGAGGACAGTCTTCCATTACGTAAAGAAGAGCAATAGGTCGTTTAGAAAGAAGACTCAAAAAATAACTGAGGAGATAGAAAAAGCAAATGGAGAAGCCCTAGATATCATCAGAATGATTGACCCCACGACCATGATCGAGTATCCCAAGTCAAGTGTGTCCATAAGCACACATCTGAAGTCTATATTAGAAACTGAATCTACAAATCTAGATCTTAGTGCTGAAGAGCACCTGTTGTTTGATAAGGCCTTGAGCATTTTGGAACATGGGCAGTCGGAAACTGGGGAAGAAGATGCACCGTTAAGTGATTCAGAGTGACAAACTGTGTTTCTTATTGTAATTTTGCCTTTGTAACAAGATGTATTTTAATTCAAAAGGATCGTGTTTTTACATTTGAGATACAAATGAAGAGCTTGAATTTTTTTTGGGAATACTGATGTGGATGGGTTTATGTCAGTATCCTTCGGTGGCCAAGGTTTAGTCTCGAAGTGTCCTGTATTTCAATAAGGTTTCAAATCAAACGTCCAGAAATCGTTTTCAAATGCTTTTGAAAGCATGGAATTTTTCTGATAACGAGGCTTATACTGAAAAGAGTGATTGTTTAAAATTCAACCGCTACTTACCAGATTGTAAGAAAATTTACAAAAACATATTGTGCCTGGTGAATTCATGTGTATTGATGAAACTCTAGTACCGTTCAAAGGACGACTAAAATTTAAACAATGTATTACCAACAAGAGGCAATAGTTGAAACAGGTCAAGGATGGTTTATGAGAGGATGCCTCGATCACGCTAATATACAGAAACGAAAGCGACAGGTGTAGGCTGAACCGAATGACGCGGTTGGGGACCTGCGGACCTGTATGTGCCTGTACTGCGTACGCAACTATCAGTCAGTCATCAGTATGCATTTCAAATTTCGTTGCAACTTGCAATTTTACTGTTAACACTGTTGATGGATTATTTGATTATTATATTTTCCTACCTATTATTAATTATTATATTAATATTTATACATAATATATATGATTTATAAAGACTAATATAGTCTGTAAGAAAAGTGATTGTTGTTGTGCGTTATATATCCAATTTCTTTTAGGTAATTGTACCTAATTGCTATTATTGCTAGCAAAGATGTTATCAAAGTGATACTCTTTCAGAAAACACAGCAAATTATATAGATCTATGTAATTTTTGGTTTGACATCATGAATACCCGCGTGCCAAGGAAGTCAATGATGTCCTCGCAGTGTGGTTACGGAATGGCTTTAGATGAGCAAAATCAAATTTTAGACAACATGTATAGAACTGTAAAAAATATGCTATGTACAGGGAAAAGGGGGATGCAGATATTTCAGAAAGCCATACTAATTTCAATTACATCATTAAAATTGCTTTTGCTTGATATTAAGAGTAGGTATCCAAATATAACTTATATTTTGACACATAAAATCAATCAAGATAGTTTAGAGAATCTTTTTTCGCAATTGAGAACGAGGGAGGTTTAGATGATCATCCTACACCGTTGAACTCATTGTATAGATTGCGTATGATTATGGTGGGGAAAAATCCCGGTATTGTTCAAAGTAATCTGAATACCATAGATAATGCCAATGAAGAGTTTATTCTGGTTCAAGTTTTAAAACAGTTGAGAGTAGAAGCAGAGATTTTCGGAAACAAATATAGAATCAACAAATGATACTAACCCTCTACCTGAAATTAATTTACCGCAATTTGAGGATATTGATGAAAATGATTGGTTACGTAGTCGTGTACAAACTACTTCAATATCTCTCATTTTACTGACTTTTCAAAAGATGCGCTAGAATACTTAGCAGGCTGGATAGCAAAGAAATTTAAAGAAACTCATCCGCATTTAGGCCAACATACTTACAAATTTCCAGAAACATGTACTTTGCCCAGTTGGGTACAACATTTATCCTTTGGTGGTTTGATTAAACCAGAAACCGCTTTCCTGGATCATGTATTGATTCTGGAAAACTTATTCGCCGCTTATCACGGCGAATGTGGAATAAAAAAAGATAAAGCTATTTCAACATTAACTAACAATATTATTCAAAAATGTCCAGAATTTGACAAACTGATTGTTCACGCTTTTGCAGGCAAAGAACGTTTATTAGGTTAAATTTTCTGAATGCAAAATTGAAAGCGGAACGTGGTCTGGCCCAACTTAAACGAAAGACAGCTTCAGAAAGCCACAAAAAAGCAAAAAAAAAATGACAAAACTTATTTCATAGTTATACCGAGTGTTAACCACCAAACCTGGCCATAGGACCTATGCGGTATGCATGTTTCAAAAATAATATACGAGTTGCCTTGAAATATTTTTGTTTAATATCATTTTGACGGCTTCATTTTTGAGTGATAAATACTAAACCTGGATATAGTTTTTGCAAAATTTATGTTGCCCACTTCATTAATTCCTATTAAAGAGCACATCAATTTAATAACGCAATTTAATTAAAAAAATAGCTGTTAACATGACATTAAACAAACATATTTCAAGGCAACTCATATATTTTTTTGAAACGTCCATACTGTATAGGTCCTATGGCCAGGTTTGGTGGTTAACACTCGGTATAATAATGTACCTACCTATTATAAAATTAAATCGAATCTCTGCATAAAAATAGTATCAGTAATACTTTGTAGATTAACATTAATTAAATGTAGATGGTTTTGTAAAGCTTATTAGCAATTAAAGTTTATTAAACACACGATATTCCTTAATTTTTCTATGGTGAATGTGGACACCAACATTCATCTTATGTGTCTTTTTAATTTGTAGTAAACGTATATAATAGCATATTCCGCGAGGACCGTAATATTATCGGGTCCCCAGCTGCATCACTAGCGGATTCCGTACAACACGCGTGCGCAAGCGATCGAGGCATCCTCTCACTAAACCATCCTTGGAAACAGGTATAGTTTGTAGATTTTACTTTTATCAGGTAGGTAGTCGTGGAGCGGATCACCCAGGCCTGATCACCCTGAAAATCGGTCTGCGACTCCAAAAACACGCCTCTTTTGGAAAAACTATAAAAGGATTTTAGAAAGAAAAGACTGGGCTTCTTGAAAGATTGCCTTTGGGCAGAAGTCACGCTTCCTTGAGGTGAGGTATATTACCGTGGGACAATTTGGTGTATTGTTTAAAGTATGTCAAAAAGGTTAAATATAAAAGGAAAAGGAAAGTGTATTAGTGCTTACAGTACTACAACGTATAAAAATTTGAAGTGAGGTTCGTGCTGTTGGTAACATTGTGCATAATAATATAAAGGAGTGTAACGAGGCGTCTGACCAGTAGCAAATATTTAAGAAGCAGTTTAATAGCTTCTGTATTTGCTGAGGTCAGTCGTCCTCGTTTAACTCCGAATCTCCCCGATACTCCCGCCAGGACCTAGTTTCAATACGCCCAGTTTCGTCCCGAGTGGGGAGCCTAGAGCTCTCCTATAAATTCAGAGCGCAGTTCATTTTAGAAAAGATTACTGTACTTATTTCCGAGACTTTTATAGTCAATTATTTTCCGAAATCAATTTGACTTAGTTGCCGAGAATTATTTAGAACTTGTCTAAATAATTTGACTCCGTTCAACCCGTTTTAAAGTTCGATTCATTCCGAGACCCAGATTAAAAATTGACCTGAATATTTTCAGCTCTTAAAGCAAACCGAGTAGTGGCTAATAATTACAGTGATCTGTGGTGTACAAACGATAGCTGGTATATTTCAATTTTATTTAATTTCCGGATCGATTGATTGTTTAATTATAACCCGCCTTGTCTCTCCGAGAATTTGTAAACGTTGCATGTGTATGATCCTAGGATCGTAACATAGCACTTTACTTATTCAAACTAATTATCCAGACGTGCATGTGCTAAACGTTGCATTCTGGGATATCATTAGCTTTTTGTATTAGTTTGATGTCAGTAGTAAGATCACGTGCAAACGTAGCTCTGCTTTTGTCATCCTATTACTACTTAAAACTAGTGAATTAAACAATCAATTGTTTTGCTAGTTAATATCCTGTATAAAGTTAATTACATACCAGAGTAGTTGGTACATCCCTGAGATCACGTGAATTTAAACACTACCCGAATCAATCATCGATTGACACTCAATTGTTTTATTTTCATACGCAATCCAATTTTACAGTAAATTGATTGCTTACCAGATTATTTTGTCCATCCCTGACCGAATTCTTTTGTTTATCACTGGAATTAAATTCCATATTAAAACTCTCTTTAATATCACTTACCCGTTATACCAGAAGACTCCTGAAGGGGTCGAAGCCCCCATATCACTTTATTTTACATCTGATTCCACTATACCAGTTTCGCCATTGAAAATCCTTCGTGGCCATTACGCGTCGTTCAACCTGCGCCAATCTCCTTAAGAGCAAGGTGCGCACTGAACTTTATTAAAGTCCGTTTCACACCCGAAAATATTAACTTATTAATATTTTATTTATATTCTGTCTTGATCTGAATTTTATAATTGCATTATCCATGTTTTATTTTAATGTACATAAATTGTAAATATTTAATATTGTTTCCGAATAAATTGTTCATAAGGTTTATCTCCAGGTATTTATTTAACCCCTTTTATAAAGGACCCTGGATTTTCCCGCTAAGCTACCCTAGTGCAAAAATAAATACTGTACGTTCAAGGGGGAACGTTACAGGAGTACCTACGCATTTCAATTTAATCAGGAATTACGTCGGCAATCGAAGATACCCGAGAGAGGAGATTGGCATACAAGGAGCGTCAAAATAAAAATTTAAGGTAGTGTAAATTAATTGAGATTAATTTAGGGACAGATAGGGCTAGTTTTAAAATTATATTAGTTGACTTTATTATTGTAGTGCATTTATTAATTAATTACATTCAATTTTGTATATTTTGTACATTTGATTTTTTTAAGCAGGTTCAAATGATAAGGCTCAATGTACTGCATGCAAGGCTCAATTTACAACCGATATCAGTGTTGTAAAAACACATGCAAAAGGCTTAAGACATCTAAATAAAGTTAAGAATATAGTTGACACTCGAAAAATCGAAACCTTCTTAGCTCCCCGCGATACTTTAAAAGAAAAGACCAACAAATTTCAGATATGGATATCATCTTACTGTGCAGAACGTAACATTGCATTTAATGCAGTTGATCATTTAAACAACGATTTTATTATTGTACAGGTAATTATAAACGGTATTAGCGTTATTTAAACTACAAATACATTTATTAAGATCGTGGGCAAAACACGGAGGTTTCATAGGTAGCAAAGGTATGGTGTGGACATCAACGTTGTAATCTTCATCTTGATCCAGGTCGTGGATATGAACATTCTTGGCGTGTAGTTTTAGATATTCGACCTTGTCTTCCCCTTGCAATAGATTACGTTGTTGCGTTCAGTAGCCTGTTGTAGTATGGAATCAATTTCACGCAGATCAACGAATCCTGAATTACACTTGAGACCGTGGTGGTACCTGATTAACCATCTGACCTGACGTGGCAAGTCGGGCGTTGACAAGAGACGGAACGGCAACGGTGGTTTAAATAAAAAGTGTGAGACGCGCTCGCCGTCCATGCTGACCATTTCCTTAGGCGTAAACTGGGGGGTGTAAAACCCTTGAATATCGACAATCAACATATTGTTATTATAGTTGTTGGTTCAAAACGAGGTTGGTCAGGGGTTGATAGGTAACGAGTCCGTCGTGTAGTATGAGTACGTACACGTAGGTGTTTTGTGGGAAACTGGCTGTTGCTTCCATCTCCAGTTTAATATCAACGGTTCCCGACTAGATATCGTCTTGTTGTTTGGAACAGTCTATGACGAATATGGGGTTCTTTTTAAATTCCTGGAAGGAGAGGAGGGGCTGTGACAGTTTCTGATAGTAAGATGTTTGAAAATCACACAGCTACCTTTGAAATCTACGCAGATGCCTCCCAGGAACTTGCACGTTTAAATCCGCACCATGAGAAATCAAAAGACGAACTGTATGGGGATGACCCCCCTGCTCCCATCGTCTTGCCTGCTTCAGGGCTGTATAACCATCTTCATCTGCTCTTATTTTTCAGCTACCTTTGAAATCTACGCAGATGCAGCCCCACATCTATTATAATCGCATATATTGCATTTAAATCGTTGTCCTCGAGGACATGTTCTCATAAAAAGTTTAATTACAAACTTTAGTTACTCACCTCTATGTCATTGATGGTGTGTAATACAACATTTGTAGAAAAATATGGTTGAAATGGAACATTTTCATATTTTTCTTGTTGAAGGAAGATAGGGGGATAACAGAATTCGACGATCAAATCGACGATTTTAGAGAATTTACGGAAGAACTTCTAACATCCACTACTGGCGAAATACCAAACTGGCAAGATTCTCCGAATTTAAAAAAGTTGCAGTTCACAAAAGAATGTAAGCTTTTGGTGCCTACAAGAGGTGTCTTTGCCAAAACGCTTAATTTTTAACAAGCTCGACTTGGGAATTGTGTTTAATATAAAATTTATATTTTTATATAGGCAATTTTATAGAAATTTATTTCATTATAGGAGATCGCCCGATGGACTACTTCACTCAGTTAGTTACTGATAATTTATACGAACTAAATTTCGAACAAACCAACAAATACGCGGAAGAAGTGTTTCTTTCAAAAGGAGAAACAATTTTCAGACTATGCTAGGCTATGAATAATCAAAACCTTTGTGGTTTGGCCATAAACAAGTTTCGACAGGATGCACAGTGTAAGCTGTATAAAACGAGACGCAAGTGTAAGATCACCCTCGGTGTTTCCACGTCAAGCGCCTGAAAATATTTAGTAAAGTCTACTTTTACTAACTGCACGAATGTGTACTCCAGATATAGTCGCTGCTATGAAGATGGTTATCAAGCACCAGCACCACATCAGACAGAGCGTCAAGGAGGTCCTGCTAAACAAATCAAGACAGCTTCGTCGTAAGCCTCCCGCACAAAGATCGAATTTGACGGATTAATTTGATGAGCCAAATGACGTATCTGTCCGCCATCTCTAGGATTTTTGAAGCAGATAATGTAATGGGCGTTGAGTGAAATATCTCTTTGCCCTTTGCCTTGATAAAAAATGTTTTGTGTTAGAAAAAGTACACTTAAATTTCGATGATGACAACCCTTGGTGAATATATCCACTACTTCGCTATTTGCTTCTCTCATTAAATCGTCGATAATAATTAAACTTGAATTAACACTGTCAAATTGTTCTAAACTCTTTAAACCTTGCTGCTCTCTCTCTCTCTCTCTCTCTCTTATACCTCCAATCATTACCATAGGTAAATACATTTTTAGTTAGGTATTTTCCTAATTTATAAACTTAATCGTATACATTTTTCTTAAAGTAGAGGAATCGATTGAGGGTGGCCATACCACACCAGGGCCAAGCAGTCCGATAGGAGGGGCAGCCATTAAGAGACCTGAAATAGAGCGGGCACGTAATGCTACGCCCTCAGGTGCTACCCACGGAAGAGGCTCCAAGATGATACCTGCAAGAAGTCGCCAGCTAGATGCAGTAATGGAAGCTCGCCTAGCCTTCATTCCCGAAGAGCTGGCGAACTTACAGGCACTGCACCTAGTTCGGCTGCAAGCAGAGGAGGAGAAACTGCAGGAGCAGATCCTGAGAAGAATGATTGCCGAAGAGGAACTAGAATTCAAACGAAAGCTCCACCTAATATTGCTGAGCAAAGAGCAGAAGTAAAGTAATTGTATCAATAAAACATTATAATATTAAATATAATTTTAAAAAATATTGACTGAATAAAATAATATAAATGTGATGTAATTAAAGAAAATAGGCAGCCATTTAAATTATAAATAAAAAATTAATAAAAATTAAACATTATATCTAGCTATATTTCGGTAGTTTAAAACTACCTTCTTCAGTAATAAAATAATAATTATATTTAACAAATCATATTTAAATAAATTATTGTGAAATAAAATAAAATAATAAAATTAGAATAAGTAAACGAAAACTCCTCAAAAGGTAAGTCTTTAAGGTAAGAAAATATTTTTTGGGGATTTTTTTTTCACTTATTCTAACTTTATTATTTTATTTTATTTCAAATAATTTATTTACATATGATTTGTTAAATATAATTATTAGTATTTTATTACTGAAGAAGGTGATTTTAAACTACCGAAATATATAATGTTTAATTTTTATTAATTTTTTATTTATAATTTAAATGGCTGCCTATTTTCTCTAATTACATCACATTTATATAATATTAAATAGTACCATTTGTTTATTTTATTACAAAACACAGTACCTATAATAAATTATAAACCCCTTTTTAAATATGGATAACATTCCTTATTAGTCCAAATGTCTTCGTACTATTGCTGCTCGAATTGCTGGACCGATTCCTCCATTACCACCATGATGGGCACCGACTGGTATGTTGTTGCCATGTAATTCCTCATCTTCCAAATCTTCATCTCTCACTTGAATGCATATGTTATGTAACATAGCACAAGCAACAATAATGGAACATGTAGTCTCAACCTTGTTTGCCAAGCCACGACTTAAACAAGGAAATCTTCGTTTTAGCATACCAAATGCCCTTTCTACTACATTTCTGGTTCGTATTTGGGCATGGTTATATCGTCTTTCACCTGGTGTTGCTGGAAGTCTGAAAGGCGTAAGAAGGTATGGCAAACAAGGATAACCAGCATCCCCAAGCAAATACCCTTGCAGAAGTTGTCTTTCAAATCGCACTTTCAGCGAACTTTTGTTAAAAATGTTGCTGTCATGGTCTCGACCAGGATATCGTGCTACAATGTCTAAAATCTCGCCCTTAGGTCCAGAAACAGCTTGTACATTTATAGAAAAACTACGTTTTCGGTTACGAAAAATTTCTGCATGTGGACCACCAGGAGTTTTAATCAAAATATGGGTACAGTCCACACACCCTGTTACATCGGGAAAATCGGCAATCGCTTGAAACTGTTGTCGGTTTTGTATGAACCCTTCCTCATCATTCGGAAATTTTATATAATGCCTTGACTGAGCAGCAAAAAGGGTGGTAACAGCTGTAACTGTTCGGCTAACCGCTGATTGTGATAATCCACGTAGATCGCCACATACAACCTGTATTTTTATAGAGAATTTTAAATAAGTAAACTCAAATTTTATTCAGATATTATTACTTACTTGAAAACTAGCTGTAGCATAAAAACGTAGTGTTAATAATACGGATATCAGGGGTGATATTGGCAATCCTCTATTTGTAGGTTTGTTCAAACCTTGTACCATTGGCATTAATATGTCAAGTACAGTCTGTTTCTGAAACCTGTATCTCTTCTTAAAATGCACATCACTATAAAATTCCATTGGATTTTCCATATCACGTATACATATATCTACAATATTTGTAATAAAAATGAGTTTATAAAATTTTCAATAACTAATTAACGTACCGTAGTGGAATTTCTATTAGATTATCATCAAAAACAACCCTATCTCGATAAACATTATACAAAATTCCTATATCATCCTCCATTGCTAATAAAAGTATCACTTCTAGGTATATTTCCTGTACTCTAATTCGGTGCTTCGATGTCTGGAGATGCTCCTGACCATCTCCCAGCGAGTCGCCAAGCTTATACCAATTTCGGTTACTGCTCATGCGCCATTCTAACGGCGCACGACTCTGCATTGCATTAGCTATTTGGCGGCTGGCGATTCGCCGGCGAACCGCTGGAGAACGACTCTGCATACCAGTGTTAATCACGCGACAGTTAATCATAGGACACTTAATCACGGACATTTAATCACGCCGACCGACAGTTAATCACGCGGACACTTAATAACATTTTTGAAATTTCGCAAAGTTCAGAGTAATATACGGGTTTTTAACGAACGAAAAGTAGCCCCCCCTCAGTATCTTACAAAACTCTTTTTTGCTTGGAAAACGCCAAGACATGTCAACAAAGACAGCGAGGGAGACATCATTTTACGTAAAATCCGGACGTCTGTCATCAACCCCCTAGCCGCCCCAGGTACGAAAATCTGTTCACATGGGACCTAGGTTAGTTGCTCTTAGCAGTTAATACGTATAAGAACTTGCGCAACATGGTGATGGTCACTGCAGTCTGTGTACATGGTACGAAAAACTGTGCACATGGAGTATAGGTTAGTTGCTATTAGCAGTTAATACATATAAGAACTTGCACGACATGGTGATGGTCACTGCAGTCTGTGTATATGGTACGAAAAACGCAGATGGGGTCTAGGTTAGTTGCTCTTAGCAGTTAATACATATAAGAACTTGCGCAACATGGTGATGGTCACTGCAGTCTGTGTACATGGTACGAAAAACTGTGCACATGGAGTATAGGTTAGCTCTTAGCAGTTAATACATATAAGAACTTGCACGACATGGTGATGGTCACTACAGTCTGTGTATATGGTACGAAAAACGCACATGGGGTCTAGGTTAGTTGCTCTTAGCAGTATAAGAAATTGGACGAAATGGTGCGCCCTCCTTGCTGTCTTTGTTGACATGTCTTAGGGTTTTCCAAGCAAAAAATAGTTTTGGAAGATACTGAGGGGGGGTTACTTTTCGTTGAAAAACCCGTATAACTACTCTAAACTTTATTTCAAAAATGTTATTAAGTGTCCGCGTGATTAACTGTCCGCGTGATTAAGTGTCCATGTGGTTAAATGTCCCTGATATTAAATGTTCGCGTGATTAACTGTCGGCGTGATTAAATGTCCGTGATTAAGTGTCCTATGATTAACTGTCGCGTGATTAAGTGTCCTATAACCATTTCAATATTTATGGGGCAGCTACGGGATGTAGCATGCTCGTAAATATGGGGCTAAACATACCCCTACAGATAATCTGGGTCCGACCGGAGGCTTAGTGAGTATATTTTTATTTGTACTTTACACAGCTAGTTAATTTTTATATTTCTTTGGTGAATAGAAGGATAATCTTTCCTGTGAGGTTCATTGGGGGTAATAATCTCCAATTAATACGATACCATTATTTTGATTCAGATATTCAAGTAGAATTTGAAACGGCTAATATGGAAAACCAACTCAAATGTGTTATCTGGAATATGCCACGTTAAGAATCAGGAGAGCTATACCGGGTGGTGACTTGAGCGACGCAACATAGGGATTTCAATGGAAAATTCTTAATGTTCAATTATTGGCTCCCCTAATTATTTTAGAACAAAAGTGTCCTTAGGTTTTTTGTAGAGAAATAAATTCTGCATCTTTTCATACTATTATTTACAATTTGCCATTTTCCGGAAGCGTAAAAATAGAAGAAATTAGAAATGGTCTTTTTAAAAAAATCACTGATGCCGTGGAATAATAAAATTAAACAAACGCGCTGACATTTCTGTCTCAATACATTTTTTTTAAGCAATAAAACGAGTAGGTAATAGGAACATATTTTACGCTAAACAAGGCACTTTATCATTTCTACTTTTTCTTTCGTTGAATACATTTTAAAAATAATAGATATTAATAATTGGTTATAAACTTCAAACCGTCGCGTCATGACAGATGTAAATGCGAATGTTGATTGTTTAGATAATTCCAAGGCATCACTGATTTGTTTAAAAAGACCATTTTTAATTTCTTCTATTTCTACGCTTCCGGAAAATGGAAAATTATAAATAATAGTATGAACAGATGCAGAATTGTTTTCTCTACAAAAAAACCTCAACACACTTTTGCTCTAAAATAATTAGGGTAGCCAATAATTAAACATTAAGAATTTACCATTGAAATCCCTATGTTGCGTTGCTCAAGTCACCACCCTGTATATTTGCGATATTGAATGTTATGATTTTTAAGATGTTAAGGTGCCTACAATAATTCCGGTACTTGTTCCCTGTTTCAGAGGTGTACCCGAGGCTCCGATGGCTAGCTATCATGGGCTGGTAGTGGTCGGTTGCTACACTCTGGTAGTGGCCGTCCTAACTCCCACAAGCAAATTACAATATTTGCAAATAGGTTGTTGTTATCAATATCTAATCACACAAATCTTCCCTTTTACGCAAGTATAAATACATACGTTATCATTACTGCATTTACTAGTTGGTTATTAGCAAGCAGCTTAAGCAGTTCTAATAATTATTATTACGTGTACGTGTATTTGTGCGCCATCATGCCAAAACGTAAGCTCGACTACGAAGATCTAGTTTTGAATTTATTAGAATACTTCACTCGTGAGAGGGATAATATGGGTCCTTTGTTGTCAATTATACAAGTTCGAAAACGAATCTCTTGTCACATTGCAAATACACGAGAATACAATAAAATCTATTATAAAACGGCACCAAGTACAAGAAGATGCTGACGAGAATCGGGAAGACGGAGCGACTTTTTAATATTTCTTATGATGGCAACACTGCTGTTTGAATTCTGCCGGTTACTTCCATGCAGGTCACATAACCTCCAATTCAGCATTTCATCAGATTACAGTACGGGTTATTTTGAGTCATTTTCATGTGTTTTTGTCGTGTATAGAAGAAATATTAATATTTACTACTTTTCCGTGCTTGTCTGTAGTCATGGATATCACGTCGAGGAAACGGGAAAAGAGCATCACACTTAGTGAGCACACTTCGATGACGCAAAGAGATATTGCAATAGAGTGTTCTGTAAGTCTGGAAGCTGCAAACAAGATAATAAAGCAGAAAATGAGACTGGATCAGTTGAAGTGAAACGACAAGGAAAATGTGGAAGAAAAAGAAAAACAACTCCTCGGGATGAATCTATTCTTTTACGAAATACAAACTGAACCCCAGAAAAACGAGCTATGATCTTCAGCAAGATTTAGAAAAGTGTGAAGTGAAAATTCATGACTCCACAGTTCGTAAACGACTCTTGGAAGGTGGAAGAAAAGCCATAAGACCGCAGAAGAAACAACTTCTCACGGCTTCTATGATGAGAAAAAGGCTGGCTTGGGCCAAAAAGTATGCCCAATGGACTGAAGAAGACTGGAGGAAAGTTTTGTTCTCCGATGAAACACACTTTATAGTGCAAGGGCACCGATCAAAGTTCGTACGAAAGAGTGCGGACGAAACGCTAACTGCAGCTCATATCGCCCAAACAGTAAAACATCCTGTAAAGAAGATGTTCTGGGGCTGCTGTTCATATATGGGAACTGGAAAACTTGTACCAATTAAAGGTATGATGAATAGTGAGAAATACAAAGCAATGTTGGAACAATATTTGGTCACACAACTGGAAAAAGTTCAAGCAATCGATGGACCGATCTTTCAACAAGACTGGGTTGTTGTATTCAATGGTCAGGTTCGGATGGTTTTATCGGCTTGTTTAACTTCATAAATTCTGAAAATAAGTTTTCATGTAGCTTATTTAAGAATAGAACAGAACTGTGTTGTGTTGGTTCAGTTAAGGTTTTTGTTAGTCGAATAAGACTTATTAGGATAAAGTAAGTTGTTTGAGAAGGTGGTCGTATGCTGTTGTTTGTGGTTTGTTTGGATTCAAGTTAGAATATAGAAAGAACATCATGTGAATACTTATCCGTATGGGTCTAGTAGTAGAAAGGTCATTGTGGGCCTAGAAATTTAATTAAACATTTATTTATTGTACCCCATGGTAAATTTATAGGTTAAGTATGGTTAATTTCATTTATTTCATTTGTTGTATTTATGTGTATTTGTGTATTCATATATAATTTTTATAGAAATGCTATGTCAAGTTGGTGTAGGGGTGCTGTCTGGGGTTTTGCCTCTCGGAATTGTAAGTAATTTATTGTTTTATTTATACGTACTTTAATCGAAAACATTTTTAGGACCCGCATCAGGTATGCTATTCAAGTAGATTAACTCCATCTATCATATCTCATCAAGATCTTAAAGTCTTGTATAAATCTGCGATAAAGAAAATGTTAGCAGTTGATTTATATCCTGTAATCTTGGATAATGAAATTGAATTGCTTTATAAACTTCCTATTGCCTAATGCTGGTTATATGTATTTTCAAAAACGCTTATATGAATCCGTTTTTTCCACATATGTTTTTAAAAACGTATATATATTTCCTAAAGAACTTTATATATTTGTGGAATTTATATATATATATATTTTTGACCCAAACGGCGCCTCATATAGATGGTTTAGATGGATTTTCTTTAAATTTATGAATTTTTACTGAATTTTGTTTAATTAGCTTACAAATAATTACCGTATTTCATTTAAAAAATCCTCAAGTTTATAATAAGAACTTTAAACTGTTGTAACTTTCTAGTTATTCCGTTTATTGTAAAACAAACTGTGTTTTGGTCCCCTCTACTTGTCCTTTCAGTTTCCTCCGTACGTTAGAAATAACCCTGTTCCGGAGTTAAGGCTGTTTTAAATAAAGGTTCCGATCCGGGAATTGTCTATTTATGCTCCGATCTGTACGAAACTTTCGTGGAAGGTGCAACTGGGGCCCCCGAGTCTGAATCCGTCCAGATATTTCCCTAGTAGCACCAAATATACATAATATATTTGTCTAATATTTGTGGGACATTACATCACGTTTAAATATTGTGAGATAAAATGGATATCTCTATAATATTTGAAAATGAGATTTAAGGAATATTTGATAATAATATATCGACAATATTTGTCGAATATTAGAAAACATATATATCTTTGTGAGGTTTGCCTAATATCAGGCAAATATTATAAAACGAGATTTAACTAATATTTGCTACCGAGATATAGCGGATATTTCCAGCATATTTATAGATGAGATTTTAGGGATATTTATGTGAAATATTAGTTTGATATTTATGTTATATTCCAAAACAAATATATTTCTACAACACATACAAGATATTTGGAAAATATTTAACAAAGAGTTAATTAGTAATATGTGATTCTCAGATTAACTCGATATTGGGAATATATTACGAACATAGATATAACTAATATTTATTAAAAATACATGCGGAATATTTGCAGTATATTTCTATTTGATTTTCCAGTAATATAGGTACATTGCAAATATTTAGTACAAAGATATTGGTGTAGCAGTATTACAAAATAAATATATTTAAATTTAGGGAACATTTTTAAGATATTTACTAAAAGCCGAAATAAATCTTTAATTGTTTCCCAAATGTAAATTTCGAATTTAAAAGTAATTATTCGGTTAAGAAATTAAATGCAAAGTTACCAAGGAAGTTACATAGGAAGTCACCATATAATTGTAGAAATAAGATTCCTCCAGAGCATATTACGAAAAAGTGAAAAATAAAAGTCGGTACCTTAAGTAACTTAACCCTTCTTCGCGTAGTGCATTCCTAGAAACGACGCCGTAGAAAGAACCCTGTACTTTCCCAGTTTACTCATTATCTTCGTACAGTGACCACTTTCAGTTGTTCACTTTTGACTACGTATCAGTTTATATCGTTTGTGGTTTGTCTCCAAAGTTTAGAAAGTGCCAACGTGGTGGTTTTAGTGTAGAGAAGGTAAGTCAAATTATAAAGTTTTTTTCAATTATCCTAATAATATGAACAGTACTAAGTATAGAAAAGCAAAAAGTCGTTTTATAAAGCAAGTTGTTGCACAACAGCATGTGGCCGTTGTTAATAATAGCAATAGTATAATAGATATTTCGAATGATTTAGATCAAACTAATTTTGAGGTACGTACAAATGCTATAGACGTGCTTGTTAGTTCTAATGCAACTATACACAACCATACTACATCGACAGTGTGTGTAAATGAAACAAACAGAAACAGTAGGGAATTTCAGTTGAAAGAGTTTTTAAAGAAATTTGCCGTCGAGACGTCAGCTGTTTTTGTTAACAGTGTTAGCGACTGTTATGTTTTACTATGTAACGGACGCGTTCTAAGAGTAACTGATATTTTAGAGAATTGTAGTGTAGGAGGACACATATCAAGTAAATTGGAAACTTTTTATAGTTACCCTATCGATTCTACAGAAGTAGGCATCCATTCGGTAAATGAGTTTTCCAATAACGTCACTTTTTACGAACCCTCAGATATATTAAGAAAATGCTTCGTCCTAAAATATTTAAACTCCTTTGTGGTGTTAGATTTCTTGCACTAAACTCAAACATTTTGTATTGTTCTTCTCCATTTCTTTATTCTTTTCATTCTGTCGTCGGTCGTGTAAGTTTTGTTTGTTTGTATCTAGAATTCAACATAATTCACTCACAATGAGTTGGGATATAGTGTTTTGGGCCAACGAGGACACAGCAGATTATGTGCCATCGGTGTGGGCCAACGAAGCCGGTACTGAATATAAGTTTCCCTACGGGCCAAAGATGACAGAATCGCGTAAACGGCAATTAGTTCTCCTATGTCAGGATTTGCTACCAGGCGTAAAGTAACATATGCGTGTTACGTAAAGTGGTGATCGATATATTCGTTTCGGCTTTCGCGCCGCCGGCGATTTCCTTTTTGCTGAACACCTAGGACAAACGTGGCGTCCAGCTGGAGAAGAATCACAAGATGGTCTTACGCCTACCTGGGGCGCGGCAAAAAATGCGGTACTGTTTTCCGCTTGGCGGAGAGGGGCTTGACATGCTGCACGTGGGTGTCCTCGTCAACTGTTCCAACAACCAACTGTCCAACATCCAAGTGTAAGTTACTTTGTTTCGTCGAACGCCTCCGGCTGCTCGCTAATGTATAGATATTATTTTTTAGACTTCGCTCCCGGTTCATCGAACAGGCGGTCCTGGCCGCGGTAAAGGAACTTCCTTTGAGCACGAAGACCAGGACCTGGGCGGGTCACGTGGACCGACACGTGGTTACATTAAACCTAGACGACCAGGGTTGCGAATATTACTTTTATAGAGCCCAGCACGGCCTGTTCGCCACGCTTCCCCGGACCATCGAACTCTGCTCCGGGTACCTCAACCTGGCACGTGACCATGACGTTCTCGCCATGCAGCTGCACGTAGGGATAACGCACTTCGCCGGCACCGGGATGCCTATCTGGTGCTGAAGAAGGAGGCCTCCGCCGTCTTTACGGATACACGCACCAAGTATTACTCGCCCTACGACCGGGCGAATTTCGCCTATTTTAACTCGACGTGGGTGGTTTCTCTCGGCGTTTGTTTCTTTTTCTGATGTTCCCATATGTTACAGAGACTACATCGGCGGCCTCGACGTCTCCTACACCCAGGCGTACGAGCCCCATTTTCATTTAATCAAGGAGGCGCCTGCTGTGTCTGCCTCTTATGGGGGACTTCCGCGGGATTCGTCTCGGCTTAGAGGAGGGACTGCGGGAGCAAGGGTTGCGAAAGATAAGTTGCTACGAAGCGCTCGTAGATTGCTTGCTGCAACGCTATTCTGGTTATACTAGTATTATTCGTGCTACCGACCGACCGTCTAGCGTAAAAATTACTACCGTTATATTATACACACGTATCTTCCTTTCTATTAACAACGACACTCGTTGCCTGTGTGTTTCAGTCGACGTCGTTGGAGGACTTTTTAAAGGCACGCAGGATGATCCGCGTGATTCCGGAGCAGGAGTGGGGCCCGTGGGTCACGAGCCGAGCAGTTGCGTGGCAGAGGGAGCTGCAGCGTATCATCTTACAACCCCTCTTCACGTTTTTTGTTAAAATCTTTAATGCACAGGAATTTTTCATTTAAAAATAGACATGAGAAAGCCTAATTCATTTCGAAATATTTACTACGCTTACCCCACGCGCCGACCCTCCCGCGTTTTGGGTACACTGCGTAATGGCTTGCATACAAAATAGTATTTTTAAAACTGACCAATTACATTTTCGAATGCCGCCTCCTTGTACTGCCCTACCAACTTTGGGGAAATTTAGAAGGTATCAAGTTTTCGAAAAATATATCAGTTTGTAGAAACTTTTCGAGGTATCTACGGGCATTTAACTGTGAACAGTGCGAACCAAGCGATTTTTTTTTGTTTTCCAGTTTTACAGTTTCGTTATTTTCCCAGGCTTTTAGCAAATTTATATTTTTGTATTAATTTTGTTCGTTGCAGATTACCCGGCGATAGTTTTGTGATTTCATAATTTAACATTTTCATTAGTTTACCAGGCTTTTAGATTAACTTTTTGCAAATTTATATTTTTGTATTATTTTTATTTGCTTGTTGCAGTTGTTGGTAGGGTTTCTGTAAGTGTTTTTGTATTTTTTTACTGCTTTTTGATTGATTTATTATTGCTTGCTTTACGTTTTAGTAGATAGTGAATATTATTGATATTGTTTTCGTCATTTTGTATTTACGTTTTTCACTAAAACAGATAAAGATGCCACGAAAGTCTACTCTTGATGTCACTGCCTTATCCAAGTTTTTCCAAGATAGGGGTATAAACACAATGGATGAATTAATCGGATTGACAACAGGAGATGGGCTTGTTGAGGAAGCCGCTTTGGAGTTTTTCAATTCAAAGGCATGCGAGCGCAAACGAAATATAATTAATGTATTGCGCAATGACGCCGGAAACATATCTAACACATTCCAGGAACAATCAGCGGGTATCAATCCAAAGAGAATATGTATGGGTCCTATTAAATTATCAGAAGCAATTCAAAAAGGAAGGTATGCGATTGAAGATTTTAAGGAGGCATATTGTGCAGCAAATTCTATTTATGGAAAACTATGTCGTGCCCTTGGATTAAAAAACACTTTCCACTACAGGAAATGCATTAAACAGTGTTATGTGGCTAATACTTCATTGATGCATCAAGATATTAAAAATTCCTCGCAATTTGTTGGGGAAGTGAGTGTAAGCGACATTTCTTTGCAGGTAAAAAATATGCTCGACGAAGAATGTAGTTCATCCAGTGACAGTGACGATTTCAATCGAAAAGAATCTGAGATGTACCCATTTGTCTGACACAGGATGAATGGCGAGATATTTGGTCAGGTAAAGTTTTATGAGCGAATGTGTATAACTATGTTTTCAAAACTAAGATTAAGCTTATTAATAACAGTTGTATTTTAAATGTAAAATCTTGGAATGTGTGCGTTACAAAAGGAACTATAACCGTATATGCCTATTGTGCCCACCCGGGTTGTAAGTTGTTTAAATGTATCATCAATATCGTGCAACATGAAAATGACGAGATAATGGTTTCTGTCTATAGCAGCGGAGGCGATTACAAACATTCTCCAGATTTCCCTTTAACTAGGTACGTCAGAGGTGTTGAAAAAGCACGGCTTCTGTCGCCCGGACAGAAGATATCGAAAACGTTGATCCTGGCATGATAAAACGTGGCAACTTGGTCAAAATCCGGTCCGAGGCTGTGTACAGGCGTATAAGGTTGGGGGCACGTCACAGCAAGGAAAGACATACGGACGATATATTTGATGTTATTTTAATGAAGAGGTCGTATGATAAAATTAAACCTTTTATATATTTTGCAGGAGATCCTTTCACCGTACAGATTATTAGTAAAGAACAATTAGATGTAGCCCTCATGACGTCTATTGTTAATAATGGAAGATTATCGGAACTGCACCTAGATGCGACTGGAAATGTGGTACGACGGCCATTGTACGTTAAAAAACGTATCTACTATTACGCTGGTGTTATTCATACTCCTACCGGTCAGGCATTTCCGGTATTAGAATTAATTTGCTGCTCACTAATTTTAAATATCTCTGTGAGACTTCCCGGCCTGGAAAATGGCCGAGTGGTAACAGATATGAGCTTTGCAATAATCAATTCAGTTTTGCATAGTTGGAACAACACAACACTGAAGAGGTACTTGAACCATTGCTACTCTCTTCTTAAGGATCAGAGGACATTGAAAGATAGCAATTACATATTGGTCAGCTTATGTACTGCGCACCTTTCCAAAAATATTGCAAAAGATGCTCGAAAATGTACTTCAGAGAAAACATATAAAATATCTGTAAATACAAATGTTGTAGAGAACCCTAAGTTAATTTTGAAAACCTTTCGTTTTTTGAAATATTCCCTAAAATGAGGGAGTTATTACGATTGTTACAAAAATAAAAGAAATCCAATAACTACGAATAGGGCCCCAAATCAAAAATTGGAACTAAAAAAGTATGGCGTTTTAATGAGTTCTAACTGCCATTTTCGGGTGTACCGACTTAGTATTAACACCCTGTATATATGAGATAGGTAAGTCCCAAACCCAACTCTCTTATAAAACATTACTAAAATTTTTATTGTTAGTTGCGGACGACTCTAGGACACTTTATCCACGGCACACGACGTCACCGACGGTTTTTAAAGGAAGTCGACAATAGAACACTTCGTTGACAGTGGACATAACGTCAGCGGAAAAGGTTAGACACTTCGTAGACGGGAAATACATTGTTACACTATAGGGTGGTATGTATGTATTATGTATATGGATGCGTGTTCATCGGAACTATTTTGGTTGTTTAGGTCTTTCGAATGCCTGATATAAATTGTTAGGACCCAAATAACGTAGCAGTACTTGCTACTAAAAATCGTATTTGCAGATATATCCGTCGCTTTGCGCGAGGAGTTAGGACCACTGGGCCTTAGATTTTATCGAGGATTGCTGGAAGCAGTGAATGGTGTGCAAATTGAGAGAAGCATATACGTTGTTTCTCTCACGGTTGAGAATATTGTAAGGCAAATAAATGCTCCCGTTCATTTGCATATGGATGCAACATGCAACCCCGACGTTCAAGAAGCCCCAGCACTGGACCAGGTGAACGGCATGAAAGACGGTCCAGGCAGAGTGAGGCGAGCGATGCGGTCTCGCAGTTAGGGGATGCAATCGTAAAAGAATTTAACCCGATTAACCAATAAGTCGACGAGTGGTTAAATTCGGTCGACGAGTACGCGCAGTTATATAAATGGGATGACAAATCCATCTGCCATCTAGCTCTTAATAAATTAAGTACTACTTCTCAACACTATTTTTCTCTTAGATTTTAAGGACGTCTAAATGAAAATTTCTTACTGATGAAGAACTGCGACGTGCTTTAGAAGAAAGCGACGATGAGAACTATGTATTTAGAAAAAACGACAATGAGGACGGGAATTGTGTGGTAGATAGTGTTTCTGGGAGTGAAAATGACTTGACAGAAGATGCAAAATGAACGTTTAACCTTAGACAAACATGAATTATTAAAAACGTTGTTATTTTTGTTTATCTAATGTTTGTTGCCTGTCGCATTAGTGAGAAATTTAAAATTTATAGTTTAACAATAACTTATTTATTTTTTGACATACTCGATAAATTTACCTTTCGATCAATTGTTGTTCGATAAATTGTTCTTTCGATAAATTGTAGTTTTCGATAAATTGTGTTTCGGTAAATTGCATTCGATAAATTGTTTTTCGATAAATTGTTTTCGATAAATTTACCTAGATCCTTAAAAAATCACCAGGCAGCAAACTAACAATTTTTGTATTCAACTTGACTACCAAAACTCACTTTTATGTAGCTAATAATATGGTATATAGTACATTTTTTATATAGTATAGTACGTTAAACTTAAACAAATTTAATATTTTACAGGAATCTTGACACAGAGGTCTAATAATAAAGTTCAAATCAGAAAGACAAAAGATCAAAACTGAACAAATTGTATTAGAAATGAGGAGAAAACATGGAATTGTAAGAACGGCAACAACGACGTTGGAAGAAGTCAATAAAAACGGGAACGATTATCACACAGTATACTAATTAATGATATGGAAAATTGTGATACCGTAAAATGTCATATAACAGACATTCAAAATGAATGCATAGCGGATATAGTCGATGCAGAAAAGATAAGCGATAGGATGGTTCGCACTCAAGCTTATAGGCAAGAAATTTATGCAACGAAATCGATTGCAGAACTTTTGGAACTGTTTCTTTGTCTACAGTGGCATTACGAAGTAAGTCAATAATTAGTAAATAAAATAATTACCATATTAAATAACAAAAATCTGTATGTACACCATATCATAACTTTATTTGCAGCTGGTAAACGATTGTCAACTTTTAAAAAAATATATAACGGAAGCAATTCAGTCGTTCTTCACGGTAGAGAGGAAACGGCGAATAATAGGAGTGTTGAGCGATCAAAAATATCAAGCTCGTCTAAGGAAAGTTGATGTTCGTGGGTTAGGTAAATATCTATAATAAATAACAATAATTAATTAGTTAACCATTATTTGAATGTAAACATATACACTGTTTGTTTATAGATAACGATGAAGGGGTATTCGTTTTACTTCCAATAATGTTTAAAGAGGACCCTAAGAATTTATTTCAAAATGTAAGTGTTTTAGTTATAAGTGTGGAAGTAGTTCTATTGCTAATAAGATTTTTAATTGTTAATTCGTTATAGGCACCAGCTGTATTACCGTGCATAGTTACCGATAATTGTGAAGAATTCAGTAGTACTGCAGCATATTTTGTTTGTGTGGACAATTTCCCGTTTGCCAAACAAATAATAATAATAGAAAGCTTAATTGCAATAATATTTTTGTGCAATTTAGAATATCCAAGGCAATTAAAGAAAACATTAAGTTTTCTTGGAAATAATGTATGCCAACTGGAGCCTCCTATAAAACAGTTGCAATCCCAAATTGCTTTAGTTTTAAACAAAATACTGTAAGTATAAGATTCTCAGGGCCAATTGCACCAGTTACCCTTAAATAATAAGTGTCACTTAAAAATAATTCCCATGGATATAAGTGTTAGCAAGAGTTGTTGTATCTATAGCAATTAAACTTTTAAGGGACACTTATTTTTTAAGGGTAACTGGTGCAATTGGGCCTCAATAGTATGTAGTATTTTATTTGCATTTGTGTATTAGTTGTTTAAGAGAAGAAATTTTTGACTGTATAATTGAATCGGTGCAATGGGTGGAAGAATGGATATAAATTTCTGTCTCAAAACTTCATTTTTAGACTTTAAGGGCCGTATTTCAGTTTGGGTTTAAGCTTCAGTTTGGCTGAGCCTCGATTATTGCCGTAGATACAATTATTAACACAATTATTGTTAATAATTGCATGCATGGCAATGATCGAGGCTTAGCCTAGCTGAAGCTTAAACCCAAACTGAAATACCGGTCCTTACTGTTCTTTCACGTACCGATTTGATTTATTATACTTCTAAGTGGGTAAATATAAGAAATATTTTTATATATTATGTAATATTCAATGTTTTTTATTAATAATTAAAATATTAAAATAAATATATTGTTATGAAAATATCAATGGTATTTTTTATTTTTCAAAAATGTATATAGGTACTATACGTAAAGTGGAAGTTTCTTGTTTCAGGCTGACACCTTCGTCTTACCTCTACAGGTTAAATTTGAAACTTTTTAAGATCCATAAAAATCACTAACGTTCGTTTCTATCTTAAGGAAGTAGATTACTTTTCAACGTGTTTAACTATCTTTTTTTTACCTTCAGCTTGATTACATTTTTTCCTCTACGGATATACTTATACCTATTAAAAAAGTAATTTGTCCTCTGAAGATGGTATATAAAAATCACGAAAAGTTAAAAAATTTCCACCTAGGAGGCAACGTTTTCTACGGTTCCAGAAAGTGCTTCAAAATCACTAGTGGTAAACTTTTCTACCCTCCGGTTGACTATACTTTATCCTAGACGTATATAATTATACCCGTTGGGTTAAATTTTTACTCTTTAAAAAGGTCTTTAAACAGCACCAAAGGCAAAATTTTCTTCCTTTAGGTTGACTACATTTTATCCTATACGTATATAATTATACCCTTTGGGTTAAATTTTTACTCTTTAAAAAGGTTTTTATTGTGCTGCCTGTTATAGTAGATTTATTGTTTTTAAGTAAAATCTGACTGAACACAGAAAATAACACGGGCCCTTTTTTTTCTCAAAACTGTTTGAGGGATGGAGGCTTCAAGAAGTTGTTGTGAGGGAGGGATACCCCCTGACCATAATTACTTCGCAGGTGGAATCGGAGCTAGGTCAGGGGAGGATCTACATTATCGGTCGGCATAACACCTACGAAATATATGGGTTGAACGTGCCGATCGATTTTGTTACCGTGATGGTATATGACATGGGGGCAGGGTTTACTAGGCTAGACCTGTTTTACCCTTACCCCGATGTCGGTACACCATCCGGCGACTTAGATCTCCCTGACCAGAAAGCCCATCCTCACTTTTCGCCACCACTGCTTGAGATAAGTGCCTCAAATTCACCACCGTTTTCGCCACCACCGGAGGTTAGTGCCCCTAACTCTCCTCCAGTATTGTCAGACGACGTGCTGGAGGAGATCTTGGCACATCTCGGTGAGAATGCCAGTGGGTGAAGCTTTTCTCTCTTTTTTTTATAATTACAATGTAAGTGTGCATGATACTCGACGGAGTATCGACGTTTAATCACAACGGTGATTAAACTTGGTTCAACGGAAGCGCTAAACGATGTCCAACTCAGTCACAACGGTGACTACTGAGTCACAACGGTGACTAACGAATCACAATGGTGACTCCGATACGAGTTCTAACGAGATCAAAGAACTGTCAAGGTCCAACGGGATCCCTTCGCTGAATACCCAACGGGGTAACTAAAGAACACAGGATAAAACACAATGCTAGTTTAATACGTCAACCCTGTTGTTGAGGTACTGTATATAGTATTAATATGTTTTTACTGTTTTCTGAAACTCGCCAAAGCCTGAGAACAGTCTTGAAACAGGACGGCCGAGAAATTCTTCAAGGGACGTATTTCGACTTAGCATGTTCCGGGCGGTGATTTATATGGACTTGTTGACATAACTTTCAAAAGTTATGTCCCGCACGTGTTAAAATGATGTGTTGACATTCCTTGTGACTGCACGTGTCCAAGTGGAGATTCATATACGGTAGCTAACATAAAAAGGGTCGTGTGTAATGGTTGTAATATAGAATAACCATACGCCTCGCTCGGAACGGTCTTGTAATTGTTATAAGTTTAGTTACCAATTATATTGTTTAGTGAAAGATATTGGAATAAACTAGTTCTAGTTGTTTTATATTGGACTATTTATTTAAGTGATTTCTTTGTAAGGTTCCTCCTAATTTGGGGATCTATCTTACAAATATTTCTCGAATAAAAATTGGGTGTATTTTTGGTCCCCCAAATCGTTGCATGACGTTCAAAAATTTTTTTTTACTTTAACGTCCCGATTGCAAGAATGTCATGACAACGTGGAATTTCCACTGTAGTTGAGTACAGTTCTACTGTTGCAATAATGTACGATTGGAATATTCCGTAAAAATGTACGGTATACGATGCAATCTCATAACCGTACACCAAAAGTACTACAGTCATTTAAAAAAGTTGATATTTCAATATATTTTCTTCAAAGCATTACCTACTACTGGTAAATTTAAAAAAACTGCACACCCTCAATACGTTCTTGCAGGTACTAGGAAGGTACAAGGTGTTATTTTTAGAATCGCTTGAATTTCATATCAAAAGCTAATTATACCAAATGCATTTATCATGTTAAAAATATATTACTCAGTTATGAAATGATGTTATGTTTATAACGAGAGATCAATAAAAAAACCAACTAGAGTAGGCTGTGAAATTGAATTATTTTAAATTGGTACTGTAGCCACATCCACAGAATGACATTTCTGACATGAAAATTTTAAACTGAACGCTCTTGTCTAAGTTTTTAAGTTTTTTATTTGATAATAATATTTTAATAAGTTGATAATCAAATAAAAAACTTAGATTGTTATCACCCTGTATTATAATTATAGGTACGAACATTAGAAACTCCGCTTTTTCAATTTTGAAAAATAAATGTTTTTAAAAAAGTGTTTGTTCGTTATCAAAGTTATTTGCTGGTTTATTGTTAGTGGTTCTTAAAACGCAAATAATGCCTATGTTTGCAAATTCCGTGGGTATTGAGCATGTGTTCTCCCCTCCCTCGCCCAGTGTATGAGCAAGTCGAGCAATTATGATTCAATTTGGCGGTCAATTGCGTTTTGGTAACATGGATCGATGAGACGGTTCGGTTATTTGTTGGTTTGTGAGTGGAGTGCCTTTTGTTAGATCATCAAGTGAAGTCAAATTCGCTGGTAAGTATATACTGTTTTTTATCGTGTTTTTGTAAAAAATTATTTTATCTAGGATCGTTTAAAGAGTATGTCGGTTTTTGCATTGTTTTTCGTTGCTAATGTTATTTTTTAAGGAACTAATGCTTTAAAATTTTTAAGGCACGCGTGTCAATTGGACAGATATAGATAATTTTGATTGCACAATATGTCGACGAATGTCTTGTCAATAAGATTTTATTAAATCAACTTGATACAAACACGGGGGGAATGGTTCTCATTTTGTAGTATTACTAACTCACATTTTACGTTAATTTCAGTCCCTGATTTCAAGTATTTTGGTGAAAATAATGGCGACTGGTAATAATTCAGTAATTTGTTTAGAAGCAAGTTGGTTGCTTACCAACGTATTCAGCGAATAATTACCAGCAGTCAAAACGGCAAAATATTACTTTAACACTATTCATAAACTATTGCCTATTTTTTAAGAAATTTGTGTACGATCAAAGAAAAAACGTAGGACACATGTGTAAAATGTCTCTTCATCCACTCGCCCGTACCTCGTTCGTCTTTTTAAATCGTTCGTGCAATAGTTTGATAGAGTTTTTAATTCTCAATTCTAAAATATGTAATCTGTTAGGTGTAAAATTTATAATAAAGTTGCTACAGGGCGGGCGGGGCAAAATAAAAAGACAGCTCTAGCCAGCACACAAACTTTTAAAATGTGACGCCATATTTTTTTAAATAAATATTTCCAGTAAATATTTATAAATTTTTCTATCGAGCATTTGTTGGAAACGTTTTTCGAATGATTATGCTACCTATATCTAAAAATATCCACTGAAATTTTGTACTAGTCCTAAATATCCGAAAATAGGTATACAAATCTGGTATAAATATGTAAGTTAAAACAAAAGTTTAACAAACAATAAAGAACGGCTGTTAATTTGATAAAATATTTTAATGGTAAAAGGCAGCCAGATTATTAGAAAAGAAAATAAAAAATGAGGAAATAAAAAACACTTAAAAGTGTTAGCATTGAAAAAATATTATATTAAACGACGGTTAGACGAAACGTCACATTTTACATTTCACCGTCGTTTAATATAATATTTTTTCAATCCAACACTTTAAGCGTTTTTTATTTCCTTATTTTTTATTTTCTTTTCTAATAATCTGGCTGCCTTTTACCATTGAAATATTTTATACAAGTGGAGTGCGGTGATTGGCTTGTTAAGTCTGTAAAACGTAACCGCATTGACCAGTTTAGGGTGTGTCAAATTGTCAAGAATATTTTTTATACCTTGTTTTATAATCTTATATTAATATTTCTAATATTTCACTTTTTAACTTATGGTAACAAACTAAACAAATTACGTAAATAATCTTAAAATATTAATTCAATAATGTTTAATTTACACTTTCAAGAAATAGGTACCTAGGTATTTCTAAAATATATTAATTTTAGGCACCAAATGTTTAGGAAACATAACGGCTTTAAAAATATTATGAAAATACAGGGTGTCCCAGAATGACGTTTGTTTATCTTAATGAATCAAGTAACTTTTGTATAACTTTTATAGGTAATACCTACTAAGCGAAATAATCGATTTTGTCGAAAAATGAATTTTTTGTTTTTCTACGGATATCTTTTGAAGGGTTCAGAATGTTTCAGAATCTTTCTAAGCAGCATCTAAACCAGCATGAAAAACTGCACCAAATTGCCCATCTAACCGAATCTGTATCTTTATTAATAACAAAGATACCCATGCAATATTACTCTATTTGGAACACACTGTATATGAAAATCAGTAACAAACTCCTATTCGGTGATCCAGATAATTCAATTTTTTTAACTTGAGCCTACGCGTCTTTAATTTAAAAGAACCATTCTGTGCATGGAACGAAATGAAAGACTTACGGAAACATGATTCCAGTTGTTGCCGAATATATAGTATTTTTGGACACGGTCGAGTTGTATCCCAGATGTATCTTACCTGAAAAATTGAGCAAGCAGCTATGTTCGAATTGTATCCCGTTCGGGTTATCAGCTTAAGAGATAATTATTATTCTATTACTATCACTTAAGTTACCCTAAGGGTACCTCTATCCCTTTATAAAGGGATGCTAAATGGCGAATCCTCTGATATGAAAGTCTGAACTAAGTAGTCTTCGAATTTTTGTCCCCGGGGTTTATATATTAGGCTGCATAGCTTACAAGAAACAACGACAATGATTGCAAAATATAAAATTTACTAATAAGATAAACTTGGGGATGGGAGTAGAAAAAATATCATTGGTTGAGGCACGCTAACGGGGTGCATCTACGTCATCAATTTTTTAATGGCGTCCATGACGTCTTGAATTACTCTGTTTATATTTATTTATTGTTTCTCAAAACGTCGTTTGCTTTAATGTGTTTCTCAAACTGCCAGAGTGACATTTTAGCAATATAAACACAATAAAAAAAACAACAATGAGTATGTGCTTGTGCTTAAATAAAAACTTAGAACGAAAAAAATACTAATTAATAAACATCCTTGCTATACGGTAACAACTAATAAGCGGGATACAATTCGACATAATTTTGGGATACAACTCGAACGTGTTGAAAAACTACCTGACCAGATTGGGATACAATTCGACATCTCCCGTATTTTTTTTGTAATATAAATGTAAATTTTACCTGGAATCACTAAATACCGCTAAATACCTATTCGATAACTCTAGAACATCAGTCGCCTGTAAAAAATTTACCTTATACTTTCAATCGATACATACAACAATAGTCTTTAGAAATACGAAGTAAAGAATAATACAAAAATAGTAAAAGAAATTAGAAATTTTAACATTATAGGTACCTACCTACTAAAATTTCATATTTGAGAATACATTTGAAATACGTAAAAACTTTTTTTTAAGTTATTGTATACAGGGTGTTTCTTAAGTGGCAGACACGGAACACAGTACGACATTTCCCTCCAGATACTGATGGGAAAAACATAATACAATAATGCCCGTTCTTCGCTAATTTCAGAGTTTTTCTCAGTCAAAGATTGAGATTAAATACCTTTATGCTTTGGAAAAACGGGTAAATTTTAACCGTTCTACATTGTTCATGAATCAAGTATTAAGTCGTAATAAATTTGGAATTTTTTTATACGCTGTATTCCTTATTCTGAAAAGATTCTTTTTGATAAATATCTGTTAATTTTTTTTTCAATATGTTGCAACATTGCATTGTAGCTATGAGGTTATTACCTAGGGAACTTGTTCATACTGCTTTATTAAAACGGAAAACGTTTAAAACAAAGTCGGTGCAAGCATGCGCAATGTTGTCAAATTTAAAAATTTTAAAATACGAATAACTCTGAAACTAAACACATTAGGACAAAACCGTTTATACTTCTTCAACTCCATTTTAACATGAGAATCGCGTGTCCGCCATATAAGAAACACCCTGTATTTTTGCATTTGAGGCTAGTTTACTTATCTTACAATTACTAATTTTAAGGCGGTGAGGAAAATGTGGAAACAACGAGTATCCCTCAACCAATTACAATCTGGCATTGAAAAATGGTTTTACTTTCAAAGTATTCTTAAATTTGTTATCTTGCTGATACCCAAGGGCGAATGTAGAGAAAAAAATGCGCACAGATCTCGCAATTCTTGCAACCATCGGAGGGTGTTGAAAACAAACACGATGTATATTTAATACGGTATTCGAATATACAGAGTGTGTTTTCGATTAAAGTTTTAGTTTTTAGTATTTGCTATAATTTTCCGTTTTTTAATTTTTATTCTATTGTTTCAACATTAATCATAATAGTTGATAATAAATTTTGTTATATCCCATTATTCTTCTTTTACAACTCACATCTATTTCATTAAACTAGCCAAACCAATAACCTTATGAATTTAAAAATGTAGCTATTCAAAAAATACGAGGTGCTGTACTTGTCAAAACAAAAAATACTCACATTTTTCGAATGTACCTTCATATTTAAATTTTATATATACAGGGTGTGTAAAAATGGCCGTGCAAGCTTCAGGTAAAGTTATTCTTTGGACAAAAATAAAGCAAAAAGCTTATTGCGGGGCCTTCAAAGTTAGAAATTGGTAACACTAAAAGAAAGCTATTTTGCAAAATCAAGTTACTTGATGCGTACTTTTAGTGATAATAATTAGAATTTATTGCTATTGATCGTTTAAAAGTAGTAGGATATTAATCATTTTCATTATTTCCAATTATATAATTTTTGTAAATGCGTAAAAAATACGATTGGCAATATTGCAAATTAATAATGATAGCCCACCTTGTTCTAAACTAAAATATAGCCTAGTAGTTTAGTAAAACAAGGTCCATGGACTGGTTGATATTTGTAGTTTTAAAATACAAGGTTGCCAAATTTACATTTCTTAATTTGTTATGGTGAGGGGTAGCCATGCGCCTAAGAACTTTTTTCAAATAAGCTTTTTGCCTTATTTTTGTCCAAGGAATAACTTTACCGGAAGCTTGCACGACCATTTTTACACACCCTGTATATTTTTATATTATTTATTATACAAAGAATTCTTAAAATTGAACGACGCGGAATATTATTCTCTTCAATTCGGTACCATTACCAATTTGTTCCATAAAAATGGGGAGCAGGAATTCGCATAAACGTGATATGATAAGCAATGTAAACGGCTTATGTCCTACAGGGATATGACTAACCACTCGGTATAAATGTTGCTTACTTGGCTAAACTAATAAACTAAGTGAATATACAGGGTGTCGAATTGAATTACGCTACATAGGGAATTCAATGGTAAAATTTTAAAAGCCCCTTATTTTGGAGGCAACACCCTCGGCTTGGCACAATTTTGTGAAGATGCTTATAAGTAATCTGTTCTGCAGCTCGATTACCCAAGTGTTTAATTGCGCAATCAAAATATATAATTTAAAAAAAAAGAATAAATCAGAAACGCATGAATGCTTCAAGACAAATCACTTAAGACTTTTACGACAGGTAGTACAATATAAGTGTTTATACAGGGTGTCTCTAAACCTAGTACCATAAATTTACCGCTTCCTGACGCAAAAATAAGTCGAAAATGTCTATAAAAATTTTGTCCTAAACCGCAGCATAAGGAAGCTACACGTGTTTGAAAATGGTGTTGAAAAACGGAAAACAATTACATTTTAAAAACGGTTTGAGATAAAAAAAAATTGAGATTTTGCATGCAGCCTAACCTATTGAAGGTATAAACAGTACGAACACTTACTGTAACTACTTTTATTTCAATTTATTTGTCAATAAATTAATTTACATACAAATCCAGCATTCTAAGTTGATTATGGCTAAACAGAAAACCTGCATATTAGAGGAAACGGTTAGTCCAGGCGAGTTGAAACAAGAGTACCATTTTTGTTAATCAGTCAACAGGGAATACAAATCTCTAAACTAAAATGGAAAAAACAAAAGGTTAAGAAAGCGAGTTACAAGAAAAGGTGATAACCCCCATTCGCGCCGCTCCTGGTTAATTTTCAAAAAAAATAGTAGAAAATTTATAACTTTAATAGGTTAGGCTGCCTGCAAAATTTCGATTTTTTATCTCAAACTGTTTTTAAAATGCAATTTGTTTTCCGTTTTTTCAACACCATTTTCAAAGACGTATAGCTTCCTTATGCTGCGGTTTAGGACAAAATTTTTATAGACATTTTCTACTTATTTTTGCGTCAGGAAGCGGCTGGTCAATTTATGGTACTAGGTTTAGAGACAACCTGTATTATAATATAATATTACAGAATATCAGCAGAAAAAACATTTGGTAAAAATAGATTATTATTACGTTCTGAACATTTTGTATTTTTTGGTTTTGTTTTCTTTTTCAGTGAAGGTATTCACAACAAAAACATTTTCGGATATGTTCAAAGGACCTGAATTAACGCTTTTGCGCAACCACTTACAGAACAACGCGTGCTGTCCGACAACGCAACCAACTGCGCATGCTCGCACCCTGCTTAGATCATATACATACTAACTAACGTATACTGCGGACAGGACAGCCTATCTTCTCAATAAGCAGAACGTGTCGCTAACAGAGAGGTTTGACTACACCTTTCTGTAGTGTGCGATAAACGCGCAGGTGCGAAACACGTTTTCTTAACAAAACCACAACAAAACGAACAAGACGAAAGTTTCAAGACGTTTGATGCGTACTGGAGCGTAAACAGCATAAAGCTGGATTCAGAGTCGCCGTACCGTATTGAACGCACCGTACCGTAACGTTTGAACACGTAGATTTTTATGTTATAGTTCATAGTTGTTCGTACCGTAACGTAGTATCCGTACCGTACCGTTGCAATTGACCAATTTTCATTTCTTCGTCTTACGGTACGGCAATCTTACAACCTCGTGTAAAATCGAGGGTTTTAACGCGTGTGGCGTACTATTTTATCAAGTTTTTTGGCTGCTAAGTAGCACAAAACAACTCCAGCAGCAACAATTACGTCATCTTCATTCATATTGGATGGTTTTTAAAACTTTAAATCTATGAAATAAATATTACTACTTAAAACAAGGAAGTTAGGTTATAAAACGTCAGCCGATATCTGAACTTGACAGATCTGCTGTACGCATGCGTAAAGTATTACGTCAACTTAACTATGAATGTTGAAATGGTCTATACGGTTACTGATACGGTACGCTACGGTGCGTCCAATACGGTACGGCTACTCTGAATCCAGCTTTAGAATCTCTACGGTGCGGAAATATATATCTGTACCTTAATGTTGGCGACAAGGTCAAGCAGTGTATCCGCAGTATACGTTAATTAGTATGTATATGGCTTAGATGCAGCGTGACGATATTTCGTGACGCGAGAACCTACAACTCGCCTCCGTATAAGTGTTTTCAACACTAAAAATATGTAATCAACATTTTCTTCAAATAATTCCCAGTAAACAGTAAGGGAACCACCGCTTGTACGTGACCAACGTGACGCAATATGTTTTGCCCCAAACAATGGGCGCGTTCAGCCGGTGTCAGCAGTTGAGCTGCTAACTAAGCGGTCGCAGTTGAACGGTACGCTGAGTAGACGTTATTACACAGCAGCTGAGTAATCATCTCAGCGAAAATAATCTACGCTTTGTTTGTCAGCGGACACGAAATTCTAGGTTAGAAATACGCATTGTTTATCAGTATTTATTATTATTATTATATTAAAATATATGGGCGTCCTGCAAATTGCATAAGAATGGATTTTAATACGGAAACCCATTATTTAGTGATAAATGATAGTAACGGTTCAGCTATAATAGAAGATACACATGTTTTGATACAGTCTAAAATAGGTAAGAATCTTTGTAGCTACATTTAATTCAGTAGCTGAACTTTCACATAAATCTAATTTTAGATGGTGTTCACGTTTACGTACCACTTACTGGTGATATTGAGAAGGAGTTTGGAATAACTCTTCCAGAAAGTCATAGTATAACCGAAAATAATGAAGGTTTGATTTTTAAAATTCGTGTATTATGTCTGGTGTTGTTATCGTTTGTTTGTAATTTTTAGTTGAAAAATTTGCATGGCACCATAAGAGCACTCTGTTGTTGCTGGATGAATACAAGAAACGGATTTCAAAATTCAGAAATCCAAAAATAAAAAAGAAAATACTGTGGGAAGAAATTGCAGGGGTAATGAAATGCAATGGCTATACCGTCGATGCCGATGCATTAGATAGAAAGGTGAGAAACATGAAAAATACCTACAGAACAATTCTGGACAATAACAACAAGAAAAAAACAACGGGGCGAGGGAGAGTGCAGTGGGAGTATTTTAGCATTTTTGAAGAGATTGTGCAAGACGACAAAACGGTCAATTCTACACCAGTCATGTCATCTATACAACAAAATACCACTGTAGAGGAGTCTGCTGGTTCTTCTGGATTACCAGTGGATCTGATTCCTCCAAATTTTGAGGATTTAATTGAATCGGAGGTACCTAGTCCTTCATCAGTTTTAAATGCTTCAGATTCTGGAACACCTACAACTTCAAGAAGAGCAAAGGCTAAGCAACTAGATATATGTCAGTATTATTAACTTTCGGCTTATACCGCGTCGTCATTTGAGTAAAACTCACAGCAGGTAAGGACCAACCTGTAGCTTGTCTGCCATTACAAGCATTTGCTCTGGATGTTTGAGCTAAATTATTATTATTGTGTGAACCTTGGGGCGGACAAGGATTTGTTCTTTGTATAACTTGTTTGCCATCACAAGAATACTTGTTCGGTTTTTGCCTCATAGCACTTACAACAAGAGAAAACACATCTATTGATATCGTTACAACAAAATGGTTATACAGCCACACAAATTCGCAGAGCTATCCTAAATGCAGAACAGCCCAAGGCTAAGGAGGAATCTACACCTCCAAAAGGCTTAGCCTTTTTACCTTACAGTAAAGGCACTACTTATAAGATCGGGCATATACTTAGAAGGCACAACATAAAGACTGTTTTCAGTACCTCAGAAACCCTGGGAAACGGTTTCAGATCTGTTAAAGATCAAGTATCCAGTACGAAATGTGCCGGGATTTACAACATCCCTTGCTCGTGTGGTGTTAACTATATCGGCCAAACTGGACGCTCTATTGAGTTAAGATTACGTGAGCATCAAGGTGGTGCAAACACAAACGGATCACTAAATCTGCGGTAGCTGAACATACTGTATTGACTGGTCACAAAATGGACTTTGAGAAAGCTCGAGTACTCGCCAGAGTACCTTATTACTTCCCTCGGATCATACGTGAAGCTATTGAAATCGAAAAACAACCGAATAATATTAATAGAGAGGATGGTTTTAGACTCAGTAAAGCTTGGGCTCCGGTAATACATCCTCTGAAATCTCTTAAGCAACATCGATCTCACGGTCAAGCACCACCGCTTCCGTCTCCGCCTAACGGTAACGGTCAAGGTAAACTGCGCCGTTCTGCCCGACTGGCTCAAAGGGGTATAAATACCTCCGCATTCCGGAATTGAATTCAGTGCGCTTTGACTCACTCTGAAGATGCAAGCTGCAATGTCTTGCGAAACGTTAGTTTGTATGGGTTCACAAACAGCTATGAGGCAAAAACCGAACAAGTATTCTTGTGATGGCAAACAAGTTATACAAAGAACAAATCCTTGTCCGCCCCAAGGTTCACACAATAATAATAATTTAGCTCAAACATCCAGAGCAAATGCTTGTAATGGCAGACAAGCTACAGGTTGGTCCTTACCTGCTGTGAGTTTTACTCAAATGACGACGCGGTATAAGCCGAAAGTTAATAATACTGACAGTTCAAGTAACCGCGAAAGCCTCAAACAATATATATTATCGCAAGTATACTTTGTTGATAAATAATAGTTTAAAGTTAATGAGTCGTAGGGATCTTTAGGGTTGGAAAGGAATGCAATACGTTTATCTCTTGCATCAAAATAATCTTCATTTAGAGTGAGCGTACTTCGTTTGGTGACGCAATCAGAATCATGAATGGCATCAGATAAATTTGTTAATCTTTTATTGTGCAAATTGGATATTTATAATTTTATAAATCAACACAAACCTATTAAAGTTTTCATGGAGTAAGTTTGTTTCAATATTCTGCATTACTTACGACCTCCAATCTAGTAATCTGGCCAGTTCAAAATACTGTAGGCGTGCGCAGACCTAGATGGATTTTCATTGGTTTTCAAACTGCTAGACGTAATAAGAAAGAAAATAAAGCAAACCAATTTGATCATGTTAACATTACGGCATACATGAATTCAAATCGATATCCGTTTGAGCATCAACATAATGATTTCTCAAAAAATAAATATATGTTAGCTTATGAAGAATACATTAGTTTTCAACGAAAATATATAAATAAAAATGTATCAGAACCGATATTTGATTTCAAACAATTTAAAGAATGTCCGGTATTCGTCATTAACTGTGTCAAGCAGAATGTGAGCATACAAAATTCATTGCTTGCGATAAAATTGGAAATTGAATCGAACAAGTTTTATTGGCGATACTATCACGTATTGCGCCATAATGCATGATGCCTTCCTCGAGTACGAACCATTTCAAGGGTTAGTTCAGATCCTGTAATAATGTTTATCATAATCGATATTCAAGCATTTTATACGCCGCAATTTACTGTTAAGGAACTGGCCATATACAATGGAACGCGCTTAGCGCATTATCTGTTTAAACCACCATTTCCGTTTCATTATCTTAACAAGGATTTACAACGTCAATCCATCTGGGTTCAAAGAAATCTTCATGGTTTGATGTGGGGGAGTGGATACACCGATCTCATCGATTTACCTGAAATTTTACAACGTCATACTGTCAAATGTAATTACTTAAAGAAATTTCTGGGTGGTAAAGTTCATTCTATTGAAGAAAGTCAATTCAAACTTAAACCTAGCCCACCTCAATGCTTTAATCATAATTTAAATGTATGCTCCTGCGCTATAACTAATGCCGTATTTATATACAATGAAATAAAAAATAGTGTTTAGTGGGGGTGGATAAGTACGAATATCAACTTCATAGAACCTTCAGTCACCATGGATATGCAGCTTGAAACACACAGGTTTAATTCCTTTAAAAATTGGTCCTGTAAGTTCATTAACCCACGTGATTTGGCCAAAGCAGGATTCTATTACATGGGGATGCATGATGTTGTTAAATGTGCGTTTTGTGGAATTGTACTACGTGATTGGGTAGTAGGTGATACCCCCATGGGAGATCATTTACGTTGGAATCCTAATTGTCCATTGTTAGATAATTATGTTGTCCATTGTCCAAATAGCTATCCTGAACACGAATGTCCACCCCAGGAAAATCAATTGGAATCAGTGAATTCAGTACCCAAATCAGTGCATCCGGCATCACAGGAAGTATCAGATAATACGTTTTTATGTAAAGTTTGCTTAATAAATTCGGTTACATCAACATTAAGTCCTGGTGGGCATTTTTGTGTATGTGCCCCATGTATAATGCGCCTATCAAAATGTCCTATATGTAGGCGCTCCATTGAAGGGCATATAAGAACGTATTTGTCTTAACAATGTTGTAATTTAATATAATAGCGATAACATAATTTGATAACCACTTCCTCTCTGTATCAATTGTATATTATAGGAAAAAATGCTTTTTTATTTTTTGAAAAAAACATTTATTATTAATTTAACAATTAGATTAGAGGTAAATATTTTAGAAATTATAATTGTAATGTATTTTCTATACTTTATCCAATAAAAAATGGTTTAGAATCGCGTTTTTTATTTCCTGATGTAATTCTCTGAATTTAGATAATTTATCTTAATATTTTCATGAAATTCTTTTAAGTACAGTGATGCAAATTAGTTAGTTATGTGTGTTAATTCATTGGAGTAAGATGTATACCTTTATCACCCAATAAATTGGGAGAAAAATTGATAAGGGTACGTGTCTTATTCAAATATCACATGATTTCCTTTGTAGTTTTGGTAAGTATGTATAGATTTCATTCAGCCTAAAAATTATCAAAATGTTAAAATGAATACTGCTGAGTGCTGACCGTAAGTCTTTAAAGAAAGTTATTTTAATTTTTTATTAATATATAATTTTTATAGAAACACTTAGTCAAATAGGGGTGAATATTCTTAGTGGGGTTTTGCCTCCAGGAACCGTAAGTAATTCATTATTTTATTTACATGTATTTTAAGAGAAAATTTTAGGACCCCAGCCAAGTTTGCCTATTATTGGTATCTGTACCTCCGGGAGGGGCTACTTGGCCCCGTGATCAAAAGTTTTGTGTGGCAGGGATGGTCCTGTTATATTTATAAGGACACCCTCCATGAGGGTGTATATTTCATGACAGTAAGTTTTTTAATTTTTTAGCATTAACAAACACTAATTACCTTTACTTTTTCAGCGAGTCCTAGTTGAGTAAAAGTCGTAAGTTTTTTATGTTTCTTTAATAAACACAATCTAATACATTTTTTTCTATTTTCTTCAGAATGAAAACTATATTTTTTAGTTAGTTTAGTAGTTTTTAGTTAGTTTTTTTTAATAGTAGTTAGTAGTTTTTTATAATAAAAATATATACAGAGTGATGATAAAGTCTCGCACAAAAATCATATTCTGGTTATTTAATGTTTTTGCGGAAAATCCTGAGACCCGTCGATTTTTGTTTTTAAATTTCCATTCAGACATATAATTTTCAACCCCCCACCCCTCAACCCCTAACTGTTAGTAACCTCAACTTTAAAAATTTAAATAGAAAGATACCCTTTGTGATACCTCTTTTGATAGGTCTTTTTATTCTTAATATACCCGAAAAAAGTTTTTCAAAATCGGTTGATAAATAACGGAGATATTTAACAAAATGTAATCAATGTAAAAAATGAGGTTGACATTTAAAAAAAAATTATGACGTCACAGCGTAGAAATAATGGCACAAATCCTGAGACCCGTCAATTTTTGTTTTTAAATTGCCATTTAGGCAGGTAATTTTAATCGCCCCACCCCTCATCCCCTAAGTGATAGCAACCCCAACTTTAAAAATTTAAATGGAAAGATACCTTTGTGATACCTCTTCTGATAGGTCTTTTTATTCTTAATATAACAAAAAAAAGTTTTTCAAAATCGGTTGATAAATAACAGAGATATTTAACAAAATGTAATCAATGTAAAAAATGGGGTTGACATTTAAAAAAAATTATGACGTCACAGCGTAGAAATAATGACCGATCAAAACCACACTTTTAGGTCAGGAAGTGCCCTTTTTAATGTCTACCATTTGCGGCGTGTTTGAGCCGTTTCTTGTCGAATATTGACATTTTCATTCGAATACATTTTGTTAAATATCTCCGTTATTTATCAACCGATTTTGAAAAACTTTTTTTGGTTATATTAAGAATAAAAAGACTTATGAAAAGAGGTATCACAAAGGGTATCTTTCTATTTGAATTTTTAAAGTTGGGGTTGCTATCACTTAGGGGTTGGGGGTGGGGGGTTAAAAATTATATGTCTTAAATGGCGATTTAAAAACAAAAATCGACGGGTCTCAGGATTTTCCGCAAAAACATTAAATAACCAGAATATGATTTTTGTGCGATACTTTATCATCACTCTGTATATAAAAAATTACATTTCTTTTATTCCTAAATACAGCAAATAATATAAGCAATAAAAATAAAAAAAATTACATTTCTTTTATTGAATTATTAATCATACTATCAGTAACCGACATATCGTCGGCGAAAATCGCAAAGTGTGTAACTCCACGTTTGAATGAATGTTCGTTTATTGGCCCATCTTGTAGGCAATGGTTGTGTCTATGATGTGAAAGAAGTGTATATCCCAATTATTAACCAAAATCTCTATTATCTGCAATATAGAAAACTGTGTAACTCCGCGCATCTAAAATTCCCAAGGAAAATTGTGTATCTCCTTCCTTTTGCACAGCGCAGTAAGCAAGTGAGGTTGTGTTCCTACTTAAAAGTTCTTTGCAAAGTTTAAAAGAATAATTAGTAATCTCTGTTGGTACATTGATAAAAAGGTAAGTAAAACTAAACTAATTAATATAAGTTTACGCAATTAAATTCCATTAGTTCGTAATAATTAGAGGTTTGTAAATTGATATGGAGATACACACTATTCTCGGTATTCTTTTTTGCATTGTCTAAATGAAAACTGTGTATCTCCAATAAATATTTTTCAAATCGAATAATATTATTTTTGATACTGAATGTTCTTTTTCTTTAGAAATAAAACTTCCGCAAAATGTCCAGATCCAAACGTATTGTAGAAATGGCATTACAAGCAGTGGCAGGTACTAATAATTTTTTACAAAGTAAATATTAGTTAGATTTGCTCATTATGATAATTATTATTCCAGATGAGAACTACATTATGGATCTGCCAGTAGATATTATAGTTGGTCGACCAGAAAAATTAAACTTACTTCTTCAAAGTATTAATACTGTTACAACCCCAAGTGATGAAAATCAAAATGGTGATCTAGTGGAAACAACAGCTGCTGTTGAATCTTTAGCTGGTAATCACCCGGAAACAAAAGAGAATGGAAATAATTATTACCATAATCTTATGCCCCCGCCGATGGATCTAGTTGATCAATTAGAAACATCAGGCACAATTATTCAGACTATTGATATAAGCGCAAAAGCTATTATAAGTCAAAATGCTGATGTTATGTCAACAGTTGACGTGCTAGAAGCTGGAGATGAGTCAGGAGCTGATATTGCTGATATTGGTTTGGAATCCGAAGATAAGGAAAACAATAGAGGTCGTATGGTCGAATCAGATGAAGACTATTTACCCTATGAGTCTGACGATTCTGCTGAAAGTGATAACAATATATTGTTTGAGGCTTTCGCGGTTACTTGAACTGTCAGTATTATTAACTTTCGGCTTATACTGCGTCGTCATTTGAGTAAAACTCACAGCAGGTAAGGACCAACCTGTAGCTTGTCTGCCATTACAAGCATTTGCTCTGGATGTTTGAGCTAAATTATTATTATTGTGTGAACCTTGGGGCGGACAAGGATTTGTTCTTTGTATAACTTGTTTGCCATCACAAGAATACTTGTTCGGTTTTTGCCTCATAGCTGTTTGTGAACCCATACAAACTAACGTTTCGCAAGACATTCCAGCTTGCATCTTCAGAGTGAGTCAAAGCGCACTGAATTCAATTCCGGAATGCGGAGTTATTTATACCCCTTTGAGCCAGTCGGGCAGAACGGCGCAGTTCACCTTGACCGTTACCGTAGGGCGGAGACGGAAGCGGTGGTGCTTGACCGTGAGATCGATGTTGCTTAAGAGATTTCAGAGGATGTATTACCGGAGCCCAAGCTTTACTGAGTCTAAAACCATCCTCTCTATTAATATTATTCGGTTGTTTTTCGATTTCAATAGCTTCACGTATGATCCGAGGGAAGTAATAAGGTACTCTGGCGAGTACTCGAGCTTTCTGAAAGCCCATTTTGTGACCAGTCAATACAGTATGTTCAGCTACCGACAGTTCAAGTAACCGCGAAAGCCTCAAACAATATATATCACGCCTCCACGGCGAGGATGTTTATACTCAAACTAGAACATTTGATCAACTTCGACAGAAGAAAGCTAAGTTATTGGCAGACTTGGCTTTCTTAAAACGTTGTCGTGATAACAAAGTTATCCCCAATTGCGTGTTTATAAAACACCACTTGCGTAACCAACACAATGAGCGAATTTTCCGGGAAGCAAGCCTGGGTCTCTTAAAGTCGGAAATTGGTAGAACTCGCATAAATCTTGACAAGATTGACTGTAAGTCAGTTACACCTAAAGCTCTCTAGTACGCTGGAAGCATCGTTGTGGGAACAACTTGATGCTATTACATCTAAGCAGGCTCAGACTACATTGGAACAAGCAACAGCAAAACAAACTGGCAAATATGAACGATTAGTTCCAAAACCGCCCCGGAAAGAGTTACCTACGGATAAGGTTATAATAAATCTCAGCAGCATGATGCTAGATGACAACACTACATCTTTAATAAAGAAAGGGTTTAACTACGCCGTTGCCCCGAAACGCATTCCAGTAGAGGACATAGTATCCGGCGTGGAATCAGCCATTCTTAAACTTCCAATAGCTATATCTGAAAGCATTCGACAGGATGTTTCAAGTATAGTAAGAAGAGCGTTACCGCCCCGCTCGAATATTAGTAAAGATGAAAGAGAGGCAGCCAAGTCACTCAGAAACAACAAAGATATTCTGATATTAAAAGCAGACAAAGGCAATGCCACGGTTGTAATGAACACCGCAGATTATAATGGAAAAATGGAAACCTTACTATCTGATAGCACCTATAAGAGACTGAATCGTAACCCTCTCAACACTCTCATCTCAAAAGTTACGGAGGCGATCAAAAACTCCGATACTATAGATACTACTGAGAAACAGCGGATACTGCCCAAAAATACCGTAACACCTCGGATATACGGATTGCCCAAAATCCACAAACCAGGTGTACCATTGAGACCTATTGTAAGTGCAATAAATTCTCCCACACATGCTTTGGCAAGATACTTAGCCACTAAACTTCGTCCATTTAGTGGAAAAACGGATTCTTATATAAAAGATTCCTGTGATTTTGTGAACAAGATCAAAAACTTGCAACTGTGCCAAGGAGACAGCCTAGTCAGTTTTGACGTTGTTTCACTTTTCACAAAAGTACCCGTAGACGGTGTGCTATAGATTTTACGGGATAAATTATCAACAGACTTAGTCCAACTAGTTGAGCTATGTTTGAAGAATACATTTTTCAGTTGGAATGGCAACCTTTACGAACAGATTGAGGGAGCGGCTATGGGTCCACCGCTATCACCTATAATTGCTAACATATATATGGAGGATTTTGAAATCAAAGCTTTAGAAACAGCTGGTCTTAAGCCTAAATCGTGGTTCAGATATGTAGACGATACTTTCGTTGTTTGGTCTCACGGACGCCAAGCATTAAACCACTTTCTAGATCATCTCAATACAATTCACAATAACATCCAATTTACTATGGAAGTTGAGGAAAATGGCAGTATTCCGTTTTTAGATGTCCAAGTTACACGAAAACGAGATGGCAGCTTGGGGCATGCTGTTTACAGAAAGAAAACTCACACAGACAGGTACTTAAGCAATTATTCACAACACCATCCTATGCAGAAGGCTACGGTGCTAAAAACTCTAGCAACCAGAGCGGTCCGAATCTCTGATGCAGAACACTTACAACAAGAGAAAACACATCTATTGATATCGTTACAACAAAATGGTTATACAGCCACACAAATTCGCAGAGCTATCCTAAATGCAGAACAGCCCAAGGCTAAGGAGGAATCTACACCTCCAAAAGGCTTAGCCTTTTTACCTTACAATAAAGGCACTACTGATAAGATCGGGCATATACTTAGAAGGCACAACATAAAGACTGTTTTCAGTACCTCAGAAACCCTGGGAAACGGTTTCAGATGTGTTAAAGATCAAGTATCCAGTACGAAATGTGCCGGGATTTACTACATCCCTTGCTCGTGTGGTGTTAACTATATCGGCCAAACTGGACGCTCTATTGAGTTAAGATTACGTGAGCATCAAGGTGATTGCAAACACAAACGGATCACTAAATCTGCGGTAGCTGAACATACTGTATTGACTGGTCACAAAATGAACTTTGAGAAAGCTCGAGTACTCGCCAGAGTACCTTATTACTTCCCTCGGATCATACGTGAAGCTATTGAAATCGAAAAACAACCGAATAATATTAATAGAGAGGATGGTTTTAGACTCAGTAAAGCTTGGGCTCCGGTAATACATCCTCTGAAATCTCTTAAGCAACATCGATCTCACGGTCAAGCACCACCGCTTCCGTCTCCGCCTAATGGTAACGGTCAAGGTGAACTGCGCCGTTCTGCCCGGCTGGCTCAAAGGGGTATAAATACCTCCGCATCCCGGAATTGAATTCAGTGCGCTTTGACTCACTCTGAAGATGCAAGCTGCAATGTCTTGCGAAACGTTAGTTTGTATGGGTTCACAAACAGCTATAAGGCAACAACCGAACAAGTATTCCTGTGATGGCAAACAAGTTATACAAAGAACAAATCCTTGTCCGCCCCAAGATTCACACAATAATAATAATTTAGCTCAAACATCCAGAGCAAATGAAAGTATAAGCGATTTTGTCCTAATGTGTGTAGTTTCAGAGTTATTCGCATTTTAAACTTTTTAAATTTGACAACATTGCGCATGCTTGCACCGACTTTGTTTTAAACGTTTGCTGTTTTAATAAAGCAGTATGAACAAGTTCCCTAGGTAACAACCTCATAGCTACAATGCACTGTTGCAACATATTGAAAAAAATTTTAACAACAGATATTTATCAAAAAGAATGTCTTCAGAATAAGGAATACAGCGTATACAGCGGAGTCGGTAGTAATACCTCTGCATAAAAATGGCTGTAAATCAGATATTTCTAACTATCGACCGATTTCTTTGATATCCGCCCCAGCTAAAGTTTTTGAACATATTATTCACAACAAAGTATTTCAACACGTAAAGCCTTTAATTTCTGATGTTCAGCATGGGTTTGTTCCTCAAAAATCGACAGTAACTAATTTATCCGTATTTACCAATCACGTATATGAGGCACTTGAAAATAAAGTTCGGGTTGATCCAGTATATACTGATTTTAAAAGCTTTTGATAAGGTGAATCATAAAATCCTATTGGAAAAGTTGGCCGTATGTGGACTGTCGTTTAGCTTACTAAAGTTTTTTGCTTCGTACCTAAACTCACGAAAATTTACAGTTAGATTCAATGGTAACACCTCGGGGAAGTTTGCGGCAAACTCGGGAGTCCCAAAAGGGAGTCCAGCTTAGGACCGTTGTTATTTTTAATATTTATTAATGACTTGCCCAGCGTGTTAAATACTGCTAAATCTCTTTTGTTTGCTGATGATCAAAAAACGTTTTTAAAAATTAGATCTGTCCGAGATTGCACGGAGTTGCAAAAAGATATAAACAATTTATACTATTGGAGTGTTAAAAATAAGCTGCCCCTTAATATCAAAAAATGCCAAGTATTATCTTTCAGTCGTAATAAAACTCCAATACTATTTAACTATAAAATTGACGATAGTGAGCTTCATCGAATAGAAAGTGTAAAAGACCTTGGAGTAACATATGATAGCGTGTTGAATTTCAAAAAACATATTCATAGCGTCGTTGCTGATTCTTACCGAAACTTGGGTTTTCTATTTCGTCAGTCTCATGAATTTAAGTACATTTTCACTATAAAACTGCTATATAGTATGATAGTAAGACCGAAATTGGAATATGCATCGACAATCTGGTATCCAAATAATTTGCGAGAAAGTAAACAAATTGAAAAAGTTCAAAATAAATTTTTAGGATTCCTATATTACAAAAAGTATCAAACCTATCCTGATTATCGCTTTGTCAGGCTCAGGTCAGTAAGTCTTCGTCAAGAATTTGAAATCCAGAGCCTCAATACTCGTAGGAACATTGCTCTTGTACAATTTGGGTTTAAAATTTGGAATAATATGCATTGTAGTAGTTACCTTTTGTCATTGTTTAAACTGCGAGTTCCGGCGAAAAATACAATAGTTACAGCCATGTTTCGTATTCCAGCTGTTACGTATACGTTTAACATTCCTTTTTTAGTAATGCTTAGACTCTTGAATGAATTATTACTATTAACTGAAATTGACCTAAGCATGAAGTATAAACTCTTTCTACAACAAATTTTTAATTACGACGGTTACGATTAAAGGCATTGTTCTTGACCCAAGTTCCTCTGTAATGCTGGACATGCATTTAGTAGATGGATATCTATATTGTTACAGTATCATTGTTTTAATACTTAATGTTACTTGCTGCAGTATACTATGTATTTATTTGTATTCAGGGATTCATGTAAAAAGGTCATACGAACTGTTTGTTTCCCAAATAAATAAATAAATTCCAAATTTATTACGACTTAATACTTGATTGATGAACAATGTAGCTCGAACGGTTAAAATTTACCCGTTTTTCCAAAGCATAAAGGTATTGAATCTCAATCTTTGACTGAGAGAAACTCTGAAATTAGCGAAGAACAGGCATTATTGTATTATATTTTTGCCAACAGTATCTGGAGGGGCATGTCGTACTGTGCTCCGTGTCCGCCATTTAAGAAACACCCTGTATACAAAAACTAAAAAAAAAATAAAGTTGTTACATATTCAAAATGTATTCTCAAATATGAAATTTTAGTATAATGTTAAAAATTTCTAATTTTTTTACTATTGTGATTAGGGTGTATATCAGAGTGCCTAATGTGCCATTTTGGCATCACCATTGTATCGCCTCACCGAAAATAAGGTATGCAACTAGTATTTCATATTCCACCTTAAAACACGATCAACACTCCGCTAAATTATTCAGTATAAACGTTACAACAGTACAACCCGTAATATTTTCAGCTATTGAACCTTGAGGGACTACAGTACATGAACTTTTAATAATGGTCCTCTAGGATTCACCAGATTTTGCGCCCCGCGCAGGTCCAACCACACTGTTGTTCATTACATATTTTATATATTAATTAAGTATCGATTATCGAATTATAACTCATATACGTTATTTACGTCGTAATAATCCATCCCCTTCTCTATTGAGATAAGCCGCAAGTATTCCCGTTGCCACGTGTTCAAAATAAGCGTTTAGACATTATTTGAACATTTGTATAAATAATAATTTTTGTTGTAGCTTTAAGTTAATATTTGTAGTTAGATAAAACTTCACTTCTAAATTATTTGTTATCGGTAAATTGTTTAATTGTCACTTGTTTTTCGTGTGTCAACTGTTTTTTACGTGTAACCTACCGTTACTGTGATGTTCAACATTGTAATTTTAAATGGAACACCCCGTATATTTTTACATATTTGCATTCAGGGTGAAAATTATCAAGTGGAGACTTTTGTGTTTAATTTATTGCTTTAAATAGGTGTTTTAAGAAATAAATTGTTTCGGTCAATTGCGTTTTCTTTCAAACTTCCTCAGACTACGAAGAAACGACAAATAAGCTATACAAGATAATCATGGACTCGAACGTAGTTTTAGATGGTAACGATATCGATAGAAAACTGGGGCCAAGCGTAATGTTACCAATTTTTTTGTGTTTGATGTTAAAAAAGAATAAAAAGGTGTGAAGGTTTGTCCCTGACGGTGGTCGTTGGTGTCCACAGAAACTTCAGCGGCTGCTCTGCTGCGAATGGGTGGGTAAGTTTACAAAAAAAAATTGGGCGCCAGAGTCCTATAATTTGTTTCCAGAAAAATAGATATGTAAAAAAGGCTAAACGGACTCGATATAACCTCATCAAACAAATCACCTATCAGGGAGCAGGTACCTACTATACTCAAAAACAATAAACACATGTAGGTTTATAGTCAGGTAACTATATTTCTTACAAAAAAAAAAATTAATTAATAGTAACGGGCGAGACAGTTGAACGCAACAAAAAAAATATATAATTAAATAAACCGTAATCCACGCTACCAATCACGCTTGCGGTAAGCGGGAAATTATCCACAAGGATAATTTAAACACGAGAATTAATGAAATGATCGCGGAGCGCTGTCTGGTTATCATTGAAGGTACCTCCAACGCGTAGGACATCGAGTTTCTGCATAAAAATAATCGCATACGCTACTTAAAATAAAGCTGGAAAAAAATAACATCCGCAAAGGTGCGTGGCGCGAAACAATAATAAATGAACGACTGAAAAATGAAACGAGCAAAAGCTCCAAAGAATAAACCAAAAACGCAACTGTTTCTGCCGCTTTACAATTCATACAACAAAAAGCGTATCAAACTTTGTAAAACTAAAAGTAACTAAATTAGTAATTTATAAATGCATTTATCACACTCCGACTATTTTGAACGTGAATAATTAGTGAGTAAGATCAATAAATTTACAACACAAATACGAAAGTTCAACAAATTATACACAAAATAAAAAAGGTAAGTGATATTTACAGTGGCTGAATCAATAATTACTACTGATCGATAACGATCAATAATTCTAACCTTAAAAAGAAAATATTGATAGAAGGTCAAAGACCTACGCTTTTCACAAAATTACTGAAGGTAAACTTTATAACAATGTAAATGCACAACTACAAAAAAAATACATATATAATTAATGTGAGGTGATGATCATTAAATTATAGATATACCGGGTAACTAATCGAAGTATAATGTGATGGAATTCTCTGACCTTAATTATCCAAGGCATAGGCCGCAGATGGTAAGCAAACTTGTCCTTTCGGCCTAATGAGTTTTAATGCTTGGTGATGCAGGTGTAGGATACAGAGACGAGGATTCCAAAAAAAGAATAGCTTCAGATAGTTCGTAGATGACAATTCGATTGAAAGACGAAGGTATAATCCACTTCCATAACACCCAGGTAAAGTAAAGTGGATATTTCACTTGTAGTAGTACACTAGGATAACGTGTAGCAATTCCGATTCGTAGATCGTAATGTAGTTAAAATTGAAATTGATAAAAATAAGAAAAAACCTGAAATGAATTGACAAAACTGAATTTACAGAATCAAAAATCACACGGCAAATCTCATACCTGATGATGGAAAACGGCTTGAAGAAGCTGTTTGTGAAGTTTTTCTAAAATCCTAATTATATTAGCTCAGAATTAATTGATACTAAAATCGAAGCACTCCATACAACAATTAATTCACTCAGGTAAGTGATGACCCTTATATCCGAGGATAATTACTCTTTGACTAAAAATTTGTAGGTCAACCTTACAACCTCACAAACAGGAAGCGAATGAAATAGACTCCAGGAAGAACCAAAAAAAGAAGGCCAACGAAAATTCGAATCGCACATGACAGGAAGTATTCGCAAATACTCAAAAAAATTTGAAATATACCACAAATATTAATAGAAAGGAAACAAAACCATAGAATGCAGCCCAACAGGTATATAGTCAACCAACTATACGTGAAGACATAAGACTCATCTAAACATAAACCTTTTCAGGCGAAGAACACTCAGGGACAATGATGGCTAAGATTGAATAATTAATTAAATCATTGCTGTAATTCTGTAACATAAAAAATAAATGTAACAGTAAGTTATAGCATTTTTTCATAATTTATGTGTAACTACAACTATTACAAATTAATATGGCATATAAAAGCACCAAAAGCATGGAACATGCCAAATAAAACCGAAATAAATGTTTTTTTCAAAAATCCCAAAACACGACAATTTTCTTCATTAAAAATACACATTGGAATGTCAAAATCATTTTCCGACCTTCATTTGTTTGTTAAGTGATGACGTCAACAGTATTTTTAAAATGTCAACTCCCATTTTTTTTCTCGTTTTTGGATACATCATTAATTGCTTAAGTAGTCAAATAGAGATGCCTTTGTTTGCCACTGTACGGTTAATGGTTATAATATAGGACAACTTTGATATTCTATCCTTGAGACCAGGGAGTATTTCCTAAAGACCTAGAATGTCATTTTAAATGGTAATGAAAGTTGCTAATCTAGATCAGATGCAGACCGCAACGGGGACGGATTGGGCTTGATTGGCCCTCCCGGGTGACTATGTGGCCCGGCGGCCCCGGTCGCAGATTACAAATTAAATATTTTCATACACAAGTGGAAGCTTGAATGTCGATAATTTAGGTTTTAGAAACTACTTTTTCGTTTTTAATCTTACTTGGGTGAGAATCCTACTATTTTTCCCTCTGAGAAAAAATTATATATTTCATTTTGTCAAAAGTGTCCTTCTACAGAATCAGTTGCTATGTTGTAATGGTTGCTATGCTGTATAGTGGCCCATTACTTTACGATTTTGATAACAGTAATATGTCACATTACAGAATGAAGAACTTATTATACCGGGTGATCATTAAAATGTTTGGTCACCCCTTGCCTTGACAGGGCTTCCACTGGGGTCACTAAAATCACTTAGGGTCACTTATTTTTGTTCAAGTCACTTAGTCACTTTTTTCGGTAAAACTGGGTAAACAGGTCACTTTTAGTAACTGTTTCGCCTTTTACCAGACTTAACCTTTTACTTTTCTACTTAATATTCTATGAGTAATTCATAAAGTAGAATTATTAATTTTCAATTCGCGCGCTACTATATTTCTTTTTTTTTCACTTCAAGGGGTTTAGTTACAGCATCTAATTTCCATCTTTGTTGGATAATCTATTTCACTATTTCACAAATAGTATATATTTTGTTCTAAACGTTAATGACAATGTTCATACTTTATTAATTGTTCAATGTTAAATTCAAGAGAAATTTTAGTTTTAAATATTTATGGAGTCACTTTTTTTCAGTCTGTGGGTCACTTAATCACTTTTTTTTACTACAAAACCGTGGAAACCCTGCTTGTATATTATTACAATGATTTGTAGATGCAGCCATACTTAAGTTTACTCGACAAATCGACAGGGGTTACAATCAAAGATTGCGATAGGTATTCTGGAGACAATTATAAAGGATCCATGCTGGTGACGACGAAACAGTTTAAAAAATTTGAAATAGTGGCTACAATAACTGGAAATATGGTGAAGTTATCTATTGTCGAAGTATTTGTCATAAAGATTAAATTCATTACTATTTTTCAGAATGTTTGCTTTTAGGTTACCAAACGACCCGTGGGCTGTCGAAGAGGTAGCCGCAGTTCAGAGACTACTAAATCATTTTATTGTACTAAAGCAAGTGCCACGAAAACAAGATTGCGAGAAATGTAAAGCTGTAGAACCTGCTTTAGGCAGTAGATCCTGGCGCCAAATAAAATCTTGGATGCAATTGCGTGTCTTGCCTGTCGTTTTAGCGCTCCGCGACTTACACCGAGCTCTCGTGGTCGAGTCCTCGCTCAAATGGGATAATGCCCGTTCCGCTCTCGCCCGCATAATCTTTGGAATACCTCATCGGTATAAAACAGATTTGACATCTTCTCTTCTCTTTTATTTCCTCTACGTTCTTCCTGTTTCGCCTTGAAATCTTTTACGTAGGTTCCAGGACAAACAATTCCACACTGTCACGAAGTAATTTTATGAAAGAGTTGGCAAAATCTCTGGTAAAACCCCACATGGAAACCAGGCTCAGCAACCCAAAAGTATCCAAAGAAGTAAAAATTTTGATTTCTCGAATTCTAGGGGTAGCAGCCCCTATTGGTCATGAACTGGTTTTGGAAAACAGGAAATATTGCTATTTGTGTCCATCTAGGTTGCATAGAAAAACAAAATACTTATGTGTAGAGTGCCAGAAACCAATTTGTCTAGAGTGTTCAAGAAAAGTGTGCAAATCCTGTGCTGAAAATAGGGAGTAAGGGACCCTCGCAGGAATCTATGTATTTTGAAATGTTTGTTTTGTTCTTTGAATTTATATCTTATTGAATCGTTATTGGGCCATCCATGAAGTTTCATCGTTGAATTTTTTCGTTTAATTCTCAAAAAGGTCAAAAATGTAAGAGAATGATTTATATTTTTTTTAGAACCATTACATTTTTTGGAAATAAGTTTTGGGTGGCCCGTTTTGTTTTTTGTATCATAACTTTTGATTATGTTCTTAAAAATCATTAAAGTTATATAAACAGTTCAAAGTTTCCATTTATTTTAATTCCTTCAACCCCATTAATCTTATTTATTAGGCGGAGTCTGCCAGACTCCATCTCAGTAGTTATGCAAAAACAAATCACTTCAGTAGACACGGGTTAAGTATGACACAAAAAATTATTTTTTATCTAATGATGTTTTTTATCTAATGAGATTGTAATTTTTTCCCATTATCATTTTAATAATTTCCCAACCTTACCTAATAACATTCTAATTACCTGTTCCCTTTTAACTTTAACATAATTAGCAATTTTAACCTAAATTTTTGTTGTTATTATTTTATAATGATAATTTTTATACAACTAATTAATTTATTCTTGATAAGTTGTTGTACATTTATTTAACACTTATGCTAATTTTTGTCTTTGTTCATTTAACTTATAGTTCTGATGATGCAAAGTTAACTTTGCGAAAACGTTAATCATATCATTCCGATTAATTATAATATACGTGGGTTAGACAAGGTTTTTTCTTGTTTTATTTTCTTCGATTACCCATTTCACTCACTTGGAGCACCATGGATCTTCATCAATATTTATTGCCCAGCTCAGTGGTTGCAGTAGATGAATCCATGATTAAGTTTAACCTCTTAACGCCTAGAGTATCACTGGTGATACGTTTCCTATGTTACGTTGATGGTGTAGCAGCTAATTATGTTGAATTATGTAAGTAAAACACTAAATTTTACTATTGTCATGCAACCATTTAATATTACATATATTTATGTTAACGTTTCGCCTGTGAAGGCTTCATCAAAACAAAATCATTAAAAAATTGCATCCAAAAATATTAACAACCAATCAAAATTAGGAAAGTGAACATTTAAAATTAAAATAACTTACCAAAAGTATTACACATAAACTTTCATTAATAAAATATACGAAAATATACGTATTTTTCAACTGTTTTTTCGTATATTTTAAAGTTCTTGGGTCCAAATATGTTGGAACACATTGTTCAGCAATCAAATATTTATTCGGTTCAAAACAATCCCAATAAACCTCTGCTATTAGACAATCAGGAATTAGAAAAGTTTATTGGAATAGTTTTATACATGTCTTTATTTGATTATCACCGAACACGCCACTATTGGAATACGAAATGCCGTCTTGCCCAGGTTGCAGATGTTATGTCTCGAGATAGATTTGAAGAGATAAAACGATCACTGCATTTCAACGATAATTCATTGCTAAATTGCAATGACACCAATCGTGATCGATTATTCAAAGTACGACCACTACTTGATATGTTTGTAGAAAACTGCAACAGGGTGCCATTTGGTTCACAGCACCTCTGTGTGGATGAACAAATCATTCCATTCAAAGGCAGATCGGGACTGAAACAATACAATCCCAAAAAGCCCTATAAATGGGGATATAAGTTGTTTATACTTCCGATGCAACTGGCTTCATCTACCATTTTGATTTCTACGTTGGAAAAATCTTGCCAAAAGACTACGATCGCGATATAGGTGCAAGTTCAAATATTGTTTTGCAGCTCGCCAACATAATACCGAAAGATAAAGGGTACCTACTCTTCTTTGATAATTGGTTTTCGTCACCATTGTTATTGGTAGAACTTTATAAACGTGGCATAGGAGCATTGAGTACTGTGCGTATAAACCGTTATCCTGGTAGTAACATGAGGGACGATAAAGCAATGAGCAAAGATGGACGAGGTACATACCAAGAAAAGGAAGCATTGGTTGAAGGAGTGAATATAAGGCTAATCAAGTGGTACGATAACCGAGCAGTCACCTTTGCCACAACATTTTCCTGTGAATGTTTACAATCAATTTATGGGAGGAGTTGACCTTGTTGATGCTCAAATTTCATACTACAGAATATGCCTCAGATCCAAATAATATTATATGAGGATATTTTTTCACTTAATTGACTTACCTGTTGTAAATTCTTGGCTACTATACAAACGAGAATGTAAGATAATCAATTTAGAAGAGAAAGATATTCAAGACCAGTTTGATTTCAAATTAGAAATTGCTCATTGTCTAACTGTGATGTCAAAAAGTCCATCAAAAAAAAGGGGAAGGCCTAGCAGTGTTGACAATGTTACTAGGGAACATGCAAAGAAAAAGAAAGGCTGCACTACTCCCCTTCCAGTCCGCAACATAAGGTGTGATCAGACATCACATTGGCCATATTACACCAATAACAGACAGCGATGTAAATTTCCGACCTGTAAAAACCTAACATTCATTCAATGTTCTAAATGTAAAATTTATTTGTGTTTACAAAAGCAAAGAAACTGTTTTGTCGACTTTCATATGTAATAATATATAATTTATAAATTAACCGTCTTTCCTTCCATTGTAATTAATTAGGAAAAATTTTTTTTTTGACTGCTATACCTTTATATAACCTATTCTGACACATCCATGTGAAATTTTTTTTTCCATCGTTTCCAATTAAATCAGGCATTAAGAGGTTAAGGGAAGAGTACCCTGAAACAATACATGCCAAAAAAAACCGATTAAGCGTGGGTACAAAGTGTGGATACTAGCGGATAAAAGTGGTTATTGCCTGAAGTTTGAGATTTATACGGGTAAATCAAGCCTGGGAAAGTCGAAAAGGATTTAGGGGACAGGGTTGTTAAAGATCTAACCAGCGATTTAGCTGGTAAAAACTACACCGTATATTTTGATAACTATTTCGCTGGTATACCGGTAATGGAAGAGCTATGAAAATGCATATACATGCTTGCGCTACCCTAAATAGTGGTCGGCAATATACAGGGTGTTAATACTAAGTCGTTACACCCGAAAATGGCTGTTAGAACTCATTTAAACAAACAACTTTTTTTAGTTCCAATTTTTGATTTGGGGTCTCTATTCGTAGTTATTGGATTTCTTTTGTTTTTTTAACAATCGTAATAACTTCTTCATTTCAGGGAATATTTCAAAAAACGAAAGTTTTTCAAAATGAGCTTACGGTTCTCTACAACATTTGTATTTACAGTTATTCTATATTTTTTCAAATAACAAAATGGCGGCCGATCAAAAATTTCAAATAACAATATTTTAATAACCACCCCATAGATTTTTGAAAATATATTTTTTTGTAAATCGTCAAACTATCTATTACAACATTTGTCTAAAACATTTTCTTCTATCTACGCAAAAAAGAGGTCTTTAATTAAATTACAGAAGAGCATGTGTAAAGTATCGACGAATTAAAAACAATTTAGATCGAAGTAGCTTTCTGCCATTAAAAAATAAAACAAAAGAAAAATTAGATTAGTGCACAAAATTGAACGAGATACGTTTTAAAATGAATAATTATCAAGACACTGAGCTTCGTGACATACTTTTGGTTTTCGGGGAGGCAAGGCGCAATGCACAGGAAGCTCGAAGAATCTATCGGAAGATACCCAAATCGCCATCAACCAAATAGCCAAATTTTAGATAAATTACGGCTAAATTACAGCAAAAATTACAGTGGTCAACTGGTCATGTTCAACCATATCAAGGACAGCCTCTTCAAGTGCAATAATTCGACGAAATCTGTTAGCATTCTCACCAATTGTTGGATCAAAACAACCAGACTCTGGTAAACATCTGCAAATTTTTCTAAAAATTTGGCTACTTGATTGATGGTGATTCTTCTCCGATAGATTCTTCGAGTTTCCTGTGCATTGCGCCTTGCGGCTTGCTTCTCCAAAAACCAAAAACATGTCACGAAGTTCAGTGTTTTGATAATTATTCATTTTAAAAGGTATCTCGTTCAGTTTTGTGCACTAATATAATTGTTCTTTTGTTTTATTTTTTAATAGCAAAAAGCTATTTCGATCTAAATTGTTTTTAATTCGTCGATACTTTACACATGCTCTTCTGTAATTAGACCTCTTTTTTGCGTAGATAGAAGAAAATGTTTTAGACAAATGTTGTAATAGATAGTTTGACGATTTACAAAAAAATATATTTTCAAAAATCTATGGGGTGGTTATTAAAATATTGTGATTTGAAATTTTTGATCGGCCGCCATTTTGTTATTTGAAAAAATATAAAATAACTGTAAATACAAATGTTGTAGAGAACCGTAAGCTCATTTTGAAAACCTTTCGTTTTTTGAAATATACCCTGAAATGAAGAAGTTATTACGATTGTTAAAAAAACAAAAGAAATCCAATAACTACGAATAGAGGCCCCAAATCAAAAATTAGAACTAAAAAAAGTTATTTGTTTTAATGAGTTCTAACTGCCATTTTCGGGTGTAACGACTTAGTATTAACACCCTGTATACCACGATTCAAGACGGAGAAAGAGTTACAACGTGGGGAATACCAATGGTTTACCGGTGACACCGGTTTAGCTGTTATGAAATGGAAGGATAACAGATCCGTACATTTAATTTCAAATTTCCATTATCCAGAAGAAGTCACGGGGTAAATAGAAAGAATAAGGATGGTACAATCCAAAAGGTGCCTTGCCCAAAAGCACTGACAGATTACAATTCAAATATGCATTAAGTGGATAAATTGGATCGGTATTTATCAACTTATAAAATAAACAGGAAAAGTCACAAGTGGTGGCACAGAATCTTCTTTTACCTCCTATAGCCCAGTAAATCTAGACGAAAATAAGCTTACACCCGGACAAAATTAGTAGTAAGCTACAAATTTCAGAATCTCTTCCTCTTATTGTTCTTTACATCCTGTAAAAACCCACCGACCCTACGGAGGTGGGAACCACCCCAAAACCACCCCCAAATGTGCACTTTTACGGTTTTTATTTTTTTTCTCCCAAACCATAGCTAATATCAAAAAATTGCAAGAGACATTTCTTGTAGCTTATAAAATTTGCAATCGATTGGTGTATATTAATATATAAATTAATTATATTTGTAGGGTTACAAACCGCTACAAAGTATAAAATATTTATTTAAGTTTACCAAATCCACTCTTGAATAAAAGGTAACGCGTATATTTAATGCTACGGTATATCTAATTCCACTAAAATATATTTATTAGTTATGTATAAATATACATTACATTAGGTACTTACTTATTTTTGTCTCTATGTGCAATACCCCCCGTGATGCGCATTGGGATAAAGCGCAATATCATCGCAATGACCAGCATGCAGTTTGGCAGTGGGTAACTTGCATTCACATTACTTGATTGTTATCCAAAAATAATTTCTCGATTATTACGGTTATGGAGTGTGTTATTTGTGAAATACAAACCGGAGGACGACTAGTTAAGGTTGGCAAAGGTGTTAATACTTTGTTGAAAGTTAGTGCACAAAGAAGCGATGATCTTGTGGAGAAAATACAAAATCGATGTGAAATATACGTACATGAACAATGTCGCAAAAACTATATTCGCGTAAAGTTAGAACCTACATCAACACAAACAAATGACAGAAATCCTCTGAGATCAGGTGATAATATTTTCAATTTTAAGAATAATTGTTTATTTTGTGGAGACGCATGTGACACTAAAAGAGATAAGGTTACTTTGGTACAAACTATTGGCTTCAAAGACACTGTAAAAAAGTATGCCTAATCACGTAAAGATGCTTGGGGAGACACTGTTTTACACCGGATCAGTAATGAAAACGATTTAGTGGCCAGTGAAGCACGCTATCATAAAAGGTGCTTACCCGGTTTTGCAAAAAATTCAAATAAAATAAAAAATATTGGACGTCCTACCGATAGCGCCAACGAGGAATTATTTCAGTACGTCATAGACTATATCGAAAAGAATTATGATCAATGTCAATTCAGTCTATCAAATTTAAGAAATGTTTTGATACAAAATGCGGATGATGATATGAAAGATAAATGCTGGACAGAAAAACACTTAAAGAGGAAGTTGAAAAATCATTTCGAAAATAGAATCACCATAACGGAAATCCCCGGAAAATCTAGCATTTTATGTTTAACCGATAATTCTCATGATATATTATACAAAGAATGGTACAACAATGTCAGCACAAATCCATCTGAAGAAAGATCTCGGATTGTGAAAACTGCTGCTAAGATTATTAAAGAAGACATAAGGAGAGCTATATTCGACGTTGAAAAGTATCATACTGAAAGTCAAATTGCGAGTGGAGGGGCAGAGGATATTCCAGAAACGTTGTTACTTTTCTTGTCGATATTAAACCAAACAGACCCAAAGAAAAATATATCATTAGCTAATGCTTTAATAAAAATTACAAGACCCCGTTCCTACACATCACCTTTACTGCATGCATTAAGTCTCCATCTTCATCGTAAATATGGTTCAAAGCATCTGCTCGATATTTTATCAAGTGTTGGATTTTGCGAAAGTTATAAGCATACAGTAGATTTTGAATCCGTTCTTGTATTTAATTCTGCTTATGAAATAAATCAAAATCCATTTCTTCAGTTTGTGTTCGACAATGCAGACTTTAACTGTCGCACTCTTGATGGGTTCAATACATTTCATTCCATGGGAGGTATAGTTTGTATTACACCAAAGGCAGCAGTAAAAATCAACGAGGACGTGCAAAAGAGTCAGCCTCCCACAGCCGCTGCCGTAGGAAGTTTTGGTAAAATAAATATTTTGCATTACACGAAACCACACATTAATGGTTTAAGGGCAGTCAAAATGATGAACATATCCGAATGCAATCTACAATCAAAAACTAGTTTGTATAAGTTAATTGATGCGTGGTGGATGTTCGGACATATACATAAATTTGCCGATTTTGCTTGTTCCTGGCAAGGATTTATGTATTTTCAGTACAAAACTGAAACTTCTTTCCGTACCGCAGTTTTCCCCCTGCCATTTATCAACTTAGACCCTGGTAAGTTACAGCTACTTAATTATACATTTTTCATTTGTAATAAAACATTTGTAGGAAACTTAAGTACCATATACACAGCATTAATGTTTGCCCAGCAAGAAAGTAAGAAGTATAATCAGCAAAGTTGTATAGTAACTTTTGATCAACCGCTTTATATAAAAGCGGCAGAAATGGTGTCTTCAGGAGACAAAAACAGCGATCTGTCAAATGTAATAGTCAGACTAGGAGGTTTCCATCTGCTTATGTCATTTTTGGGATCAATTGGGTATACGATGGCAGACAGTGGCTTAGAAGATCTTCTTAATAATATTTACGCTCGAAATAGCATACCACATATTACGAATGGTCACTCCTATTCCCGTGCTTTAAGAGCACATTTTTTGGTACAAACTGCTCTCTCTAAACTTTTGATTAGCGATATAAACTTAGAGGAAATTAATGAGGAAAATTTCCAACTTATTTTGGGCAGTCTAACCGGAAATTTTGAAGAACATGATTTACCTAAAACTATACAGTGAAGTCCATTTATTATGCAATATAGGCATATTGCAAGTTAAATGGTGTGAGCACTTTACCATTGGAATATAGGCAACCCATTATACACTGCTAAGCACTCTTGCCCCTGCCTACTGATGAATTTAAATTTTCAATTGTCAGGAATGTATTATTATTATTGTTTTCAATATTAAATAATCTTTTTTTAACTAAGAACATGTTTTATTTTGAGGTTAAACTTTCATGTGTTGCTGATTTCGGTTAGATCATAGATGGTTAGATAAAAAAAACTAGCTAACTGTATAATGGGTTGCCTATATTCCAATGGTAAAGTGCGTACACCAATTAACTTGCAACATGCCTATATTGCATAATAAATGGACTTCACTGTATATAATATTGTATTAAATAAAATGGAACATCTTAGTTGTAGTAGTAAAACAGCTAAACTGTGGATTTAATACTGGGAAATGATTGAAATTGTAAAACTCTATATTAGATCCGAAAGAATGGGTGACTATTTGTTACATTTGCATTGCGTTAAAGAAATGATTCCGTATTTTCATGCAACTGGACATTTACAATATGCGAAGTGTGCTCATTTATATTTCCAATCTATGTACTCCTTGATACAGTCAGAATGGGTGGAATTATATCTGGTCGAGGAATAACTGATAGTACGTTGGCAAAATGGATTGCATCTATGCCATTTTGTTCAACTGTTTCGAATGCTTTAGAAGAATTTTGTCATGTTAAGAGTCATACTTCTGATCAGCATGTAGAATTATGTAGAATTATTGTACGATTGGTTATTTCAGCTCCTTTTATATAATTTTTTATTACGTATTTTTTACCATTTAACGTATTTGTATCAATGTACTTATTGGACCATTTTTTATTTAATACTTCAGATTTTATACCATTTGTTATTATGTATTTTTTAACATTTAAAGTGTTTGTATCAATGTACTTATTGGACCTTTTTTTATTTAATCCTTCAGATTTTATATCATTTGTTATTATTTATTTTTTAACATTTAACGTATTTGTATCAATGTACTTATTGGACCTTTTTTTATTTAATCCTTCAGATTTTATATTATTTGTTATTATTTATTTTTTAACATTTAACGTATTTGTATCAATGTACTTATTGGACCATTTTTTATTTAACACTTCAGATTTTATACCATTTGTTATTATGTATTTTTTAACATTTAAAGTGTTTGTATCAATGTACTTATTACAACATTTTTTAATTACACCATGTTCTACTATTTTATTACTTTTTTTTTCCTTTGGCATAAGCGATTTCAATTTCCTTGACATAAGCGGCCTTCTTAGTATGCTGGTAGTGCATGGTACCAATTTCAGACCGATCGTTGGTACGGTGGTAATTTTCTTAGTAACAACTCGAGGTAGAGGATTCTCGATAGGGGAACCGCAATCTACATCAGGGAATTTGCCATTTTCTTTTCCTTTGGCATAACAGATCTCAATTTCCTTGCCATTGGCGGTCTTCCCAGTATGTTAGCAGTGCATGGTGCAAAGTTCAGACCGATCGCTGACACGACGTTAATTTGCACCAAGTTGGCACTATTTTTTTCGTTTGGCATAAGCGATTTGAATTTCCTTGACATAAGCGGCCTTCTTAGTATGCTGGTAGTGCATGGTACCAATTTCAGACCGATCGTTGGTAAGGTGGTAATTTTCTTAGTAACAACTCGAGTTAGAGGATTCTGCATTAGTTTACATGCGAAAACAAGTGGTTTGGCCCAAGCTGACGCGGTTTTTTTTTGGCATAACCGATCTCACGTTTCTTGATGTTTTCTTGCTTTACATCATGTGAATAGTACCTGCTCGCAATTACAATCCATTCGTTGGTACCCTGTTAATTTAACATACCTAATTTGACGTATTTGACGTCAATGCCTTTTGAGTATAATTACTCTTGTTTCGGGTCCTTCTGGGCAGTTCGATTGTGAATTCTCACCCCAGAACGACCCTACGACGATGTCAACCTATCATATTATGTAAGTTACTTTCAATATATTCGTTTTTGTTAAATTTACTTGAACAGGACATAGAGAAACAAGACACTTTCATGCGTAGAGCAATTAGTGCTAAACATAGGTAGGTATTTGTCTTTATGCTTTTCTGTTCCACATTTCTGATTTCATCTTTGTTAATTTTAAGGCTAGATATAACCTTGCGTTTCTTGGCAACAGGCGAAACATATCGCTCGTTAATGTATAGCACGAGGGTGCATGAGGGCACAATCTCAAAATTAGTGCCAGAGATATGTTCTGCCATATTTTAGCGCCTGAAAGAGCAGTACCTGGGTAAAATAATTAAAATAATTTGTGATGTACGTATCTTTACACAACACAACTAATTTTTTTTCCAGACACCGACTAAGAGTGAGCGTTGGGGTACGAAGCTAAATGGAACTTTCAGCACTGTGTAGGTGCAGTAGATGGTCGTCATATTGTGTTTACGGCACCCATTTCATCTGGGTCAAACTATTTTAATTATAAACAAAAAAACAGTATTGTTTTATTAGCATTAGTGGATGCAGACTACAAATTTACACATATTAATGTAGGGGTAAACGGCAGAGTAAGTGATGGTGGTGTGTTCGAGGTTTTCAATTTATCTAGAGCACTCGAAAGTAAGACCCTTGGATTACCAGAAGCAGAATGCTTACCAGGCACAAGACAAAAAGTCCCATATGTTATTCTTGCGGATGATGCTTTTGCCTTGATGGAAAATCCAATAAAGCATTATCCACAACGGAGATTAAACAATAGACCGAAGGATTTTTAATTATCGACTATCAAGGGCCAGAAGGATGGTAGAAAGTGTCTTTGGAAACAAACAGATTTCGAGTGCTTCTAAATCCAATCCATCCGAGACTAGAAAAAGTGGAACTAACCACATTAACATGTGTACTACTGCAAAATTTCTTGGCCGAAGCCACACACAACATAGAGCAGAGCAATGATCTGCAAGAACATGCAGTAAATTTGTGGCAGTTGGATCAACAGGCTAGGCTGCAAATAAATCTTCAACTGCAGCAAGATTAGTACGGGATACATTGAAAGAATACTTTTATAGTGCAATATAATTATTTTCTATTTAATTAGTTTTACAAAAATAAAGAAACCAACATAAATTATGTATATAAGAAAATATCAAAATTATTCTTTTAAATCAAATCAGACAAGCAAAAATACACAAATTTAATACATCTACGGAGCAAGTATAATTTTCTCAAGCGAAGTTAGGAAATCCTTTCAACAGATTGTGGATCATTGGATTATTTGATCAATATTATTTCCTTGTTCCTTGTTTCAGGGGCGCACCTGAGCCTCCCAGGGCTAGCTACCATGGGGCTGGTAGTGGTCGGTTGCTACACTCTGGTGGTGGCCGTCCTAGCAGCCCTAGGTTATGTCCTTTATCGTCCCTGGGGGTGGTGGTGAGGAATTCGAAAAGGGGACCCAGGCATCACCCTATGGCAACTCAGGTGAGTATGATGGACACGGAGACGACGTCCGGGTGGTTCGGCCTACCCTCCTCTTCCCCCCTTGGAGGAAGTTGACTTAGAGGGAGCCGCAGGGGGTGAGCTTAACGCGATGGTCCGAGACAGTGGATAAGTAATGTTGTTTCTTCTATTTTCACCATTGTTATGTTCTTGTTCCGTTTTTTCAGAGGTGGTCCTCTGGAGGCTCGGCGGGATAGCTACCATGGGCTGGTAGTGGTCGGCTGTTACACTATAGTAATAGTCGTCCTATATCGGCCCTGGGTTATATCCTGGGGGCGGTGGTGAGGATTCCAAAGAGGGGACCAGGCATCGTCCTATGGCAACTCAGGTGAGTATGATGGAGATGGGGTCGACGTCCGGGTGGTTCGGTCTGCCCACCATCTACCACCCTTGGAGGAAGTCGACTTAGAGGGAGGCGCAGGGGCTGAGCTTAACGCAGTGGCCTGAGACAGTGGGTAAGTAATGTTGTTTCTTCTATTTTCACCATTGTTACGTCCTTGTTCCGTTTTTTCAGATGTGGTCCTGTGGCTCAGCGGGATAGCCACCATGGGCTGGTAGTGGTCGGATGTTACACTATAGTAATAGTCGTCCTATCGACCCTGGGGCGGTGGTGAGGAGGCCCCGGAGAGGGGACTCAAGCAAAGTCCCATGACAACCCTTGTGAGTAAAATAGACACGGGGACAACGCCGGTGTGTAAACCGGAGACGTCTGGTAATAATCCGGCGCCCTAGGGGAATACCGCGGGGCTGTCGGCGAGTATCCACCGGTTGAATCACTTCGGGAAGCTAAAATTATCGCTTAAGTATATGGGGTATCCTTAGTGAGACATCAGTATCAAAATGAGTATCGACAAGTTCGGTCGCAGCAGTGAAATTTCTAAAGAAGGGCGTAGAGGTGAAACTGGATTGGGATTCAAATTAACTAATGAAGGTCATTATGATATGCAAAATAAAAGATTAACAAATTTATCTGATGCCATCCACGATTCTGATTGCGTTACCAAACGAAGTACGCTCACTCTAAATGAAGATTATTTTGATGCAGGAGATAAACGTATTGCATTCCTTTCCAACCCTAAAAATCTCTACGACTCATTAACTTTAAACTATTATTTATTAACAAAGTATACTTGCGATAACAAACAGCTGAAAAATTTAGCCAATCCCATTGATGTACATGACGCGTCGAATAAAAAGTATGTTAACTCGGAACTCGAAACTAATCAAGACAAATTAAATACTGAAGTTATCCGGATAAATAGCGAAATCATTTTTTTACAGAATACTATAAAAACAATAATAATCAGCTTCATAAACCCGCCAAAAAAAAATTCCCAGGAAACATATAATTATTAAAGGATTCCTTATGCTGGGTATAATAAAGGATATAATTATGTCTATAATTACTTTTACGATTTCCCCTTTAACTTCCTGTTATTCCTATAATAATATTGTTTGTTAACCTAAATAATTAACCTTCTAATTTTAAGTATAAATACTAACACAATGTAAACTTTAATTAGTTGTTAGTATTGATTTTTTAAGGCAGATAATGTTGCAATTCAAAATAAACGTTAGTCGTATATTTAGTTAAACTTGTGTTTTCCTTCTTCATTCACTGAAGAACTTAACTGGCGCTGCGAGCAGGATATCCAGACAACATCAACTACAGTTGGAGACCTTCAGGCCTTTACTGGATATTCCAAAACGAACCCAAGGAAAAGACTAACCGAAACTTGCGAACCTTCGAGGACATGATTTGTCACCTCGTTCTGCAAGTCCATTTGTTTCCTTCCTAATTGTTATTGCTATATGAATAAGTGATTCAGATTTAAGTAATAGTGACTTAATTGAATTTATTAGTAATTCTGAAGACGAAGACGTGTTAAATTTTTCAAAACAAAACATTCATCATCAAACAACCAAAATTAAACTTAGAAATGACAAATCCACAAAATCAGAATCCTAGCGACCACTTTACGGTAATACCCCTAACCACTTTTACTCATCTCATTCCGGAATTTATGCCAAGTAATGATTTTAAGTTTGTTTACAACATTAACTGAAGATGCACTCTTAACTGCATTTAATCAGAAAGATTGACGTTGTAACTATAATAGAATATTGTTTCAAGTAATTAGAACAAAATTAAAAAGTGACGCGGAATCAAACAATATGGGGATTAATGAATTAAATTATGTCTTTCAATTAACTAACGAAAATTATCGCGAATACCATACTCGAGTAACGAGTTTATAAGTTTATTATCAGAACTACTCCAATCCATTCAACTTAAAATAACTAATCAATCAGAATAAAGTCTTAAACAAAAAATGTATCAACAAAACGCTCTACAGAGTTTTAGGTTAGGTCGATTAGAACCCTACAATACTTACTTAAGAAATAACCAACCCACCGATTTGGGGGTAATGCCTCAGTAAATGTCAGGAATATGTTTACGAATTAAAACAGGGGGAATTTAGAAACATGCTTAGAAATAAAAATATTACAAAACCCATTCAAAACTTCCAGAAACCAAACGTTTTCCAGAACAACCCTTCTTTTCAAAATTGTTTATCCACAATTCGGGACAGAAGAACATACTTTCCAGCAACAACCATTTCCTCGCGGACCAATCCAAATCTAACCAAAATCCACTCAAAATCAAAATGTTTTTACTAACAGACAAGTATTTGGTAAATCACACAGCTATTAAATAAAAATAGACAATATCAACAAACACCCATGTCGACTTTATAGCATCGAGAAATCAAGTCCACAAACCTGTTCAAAATTTCTTTAAGCCTCGTGATTTAGCTCAGGCAGGATTCTATTACATGGAAGTGCAAGATGTTGTTAAATGAGCAATTTGCGGAGTTGCACTACGCGATTGGGTTGTAGGTGACACTCCCATGGGGGATCATATACGTTGGAGTTCTAATTGCCCATTCATATTGAGGGATAATTATGTTGAGTATAGACCCAACAGCTATCCTGAGCGCGAATGTCCACCCCATGAAAATGAATTAAAATCGGTGAAACCTGCATCCCAGGAAAACGAAATAGTGGATCGAGGATCAAAACAGTTCCTGTGTAAAGTTTGTTTAATCAATTCAGTTACATTAACATTAAGCCTTTGTGGTCATTTCTGTGTATGCGCCCCTTGTATAATGCGTTTATCAAAATGTCCTCGAAATATTACCTATGTTATAATTTTGTATAAAAATCATATTTTGACATAAATGATAACAATTTCCTCGCTGTAATCAGTAACATTATATTATAGGAAAATGATTTAGAATTTTTGAAAGAAATATTTATTGTTAACTATTAGATTAGAGATAAATATGATAGAAATAATAATTCTAATGTATTTGTATTTCCTACAATAAAAATGTTTTATGAATTGAGTTTTTATTTCCTGATGTAATCCTCCGAAAGATAAATATTTATCTTAATATTTTCGAGAAATTATTTAAGTACAGCACATTAGTTATAAATATGCTAATTCATTGGAGTAGTACCCTCTTCCCCCTTTACTCCAGAAATTAATGTTGGAATAACGGGAGAAAAGTGTGTATGTATTATTCAATATGACGTGATTTACTTTGTGGTGAGAGTATACAGGGTGATTCAAAAATGGCGCATAAGCTCTTCAGTACGTTGTAGGGGACGGTTATTTGAACTGTGGAAAAATCATAAAAAAAATTTAGCTGCTACATTTTTGTAGTTAACAACGAAGAAGTAAGTTGTAGATTTGGCAACACGGGTGCAGCTATGTAGTATATGAGTGACTTTTATTTCGTTTCATTTACATAGTGAGCTTATTAAAAGTTTCAAACATCGTTGCCACATATTTTTTTAAAACAACTTGATAGGAAAATATCAATTTTGAAAGCTAATATTTCAGGATAATGAGGTGTTATGAGCATTTTATTTATTACCCACTATTAAAAATACTTAAATTATTTATATGAAATGATGAGAAGTTTCAAAATCCACATGAATTCAAAGTTGAGTTCTCAACTTAACTTCTTCATTTCTCAGCAAATTAGCGGCTAAGAATTTTTTTACTATTTTTCCTACACTTCAATTATTATTCCCAACAACGTACTGAAGAGCTTATGCGCCATTTTTGAATCACCCTGTATATAGATTTTATTCAGCCTAAATTATCAAAAAGTGTTAAAAATGAACACCGATCGTAAGTGTTTAAAAAATGTTATTTTAATTTTTTTATTGATATATAATTTTTATAGAAATGTTGTGCCAAGTAGGGGTTAGTGGGTTGTCGGGGGTTTTGCCTCCCGGAACTGTAAATAATTTATTATTTTATTTATATGTATTTTAAAAGAAAAATGTTTAGGACCCGCATCAGGTATACCTGATGGTTGAGGTGGCTCCGGGGGGGCCCCAATTGGGAGAGCCCAATAATCATCATTTACTGTTACCAGGAATGGGCCTGCGTAATTTATAAAGACTCCCTCCATGAGGGGGTTTATTTCAGGACTGTTTTTTTTAATTCTTTGAGTATTAACAACCACTAATTATTCTTGTTTTTCAGAGAACCTTAATTGAATAAAAAAGTCGTTAAGTTTTTATGTTTCTTTAATAAACACAATCAAATACATTTTTTCTATTTTCAGTCTGAAAATAGTTTTAGTTAATGTATAGCACGAGGGTGCATGAGGGCACAATCTCAAAATTAGTGCCAGAGATATGTTCTGCCATATTTTAGCGCCTGAAAGAGCAGTACCTGGGTAAAATAATTAAAATAATTTGTGATGTACGTATCTTTACACAACACAACTAATTTTTTTTCCAGACACCGACTAAGAGTGAGCGTTGGGGTACGAAGCTAAATGGAACTTTCAGCACTGTGTAGGTGCAGTAGATGGTCGTCATATTGTGTTTACGGCACCCATTTCATCTGGGTCAAACTATTTTAATTATAAACAAAAAAACAGTATTGTTTTATTAGCATTAGTGGATGCAGACTACAAATTTACACATATTAATGTAGGGGTAAACGGCAGAGTAAGTGATGGTGGTGTGTTCGAGGTTTTCAATTTATCTAGAGCACTCGAAAGTAAGACCCTTGGATTACCAGAAGCAGAATGCTTACCAGGCACAAGACAAAAAGTCCCATATGTTATTCTTGCGGATGATGCTTTTGCCTTGATGGAAAATCCAATAAAGCATTATCCACAACGGAGATTAAACAATAGACCGAAGGATTTTTAATTATCGACTATCAAGGGCCAGAAGGATGGTAGAAAGTGTCTTTGGAAACAAACAGATTTCGAGTGCTTCTAAATCCAATCCATCCGAGACTAGAAAAAGTGGAACTAACCACATTAACATGTGTACTACTGCAAAATTTCTTGGCCGAAGCCACACACAACATAGAGCAGAGCAATGATCTGCAAGAACATGCAGTAAATTTGTGGCAGTTGGATCAACAGGCTAGGCTGCAAATAAATCTTCAACTGCAGCAAGATTAGTACGGGATACATTGAAAGAATACTTTTATAGTGCAATATAATTATTTTCTATTTAATTAGTTTTACAAAAATAAAGAAACCAACATAAATTATGTATACAGTGAAGTCCATTTATTATGCAATATAGGCATATTGCAAGTGAAATGGTGTGAGCACTTTACCATTGGAATATAGGCAACCCACTATACACTGCTAAGCACTCTTGCCCCTGCATTAATGAATGTCGAAACATACCTGTTAATTTCGAAATTAACAATCGTTTAGCCTTCTGTTTGGAAATGCAAGGTGGGCACTTCGAACATTTGTTATACTTATAATACTCGTAATTGCTTGCTGTTGATCCTATTTGTTTCATTTTCAATATTAAATAATCTTTTTTGAACTGAGAACATGTTTTATTTTGAGGTTAAACTTTCATGTGTTGCTGATTTCGGTTAGATCATAGATGGTTAGATAAAAAAAACTAGCTAACTGTATAATGGGTTGCCTATATTCCAATGGTAAAGTGCGTACACCAATTAACTTGCAACATGCCTATATTGCATAATAAATGGACTTCACTGTATAAGAAAATATCAAAATTATTCTTTTAAATCAAATCAGACAAGCAAAAATACACAAATTTAATACATCTACGGAGCAAGTATAATTTTTTCAAGCGAAGTTAGGAAATCCTTTCAACAGATTGTGGATCATTGGATTATTTGATCAATATTATTTCCTTGTTCCTTGTTTCAGGGGCGCACCTGAGCCTCCCAGGGCTAGCTACCATGGGGCTGGTAGTGGTCGGTTGCTACACTCTGGTGGTGGCCGTCCTAGCAGCCCTAGGTTATGTCCTTTCTCGTCCCTGGGGGTGGTGGTGAGGAATTCGAAAAGGGGACCCAGGCATCACCCTATGGCAACTCAGGTGAGTATGATGGACACGGAGACGACGTCCGGGTGGTTCGGCCTACCCTCCTCTTCCCCCATTGGAGGAAGTTGACTTAGAGGGAGCCGCAGGGGGTGAGCTTAACGCGATGGTCCGAGACAGTGGATAAGTAATGTTGTTTCTTCTATTTTCACCATTGTTATGTTCTTGTTCCGTTTTTTCAGAGGTGGTCCTCTGGAGGCTCGGCGGGATAGCTACCATGGGCTGGTAGTGGTCGGCTGTTACACTATAGTAATAGTCGTCCTATCGGCCCTGGGTTATATCCTGGGGGCGGTGGTGAGGATTCCAAAGAGGGGACCAGGCATCGTCCTATGGCAACTCAGGTGAGTATGATGGAGATGGGGTCGACGTCCGGGTGGTTCGGTCTGCCCACCATCTACCACCCTTGGAGGAAGTCGACTTAGAGGGAGGCGCAGGGGCTGAGCTTAACGCAGTGGCCTGAGACAGTGGGTAAGTAATGTTTTTTCTTCTATTTTCACCATTGTTACGTCCTTGTTCCGTTTTTTCAGATGTGGTCCTGTGGCTCAGCGGGATAGCCACCATGGGCTGGTAGTGGTCGGATGTTACACTATAGTAATAGTCGTCCTATCGACCCTGGGGCGGTGGTGAGGAGGCCCCGGAGAGGGGACTCAAGCAAAGTCCCATGACAACCCTTGTGAGTAAAATAGACACGGGGACAACGCCGGTGTGTAAACCGGAGACGTCTGGTAATAATCCGGCGCCATAGGGGAATACCGCGGGGCTGTCGGCGAGTATCCACCGGTTGAATCACTTCGGGAAGCTAAAATTATCGCTTAAGTATATGGGGTATCCTTAGTGAGACATCAGTATCAAAATGAGTATCGACAAGTTCGGTCGCAGCAGTGAAATTTCTAAAGAAGGGCGTAGAGGTGAAACTGGATTGGGATTCAAATTAACTAATGAAGGTCATTATGATATGCAAAATAAAAGATTAACAAATTTATCTGATGCCATCCACGATTCTGATTGCGTTACCAAACGAAGTACGCTCACTCTAAATGAAGATTATTTTGATGCAGGAGATAAACGTATTGCATTCCTTTCCAACCCTAAAAATCTCTACGACTCATTAACTTTAAACTATTATTTACTAACAAAGTATACTTGCGATAACAAACAGCTGAAAAATTTAGCCAATCCCATTGATGTACATGACGCGTCGAATAAAAAGTATGTTAACTCGGAACTCGAAACTAATCAAGACAAATTAAATACTGAAGTTATCCGGATAAATAGCGAAATCATTTTTTTACAGAATACTATAAAAACAATAATAATCAGCTTCATAAACCCGCCAAAAAAAAAATTCCCAGGAAACATATAATTATTAAAGGATTCCTTATGCTGGGTATAATAAAGGATATAATTATGTCTATAATTACTTTTACGATTTCCCCTTTAACTTCCTGTTATTCCTATAATAATATTGTTTGTTAACCTAAATAATTAACCTTCTAATTTTAAGTATAAATACTAACACAATGTAAACTTTAATTAGTTGTTAGTATTGATTTTTTAAGGCAGATAATGTTGCAATTCAAAATAAACGTTAGTCGTATATTTAGTTAAACTTGTGTTTTCCTTCTTCATTCACTGAAGAACTTAACTGGCGCTGCGAGCAGGATATCCAGACAACATCAACTACAGTTGGAGACCTTCAGGCCTTTACTGGATATTCCAAAACGAACCCAAGGAAAAGACTAACCGAAACTTGCGAACCTTCGAGGACATGATTTGTCACCTCGTTCTGCAAGTCCATTTGTTTCCTTCCTAATTGTTATTGCTATATGAATAAGTGATACAGATTTAAGTAATAGTGACTTAATTGAATTTATTAGTAATTCTGAAGACGAAGACGTGTTAAATTTTTCAAAACAAAACATTCATCATCAAACAACCAAAATTAAACTTAGAAATGACAAATCCACAAAATCAGAATCCTAGCGACCACTTTACGGTAATACCCCTAACCACTTTTACTCATCTCATTCCGGAATTTATGCCAAGTAATGATTTTAAGTTTGTTTACAACATTAACTGAAGATGCACTCTTAACTGCATTTAATCAGAAAGATCGACGTTGTAACTATAATAGAATATTGTTTCAAGTAATTAGAACAAAATTAAAAAGTGGCGCGGAATCAAACAATATGGGGATTAATGAATTAAATTATGTCTTTCAATTAACTAACGAAAATTATCGCGAATACCATACTCGAGTAACGAGTTTATAAGTTTATTATCAGAACTACTCCAATCCATTCAACTTAAAATAACTAATCAATCAGAATAAAGTCTTAAACAAAAAATGTATCAACAAAACGCTCTACAGAGTTTTAGGTTAGGTCGATTAGAACCCTACAATACTTACTTAAGAAATAACCAACCCACCGATTTGGGGGTAATGCCTCAGTAAATGTCAGGAATATGTTTACGAATTAAAACAGGGGGAATTTAAAAACATGCTTAGAAATAAAAATATTACAAAACCCATTCAAAACTTCCAGAAACCAAACGTTTTCCAGAACAACCCTTCTTTTCAAAATTGTTTATCCACAATTCGGGACAGAAGAACATACTTTCCAGCAACAACCATTTCCTCGCGGACCAATCCAAATCTAACCAAAATCCACTCAAAATCAAAATGTTTTTACTAACAGACAAGTATTTGGTAAATCACACAGCTATTAAATAAAAATAGACAATATCAACAAACACCCATGTCGACTTTATAGCATCGAGAAATCAAGTCCACAAACCTGTTCAAAATTTCTTTAAGCCTCGTGATTTAGCTCAGGCAGGATTCTATTACATGGAAGTGCAAGATGTTGTTAAATGAGCAATTTGCGGAGTTGCACTACGCGATTGGGTTGTAGGTGACACTCCCATGGGGGATCATATACGTTGGAGTTCTAATTGCCCATTCATATTGAGGGATAATTATGTTGAGTATAGACCCAACAGCTATCCTGAGCGCGAATGTCCACCCCATGAAAATGAATTAAAATCGGTGAAACCTGCATCCCAGGAAAACGAAATAGTGGATCGAGGATCAAAACAGTTCCTGTGTAAAGTTTGTTTGATCAATTCAGTTACATTAACATTAAGCCCTTGTGGTCATTTCTGTGTATGCGCCCCTTGTATAATGCGTTTATCAAAATGTCCTCGAAATATTACCTATGTTATAATTTTGTATAAAAATCATATTTTGACATAAATGATAACAATTTCCTCGCTGTAATCAGTAACATTATATTATAGGAAAATGATTTAGAATTTTTGAAAGAAATATTTATTGTTAATTTAACTATTAGATTAGAGATAAATATGATAGAAATAATAATTCTAATGTATTTGTATTTCCTACAATAAAAATGTTTTATGAATTGAGTTTTTATTTCCTGATGTAATCCTCCGAAAGATAAATATGTATCTTAATATTTTCGAGAAATTATTTAAGTACAGCACATTAGTTATAAATATGCTAATTCATTGGAGTAGTACCCTCTTCCCCCTTTACTCCAGAAATTAATGTTGGAATAACGGGAGAAAAGTGTGTATGTATTATTCAATATGACGTGATTTACTTTGTGGTGAGAGTATATATAGATTTTATTCAGCCTAAATTATCAAAAAGTGTTAAAAATGAACACCGATCGTGTTTAAAAAATGTTATTTTAATTTTTTTATTGATATATAATTTTTATAGAAATGTTGTGCCAAGTAGGGGTTAGTGGGTTGTCGGGGGTTTTGCCTCCCGGAACTGTAAATAATTTATTATTTTATTTATATGTATTTTAAAAGAAAAATGTTTAGGACCCGCATCAGGTATACCTGATGGTTGAGGTGGCTCCGGGGGGCCCCAATTGGGAGAGCCCAATAATCATCATTTACTGTTACCAGGAATGGGCCTGCGTAATTTATAAAGACTCCCTCCATGAGGGGGTTTATTTCAGGACTGTTTTTTTTAATTGTTTGAGTATTAACAACCACTAATTATTCTTGTTTTTCAGAGAACCTTAATTGAATAAAAAAGTCGTTAAGTTTTTATGTTTCTTTAATAAACACAATCAAATACATTTTTTTCTATTTTCAGTCTGAAAATAGTTTTAGTTAATAGTTAGTAGTTTTTTATAAATAAAAAATTACATTTCTTTTATTCCTAAATGTAGTAAGTTTTACATTTTAAAATCTGGTAGAATTGTACAAACATTGTAAAAGCTAGCTGCCCGTTCACGTTTACATGGGTTTCTTATGGGAGGGAGTGGGCTAGAACGGTCCCTATTTGTATATTTTCATAATTGTGATTACTGTTTCAAACTGCTGTAGGGTACATGCACAAATTTTTATTGCTTTTCATTTTATCAGCCATTTCTGAGATTGTTATTGATCCTTTTATTGTAATAGTATATTTATATTTTTCACGAAACAGGTAAAGATGCCACGTAAACCTGCTGTTGATGTAAACAGCTTATCCAAGTTTTTCCAAAAACGGGGTATAAAAACATTAGATGCATTAGTTCAATTAAAACCAGGAGATGAGATCGTTGAGGAAGCCGCCTTGGAATTTTTCAATTCCAAAACATACGAGCGCAGACGTTGTATAATAATTAATGCGTCATTGATGTTTGATGCCGGAAATGTCTAGCACATTTGAGGAAAACACGGCGGTTGTTACTCCAAGGAAAATATCAGTCGACCCTTGTTATATTGTAAGTAAACGGATGTTAATTCAAATAAAACGGATACAGTAATTAGATATCTTCCACACTTAGAGGATGCTTGCCATAAATAAATAACGGATGCTATAGATAAATAGTTTCTTCCTTTAATTCACCAGAAAGGGTTGGAAAGGGCTGTTTGATATAAACAAGCATGCGTTTTTTAAACAAGAAACAAATATATAAGGTTTATATGTAAGACTTGTAGTTAGTTATAATCGCACTTTACTGTACGAAACATCTATGTAACTCATGTTCGAATAATAAATGTTTTTTAAAGTCTTAATATTTAAATAAAATAACTCCCTTTAAGGGCGAAAACGTTAATGCTATTTTAATTATTCAAATTTTACATCAATTAACTCTGTGGGTTATGACTACGTGTTTTAAAACCTTCGTTTTATTTCTACTACCAGGAGTAGAACGACTTCAGTGTTCAACCCCAGGAACAAGTAGAAGAGAATCTGGAGAACTCCGAGGACCCGGACAATTAGAAATTGCAGTCAAAGGCTATCTCGATTTTTTAGCCCAAATCGATACCGAAATATTCTCGGAAGACAAGTCAATAGTACTAAAACGACAGACTAATAAAGATATTAAACTTAACCCGACAGACATCTTATACTATTGAAAAGCAACCTACAACAAAATTAAATTTTTTGATTGACACTAGCGCACCATTATCATCCTTAAAACATAGATTTGTAAAAAACATTTTCCAAACATTCTTCTAATTCCCGTATCAAAAAGAGCTGTAACAGGAGTTAGTAGTATAAATGAAGTATTAATTACTCACTGTATAAATTTAGATATATTTAGTGGTCCTGTTAAATTTTACTTTGCAGAAATAGAATGTCAATTCGATGCTACAATAGGCACTGATATTTCGACTAAATACAAGGCCCAACTGGATATTCATGCTAATAATATCTGTGTCACTAGGGGTGATTATAGGAAGGTATGCAGTTCCATTGAATAGTGGTTCTTATGAATTAGAAGTTAGGCTGAATTCATGCCTTTATGAGAGTACTAAGAGCTTAGGAGATGAAATCTATGATGTTAGAAACTTACACCCAAAAGGTCAATACATAACCTTCACGGCACTGGAGGCGGTTGGCAGGATCCAGTTACGTAGCAACAACCTACCCACAAAAGCAGAAGAGCTCAAAGAACTAGTAGATCAGGTCTTTGCTAGAAGACAAGAGTCGTACGACATAGAGAAAATCTATAAGCAGATGGTTATGACATACGGTCGAATAGCTCATGACCCACGGCAAGCATGGCCAGCTAGCCAAATATACACAAGACATCCGTAATGGCAGGAAGCATAAAAGTAGCTCAGCTTAATGCAATGAGAAGCGCGACCGTAATGCAAGAGATAAGGAAAGTGGCAGAAGAAGAGAGCATAGACCTGATCTGCATACAAGAACCATACACACGCAGGGGTAAGATACTCGGCATGCCTGTGACATCCCAAGTCGTGGTGGCGGGGGAAAATCCGATGACAGCCGTCATCGTTTTCAACCGATCCATTGCGGTGACGGTGAACAGACAGCTGAGCGACGACCACTGTGTGTGTGTGGAAATAAGAACAAAGAATGCGGGAAGCTGGATCCTGGGAAACCAATACTACCAGATGTCAGACAACATAACACCATACATCATGAAAACTAAGATGATAGCGAGAAAGTACCACGACAAACAAGTATTGATACTAGCAGATGTGAACGCCAAATCGACACTATGGTATAGCCGAACGACAGACGAAAGAGGTGATGAGCTGGAGAATGCCATACAAAAACTGGAGTTAGAGGTCCTGAATAGACCTCTAAACCCACCAACCTACCACGGAAGAACAGGTGCGTTGTCTAATATAGACGCTACCTTCGCAAACTCAAGTGCTTACCCAAGAGTAAGTAAATGGCTAGTCAAAGAAAACATAACAACCAGCGATCACAATATAATCATGATGGAATTGAGGAAAACAGAAGACATGGAAATAACAGAAAGTGCAAACAGAATAAGATTCAACACAAAAAGGGTTAACTGGGAAAATTTTAGGGCAAACTTAGAATTGGACATAGACACCAGTGAAGCTGTAAACATACACGAGACAGCCAAAAGAATAACAACTATGATAAAAAGAGCCATGTTTTCCTCAATCCCAACATCGAAAAACAAAAACGTAGTAAACAACAAGCAGTGGTCAGACGAGCTGACGAAGCTAAGGAAGAGAGTGAGGAAAGAAAGAAAGAGGTATCAAAGATCGATAGTAGACGAAGATAGGCAACATCATCTACGGCAATACAGAGAGTTAAAGACTAGATATGTTCAAGCAATCTATGAACAAAAATTAAACAGCTGGGACAGATTCGTCAAAGAACACCTAGAGACTGACATATGGGGAATGCCTTATAAGTTAGTCTCCCAGAAGATCAAAAGCCCGACCATGCTATCCACCATGAGGATAGAAGGGGAACCAGAACAATATACAAGGGATTAGGAGGAAACGGCAACGCTACTCCTGAATACCTTGTTACCAGACGACGACCGTGCCCAAGATGATGTTAACCATAACAGAGTCAGAACAGAAATGGCTGGGCATCATTATGCAAATAATGGTGTGACCAGACCATTCACGGAAGAAGAGGTTGCACAGACCATAGCCAACCTAAAACGAAACAAAGCACCCGGACCAGATAGTATTACTGCGGAAGTACTGAAAGCAGCAGTAAACGAATTAACACCAACCCTTACTGCATTCTTTAACACATGCATGGAAGTGAAAAAGTTCCCAAACATTTGGAAAAGAGTAGACGTGGTTATTCTGTACAAAGGAGAAGAAAAGGACCCTGCCGATCCCCGATCCTATAGGCCGATTTGCCTACTAAGCGTGCTAGGAAAAATTCTAGAAAGACCTCTGTGCAACAGATTGCAGGAGCACAGAGAACTGCAGGGAATGGCGCAGAATCAATACGGATATAGGAAAGGACGATCGACAGAGGACGCAATCAACAAAGCTCTCCAGGAAGTGGAGGAGTCAGAAGCAAAGTATGTAATCAACATCTATGTAGACATCACAGGAGCCTTCGAAAACTTGTGATGGCCGGCACTCTTTAAAAGGTTAATACAAATACAATGTCCAAGCGATATATATGGAATGATAAAGAGCTACTGCCAAGATCGACATGTAGAAATGATATGTCCGAACAAGACAATAAAGAAAAAGATCACAAAGGGATGCCCGCAGGGCTCCATATGTGGTCCCATTTTTTGGGACCTCATGATGGAAGAACTGCTGGGTATTCTCGAAACGGACAACAACAACAGGGCAACAGTAGCATATGCAGATGACCTACTACTAGTTATCGAAGGAGAGTCCAGAAACGAAGTGCAACAAAGAGCAAACAGATCATTAGACATACTTGATGAATGGTGCAGAGCAAACAAACTGAAAATCTCAGAAAGAAAAACCACGTTTGCCTTAATGAAAGGTACCCTACAAAGGGATCCGATTATAAAAATAGGAACTAAACGAATACAAAGACACAACATCAATAAATATCTGGGAGTGATAATTGACGAGAAGAGGACGTTCAGCAACCACGTGGAAGAGACTTGTAAAAAGGCGAAAAATATCATGGGCAAGATCACAAGAATGGCGCAGAGGGACTATAAAATCCCTCTCGACACAGTTAGGATATATTTTCAGTCCATAATGGCTTCCATCACAGCCTATGGAGCTAGCGTGTGGGCGGAGCGTCTCCTTCTCGTAAAACCTAAACAGAAGATCTGAAGTGCACAAAGAAGTGTTCTAATAAGACTGACAGGTGCTTTCAGCACTACATCGCTGAAAGCACTGTGTGGAATATGTCCTCTCGACTTAACTATAAGGCAAAGAGCCGCATCCTACTGGATGAGAAAAGGGAGGAATGACAAGAAGGAAAAGATAATGAAAGGAAGAAGAGCAGAGAGCAAACGAGAAATCGAACAGAACATACATATGGAATGGCAAGAAGGCTGGAATGCAGCTGAAGTGGGAAGAAGAACACACCGCATGATCCCCAGTATTGAACAGAGAAGAGCCAACAAACATCTCCAACCTGGCAGGGGACTTGTTCATTTTCTTAGTGGACATGGCCCTTATCCGACCTACCTGAACAGGTTTAATCTGAAAGAGGACGATCTGTGTGTGTGTGGGGAGGTTGCAACACCAGAACATGTGTTGTTCCAATGTCCAGACACACACGAAGACCTGGAAGAAGAAAGAAGAGGCCTAGAAAATAACACCGTACAACAAATGCTGGAGGACCAGCAGTTGTTCAACATCCTGAACAAACTGGCAGATAAAGCATCGCAACTTGCTTATGATAACTTCCATGCATAACAAAAGAGCAAAAGACAAAGAACAAAGGTAATATAATACCGAAAAAGACAAAGGCTAATACCCGCTTGGCTACGAAATAAGAGCCAAGTTGAGGAAAAGCCAATATACCGGTGGGAAAGATCAACGATATAACAAAAAGAAAAAGGGTGAAATCTGCTGGCTTCCTACCGTGACCCAGTGAGGGAAACATTCCTTGCTGGAACCGGAAAGATGTATCCGCAGATAACATCCCACTACCAAACAATAAAGAGTGGAGAAAGAAAAGAACCGTAACAAAGTAAGAATGATCTCTCATCTCTCTATTTGAAAGACAATAGAACAGTTTGAGAGAATACAGAAACTAACAACAGAGGAAAAAACACCACTCGTAAGTGGAAAAGTAGAATCCACCGGAAAACAACCGATTACGACAAAATACCGATTAAGACAAAATACCGATTGTGAAATAACCGATTATGATATAAAATATTTGCACGTATATACGAAGGGAGAAGAGTAGATTAAAGGTAGGGATCCACGATGAGACAAAAATCTCATGAGATTTCTGTCTCATGAGATAATTGTTGCATGCTGTGTTTCCACGAGCAAAGAAAATATATCCCATCACTCGTTCTCTCAAGTTTCGTATGCAAATTTTGTCTCGTCATTCAATGCTGAGATATTTTGGTGTTTCCACAGTGCTCTCAAAATTTCTTCGTAATTTGTTATTTATTAAATTAGGAATTGTGATGGTGTCAAAGAAACAAAGACGAAAAGCTGCAATTTGTGCGTACGCAATCCTTTCACAAAAAATAAAAAGAACTCACAAATGTTGGACACGCGATTGGATTAAAAAAAGAGACAATAACAGTATAATAAAGAATTTACTAGAAGAATTAAAACAAGAAGATGAAAAATGTTACAAAATTTTTTTGCGGATGTCCGCCGACGATTTTACCTACTTGCTTCAGAAAATAAAATTGATATTTTTTCTGGGACGTGTGGCTCTGCAGGTTTCCATAATTGACAGCTCTTTTAGCTATTAAAAAATAATATTATCATTGTTAATTTCATTACTACCTATTATATTTAATAGTAGTACCCTATGGTAGTACACATCATGTAACAAACACTTGTTTTACTTACCTACTAGTTAATAAAAATATGCGCGAGATAACTGCAGCAGGAGAAACAAATAGACACTGTGACTCTCAGCACTCACATGCTGCAGGTGAGATAAAAATATCAGACGAGATGAGTCTTATCTCATGTCTACACGGTGAAACATGTGGGCGAGAGTTTGCAAGAGAGCAACTCTCATGAAATATTTTTGAATATCTCATGTATCTCGTGACTGTTTCCACGTCAACATTTTGTTGGTGCTGAGAGTTTTCTCTCACGAGACAAATATCTCGTGAAAATATCTCATCGTGGATCCTCACCTATAGTATAGTAAGTAGAAGTAGCAACATAGAGTAGTTTAGTTATAAGTTTGCATGTAGCATGTTAAAAACAGAAAAATCTTTATTTTACCTATTATAATAAGAAAGTAGTGCATGAATTGTAATCAATACAGTAGAAAGCATGTGGCATGTAATTAGTTATATTTAGTAGAATAAGTCTTTTATTTTTATATACTCTATGCATGTAAAATAAATAATTATGAAAAGGGAGAAAAATAAAAAACAGGCAGAACCGATTAATAGTGGGGAGCGAGATAGTACGGTCCATTTTAAAACTTAGGTAATGGACCCGAAGATAAGGTGAAGGAGTCCTTTGGATTCCGATGTGCCGCCATACTGTCCGAAAACCCGCCGGCCCCCACCGCGCCGCCGCCTCTTCACGCCGCCGACCGTAGGGACCTGCCACGGCACACCGTCTGATCTCCCCGCTTCCACCAACACCCCCCGCACGGCTCAAGTACGGGCTGATTCCGATCGAGGCCGACACAACCCGCCGCCGGTACCGCCTCCTGCCAGGTACCTGTGACCCGCGGCTCCAGGGGAGAGTCTACGAGCAGCAGCCCCTCCGCCCACGGCCAGTGGAAATTAGTGTATAACGAACGAACAATGATTAATGTTTAGGAATAATGTTGATGTACAATAATCGCCTCCATATAAAATAAATGTATTAAAAATTCACGAGCGACTCCATCTTTTATTAGAAAGAGCGTATCAATCTTCTATCAACCCAGTTTCATTGATAGAATTAAAACGTGATGAATCACATCCTGTGTTAAAAGCCTATAATCAAGATTTTAAAGAAATAAAAAGATTTCAAGATGGTCATGATGTTAACTCAGTCGCTTATTTTGAGTTTAAAGGAAAAATCTTGGCTAAAACACCGGAAAATGAATTCGTTTCCTTCAGAAGAGAAGATGTATTTCCTATCAACGTGAAAGACATTACCATAATGTATAGAGGCTTGCAAAAATTTGGAGTGGAAAATACCGAAATAGATGTTTTAGAATTTGCTAAAATTAAACGAAAAATTCGTGGCAATGGAAATATTTGTGAAAATAAAAAAAGGCGATTAACACACTAGCATTAAAAATGATAAACATGTGCCTATCTGTTTTAATAACAGCGAGTTTAGTACTATATAACCGCTGCAATTTAAATATAAAATTATTCCACATCTACACAGCCAAGATGAACACTAGTAACGAAGTTGACAACAACTACAAATAAAAGTTCATGCAGACGATTGTGCCAGGAAAAGGGGTACAACCCTTATTCCTGCAGAATCTCTGCATGTTAACGATTTGCATAAAATGGACTCCCGACCAAACGAACCACGACTCTGCTGAGTTACCTCCTTCGTTGAAGTGTAAGATCCGAACTGAATGGCGTGATAGCCAGACCAGGCTGCATGAATTTTTAGATAAGTGGATCAACTGGGAGAATCGACATAGAGAAGCGTTAAGGTATGTGCCCGAATGGTTTTTGAATCACCTGCCTTCATTTATTCAAAATTTAAGAATTCATAATGGTGGTCTATCACAAGTAGACAATTATGTTGTTAACTTTTTAGAAATTTTATATCATATAAATCAGGAAAGTGAGGGATCCAGATACCTGAACCGGCGCATACTTGAATTGTTTGTTGCTAACGAGCCTTTGTTTGTCATTTTTCGCGCCTATAAGGTTATAGATGCGCGTAGAATGGCTACAGGGTACCTCTGTGTTAGCTGCTATGGAGATCTCCTAATACGCGGGCACCTGGAGGAAGATCCTGAGTATTCAATGTTTCATTTTCAGAATGTTACAGGTACAATGAGAATTTATCGGCTGTTGGGCTGCATATCGGCATATAATATGTGCCGTGACTGCGGCAACACCCTCATGATCTCAGTTTACACCGAAGAAGATAATATAACTACAGAGGATAGCTGTATCTCAATTCCATGCGGTCCAACCAAAAAACGGATGATAAGGTCGGAGACCTTTCAACTGCAATTGAGATATTGGACACCGCTAACTCAGTGGTTATCTAGGATACCAACAGCAGTAAATTCTCAATTTACTCAGGATCTGCAGCTAGTTAGGGAATTGACAGCCGACAGTTTTACGTCAGGAAGAGGAAGAAGAGCAAGAAGAGCAAGAGGAATAGGGAGTCCTGGAAAATTTAAATAATTGTAATTATATTTAATAAAAAATGTTATTCTTTTCATTTTTATTTTATTTATTTATAAATTAAAGTACCTAAGTAACAATATGCTTCTTTTCAATCCACGAATTATGAGAGCTATTAAAACCTAACCATTTTACGTATAAATTGTCTCCTTCTCGTTTAAAATTTTTTCTACTAAATAAACGTCAGGATGCTGCGTTTTCTGTAATTCTTCGGTGTAGAAGCTTCCTAAGATAGGATTATCATCTGTATCTTTCAACAGGTAGGTAGGTGGGTCCGTATAAAGAACTTCAGCTATACGAAACAATTTCTGAGCTCCAATTTGGTAAATATCCCTTAGAAAAGGCCGACTTAAACTTGGATATTCGTACGATGTCCCCTTTTTGAAATTTAACGTTGCGGTTTGTTTTCTTAACTATTTTGTTTTTTAACGATGACATCAATGGAGTTGTTTCTGTTACATCGCGTGGTCTCATGTCAATGGTGCTATGTTTTCTGTAGTTATATTTAACGGTTATTTTTGCTAGCAAATCCAGCCATTTATAATTTCCTTTAAAACTAAATTCTTTAAATAAACATGATTTCATTTCCCAAAGCTTATTCTCCAATTCAGATACATATTGCTTAAGTATACCCTCCGTCTCAATGGTTGTCAGAATTTCTCCCTGTGTATAACTCTTTTCTAAGGGAGCTAAACGTTCAAGACCATTATTAATTTTAAGTAGGGACGGATCGATTCTTTCCGTGTAAAAGTCATATATTCTTTTTACCGTTTCTTCTATTTTTGAAGTTATATATTGTTTGGTTGTAGCGTCGCCATCTTCTAAGGGTTCGCCCATGGCGTAAATATTGGATGGAGTGTGCATAGACTGCGTTGGCGCATCTGTGACGTCATGTGACGTCAGCTTGGAGCAAATTTGCAAGCATGCACAACAGTGTGCACACAGGTTGTATTGTATCTGTGCGAGATTATTGCAATTTGAGTAGCGTGATTTACTAAGTAATTTACTATTATTAACGAGGTGTCTTGAACTTTATTTTGTAATGCCGTCTTGCTCTGTTATTAGCTGTAGCAACAGCAATAAAAACACAACGAATGTTAGTTTTTTTTCGTTTCCAAAGGACAAGGAAGTTTCAAAAATTTGGGTTAACAAGTGTAAAAGAGTTGACGATATAAATTTAAAAAATGGCAAGTCTACTTTAAAATAGTTCAGAAAAAGGTTATACCTAACTCGTTGTTATATTTTTAGCCAGAATTTGTTCTCTACATTTTGAATCCGAGTGCTTTCAAAAATCTAAACAACAATAGATGTTAAATTACTCTCCGAAAAAATGTAGAAAAATTAGACCTGATGCCTTGCCTACATTGCTTTTATACGATATGCCAACTAAGTGTTTACAATCTGTTGAAGACAGACGCGAAAGAGCAACTACGAGAGCAAGAAAATCATTGATAAGGGATCTGATAGAGGAAACGTAAGATATTAGTACAAATAAAAATGTAGTTTAAATGCTGGCGCTAAAATAGTAGTGCTATCAAACCTCTCTACTCGTTTATCACTCTTTTGAGTAGCTTTTTTCTCGTGTTTTAAAAAACAACTGAAACTATGTTTCAAAAAGACCGTTCTCTAAATTTTCTAGAGTATTATTTTGGATTGCGATATTGTTGTTGAAATTAAAGAAAGAGAATAAACAGTTTTAAACAAACGGAATTTTAAAACTGCTTAATTCGCATATTATCATTAATTTTGTAGATCAGAAAACTCCTCAGATTTGGCGGACTCGGTATTTACATCCACACCCACGCCTGTAAAAGAGTGTACACCACAAGAAAAGACACTTTTAATGCAACAAGAAATTGACAAACTGAGAAAAATTAATACAGAATATAGAGCTATAATTCAAACACTTGCCCAGGAGAATAGTGAGTTGCAGAATAAAAATGAAAGTTTAGAAAAAGATAAGGAAAAATTAAAAGATATTGTCAATGCTTTAAATACATTTTTTACAAAGGGGCAGCTGAATATGATTCTAGAAAACAAAAAGAAAATAAAATGGGACCCTGAAGACATTGCTGCTGCAATTTCACTTCGCAATGTCAGTCCTAAGGCTTATAGATACTTGCAACTGAAATTAAATTATCCTCTTCCCGATTTTTCAACTCTTCGCAGATGGGCATCAAACCTGAATACAGATGAAGGATTATTAATGGATGTTGTAACTCTAATGAAATCACAGGCTAAAAATCTTTCAGCAATAGAACGTATAACTGTTCTGACATACGATGAAATGTATACTTCTGAAAAAATCTGCTTTGACTCCTCTAAAGAACAAATATTAGGACCTTGCAAATCTGTGCAGGTTATTATGGCCAGGTCACTATTTGGACAATGGAAACAACCCATTTATTATAAATTCGATCAAAATATGAACACGGAAATTTTAAAGAATACCATTATCCATCTAGAAACTGCAGGATTTATGTAATATCTGTAATAAGTGATATGGGCGGATCGAATTTAAGCATTTGGCGAGATTTTGCTATTACCAAAACTAAACCCTATTTTAGTAATCCTTATGATTTAAGTAGAAATATATATGTTATAGCTGATGTGCCTCATTTAATAAAATTACTGCGAAACCATTTCATCGACCACGGATTTGCTCTAGGCAATGATAAGCAGGCAACGAAAAAATATGTAGAGGAATTGTTGACACTACAACAGTCGGGTGATTTAAAACTTGCATTTAAAATCAGTCATTTACATCTAACTGTATCCGGTAGTTTACGTCAGAAGGTAAAGTTAGCCACCCAGTTACTTTCCAATACAACAGCCAAGGCAATAGAGTTTTGCGGAGAAAAAAAAATGCTGTCTACAGAATGGGAACATACGGCCCAATTTATTAAAATTATTAATGACTGGTTTGATGTATGCAATTCTAGTGCAAAATATGGATCGTATGCGGATTTAAATGGATATGGGGTAAATTTAGATAAACAACAGCAAATATTACATAAAATGAACGAATTAGTTTTGGGTATGAGACAAATCGGTAAAAAAAACATAAAGAAATCATTGTTGCCTTTCCAAAATGGAATATTAGTTACTAACGCTGCTTTGATGATGATTTACAAAGATGTTTCTGAACGTTTTGGTATTCAGTATATCATTACTCGAAGATTAAACCAGGACATATTAGAAATTTTTTTTTCATATTTAAGAGCAATGGGCGGTAATGAGTATCCATCCCCTTACGAAGTGAAACACCGTGTGAAATGGTATATTTTAGGTAAACATTCGGAAGCAATATTTTCAGTTAATAAAAATACGGAAGATACATGTGACACAAATTTAACGGGAATTGCCTCACTAAATAATGGAAACCAAAATTCTAGCCAATTGCCAGAGGAACATGATTTAAAATGTTCTAGTGGTGCATTACTTGCACCATTACTTGTATTAGGAGTAATTGAGAAAACGTCTACAGTAATTGAAGAATTTGAGGATATTGAAGGGATTGATGAAAATATTATTAATTCACATGGTTTACGGTATCTAGCAGGATATGTTGCGCACCGATATATAACAAAATATCCTTCTTTAAATTTAGGAATGAAAACAAAAGAATTACCAACTACATCAGTAGATAATAATTAGCCGATTTTGAATAAGGGCTCTTATGGGGTTTGTGTGTAAAATAAGGGCGCTTTATTCAGGTAAGTTTGTATGGGTGCGAGTGAGAAGGGTGCCTGTATTAGGGTGCGAGTGGGATGGAAGTAGTCCCTTCGTAGGCGTGTCTGGGCGTGTTTTGTGGGCGTATCGTCTGCCATCGGCCATTTTTGTTGTTGTTCGGCCATTTTTGTTCGGTCAGTAGGCGTGGTTTGTTAAAAAGGTGGTTTTGTTTAAAAAGTGTGTGTGAATGCAACCGTGCATACATTTTTTCTTGTGCGTTGTGGATTCGAACGCAGGTCCTGCTGAGTGGTAGTCTGTCGCGTTAAGCATGTGAGCTACCGGGGTGCGTCGTGGTTGTAGCGTTTGAAGTTGTTATATGAAGGTGTAGTTGATCGTGTTATTTTTTTTCGTTTTAGGTACTAGTTATGCGATATTAAATAATTTGGTATCGGATATTTAATATGGATATTTGATTTTATTTGTAAGCAGTATAGTTCGGTTCGGCATCCATCGTCTCTATTCGTGTGCTGGTGCAGGGGCGGAGGAGGACTAGCATGAGATAGTTTGTTTAGTATCAAGTCGTTGTTGGTTGTGTAAAGTGCTACAAAGAAAAAGAATGGCATCGTACTCGAATGATGGATGTACTAGTATTGTTAGTGGTGGTGGAGGTGTTAAACGAAAATGTGCTGCTGCAGGTTACAAGTCACCTTTAGACGCACTGGATGAACTTGTAGACAGATTATTAAAATCTCAACATAGGTTAATTAATGCTTCGAGATATCAATTCAAAGAGGGATGTGTATCGAAATATATCGACGTGGGATTAGGACCGATGGGTAAGCAGGTTATGATGTAATTTAATGTAAAATTACATATCTCTCTCTCTCTCTAGATTTTGAACCGGTCGTTAAGATTGTGTGTGGAAAACAAGGATTATTATTTATGACCGTATCCGATTGGAAGGAGCTGTTGGAGAGCGAAACTTTTATAATGAGTTATTTCATGGATTTGGATGCTGACGTAATACCGGAAGCAATATTGTCACGTTATAAATTGTGACTGGTCTGGATTTAAACAAGTCAGTACTTTACATAATTATATTTAATTAAAGTTTACAAAGATGAATAATATGCACCATCAAGGTGAGCTTACATAAGTACAGTTAGAAGAGCCCAATGGACTATGGTTGGTTGAAGGGGTGTTCTGTAGTCTTCTATTTAGAGTTGTTAACTGAGCCCTGACCAGGTCTATCTTGTTGTATTGATTCTAAGTCTTCAAATGTAGAGTTTGGGCCTCAAAGGGCCCAACCAGTTGGCTTGGTTGTAGAACTTGTTGACGGAGAGTGTTCTTGTCTTGTATCTGGAGCACACTGCCTCGAATGGAGAAACATTGCGCTTATATACTAGTTTGCATGTCCATATATGGTTATATGACCTCGGCACGCGCGTATCATCAGATCCCTCATGAAACCTGATATTCTTAGTCAGCAGAATTGCATATCCAATCACAGCCACTAGAAGAGTTGCATTACCAAATAAGGTAATAACCTTGGATGCACATGGATCATGAAACTTGATATGTTCGAGTAAGCAGAACCTTATCTTCATGTGCAGAGATAATGTTATCTGACATGTGATTCTAGCATGCTTGGCACGTAATACTAACATGTTGAATTACATTGATTTTACTTAGTAGGTAATTACATTGATTATCATCAATACCTTAATAAATAGTTTTAATCGCTTCGTGACATTTCTCCCCCTTTTAACCAAGCGAGAAGCATGATCGCTTAAGAAATGATGCTACGTCACGAAGTGATTGTATAACATCCGTAAAGCTCACCCCAATTGGTTACAATATACAAACAAAGCATAGTGATATAAATACACAAACAGTGAGTATACAAAACATGCAATATAAAGCGAAACAATATTGGTTACAACAAAAATGTGCTATAGTAATCATATAGTTGAAATACAAAGTTTCCTAAGTTGCAATGTTACTATGTTAAAAATATCTATCTAAGTGCTATCGTATATTCTGAAGCATAATGAATTTATCATTACAATGTTTATAATCATTACAAAGCTGAAAGCATAAAAAACTATGCGACTGACATTCAAAAATTGGTTACAAAAAAGATGTGCTTATAGAAACGGAAAGGTCCTTAAGTTGCAAGGCATGTTGTGGATACCTTGTAAAATATATATAAAAAAAATATATAAAATATTAAGAATATTGATATAATAATAGTGGGACAAAAATGAGTACCCTGACTGTGCATTTAATTGAACGATCACTGTAATGAAAAGAACAATACCGGAGGTTGTTAACGCGACCTAAGTAAAGGTACTTATCTTTATCATATATACTGGAGTGTTAGTTTAAGTGTTCTGCCACTAGATGGCTATACATTATAGCTATTTGAATTTATAAACAAATAGTTATTTTGTTAAGGGTAAGTTTACATTAAAATAATGATTACAGATCCTATATTTTTCTTTAAAATTAGTTAAAATATTATACTTAATATTAAACCCACATTTCCCGATCAAAGTGCCAAAAGAAAATTTAAACATTATTTATCCCTTATTGTTCTGTAGGAACTATTGTAGGAGGCTGTGTAATCTTTTGCTGAACCAGCATTTCTGATAATATAAAAGCAATAGGTCTTTCATCCAGAGGGTAGTCGTACTATTACCTACCACAAGGCAAGACAAGAGAAAATAGAAAATAGTAAGATGACTAACTTAACTGATACTCAAACAGTTATGCACATTAGCTCGCCAAGGGACCCGCTCCTTTTGCCTGCAGTTCGTAAGTTCGCACACATTTTGGTGTTCCCAAATTTGGGAATACTGCATTTTATGGATTTTATTTTTAAATATTTTGTTCTTTTTTGTCTTTCTAGAGGTGTTTGAGGGAAGAAGACTTGAGTCGGTCGTGGTTCAACTCGGCTATCCACTAACCATCATTAATTCCATCGTTGATACGCCTTTGGGTCATGGACAGGTGTACGTGATGATTCCCGGTGATAATTATTTTGTCTACGGGATCAACGTTCCTGCCTACTATGTGGTGGTGAATGTGCGAGCAGTGTCCGAGCGGCATATCGTGGTGGATTTTTATTATCCCCACGAAGAGGACGTAGACGTCGCTCCCGAATTGCCGAATGTTCTTGCTGGACCCGCAGCACCAATACTTGGAGGTGACCTTCTGGGGCACCCACAGTGGGACGCGGACGTGGAGGTATTGTTGGGGAATTTGGCCCAACAATAAAAAAAATGGCTCTTTGTTTTTATTTACTTATTAATAATTTAATATTTCACGTAGGTTAGTTTTTTATTGCTTGATTTGTGCTTGTAATCAATTTCATTTTTTTTTTTCTTTTTGTTGTTTGTGATCTTAATAAATATTTGTGAAGTTACCACAGCCTTTTTTTTTTTCTTTCTTCTGTTTTTTTGTTTCCAGAAATTCTTTTTCAGATATGAGTCCTAATGGTTAAGCACTTTTTGATCGCAAAATGAGAGAAAAAAAAAATATCATGCCTACTAAGAAGCATTATAAGCTAAAACTGTCAAATAATTATAAACACACAAAAAAAATTACATTACTTTTAACATGATTTCAAAATTTCTGATAAATTAATTGACAGGTGGTAGTTGGATTATTATGCAATTAATTAGTGTAAGCTCTAAGACAATAGTATTGTCACAGAAACATGAACATGAGGTTTCAGTTGCAATTACTTTTCCGTCCTATTTTCATTTATAAGGATATATTTTTTTTGAAACGTATGTATTGAAAACATTCTTTAAGAAAATCGAGAAACCCCATATTTGTGTTATGTTTAAAACTAGCAAATCCTTAAAAGAATTTTATGCAACAACTGCTTCGCCTCTGTTAAAGTGATTAATATGACAAGGCAATTTTTCTGGTAGCAAAATTTCAAAATTCGTAGTTAAGGTTGCATTTGTTTGCAAGGTTACTAGCTTTGTGCCCTTACCGCATGAAGTAGGTTGTAATAATAATCTATGAAAACTAAATTTATTGATTTGAAATTGTTGGGTTGCAGTGCAATCTTCCCATGCTTTAATGCTTGAAGCGTTCTAGAGTGATATCAATTATAACTTATTAGCAATTTATGACTGTTACTATAGTTGGCAAAATTTAAATATCGTCGATTAAGCGTTAAGTTCCCGTGTTTTTTTGATTAATCATTAATTAATTGTGAAAAACTGAACGATAATATGGCTGACTATTAGAGGGTACAAAAAAAATAATAATTACTATAAATCGTATTCGCGTCTGCCCACAAATTTACATCAGAAGTCCATTTGTTATTATTCTGTTAAATTTTATTCGATAAAACATTTTTAATAAAAGGTTTTCAAATTTTAATTGATGATTGTACAACTAGAGTTGCATTGTCTAAAAACATTACTTCTCAGTAATGCACCAAACTATTTTCGTGTAATAAAAATATATAATATTTGAAACTTGCTGTTGGCCCCTAATTATTTAATTGATATACTATACTGAAAATCAATAATTAAGTCTGAAATTTCATTAATTATTTTCAAATGCATTACGATTTCGTGTACCTACATTATGTTTGGATTCAAGTATGTCCAGTCCGTAAGAACCAAAAACCCATTTTGGCAAAAAGCTCCACATCGTCGTATTTCAAATATTGCATTAATTGCAAGACTTCAGTCAGTTGAAAGTGTGTCACTGTTACACCAAGGTGATGGTTATTATCTGGTACGTAGATAAAGTTATCGTTATCAGGTTCTAGGTGATGTTCAAGGCTTACCCCCCTGAGATTATTGAAGAAGCAAGTATAGACTGCATTGTTTATTGTCTTGTGATTGTACTTCGCTGTAACTAGTATTTGTGCTTCGTGTTCAAATTTATTGTTGGACGTTTTATTCATTACTATGCAACTCACAATTTCTTTGAAATTATTTAATTATTTATTATTTCTTTTTATGTACCAATCAATTGTAATATTATTTGAATTTTTAACAAAATTTATTTTAATTTATTTCATAAAATAAACACATTTAACTAAATTTAAATATTCATTTGTCAAAGAAACATAAATTTTGAACTTTCCATTGGTCTGGGGAGTTGCAGTATTAATTATTGATATTAAAAAAAATTCTTGTGATAAGAAAAATCTTGTATGGAAAATGTAAATATGGCTGTCGCCAAAGAAACAAATCTGCATAAGGTAGGCATTTGTGAAATTCATAGTATGTGAATAGTATAATACGTGATTGAAACTTGATTACATCCAAAGTACATATTAAATTTTTGCGATTGATTTTGAAATGATTCTTTATAATTTTTTCTGCCATCAGATTTACTTTCTAATGTATCAAATATAATTTTTAAATATGATTCAGCACCACTGAGAAGATTGTATGTACTTCTGTCTTGGTAGTGACCAATTAATTATTCGGAAGTGATTTTGATAAATCAAAATTATTAATACATTAAAGTTTGAAATGCACTTATTCTGTTTCATAGGTTCTGCTGAACAAAGAGTTTCTACTCAAAAAAAAATTTTAATAATGCGATCTCTAGTTAAATATTAAAGATAGGATTTAAATTTGCGCGGAACTGTATGTTGCCAAATTTATCTAATAATTGGAAGTAAATTTTATTAAAATGTTAAGTACCTTTGATAATTTTATACTAAATTTGAGATTTATTAATTGCAAGTTTTAACAATCAATTTATAGCTGGTATTTTTGCCTATGAAGATTTTTAAAGTTACAATTCCCTAAATTCTTAAGGAAAGATTTTATTATAGCAGCAATAATCACTTTCAATAAAAAATTACAATTATCATCTGAGGGTAGGTTTTATAATTTATTGGCTCATTTTGTTCTCTGTGTCAAAATCAAGAACATCACTAAACCTAATTATTTGCACATTTTATAAATCATCTATTATATTATATTATATTATATTCATCTTTTCATCAGAGCTTATGCAGTGACCCAGAAGTGAACTGGTGTCTGTCTAACCTGCATTTACATTAGGTTGCTAAATTTCGATGCTTACTTATTGAGTAATTCCAAGTTATCTATTTTTTCCTATTTTTTCATTGTACAAAATTATACTTTTTAATTCACGCTGTATTTAAAATTTTTTTTCTCTATTAATTAATCAATAAATTGTCCTTTTTTATATTCTCCCCTAAAAAAATTTTTTTTTTCTTTTATTTTGAATTTATTTTCTGTACTTTATCATATGTACTTCTTTATATTCTGACTTTATTTTTCCTTCGTCCTTATAGTTACTTCTTTATATGTGAATTAAACAGGTGGTTAGCTATCTAACGACTAAACATTTTTAGCTTCTCATTTACCCCTAACTCATACATGCGCGCTTAAACAAAACTCAACTGTCGTTAGATTTCCCCTTGTCTTAAATTCTTAAAACTACCTCTTAATTTTCTTGTGGCGTCCCGGAAAACTTTCCAATACTGGAGAACAGTAATTTTAATAAAATAAACAAGAGACTAGGTGTCTAAAAAAAAATTGAAGTATACTTCCCGGCGAAAACAGGGGTTTAATAATGTCTTTGACAATAATTGGAAGTAACTTACCTACGTAGGATTTCAGACAACCTCTTTGCCAAACTTGATTACAGCCTCCAAAATCAGTTTGACAGAACTCATATACAGAGAAAAATCCATTTCTCTAAAATTAATGGGACAGGAAAGGCCCTTTTAATTCTAAAGTAAGTGAAAAGATTATTTTCAGTTAAATGAGAATTAATTTTCCTGAGCCCGGCGAAGCTAACCTTTATATGACATATTCGAATGTCATATAATTATTTATTAGTATAACTTGGAATAAATTGACCTGTTATCACTAGAGAAGCTCAAGACACGTGATAACAAAAATTCTTTCTGAGGCTAACAATATTCTTAATTCATCCGAGGGTCCAATCGGATTACTGTAGAAATTAAAATTCGTGAAATATGAGCAACCTCTTGATTAGCATCTGATGCTTTTACCCTTCTTTATTACAATAATTGACGTGAACTAGTTATTTGATAATATAATGAGGTCTGGATTATCGGGATTGTTAGATTTAACCGATATCTTTAATTGATTATATGTTTGTAATCGTTGCTGTTGCTGATCAAAAAAAAACAAGCAGCAATTTGAATTAAAACAAATATTTCTGAAAACTCATTTAAGTTTTTATTTCCCGTAACTTAAACAAATGGATATAACAACACGTAAAAATAAACTTATTGACGTAGGACTCCTGACTTACTTCTGACAATATTTTGATTATGTTCTTTAATTAATTCACTGGAGCAGCTCTACCGAGAAAGCTTTATTGTTACTTAAAAAAAAAATGTAGCATAGGCAACCTTTTATTCATGATTGTAAGCCGGAACGCAATATATAAACCTATTAAGTATTATACTTGCTATGTGGTTATAAGCAAATTTAGTAATTTGGAAATAGTATATTCTATTGTTAATAAAAAAATGATGAATTTGTGCTTGTAAAATTTTGTAATTATGAGCAGAGTTGATAATAATTTAATTAATTTAATAATTCCCTCCGTGCTCCATCCTTGGAGACTTTTTTCTAGTGGAACTCCGAGCAATTGCTTTATTGGTTAAAAAGTTATTGCTTCTTGATACACGAGTATTACCGGTATGTTCATTACATATGAAGCATATTGGTTTAATATTTAAAGTACGAATGGATCGACACTTATTGACTTTACCATTTTTAGATTTATTCTTACAAATAAATTGGTTCTTCATGCTAGCACTTGTGGTTTTAATATCATTTTTTGATTGAATAGATGCGTTCTTTCTCATTTTTTCGGTTTGTGACCGCGTAACCGGGCCTAACCTCATGGTTTCTGTAGTAACTAGGGAAGACATACTAGTACTCCCTAATTTGGAAATAGACGCTGTAGATAATATTTCGGAATTATTATTATACTGAGAAAGAGGACTTACTAACTTTAGTGAAACTTTGTTTATGGTTGAATGAGGCAGAGTTTTTTCTAGTATAAAGGGTTTGCTAGCGTTATTTTGGTTCATATATTTAGATCCAGACACGGTACACAGGACTGATAACCAGTTTTAAATTCATTATTGAAATTCCGCTTTTTTAGTGCTGCTAACATTATAGCAAATAAAATAGTAATTTTTGTCCATAACATAAAATGAAAATCGAAATATTCGCCTAACGTTTCAAAATGAAAACCGGCACCTCCACCAAAATGCTTTCAAAAAAATGGAAGCCGGCACCTCCACCAAAATATTCGCATAATGTTCGAAAATACTTGCATAACATTTCAAAATGGAACCGGCACCTCCACCAAAATGCTTTCAAAAAAATGGAAGCCGGCACCTCCACCAAAATGTCACGTTATAAATTGTGACTGGTCTGGATTTAAACAAGTCAGTACTTTACATAACTATATTTAATTAAAGTTTACAAAGATGAATAATATGCACCATCAAGGTGAGCTTACATAAGTACAGTTAGAAGAGCCCAATGGACTATGGTTGGTTGAAGGGGTGTTCTGTAGTCTTCTATTTAGAGTTGTTAACTGAGCCCTGGCCAGGTCTATCTTGTTGTATTGATTCTAAGTCTTCAAATGTAGAGTTTGGGCCTCAAAGGGCCCAACCAGTTGGCTTGGTTGTAGAACTTGTTGACGGAGAGTGTTCTTGTCTTGTATCTGGAGCACACTGCCTCGGATGGAGAAACATTGTGCTTATATACTAGTTTGCATGTCCATATATGGTTATATGACCTCGGCACGCGCGTATCATCCGATCCCACATGAAACCTGATATTCTTAGTCATCAGAATTGCATATCTAATTACAGCCACTAGAAGAGTTGCATTACCAAATAAGGTAATAACCTTGGATGCATGTGGATCATGAAACTTGATATGTTCGAGTAAGCGGAACCTTATCTTCATGTGCAGAGATAATGTTATCTGACATGTGATTCTAGCATGCTTAGCACGTGATACTACACGTTGAATCACGTTGATTTTACTTAATAGGTAATTACATTGATTATCATCAATACCTTAATAAATAGTTTTAATCACTTCGTGACAATATATTAGCTGACCGATGCCCAAATATGGTATACTTCCAAAATGGAAAAATATGCAGGTAAGCAACCTGAAGGCCCTTTCCAGCAGGATAACGGTTCGGCAGCATTGGTAAAACGTTTGATAGAGCCTATAGGTAATACAGGTCGTAACGTTACATACGACAATTTTTTTACTTATTTTCCTTTGGCCATAGATCTGCTAAAAAATTATAAAACTACTTTAGTTGGCACCCTACTAAAAAACAAACGTGAAATTCCGCAACTAAAGAGAGAAAAGTGCAAAGTAGTATTTTTGGTTTTGGTGAGGAATGCCTGCTTGTGTCCTATGTGCCAAAGAAAAACAAAAATGTACTACTGTTGTCTACTATGCATGATAAAGATATTATAGACCTCAATTCCGGAAGTGCCCAAAAACCAGAAGTTATTACATTTTACAACAAAACTAAATCTGGTGTAGATGTAGTCGACAAATTGAAGAAGAAAAAGAAGAAAAACACAGACGAAATGTAGCAATCAGAATTGTGGTCTACCTATTTGCAAAGAACATACAAAATCCGTTTGCATGCAAGTAGAATAGGGAGGATAACCCCCCACCACTTTAGGGAGAGTAAGTCCCCACCACTTAGGGAGAATAAGCCCCCACCACTTTTTTACATCAGCCTTTGGAGATGTTACGCGCAAGTCACCACGGAATATTTCTGTACAAACAATTTACTTTCTTAAAGTGTTAATTCGTTTGGAAATTTTCATATTTTGAAAAGCTACATAGTTAATGGTTTTTAATATTTCTGTTTTCTAAATAAGCCCTCAGCACTTTTTACATCAGCTTTGGAGATGTTACGCACAGGTCACCACGAATTTTACACTAATTAGACATTATTATTTTTCTGAACATAACATATATGACTAGTATATTTTCGAAAGGTTATTACTGATTAGACGATTTAGGAATGTAGTAATGTACAAACAATTTACTTTCTTAAAGTATTAATTCGTTTGGAAATTTTCATATTTTTGAAAGCTAGTTAATGGTTTTTAATATTTCTGTTTTCTAAAAGGCATATTCTATTAGGTATAAAAGGGGCATGTATCTTTTTTGTAATGTTATAATAATTTCAGCATTGGTAAGCATTACTACTGGTTTTTTATTTTAAATAGACTTTGTTTTTATCTTTAAAAGTTTATTATTGACTGGTGGTGTGTTTGTAATATGTCTAATATCTTTGTTACGTTGCCTACCATAACTGGTGCTTTTGAAATAGGAATTTCAGTAGGGACAGATCCTTCTTTAGATGAAAACCTCAAAATTGAAGTCCCCAGTAATGCACAATCACTACTCGTAGAAGCTGCCATAGCCCATACAGCAGCATGGGCCTATGACAATTTCTCAGGATCTGCAGAACCCCATAGAAAGATTTATGTAGTAGCTGCAGTCATATGCCTAAAATTTGGTCTGGTTAGGAACATTGGCTTGGAGAGTGGCTGTGATTATAAGATGTCTACGGTGAGACGCACATTAACGAAATATCAAGTGGAGATCATTAACTCCTACATGACAACCGACAATATGCTCTCAGTAGCTACCTTAATGATGGCTACAAAAGTCAATTACTGGGCTATGAACCACCATACGGGAGGGACATCCGGTAAAGCTATGGGATATGTCTCAAAGGTCATATCAACAAAATTCAATGATGATAGAACTCCCGAAATGGTGACATGTGCTCATACCATAGGGCATTGGGTAAACACTAATTATGTCTTAGACCTAGGAGGGATTGTAGGGCTTAGAAGAACAACCACAGTCTTAGACTTTCCTGTATTAGAGTTGTCTTTATCAGCTGATGCAAAATTAAAGATTATCTGGTCTTCCTGCAGGGACACACAGGCTAGCAGTTGCATATGAAGCAGCTAAGAGATTAGTTAGATCAAAAATAGGAGCCCTATGCCCAGATGTAGCAGAGTTTGGGGTAATGGGTGCTGTAAGAAGTAACATATTACTCTCAAGGGCTTCACACCACATTGGTGCTCATTACCTGACAGGAGTAGATCGTACCCCTTATAATGATAGTGATAACGAGAACTTCTTAGGCAGATTAGGGCAGTATGTAATCTCTATGTTCCCTAAGTCAACACTTGCTGAGTCACCACACTTTGCTGTGTCTAAGGTTCAATCTTACCAAGACTTTTCAGTGGACTGGCAGACCATTTTAGATCAGGTGAAAATGGCAGCTCGCACTCAAGCAAGTTCTGCATTGACCCAGTTGACTTCGGTAACGCCATATTTAGTGTTACTGGTTGTGATCTATATCGAGTTCAAGATTGGAGTCGGCGCAAATCATAAATTAAGACCAGAAGAGCGGGAAGTTTGAAAACCACCATTTATCGCCTTGCTGCAGAGTTCAGCGTTGATTTCAAGTTAAGTTCCTTGTATAAATTTAAGATTGTTAATTTTGAGCCTAGGGAAGATAGGGTGTTTAATTGTTTGTTTTTAATTTTAATTTTTTTTGTGTGTAAATAAATTTCAATTTTGTTTGTGTGTTGCTTAAAATTTTGTTGTTTGTCGTATGAAAGTTTTTGTTGTGTTTGTTGAAGAATTTTGTACAAAATAGCGGACCTACGCGATATCTGTCGATGCAGGACAGGGTATCGAAACCCAGAGATAAGAGTTTCCGGGTAATTTTGTTTATTTGTTGTATAAAACAGATAAAGGTATTCGGGCATTTTATTGTTAACGGTAAAATACAGCAGTATATAAGTATATAGTATATAAGCGAAGCAAATTGGATAAACAGGCAGAGTTTAGTTGGAGTGAACTCACCTAACTACTTTCAACATAACCTAGAGGTTTCCTCAGGCCTTCCCATAATAATACATTTATTTAAGCCTTCTGGATTGTTATGAAGAAATGAACTGCAACAAGCAAATCTAGTAGACAGCGTAGCACGTTACGAGCGATTCTACATCATACCAGGATTCCAACAGCAGTTTCACCACTTCCTCCATCACCAGTCAAACAGACTTCTTCAACATTACCGTCGGTTGTCAACACTCAAGAATCAGTTATTTTGTCCAAGGAAGATCCTTCAGAAATTCCCACTTCTGTTGATTACCATCTTGAACCTCTCAAGATATCTTCAACCAGCTACATTGGAATTTCTCCATTTTTCTTATCCAACTTGGACCCTCGAAGATTCATTGTTAGATCCAATTACAGAAGATCTCAAGAAATTGAAGCACCTGAAGACCTGTCAGAATTTCGTCATTGTTGGGATTATTTCCCTCACATGTATTAAAGTTTTTCTTTAACATTATTAAATAAGGGTACCTTTACCCACTTTACAAGGTTTTAATATAACTGTTGTACATAAGTTGTTCTGATATAATAAGCATTTAATAATCAATTGGAGTCAGATTAATTCAGTACACACCAATAAGAGTACGCCAACCGCTACAAAGTTAAAAAATAATTTAAAAAAGGTATTATTGACTTCATTGTAAATTAAATGGCGCAGTCGGTAGGATACGTGAAGAAATCGGTAGGATACGTGAAGAAATAGGAAGTTAAAATATCCATTTCTTGTATTTCAATACTTTATCACGTATTTTAAGAAGATCAAACCATCGTTCCAAGGACTCTTCGAACATTAAGAAATCCAAAGAACAACCGAAATTCAGCACTGCAACGAACAAGGACAAACATCGCCACGGTCCAAGGAGCCTGGTTTCAATTCTGATCATCGAGATCACCCGTTCATCGAGAACAGCAGATCATTGCGATCAACTTAAGAGTCATCAAAGGATGAAGTAAGAAATTTTAATTATTTTTGTGAAGTGAAAATCTAAACAAATTTTAAATAATACTAACGTAGAATTAATATTAACTTTAAGTTCCAGTAAAGCATGGTAAGCAAGACCATTCAGTGTGTATATTAGGTACACTTAATTTCAGAGTATACTCATGCTTTATGAGTAGGAAGCTTGATTAGACCCCTAGTATTAAAAATAACATAAAAAAAATTAATTATGGAGACGTAAAAATAATAGTGAAAAGAACTAGAAACATTTATGTCAAGAAATAATAACATTGTACGACAACCCAGATTAAACATAAATAATTTAAATATGGCTCATCCTGCACCTGTAGCAAATAATTTTTCATTTCATGTGCGGAGATACCTCCTTATGATGGTAATCCAGCTACACTCTCAGAATTTATAAGAGCCGCAGATGTAATTTTATCCCAATTTCTAGTACCACAACTACCAGAAGCCTATATAAATAAATTTTTAATTTCTTCAGTGAGAAATAAACTAAAAGGATTATCTGTATTAATTTCAAATTTCGGTGACAAAAGGTCAGAACTAAATTTAAACGTAGATTTATCAAAGTTGATATCACTTCTGCTTGTTGCTTTAAGATAATCGGCCCGCGTCCTTCGGACTTGGGCTGAACAGCCAAAGAACTAAATTACATCAGCCGTGGATATAAAAGCAGGGCTGCTTTAAAACAGGAGTGGCCGGAGTCGGCACAATCTGGAAACGACAACGACAGTGACATCTTGGACGATTCGATGTTGCGTACCCGGTTGCAAAGCAAATTACATTAATGATAAAGAACACTACGCAACAGTATTTTCATTTCCAAAAAACGCGGACATGGCCCAGAAGTGGACCCGTTGCATAAGTCGAGATAAGTTTAAACCCACAAAATCAAGTGTAATTTGCATGAACCATTTTGATAAGCGGTTTATTAAAATGAATAATTTACATCAACCTGAAGGTTCGAGAAAAATTCGCCCTAGGTTAACAAAAGACGCATATCCTACTATTTTTTAGAATCAGCCTTCATATTTATCGAAACGTTTGGCTACTCAAAGAAATAGTTCAATTAAAAGACTAAAGATGGTAGCAACGCGATAAAAAAAAACATGAACGATGGGCAAATTGTGCAATTGACTGTACAACTAGCATGCCTGGTATAAGGAAACTGATAAAAACGGCTAGTTATAGTAGTCAAATCACTGAAGAAAATGAAATGCTAAGGAGAATATTCAGATAAAAGAAAATGTCCTTAAGCTTAGCTACAAATAAAGACCACTCTGGGTCATTGAAAGTTGTGAATACAAGGTGTCAGATCAACTCAATTTCTGTCGTAGCTTGCACAGGCTGTAATTCCTACCTCACTGTGATCTTGAGAGCTAATATTATCGTAGAAGGAATTGTGCGATTGGAAAGCAATTGTTCCTTATCATAAAATTATGTTCCATGTTCCCCTGCTGATTTTAAAATTGAAATCTTCTCACAAGAAGTTTTGAGTTTCCTTCCTTAAACCAGTCTCTTGAAATAAAGATTGATTATACTTTTGAAGGGGGACTGACAAGAATGCAGTCTGTGACATCTTTAACTGCCTGGCAGAAGATTTCAGGTGATGCAAAGCTGCTGTTTACTAATCCTAGTTTCCTGGATGGCCTCAAATTAACTGCAGGAATAGGAGGGGGCTTGGTGGTTGTTCTTAAGTTTGCAACACTTTATATTAGTTATAGGAGTTCTAAGAAAATAGTTAAAGAGGATCTAGAAGAAGAAGATGCTGATTAGTGGGCAGGTCCTAACTAAACAAAAACCATATTAGGATATTCAATTCAATATTAAAACATTACGCGATAATTATCAAAATCGTTTAAATTTGCATGATTTTGTAGTAGTGAATAATCGTGATACCTTTAATCAAGCCAGAGAGGCTAAACTGCGCAAGTACGAAGGGATAAGACATGCATTTTAATTATCGGGCTGTGGATTGGGCTAGGAATTCAAATAGTTTCCGTTTTGCAGATCAGTTTGTTTTGGAACTTAGGTTTCAATATAGATTTTTGCAAATGTTGTTCGGTGAAATGCAGATGGAAAAAGTAGGGCCGGGTAATTTAAAGAGGTTCGAACCCCGATATGGAACCGTCAAGATGGAGCCGATAATCATTGGTTAAAATAGATTTTAGTGACTGCCCAGAAATTTCTATATCTGTAATTGTTAAGCAAAATTTGTCTGTTGATGTTTATTTACGGAAGTGTAAAATTAATTTTAATGACTTGTCAATAGCGAACATTTTGGGAAAAGATTGCATCCTAAAGGTGCATTTTCGTTGACGCGTCTGGCGGCTGCGTTTGGCGGCCGGCACTGCCTATATGGAGGTTAAGTGCAAACGTTTTGATTGCGGCGTACAGCGGCCGCGTCTGAAATATAAACGCCGGGCGGCTGCGTTCCGACCGCTCGGTAGGCAGTCAGATCTGGGACGCTGCAAGGACTGGTCGTTAATTATCTTGGTGAAAATGGCTCCCAAGAAATTTACACCTGAGTTGGATGAAATTCTATTGAGCAGGTGTAGAAACATCGATAAACAAACTCTTCACAGTATGAAAGTCCTCAAAAGATTGAAGGAATTATAGGACGAATAGGTAATAAGAAAATATTCTCAAAATTTCAGTATGGATGGAAATGTGTTCCAATTTGTTGTCGCCACGACAATCCTGGATAAGTTCTTGGCTGAAAAATTTTAAATATTATATCTGCGAGACACCCCTCCTGGTAATTGGCCGCTATATGAACGGGTGGTGACCGACATGAGCTATGCGCTTATAAATTCAGTGTTACATAGTTGGAATGGAACAACATTGAGGTACTTAAACCTCTGCTACTCCCTTTTTCAAGACCAGAGAAGATTGAAAGATGGCAACTGTGTATTCATCAGTCTATGTTGTGTAATCGTGCGCTATATTATAGATGACAAATTATTTTTTTCGTTACGGGGCAACAAATGCTGGAAGGAAATGACACCTTTGAAGAAGATCATCAGCAAGGAACAACTGGTTGTGGCCCTCATTACATGCAGCAAGGGAGGAAAATTGTTGGAACTGCACCTGCATGCGACCAGTAATGTGGCGAGACGACCCTGGTATGTTAAAAAGCGCATTTATTATTACGCTGGTGTAATTAGCACCTCAACCGGTAGGGCATTTCCTGTTTTAGAATTAATTTGTTGTCGCCACGACAAATTGTGGATAAATTCTTGGTTGACAAATTTTAAATATACCTCTGCAACTCCCTTCTTAAAGACCAGAGAAAATTGAAACGCTGTATAATCCCAAATTGGGGTCGACAGCGGAAGAAATAGCGTTGATCACCAGGGGGTACAATGGCTCGACCAAACCGCAGTCTATGTAGTGTACACCTTTGTAAAAATATTGCAAAAGATGCAAGAAAATGTACTTCCAATACCGATAAAGTGGAAAAAGATTTTTTGGTCGAGAATGTTTCGGCAATTTGTAACATTTCAGATTTGCAGATTGCTGGCGTGTGGTACAAATACTTTTCGTTTATTCTTTTATCTCCTTACAGGAGCCCAGCCGTCTCGGAAGCAATCGAAAAATGCGTAACCAACGCCACGTCGAAAAGATGTTCCGCTGAAGAAAAAGAAAAGGCGGCTATGGCCACTTCCAAAAATCCGAGCCACTCGCCCATGGAAAGTAACACGTTAAAAACCTGCACGTCGTTTTACGATCATTTTCTCCAAATTGCAGAATTGTGTGACATCGATGTACTCTAGCCAGAGTGACAAAGATAATCAGAATCCGTACTTCAATCCCCAGTTTAACGAAATGCTTCGCATCTGAAAAAGTATTTACTATTATTTCCCCTATGGGCTGGTGTTTCTTTGGTTTCAGCTTCCACAACAAAGACGGGTAGTGACAGATGTAGTAATGCCATCGTGGAAAATTGGTTCGGGTACGTTAAAAATGTTTTAGGCGTTACCAGAAGATTCAAACGCAGCGAATTCCTTAGAACTGTCATCAAAGCGAGGACTCTGCATCCAGAAAGAATTAAAGAACGACATTCCTCCAACTGGATGTGCTACAATTCGTAAGAGGAAACCTCCTGGCGATGTGACTGCAACGGAACAATGGGACAAACGAAAACGAAGGGAATTTTCGTATTTCAACCAGTTATATTTGAACCGATCCCGTAATAGCAAGCTTCAGAAAACCGCAGCCAAAAGAAGAACAATTCCCAACATGCGGAAAAATAGACGTAAGTATACAAAAACAACAACAGAACGTGGGAACAATTAATAATTACAGGACCTCAATTGTTGAGAAATGGTTTGTAGCGAATGGAGGATTCTATGTGCAACTTGCAGGTTCATAAAATTACACCGTTTGTTCCTTCGGGGATATACCCCTTTTCCTTGGAAAGGTATCACCATCCAAGATTTTTCTACATTGCATTTTAGTCATAGTTTAGCCCATAGGGATATGTACCTCAGCACAACTATTATTATCGATGGCCTTCTGTATGTTTCGTCTAAACACACATTACAGTTTCAGATCCTACCGTGTCAGCTGTCGACCGACTTGCTACATCATGAAATTACATGTTTCACCTTAGAGAATATCCGCCTTTTTAAAAGATATCGTCATCATGCCAATTTGTACAGGAGAACATTTTACTTGCTGATCTTCAGACAAAAATTATCCGATACTTCGAACCTATGCCCATCCCTCGTGAAACGGATACGCAGTCTACCAAGTTGTACCTCCAAAAGTTTCTTGCATTTGCAAAGAGGTATAATCTGAAAGCCGTGTTGCCAGAACGACCTACAATACAGCTACGGGGATGGAACACGGTGATTGACAATTACCCAAGGCAACTAGATTGATATAAGTGTGGCGTATTCGTAATTTTCTACGCGCTTACTATTTTGAAGCAGGAGGTAGTTGCTGCTTCGCTTGAAGCTAACCGTTATCGAGCTCAATTACAGCTTACATTATTAGAGGCGTCGGACGATATGAAAAATACTTGTATGTTATGCAATCGACCTAATGTGAACGATAGAGAATATTCTTGAATCCCCTTCTCCATTTTATTCCAGAATCAGGTCTAACGATGCCTGCATAAACTAATTGTTTTCGCTTGCCTTCTGATGTTATTAATTCAAATAAGGCTTCTTTGTTACACTCATTTAAAGGACGAATGTTGGCTCGATTTGCAGGATTTTTTTTTCAACAACTTGCTATCGTACCACTGCGGTTTTGAGTACCTCGTCGACATTTTTAACACTTCACGCCATACCGTTTACGCGCAACTTTTATATAGTATCCCCCACCATAACGTTCTGAGTCTGCGCATTGTTTACAGCTCCCCACCTTACTATACGAGTCCTTGAAAATCAGCCAGTTTGCTACAAACACTCCTACAGTCAACATGTTGTTTCTGTACGTTCCAGACGAAGCCGTTTATTGGATTCATGATGATGCTGAAAGGCGATACTATAAGACTGGGGAAATACCAACTATAAACCCTGAACTGAGCTTCCCATTCCCCGAACCGCTTCATCCGCTAAATAGCGCATTATCCGATTTTTTTGGAGCGCAATATGGCTTCTTCCACTATAGTGCATCAGTTATTTATACAATCGACCCCTTGCATGTAATTTCCCAAGATCGTTATCCAGCTCTGCACAATTTAGTTTTGAGGGTTGAAGTTTTCAAGAGACTTCATGATTTATCAATCGCGAGTACTAGCGAAGAAAGTGATTCGGACGGATCTGAAGATTCCAAAAATGAAAAAATGCCTCCCGTTCGCAGGAGATTGTCATTCGAGCACAACCTTCGGTAGCGTCACCATGGTTCCGGTAAAGTTGTTAGTGGCTTTGGCTGCCGTTTACGATGGGTTTCTCTATGTGCTACAACCGCCAAATTCCATTTCCGCATCTATAACCTATGATCGTAATATGAGTAACGCTACTTGGTATAAAATGAACAACTCCGTCTTGGCTGAAATCCCTGTGAGAAATTTTACTGAAAATGGTTTATTAACGTTCAAGATAAAATTCCAAGCACCTACATACGCCGTAACTTCCAATTGGCAGACTATTAAGATAAGTGATGATGTGTTTAAGAACTGTACTGGCTTTAACAATTCCTGTTGGGTATCTGTAATTATTCTAGGAACTGTACTATTACTCATAGCGTCATTCTGTATTGCATATTTTGTCATATATTGGTCAATGATGTCTTATAATCTTAGATAGTGTGTTAATGTTAATTTTGTTCGTTTCTGTGAAATACTGTATTAATAAATGTATACCATTTCTAAATAAATTTGTTAAATGTTACGCTGTTTCAATTACTAGCTCTAGTCTTGCGTTCGGCCTTGGTCTAAGGGAGTGACCTTGGTTAATATTCAAGGACAATGACCTTCGACATTGACCTTGACCTTGAATTCACGGTTAGGAGTGGGGGAAGTTTCCCAGAACTGTCCAAAACAATCTACTAGCATTTTTCATTATGAAATATTCCAGGTACAAGGGCCGGTTCCGCAACGCCACAGTACTACTTCTTCAAGTTGGCAAGCGAAAGTTCTGCTTCGAGGTACGGAGAGTGCATGAAACAAACAGAAAAAACCTTATGTATCATTTATCAGTAGTAGCAGAACATGTACAGTTTCGTGCATGTATTTTAACCAAAAAAGAGTAGAGTAGCATGTGACATGTAGTAGTTGTAGTTTAGTAGAATAAGATCTATCTATATACGCTAAAATGGGAATTAATAAAAAGAAAATATAACAAAAGGCAGAGCTGCTCGATAGCGGGAAGTCAGAACAGTACGGTCCATACTAAATATCAGATGATGGACCCGAAGATACGGTGAAAGAAGGTCGCTTAGCCACCGTCATGTGCCACTCCAAGGACAAGATCCCTTGCTAGGCGTCGACAACCAGACGGTCGTCTACCCCAGGAAACATCAAATTCGCTGGTCCCATTGCACCACTAAATATTATCGAAACCAGTCCCCCATCGAACTAGTCTATGCCATCACCATCCACAAGGCTCAAAGTCAGAGACGCTAGGCAAAGTTGTGGTACAGGCGAGCAAATTGTTCGCTAGCGGCCACGCGTACACAGGCGTCAGTAGGGTGCGGAACCACAAGAGCATCCACTTTACCGAGGTCGAAACACGTTTGGTCATATTTGCGCCCGAATTGATCGAACTTCTTCGTTGGTTCTATCGAGTGGGCGTTCTGCAAGACGACTTTGACGGGGTAAAATCCCCCCCACTGGGACATGTAGCGCCAGAGCCGCCGGACCGGCAAAAAATTATAGTACCCATGACCGATCTGATACACGGATTATTCAGTAGTAAGGAAAACTAAGAGAATAACGCGAAAAAATCAGTCTCGTTCTTGATTTTAGCTTTTAAGTCATCAATCTCCATTCTTAAACCTACATTTTGAGACAAACAATTAGCTAAATTTGCCCTTTCAGTTATCAAATTTGTTGTACAATCGTAGTATTCGGTGTTTGCTTCCAATAGTTTACCATCACATTCTACCCATCTGCTCTTGTAATTATCGTTTTCAAAAAGAGTAGAATTTCTCAAATCTGAGCTTCCATCCAAAGTAAGGGAAAAAGGTTGATGCTGTTTTGAATTTTTATACATTTGCATGTGAAATCCTTGACTAGATAATGGAGTCCATTGGGCGGAAACCATATGGGTGTGGTTTAAATGGTGGTATAGATTATGCGAACCATTAAATAATAACTGGCATTTAAAACCAATTCTTACGCGTTTAAACGCGGAAAGAATAAAATTGTAAAAACAATAAATACAATCATTGTGATGCTCTGGCACTGGTGAACTGAAATAAACGCGTCTATTGAAGCCCTTTTATTTCAAAAAAACGTTAATTCAGCAAAATTTGATCTTTTCGTCTGAAATTTATGAATTTTTAAATTTTGTAACAATAATATAATAAATATTTTAACAATAGGAAACTGGAGCTTGTAAATCATGTATTAACTGCGATAATATTCGTGTCTACGTGACCTCTTGTGCCGCGTGTTGACCTTAATGACGATCAGAATAAAAGTTTGGCTGATGCAATAAATTTCCATGTTGCATCGTTTTGAAACTTTGTCTTTGGATCACATGTTGTTTTTGTTTGATAACGGCGAGTTTTTCGTAAAGATTTTATGTTGTAATAAATATACACTGTATACAATATAAAATGTTTCTATTATAAATTTCTGCTACCCTTGTTACCACTTTATAGTATAAACTTAAGTTATCTTATATTATATTCTATAAGCTATCGGGTGAAATCGATATTTTAAGGATACATTTGGAGAAAATATAAAGACCGTTGAAGGTGTATTGCTTTCATAACGAGTAAAAATGTGAACACAAACGGAACGGAACGAATTAGCGATTCTTGTTCATCTTCTATCAACCCAGTTTCATTGATAGAATTAAAACGTGATGAAACATCCTGTGTTAAAAGCCTATAATCAAGATTTTAAAGAAATAAAAAGATTTCAAGATGGTCATGATGTTAACTCAGTCGCTTATTTTGAGTTTCAAGGAAAAATCTTGGCTAAAACACCGGAAAATGAATTCGTTTCCTTCAGAAGAGAAGATGTATTTCCTATCAACGTGAAAGACATTACCATAATGTATAGAGGCTTGCAAACATTTGGAGTGGAAAATACCGAAATAGATGTTTTAGAATTTGCTAAAATTAAACGAAAAATTCGTGGCAATGGAAATATTTGTGAAAATAAAAAAAGGCGATTAACACACTAGCAGTAAACATGATAAACATGTGCATAAGCATATGTTTACTGTTTTAATAACAGCGAGTTTAGTACTATATAACCGCTGCAATTTAAATATAAAATTATTCCACATCTACACAGCCAAGATGAATACTAGTAACGAAGTTGACAACAACTACAAAGAAAAGTTCATGCAGACGATTGTGCCAGGAAAAGGGGTACAAACCTTATTCCTGCAGAATCTCTGCATGTTAACGATTTGCATAAAATGGACTCCCGACCAAACGAACCACGACTCTACTGAGTTACCTCTTTCGTTGAAGCGCAAGATCCGAACTGAATGGCGTGATATCCAGACCAGGCTGCTGGAATTTTTAGACAAGTGGATCAACTGGGAGAATCGACATAGAGAAGGGTTCATGTATGTGCCCGAATGGTTTTTGAATCACCTGCCTTCATTTATTCAAAATTTAAGAATTCATAATGGTGGTCTATCACAAGTAGACAATTATGTTGTTAACTTTTCAGAAATTCAGAAATCCAGATACCTGAACCAGCGCATACTTGAATTGTTTGTTGCTAACGAGCCGTTGTTTGTCATTTTTCGCGCCTATAAGGTTATAGATGCGCGTAGAATGACTACAGGGAACCTCTGTGTTAGCTGCTATGGAGATCTCCTAATACGCGGGGACCTGGACGAAGATCCTGAGTATTCAATGTTTCATTTTCAGAATGTTACAGGTAGAATGAGAATTTATCGGCTGTTGGGCTGCATATCGGCATATAATATGTGCCGTGACTGTTGTAACACCCTCATGATCTCAGTTTACACCGGAGAAGATAAGATAAGCACAGAGGATAGCTGTATCTCAATTCCATGCGGTCCAGCCAAAAAACGGATGATAAGGTCGGAGACCTTTCAGCCGCAATTGAGATATTGGACACCGCTAATTCAGTGGTTATCTAGGATACCAACAGCAGTAAATTCTCAATTTACTCAGGATCTGCAGCTGGTTAGGGAATCGACAGCAGACAGTTTAAGTCAGGAAGAGGAAGAAGAGCAAGAAGAGGAAGAAGCGGAAGAAGAGCAAGAGGAATAGGGAGTCCTGGAAAATTTAAATTATTGTAATTATATTTAATAAAAAATGTTATTCTTTTCATTTTTATTTTATTTATTTATACATGAAAGTACCTAAGTAACAATATGCTTTTTTTCAATCCACGAATTATGAGAGCTATTAAAACCTAACCATTTTACGTATAAATTGTCTCCTTCTCGTTTAAAATTTTTTCTACTAAATAAACGTCAGGATGCTGCGTTTTCTGCAATTCTTCGGTGTAGAAGCTTCCTAAGATAGGATTATCATCTGTATCTTTCAACAGGTAGGTAGGTGGGTCCGTATAAAGAACTTCAGCTATATGAAACAATTTCTGAGCTCCGATTTGGTAAATATCCCTTAGAAAAGGCCGACTTAAACTTGGATATTCGTACGATGTCCCCTTTTGGAAATTTAACGTTGCGGTTTGTTTTCTTAACTATTTTGTTTTTTAACGATGACATCAGTGGAGTTGTTTCTGTTACATCGCGTGGTCTCATGTCAATGGTGCTATGTTTTCGGTAGTTATATTTAACGGATATTTTTGCTAGCAAATCCAGCCATTTATAATGTCCTTTAAAACTAAATTCTTTAAATAAACATGATTTCAATGTTCTGATAACACGTTCCACCATACATCCTTTGGTTGAACTAAAAGTAGAATAGTGATTAATACCGTGTTGATTTATAACTTTTTTCATTTGAGAATTGTAGAATTCGGTTCCGTTATCGGTCTGTAGATTCCTTGGAATTCGTTTATCTTGCTTTAATATTCTTTCAAAAGCAGTTGCTACATGTTTCCCCGTTTTATTTTTTAAAGCAATCGTCCATACGTATCTTGAGTAACAATCTATAATTACAAGAATATAATTATGTCCACGATTACTTTTCGCATAAGCACGCATGTCCGCTAGGTCCATTTGCCAGAGATTATCAAATCCTTTACATGTAACTTTTTGTCGTTTGAAATTTTTTCTTACTGACTTGTGAAGCTCCTCTATCACCTCTAGTTTTGTACTCATTTTTTCAATGTACTTTCCAGTTGTACTATTCGTCTTCTTAAATCTTCCTACGACACATCCACTTTTTCCCAAAGCTTATTCTTCAATTCAGATACATGTTGCTTAAGTATACCCTCCGTCTCAATGGTTGTCAGAATTTCTTCCTGTGTATAACTTTTTTCTAAGGGAGCTAAACGCTCAAGACCATTATTAATTTTAAGTAGGGACGGATCGATTCATTCCGTGTAAAAGTCATCTATTCTTTTTACCGTTTCTTCAACTTTCGAAGTTACATATTGTTTGGTTGTAGCATCTTCCAAGGGTTCGCCTACGTTTAACAAACGTTTATTTGTAAAATCAATGTTTCCTTCGTTTGTAAACTTTAAACCGGTGGTGATTGGAGCAGCAGATCGGGAAACGTATCGATTTTTCGATGTGTACCTTCCAAATTTATCTATGGGCATTTTGTCACTTATTCAATTATTCCTTCTTCGCGTAACTCTTCGAGTATATTTTGAATTTCGTTTTGATGATTCGTGTGATCTGCTTGTTGAGATGCAATTAACAGCCTTGAACGTTCTACTAATTCTTCAGGTTGGTTCCAGTAAATATAATCTACAACATTTTCAGTAACTTGTTTTAGGTTATCAGTAATACCCTTTCCACTAAAATATTTAGAACGCATGGGTCTTTTAAGAGGTTCATGCCATCGATGAATCATAGGTCTAATAACGTTTTTATATTAATCGCTTTTATTTCCTACCACTTGTCCGTAAGGTTGAAATCCTTTTCTATGAGCGTTGGTTACAAAGTTTCAAAACGATGCAACATGGAAATTTATTGCATCAGCCAAATTTTTATTCTGATCGTCAATAAAGTCAACACGGGGCATAAGAGGTCACGTAGACACGAATATTATCGCAGTTAATACATGATTTACAAGCTTCAGTTTCCTATAGTTAAAATATTTATTATTATTGTTATAAAATTTAAAAATTCATAAATTTAAGACTAAAAGATCAAATTTTGCTGAATTAACGTTTTTTGAAATAAAAGGGCTTCAATAGATGCGTTTATTTCAGTTCACCAGTGTCAGAGCATCACAATGATTGTATTTATTGTTTTTACAATTTTATTCTTTCCGCGTTTAAACGCGCAAGAATTGGTTTTAAATGCAAGTTATTATTTGAATGGTTTGCATAATCTATACCATCATTTAAACCATACCCATATGGTTTCCGCCCAATGGACTCCATTATCTAGCCAAGGATACATGCAAATGTATAAAAATTCAAAACAGCATCAACCTTTTTCCCTAACTTTGGATGGAAGCTCAGATTTGAAAAATTCCACTCTTTCTGAAAACGATAATTACAAGAGCAGATGGGTAGAATGTGATGGTAAACTATTGGAAGCAAACACCGAATACTACGATTGTACAACAAATTTGATAACTGAAAGGGCAAATTTAGCTAATTGTTTGTCTCAAAATGTAGGTTTAAGAATGGAGATTGATGACTTAAAAGCTAAAATCAAAAACGAGTCTGTTCAAAAAAATTTTAATAATCTAGAAGATTGTTATACAGCTTGCGATAAATGTTTTCCTGCCGACCGATCAATTTGTGGTGATATGTGTGATACCTATAGAGACAATGAAAAATGTGCAGGTATAACATATTAAAATTAAGGATATTTTTTTGTTTTTATTCAATGTATTTTAGAAAACTTCTGTAGAGTAAAGTATGATATCGAAACAACATGTGCAATGTTGGTAAAAGTTCAAGAGATAAAACGTAGAAAAGAGTATAAATATGCGCGACCGCGACTCTAACATACAGTTATCAGTCGATCTTTCCTCTGAACATCATACCTACAAACAACTAAAGTGACTAGTCAAAGTCAAAACGATTTTCTTGAAGTGCATCCTGAAGTAGAAGCTAAGGCCGGCAGCAGCAACTACAAAGATGCAAGGGAAGACAACCTGTCATTTATCAACGATGTGGGAACGTTAACCCAGAAAACGGTAACCAAGATGGTTGACCTTGAAGTTGGAAAACCCTACGAGTTTTTGGATGTTAGGGTTATTAAGACAAAATTTCAGAAGCGAGCCGTAGTCGTGGAGTTGGAGGACAGTCTTGTCTATCTGCCTAAAAGATTCGAGTTGTTAAAAGACGATCGCATTGTCATGTTAAATGACATGCGAGATGAACTAGTAATGGTGTATGATGGTCCGCAAAAAATAAATAAGGGTAACGCAACGTCGTTGGTGCATTTTCTTAGAAAAACCGCTTTATAATTTACTAAATTTACTATATAAAATAACCAATAAATAAATAAAAGAAATGTACAGTAAATCTTGTTTTATTTGATTTACAATATTTATATTACAGATTTATTTATCATTTAGTACAAATTGCTTTCCATTTCGAAGATTTTTCTTTGTAGGTTCTAGAAGAACCACCCAAAAACGACTCGAAGGGTTTATAAGTTGTTGTTGCTATTTTACTATATTTTTTGTTTGTACAATTAACACATTTTAAACTTTTCAAATTATTAAAATCTTGAGTTATTGAATAGAATGTCATGTTACATTTGCTGCATCTTCCTACTTTAGTATATAAATTACCAGTACGTCTTTCATGATCTAGCATAATTGTAGTTTCTGCTTTTCGAACAGAAATTTTTTGTAGTTCTCGTTGTGATGTTGCAATAAATTTTTCTTGATCTAGCACCGTCGTATCTTCACCTTTTTGGAATGATTCTCTAAGTTTTCTAAGAACGTTTGGAATTTTTTGTTGTTGTTGTTGTTGTTGTTGTTGTTGTTGTAGTCTTCGTTCTATTGTTCTTGGCATTTTTTTGAAATATAACGCTAGTGAGCTACAGTTTCAACTTATATACTATCATTTAAGCAATGTAATGATAAGAAAAATAGATATAAACCAAAAATTGATCAAGGAATAAGTGTCAGTTTTACCAGCGCTATTGAAAACAACGCAAGCTATAAAATGGAACGTTTAGTGGCTCTTGCACTTGAAAATTTCAAGATATGTAGAACTCTCGATGAATTTTTTAAAGTGTTAAAATTAAATGAAACAAACATCAGAATTTTGTCTAAAGCTATACAAAATTGTCGAGAGTCTAATAACAGCACTGTAGGTGAAAAAAGACATTTAGAAAATCTGCTAGCACAGCTGAAAACTTTACAAACAGCCATTAGAAATAAGTTAAAGAGCGGTTCTGGTCTTCAAAGTGCAGAAATCTCAAAAGTTGAATGGCAAGCGGTAAATATACAACTATTTTACTTCAGTTCATTTACTAAGTTATATTTTAAATAGGTTTCATCTGCTTTTAAGCACAGGGTAAAAACCGCTGTTATTATCAATAACACAATCGAGGAACCTCGAGAATTTTTTGATGTAGCGTATGAAATTTTTGAGCAACGATTAAGGGCTGCCCTTATACAGAGAATGCCTGCAATAAAAGTAAATGTTGTTTTGTGCGGAGATTATTATGTTAAACCTCAAGATCCTGAAGTACGTGCCAGAAAGTATTTCTCAACTAAAAATTATGAGGTTCTCAATTCTACCGATATTCGCGATATATTTCATGATATAAAAGACAACGTATTGACACAGGTATGCTCATTTCTTTTAAATAATTCTTAGTAAATTGAATTGAATTTGTACATTATGTGCGAGTATAAGGAAAATGATCCGTATATTAGGGTGCAAACACATAGGCACACGCATACCTGCAATAAAGGTAAACGAAATAAATTCAAATGCCGGTTTAACTTTCCAATCTTTGTTATGCCCTCAACAACCATTATGGAACCTCTTCCGGAAGAGGAACAAAACGAAAATTTAAAATGCATTTTGAAAGATATAAAAAAAATTACCCAAGATTTTTATAAAAATCCGAAATTAGTAGAATTTAATGATATTTTAGCTAAACTCCTAATTACGGAAGAACAATATTATCTCGCTATTCGTAGTTCATTAAAAAAAACCCAGATATTTTTAAAACGTAGTAGTTTAGAAGTCGGAATTAATAATTATAATAAAGATATATTGCATTTGTTCGAGTCTAATATGGACATTCAGTTTATTTTAGAAGAATACGCGTTGGCATCGTATATTATTAATTATATTAGTAGAACGGACGCGGGACTTTCGAAATTGTTACGAGAAACGGCATCAGATATAAATAACGGATTTACTAATGTTAGAGAAAAATTCAGAAAAATTTCTAATGTATTTTTAAATAGTAATTTAATGTGCGCGCAAGAAGCAGTTTATCATGCGTTATCTTTGCCTCTTTGGAAAAATTAGCGAAAAACTATTTTTATTAGCACGTTTCCACAGCAAGAAAGAGTTCAAATGTTAAAGTCTAGGTTAGAATTAAGTGCCTTAAATGTAGATTCGGATGACGTGTTTGTTGATGATATATTCGGAAAATACGCGAAAAGACCTTTATCTATGGAAGACGTGTGCCTAGCAGATTTTGCTTCGAATTTTACTGCGCTGAATACGGATAACCAGAACGCGAATGAAGACGATGATGATGACGTCATTAAATATTATAGGCAACGGCGAAAAACTGCCGTTATTAGATATAGGCGGTATAAACTAATTCAGGATCCGGTTAATTTTTATAGAGAAAACCTTCTTTTATTTTTACCGTGGAGAAACGAATACTCAGAGGTGCAGAATGTAAATTACGAGGAAGTATTTTTAAACCATCATTGTACTATTGACGCTAATCGCTAAAAATTTCAAATTCTTGGCGACGATGTTTTAGACGAAGCCATGGAAAACGCGCAAAATAATGTTTTAGAAATCGAGGAAGAAGATATCGACGAATTTTCCAAAAGTGCATTACCTGAGCACCAGCAAATCGATATCTTACAGCAGGGGGGTTCTGAAATTATTAAAGATCGCGGTGCAAATCACTTTAGTTGTCCACCTAGAATATCAATCGAAGAAATTGTTCAGTTAATACAGCAATTAAATACGCGCCAGAGGGAGTTCATAATGCACATTTTACATTGTTTTAAAACTGATAGGTTGCCTATAAGAACGTTTTTAAGTGGATCCGCCGGCGTCGGGAAAAGTACGGTTATAAATGCAATCTATCAATTGATCACAAGTTATTTTGATAAATTACCCGGTTCAAGTAAAGGAGAAAATTTTGTCTTGCTGTGTGCTCCATCAGGTAAAGCAGCATTTTTAATAAACGGTCTCACATTACACACCGCGTTTTCTTTACCGGTATCTCAGTTTGGTGGACAAATGCCAGAATTATCCAACGACATCGCGAATACACTACGAGCAAAATTATTTCATTTAAAATTACTTATTATTGACGAAATATCGATGGTAGGTAGTCGGTTATTTTCACGGGTCGATACTAGACTTCGACAAATCATGGGTTGCAAAGAGTCTTTTGGCGGCATATCGGTTTTAGTTGTAGGAGATTTAAATCAATTACCTCCTGTGATGGATCGCCCTGTATTTTGTTCACCAAACAGTAACAGTCTAAGTATTTTTCACGTCGAATCAAACCCCTTATGGGACGAGTTTAATTATTACGAATTGACACAAATAATGCGGCAGCGGGATGAAGTTCAGTTTATACATTGTTTAAATAATTTAGCTAAGGGGATTATGAGCGTTAACGATATAAAATTAATTAAATCGCGAGAAGTAGAACAAACTCTAGTCCCAGAGACCGCGATTAGGTTATATGCGGAAAACGCTAACGTTGATGCGTACAATGAACGTCGTATAAACAATGCGCCTGGCGAAGAATTCTTATCTACAGCGGAAGACGTTATTTTAGGAAAAGTTTAAGAATTCACTAAAAGTAAAGTATTAGGCGCGTTAAAGAAAAAGAAAACTTCAGAACTTGGAGGTTTGCCAACACATTTACGTATAAAATTGGGTATTAAGTATATGGTAACTTCTAATGTAGATATCGCGGACGGACTTGTAAACGGATCTTGTGGAATACTTAGACATATTTCGTTTGAACCAAATTCTAAATTTCCTAGCAAACTTTGGATTGATTTTCAGTCAAATGCGGTCGGTAACAAAGTGCGAAAAGCGTTTATAGGTTTAATGAATGCCGAAGGTATCGACTCAAAATTGACCCCTATAAGTAAGAATGCGTATCCTTTAACTGTCTCTAAAGATTTGCAGTATCAAATTGTACGCCGTCAATTTCCAGTGACAGCAGCGGAAGCTTTAACTATCCACAAATCTCAGGGGCAGACGTACGAAGAGGCGTGTATCGATTTTAAAAAATCAAAAAGAATTACCAGACAAATGATGTACGTCGCATTAAGTAGGGTAAAAAAGTTATCTGGACTTTACATTTTAGGTAGTTTCAAACCCCCGAAGTCTCCAAAAGAGAACGACCAAATTTTAACAGAAATTTTGCGACTACAGCAAAATAAACCGCTCACATTCTTCTACGACATTTTTAACAATAGCGATCAGATTAAAATTTTATATCATAACGTTGGATCATTGCGCAAACATTTACGAAACATTATCAGTGATGAGTGGTACATTAGAGCCGATATATTAATATTTTCAGAAACTTTATCACAAAATTACGATGATATAGAAATTCCCGGTTTTCACATAATATTTCATTCGAATTCGGTTAATACGCGCGGAGTTATTTGTCTTATCAAAAACCACATTACCGTTTGTAATATTCAGCACGTTTTAAAATTCGAATGTAAAAATCATGTTGACTTGTTTAGTTTTCAAGTAGAGAATTTTTGGTTAATTAGTGGTTACAAATCGCCTTCGGTTAGGCATGCTATGTATGAAAATTGTTTTCAAGAAATTATAAGTAGTACGTTATCTAATGCCGATGATAAAATTGTTGTGTTGGGAGATTTTAATTTTGATATATTTAATTTTGATGTTGCCTCATATTTTCCAAATTTAATGGCAAAGTTCGATTTTAAAAGTATTTTAAACCGTAATACGTCCACAACCGATCACAATACTCAAATCGACATTGTATTTAGTAACGACGAATCATTGATAGCAGGTGTTTACGACAGTTACTTTTCATATCATAAGACAGGTAAAATAGCGTATGTTAAAATAACGTAAGCTAAGAACTATATGGAGAACACTCACAGGAGTGTCTCCACAAGTCAATTATGTATGTATGTAGTTGTAAGTATGTATGTACATAGTTATAACATAAGAAGAGCTGATTGTCCTTATCTGGATAGATTGTTCAAATTAAAAATTAAAAAAAAAAAAAAAAAAGTTTATATGTGAAAAGGGGGGTCATATGAAGCAGCACGAGGAAGGATTGCTACACAAATCAAATATATCAAAACCGCTAAGACAAACTTTAATTACGGAACCTACACCAGATGCCAACAATTCTGCATTCAATTATGAACTTTGCAGTGTTTTGGTTTCGGCCAATATACCTTGGGTTAAATTGCAAAATTCTGGACTCCACAATTTTTTGCGCAAACACTGTGGAAGACACATCCCCGACGAATCAACGCTACGAAAAAATTATTTATCGCAGTGCTATAACAATGTAAGTATATCTTTAGAAATTTTTAATTGTATCTTCTGAAAATTTGCTGTACCTATTATTTAAGACTGTGGATCGTATCCGAAGGGAACTGGAAGGCCACAATATCTGGGTATCAGTGGATGAAACGACCGATGCGGTTGGCCGCTATATCGCTAATTGTATAGTTGGAAAACTATGGGACGAAGAGGCTGGTAAATCATATTTGATTGCCTCAAAAGAACTGTTGGCCCTTTTGTGCTTCCACATCGATTAACAGGAAATGACTATTTATTATTTTTGCAAAATCATTTGCAAGAACTTTTAGAAGAGGTTCCTTTGGATGTACGTCGACAAATGTGGTTTTTACAAGATGGCGCACGCCCCCATTTTAATCGTTTAGATCGGCAGCATTTGAACATTGCATTTGAAAACAAATGGATTGGTCGAGGTGGTCCTGTTCCGTGGCCTCCACGGTCACCCGATTTGACACCCCTAGATTTTTATTTATGGGGCCCTACGAAGAGTATGGTATACACCAATGAAATACTTGACTTGGAAGATCTTCGTAACCGTGTTGATGCAGCTGCGACGACAATTCGACGGCAAGAGCAGAGCTCACTACTAAGCGTAGAAAGCCCGGCCGTCATTTTTTTGTAACAATAGATATTTGTAGTTATTATAATTGCGTGAAGACGCACACGTAAGTTTAAGTTCGTTTTTTATGTTGGATGTGCCTGAGTTTATAGATGATGTTCGTGACGTTATTATTTGTTTGTGGCCTGATTGTCGTATTGATGTTCAAAGTTGCCAGTCTCCTAAGAGTACTATTAAGTATATTAGTAAGGAAGATCGTGATGTTTTTTATAATTGTAAATTTTCTGATTTGCATTTTAATTATCGGGCTGTGATTGGGCTAGGAATTCAAGTAGTTTCCGTTTTGCCGATCCGTTTGTTGTGGAACATCGGTTTCAGTATAGATTTTTGCAAATGTTGTTCCGTGAGATGCAGATGGAAAAAGTAGGGCCGGGCAATTTGAGAAAATTGGATTTTTTGTTTGGTGTAGCTTGGGCTGATAATTGTATATTGTGGTGGAATGATTTTTTGAAGGGTAAAGAATTAAAACGTAGGCAGTTGTATTTGTATGGTGATAGTAATATTGGTAAAAGTACTTTGGTGGAGTTGTTGATTGGTCGGTTGAATAAAGAGCGAGACTTTGTGTTCAACAACAGGGCGATAACTTCGAACAACTGTTGTAAATAAAATAAAAAAGTTAATTGTGAAAAATTGTTTAAAAAAATCATATCTCTCTTATGATGCAACTTTTGTTAAGCACTTTTAGGTTTAATCACCTTCTTTTAAGGTGGTTAATCACCCCTTAAAAATAAAATCATAAGACCGCAAACACCCTGTATATAAGACTCGCCAACCGTATAAAAACCCTATTATTAAAACTATTATTGTACTACTCAGTCGTTGTTATTAAAAGCTGGTCATCACTAAACTCTGGTTTTATTCATCTGGTAGTGTTGAACGTGTATAGATACATTACATTGGTGTCAGAAGATTGTGAAAGTGTGGTAACGGTCACAGTAATTGTGAAACAACCTATATCTATATCAGAAGACTTTGTGAAACTTGTTAACGGTCACAGTAGAAAAACTATTGTGCAAACTGACAAAATCAACTTCAGAAGACTTATGAAAATTTGGTAACGGTCGCAAGAAATCATTGTGCAAACAGCCGAAGTCAACTTTCCAAAATCGAAAACATCAATTTCAACTTTGGTGCTCCCTCAACAACCAGTTGGTCTGGGATAGCTTCCAGCTAGCAACACAACCGTCCATTGGAAACAGCGAGTGAAATAAGCCCAAAAAAACACCGTTGAAGCTTTCATCGTATCGATCCACTACTATGAAGGTAGCAGAAGACAGCTCTTGGACTGTAGGATATTCTTTTTATGAATAATAACAAGTTCCATCTCCAAATCTTTTATCAACTCAACTATTACAAAATCATGGCTACTTGGTCTATCGAAGTCGCTCAAAAAATACTCATTTCATTCGACGGAACAAACAAACAAATCATTCACAAATTCATTGATAAATTATTGTGATCAGGCTGAAAAGTACATTACTCCAGCATATAAAGCAATGCTGTTTTCAATCGTTTAAACTATAACGATAACCCGGGGCATCCGGGCTGTCCGGGTGGGTCGGCCTGCCCTCCCACTTCCTCCCTTGGAGGAAGTCGATCCAGGGAGGGGTGCGGGGGCCGAACTAAGTACGATGGCCCGAGACGGAGGGTAAGTAGCGTTGTTCCTTTTGGATTCACCAATATTATGTGAATTATGTGCTTGTTCCTTGTTTCAGGAGTGCTGTCGAGGCTCCGAGGGGTAGCTACCATGGGCTGGTAATGGTCGGCTGTTACACTCTGGTAGTAGTCGTCCTAGCGGGCCTAGGCTATCTCCTATCTCATCCTTGGGGGCGGTGGTGAGGAGGTGGCCCCGGAGGGGGCTGAAGAGGGGACTCACGCAACGCCTTACAGCAACCCGTGTGAGTAAGATTGGTATGGGGACGACGCCCGCGCCGCCGGTGTGTAGACTGGAATAACACGGGGCCACAGGGTGTTATCTCCCCAAATGGTTTGTGCAGAGAGTGCAAATTTCCGATGGTTACAACTTGAAACATTATTATTTATCGCCTTTGTAAACATATCTTCCTTCGTTGTTTCGCGTTGGTGTGAAACGTCTTTGACGAAAGATTGTTGGCGGAATTCTAAACTGAAATTGACTGCTATCACTTGTGTCATTTTTTCAGTATCTTATTAAAAATTAAGTATTTAGCGACCTGTTGTGCTTTTTTTGGTAATTGCTAGCTCGATTAATTTATTGATATTATTTATTATCTTTTGACATTGTTATACTTGGATTAAATACTTTTTTTTGCTATTCTTTGATATTGTAATTTGTTATTGTTTGATATTGTTTACTTGAGAATTAAACATTTTTTTGCAGTTTAATCTATAATTTTCTTTTAGCTTTTTATTAATAAATACTAGAAGATGGTAAGTTGCAAATTTATTATCCTTATTAAAAACTATAATACATATTTTGCTGAAGGGTTTGCCGGTGTATAAATATAAAGGTCATCAACTTCTTGGAGACAGCCAGTTCGTAAGATTTGCAGAGCAACTTCTAGGATATCAAACAGGTATGTAATATTTAAAAATGTCATTTATTTGCAACAACAATCTGTATCTTTTATTGATTTACCATTAATTTAATTAAGAGTTTATTGCACATACAATAATTTAATAAATATTTTTTACTGCAGCTCATCAGCGGTCTTTGGGGTACTGCGTGAGTGGACAGACGGTGAACGCTTTGTTACAAATGATTGTGCAAGAAGCGTTTCCCCTTGGTAGAAACGTAATCTTGTTGATTGGGACAAACGATATAAAATCCGTAAGTAATAAAATAAGTAATAATAATAAATGTTGTATTTTCAGAATATTTTTCTAACAGTGTTGAGGAAAGCTTATGCTTAACTTTTAATAGAATTGAAAAAAAAATGTTCGAGGATTGTTCTGTTAACGATCCCACTGATACCTGCATTATTATATTAGCACTAGGTAATTCCTAATAACAAAGAAAACACAAACAACCAATCGTCATTCAATATAAACATGCCACCAAAATCGAAATATATTTTCAACGAAGAGAAACAACGATACCGGGTGAAATGTTTGCATTTAGGACATGCTAAACAGAAGAAAAAGTAAAGCGACAATTTTAATTTAGTAACGGACACTGCTACGTCTTTTAAGAAGCGGTATCCAGATTGTCTGCTAAAAGAAAAAAGTTTATACAATAAGGCTTTGGAATTTCAGAAAAAAATTATCAAAAAGGACGATAATGCAAACATAACAATGTCAGACAACGAATACGAAAATTCAGTTACGAACAGCACTGCAACCAATAATAATTCCGAAACGGAGAACATTGTTGAAACGAGCACCCAAAATACAAATTTTGGCAATATGATAGAGAAATTCAATCTTTGACGGATTCGAAACCCCAAGATCACCATTAAAATTGTCCAAGGATACTGCTGCGATTAGGATGTCCGGAAAAAAAGGCAAATATCATTTTGACGAAGAAAAGCAATGCCATCTTGCAGAATGCTTGGACTCGCATTCGAGGCCAAGCTGGGCGAAGTGTCCAACCAAACGATTGTGGACTAGTTTTCCTTCTGCAGGAATACCTGCTAACAGAATTTAATCAATCCACCCGGCAGCGATCGGTGGGTATTTCTGTTTTGTATAGGGTGTCCATTTTCTAATATAACTCCTTTATTCGCTACAAAAGGCAACACAGGGTATAATTACACTAAACAATATTACGATTCCGTAGCGTTCTAAAACTGCACCAATACGCTAATTACAGAAGGGGTAAATATCGCAAATCTGCTTTCCATAAATGTTGGACTGCGATATGAAATTGACGAATTGGCGGAAATATTTAATGACGCTTTGAATAGCAAATATAACGAAAATCTAGAAAATTGCTACGAGAAATGTAACCCCTTATACAATCGATGGGAACGAGGGACAGCGTACTCCATTGGAAATATGTGAACAATACAGAGATAGATCTGTTGAAAGGTGTCGGACCGTACCAGAAAAATTATCGATACGACCTGATGGTAGCATCAGGGTAAAATTGTATTTTATTAGTTTTTGATTCTAATAGCAGTGTTAATATACGTGTCAGAACAGTTTTCTTCTAGTATACCTACCTGCCTCTACAAACATCAGTATGTCGTCGTCTGCTGGTGGTACAACAAACCCCACCTTGGTTGAATATGATGTAGTAGAACATTTTACAAGGGAAATATTGTCTCAAATACCCGACTATGTGGACATTGACGTCGTTCCCATCAAGGAGCGAGTTGCCGAGGAGGTAAGAATTACCGCTGTAGGAATGTTACTGCAGAAACCAGTATTAAAAATTTCCGATTTAAGGAAGGGTCATCCCTATCAATAAACCGATGTACGATTTGTCAAGACGCAGTTCCATGAGAGGGCGGTTCTTGTAGAAATGTCCGAGTGCATTGTCTATTTACCGCGTAGATATATTGCGATGCGAGAAGACGAAATTGCCGTTTTAAATGCTCAAACGGATTCTTTATTCTTCATTTTCGAGGAAGCCCATCAAATTAAGGGAAGTATCCCACTTCATTAATAAAATTCGTCAAGAGATCGGAGTTTCTTAGTGGTGGTGGTGGTGCTGCTGCTAGCCCACATCAAGCAAAAAAATGAAAAAAAACGTAAGGTTTTCGTTTTATTATATGCTGATAATATACTTGTGATTCGTAAAATTAAACATCGTACCGAGGGAGAAAGTACTATTACGCTTATTCCGATTTAAATATCAATACTATTTTTGTGTAGGTCTTGTATAACAATTATTGTATTGCTTTCCCTATATATTTTTATATAATTATATATATATATATATATATATATATATATATATATATATATATATATATATATATATATATATATATACATCCCGCTATCATTTTGGCGTCCACTCACATCCCATTTTCATTTAATCTGGCGTCCAACCGCAATTTGGCGTCCGGTATACGGACGCCACTTTATTTCGCCTTATAAAAAATATTCTGGGTTAGTGGGGGTGCCTGGATGCCAAATACGAAAATTGTGGTGGACGCCATTTTGATAGTAATATGAAAGTTTTTGTATATTTTTAGTGCAGGGATATTCCGCTGGTGGCGCCAATGGCGTCTGAAGTATACACGACTGTATACATTTGCTTTCATACCACGGTTAAGTTGAACTCCGACGACTTGGCAACGCTGTTATTACATCATCTATATTAAATTGCTTCGCGAATCGCAAGTTGATATTAATTTCTTTAATACAGTTGCTGGACGTCAAATGACTTCTAAATATAGGAATAGTAAATTTGCGAATCTTAAAATGATATTGAAGTAGGCATTGGAAATAGGGAAGGAAATTTGTGTTTCATACTTAAAGGTTAATTTTAATTGTTGGGTGGATTTTAATTTCTACTTACTACACCGAAAATGAGACGAAGTTTAGCATAAAAATTTTATCCCTTTCGGGTTTTATTTGATTTTCTAGGTTTAACCATTCTAGCGCCTCTTATTACACTTTCCTATTAGCCTAAAATTGTACTTTATCAGCAACTTAATTGATATTATTGATTATCCGAATTTAGTAAGTAATTCAGTAAGATTTCATTAGTTAACAAATAAAATTCAATGCAAATTTAAATCTATCATCTTAAAAATTATACATTAATACTATTTCTATTAGGTAGGTAGGTACCATTCCTGCAATTGAAGAGGTTAATTATTAAATACGCTTTATGAAAATATTTGACAAGGTTACGAAATACATCTAATGTAGGGGATTCCCCGGACGTCGAATTACACGTATTGTAAATGGAGTTCCGTAAAACCGTCATATGTTGCTTGCATATTACATTTTTTGGAGTTTTTCCATTCTAGAGCCTCTTATTACACTTTGCTTTTAGCCTAAAATTGTAATTTAGCTGCAACTTAATTTATATTATTGATTAGCCGAACTTAGTAAGTAATTCAGTTAAGATTTCAGTAGTTAACAATTAAAATTCAATTCAAATCTATCATCTTAAAATTTATCAAATTAATGGTATTAGCAATGGTATTAGGTACGATTCCTGTAATTGAAGAGACTATTATTACTTAATGTGTTTTATTATTAATTACGCTTTATGGAAATATTTTACAAGGTTACGAAATACCTCTAATGCAGGGGATTCCCCGGACGTCGAATTACACGTATTGTAAAAGGAGTTCCGTAAAGTCGTCATATGAAAGAGCAATGTATATTGTGTGAGGGCCTCTCCTGGGTGCTGACAGGGTTAGTCTGCTTATGATGACCTAGCATAACAGTGATCTCATGCTGTTCCACGATATGTCAATAAACCTAATATTTATGGCGTTAGCAATGTTTTGGCCTGCAAATTGAGCAATATCTGTAATACAGGGACGGTGGTACTCTAGGTTTACTAGTTAAGTAGAGCAGATGTGTTTTTACTTGAATATGAATACCTAAGATTGTTAGTTGAAGGTACTCCACATTTATTGTAATAAGTTAAAATAAAGAAACAGTTACCTGTGTTCACAATTGTATCAAATTTTAATAAGTACTTCAGTTAAGATTTCATTAGTTAAAAATTAAAATTCAATGCAAATCAACCATCTTAAAAATTATCACGTTAAACCTATTTTTATTAGGTACAATTCCTGCAATTACGAAATACCTCTAATGCAGGAGATTCCCCGGACGTCGAATTACATCTATTGTAAAAGGAGTTCCGTAAAACCGCCATATGAAGTAGCGATGTATATTGTATCAAATCTAGTTGCTTGCATATTACATTTTTTGGAGTTTAACCATTCTAGAGTTGCTTATTACACTTTGCTTTTAGCCTAACATTGTAGGTTAGCTGCAACTTAATTTTAATTATTGAGAAGCCGAACTTATTAAGTAATTCAGTTAAGGCGGTAATGCTGCAAGTCTGAAATATTTTGACGAGAGAGCACAAAAAGTTTGGAGAAAGACGCACTTATCCAAATACTGTACACTACGTGTCGATACAATTACCAGTTTTGGGTAAGATCCGTTAAATAGGGATCTAGATACAGATCCAGATACCTTTAAAAAATAGGTTCTAAATTCAGATCAAAGATCCAAGCCCAAATATGGATTTAGATCAAGATCCAAGACCTTTGAAAAGGTATCTAGCTCATTTATAGATCCTTTCGCATTTTGTAATTTCTGATCAATTAGTTTGGAAAACAGATGAAGGTCGTAATTCTAATTTGTCAATCAATGACTGCTTCAAAGATCCTACCTAAGTACAAGCTAATGCAATATCAATTGGGCTCAATTACGTAAAACTTGCGCTTAACATGTGATAATACCCTAAAATTATTTTTTTTTGAAATAACAGTAATGAGAAAGGTAATGTATTTTTTCGACAAGAATTGCTAGAAGAAAGCAATGAATTTATTACAATTACTCATTACTTGTGGAATAAAGTAATTCATTACAATTACTTATTACTCAAAAAGTAATTAAATTACAGTACTTGTAATTCATTACTTGTAATTCATTACTTCCAACCACCACTGATAATTACTACTACAAACTTTATGCTATTATATAAATTTTTTGGTATTATCGTAGGCTTTAGACGTTCCCAACGTTTGGTAATGGACAAGTTAAATAGAAATTATTGCTTAATTAATTTTTAATTGAATTTCAGAAAAGAAAATTGAATAGCGGATCTTTGGATCTAATGCAGAGAGATCTATAAAAATATGATCTAGATACAGATAGAAGATCCTCATGTAAAAAAGATCTAGATCCTGGATTCTAGTTCCAATGGATTTAGATCCTGGATCTAGTCCCAATGGATCTAGATCCTACGCAACACAGACAATTACGTATAACGTGGACGAACGTAAGATCGCAAAACAGTTATGGGATAGACATTATGTCATTTTAATCTTATTTATGGGTACGCAATTCGCTCAGTTTTCTACACTGTTCGCCTAAAAGTTATTATGAATTACGTCGACTGGACATTATTTGCGAATCTTATTGTGGTTTCCTCTTCTCTGCAAATATTATCGTTTTGGCTATTTTAACATTCATACATTCACCAAAGCCATAATATATGGTAATAACAAATTATACTAAACAATTATTTTTAAAAGTGATACCTATAATTTAAAAGTATGTGGTATAGTGACTATGTTATTGCAAACAGAAAAATGAAAAATTTTTGATTGAATTTTTAATTGAATAAACAAAGTACAGGATAATTTAAAAATTAACACAAACCCATGGTGAAATCATGACCCTTATGCAAATCAACAAGAACACAGTTATCTAGGCGACGGTGCAGCTGTCTCCTTTATTTTTCGTGGTACCATATAAGACTCGCTCTCTCTATCCTCCGAGGGTAAAAATTCACGCGAAGATGAAGAAGAATTTCTTAGCGACATATTGTTATGCATAAAATTCTGCAAGTGCCAAATTTAAACCTACCTTTTATCTATTCTGATATGCGAGATCCCCATGGTTGCCCTCGAATTTGAAACACCTTGTATAGGGGCAGTGGATGTTTTGTCCCCGTAATGACATTTAATGCTAATCTGATGCGAGTAAATTTTAAGCTGCATAAATGTTTCGTCCCGAAAGATAACTAACAGGCAAAGATAATTAAGAAAATAAGTTATTTCCAGGAGCGTAACTACAGGGTGCGGTGGGTGCAAAGCGAAGCAGGCGGGCCCTCGGTTAAAAGGGCCCCTGGTTCTGATGCCACCTTCCCCAAAATTTCGACCGACTTCCTAACTGCAGATATTGTATCTACTTCTACGAATTGGGTAATTTAATTTAAGGGGAGAAAGCTTCTAATGTGCCGTATATGTAAATGCATGTAATAGTTTTTCGATTTCTAGGTTAATACTGAACTTAAATTACCAAAATCTTCAGAAAAGTGTTTCGAAGGTGCCTATAGAACGATGTTTTAAAAATATTTATTAGGTAATTTATAAAAAAAAATATTTTTGCAGTAGGTACCTACCTAATTGTTTATTCTCTAGTTTCCTTATTTCTTTAAATTAAATCAATTATTCGGCTTCTATAGGCACCTAGAGAAATTTGTATACTACAACAGCATCATTTCTAAAATTGTCTAACCCGAACCGTTTTTTCAAAAAATAAAAAAAAAGAGTCAAAGTGCTAATTTTTAAATTTGCATATTCCCAAATCCTGCCGTATATTCGATCCTCTTATTTATTAAAACATAAAGGAGAATAAAAATTCTATTCTATTCTATTCTAACCTAAAAATCCAATATGGCGCCAATTTAACTTAAGGAAGTGGATACGAGTACCTCAAAAGCAGCCATCCTGAATTGTTGTTCGATACCAGTTTTAAACTGGTCTTATCGGAAACAGAGACTTTCATATAAAACCTTTTTCGCATCTCTTATACTTACGAAGGTATTTGATACACTAGAAAATGTTTCAGTTTTTTTCAGATAACTTCTGACGGGTTCGACATTCTGACCTATTTCCTAACAGATTCTAAATCGGGATATAAAACTGCAACACATTGCCCATTTAACCAAATCTCCATCTTCAATGATAAGAAAGTTAATACCTATGTATTCCCATTGGATTTGGAACACCCTGTATATCATGTTACCCCTGTGAGCGACTTTATTTCCTAAGCAAGCGGAGCGGGGGAGGGAATTAAATACATCAGTCCTGTGGTATATACTCAATTTTTTGCACTTCCGGATATTTTATTGGATTTTTAAATTATTCTAAATTTGTTGTCAGAGTGACAAGTGACAACTAGAAAATTATTGATAAATCCTATTCTCTAATAACAAAAACAATCGGTACCTAGGGAACAAATGGGTTACTGTAGTCCCTATAGACAGGGATAAAGTACTAGTCACTTTGGTCCCGGAAGTGCAAAACATTAGTAGCTAGTAGTCGAGAAAATCTACTTCTTGCACTGAAAACAAACGAAATAATGAAGTGAAAAAGTAGTACCTAGTACTTAGTGGAAAAAATATTTTTCTTAATTTCTCTATCAAGAAAATTGTAAATAAGAAATGTGTGGGATAATATGCAACTTTAAATTTAAATTTACTCTATAAAATTTGTTTAAAATCGTAGGGAATTATCGGAAAATATTTTTGTTGTACTTTCATTCATTTGAAAAACTCAAAAGCTAGATGTAGAAGAGACCATTTACACACCTTCATACCGTTTTTTTAATAATTCTGCACGAATTTTCTGTATACAGGGTGTTTCATAAGTTGCGTGTAGAAAATATAGTATCCTAAAATACTTCGCTGAAGACTGACGCCTTTTCAAAAACTGAGTAACATTTTAATGAGGTACATGTACAAAAATAAAAAATTGAATGAATTAATAGAAAATTAAAGAAAGTGCTGGAACTAACCTCCTTTAGTACAATTTCTGACAAAATTGTAGTACACATTACAATTTATTGTGATTTTTTACTCAAAAACTATTAGTATCATGGAAAAATACAAATGACAGAAGTATTTCTAAGTGAATTGAGGTTTCTCGTGAGGATTATTCAATTGGAAATTCCGGTGTTCTAATAAAAACATGAGAAAGGGTTGTAAGTTTCAGTGTCATCCCCTTCTAACAATACAGGTGGGTTATGAAAATATCCTTAAAAATCCTTCCTATTAGTAGAACACGTCCACTGAATTATATTTTTCTATCTTTGTCCAAATTTGAAATAAAAATTGAAAACGAAATTGTTACTCCATTTTTGTAAAGACATTAACTGTTCAGGGTGGCATATTAGGATACAAGTACCTATATTGGAAAAGATTGCCTTAATTTTCGCCCAGGATAAACCCCCTGAATTTTCTACACGTAGTACCTAGTTACGAAACACCCTGGATACTGTTCTCAATATATATTTGATTCCATCTTTAACTAGTACTAAAATATGATTAAAATACATACTTAGTACTATAACCTGGTATAGGTGTGATATTTTATTTTTACAGTGGGTCGATTCCAGCATTAATACATTTCTTTAAATACCTTAAATATTTTTATGAATATTTATCCTAAGTCGGAATTGGTACAGTAATTTGTACAGCAGCAAAATAAATAAAGATGCAGGTTCAAACCGATAATGCAAATTAATCTGTCAGCTGACGCTGATTTGAACTTTCCTTGAAACAAGTAATTTAATACACCAAATAACAGCGGCAACGCCGCTGGACGCCATCTGATGCGCGAAGTGAAATAAATATACACCGTGGGACGCATCATCCACCGTGGGGTTCCAAGTATACACGGCTGTATACATTTTCTTTCATACCACGGTTAAGTTGAACTCCGACGAATTGGCAACGCTGTTATTACATCATCTATATTAAATTGCCTCGCGAAGCCCAAGTTAATATTAATTTCTTTAATACAGTTGCTGGACGTCAATTGACTTCTAAATATAGGAATAGTAAATTTGTGAATCTTAAAATGATATTGAAGTACTGGAAATAGGGAGGGAAATTTGTGTTTCATACTTAAAGGTTAATTGTAATTGTTGGGTGGATTTTAATTTCTACTTGCTACACCGAAAATGCGTTCATTAGTTAACAGTAATGCAAATCTATCATCTTAAAAATTACACATTAATACTATTTCTATTAGGTAGGTACCATTCCTGTAATTGAAGAGATTATTATTAATTACGCTTTATGAAAATATTTGACAAGGTTACGAAATACCTTTAATGCAGGGGATTCCCCGGACGTCGAATTACACGTATTGTAAAAGGAGTTCCGTAAAACCGTCATATGAAAAAGCGATGTATACTGTATCAAATCTAGTTGCTTGCTTATTATATTTTTTGGAGTTTTTACATTCTAGAGTCTCTTATTACACTTTGCTTTTAGCCAAAAATTGTAGTTTAGCTGTAACTTAATTTATATTATTGATAAGTCTAACTTAATTAGTAATTCAGTTAAGATTTGATTAATTAAAAATTAAAATTCAGTTCAAACCTATCATCTTAAAAATTATCACATTAATGCTATTTCTATTAGGTAACATTCCTGTAATTGAAGAGACTTATTACTTAACGTGTTTTATTATTAATTACGCTTTACGAAAATATTTTACAAGGTGACGATACAACTAATGCAGGGGATTCCCCGGACGTCGAATTACACATACTGTAAAAGGAGTTTCGTAAAACCGTCATATTAAAGAGCGATGTATATTGTACCAAATCTAGTTGTTTGCGTATTACATTTTTTTGTGTAGTGTTTCTAAGATGTCTTATATGGCCATATTTCGGGTTAAATTGTCAAAAACAGGAAAAATACATACATCTCATTGTGAGGAACTTTCTTCTGAAATTTGATCAAACTGGGATGTATTTTTCAGTATGGGTCGTTTCCAGCATTAATACATTTCTTTGAATACCTTAAATATTTTTATTAATATTTATCCTAAGTGGGAATTGGTACGGTAATTTGTATAGCAGCAAAATAAATAAAGATGTAGGTTCAAACCGATAATGCAATTCATGTGTCAGCTGACGCTGATTTGAACTTTTCTAGAAACAAGTAATTTAATACGCGAAATAACAGCGGCAACACCGCTGGACGCCATCTGATGCGCGAAGTGAAATAAATATACACCGTGGGACGCTTCATCTACCGTGAGGTGAAAATAATATACACGTGGACGTTAAAATGCATACGTTCTGAAAGGTGTTCAAAATAACCGCAATATGAAAGTAGACTGTATATTTTATACTAACATATTTTAAAACAAAAAAGTTTGCGTTGAGAAACTGGGACAAAAAACCGCATGTTCAGAGGTTCTTGGTTAGCTAACTACTCTCCTTCTAGTGGACGCCAAATGTACCAACCTTTATAAGGACGTTAAAATGATAGCAGGATTTATATATATATATATATATATATATATATATATATATATATATATATATATATATATATATTGTTGTAATACCTGTACACCCCTGTTGCTGCGTTAATAAAATGTTGATAAACCCAAGCTGCTCTTTGCGGTGCTAATAAAAAAAAATAAAACAAAGAACAAAAAGAACTCTTATCTCGGGGCTTTCGATACCTTGTCCTGCTCTGACAAGTATCTTCTGTGGGTCCACTATTTAGCATACACAAAAAAAAAACTTTCATACAACAAACAACAAAAAAAAAAAAATGACAAAATTTTTAAGCAACACAACAAAATTGAAATTTATTTACACAAGAAATGAACACAAATTAAATTAAAGTAATCAATAAACATCCTATCATCCCTAGGCTCAAAATTAAATTTAAATACTAAAAGAAAACTTATCTTATAATTGGTTCGGACTCTTATGTATGCCGTATTCAAATTTCCCGCGCTTCTTTCAATTTTCCGATATTCAACGAACAAATCCAATCTCGTACGAACAAATCCAATCTCGTATTCAATAATATTGATCACCAACAAGAACACTGCAAAATGGCTGATTCTCCAGTTGCAAACACAACATAAAATTCGATAAACTCCAAATTTGTAATCTTTTGGATTCGCGGAAACGACACGCTCTTTCAAGGAATATTAACAGAGTCTTCTTCTTTTTGTTTTGAGGCCTTATTTATAACCTCTGTCAACAAGTTTGTTTTTCTCCATGGTAACAGAAAAAATTTTAAGGTAAACATCTGAACATCAATTGTTTTATAATTTTATAAATTTTAAATGCCTTTCTGGCCTCTATTCTGCAAGATTTCTCAAAACTATGCACATTTTTAGATTCCTCATAATTTTCCCTTTTAAATAATATCCTATTTGCTATGTTTTTCATACCATCTGCAAAACCCTTCAAATTTGTTAATTTTCCTTATTAAGGAAAACTTTTTCACTCAACTCATATCAATGTTCAGATTCCTCACCATTTTCTACACATTTTAAGTTCTTGTTTTTCACCAATAATCTTCACCAAAGTCCAAAATTAATATTTTACAAATTTTGGTAAACATAACCTCAACTTTACAGATTTTAGAATTGATTTTTGAAGAAAATCTTTTTCCATATAAAAGAAACATGAAGATAAACCGTTTCCAACTAAAGAGATAGCTACAACCCACATCACCAATACTGGGACAACCTATTGAACAAACCATCGTTTATCCGAGTATGATAAAATGCTTCGATATCAAAATTATCTAAATAAAAAAAACTTAAAATAAAAACATAGCCTTTCACAAATAGCTAAATTCATTCAGACAAAGAATTATCTTAAATACTAAACCAATTTTTACATAATCTTACATAACATTAATAAACATTTACTTTTAGTCGACCAAATGAAAGCATATCGGAACCAAATATGGCCCAAATTTTGAAAGATAGAAACGAACCACAGCTGATACCAAGACAATGCACTCAAAGAACCAAATATCCTGAGATAAGAGCCTTCAGAAACCGAAATAAAAATTATGAACAACCGAATTATAAAAAGAAATTTAAAATAATATTTGACAAATTTATTAAACGTAAGCTTAAGGTAGCTATCAACCTTTATTTAATTTAGACTAAGTAATCGTACAAGTCCCGAGTCAATATCACAACAATATATATATCTATACATATATATATACAGAGTGATGATAAAGTATCGCACAAAAATCATATTCTGGTTAGTTAATGGTTTTGCGGAAAATCCTGAGACCCGTCGATTTTTGTTTTTAAATTGCCATTCAGACATATAATTTTCAACCCCCCCCCCTCAACCCCTAAGTGCTAGCAACCCCAACTTTAAAAATTTAAATAGAAAGATACCCTTTGTGATACCTCTTTTTATAGGTCTTTTTATTCTTAATATAACTAAAAAAAGTTTTTCAAAATCGATTGATAAATAACGGAGATATTTAACAAACTGTAATCAATGTAAAAAATGGGGTTGACATTCAACAAAAAATTATGACGTCACAGCGTAGAAATAATGGCACAAATCCTGAGACCCGTCAATTTTTGTTTTTAAATTGGCATTTAGGCAGGTAATTTTAATCCCCCCACCCCTCAGCCCCTAAGTGATAGCAACCCCAACTTTAAAAATTTTAATGGAAAGATACCCTTTGTGATACCTCTTTTGATAGGTCTTTTTATTCTTAATATAACAAAAAAAAGTTTTTCAAAATCGGTTGAAAAATAACAGAGATATTTAACAAAATGTAATCAATGTAAATAATGGGGTTGACATTTAAAAAAAATTATGACGTCACAGCGTAGAAATAATGGGCGATCAAAACCACACTTTTAGGTCAGGAAGTGCCCTTTTTAATGTTACCATTTACGGCATGTTTGAGCCGTTTCTTGTCGAATATTGACATTTTCATTTGATTACATTTTGTTAAATACCTCCGTTATTTATCAACCGATTTTGAAAAACTTTTTTTGCTTATATTAAGAATAAAAAGACCTATCAAAAGAGGTATCACAAAGGGTATCTTTCTATTTAAAATTTTAAAGTTGGGGTTGCTAGCACTTAGGGGTTGAGGGGTGGGGGGTTGAAAATTATATGTCTAAATGGAGATTTAAAAACAAAAATCGACGGGTCTCAGGATTTTCCGCAAAAATATTAAATAACCAGAATATGATTTTTGTGCGATACTTTATCATCACTCTGTATATGTACTACGATACTTGATTTTATACTTTTTGAGTTAGCAGGGGGCACAGGTGATTGTGGTGGTGGTAGTTAATAACATTATATCCATTGAGTTTTGAAGCAAGGTACGTTAGTTGGTGCAGGTACTAGAAGACCACTAGCAACAGCACAATAATAATGGAATTGTTTAAGAATTTTTGAACCTGTACGTAACGAGTCAGGAAGCAATTCCTATATACGAGTTGAACGAAAAATACGTAAGACTTGTTCGAGAACTTATAATTAATGAAAAAAGCGACAGTAGAACCAGCAGCAGTGTAGGTAGAAAAAAACACCTGAAAATAGTGCTCGGTCAATTGTTGGGTTTACGTGTTCAAATACAAGCAAAGCTGAGAAGCGGAAAATGTTTACTGGATCGTAGGTCTAATCAAATATATTTAAGATATTTTATTCGCTTATTTTTCTTAAATAAACTGTTCACCACACAGGTGGATTCTGCGTTTAAAAACAGACTGTCTACAGGTGTGATTATAAATCATACCTTAGATAATCCAGGGGAATTTTGCGAGAATGCTTTTCTGATTTTCAAGCAAAAAATTAGCGCAACTATTAGAAGAACCAGGAATAAAGCAATCAAAGTTAATGTAGCGTTCTGTTGTGATTATGTGAAAGGTCACGACTGTTCAGTGATTGCGAGAAAATATTTCAACACAGCCAACGTTCAAGTCGCACGCTCCACCATGAGAACTATTTTTTTATTCAAATGAGAAACAACATTATTAAACAGCTATGACTTTATTGGTTTTTCTGTTTTTCTTCAATCCATCTATGTTGAACTGTATAGACGAAATAACATGTAGACATCGTGAAACAGGTGTATTAGCATATTATTAGGTTTGTTCCAACAAACGGTTCTGGTACAGTTCACGAACGATTTTATGTGCATGCCTTGAAAAAGTACTGTCTCTGAACTGGTTCTGCTGCGTGTTGGAACGTATCACAAATGACCACGACCCTTGCGCGCATGCTCTAAAGAAATCGTCCCTAGGAGTTCTCAGTCAGGACCAGGAACTAATTTCACCGTTCTCGAATCGGTTCGGAATTATTAGTTCTGTCGACGTTGGAACGCTCTGTGAACTAGTACCAGGATAAGTTCCGTATTTGTTGGAACGCTAATTTCAATTTGCGCACACTCCGGCCAGTTCCGAACCGATTCGAGTGTTTGTTGGAACAAACCTATTGTAAAACATGTTGATATTATTTGAGTAGTAGTAGAGAAATAAATGCAAACATAGTAAGTTTTTTATGTGTATGTTCACAGCGAAAGTATAAATACGTGTGAATGCGATATTATAACAGTGTCGCATACGTTAGATTGTATTAATCCGCAGAGAGTTTGGTTAATATACCCATTACAATTATAGGACTATATGGGTAACGAAATGGAAGAATGTCCAGTGTCGGCGAAGGAAGTTCTTTCGACATCGCGTCCATCATCTCCGATTTCTTCGAGAGAGAGTACTCCGACCTTCAGCCATGGACAACCCCTGGAGAACTACAACGAAGTCCTCCACTGGTAACCCTGACGAATTTATTAGAATTGCATTGCCATCCGGAGATGACGTTAGCGCATCTACACATAGTGTTGAAGCAGATGGTGTTACGGTCGATGACGGAGCAGGATCCTCAAGCGAAGCAGTTCTGGACACGTTGTTCGACTCTATTTGCAAAGCTGAAACCGAAAAAGTCCCAGACGGATTTCGAAGCATCGATAAATTCGTTCGAACAATTATCGCGCATACTCCCAGGAGAAATATCATTCACGACATTGTTGGAATCGACAATTCCGGAGACGCAGAATCGTTGGTACAGCGAATGCATCAGTCATTATGGAGGGAAACTATTTTAGATCGTCGACCACCAAAGCCACTTACACATCATCCATGACTGCCAATACATGCAGTACACCTGCCGATGCTCTCGTCTCGTTGGAATCAACGTCAAAAAACGTGATAGGCGACATTTTTGGATAGGAAGCTTTCCGTACTGGCGATGGTGTTTTCTCGCAATCTATCTTTCTCAGGACCCCCGAAGGCACGTATTCTGTCAAATCGCCGGGCGAAACTGGAGACTACTTGATACAATTGACGGTCATCGATACGAAAGATTTAAAAAATACGTCTCCGGACAACTATTGGCGCAAGATGAAAACGAAGGTGATTTTTCTGGCTTCCTCGGACGGATACGGATCCGATAATGAAAATGTGGTGATAGACTCTTCGGCAATACACTTAATTTACTACAATTTATTTCTGTGTTTTATATACAGGGTGATTTATAATCATAACGTACGCACGAAAACTAAAGGATAACTAGAACGCGGGACCAAAACGTAGTTTTTTTTACCAAACGTCTTTGATCAAAGTTCAAAGTTCTTCTGGGATTGAACATTTTTTTTTTCTATAAAATACTTACGGTAATACAGGGGCGATTTCTAACGTACGTAGGAAACTGAAAGGACAACTAGAGGGGACCAAAATATAGTTTTTTTTTTACAATAAACTTTTGATCAAAATCGAACAACAATTGAAAGTTACAGCGGTTTAAAGTTCTTATAAATTAACGCCCACGTTTTGAGTACCGCTGAGCTTGTTGCATTCGCTTTTACATCGGAAACGCTTCTCCCACAATCTGATAAATTGCTGCTGTAATTTTAACTTACCTATACTTGATCGGGTTATGTTAATCGGCGCGGCGGTTGTCAATAAACAAACACCTATAACTGAATATTTTCAAGAACACTTTACATAACTTTCGTCTTACAAAAATTTTTGTATTTTTGTATTATTTTGTATAATTAGCTTACACAAATACAGTGTGTCCGCGTAAGTTGGCTACATATGGAAAACTTTGTTATTATTGATTTTATTAATTTATTAAAAAATATTATTAATTAATTAAAGAATTATTAAATATAATGTATTAATCTTCAAACTTAAACTTTCAATGTTATCGCAGAGAAAATGTAAAAATAATATTTTTTAATTGTAAATCGCCGTCGCTTCCGCCAGACATTGGGAGGGCTACGCCCGCGCCGGCTCGCGGTGGGTGATCAAGACCGTGATGTCGGTGCTGGAGCAGGAGACCCGACTGCGTTTCTTCCTGTTGGGGAACGTCAACCAGGTAAGATTAGCGGCGCCGCCGCCACGTTAAATGATAATACCATATCGAGCAGTTTCTTTGTTTACTATACTATTTTCGTAACGTTACGCGCCGTATACGCACCGCCAAACGGAGCGGTCGTTTCTCCGACGCTTAGTATTCCCTTTCTTTCTGCTGCAGGTGAACTCCGACTTCCTGAAGGTGCTCCTCGCCCACGAGACGCTCCTGGCCTCCACCGATAAGGACGGCGTCATCCGCTACGCTCCTGCGTTCAGGGTACGCTTCGACACGAAGCTGGTCCTTCACAAGTCGGACGGTGGCCTGGTGGCGCGGTTGCGGAGGCTTGTCACCATTTTCTTGAGGTTCTTCGAGAAGGTGGGCCAGATCCGGGACGTCCTCGAGCCGTTTACGTTCGCCACCCCGACGGTGGAGGACAACGCGGGATGGGGCGAGGACACGAGGCGGGTGCGGGAGTTGGTGGCGGTCTGGCTCCTCGGCTACGCCACCTACGCCAGGATCATGCAGACCAATTTGTATTCGGAGGACGCCGCCTTCAGGGATTTTCCTCGCCTCCTGGGGACGTTTTCGAAAAAAACGCTTGCGAGGAAGGAGGTCGAGAGGGCGACCAGGAACAACTACCATCTTGGCCGCAGTCGCGTGGAGGTGTCGACGGTTGCGGACCGCATTTTAAATCCGCCGACCCTCTTCGGCCAGTGCCTGCTGGCGGCCACCTCCGACGTCGAACCGACACCGTCGCGGGCGGTCAAGCACGCGTGTCTCGTGAAGATGTTGCGGGGCTGTGCGGACCAGTGGCCGTCGGAGTTGATTACTCCGCCGAGAAGTAAGTACAGTACGCCTTTTCAGTGTAATTATTATTACTTTTTATTAATTTTCGCTTAACATGCAATCTAAATTTAGTACTTTGTTATATTATTTATTAAATCAAAATTCTTTATCAAACTTTATAATTTCTATAAGAATCAGTGGCGTAGCTACCGGGGAGCAGTTGGAGCAAATGCTCCAGGCGCAGGAATCCTGGGGGCGCATTTTGTTTTTGGTGTAAGTCCGTGCAGTGTATTTTTACGTTGTGCTTTTTGCTGTTCGTTTTGTGCGTGTTTTTTCGTGTTTTTTGTGTGTGATTGGATCACCATATATCTATACTCTTCGGCAATACACTTAATTTACTACTATTTATTTCTGTGTTTTATATACAGGGTGATTTATAATCATAACGTACGCACGAAAACTAAAGGATAACTAGCGTAGTTTTTTTTTTTACCAAACGTCTTTGATCAAAGTTCAAAGGCCAATGCTAATATCATGTGTAGTATAAAGCTAGAAAAGGCTTGGTCAATTTAAAATTTGGAAATACCCCATACTTTTTTTGCAAAAAAATATTGTAAGACTCGACATGTAGTGGGCTGCTGGTCCCGCGCGCAATCTAACCTTACATATCTATGACATTTGATAGTAGCGTGGTTCAGTGTGGTTTTTTTGTATTTTGTGCATCTGTGGAGAAATTATTTGGTAATTAAGTAAGTAGAATCTACTTTCTAAAGGTTTGTGTAACTTATTTTTTTATTAGATGTCGAAGAGAAAATTGCCGCTTTCTAAGGAGGAACTTGAGAAGTTGGCTTCTAATTTTGGGGACTCGTCTGATGATCTTGACGATCCGTTCGCGGGTTCAGATAGCGATTCTTTATACGAGTCTTCAGGTATAGATGATAGTTGTGACGATTCTGATGATGAATTATTCCATAATCTGAATCAACTTGGCAACGTCTCTTCCCAAAAACAAAATCCGAATGACAATGTAGAAAATATTATAAATCAATGTACGGCCGAATCTTCTCAAATTATACCAAACTTGGGAGAAGGCAGTGATACTACAGAGACAATCAATTTACCTAATCCGACAGAAGACCCTGGGACAGAGGAAGACATTGGTGATTTGAACCAAGACGATGGTTTACCAATAAACAATGAGCATACTTGGGGCCCGGTTGTTGGCAATTACCGGCCAGTAAAACAATTTTTACTGACACCAGGAATTATACCGGAAGTAGCTGGCTTACTTGCTGGCGGAAAAACGTCAGATTTCTTTGACGCAATAGTGGATGATTCCATTATATCAATGATAGCGGACGAAACCAATCTATATGCGACGCAAAAAAGTTTAGAAACAGATGCCGCACCAAACTCACGTCTCCACAACTGGATACCAACTACTAAAACAGAAATAAGAACATTTTTAGGCCTTGCGAGCTGGATGGGTTTGGTAAAAATGCCGGCTATTGCTGATTATTGGAGTAATGATGAATTATTTCATATAAATTCGTTCATATTCGCGCCCGAATTATCCGACCTACTAGACTGGTTCGATCAAGTAGATGTGCTGCAGAACAAATTGGACGGCAAGAAACGGCCGATGCCTCTAGTTCCGCGAACCTGGAGCATGTTCCGCGAAAGCAAACGCACAGGCAAAAAAAAGGAAGTGACCATGGACCAACTTATACAAGGTTTGCTCAGCAGCGGCAGCAGCAGCAGCGTCAACGGAGATCCCAAAATTGCAACCTCCGTCTCCCGGTTCAGTCATGGTACCAAAGAAAAAAATAAAAACCACACCGGTAGTAGTGGTTCTCAAAAAGCCGCAGTCAAAGACTACTAAGACTACGACGGTGCCAATTGAAGAAAGGGCGATTCTAAACATGTTCACGAGAGTCAAAGTCATACGAACCGACTTGGATCGTGCCGCTTACACCGCCGAATTTTACAGAGCCACCGCCGACGTAGACATGACGCGTTTTAGAAACGAAATGCGCCAAACAGATTTGAACGTGACATTCAACAGGTCACTACAATCGGCTGCCTTGCAAAATACGCTTTACCAAAACGTATTAGACATTGTACTATTGTACAAACAGGAGGCGGCAGCCATTGCATGTTCAATGCGGCCGCGATCGCTCTCTTTGGCAACGAACAAAAACATTTCCAAATACGAGCAGCGGCAATGTCTACCTTTATATAACACTGGCAGTACTTTGAAGATAATGCCGGCATACTATGGATAGAATTGGGCATTCAACAACTAGCGCGCGACACCTGTCGTTTTGACGAGAACAACGCAAAGAATTACCAGATTAGCTGGGGAGGCAACCCCCACCTCAAGGCAATCGCCGTGAAAGCCTGCAGAGACGTGTACGTCTATCTGCCTCTTTCTAACCTCGATAAAAACCGTATTGCCACGAACGACGTGCAAACAGCGATGAACACCGGCACGACGCTACACATGCGTTATTCGCCCTTGGAACAGCCTATAATCGGCCGCACACCTATAATGGCTTTATTAAGCGCAAATCATTACTCTGCAATTGTAAAGAACGAGCCAAACAGCACGATCTTTGTGCCTAAGGGACGCGGAGACATGTTACCAGACGAAACGATAGCTACAAATACATCTCCGGTAACAATCCGATGGAGCGGTCGCATCAAAGAAATCGACGCTTCTTTGTCCACCTCGCTCGACCGAAAGAGGTCGACAACTTCCTTGGATAAATCTCCATCGACGCCACGGCGGCGCAGCACTCGTAAAGCAACGCCGCTACAAGATGATTCTAAAAAGGCTAAACCGAGTCCGGAACCGTCGCCGACAGGAGTCACATGTAGCAAACGCAGCAAGGTTTCCCAACGCGACTCGAAAAAATAAATAATCCATTCGCAAATAGTTGTTGCAAATCAATAAAGTAAGTGTAAACTTTACATATGTATGTATCTTTTTAAGTGTGTGTAATACATTGGAGGATAGGGTTGACTATAAAGGGTGTTGTGGAGGTCAATCGTCATACACAGAAACAATTAATAAAAAAAATAGACTATACAAACACAAATAAATACACTTTTAAAAATAAACCAAAAAAGATAGTAAAAAACTATCAAAATCATAAAGCCTGTTACAAAAAAACAAGCAAATAAAACCAAAAAACATAGTAAAAAAACTATCAAAATCATAAAGCCCGTTACAAAAAACAAGCAAATAAAACCAAAAAAGATAGTAAAAAAACTATCAAAATTATAAAGCCTGTTACAAAAAACAAGCAAACAAAACCAAAAAAGATAGTAAAAAAACTATCAAAATCATAAAGCCTGCTACAAAACACAAGCAAAAAAAAAGGGTTAACCCTTCATTTCATTCTGTTGCAAATTTACAACATACCTATTCAAACTCCTGCAATTGTCTATTAGTTGCGTCAAGCGCCAACTAGCATTCTGTTGTATATTTGCTACATTGTTAGCGTTGTATTCATTGTAACAAATAGTCGATCAGAGATGGCGCATGTCTTACTTTGAAGGCTGTTTGAAGTTTGTGCATGTTGCTGTCATCAGCTGCATTACGTGTACGTGCTTTGTGACTAAATAAATGATAGTAATTGTTTATAAAAAAATTCTAAACTGAAGCTGCTTTACTATAAAGGTATGTAGGAGTCCTACAGTGAGCACCAAAAGTATGGAACATACAAATATAACCGAAATCAATGTTTTTTTCTAAAAATCCCGAAACACGTCAATTTTCTTTTTTAAAAATACACATTTGAATGTCAAAATCATTTTCCGACCTTCATTTGTTTGCAAGTGATGACGTCATCAGTATTTTTTTTAAATGTCAACCCCCATTTTTTTTCGCGTTTTTGATACATCATTCCATTGCTTAAATGACAGTATAAAAATGTTGATACCTTACATAAGAAAATTTTCGAGAAATAAATTATTCAATGTTTAATAAACGCCTTTATTGAAAACCGAAGTAGAAAAAGAAGTAGTTGCATGCAGAATGATGTGGCTGAAAGAAGGTCTATCGAAATAAAAACAAGAGACTAACATGAAAACTTTGAATGGAAGGTAATAGCTCGACGCAACCGACTTACTGCATTCAATTTCGGTAAAGTTTGTAAACGTTTGGAAACAACCTCGTCATTGTGCAGTAAAGGACATGTTGTACAAAAGCAACAGGGAGTTGCACACTCTTGCTCTCTTGTTTACGGGCGAACCAACGAAAAAAAAGCGATCGAGTTGTATGAACAAACACAACAAAAAGTGACGGCATGTGCTTGTTTAATGCGGAAAACTACTTTTTCTTTTAGTTAACTCACAATTCCGCTGTGTTGTTACAAAGGTTGTAACATTTCATCGAAGTAGAAGAAAACCAAAACCATTCGTTATCGACCATTTCCCAAACCAATAACGAATCTTAAAAAATGTTTGTTATGGATGAAATTATGTGCCAATGATAAATTAAACATTACCAACATCTCAAGGAACACATATGTCTGTGAGAAACATTTCGTTGCTGGACAAACTAATCGTAAATCATACTATGGAGCTGCCGGTGAGCGTCCTAGAAAGCGGAAGTTTAGAGATTGAACGTATAATGGAATTGGGAAATGATAATGAAAATGAATCCATGGAAGCCGTATCTGTTCATTTAGAAATCAACAACAATTCTACCGTAATTGAAGGAGAAAAAGAAAAGCAAACTCAAACAACAGCACCAAATCTTTTTCATGCAAGTGGTAGTGGTCAAATTCGTCAAATTGTGCATGAAAATTTATTTTCTTTTGAATCGCTATCTAAAAGCGTACATTTTAAATATTTCACCGGCTTATCATTGAAGCACTTTAAAGCATTTTATACATCTCTACAACTTAAAAAGAAATCGTCTATTAAAGGAATTTGCTATACAAGCCGGTTTACATCAAAATATTCGGAATGGGGGATAAAACATGAGGCAGACGCTCTGCTCTGTCCGACTACAAAGAAATATTCGCAGCAAATCATGAAAATGTGGAAATTGTCTCTGCAGGTCTCTTACTTGCAACCGAACTTGTCGCAGTTTGGAGCAGCGCCAGATGTGATGGTACGTTGTTCATGCTGTGGCATAGGATGTATCGAAATTAAATTGTTCATATTTACTGAAAAGCATGGATCTACAAACATTTGCGGAGTGTAAAACATCGTGTGTATGTAAAATAGGTGATAATCTTGAATTGGACAAATCCCATGCCTACTCTTACCAGGTGCAATGGCCAGATAAAGATGAGTGGCACTAGTCATTGCGATTTCGTCATTTGGTCGCCCAAATAAATTTACCATGAACGGATATTATTTAATGAACCACTTTGGATGGAGAAGTCTGCATTAGCCATCAATTTCTATCGTTGTTGCGGAAAATGGTTTTTGACACCGACAAGGACGGCGTCATCCGCTACGCTCCTGCGTTCAGGGGACGCTTCGACACGAAGCTGGTCCTTCACAAGTCGGACGGTGGCCTGGTGGCGCCGCCGTTGCGGAGGCTTGTCACCATTTTCTTGAGGTTCTTCAAGAAGATGGGCCAGATGCGGGACGTCCTTGAGCCGTTTACGTTCGCCACCCCGACGGTGGAGGACAACGCGGGATGGGGCGAGGACACGAGGCGGGTGCGGGAGTTGGTGGCGGTCTGGCTCCTCGGCATAGCCACCTACGCCAGGATCATGCAGACCAATTTGTATTCGGAGGACGCCGCCTTCAGGGATTTTCCTCGCCTCCTGGGGACGTTTTCGAAAAAAACGCTTGCGAGGAAGGAGGTCGAGAGGGCGACCAGGGGCTGTATTCTCGAAATCACTCGACATTTTCTCGCACACGACAAAAAAGAATGAACCAATCAAACTATTTTTTCTGGCATGACATATGTTCAATTGTCAGGAAAATAGCCTTCGGATTGGTTCATTTTTTTTGTCGTGTGCGAGAAAATGTCGAGTGATTTCGAGAATACAGCTCCAGGAACAACTACCATCTTGGCCCCAGCCGCGTGGAGGTGTCGACGGTTGCGGACCGCATTTAAATCCGCCGACCCTCTTCGGCCAGTGCCTGCCGGCGGCCACCTCCGACGCCGGACCGCCACCGTCGCGGGCGGCCAAGCACGCGTGTCTCGTGAAGATGCTGCGGGGCTGTGCGGACCAGTGGCCGTCGGAGTTGATTACTCCGCCGAGAAGTAAGTACGCCTTTTCAGTGTAATTATTATTACTTTTTATTAATTTTCGCTTATCATACAATCTAAATTTATTAGTTTATTATCTTATTTATTAAATCAAAATTCTTTGTGCGATCTGTACGAACATTGGACGGTTATCAACGGAAGTGTAGAACGTGTAGTGCCACCAAATCACTTCGCACAGGATCCTTTTTTACCCGAAGCCGATTAAGGTTAGAACAACTCATTCTCATGGTATACTGCTGGTGGAAGAACTTTTTGCAGAAAGACCCTGCGCATGAGGTTGGAATAGGCCACAGAGCATCGCATACCACGGTAGATTGGTGCCCCTTCTGTTGGGACGTGTGTCGTGATCACCTGCTTAACAATCCAACCGTCATGAGGGGGCTGCATGAGGATGGGACGTCAAAGGTCGTGGAAATCGACGAAACCAAATATTTCCACAGGAAATAGCATCGCAGCATGTGGAGGGAGGGCCACTGGGTGTTTGGCATTGAGAGAGGTTCCGAAGCACGCTTTCTGGTGGAAGTGCCCGACAGGAGGGAGGCGAACTGGAACTATCATAGTGTCGGATGGTTGGACAGCGTACAGCTATTTGAGAACTTTCTTGTTTGTGTCGGCCAGCAATATCTCGTATTGTACTTCAACATCATTCCTCATTCCATCCGCTGTAGCACCCACCAATACTAGGACGCCATTAGGACCATCCCCAACACCCATGATGGATGAGGCCAGCGCGGCGTTGCAACACAAAGCAGCCCTTCTCAGGGCTAATAATATATTACAAAGATCCGCAAGACCCTAAATCGTACAGGCCGATATGCCTGCTAAACATACTGGGCAAGATATTCAAAAAACTACTAGGCGCCTCACTTCAAGAACATCGAGAAGCATGAAGCACAATACGGGTTCAGGAATGGTAAATCCACGGAAGACGCCGTAAACAAGGCGCTGAAAACGGTCGAGGAAGCAGACTCCAAGTATGTCAAGACCATATTCGTCGGCATATCGGGGGCCTTTGATAACTTGTGGTGGCCAGCCGTATTCCTACCGCTTAGAGAAATAAACTGTCCAGAAGACAAGCAAGGGTTGTCCGCAGGGCTCCATCTGCGGCCCCATATTCTGGGACCTGATGATGGAAGAACTGTTGGCAACACTAGATAGGAATGAAAACATAACAACTTGATGACTTACTGCTAGTAGTAAAGGGAAACTCCAGACTCTAAAACCACCTATGCCTTGATGAAGGGAAACCTTAGAAGTGACCCCGTCATTAAGGTAGAAGGTAAGAATATTAAAAGGACCCCCACAACAAAATACCTCGGAATATGGATAGATGAGAAGCAGAATTACAGTAACCATATCGAAGAAACATTCAACAAAGCCAAAATGAACATGAACAAAGTGGCATGGGCTGCGGTGGGACGATGGCGATGTGCCATACCATCAGGTGGTTAGGTTGCTAGAAGAAAATTTAATTGCATACACGGTGGTGGTAAAAGGTATAGACAAGGTAATGTACCTCCTGCAGATGGTGCCAGCTTTGGATGTGGAGGAATCCTCATGTCCGAAGCTACCCTCGCGGAGCGTGGCACCCTGCAGAAACCATGTATGGAGGGGTAAGTGTGCCGCCTATCTGGCACTTTACCTCTTCCATTATGAAGAGATTACCGGTAGGGAGGTGACCTTTACCACCCAACCGTCGCCCCACGTGTTCGTGACACCCGAAGTGTGGGAGGAAGAGACTGGGTCAGCTCCAGCGTCACCTGAAGTTCCGGCATCACCTGAGGAGTCTCCGTCGTCGTCTGAAGAGTCCCCAGCCTCCCCGGAAGAGTCGCCGGCCTCACCGGACGCGGCCCAAGACACCAAGGACACCACGTCCTATATGTCGGTGTCAACGATACCCTTAAGCCCCAAGGAGTCCCCAGAAACCGGGTCAACGATCTGTGGCTGCGATGAAGAGGAATCCCCGCCGCCGTCACCCACGGAGACGATCTACGAGCACAAACCGCGGTACATTTTACATCTGGATATAAAAAAACCATTGTAGGGAAAGACTGGAAAAATTTGGATGGTGATTTAATCCAACTAAAAGTGCTAGATGTTTCAACCAATACATTTTTTATTGTTGTAAACATTTACGATCCCTATGAGTGGGCCTTTTTAGAAAAGTGTACCCACTGTGGTTTTCAAGGCTGCCCTTTAGGATATAGTTACTGTGAGATCGCTGTCAAAGGAAATTATTTACAAATACTAACTTAATGTAAGTATAATAACGAATTTTGTATTTTAATCTCATCAAGGTTTATTTTTTAGCATGAATAGAAGGATAATCATTCCTGTAAGGTTTATTGGGGGTAATAATCTCCAATTAATTCGATACCATTATTTTGACTCAGATATTCAAGTAGAATTTGAAATGGCTAATATGGAAAACCAACTCAAATGTGTAATCTGGAATATGCCACTCCCAGAATCAGGATTTGCGATATTGAATGTTACGATCAGAACAAAAAGATGTATTTATTATTCGATATTCACTATGGTGGTGTAAAGGGTGAAAAGTATTATTCAATAACACATGATTTCCTTTGTGGTTTTTGGTAAGTATACAGTGCTTCCCGAAAGTAACGGATAAATTCAATAAAACCGTTGAGAAAAATATTTCAAATAAATGCTCGGACACGTCGATTTTTATTTTTAAATTATCATTTAGAGATGTAATTTTCAACCCCCCACTCCCCTCCCCTAAGGGCTACCAACTCCAACTTTAAAAATTCAAATAGCAAAGAACCCTTTCTAATACCTCATCTGATAGCTTTTTTTATGCTGAATACAATAAAAAGTTTTTCAAAATCGGTTGATAAATAACGGAGATATTTACCAAAATGTATTCAAATGAAAGTGCCAATATTCGAGCAGGCGTTGGTACAGCTTTAGCAATGGGTGGTAAAAACAATTGCAACTTGTTTGTAATTGAATGTATACAAAATGTATCTATCTATCTTCAACCCCAGTCATCATTAGAACTTCGATTCTTTCGGCTTCAGTAAATCTCATTTTTGTCATCTTATTTTTCAATTGTTAATAATAAGTAACACACACTCCACTAAGTAATGTCACTACATTTTGTATCGAAAGTGGTATGGTGCTATTTGAATAGAATAAAACTCAAAGTTGGGGTTGTAGTGGGTGGGGGAACTCTTCAAGGTCTTTTTGACAGTCTACTTGTTCACCTTGAAATTACCAGTTCCGTTACCGTTCAAGGTTCAACATTCACTATTTAATCGAATTTTGAAAGTGGCGCCAATCAGTTTTCTACCATGGCGGCATTCGTATACAACGACTTTAATGAAGTTTTTCCTCTGGAAGACCAATACTACTTTTATAATATGTTTCCAGAGTTTGTCGGAGGCAAGTTTCTGGCTGATGCACCACCAAGTCCACCATCAACACCGACAGAGGATCGCCAACTATATGCGGTTGCAACAATTCACTGCACGACAATGAGTCGCGGAGAGCTCCTCCAGGACGTGGTGAAGTTTACCAGTCGACCGTTCCCTATCAACGGATCGCTTCACCACTGCTACAGGAAACAGGTTGTGGACCCAATACTAAGATTTATGGTTCGATGTATCGATCCGTGTTTGGGTTATATTGCGTATTTCTGGTCTGACCAGTAATACCTGAACCAACCACACTTAACCTCAACCAATATGACTCCGCCCATTCGACTTCTACTATATAAACACGGACTAGCAGCTTCCTGTTAGTCAGTTGTTCTCGACATCTACAACCAACATGTGTTTCGAAGTTAACGGTCAACATTACCAATCGTATTTGGAACGTCTAAAAACATTTCGCACAAATTGGATCAGGACTCAATCTCCTGAATCCCTTGCCAGTGCAGGTTTCTTTCGTGCTTGTGAAGGTGTTGACGACGTTCAATGCTAGTCCTGCGGAATACGAATTTATGAGTGGGAATCTGCGGATGTCCTCTAACTGAACACCTCCGATGGTCTCAAAGCTGCCAAAGTTTGCTAATTTCATGAATGAATTTAAAATAGCTAAGGATTTGCTGGATGAGGTTTTCAACACTCTTGAACGGTTTCGAATTAGCTGCCAAAATGAATGGAATTGATTATCTTCTAAAACTACTAGAAAACAAATTGCAGTCGAACGAACACGCTGAAAGGGGCGAAGATGTTGCTGGAAGTACTGACTCACGTCGGAACGTTCAACTTGGTATAAACACACTGCTTTCGCACATTTCTAGACATTGTTTTAAATAATCCTATTGTTTGTATTACTTTGTTTAAATGTAATAAAACTTATATTAAGAAACTTTAATTCTGTGTTTCCCTAACTATATCAAAGATGTTACAACTACTTTGCTGCAGTTGAAAATTTATCTTGAGCTGTAAACATGTTGCACCCAACTTTGACTGTTGAGTACGTATTAGATGGTGCAGCTTCTTTAGGTTACTGCTACAATTGTTGTATGTTGCAAGTTAAACCGCAAATTATTAATAAATTACTAGTGATGCTAGACAACTCTTGTGATCAGCGTTTGCAAATTAAAGGGTCTGTCAGCTGTATTAGCAAAGGAATTAAAACTATTGATATTCCACATACCGAAGTAAATTGTGATACTCGATTCGATGAGCGGTTCGACAAAACTTTTATCAAGAACGCTGCTTTGAAGAACTCAAAATACTTGAATAGTATACACCTAGAAATTACTGGGAGATTTTGATAATCTTGATTTTCATGAGGACAACACATGCAAGAAAATTGATATTTTTTGAGGATACTCAGCATGTTCAAATGTAATGTAATACTTTGTACAACACTACTGTGTGAATAAATACTGTATTAGTAAATGTATACCATTTCTAAATAAAATTATTAAATGTTACGCTGGCGCGAATATAATTTTCTCTCTAAGCTCCTTACAGAATTTTCGGATATTTTTGCAGAGTCCTCAAGTGCTATGGGATTTACGGATCTAATAGTACACCACAGAGATACTGGTGATTCAAACCCTATCAAATCGTGCCCCTATCGAGTTTCACATCAAGAACGAACAATCATCAAAGATCAGATAAACGAAATGTTAGACAATGGGGTAATAACACACTCCACCTCACCCTGGAGTAGCCCTGTGCTCTTAGTTAAAAAGAAAAGTGGCGAATTTAAATTTTGTATTGACTATCGTAAACTCAATTCCATTACCCGAAAAAATAACTACCCTCCCCCTCTAATTAATTGATGTTTTTCTATATCTTAATGGTGCAAAATTGGTTACCTGTTTAGATCTTTATGCCGGTTTTTGGCAATGTGGTTTAGATGAATCTAGCAATGAAAAATCTGCCTTTATTACAACAGATGTATTATTTCAATTTGAAAAATTACCCTTTGGTTTATGTAACGCCCCAGCAACCTTTCAAGCCTTAGCTGATCGAGTTTTCGAGGGATTAAAATGGAAAGAACTTATAGTTTACATGGATGACATTTTCGTATTTTCTTCTACTTTTGAGGAACATTTAGTTAGATTACGACACGCATTCGAGCGTCTTCGAGCTGCCGGTTTAACCCTTAAACCCTCTAAATGTACTTATGCTCAAAACAAGGTTAAATTATTAGGGCATGTAGTTTCTTCAGAAGGCTTAGCACCAGATCCCGATAAATTGAAAGCTATTTCTCATTTCCCAATTCCAACTACAGTAAAGGCTGTACAAAGTTTTCTTGGATTAGCTAATTATTACAGAAAATTAATTTTTAACTTTTCTATTATCGCACGCCCTTTACACGAAATAACGAAGAAGGACGTCGAATTTCATTGGGGACAACATCAAGATAATGCTTTTAATCAGTTGAAGGACAAACTTACCAGTGCTCCTGTGTTGGTACATTTTAACCCTGATTCTCCCAAAGAACTCAGGACGGATGCTTCCATAGCAGGGGTAGGGGGTGTTTTACTACAACAAAATGGGACTGAATGGCACCCCATAGCTTTTGTATCTCGTTCATTAACTAAAGCAGAAAAGAATTATAGTATAACAGAATTGGAAGGTCTTAGTGTTATTTATTGTTTGACTTATTTAAGACATTTGATTCATGGTCGTCCTGTTACAATCGTCACCGATTATAATGCCGTTTGTTACATTACTACCATGAAGAACCCCACAGGTCGGTTAGCTAGATGGTCAATTAAACTTGCCGAGTTTGATTATGAGATTAAGTATCAGCCAGGCAAAATTCATAGGGATGCAGATGCGCTTTCTAGGAACCCTGCATCAGCCCCTACGGCTACGGATGAAGAAGATGCCATGGAGGTTCCTACTTATTTGTTGGAAAGTCAGGAAATTTCTGAATTACAAGCAGCAGATCCGAAATTGTTAAGATTTAATTAATGCTATTAAAAATCCTGAACAAGCAGGAATAGGGTTAGGTAGGCGCGCAAAGAACTTTATTTTACGAGAAGGGATTCTCCCTTTATCGAAAAAACCCTAGTACCGAAGGTGAACCAGATTTATTGGTGGTTCCTTCACAATTGAAGGAAGAAATTTTGTATAGTCATCATAATGAGCCAATGTCAGGTCATTTAGGTTTCACTAGGACTTATTATAAAATAAAAAATAGGTATTATTGGGAAGGACTACAATCAGATATTGAAAAATACGTTCGGGGATGTCCCGATTGTCAATCCCGCAAGGGACAGAAGTATCTGAAACCAGCAGGACTGCTGCAACCCATCTCAGTAGGTTTACCTTTCGATAGGGTTGGTATTGATTTATTAGGGCCTTTTGTAAAAACACGCCGTGGTAAAACTATGATTGTAGTAGCTGTAGATTACGCTACCCGATGGGTAGAAGCAAAAGCTCTCCCTAATGGTAAGGCTGTACCAATCGCGAATTTTATTTTTGAAAATATAATCGCGAGACATGGATGTCCTCGATATTTGCTTAGTGATCGTGGGCAAACATTTAAATCAGAATTGGTAGGAGAATTATTAAAAATTATGGGGGTGCGAAGTAATTTTACAACCGCGTATCATCCCCAGTGTAATGGATTAACGGAAAGGTTTAACGGAACCTTAGTTAACATGTTATCTTTGTATGTGAATACACAACAAACCGATTGGGATTTGTACGTCCCTCATGCAGTGTTTGCATACAACACTACTAGGCAAGACACCTTGCGAGTATCTCCCTTTTTTGTAGTTTATGCTAGGGAGGCGGTTCTTCCGACGGAAGCAACCCTTAAACAAGATGTCCAGACGGAGGACATCGTACAACTTAGGGATCGCGCATTGCACGTCAGGAGTCGTGTTATTGAAAATATACATAACAAGCAACATAAAGATAAGCAGCGATACGATTCTAAACATCGCCCGCTTAATTTTGAAATAGGGGATAAAGTTAAGGTTTTGACCCCAGTAAGAAAAGCAGGAAAATCACCTAAATTGATGTGTAGATTTTTCGGTCCATACGAGATTGTAGAAAAGCTTAGTGATGTAAATTATCTTGTTAGAAAGGGTCTAACCAGTAGATCCACAACGGATGTCGTCCACGTAGGTCGCAATTTACCCTATCACGAGCCTTGGACCTCAACTCCTGATCCTCTTGCGTCCACATCCTTTGAAGTCGAACCTGAAACCGAAAGTGAAGCTTAGAAACCGAAGCTTCAAATGCTATATTTGCTTAAGAGATTTTCATTGTCACTCATACCCTAAAAATGTATCCACAGAGCATCAAACGCTCCAACCGTCGCGCAGAGGGTGCGCCCGACCGTCTTTGTGGACTTACAATTCATGTAAGACCAGGAGTGTCGGCATGTTTTGAAAGAATTCGCGGTGGTGTTACCAGAGGGGAAGATCACCTCAGTCGTATTCAAGCCACCGTGTCCATGGCAGCGGCTTTCACCAGTCGTGAAGGGACGAAACAGGTACGTAACAGACCACGTCCACGGGATACGGTGGAGTGATGGGGAGGTCACCTATAGTCAGATGGTGAGGATCCTGGAGGAGATCTTGACACCCTTCTCAGTGGTGGTGAAAGGGCTGGAGAAGGTCAGGTTCCTCCAGCAAATGGTGCCGGTGTTGGACATTGAGGAGTCAAACTGTCCAAGGCTACCCCTGCAGAGTATAGCACCTTGCAAAAATCACATCTGGCGGGGGAAATGTGCAGCATATCAAGCAATGTACTTACTGCACTACGACCAAATCACGGGAAGGACGGCACTCCCCACGGTCCACCCTTCACCCCACGTTTTCGAATCGTCCCTGCGGCCAGCTGAAAATTGGGATGAACCTGTATGGAGTCCGTTCTCAACCGAAGAAGGCGAACCAGCATCCACTCCAGCTTCAGTAGAAGCGAATGCAGGATCCACCTCCAGTACAGAGACCACCCCGGGAGAGACCGTTATAGACGAGACGCAACCCGCCCCAGAAATCGATTGCGGATCAGGTTCATCCACTACCACGGTTCCAAATAACCACGAGACATCTCCCGAGTCCCCAAGGTCCCAAGTAAGGCAGGCCGCCAGCAACGTCGCTTCTCCACAGCTCGAGCCAAAGGAAGAGGTCGCCAGCGAACAATCGTGGCGCGCTCCGCCACAGGTCGACATCGATCTCCCGGGGGAAGACACCTCCGACGAAGAGGAATTGCTCTTCGTGCCTTCCTCTATACCCGACAGTCCGACCTTCACACCAACGCCTTCGCCCATCCCTCCAAGCAACACCAACAGCAACGCAAACAGCAGCCAGATAGAACAAAAGTATTCGCCGTCCGCACCGCAGTGCCCCCCAGTGGAAGTATATTGTTATTCCCCCACGTCACCGGTCTATACTCCTGCAGCGTCTCCGTGTCCGCCCTACTCACCAGGGTTGCCATGGGACTTTGCGTGAGTCCGCTTCGGTCCCCTCGGGTCCTCCACCCTACGGATTACCATCGCCCCCAGGGCCGGGAGATCAGGTACCCCAGGGCTGATAGGGTTACTACTACCACGGTGTAGCAACCAACCACTACCAGCCCATGGTAGCTTTCTCGGGGCGCCTCAAAGGCACCTCTGAAAAACGGAATACAGACATGACAAGGACGAAAATGGAAAAGACGACGGTTACTTACCCATCGTCACGGGCCATCGCGTTTAGGTCCGCACCTGCGCCTTCCTCTAGATCTATTTCCTCTATAGGAGGAAGCGGGAGTGCAGGGCGAACCGTTCGGACAGCCCGGACGACCCTCCTCATCGGGACGTACCTTGGAGGAGGAGGTCCCCTCTCTTCCGGTATAGACTCATAGTCCGGTTGTTATATCCTTTGGGGCCAGTATAATACGTCACCCTGTAAGAATGTGGCTTAGTCCATGTTAACAGGCTACCCCTCGCATTGCGCTCGATGATCGCATGTTAACCTTTCCACATGCCATTAATACGTGATGGAATGCTGAAATACGCTCCTCATTTCCAGGATTTCTGTCTGTTCCTTTATGGATAAACAGAGTATCGAATTACCCTGAGTAGTAATGTCACAAGCACCCACCCCTTGTAAACCAGTTCGCCAATCGGCTGCCCGCTTTTCAAACCAATTCCCCCTAAGATGCAAGTCACGCATGCCCAAAAGTTACGAAGGGAGCCTAAGTCGTTCTCGATCAGTCATCCCGGCTTGACCTAAAGAACGATCAAGTACCGTTTTATCGTCTCGAACAATTACCGTTTGGAAAGAAAACGAAGCTCTGCTTCATCGCCCGTTACGATTGGTGCTAAAGAATATTCTGATACCGCTAACGTTTCGTTTACCGATTTTCTTTAAGTGAATTATCAGTCTATCGTAAAGAAAGTGCCTGCGACCTAATTGAACTCGCAAGTTGCTCGAGATTCGGTCGCGCTGACAACAAGTTATTTCGTGCGGCTTCCCGCCCCGTAAATGCATCCTTTTCAAGAAAAGTGATTATCGTCTATCGAGTAGCCGAGAAGTAATCCCACCCGCCAGAAGAACCTCGTATCGGCTTATCCGCCACCTTCATCGGTTCCCGTAGCCTAGGAGGCCCCAGTCGAGTTTCAAGGTAGAGATTCCGTCCCGCATCAACCCTTAAAAAGGTGAAAGTGATAAGGCCTCTGGTGTTAAAATTATAGTGCTAAAGGTAAACCATCTGACGGCCGCATCAAAAATAAGGTACTGAACTTATTGTTACATATGTATCAACTATTACCGTCCAGACTTCAATATCGCAATCATTCCGTCTCAATGCTTACAATTGAATTTAGTTCAACGTAGACTTTCGTTTCGAACAATCATTTAAGAGTTTAGCTCTTAAAGCTATGTAGTCAAGCTCCTAAAGCTCTTCAGTTAAGTTAGTAGAAGATATTGGTGTTCGTTAATAATAATTACAGTTATTAACTTAGTCTCAAATTCTATTATCTTGTGCAGGGCTGCGACTCCGAGGTTCTAGCTTCCTTTACGTTAAATAAGAACTCGGACGCGTGAGCCCTGGGCGAATCGATTCCCCATCGTTTTGGCAAGTCCAAGACTGTTTATTCCGATTTATTATGTGCTTGTATTATAACCTGTGAATATTTTTATGTGTATGTATATTTATCATCATTTTCATTTATTTACTATTAAAAGTCAAGTTGTTAAGCAATCCCGTTTCTTTATTTCAAAGAGTAAATTCACGACCTCCTCCCAAACCCGCCCAAGGTACTTTGTGTTTCAGGATCCAGAACGGGTCAGACTGTTTACCTCGACGCTGACAAAAACACCAGAGGATTTTCCTATTTTTACCTCCAAAGTCTTAGGACCATCAATAAAATAGGTGGCGCCCCTTTTAACACTCCCTGTGTAAGTTAACGTTCCGCCCTTATATCGCGAATTAACAACCCACCCCAATCTCCATTGAGATAGCCGTCAGCACTTTTCTGTTCACGTGTACAAAATTAGGGAATGTACCGTAACAAATTTGGCGCCCTAAACGTGTGGGGCATTTTAAGTTTCGATTTAAATTCTCGCTTTGGGATTTTTGTCGTGAAATTTTCGCTATTTCCCTTGTATCGTTGTGTCTTTGGGTTAATTTAGGTCCCGATTATCTCGTTGTTTGTTTTAACAGTCATAATGGGTTTTAAACTTATTATCGATCGCTTATCGAAGGTGGAACTCCAGTACGAATTAAGTATACGAGGTTCCACTCCCCTTCCGAAAACTACGACGCAATTACGAACCCTTTTACGTCAAGTTTTAAGAGACGAGGCCGCCGGCTCGGCACCCCAACGCCCGGCGACTCGCCCTTTCTCGTTTGAAGAAGATTACGCAGCATTATTTACAGTTAGGGGGGAAATACAAGCCCTTCTTGCCAGATTTATAGATCAACCAGATAGGAATACCGCTCAAGCTATTGAGACAAAATTCAGTCACGGACTAGCCCGTTTGGATGCAAGTATCCCTACAGCTGACGATCATTCCGCGAGTAAAGAAGCATTGTTTATCGAACTTTCAGTTTTGATTTCTCGATATGAATTATCTCGTAACCAATCACGGGCAAATATAAACCTTGACCCAGATATACCGACAACTAGCGCTATTCCGGTAGGGCCTTTAGGGTCTACGTCACGTTATACGCCGTCTGTTCCTGTTGCAAAGTGGAATCTGACTTTTACGGGCGATGCTCGCGTCCTTTCCGTGAATGCCTTCCTCGAGCGGGTTAGCGAGCTATCGAGGGCCCGTAGTGTGCATGACACACAGCTGTTCGCGGAGGCCTGCGACCTCTTTGCCGGTAAAGCTTTAATATGGTATCGCGCTAACGTGGATTTAGCTAGTAATTGGGAAGAGCTATCGGCCCTTTTGCGCCTTGAATTTCAACCGCTCAATTACGATGATAGGTTGTTGGAAGAAATCCAGAGGCGTACTCAGGGGGGCTGACGAATCCATTGGAATATTTGTTGCCGTTATGAAAAATTTATTTTCACGTTTATCGCAACCTTTGTCGGAAAAAAAAATTACGCATTTTAATGCGGAATATAACTCCTTTTTTTCAAACGCAATTAGGACTTGTAGTAGTTCAATCTATTCCGGAACTTATCAAGTTTGGTAGAAAAATTGAAGAGCGTCGTTACGCTGTTGAGAATTTCGTACCGCCTTCACGTAAGAGGAATGACCTCGAAACGGATTTAGCTTATATAGATACCGCTCCGGTCGAAATAAATGTACCTACTCCGGTTTTAGACGTTGCAACTGCAAATATTAGAGATAATGCAATTTCTAATACTCAAGAAGTCCCCGTCCGGGCTAATCAGCGATTTACCGCGTCATCTAACGCTAATCCACTTTTATGTTGGAATTGTGGAGATTCAAACCAGCGTGCGGGTCAATGTCCTAAACCACGCACTAAACTTTATTGTTATCGTTGCGGAAAACCGGAAGTTACCGTGAACACTTGTCCTAAGTGTGGAAAATCGAATAATTCACGCGCTCCGTCGGGAAACGAACCGAGGAAGCATTAAGTGGTCGTGTAATGTTATCCCGTCCCGTCTCGTATTCGACCTACCTTGTACAAACTTGTAGTGATAGGAAGGAAGAAACTTTTTTTCGAAATAAAGTTATTTTAGATTAGATTATTTAGTTAGATTATTTTTTTGATAACGCTACCGCTGACGAACGCCCTCACGTCACGATTAATATTTTGGGTTACGATATGTTAGGATTATTAGATTCCGGAGCTAATCGCTCCATTTTAGGAGGGGAAGGTTGGAAAATTTTAGCGCCTTTAGGGCTTACGTTGAATACGGATTCTCGCCCAACCTGTTCCGTCGCTAATGGACATACTGTACCCAGTCTCGGCACCCTTAGGCTACCGATACGGTTACGTGATCACGTATCGACTATAGACGTTTTAGTTGTACCGGATGTTCCGCATATATTGATCCTAGGGATTGATTTTTGGAAATCAGTGGGAATAGTCCCAGATTTATTTCGCGGTGAATGGAAATTTGCCAAACCTTATGTCACTGCCGTTTCGACTTCTTCGAAGAATTTACCGACTCTCGCTGCCGTTTCGACTTCGTCGGAAAATTTATTATCGGCTAAAGAACTTACCGCTTCGCAACGTACCGAATTGGATCGTGTTATCCAAAAACATTTTTCGAGAAACCCGAAATCATTAGGATGCGCTAAACAAGTTGAGCATAGTATCGTTACGTCCTCTCGCCCAATTAAACAAAGATATTATCCTGTTTCACCGGTCATGCAACAACATATCGACTCCGAATTAGATAAAATGCTAGAAATGGATGTAATAGAGCGTTCTCAGAGCGCCGGGTCTAGCCCTATTTTATTAATAAGGAAGAAGGATTCCTCATACCGCTTTTGCGTCGATTTTCGTAAATTAAATCAGGTTACAGAAAAGGATGCGTACCCTTTACCTTACGTTTCGGCCATTTTCGATCGTCTTCGTGATGCACGTTTCATAACCAGTCTCGACATTAAGTCTGCTTATTGGCAGATCCCGGTCGCAGAAGACTCTCGACACTATACCGCCTTTACGATTCCGAATCGTGGACTTTTCCATTTTAAACGAATGCCGTTTGGACTTCATAACGCTCCCGCAACGTGGCAACGCCTGATTGATCGTGTTTTAGGTCCTGAATTGGAACCTTTCGTTTTCGTGTATCTCGACGATGTCGTTATATGTACGCCTACTTTCGAAAAACATCTCGAAATTCTCGCTGAAGTCCTTAAACGCTTGGAAGAAGCAGGGTTGACTTTGGGCCGTGATAAATGTCACTTTTGTAAGCCCGAGTTAAAATATTTGGGTTACGTGGTTAACGCGCAAGGATTGTTAGCGGACCCAGATAAAGTTACAGCAATTGTAAATATACCGGAACCTAAAAACGTCTCGGAAGTTAGAAGAATTATAGGAATGGCAAGCTGGTATCGACGTTTTATACCAGAATTTTCCGCTATTATCGCGCCACTTACCGCGCTTTTACGAAAAAAGCAGAAGTTTGAATGGACTGAAGAACGCGCTGTCGCTTTCTCGACAATCAAGCAACGATTGGTTTCTGCTCCAATTTTATCGTGTCCCGATTTTAATGTCCCTTTCGTGGTTCAAACAGACGCCTCAGCTTTTGGGATTGGATCTGTTTTAACGCAAACTATTGATGATAAGGAACAAGTAATCTGCTATATTAGCCGGTCGCTAAATAAAGCAGAACGTAATTATTCCGTTCCCGAGCGTGAATGTTTAGCGGTTTTGTGGGCAATTGAAAAATTGCGTCCCTATTTAGAAGGAACTCGCTTTACGGTGATTACAGATCACCATTCTCTCGTGTGGTTAAACTCCCTTAAGGAACCTAGTGGTCGCTTGGCCAGATGGGCCGTGAAGATCCAACAATATGATTTCGAAATCATACATCGTAAGGGGAAAGATCACGTTGTTCCCGATACGTTATCGCGTTCCGTTCCGATTATCGATAACGTTCTTGTAAATCCCGTAGGAGATCCCGCTCCCGATACCAAGGTAGAACCTGTGGTTAATTCTCGTACCGATCGGTGGTACAACCGCCTAATCAATAATATCAAGCAAAACCCCCTATCGTACCCTTTATGGAAAATAAAGGAAGGAAAGTTATTTAAATATCTTTCACCCAGATACCCTGATTTAGCGCAAGATGAAGATAAGTGGAGAGAAGTAGTACCGAAGTTTAATCGTTCCGCTATTCTAAAACAGAATCACGATGAACCAATTGCTGGTCATTTAGGAATTTTTAAAACTTTTGCGCGTATCGCTCGACGATATTATTGGCCCAAACTTAAAGCTGATGTTGCTCGTTACGTTAATCGTTGTACCGTTTGTATCGCCCATAAGCCCGAACAAAAGAAGCCTGTTGGTTTTATGTCTCGGCACCCTATCGTTAAGAAACCTTGGCAAATGATATCGATTGATTTGGTAGGTCCACTACCTCGGTCGAGCCAAGGATATTCATATATCTTGTCAGTCGTCGATTACTTTACGAAATTCACGTTGTTCTTTCCGTTACGTTCCGCTACTGCTTCAGCAGTTGTTCAAAGAATTGAGGAGGGTGTCTTCCTGACGTTTGGAGCACCCCAATACTTGCTTACCGATAATGGAGTACAGTTTCGTAGTAAAGAGTTTGCAAACTTGGTAAAGTCCTACTCGACTACGATTCTTTTTAACGCTTACTACCACGCTCAAGCCAACCCTGTCGAACGTGTTCATCGCGTATTGAAAACTATGCTCGCTTCTTACGTTAAGGAAAACCATAGAAATTGGGATCGATACTTAGCTAAAGTAGCTTGCGCTATTCGCACTGCGGTTCACGAAGCCATAGGGATGTCTCCCTATTTCGCAAATTTTGGTCGTGAAATGATTTTGGAAGGAAATCTTTTCGGTGAAGCTAACGATGCCGCTACCGCTGATAATATTCAGACCCCGGATCGCGAAACGCTTTTACGCCGAGCCCCTGCGCTCAACCAAATTTACGAAGATATCGTTAAAAGGTTAGATGTTGCCTATAAGAATGCCAAATCTCGCTATGACTTACGTAGACGTCCCGCTACTTTTGATGTTGGTGATACCGTGTGGCGTAAAAATTACGTCCTTTCCGATGCAGCCAAGCATTTTACCGCTAAACTGGCTCCTAAATTTTTAGGACCCTTTTTAATTCATCGTAAAGTCTCGTATAATACTTACGAATTATCTGACGCTTCTGGCATTTGTAAAGGCATTTGGCATGCGAAAGACTTAAAACTTAATCCCAGTGATGATTAGACATCCAGTAGTTAGGAGGCTCTTTCGTTCCCTGATTTTATTTGTTGTGGGAAAATTAGAATGGGTGAATAGCGTGAAACTCAACGTACCCTCTTCAGTGTGATTTCTTTGGGACTTCGAGCGCTTGTTTTTTGTGTTTTCCAAACACAACCCCGTGTCGCCTTTGGTAGGTTGGTCGGTACTCTTCACGGGTGTATGTCGTGTAAATAATACCCGTTTTGTCTATCTCTTCGCTTTTTCTTCTTTCCTTTAGCCCGTGAGTATGTTTGTACTGCCGGCACCTTTCTTTCGTAGCTTCGGCTACCCTTCTTATTCTTACGGGTAAGGCTCCCGCTCCCACCTTTTTTTTGGTACCTCTTTCGTGTATCCTTTCCGTTGTGCGGTGAGTGGGTCGGGGATGTCTGCGGGGCGGACTTCGGTCACCCGTCCCGAGCTCTCCGTCCCACTGTTGACGTTTTTTTTATTTTTTTTGTTTCATTATCGATTGTAGGAGTTTTTTTTCGTGTTGTTTGGTGGCGTTGGTCGTCCTAATTAGGCGGCCATCGCGAAGTTCCGATAGATTGGTGTGATTTGACCGCCTGGGGTACCAATTTTGCGAGCTTCACTCTGGTCCCCTTGTACTCTTTTCAGCTGGTCGGACGCTATAGGTAGAACACACCACCGACCCCTAGATGTTGGGTTGGGTATAATAACATCTAGGGTAGGGGATTTTGGATTTTATTCCTTGGGTTGGGTTTCGTCCGCTGGCCGGAGGCGATAGCCATTTTTGAGTGGCACCGACCCTTTAGAGTTGGCAAGGGAACGCCAGGCTCTAAAGGTAGTGGTGTGGTTTCGGTTCCCAGTTCCGAGCTGTTGTCATTCTCTACTCGGAATCCCATGGCACGGTTTTTTTTGGTGTCTAGAATAACCACTATACTACCGAGTTTTTTTGGATATTCTATTATATCGCATATATCAATTCGGTTGTTAGTAGAGAGTATGACTGCTATACTATCGGTATTGCCGAGCAGGTAGCTCAGTACTTTGTTTGTGTTGGTGTTTTTTTTTGTTTTGTTTTTTTTCCGTCTCGTCGCGGTCGTCGGCGTGGGACCCGGCGCCGTGGCGAGTCGCGGTTTCTCGCTTTTCCCTTTTGGGGATTTGTTGTGGATATTCCACCACATCGTCTACTTCTCGATCTTTCTATCGAGTCCCGTGTCGTTATTTTGCGTCACTAGCTCCCGCTAGGGGACGTAAAGCCATCACGTCCGAATTTCCGTTCTAATAAACGAATATGAGGACTCGCTTCCCGACTGGGCTTTGTCCAGTTTTCGTTTTTTTCCAGCTCGACGTGTGTCGTCGGCTTGGGCCCCGACGCCGCGGCGAGTTACGGAATCGTTTCCCTTTTGGGAATTTTAACGTCTCGCTTACCGTCTCGTTTATCGTCTCGCTATCGCTCTCGTTTAGCGTTCCGTTTACCGTCTCGTTACCGTTCCGTTTATCGTCTCGTTTATCGTTTCGTGTTCATAGCATCACAGTAATGCTTCCCCATTTATAGTTCTTTCAAGGATTTATTTACACTTGTGTAAGGAGATACCGTTTCGTTTACCGTTACCGCTCTCGGTTTCGTCCCGTCTCGTTGTCACTGTCCCCTTCGGGATTCTCTTGCCTCAAGAGAATTTCGGGGAAATTCTCTTCACGTAAGGGGGGTGTTATATCCCTCGGGGCCAGTACAATACGTCACCCTGTAAGAATGTGGCTTAGTCCATGTTAACAGGCTACCCCTCGCATTGCGCCGATGATCGCATGATAACCTTCCCACATCCCATTAATACGTGATGGAATGCTGAAATACGCTTTTCATTTCCAGGATTTCTGTCTGTAACTTTATTGATAAACAGAGTATCAAGTTGCTCCTGGCCTTAAAGCCACGAGTATCCACCCCTTGTAAACCAGTTAGCCAATCGGCTGCCCGCTTTTCAAACCGATTCCCCCATTGATTGTTTATCGCAATTTATTGATACATATGTGTGTTATCATACTTGTTTATTTTTAGGTTTTGTATAAATATGTTTGAGTCATCTCGCCTCATTATTGAGGGAGATTCTGTGTAAATATGTTATGTCACCCCTTTTCTTATTGCAAGTCAATAATTAAAAGTTAAATCGTTTAAAAGTAACGCATTTTGATTGAAAAGTAACTTAATGACCTCCTCCCGAACCCTCCCTAGTTGCTTGTCTGTTACAGGTACGTTAGTAGGCCAACAGGTGCAGTCCGACTGTTTATCTCGAAGCCTGCGATTACACATCTCCGAGGCTTTTCCTATTTTTGCCTCCAAAGTCTTAAGACCATCAGAAAAATAGGTGGCGCCCTTTTTAACACTCCCTGTGTAAGTTATCGTTCCGCCCTTATATCGCGAATTAATAACCCACCCCAATCTCCATTGAGACAGCCGTCAGCACTTTTTGCTTACCTGTACTAAATAAGGGAAAGTACCGTAACAGCTTGCCATAAATAAATAACGGATGCTATAGATAAATAGTTTCTTCCTTTAATTCACCAGAACGGGTTGGAAAGGGCTGTTTGATATAAACAAGCATGCGTTTTTTAAACAAGAAACAAATATATAAGGTTTATATGTACTTGTAGTTAGTTATAATCGCACTTTACTGTACGAAACATCTATGTAACTCATGTTCGAATAATAAATGTTTTTTAAAGTCTTAATATTTAAATAAAATAACTCCCTTTAAGGGCGAAAACGTTAATGCTATTTTAATTATTCAAATTTTACATCAATTAACTCTGTGGGTTATGACTACGTGTTTTTAAACCTTCGTTTTATTTCTACTACCAGGAGTAGAACGACTTCAGTGTTCAACCCCAGGAACAAGTAGAAGAGAATCTGGAGAACTCCGAGGACCCGGACAATTAGAAATTGCAGTCAAAGGCTATCTCGATTTTTTAGCCCAAATCGATACCGAAATATTCTCGGAAGACAAGTCAATAGTACTAAAACGACAGACTAATAAAGATATTAAACTTAACCCGACAGACATCTTATACTATTGAAAAGCAACCTACAACAAAATTAAATTTTTTGATTGACACTAGCGCACCATTATCATCCTTAAAACATAGATTTGTAAAAAACATTTTCCAAACATTCTTCTAATTCCCGTATCAAAAAGAGCTGTAACAGGAGTTAGTAGTATAAATGAAGTATTAATTACTCACTGTATAAATTTAGATATATTTAGTGGTCCTGTTAAATTTTACTTTGCAGAAATAGAATGTCAATTCGATGCTACAATAGGCACTGATATTTCGACTAAATACAAGGCCCAACTGAATATTCATGCTAATAATATCTGTGTTACTAGGGGTGATTATAGGAAGGTATGCAGTTCCATTGAATAGTGGTTCTTATGAATTAGAAGTTAGGCTGAATTCATGCCTTTATGAGAGTACTAAGAGCTTAGGAGATGAAATCTATGACGAGACCTTAAACCATGATGAGGAAAGTCAGAATAGGTTTGACTTGACACTGGGAATAAATAGATCAAGAAGGTCAGTAAGTAACTATGATTTTGCCCAAGAAAAACTAGTTATTGAAATCAACAAAGAAACTGTATCTTTACCCTTGTCAAAGTTTTATAGAATTGATTCCCCAAATTCATGAAGTTCATCCATTTCCTATAATCATAATCTTCAACAGGTAGATGATCATGCGATTAATTTATTAAAAAATATTATTAATTAATTAATGAATTATTAAATGTAATGTATTAATCTTCAAACTTAAACTTTCAATGTTATCGCAGAGAAAATGTAAAAATAATATTTTTTAATTGTAAATCGCCGTCGCTTCCGCCAGACATAGGGAGGGCTACGCCCGCCGGCTCGCGGAAGGTGATCAAGACCGTGATGTCGGTGCTGGAGCAGGAGACCCGACTGCGTTTCTTCCTGTTGGGGAACGTCAACCAGGTAAGATTAGCGGCGCCGCCGCCACGTTAAATGATAATACCATATCGAGCAGTTTCTTTGTTTACTATACTATTTACGTAACGTTACGCGCCGTATACGCACCGCAAAACGGAGCGGTCGTTTCTCCGACGTTTAGTATTCCTTTTCTTCCTGCTGCAGGTGAACTCCGACTTCCTGAAGCTGCTCCTCGCCCACGAGACGCTCCTGGCCTCCACCGACAAGGACGGCGTCATCCGCTACGCTCCTGCGTTCAGGGGCCGCTTCAACACGAAGCTGGTCCTTCACAAGTCGGACGGTGGCCTGGTGGCGCCGTTGCGGAGGCTTGTCACCATTTTCTTGAGATTCTTCGAGAAGGTGGGGCAGATGCGGGACGTCCTCGAGCCGTTTACGTTCGCCACCCCGACGGTGGAGGACAACGCGGGATGGGGCGAGGACACGAGGCGGGTGCGGGAGTTGGTGGCGGTCTGGCTCCTCGGCTACGCCACCTACGCCAGGATCATGCAGACCAATTTGTATTCGGAGGACGCCGCCTTTAGGGATTTTCCTCGCCTCCTGGGGACGTTTTCGAAAAAAACGCTTGCGAGGAAGAAGGAGGTCGAGAAGGCGACCAGGAACAACTACCACCTTGGCCGCAGCCGCGTGGAGGTGTCGACGGTTGCGGACCGCATTTTAAATCCGCAGACCCTTTTCGGCCAGTGCCTGCTGGCGGCCACCTCCGACGCCGGATCGACACCGTCGCGGGCGGTCAAGCACGCGTGTCTCGTGAAGATGCTGCGGGGCTGTACGGACCAGTGGCCGTCGGAGTTGATTACTCCGCCGAGAAGTAAGTACGCCTTTTCAGTGTAATTATTATTACTTTTTATTAATTGTCGCTTATCATGCAATCTAAATTTATTACTTTATTATCTTATTTATTAAATCAAAATTCTTTATCAAACTTTATAATTTCTATAAGAATCAGTGGCGTAGTTACCGGGGAGCAGTTGGAGCAAATGCTCCAAGCGCACGAATCCTGGGGGCGCATTTTGTTTTTGGTGCAAGTCCGTGCAGTGTATTTTTACGTTGTGCTTTTTACTGTTCGTTTTGTGTGTGATTGGATCATCTATACTCTTCGGCAATACACTTAATTTACTACTATTTATTTCTGTGTTTTATATACAGGGTGATTTATAATCATAACGTACGCACGAAAACTAAAGGATAACTAGAACGCGGGACCAAAACGTAGTTTTTTTTTACCAAACGTCTTTGATCAAAGTTCAAAGTTCTTCTGGGATTGAACTTTTTTTTTTCTATAAAATACTTACGGTAATACAGGAACGGCCAAATTCATCAAAACCATCGAGCGTACTAGCGGCCTTCTGCCGGCTAAGTTGCGCATCAAGGACGGGGCAAGGGTGATGTTGTTGTGCAACATCAACTTCCGGCACGGTTGGGTCAACGGTCGCCTAGCCACCGTCATGTGCCACTCCAAAGACAACATCGCCTTGAGAGCCGTCGACAATCCGACATTCACGACAGTCGTCTGCCGCAGAAAACATCAAATCCATTGCACGACCAAATACTATCGCAACCAGTTCCCCATCGAACTAGCCTATGCCATCACCATCCACAAGGCTCAAGGTCAGACGTTGGACCAGGTCATCGTACAGGCGAGCAAACTGTTTGCGAGCGGCCACGCGTACACCGGTATCAGTAGAGTGCGCAACCTCGAGAGTATCCACTTTACCGAGATCGAGCCACGGTCGGTCATATTCGCACCCGAATTGGCCGAACTTTTTGGTTCGATCGAGTAGTCGTTCTGCAAGACAACGTTGACGGGGTGAAACCCCCCATGCCCCACGTTCCGCCTCACTGGGACATGTACCGCCGGAGCCGCCGGACCGGCAAAAAAGTCCAAGTTCCCATGACCGATCTGATACACGGACTGTTCAGTAACGACGAAGAGGAGGAGGAATAAAATTACAAGTCCTCCAACTTACATTTTCTTTGCAGGTTGAACACGGCAGGTTTCCTTTATTTTGCCATTAACGATCACAGACTCTCTGAAAATTGGTGGAATGGTGTAACATTTGCACAACGCATTACATCTTCTAATGCATTCAACATTTCTTCAAAGTTCTTTTCATGTTATTCAGTTTGATTCTTTAAAATGTATTATTCGATCTGCATCTGATTCAATAGTAATTTGTGTCTTGTAACACAACCTGTGCGCATTGTCATGTGAAAAATGATCAACATTCAAATACAAAATATTCTTAAGTTTATCATAATTACAATGAATAATTACGATAATTTTATTAACCATCATTATTAGATTGACTTGAAAATTTTCTTCCACATTAAGTTTCAATCTTCCATCTTTAGTTATTAAATCAAGATGGTTCTCTTTAAAATGTTTATAAACATCAAATCCTGACAAATTTTCAGGGCACACGCCATTAGGTAATGATAGACAAAGGAACGTTTTATAAGAGCAAATATCCTCGTGTTGGGTAGTACTATTACCAAATAGCATAGTTTCTTTGCAACCTTGAGGTTTGTAACGACATGGAAATGTGAACTGACTCATTCCAGTTTCAAACAATACGTTTCGTATAACTACTTCACTGTTGGAAAATGAGCGACAGCTGCAAATATTCCGATCATCAAGTTGCATCATGATGGATCCAGTTGACATGCAACTGTTACAATGTGAACAAAGTAGTTGCTCCACAATGTCAGAGGGCAATTCATACCGATTGTTAGTATTGTTCATGGTATCCTTAAGTGTTACAAATACTTTGATAAATTATGGAATAGGCCTAAAGGGGAGACCATATCAAAAAAACGCGCCTAGCATTCTACCGCAATAACGGTGGTGTGGAAATGAACCCGTAGATATTTTTCTACTTTATACCTAAAGAATTAAAAAAAAAATTACCAAATATTAAATATGAGTAGTTGACCATGAAAAATAATTAGTTTAGTAAAGAAATATGTTTAAAAAAAATAACTACTGGTATACCCAAAAAAATGTAAAATCAAATTTACATTGCTCAATCCTTATCACACATGCGCATTCTCAAGACCTACAACTATATGTAAGACGTGCATGGGAAAAAATATTTCAATTGCCAGAATTAATAAAAAACTTAAATCGTCTTTTTTAAGAAAATACCAAAAGTCAAATTTACATTGCCCATCCTTCACCGCACAAAGCAACAAGCGAGGCTCGAACCGACGACGGCGAGGGGAAGCCCCCGAAAGGGGGCTCCCCCGACGGAGACGTCTACTATTACCTAATAAAAAAAATAACTACCAACGGCCCCCAGTGGATGGTAACAACCGCGCGCGCAGCTTGCCCCGAGCTCCTTCTTGACCAAGTCCCAAACAACTTCTCAACCACCAACCGCAACACAACTGCAACCCTTCCCCACAATGTATCCCCTCCTTCCAAAAAAAAACGGCGCTTAAACTATCCGTAAAGAAATATTATCGGATTCACACAACCTACCCAACAGGTGTTTAGTCCACTGGTAAGTGTTTTGAAAAAAACACAACCATTGTCGTCTGCGAGGGGCAAGCGGAGCGACCGGCACGCGCGCGCTCTTGTTACCATCCACTGGGGACCGTTGGTAGTTGAGAATGACGTGGGACCTAGGATTTATTACTTGTGTGAACAACAAATAAAAACATCATCAGATATACTGCCGGTGGGATCCAAAAATATATGGAAAGAAGAAGACACAAATGTATACGGTTTAAGGAGTACTGATGTCAGCTCCGGAAAATTGCACATTTGATTTGTTTTCATTTTTGCAAAGTTCTTAAATCTTACCAGCCTCCAGCTAAACTACCTTTACTGCAAATGTCTGATCAATTAATCGAAGAATTGATTGATGTAGAGAAACATCAAACAGACATTCTTGTTAATCTTAGTATTTCGATATTAAAATTGAATAGTATTGTACAACCTTTAGAAAATATTAGTAATAGATTTAATATAGTCCGTAGCTTAAATATTACATTGTATATATTATTATTATTTGTTGTATTCATATTTAGTTTAATCATTGTATAACAATTGTATATATTAGAAAATGGTGCCAAGAAAGGCAGGCGAACAACAACGTCGACCAGCCAGCAATTCTGGAAATAACTCCGGAGGACGACGATTTCTACGCATTGCTACCATCACAACAATGAATTCAGGCATGAATTCATTTTCCGGATATGTTAAACTCTCGCGCATGATACTTTCGATACTGCCATACAAAGACAATGCTATCATAAAATTATTTGATTTAGGTTTTAATTTAATTGCGAAAATTATGAGCGCAACGCATATTATACAGGTGCTTATGCAATGTTTAACATAACACCAGCAAGTATCCCCCGACACTATATAAATTGTAAGTTTTTTTAATCGTTTTCTTGTTTCGTTTATAGTTATTTTTTTACTTTTAGAACTAGCAACATTAGCACCGAGGAAAAGAAACGGTCCGTTTCGCCGGCGACGCCTGATTCCCCTCACCAATGATCTTTACACAAAGGGACAAGTTGGAAGGCGACGCGGTTCTTAAACAGTTGATTGCAGATGTGGAAATGGCAGTAGCTACCATAAGCTTTCAGAATTATCAAACAAAATGAATGACCGAATTTTGTAACAACTTTGTAAAATTATTTCAGACAATCGGCAGGAGGGATCGAATTGAAATTCTCAGGAAACATTATCGATACCATAAGCTTTCAGAATTATCAAACAAAATGAATGACCGAATTTTCTAACAACTTCGAAAAATTATTTCAAACAATCGGCCGGAGGGATCAAGTTGAATTTCTCAGGAAACATCGATAGCGTAAGCTTTCAGAATTATCAAACGAAATGAATGACCGAACGATGTTTTATGCACGAAGAATTACTACTGGTTATTTTATTTTAAATAGACTTTGTGTTTTTAGATTTGTGTTTTTGGCTTTAAAAGTTTGTTATTGACTGGTGGTGTGTTTGTAATATGTATTCGTAAAGCAGCCAATATGTTGAAGAAGAGGTTCAAGGGGCCAGGTATCCCCCCTATTTAAAAAAGTTTCGCGAAATTTTGAACAAGACTGCTACCCTCAGAAGATTGAAAGAGATCTGGTGATTGTGAGCGATGTAAGAGAAGAAGAAGAAACCCAGCCGTCATCAACCATGATCAGAGATTCGGAAGATCCTAGAACCGTAACATCAGAGACTTCCGTACGCTGGCGTACAAATTTTAACAGACCTATCAACCCAGAACGTAGGCGAGGTAATGGAAGACGAAGTTTTAAAAAACTTATCACTACAAAATGCTGACATCGAGAAACAGCAGGTACTAAAGATAGACATAGAGAAACAGTTGCGAAGGGAGAAAAAAAATCTGTTAAAAGATGTACAAATATCTTCAACTAACACTGGTGATAAGATGTTACACATTGGGGTGGACACCTTCGTGGATTTTACGCCTGTTGTGAGGATCCGTGGGTTTGGGGGCTTACTTCAGTGCAAGTTCTTTTAACTCATTCATGGAGGCGCTACCTACAATTTTAACCGATTTATCGACTGATAAGCTATAAATTATTAGATTACAGGGTTGTAAGTGTAGGTGGTTGCAAAGCTGTAAAATGTGCTAATGCCGATAAATTTCAATTGTATATAGTCGAGGCAACGTTAATTAAGCTAGTGCAAATGCGTTGTTATATAAACATATTGCTTGAAGATATTGAAAAAAAGTGTTCAACGCGTAACTGCTCAATGTTTTATAGAAAAGTAGCTTTAGATGTTGTCAACAGAGAAAGAATTATAGATAACGATATACTTGGGCTTATTCTCCCTAAAGTGGTGGGGGGTTATCCTCCCTATTCTACTCATGCTTACGTTTTTGGACCCTTTTTAGTAGAAAATAGTGTAGACACATCAGCGTATGTAATCTGGTTTTTAGAAGACGTTTTTAAAACGACGATACAATAGAATAGGGTTAACGCCTCCAGGATATTCAAATGTTAAAATATTTAAACACCAAAATATTATTCTCTAAATCTACGGCATTATTGCTAACCATATTCTGCTTAACGGAATGTTGTGATTTCACTTTGTACATAAAAAGTGATCAGAGAGTATGTACAGACTATAATTGTACAATATCATCCACAGGACGCCTCCCCAAGTTTAAAGGAGGGAAAGTATGTTTTACTGACAACAGCAATCTTCTCAAAACTTTCGAAGTTATAGGGATGTCACGTGTGTCTTTCTATAAGAAGATTTACAATGCGTGCACCGCAACAATAACAGGCCACATCCATGAGAGATGTTGGAGGGCAGAGAATTGTAATACGGCTGATTGCAACCCCAGCAGTATGAGTGATGATGGGTACCCCCGGGTAATAAATGACGGAGGCATAAATCTAAGGTTCCCATGTAAACTGCAAGGTATATGTCAAGGCTACTGTGGTTTTGACCAGCATAATAGATCTGCCTGGGGTGTAGCAAGTTTAAAAGAGAAAAAATGTTATCCTGTCTAGAAAAGCATATACACCGAGTGGGAGGTTGATATATCGAACATACCACTGTTAAGCTAACACGTTCTAACCCTATTGTGAAGGAACCTTACCCTATAGGGATTGTAAGCCTTATGGATAGGACTCCCAGAAGAAGCAGATCCCATAAATTTGGTTGGAGTAGGTAGTCATACGGCCAAGACGGCACCAACTTGTGAACTCAACTTCCCAATAATAAACCACATAGGAGAGTTCCAAGTGTCTCTAGACAACAAGATAAGGATATAGGGGAATACCGCGGGGCTGTCGGCGAGTATCCACCGGTTGAATCACTTCGGGAAGCTAAAATTATCGCTTAAGTATATGGGGTGTCCTTAGGGAGACATCAGTATGAAAATGAGTATCGACAAGTTCGGTCGCAGCAGTGAAATTTCTAAAGAAGGGCGTAGAGGTGAAACTGGATTGGGATTCAAATTAACTAATGAAGGTCATTATGATATGCAAAATAAAAGATTAATAAATTTATCTGATGCCATCCACGATTCTGATTGCGTTACCAAACGAAGTACGCTCACTCTAAATGAAGATTATTTTGATGCAGGAGATAAACGTATTGCATTCCTTTCCAACCCTAAAGATCCCTACGACTCATTAACTTTAAACTATTATTTATTAACAAAGTATACTTGCGATAACAAACAGCTGAAAAATTTAGCCGATCCCATTGATATACATGACGCGTCGAATAAAAAGTAAGTTAACTCGGAACTCGAAACTAATCAAGACAAATTAAATACTGAAGTTATCCGGATAAATAGCGAAATAATTTTTTACAGAATACTATAAAAACAATAAGATTTAGTTGTTAAACAGACAAACCTAGGTTGCGCTCATGTAGCAATACGGAATAAAATAGAAGAACTTACTAGTGTTTTTCAATCGACATTGAACCAGGTGGATACTGTGATTCAGGATCAAATCAATAACCAATTAACTAATTTGTTGGGAGACTTGAGCTTTCTGTATCTAAAATTAAAACTAGAAAAACCTTCGCAACATCCCCATGTATAAAAGAGGTATAGTTAATCAGCTTCATAAACTCGCCAGAAAAAAATTTCCCAGGAAACATATAATTATTAAAGGATTCCTTATGCTGGGTATAATAAAGGATATAATTATGTCTATAATTACTTTTATGATTTCCCCTTTAACTTCCTGTTATTCCTATAATAATATTGTTTGTTAACCTAAATAATTAACCTTCTAATTTTAAGTATAAATACTAACACAATGTAAACTTTAATTAGTTGTTAGTATTGATTTTTTAAGGCAGATAATGTTGCAATTCAAAATAAACGTTAGTCGTATATTTAGTTAAACTTGTGTTTTCCTTTTTCATTCACTGAAGAACTTAACTGGCGCTGCGAGCAGAATATCCAGACAACATCAACTACAGTTGGAGACCTTCAGGCCTTTACTGGATATTCCAAAACGAACCCAAGGAAAAGACTAACCGAAACTTGCGAACCTTCGAGGACATGATTTGTCACCTCGTTCTGCAAGTCCATTTTTTTCCTTCCTAATTGTTATTGCTATATGAATACTACCCCATTAAATGAGTAGTGATTCAGATTTAAGTAATAGTGACTTAATTGAAATTATTAGTAATTCTGAAGACGAAGACGTGTTAAATTTTTCAAAACAAAACATTCATCATTAAACAACCAAAATTAAACTTACTTTTACTCATCTCATTCCGGAATTTATGCCAAGTAATGATTTTAAGTTTGTTTACAAAATTAACTGAAGATGCACTCTTAACTGCATTTAATCAGAAAGATCGAGGTTGTAACTATAATAGAATATTATTTCAAGTAATTAGAACAAAATTAAAAAGTGGCGCCGAATCAAACAATATGGGGATTAATGAATTAACTAACGAAAATTATCGCGAATACCATACTCGAGTAACGAGTTTATAAGTTTATTATCAGAACTACTCCAATCCATTCAACTTAAAATAACTAATCAATCAGAATAAAGTCTTAAACAAAAAATGTATCAACAAAACGCTCTACAGAGTTTTAGGTTAGGTCGATTAGAACCCTACAATACTTACTTAAGAAATAACCAACCCACCGATTTGGGGGTAATGCCTCAGTAAATGTCAGGAATATGATTACGAATTAAAACAGGGGGAATTTAAAAACATGCTTAGAAATAAAAATATTAGAAAACCCATTCAAAACTTCCACAAACCAAACGTTTTCCAGAACAACCCTTCTTTTCAAAATTGTTTATCCATAATTCGGGACAGAACAACATACTTTTCAGCAACAACCATTTCCTCGCGGACCAATACAAATCTAACCAAAATCCACTCAAAATCAAAATGTTTTTACTAACAGACAAGTATTTGGTAAATCAACTAACACAGCTATTAAATAAAAATAGACAATATCAACAAACACCCATGTCGACTTCTACTATAGCATCGAGAAATCAAGTCCACAAACCTGTTCAAAATTTCTTTAAGCCTCGTGATTTAGCTCAGGAAGGATTCTATTACGTGGAAGTTCAAGATGTTGTTAAATGAGCAATTTGCGGAGTTGCACTACGCGATTGGGTTGTAGGTGACACTCCCATGGGGGATCATATACGTTGGAGTTCTAATTGCCCATTCATATTGAGGGATAATCATGTTGAGTATAGACCCAACAGCTATCCTGAGCGCGAATGTCCACCCCAGGAAAATGAATTAAAATCGGTGAAACCTGCATCCCAGGAAAACGAAATAGTGAATCGAGGATCAAAACAGTTCCTGTGTAAAGTTTGTTTGATCAATTCAGTTACATTAACATTAAGCCCTTGTGGTCATTTCTGTGTATGCGCCCCTTGTATAATGCGTCTATCAAAATGTCCTCGTAATATTACCTATGTTATAATTTTGTATAAAAATCATATTTTGACATAAATGATAACAATTTCCTCGCTGTAATCAGTAACATTATATTATAGAAATAATAAATATTAAATAAAATATCGATTTCAACGGGAAATAACAAGATTTATTCGCTTTATACGTATTTCGGCATCAAAGTGCCATTGTCAAAAGCTATATAAAATATTATAACAAATGCAAAATATAGTAACTCCTTGATTCTATTATTTTAACACTGCGTGAAGCAGCTGGCCCCAGTCAACCCGTCGGAGGTCAGTCGCTTATCAGTGTTTTAAAAAGATATTTATTCCTAAGAGAGAATTTCCCGATCACTGTGGAGTCTGATTTACTTGAATCCGTGGCAGTATCAGCCTCAACCGTTAGCGATGCCATTAACGAATGTATAAACCAGCACGGTAAACACGTAACCGACTCGAGTGCTGGGTGCACCGAATCTTCTGACAACATAGGAACTAAATCTGAACATAAGCCTGATGTACCTGTTGAGTCGGATAAACCTAGTAATGAACTTGTAAGAACTGTTGAGATGCAGGCTGGTTGTAACTATAGTATTGCCGAAAATTGCATGCAGCCATCTATGATTTATAGAGCTTATGAACCTGAATGTAAGGGCACTGCCGGTGATTGTATGTTTGCTGCATTTATAGTGTTAACACATGTTGAAAAGGACATCGAAACTTTAAAAGCTAATCTTAAAATTTCTGATAGTCTACAGACCGTTCTTGAATCTGATGTGGCTTGGAGGATACTCTCCACTGCTGGTGCCTGGGGCGACGATAATATCTTGAGACTGTTTGCTTTGCACTATGGTTATAATTTGTGTATACACACTGATGATACCTACTATCATATCGTACCTTCGATAGAGTGCGATAGAGCCATACATTTGGAGCTTAGTAATGACCATTATAGACCTATGGTTGTGACTCTATCCGGTGGAGTCGTCTACACGACTCCCATTAAAACTGCCTCTCGAATCGTTAATAACTTGGTACATAACATTGAATTTGACATTTTTGATAATGACATTAGAGAATTAGTTAGTAAAATTAAATTTAAAAAACACAATACACAAAAAGATAAAATTTCTAGATTAGAACGAGAACAAAAATCTATTGAACCTAAAAAACCTAATAAAATTATAAATTTTCATCCTCGTGTACTAAATTTATCTAACGTAATATTTAATGACAAAGAAATGACGTTTCTAAATAAAGGTTTTAAATTTTCGACTTTTCCAAAATTAGATAATAATATAAAAGAAATTTTAGCAGTAAATTCTGAGAACATTCTAAAAGAGAGGCATTTAAATTATGCAAAGTCTCAAATTTCTAATTTATTAAAAAGAACTTCGATAAACGATAAATTTAGATATAATACAAATAATAATATTTCATTAATTAAATCAATTAAGGAAAAAGTTAGAGTAAATAATTTAATTTCTGTTAGGGCAGATAAGGGAAACACTTTAGTATTTTTAACTAAAAATGATTATTTAGAAAAAGTCAATGATTTTATAACAGATTCTAATCTAGAAATTTTAAATAGAGATCCAACAAATAAATACCAAAACCAAATAAAACAAACAATTAAAAATTGTGAAATTACTTTAACACCATACGAGAAACATAACATAATATATCCAAATCCACAACCACCAAAATTATACGGTTTAGTTAAAATACATAAACCTAACATTCCTATTAGACCTGTAGTTTCATACATACATGCACCAAACCACATGCTAGCTAAAACATTAAATAATATAATTAATAATTTAGGATACACTCCAAAATATTCAGTTAAAAACACTTCTGAATTAATTAATAAATTAAGTAACATTAGCTTACCACCACTATGTAAAATAGTTAGTTTTGATGTTGCGAGTATGTTTTCACAAATACCCCCACAGGAATGTATTCCTTTATTAGAAAATGTTTTAGTTAACAATAACATTGAATTAACAAAAAGGATAGAGTTGATTCAATTATTTGAACTTTGTATTAATCAAAATTATTTTATTTTTAATGATAAAATTTATCTTCAGAAAGATGGGTTACCAATGGGTAGTCCCATTTCACCACTATTGGCTAATATTTTTATGGAAAATATAGAAGATCAAATATTTGAATCAAATCTATCAAATAAAATTGTATTTTGGTTTCGTTATGTTGACGATATTTTGGCATGTTTTGATAGTTCTTTCGAATACATTGACGACTTTTTAATTTTTATTAATACTTTACACCAAAAAATTAAATTTACACTAGAAATTGAACAAAACAGATCTATTAACTTTTTAGACTTAAACATAAAAATTAATTCAGAAAACATACTCGAATACTCAATTTATAGGAAACCTACACAAACGGATATTACCATACCACATAACTCTTGTCATCATAACACACATAAATTAGCAGCATATCAATCTTTAGTACACAGAGCTCTAACAATTCCTTTAGATAAAAATAATTATAATAGAGAAATTTCCATTATTAAACAAATTGCATATAGCAATGGTTATAACACTACACTTATTGACACTTTAATTAAAAAGAACAATTATAAATTAGTTATTCAAAAAGTTTATTCCATTAATAACACTGATAAAACATTAAAATACGTTTCAATTCCATATTTTGGTAAAATTTCCGAAAAGATTGCTAAAATCATAAATAACACAAATAAATATAAAGTCATTTTTAAAACAAATAAAAATATTCTATATTCTCTTTTCAATGTTAAAGACAAAATTAATGATTTGCTAAAATCAGGTACTTATAAATTAAATTGTTCACATTGTGATTCAGTATATATAGGTCAAACAATTCGAAATTTCAGTATTAGGCAAAAAGAACATATTCGTTGTTACAAATATAAACATGCACATAAATCAAATTTTGCTAAACATTTGTTAGAACAAAATCACACATTATCATCTAATAATGCAATTAAATTTTTACACTTTTCTGATAACAAAAATAAATTAAATATTTTGGAAGCTTTTGAAATTTATAAACACACAAAAAACAACGTACCTTTAATGAATGAGCAAATTGATCTCTTAGATTCTCCTTTACTGAAGATTTTGGAATAAATATCTTTTTAAAACACTGATAAGCGACTGACCTCCGACGGGTTGACTGGGGCCAGCTGCTTCACACAGTGTTAAAATAATAGAATCAAGGAGTTACTATATTTTGCATTTGTTATAATATTTTATATAGCTTTTGACAATGGCACTTTGATACCGAAATACGTATAAAGCGAATAAATCTTGTTATTTCCCGTTGAAATCGATATTTTATTTAATATTTATTATTTATATAATCATGGATTTCAACAAAGTGACGCTTGAGAATGTCAATAAATTATATTATAGGAAAATGATTTATAATTTTTGAAAGAAATATTTATTGTTAATTTAACTATTAGATTAGAGATAAATATGATAGAAATAATAATTATAATGTATTTGTATTTCCTACAATAAAAATGTTTTATGAATTGAGTTTTTATTTCCTGATGTAATCGTCCGAAAGATAAATATTTATCTTAATATTTTCGAGAAATTATTTAAGTACAGCACATTAGTTATAAATATGCTAATTCATTGGAGTAGTACCCTCTTCCCCCTTTACTCCAGAAATTAATGTTGGAATAACGGGAGAAAAGTGTGTATTATTCAATATCACGTGATTTCCTTTGTGGCGAGTATATATAGATTTTATTCAGCCTAAATTATCAAAAAGTGTTAAAAATGAACGCCGATCGGAAGTGTTTAAAAAATGTTATTTTAATTTTTTTATTGATATATAATCCGGCAAAAAAGTCCAAGTTCCCATGACCGATCTGATACACGGACTGTTCAGTAACGACGAAGAGGAGGAGGAATAAAACTACAAGTCCTCCAACTTACATTTTCTTTGCAGGTTGAACACGACACAACGGTTTCCTTTATTTTGCCATTAACGATCACAGACTCTCTGAAAATTGGTGGAATGGTGTAACATTTGCACAACGCATTACATCTTCTAATGCATTCAACATTTCTTCAAAGTTCTTTTCATGTTATTCAGTTTGATTCTTTAAAATCTATTATTCGATCTGCATCTGATTCAATAGTAATTTGTGTCTTGTAACACAACCTGTGCGCATTGTCATGTGAAAAATGATCAACATTCAAATACAAAATATTCTTAAGTATATCATAATTACAATGAATAATTACGATAATTTTATTAACCATCATTATTAGATTGACTTGAAAATTTTCTTCCACATTAAGTTTCAATCTTCCATCTTTAGTTATTAAATCAAGATGGTTCTCTTTAAAATGTTTATAAACATCAAATCCTGACAAATTTTCAGGGCACACGCCATTAGGTAATGATGGACAAAGGAACGTCTTATAAGAGCAAATATCCTCGTGTTGGGTAGTACTATTACCAAATAGCATAGTTTCTTTGCAACCTTGTGGTTTGTAACGACATGGAAATGTGAACTGACTCATTCCAGTTTCAAACAATACGTTTCGTACAACTACTTCACTGTTGGAAAATGAGCGACAGCTGCAAATATTCCGATCATCAAGTTGCATTATGATGGATCCAGTTGACATGTAACTGTTACAATGTGAACAAAGTAGTTGTTCCACATGATACAACGAATATTGAAGATATGACATTGCGCATATTCGTGGGGTGCTACGCCATGTTGTGATGTCAAGTGGAGAGTAAACAAATAATCTGAACGACCGTTTTTGTTGTGAAATTGTGTTGTGTTGTGTTATGAATTGCGTTTTCTTTTTACAAATTGTGTTTAATATTACAATATGCGGTGTGCAGTATTTGGTTGTAACACAGACAATCAATCAAAGTCTTTTAATGGAGACGTGATGTTGTTCAGGTTTCCAACGAACGCCGATTTGCTTAATGCATGGAGAAATGCATGTTCTCGTGCAGATAATTTTAATGTTAACAATTCTAGAGTATGCTCACTGCATTTCAAGAAAGATGATTACATTCGTAATCTTAAATACGAACTTCTCGGTTATACACAAAAGAATTGCCGTCAAATAAAACCAACTGCATTTCCGACTGAAAACCTTCCAAAACAATCATGTGTAAGTGTTCCTTCTACAAGCAGTGGTAGATTTCAAAGAAATACACGCAGAAACCTATCCAAATTAGCGAATAAGCTTATTGAAGAGGATAATCAATTAGAGTAAGTAATAACATTATTTTTCATAAAGTTGAGGTAGGTAGGTAGGTAACAAATGTGTATGTTATTGATGTGTCTATTTTTCTAGAAACTTTATAGGTGAAGGCTTTCCTGATGTTGCTTCAGTTGGCGAAGATCATGTAGTAAATGCTAAAAGTAGAGATATAGGGTATATATTATAGCCTTCATTAGTAATTATTGTTATAAGTTTTTTTTACCAATAACCAATTTGTACAATTTATCCTACTTGTTTGTTTGTAGAACTAATACGGATACTGATAGCACTGAAATCTTAATTGCTGAACTCAAAGAAAAAAATGCTCAGTTAGAAAGTGAGTCAACGGCTATGAGAACAATATTTACACCCCAACAAATTAAAAAATTGAAAAATCCCATTGGACGTACACGGTGGTCTATTGACGATATTTCAAAAGCCATAGTAATTCATTCAGCAGGAGCAAGAGCCTACAGATTACTTTTAAAAAAGGAAGTAAAATTAATAAAACTGACTTCGTCGACTGATCTGAATTGTACTTGATAAAATCTTGATAGGTACGATTTGTCGGTTTCAGGTCTCCTACAAAAGTTTTCGATTTTAAATTATATTTAGAAAAAAAAGGCGTTATAGTCTTACGCTTGAAATGTAAGAATATTTCCTTCAGCTTTGCTGACTGAAAAAATTATTACTGGTATTAGTATTGCTGTAAGAACCAAAGAAATTATTAAGAAAGTATACATTCGACTCATTTTGTGAATTAAGTGACGTTTTGTTTTTGAAATTAGGGTAAATAGATTATTTTGTAGTGATATCAGCTGTAGTGAGGAGAAGAAAAAGTTATTTTTCAGATGTAGAATGTTTTTTAGAATGCGAAATTTGAACAAACAATTAGCTGATAGTACGCTAAACAAAAAACGGAAACTTCAAAAAATTATAAAATAGAAAACATTTTGCTGTATTCTGTTATGCAGTTTGTATGTTAAATAAAGATTACATATACCAAATAATTGTATATTATTATATCAGACAAATTTCTTCCACACCCAAAAAATATTATAATTATAAACAATTCTGAACTCAACATGCCAATTTTGCCAAACATCTTCATAGAATTGGTATCAAAGATAGCCCACTCTGTGTTTGTGGGTCTGAAGAGGATTTGAATCATATATTGTTTGTATGTAGTAGATGGACAGATCAAAGAAGAAACTTTTTGAATTTAGTGTACAAAGAACTTACTGGTCCAGTTAATTTGCAATTGCTGTTAAGTTATCATAACGAAATTGTAAATGATGCAATTTTCAAATTTCTGAAGGATTGCGGTATTAATATATAAAGTTAGCCTTCACATAGTCGATGGTTAAAGGCGTTCAGCCAAAACCAAATTCTAGCAAAAAAAAAAAAAAAATTATAAACAATTCTGTCCATGGCAATTAATCTTGGTTAGCTGAACCGGGACTGATAAACTTGCCTTAATGAATTTAAACTGAACAAAACTTTACAGAAGCCTCCTGAATTCTGTTAAAAAATTATTCCGATTTGCAGTAATTTTTACGATGGTAATTACAAAATTCTGGTTTAAATTTGAAACATCCTTGTACATTCAAAATCTACAGTCACAGCCCTGTCTGTGATATTCTTCAGAAATAATACATTTTTAATAATTTTATCATGGAATTATAATAAGAAAAAATATTGTTACTTTAACTTATATTACTTTTAAGCGATATAAATGCTTTGTATTAGGCATATTTTAATAAATTTTGAAAAACAGCCTTAAAATCTTTGGGTTGTAGGTAATCATGGGTAAGTATTAGCGGTAGAAACTCTCCGCGTGACGTCATGCGCACAAGCGGACGAAATTGAGATCGAATAGTGTCATATCTTCAATATTCGTTGTATCATGGTTGTTCCACAATGTCGGAGACGTCTAATAAAAAAAAAATAACTACCAACGGCCCCCAGTGGATGGTAACAAGAGCGCGCGCGGCGCGCAGCTTGCCCCGAGCTCCTTCTTGACCAAGTCCCAAACAACTTCTCAACCACCAACCGCAACACAACTGCATCCCCTCCTTCCAAAAAAAAAACGGTGCTTAAACTATCCGTAAAGAAATATTATCGGATTCACACAACCTACCCAACAGGAGTTTAGTCCACTGGTAAGTGTTTTGAAAAAAACACAACCATTGTCGTCTGCGAGGGGCAAGCGGAGCGACCGGCGCGCGCGCGATCTTGTTACCATCCACTGGGGACCGTTGGTAGTTGAGAATGACGTGGGACCTGGAATTTATTACTTGTGTGAACAACAAATAAAAACATCATCAGATATACTGCCGGTGGGATCCAAAAATATATGGAAAGAAGAAGAGACAAAGGTATACGGTTTAAGGAGTACTGATGTCAGCTCCGGAAAATTGCACATTTGATTTGTTTTCGTTTTTGCAAAGTTCTTAAATCTTACCAGCCTTCAGCTAAACTACCTTTACTGCAAATGTCTGATCAATTAATCGAAGAATTGATTGATGTAGAGAAACATCAAACATACATTCTTGTTAATCTTAGTATTTCGATATTAAAATTGAATAGTATTGTAGAACCTTTAGAAAATATTAGTAATAGATTTAATATAGTCCGTAGCTTAAATATTACAGTGTATATATTATTATTATTTGTTGTATTCATATTTAGTTTAATCACAATTGTATATATTAGAAAATGGTGCCAAGAAAGGCAGGCGAACAACAACGTCGACCAGCCCGCAATTCTGGAAATAAATCCAGAGGACGACGATTTCGACGCATTGCTACCATCTCAACAATGAATTCAGGCATGAATTCATTTTCCGGATATGTTAAACTCTCGCGCATGATACTTTCGATACTGCCATACAAAGACAATGCTATCATAAAATTATTTGATTTAGGTTTTAATTTAATTGCGAAAATTATGAGCGCAACACATATTATACAGGTGCTTATGCAATGTTTAACATAACACCAGCAAGTATGCTGCTAAACTCTTCACTTCTTGCTAAGGATACCAAGGGAGGTTACACTTTTCCCGGTTACCCTGTGAGCATGAAATATGTTTGCTTACGAATTCGAAATACGACAAAAGCAAACGAAAAATCCGGTAGACGGGCTGCGGTATTTATTCCTTTTCGTGAGGAACATGATAAGAATCACTATACAAAGATTCTGGTTGATATAACTTTTTCTGAAGTCGTAGCCATGCCCCGCGCGCGAAATAACGTTGCAGGTACAGATTTGCTTATTAATTTTAGAATGCGTGATCGTACAAACTATTGTGCGCGAGCACGTGAAATTACAGAAAGCATAGGTGTAGTGTACATAATATGGGACACTAGTGCGCGAGATTCGTTGGATCAAGCAATCGTTAATTCAACATTTAACTGTGAGATCGATTTACTTGGTGGTTGTATTCTACATATTATATATTTGGTCCTCAGCATAGAGTGAAATTCAATGATGATGACTTTAATATTAAAGCAGTCACTACGGGGCAGCACATTAGAGTGCATAATTGAGATGAAGGAAGCATTACCCTTCATGAATATTCTGACTTTATGTTAGATGAAATGCTAATGAAATTCTAATTTATTAGATATCATTGCAGTAAAGTAAAGGTATGTAAAGGTAGTAATTAAGGATAAACAATAGGAACTTACTACGAAAAATAAAAACATCAGCAGATATACTGCCGGTGGGATCCAAAAATATATGGAAAGAAGAAGACAAATGTATACGAAGACCACGTTTTTCGTTTAAAGAGTGCGACACATTGGAAGGTATTATTTCCATTTGTGTGACATGATTTTAAATTTTTCTCAAAATCTTCTTGCTTAAAGTGATCTGAACAAACATGGCACGAATCGGGATTCCATGTGCCATCTCGGCGACATAAATGTATCCACTGTGCTCGTATTATAGGATTTTTGGGAAAACGATGATATGAAACCGATCTTGTAGAAATTTGTTTGGTTTTCGTTAAATTATTATTGCAAACTGCAACAGTGCAGCGTTTACCAGGCATACTAAAAATTTGAAAGAAATTTCATGGATAAAATTAGAAAAATACATAGCTGAACAACATCTTTGTTAGCAATAATAGCAATTAGGTATAATTACCTAAAAGAAATTGGATATATAACGCACAACAACAATCACTTTTCTTACAGACTAATATAGTTTATAAATTATATATATTATATATAAATATTAAGATAATAATTAATAATAGGTAGGAAAATATAATAATCAAATAATCCATCAACGGTGTTAACAGTAAAATTGCAAGTTGCAACGAAATTTGAAATGCATACTGATAACTGACTGATAGTTGCGTAGGCAGTACAGGCACATACGGGGCCATGATATGGTATATGTAACGTCTGTCACAGCGCCAAACGCCTACTACTACTATCCTCAGTGCTGTGAAACCACCTACGCAGCCTTTAGAAACCGTCATAAACCAAACATACCGACATATCAAGAAGTTTCGATGTCATGGTCGACCATATGGAGAAGAAGAATATTGTCGAACAATGTATCCAGCAAGTAAGCAAACTGCATACTTACTTGAGCTGGATCAAATAAATGCTGGTATCACCAGCCAGTTTATCATAATACTTTGACATTATACTTTCACAATGCAAATCTGATGACTAACAATATCGGGTTTCATGAGAAAATTATTGGGGGGTAAATAAACAGTGCGACATAAAATACGAATTATATACCGGAAAATGCCAGATAGGGAAAGGACAAACCAGGGAGGAATACGTCCTAGAAAAAGATGTGCTATTTCAGCAAGTAGATGAAACCAGAGATGAGGCTACCATTATACGAATTTTGGCAGGTCAAATAGGTGTAGAGATTAATGAGGAGGTCATTAAAAAGGGCACACAAGATTTAGAGGATATCATGATGATTGTGAGAAATTATGATAGAATAGATGAAGATAGAAAGGAAGGAAACAGGTCGAGAAATGCAGGGGGAAATAATTATGATGGAAGTTGGAAAAGAAATTATAGCTGGAATAATGGTAATTACAATCGAGAGAGAGTTAATGGGAATTTTAACAGAAGAACAGCATTTAATAGGAATAATCAAAATTATAATAATAGAGAAAATTACAATAATAATGGTAGAAGTTATTATAATAACAATAACCTGTACCTCAGCACAACTATTATCGATGCCCTTCTGTATGTTTCGTCTAAACACACATTACAGTTTCAGATTCTACCGTGTCAGCTGTCGACCGACTTGCTACATCATGAAATCACATGTTTCACCGCATCTGTGTCGAGTAGTGGAATTGACTACAGACATGCTCCAGCTTTCTCTCGAACTAGGCATGTCCGAAGTGTTGAAAGGACCATGTTACAAAAATGCTCTCTTAAGGTGCATTTTCGTTGACGCATCTGGCAGCTGCGTTTGGCGGCCGCTACTGCCTATATGGAGGTTAAGTGCAAACGTTTTGATTGCGGCGCACAGCGGCCGCGTCTGAAATATAAACGCCGGACGGCTGCGTTCCGACCGCTCGGTAGACAGTCAGATCTGGGACGCTGCGAGAACTGGTCGTTAATTATCTTGGAAAATGAATTCGTTTACTTCAGAAGAAAAGATGTATTTCCTATCAACGTGAAAGACATTACCATAATGTATAGAGGCTTGCAAACATTTGGAGTGGAAAATACCGAATTAGATGTTTTAGAATTTGCTAAAATTAAACGAAAAATTCGTGGCAATGGAAATATTTGTGAAAATAAAGAAAGGCGATTAACACACTAGCAGTAAACATGATAAACATGTGCTTATCTGTTTTAATAACAGCGAGTTTAGTACTATATAACCGCTGCAATTTTGCTATTTAAATATAAAATTATTCCACATCTACACAGCCAAGATGAATACTAGTAACGAAGTTGATAACAACTACAAAGAAAAGTTCATGCAGATGATTGTGCCAGGAAAAGGGGTACAACCCTTATTTCTGCAGAATATCTGCATGTTAACGATTTGCATAAAATGGACTCCCGACCAAACGAACCACGACTCTACTGAGTTACCTCTTTCGTTGAAGCGCAAGATCCGAACTGAATGGCGTGATATCCAAACCAGGCTGCATGAATTTTTAGACAAGTGGATCAACTGGGAGAATCGACATAGAGAAGCGTTCAGGTATGTGCCCGAATGGTTTTTGAATCACCTGCCTTCATTTATTCAAAATTTAAGAATTCATAATGGTGGTCTATCACAAGTAGACAATTATGTTAACTTTTTAGAAATTTTACATCATATAAATTAGGAAAGTGAGGGATCTAGATACCTGAACCGGCGCATACTTGAATTGTTTGTTGTTAACGAGCCCTTGTATGTCATTTTTCGCGTCTATAAGGTTATAGATGCGCGTAGAATGGCTACAGGGTACATCTGTGTTTCCAGCCATTTATAATTTCCTTTGAAACTAAATTCTTTAAATAACACGTTCCGCCATACATCCTTTGGTTGAACTAAAAGTAGAATAGTGATTAATACCATGTTGATTTATAACTTTTTTCATTTGAGAATTGTAGAATTCGGTTCCGTTATCGGTCTGTAGATTCCTTGGAATTCGTTTATCTTGCTTTAATATTCTTTCAAAAGCAGTTGCTACATGTTTTCCCGTTTTATTTTTTACAGCAATCGTCCATACGAATCTTGAGTAACAATCTATAATTACAAGAATATAAGTATGTCCACGATGACTTTTCGCATAAGCACGCATGTCCGCTAGGTCCATTTGCCAGAGATTATCAAATCCTTTACATGCAACTTTTTGTCGTTTGAAATTTTTTCTCACTGACTTGTGAAGCTCCTCTATCACCTCTCGCTTCAAATTCGCCGAACCGCTTCATCCGCTAAATAGCGCATTATTCGATTTTTTTGGAGCACAATATGGCTTCTTCCACTATAGTGCATCAGTTATTTATACAATCGACCCCTTGCATGTAATTTCCCAAGATCGTTATCCAGCTCTGCACAATTTAGTTTTGAGGGTTGAAGTTTTCAAGAGACTTCATGATTTATCAATCGTGAGTACTAGCGAAGAAAGTGATTCGGGCGGATCTGAAGATTCCGAAAATGAAAAAATGCCTCCCGTTCGCAGGAGATTGTCATTCGAGCACAACCCTCGGTAGCGTCACCATGGTTCCGGTAAAGTTGTTAGTGGCTCTGGCTGCCGTTTACGATGGGTTTCTCTATGTGCTACAACCACCAAATTCCATTTCAGCATCTATAACCTATGATCGTAATATGAGTAACGCTACTTGGTATAAAATGAACAACTCCGTCTTGGCTGAAATCCCTGTATTTAAAATACCTGTGAGAAATTTTACTGAAAATGGTTTATTAACGTTCAAGATAAAATTCCAAGCACCTACATACGCAGTAACTTCCAATTGGCAAACTATTAAGATAAGTGATGATGTGTTTAAGAACTGTACTGGCTTTAACAATTCCTGTTGGGTATCTGTAATTATTGTAGGAAGTGTACTATTACTCATAGCGTATTATCTATAGCATATAAGTTTACGAACATTTTTAGCTGGTTTAAACGAACCAATGGGTAGAACCCTCGTTCGCAAAAACCACCAAGTTTAGCTTTAGCATTACAACTAGCTTTTTATATTTTAATTTAAGAGTGTTTTAACTTTGATAATATGTTATCAACTGCTTTAGTAGGCACTATAAAGGAATAAAAATATATCTTTGACTTTCATGCCTCTATTAGGACAGGAAGAAAATATAAACCACTTCAAAAATCAAAAATATGTAACCCTAAATATATTTTCTAAAGTAAAAACCCAAAATCAAAATTATAATCCAAGTCAAAATATTAACAAGAACTCGGTTCAGAGAAGTTTTAATAAAAATACTTCTTATTATAATATAAAAGTACCACACGCGTACCATATATTTTAATTCAAAAAATTCATTAAACGATAATATCAGGAAATAGGATGGGCTTATATCTATATAACAGATGTAAAATTTGCAAAATTTTTAAAACATGACTGAAGTTGAATTATTAATCATAATATCAGTCGCCGATATATCGAAATTTAAATTTACTAATAAAGGTTACAGTAATAAAATTTATACTTTTAATCGTAATACTAAAGAATTAAGTTTCTACTACAGATATAAATTCCAAGAATATAAAAAAACCATTACAGTAAAAGACTGGAATTATCGTGATGGTGATTTAATTCAATTAAAGGTGCTGGATGTTTCAACTAACAAATTTTTTATTGTTGTAAACATTTACGACCCCTGCGAGTGGACCTTTTTACAAAAGTGCTCCCACTGTAGGTTTCAAGGCTGTCCTTTGGGCTGTAATTACTGCGAAATCGCAGTTAAAGGGAATTATCTTCAAATACTAACTCAATGTAAGTATAATAATGATTTTTTTGTATTTTAATCTCACCAAGGCTTATTTTTAGCATGAATAGAAGAATAATATTTCCTCTAAGGTTCATTGGGGGCAATAATCTTGAACTAATTCGATACTATTATTTGGGCTCCGATATTGAAGCTGATTTTCAAATGGTTAATATGGAAAATCACCGTAAAAGCGTTATCTTGAAGATACCACGTCCTGGACTAGAAGAATTATTAATATGTGACATAGAGTGTTATGACCAAACAATTCAGTTTTTGCTTACTCATACACATTTTTAAAGAAAAACTTATACCGCAGATTAGAGGTAAATAATTTAGAAATTATAATTGTAATGTATTTTCTATACTTTATCCAATAAAAAATGGTTTAGAATCGAGTTTTTTATTTCCTGATGTAATTCTTTGAATTAAGATAATCTATCTTAATATTTTCATGGAATTCTTTTAAGTACAGTGATGCAAATTAGTTATGTGTGTTAATTCATTGGAGTAAGATGTTTGCCTTTTCGCCTTTAGCACCCCAATAAATTGGGAGCTAAAGGCGATAAAGATACGTGTCTTATTCAAATATCACGTGCTTTCCTTTGTGGTTTTGGTAAGTATATAGGTTTCATTCCGCCTAAAAATTATCAAAAAGTTACAATGAATACTGCCGACCGTCTTCAAAGAAAGTTATTTTAATTTTTTATTAATATGTAATTTTTTATAGAAATACTTAGTCAAATAGGTGTAAATGTTCTTAGCGGAGTTTTGCCCCCAGGAACCGTAAGTAATTCATTATTTTATTTACATGTATTTTAAGAGAAAATTTTAGGATCCCACCCAGGTGTGTTTATAGCTGGTCTCTGTACCGCCTGGGGGGGGGGGGGGGGCTACTTGGCCATGTCCCATCATCATCAGTTTCCAATGGCAGGGATGGGCCTGCAGTATATACAAGGACACCATCCATGAGGGGGTCTATTTTATGACTAAGGTTTTTTAATTTTTTAGCATTAACAAACACTAATTACCTTTATTTTTGCAGCGAGTCCTAGTTGAGTAAAAGTCGTAAGTTTTTTATTTATTCTGATAATATGTTATGCCCATAAGCAATATGGGGATTAGCCAAGAAGATTGCAATAAGAGCCCTGTGAATATATATTTAAATGTACCCTTACGGGTAATCTGGGTTCGGCCAGAGGCATAGTGAATGTATATTTTTATTTGTACTTTACGTTGTCTACCTTCATTATCAGAAGAGTTAATTTTTATATTTCTTTGTTGCAGAAAATTTATTACTTGTGTGAACAACAAATAAAAACATCATCAGATATACTGCCGGTGGGATCCAAAAATATATGGAAAGAAGAAGAGACAAATGTACGAAGACCACGTTTTTCGTTTAAAGAGTGCGACACATTGGAAGGTATTATTTCCATTTGTCTGACACAGGATGAATGGCGAGATATTTGGTCAGGTAAAGTTTTACTAGCGAACGTGTATAACTATGTTTTCAAAACTAAGATTAGGCTTATTAATAACAGTTGTATTTTAAATGTTAAATCTTGGAATATGTGCGTTACAAAAGGAACTATAACCGTATATGCCTATTGTGCCCACTCGGGTTGTAAGTTGTTTAAATGTATCATCAATCTCGTGCAAAATGAAAATGGCGAAATAATGGTTTCTGTCTACAGCAGCGGAGGTGACAACAAACATTCTCCAGATTTCCCTTTAACTAGGTACGTCAGAGGTGTTGAAAGAACCTTGTTACAAAAAAAAATGCTTTCTTGCAGGGCTTCTGTCGCCCGGGCAGAAGATATCGAAAACGCTGATCCTGGCATGATAAAACGTGGCAACTTGGCCAACATCCGGTCCGAGCCTGTGTACAGGCGCATAAGGATGGAGGCACATCACAAGAAGGAAAGACATACGGACGATATATTTGATGTTACTTTAATGAAGAGGTCGTATGATAAAATTAAACCTTTTATATATTTTGCAGGAGATCCTTTCACCGTACAGATTATTAGTAAAGAACAATTAGATGTAGCCTTCATGACGCCTATTGTTAATAATTGGAATATTATCGGAACTGCACCTAGATGCGACTGGAAATGTGGTACGACGGCCATCGTACGTTTAAAAACGGATCTACTATTACGCAGGTGTTATTCGTACCCCTACCGGTCCGGCATTTCCGGTATTAGAATTAATTTGCTGCCGCCACGATAAACCGTGGATAAGATCTTGGCTCACTAATTTTAAACATTTCTGTGAGACTTCCCGGCCTGGAAAATGGCCTTTATTTGAACGAGTGGTAACAGATATGAGCTTTGCAATAATCAATTCAGTTTTGCACAGTTGGAACACAACACTGAGGAGGTACTTGAACCATTGCTACTCTCTTCTTAAGGATCAGAGGACATTGAAAGATAGCAATTACATATTGGTCAGCTTATGTTGTGCGCACCTTTCCAAAAATATTGCAAAAAATGCTCGAAAATGTACTTCAGATAAAGGGGTCAAGGATTTCTTGGTGGCGAATGTGTCAGGAGTTTTTAATCTTTCAGACTTGCAGACTGCTAGCCTGTGGTATAAAGTGGTATAAAAACTTTTCTTTTATTCTCAGATCTCCTTACAGAAGCATAGCAGTAGCAGAAGCCATCAAAAAATGCGTAGCTATCGCCATGTCCAAAAGATGTTCCGCGGAAGATAAGGAAGAAGTGGCTATGGTGACTTCCAGAAATACCAGTCACCAGAAATACCAGTCAGTTTCCTGTGGAAACTAACACTTTGAAAAACTGTACGGCGTTTTATGACCATTTTGTTCAGATTTCAGAGCTATGTGACGTGGATATACTGAACCCTGGGAGTGGCAAAGATACTTTGGTAAATGTGTATTTCAAACCTAGGTTTAACGAGATGCTGTTGGAAAAATATTTGCTGTATTTTCCGCTATGGTCTGGTGTTACTCAAGTTTCAGGTTCCCCAACAAAGACTGGTAGTGGCAGGTGCAGTAACGCTATCGTGGAAAATTGGTTCGGTTATGTTAAAAACGTTTTAGGAGTGACCAGAAAATTTAAGTGCACCGAATTCATTAGAGATTGCAGGAAACGCGTGCATTGCATGCACAAAGAATTGGAGTTAAATATTCCTAGCACTGCATGTGCTAGGGTTCATAAGAGGAAAATACCTAACGATGTGGCTGCAACAGAACAATGGAATAAACGAAAAAAGAGGCTATTTTCATATTTTACACAGTTACACCTGAACCGAAGTGTAGATGGCAAACTTAACCAAACCGTATTCAAAAGAAGGGACATTGCGACCATACGGAAGAACAGATGCCAGGATGCGAAGAAAATGAAACACCACAAAGGTTGGGAACCCGACCCAAAGCACGAGAAGCCAAAAATTCCAGAATTTCGATTGTTAGGGAATGGTTCAGTAGCGAATGGAGAATTCTACGTGCGACTTCCAGAATCGGCTTCGTCACATAATTACACTGTTTGTTCTTTCCAGAATAGTCCATTTCCTTGGAAAGGGATCGCAATTGAAGATTTTTCTACGTTACATTTTAATCAGCGTTTCACCGGCCAGGACATGTACCTTAGCACAACCGTTGTCGATGCTCTTCTGTATGTGACGTCCAAAGACGCAATCAATTATCAGATCATTCCATGCGAGCTGTCGACCGCCTTGATACACTGTGAGGACAGCGATTTCACCGAAGATAATATTCCGATTTTAAAAGAAAAGGTTAACATGCCAATTTGTAGAGGGCAACATTTTTCTTTAGCAGTGGCGGATCTTCAGGGAAAAATCTTCAAAGATTACGATCCCATGCCCAGTACTCATTCAAAGGACACGCATGCCACCGATTTGCATCTAAACAAGTTTATTGCATTTGCGAAGAGATATCATCCTAAGGCTGAGTCTCAAGGGCGACCAACTATACCAGTACGAGAATAGGCGGCGCAGATTGACAAATACCCACGACAGGAAGACGGATATAATTGTGGCGTATTCATAATTTATTACGCCCTTAGTGTTCTGAAGAAGCAGACAATAGACGCATCGCTTGAAGCCAACCAATATAGATCTCAATTGCAACGTACATTGTTAGAAGCGTCGGATGACATGACAAACGCCTGTATGTTATGCAACCGATCTAATATAAACCAAACACTTCAATGGATTTTCTGCGATGGTATATGTAGAAGATGGATCACCAGGATTGCATACAGCGTGCTACCAAGACAACATTTATTGTTCCTGGTGCAGAGTATATATGTCCACTATGTGTAGTCGCCAATGGCCACAAATAATGTATCTAATAATTATTTTTTATAATATACCCTCACCAAAATTCGTGGGGTGTATATTCGGCTTTCGCGTGTAGTTCATCCTTCGAAAACAACTCGAGAATGAAAATGAACACCACCAGCATGGACGTTGATTGCGTTTGCCTTGAGGATGGTGTAAGATTTTTGTTTATTTTTATTTATTTATATATTATTATTTATAAATTATATAAAATCATATTATATATAAGCATATGCTAATAATAATATCAAGGAAGAAGCGTTATTTTAAATTTAATTGGTTCTGCTGTTTATAACTTCTAAGTGTCTGATTGTGTGATAATGCTGTGAACAAGTTTTTTTGCACATTACAGGTTAGTTATCTGCGGGAAATTCTAAACAGGCGTGAGTGAGATATTCACAAAGGGTCGTGAGGGGGGGGGGTCCGACGACCCCTGACTGCAAATGTGGTATATGTACCCGCCTGGGAGGGCCATCAAGTATGTGGTTGCATGGCTTGAACGTAATGACTGGGAGTTCAAGCTGCAACCACATATCCTGGAGATGGTACTGGCGGGACAGCCTGCTGGGACCACCTATATGTCCTACAACGTTCCAGGGAAGCGGAGGGCGGCGGATAATTGTCCGATACCCTCAAAACTACGGTGTTAATGACGATTTAAACCCATCACCATACGGCTATAAATTTAAACATGTAAATATTGTAATATAGGTACTAGTAAAATTTGTAATATATGGAAAAAGAAAACAAAGTTATTTTAATGTAAGCACTCAAACCTTTCAACCGACATTCGGTTCAATCAAAATTTATTAGAGCAATCAAAACCGTGGATTACACATATTAACCAGGTCAATCAAACCACGAAAGTGTGCTCCAATTAACCAAAAAAACTGCGAATTAAGGCGCTGGAGATCAACACCTGACTTTGACTCGTTTGGGTGACCGCCTGAAGACCTACATTTAAATTTTATACGAAAAAATTCAAAGTCTTGGATTTACAATTCTAAAAATATTGCAAGATTTTAACTCTGCTGTGTGTGTTAATTACTGATTAGTGTATTAAAACTTTTAAAAGTCTATAGCACCTTCTGGGAGTTCATGACACTGGTCAAGTTCAGCCTCCTGGTGTTGATCTCCATAACCTCGATGCTGATCCCTGCGTTCTCAACCTAGGGTTTATTCGCATTCTTCTTACAATTTGAAACATGCATGCTTGAGCCTCGACTAAAATTATAAATATATCTTTAAATAGGGCATGACTTGGAGTTGACGGAGCCTTCCACGGTGGTCTCCTGCATACTTTCAAAATCATAGAAAACATTTTAAACAATAAGTTTGTGTTAAAGCATATTTTATTATCTTTATCGGTCTTTATCAGTCGGGTGATTTAAAACTTGCATTTAAAATCAGTCATTTACATCTAACTGTATCCGGTAGTTTACGTCAGAAGGTAAAGTTAGCCACCCAGTTACTTTCCAATACAACAGCCAAGGCAATAGAGTTTTGCGGAGAAAAAAAAATGCTGTCTACAGAATGGGAACATACGGCCCAATTTATTAAAATTATTAATGACTGGTTTGGTGTATGCAATTCTAGTGCAAAATATGGATCGTATGCGGGTTTAAATGGATATGGGGTAAATTTAGATAAACAACAGCAAATATGACATAAAATAAACGAATTAGTTTTGGGTATGAGACAAATCGGTAAAAAAAACATAAAGAAATCATTGTATCCATCCCCTTACGAAGTGAAACACCGTGTGAAATGGTATATTTTAGGTAAACATTCGGAAGCAATATTTTCAGTTAATAAAAATACGGAAGATACAACATGTGACACAAATTTAACGGTACTTGCCTCACTAAATAATGGAAACCAATATTCTAGCCAATTGCCAGAGGAACATGATTTAAAATGTTCTAGTGGTGCATGACTTGCACCATTACTTGTATTGTAATTGAGAAAACGTCTACAGTAATTGAAGAATTTGAGGATATTGAAGGGATTGTTGAAAATATTATTAATTCACATGGTTTACGGTATCTAGCAGGATATGTTGCGCACCGATATATAACAAAATATCCTTCTTTAAATTTAGGAATGAAAAGAAAAGAATTACCAACTACATCTGCCGATAGCTGGATTTGTAAATTATCTAGGGGTCATCTTATAGAGCCTTCACATGATCTTATGGTTATTGCGCAAGATATGGAACAACAGTTTAATAACCTGCACGGAAAATATTTTGACTAAAATAGGTTCGTTATTAAACGAATCGTAAATGTATTGAAATGCAAATATCAAGATTTTCCAGAAGATATTTTACAATGTTTAGTTCGTTCACGAACGCACATAAGAATTAAACAATTTATATTGCATTTAAAAGGTATGGATACCAGTGATCGAACGAAACTGTGTAAAAAAATGAGAAAAATAACGAATAATTAGAATAAGGTTGTACACAAATCAAGGCAACTTACTGTGAACTGCTATAAAATATCATTAAATTTATATTTATTTAAATAAAGTTTATTATTTGCACAATTTAGTCCGAATTAATTTTACTTTGTACTATAAAAAGCAACGATATCACGCATTTACGAATTATCGGCGTCTGGCCGTCTTAACTCCAAGACTACGTCATGCGCGCAGCCGTTGCATTTTCGTCAGGTTTATGCACACACCATCATATTTACGCCATGCTACCTGCCACCCTAATGCCGCTGGCGTCTCCTTTATATATATAACTCGTTGTATACCGATGGGTTTTTTCTTATCTTATTTTTCGATTTCGACTATTTTAGAAATCTACGCAGGCCACCCCAATGTTGATGATGTCTCCTTAACTCTATGGAGATGACCCCTTTTTTTTATTTTGAAATTGGATGTAGGATATGTACATGATTTCTTTTTTCATCTTATTTTTCGATTGTGACTATTTTAGAAATCTACGCAGGCCACCCCAATGTTGATGGTGTCTCCTTATAACTCGAACTATATGGAAATGACCCCTGAAATTGGATGTAGCTGTACATGATTTCTTTTTTTCATCTTATTTTTCGATTGTGACTATTGTAGAAATCTACGCAGGCCACCCCAATGTTGATAATGTCTCCTTAACTCAATGGAGATGACCCCTTTTTTTTATTTTGAAATTGGATGTAGGAGATGTACATGATTTCTTTTTTCATCTTATTTTTCGATTGTGACTATTTTAGAAATCTACGCAGGCCACCCCAATGTTGATGGTGTCTCCTTATAACTCGAACTATATGGAAATGACCCCTGAAATTGGATGTAGCTGTACATGATTTCTTTTTTTCATCTTATTTTTCGATTGTGACTATTGTAGAAATCGACGCAGGCCACCCCAATGTTGATGAACTCGAACCTTGACGATTTGGAGTACGCGTCGAATAGGTCGCTATATGGATTGATGCAAAATTGCTTTGACCAGGAATTTGAAATGGTTGCCTCATTTTCCTATTATGCCTATAGCCCTTGTACCTATTTACCTGTAATCTTCAGAACTTTCCAGCTCCATACTCCCTTCATCAGGTACCTTACTAACCTCGTTAGCAGAGGAGCTTACAGTAACAGATTTATTCGACACTGGTAAAGGGGTATGTCATTGATGGTTTTTAATACTTACAATATTTGAAAAAAATATGATTGAAATGGAATGAACATTCGATATGATTGAAATGGAATGAACATTCATTTTCATAATATTTTTGTTGATGATGAATATTATTATTTATTGAATTATGAAGGTAAAAAAAAAAACACCTTCTATTGCTGAAAGAATACATGAAACAATAAAAAATAATAAAAGAATTGGTACTATATATTTAATACTTTTAAAACATTAATGTGCAAACACTGTGGAAGACACATCCCCGACGAATCAACGCTACGAAAAAATTATTTATCCCAGTGCTATAACAATGTAAGTATATCTTTAGAAATTTTTAATTGTATCTTCTGAAAATTTGCTGTACCTATTATTTAAGACTGTGGATCGTATCCGAAGGGAACTGGAAGGCCACAATATCTGGGTATCAGTGGATGAAACGACCGATGCGCTATATCGCTAATTGTATAGTTTGAAAACTATGGGACGAAGAGGCATTTGCAAGAACTTTTAGAAGAGGTTCCTTTGGATGTACATCGACAAATGTGGTTTTTACAAGATGGCGCACGCCCCCATTTTAATCGTTTAGTTCGGCAGCATTTGAACATTGCATTTGAAAACAAATGGATTGGTCGAGGTGGTCCTGTTCCATGGCCTCCACGGTCACCCGATTTGACAACCCTAGATTTTTATTTATGGGGCCCTATGAAGAGTATGGTATACACCAATGAAATACTTGACTTGGAAGATCTTCGTAACCGTGTTGATGCAGCTGCGACGACAATCCGACGGCAAGAGCAGAGCTCACTACTAAGCGTAGAAAGCCCGGCCGTCATTTTTTTGTAACAATAGATATTTGTAGTTATTATAATTGTGTTCGTGAAGACGCACACGTAAGTTTAAGTTCGTTTTTTATGTTGGATGTGCCTGAGTTTATAGATGATGTTCGTGACGTTATTATTTGTTTGTGGCCCGATTGTCGTATTGATGTTCAAAGTTGCCAGTCTCCTAAGAGTACTATTAAGTATATTAGTAAGGAAGATCGTGATGTTTTTTATAATTGTAAATTTTCTGATTTGCATTTTAATTATCGGGCTGTGATTGGGCTAGGAATTCAGTAGTTTCCGTTTTGCCGATCCGTTTGTTTTGGAACATCGGTTTCAGTATAGATTTTTGCAAATGTTGTTCCGTGAGATGCAGATGGAAAAAGTAGGGCCGGGCAATTTGAGAAAATTGGATTTTTTGTTTGGTGTAGCTTGGGCTGGTAATTGTATATTGTGGTGGAATGATTTTTTGAAGGGTAAAGAATTAAAACGTAGGCAGTTGTATTTGTATGGTGATAGTAATATTGGTAAAAGTACTTTGGTGGAGTTGTTGATTGGTCGGTTGAACAAAGAGCGAGACTTTGTGTTCAACAACAGGGCGATAACTTCGAACAACTATTGTAAATAAAATAAAAAAGTTAATTGTGAAAAATTGTTTAAAAAAAATCATATCTCTCTTATGATGCAACTTTTGTTAAGGACTTTTAGGTTTAATCACCTTCTTTTAAGGTGGTTAATCACCCCTTAAAAATAAAAATATAAGACCGCAAACACCCTGTATATAAGACTCGCCAACCGTATAAAAACCCTATTATTAAAACTATTATTGTACTACTCAGTCGTTGTTATTAAAAGCTGGTCATCACTAAACTCTGGTTTTATTCATCTGGTAGTGTTGAACGTGTATAGATACATTACATTGGTGTCAGAAGATTGTGAAAGTGTGGTAACGGTCACAGTAATTGTGAAACAACCTATATCTATATCAGAAGACTTTGTGAAACTTGTTAACGGTCACAGTAGAAAAACTATTGTGCAAACTGACAAAATCAACTTCAGAAGACTTATGAAAATTTGGTAACGGTCGCAAGAAATCATTGTGCAAACAGCCGAAGTCAACTTTCCAAAATCGAAAACATCAATTTCAACTTTGGTGCTCCCTCAACAACCAGTTGGTCTGGGATAGCTTCCAGCTAGCAACACAACCGTCCATTGGAAACAGCGAGTGAAATAAGCCCAAAAAAACACCGTTGAAGCTTTCATCGTATCGATCCACTACTATGAAGGTAGCAGAAGACAGCTCTTGGACTGTAGGATATTCTTTTTATGAATAATAACAAGTTCCATCTCCAAATCTTTTATCAACTCAACTATTACAAAATCATGGCTACTTGGTCTATCGAAGTCGCTCAAAAAATACTCATTTCATTCGACGGAACAAACAAACAAATCATTCACAAATTCATTGATAAATTATTGTGATCAGGCTGAAAAGTACATTACTCCAGCATATAAAGCAATGCTGTTTTCAATCGTTTAAACTATAACGATAACCCGGGGCATCCGGGCTGTCCGGGTGGGTCGGCCTGCCCTCCCACTTCCTCCCTTGGAGGAAGTCGATCCAGGGAGGGGTGCGGGGGCCGAACTAAGTACGATGGCCCGAGACGGAGGTAAGTAGCGTTGTTCCTTTTGGATTCACCAATATTATGTGAATTATGTGCTTGTTCCTTGTTTCAGGAGTGCTGTCGAGGCTCCGAGGGGTAGCTACCATGGGCTGGTAATGGTCGGCTGTTACACTCTGGTAGTAGTCGTCCTAGCGGGCCTAGGCTATCTCCTATCTCATCCTTGGGGGCGGTGGTGAGGAGGTGGCCCCGGAGGGGGCTGAAGAGGGGACTCACGCAACGCCTTACAGCAACCCGTGTGAGTAAGATTGGTATGGGGACGACGCCCGCGCCGCCGGTGTGTAGACTGGAATAACACGGGGCCACAGGGTGTTATCTCCCCAAATGGTTTGTGCAGAGAGTGCAAATTTCCGATGGTTACAACTTGAAACATTATTATTTATCGCCTTTGTAAACATATCTTCCTTCGTTGTTTCGCGTTGGTGTGAAACGTCTTTGACGAAAGATTGTTGGCGGAATTCTAAACTGAAATTGACTGCTATCACTTGTGTCATTTTTTCAGTATCTTATTAAAAATTAAGTATTTAGCGACCTGTTGTGCTTTTTTTGGTAATTGCTAGCTCGATTAATTTATTGATATTATTTATTATCTTTTGACATTGTTATACTTGGATTAAATACTTTTTTTTGCTATTCTTTGATATTGTAATTTGTTATTGTTTGATATTGTTTACTTGAGAATTAAACATTTTTTTGCAGTTTAATCTATAATTTTCTTTTAGCTTTTTATTAATAAATACTAGAAGATGGTAAGTTGCAAATTTATTATCCTTATTAAAAACTATAATACATATTTTGCTGAAGGGTTTGCCGGTGTATAAATATAAAGGTCATCAACTTCTTGGAGACAGCCAGTTCGTAAGATTTGCAGAGCAACTTCTAGGATATCAAACAGGTATGTAATATTTAAAAATGTCATTTATTTGCAACAACAATCTGTATCTTTTATTGATTTACCATTAATTTAATTAAGAGTTTATTGCACATACAATAATTTAATAAATATTTTTTACTGCAGCTCATCAGCGGTCTTTGGGGTACTGCGTGAGTGGACAGACGGTGAACGCTTTGTTACAAATGATTGTGCAAGAAGCGTTTCCCCTTGGTAGAAACGTAATCTTGTTGATTGGGACAAACGATATAAAATCCGTAAGTAATAAAATAAGTAATAATAATAAATGTTGTATTTTCAGAATATTTTTCTAACAGTGTTGAGGAAAGCTTATGCTTAACTTTTAATAGAATTGAAAAAAAAATGTTCGAGGATTGTTCTGTTAACGATCCCACCGATACCTGCATTATTATATTAGCACTAGGTAATTCCTAATAACAAAGAAAACACAAACAACCAATCGTCATCAATATAAACATGCCACCAAAATCGAAATATATTTTCAACGAAGAGAAACAACGATACCGGGTGAAATGTTTGCATTTAGGACATGCTAAACAGAAGAAAAAGTAAAGCGACAATTTTAATTTAGTAACGGACACTGCTACGTCTTTTAAGAAGCGGCATCCAGATTGTCTGCTAAAAGAAAAAAGTTTATACAATAAGGCTTTGGAATTTCTGAAAAAAATTATCAAAAAGGACGATAATGCAAACATAACAATGTCAGACAACGAATACGAAAATTCAGTTACGAACAGCACTGCAACCAATAATAATTCCGAAACGGAGAACATTGTTGAAACGAGCACCCAAAATACAAATTTTGGCAATATGATAGAGAAATTCAATCTTTGACGGATTCGAAACCCCAAGATCACCATTAAAATTGTCCAAGGATACTGCTGCGATTAGGATGTCCGGAAAAAAAGGCAAATATCATTTTGACGAAGAAAAGCAATGCCATCTTGCAGAATGCTTGGACTCGCATTCGAGGCCAAGCTGGGCGAAGTGTCCAACCAAACGATTGTGGACTAGTTTTCCTTCTGCAGGAATACCTGCTAACAGAATTTAATCAATCCACCCGGCAGCGATCGGTGGGTATTTCTGTTTTGTATAGGGTGTCCATTTTCTAATATAACTCCTTTATTCGCTACAAAAGGCAACACAGGGTATAATAACACTAAACAATATTACGATTCCGTAGCGTTCTAAAACTGCACCAATACGCTAATTACAGAAGGGGTAAATATCGCAAATCTGCTTTCCATAAATGTGGGACTGCGATATGAAATTGACGAATTGGCGGAAATATTTAATGACGCTTTGAATAGCAAATATAACGAAAATCTAGAAAATTGCTACGAGAAATGTAACCCCTTATACAATCGATGGGAACGAGGGACAGGGTACTCAATTGGAAATATGTGAACAATACAGAGATAGATCTGTTGAAAGGTGTCGGACCGTACCAGAAAAATTATCGATACGACCTGATGGTAGCATCAGGGTAAAATTGTAATTTATTAGTTTTTGATTCTAAAAGCAGTGTTAATATACGTGTCAGAACAGTTTTCTTCTAGTATACCTACCTGCCTCTACAAACATCAGTATGTCGTCGTCTGCTGGTGGTACAACAAACCCCACCTTGGTTGAATATGATGTAGTAGAACATTTTACAAGGGAAATATTGTCTCAAATACCCGACTATGTGGACATTGACGTCGTTCCCATCAAGGAGCGAGTTGCCGAGGAGGTAAGAATTACCGCTGTAGGAATGTTACTGCTGAAACCAGTATTAAAAATTTCCGATTTAAGGAAGGGTCATCCCTATCAATAAACCGATGTACGATTTGTCAAGACGCAGTTCCATGAGAGGGCGGTTGTTGTAGAAATGTCCGAGTGCATTGTCTATTTACCGCGTAGATTTATTGCCATGCGAGAAGACGAAATTGCCGTTTTAAATGCTCAAACGGATTCTTTATTCTTCATTCGAGGAAGCCCATCAAATTAAGGTAAGTAATCCCACTTCATTAATAAAATTCGTCAAGAGATCGGAGTTTCTTAGTGGTGGTGGTGGTGCTGCTGCTAGCCCACATCAAGCAAAAAAATGAAAAAAACGTAAGGTTTTCTTTTTATTATATGCTGATAATATACTTGTGATTCGTAAAATTAAACATCGTACCGAGGGAGAAAGTACTATTACGCTTATTGCGATTTAAATATCAATAATATTTTTGTGTAGGTTTTGTATAACAATTATTGTACTACGATACTTGATTTTATACTTTTTGAGTTAGCAGGGGGCACAGGTGATTGTGGTGGTGGTAGTTAATAACATTATATCCATTGAGTTTTGAAGCAAGGTACGTTAGTTGGTGCAGGTACTAGAAGACCACTAGCAACAGCACAATAATAATGGAATTGTCTAAGAATTTTTGAACCTGTGCGTAACGAGTCAGGAAGCAATTCCTATATACGAGTTGAACGAAAAATACGTAAGACTTGTTCGAGAACTTATAATTAATGAAAAAAGCGACAGTAGAACCAGCAGCAGTGTAGGTAGAAAAAAACACCTGGAAATAGTGCTCGGTCAATTGTTGGGTTTACGTGTTCAAATACAAGCAAAGCTGAGAAGCGGAAAATGTTTACTGGATCGTAGGTCTAATCAAATATATTTAAGATATTTTATTCGCTTATTTTTCTTAAATAAACTGTTCACCACACAGGTGGATTCTGCATTTAAAAACAGACTGTCTACAGGTGTGATTATAAATCATACCTTAGATAATCCAGGGGAATTTTGCGAGAATGCTTTTCTGATTTTCAAGCAAAAAATTAGCGCAACTATTAGAACAACCAGGAATGAATATCAATAATCAAAGTTAATGTAGCGTTCTGTTGTGATTATGTGAAAGGTCACGACTGTTCAGTGATTGCGAGAAAATATTTCAACACAGCCAACGTTCAAGTCGCACGCTCCACCATGAGAACTATTTTTTTTAATCAAATGAGAAACAACATTATTACACAGCTATGACTTTATTGGTTTTTCTTTTTTTCTTCAATCCATCTATGTTGAACTGTATAGACGAAATAACATGTAGACATCCTGAAACAGGTGTATTAGCATATTATTAGGTTTGTTCCAACAAACGGTTCTGGTAGAGTTCACGAATCAGTTCACGAACGATTTTATGCTTGAAAAAGTACTGTCTCTGAACTGGTTCTGCTGCGTGTTGGAACGTATCACAAATGACCACGACCCTTGCGCGCATGCTCTAAAGAAATCGTCCCTATGAGTTCTGTCAGGACCAGGAACTAATTTCACCGTTCTCGAATCGGTTCGGAATTATTAGTTCTGCCGACGTTGGAACGCTCTGTGAACTAGTACCAGGATAAGTTCCGTATTTGTTGGAACGCTAATTTCAATTTGCGCACACTCCGGCCAGTTCCGAACCGATTCGAGTGTTTGTTGGAACAAACCTATTGTAAAACATGTTGATATTATTTGAGTAGTAGTAGAGAAAAAAATGCAAACATAGTAAGTTTTTTATGTGTATGTTCACAGCGAAAGTATAAATACGTGTGAATGCGATATTATAACAGTGCCGCATACGTTAGATTGTATTAATCCGCAGAGAGCTTGGTTAATATACCCATTACAATTATAGGACTATATGGGTAACGAAATGGAAGAATGTCCAGTGTCGGCGAAGGAAGTTCTTTCGACATCGCGTCCATCATCTCCGATTTCTTCGAGAGAGAGTACTCCGACCTTCAGCCATGGACAACCCCTGGAGAACTACAACGAAGTCCTCCACTGGTAACCCTGACGAATTTATTAGAATTGCATTGCCATCCGGAGATGACGTTAGCGCATCTACACATAGTGTTGAAGCAGATGGTGTTACGGTCGATGACGGAGCAGGATCCTCAAGCGAAGCAGTTCTGGACACGTTGTTCGACTCTATTTGCAAAGCTGAAACCGAAAAAGTCCCAGACGGATTTCGAAGCATCGATAAATTCGTTCGAACAATTATCGCGCATACTCCCAGGAGAAATATCATTCACGACATTGTTGGAATCGACAATTCCGGAGACGCAGAATCGTTGGTACAGCGAATGCATCAGTCATTATGGAGGGAAACTATTTTAGATCGTCGACCACCAAAGCCACTTACACATCATCCATGACTGCCAATACATGCAGTACACCTGCCGATGCTCTCGTCTCGTTGGAATCAACGTCAAAAAGCGTGATAGGCGACATTTTTGGATAGGAAGCTTTTCGTACTGGCGATGGTGTTTTCTCGCAATCTATCTTTCTCAGGACCCCCGAAGGCACGTATTCTGTCAAATCGCCGGGCGAAACTGGAGACTACTTGATACAATTGACGGTCATCGATACGAAAGATTTAAAAAATACGTCTCCGGACAACTATTGGCGCAAGATGAAAACGAAGGTGATTTTTCTGGCTTCCTCGGATACGGATCCGATAATGAAAATGTGGTGATAGACTCTTCGGCAATACACTAATTTACTACTATTTATTTCTGTGTTTTATATACAGGGTGATTTATAATCATAACGTACGCACGAAAACTAAAGGATAACTAGAACGCGGGACCAAAACGTAGTTTTTTTTACCAAACGTCTTTGATCAAAGTTCAAAGTTCTTCTGGGATTGAACATTTTTTTTTCTATAAAATACTTACGGTAATACAGGGGCGATTTCTAACGTACGTAGGAAACTGAAAGGACAACTAGAGGGGACCAAAATATAGTTTTCTTTTTACAATAAACTTTTGATCAAAATCGAACAACAATTGAAAGTTACAGCGGTTTAAAGTTCTTATAAATTAACGCCCACGTTTTGAGTACCGCTGAGCTTGTTGCATTCGCTTTTACATCGGAAACGCTTCTCCCACAATCTGATAAATTGCTGCTGTAATTTTAACTTACCTATACTTGATCGGGTTATGTTAATCGGCGCGGCGGTTGTCAATAAACAAACACCTATAACTGAATATTTTCAAGAACACTTTAAATAACTTTCGTCTTACAAAAATTTTCACTGTATTATTTTGTATAATTAGCTTACACAAATACAGTGTGTCCGCGTAAGTTGGCTACATATGGAAAACTTTGTTATTATTGATTTTATTAATTTATTAAAAAATATTATTAATTAATTAAAGAATTATTAAATATAATGTATTAATCTTCAAACTTAAACTTTCAATGTTATCGCAGAGAAAATGTAAAAATAATATTTTTTAATTGTAAATCGCCGTCGCTTCCGCCAGACATTGGGAGGGCTACGCCCGCCGCGCCGGCTCGCGGTGGGTGATCAAGACCGTGATGTCGGTGCTGGAGCAGGAGACCCGACTGCGTTTCTTCCTGTTGGGGAACGTCAACCAGGTAAGATTAGCGGCGCCGCCGCCACGTTAAATGATAATACCATATCGAGCAGTTTCTTTGTTTACTATACTATTTTCGTAACGTTACGCGCCGTATACGCACCGCCAAACGGAGCGGTCGTTTCTCCGACGCTTAGTATTCCTTTTCTTTCTGCTGCAGGTGAACTCCGACTTCCTGAAGGTGCTCCTCGCCCACGAGACGCTCCTGGCCTCCACCGATAAGGACGGCGTCATCCGCTACGCTCCTGCGTTCAGGGTACGCTTCGACACGAAGCTGGTCCTTCACAAGGGCGGTGGCCTGGTGGCGCGGTTGCGGAGGCTTGTCACCATTTTCTTGAGGTTCTTCGAGAAGGTGGGCCAGATCCGGGACGTTCTCGAGCCGTTTACGTTCGCCACCCCGACGGTGGAGGACAACGCGGGATGGGGCGAGGACACGAGGCGGGTGCGGGAGTTGGTGGCGGTCTGGCTCCTCGGCTACGCCACCTACGCCAGGATCATACAGACCAATTTGTATTCGGAGGACACCGCCTTCAGGGATTTTCCTCGCCTCCTGGGGACGTTTTCGAAAAAAACGCTTGCGAGGAAGAAGGAGGTTGAGAGGGCGACCAGGAACAACTACCATCTTGGCCGCAGTCGCGTGGAGGTGTCGACGGTTGCGGACCGCATTTTAAATAATAAGAATCAGTGGCGTAGCTACCGGGGAGCAGTTGGAGCAAATGCTCCAGGCGCAGGAATCCTGGGGGCGCATTTTGTTTTTGGTGTAAGTCCGTGCAGCGTACTTTTACGTTGTGCTTTTTGCTGTTCGTTTTGTGCGTGTTTTTTCGTGTTTTTTGTGTGTGATTGGATCACCATATATCTATACTCTTCGGCAATACACTTAATTTACTACTATTTATTTCTGTTTTATATACAGGGTGATTTATAATCATAACGTACGCACGAAAACTAAAGGATAACTAGCGTAGTTTTTTTTTTACCAAACGTCTTTGATCAAAGTTCAAAGGCCAATGCTAATATCATGTGTAGTATAAAGCTAGAAAAGGCTTGGTCAATTTAAAATTTGGAAATACCCCATACTTTTTTTGCAAAAAAATATTGTAAGACTCGACATGTAGTGGGCTGCTGGTCCCGCGCGCAATCTAACCTTACATATCTATGACATTTGATAGTAGCGTGGTTCAGTGTGGTTTTTTTGTATTTTGTGCATCTGTGGAAAAATTATTTGAGAAAGTAAGTAGAATCTACTTTCTAAAGGTTTGTGTAACTTATTTTTTTATTAGATGTCGAAGAGAAAATTGCCGCTTTCTAAAGAGGAACTTGAGAAGTTGGCTTCTAATTTTGGGGACTCGTCGGATGATCTTGACGATCCGTTCGCGGGTTCAGATAGCGATTCTTTATACGAGTCTTCAGGTATAGATGATAGTTGTGACGATTCTGATGATGAATTATTCCATAATCTGAACCAACTTGGCAACGTCTCTTCCCAAAAACAAAATCCGAATGACAATGTAGAAAATATTATAAATCAATGTACGGCCGAATCTTCTCAAATTATACCAAACTTGGGAGAAGGCAGTGATACTACAGAGACAATCAATTTACCTAATCCGACAGAAGACCCTGGGACAGAGGAAGACATTGGTGATTTGAACCAAGACGATGGTTTACCAATAAACAATGAGCATACTTGGGGCCCGGTTGTTGGCAATTACCGGCCAGTAAAACAATTTTTACTGACACCAGGAATTATACCGGAAGTAGCTGGCTTACTTGCTGGCGGAAAAACGTCAGATTTCTTTGACGCAATAGTGGATGATTCCATTATATCAATGATAGCGGACGAAACCAATCTATATGCGACGCAAAAAAGTTTAGAAACAGATGCCGCACCAAACTCACGTCTGCACAACTGGATACCAACTACTAAAACAGAAATAAGAACATTTTTAGGCCTTGCGAGCTGGATGGGTTTGGTAAAAATGCCGGCTATTGCTGATTATTGGAGTAATGATGAATTATTTCATATAAATTCGTTCATATTCGCGCCCGAATTATCCGACCTACTAGACTGGTTCGATCAAGTAGATGTGCTGCAGAACAAATTGGACGGCAAGAAACGGCCGATGCCTCTAGTTCCGCGAACCTGGAGCATGTACCGCGAAAGCAAACGCACAGGCAAAAAAAAAGGAAGTGACCATGGACCAACTTATACGAGGTTTGCTCAGCAGCGTCGACGGAGATCCCAAAATTGCAACCTCCGTCTCCCGGTTCAGTCATGGTACCAAAGAAAAAAATAAAAACCACACCGGTAGTAGTGGTTCTCAAAAAGCCGCAGTCAAAGACTACTAAGACTACGACGGTGCCAATTGAAGAAAGGGCGATTCTAAACATGTTCACGAGAGTCAAAGTCATACGAACCGACTTGGATCGTGCCGCTTACACCGCCGAATTTTACAGAGCCACCGCCGACGTAGACATGGCGCGTTTTAGAAACGAAATGCGCCAAACAGATTTGAACGTGACATTCAACATGTCACTACAATCGGCTGCCTTGCAAAATACGCTTTACCAAAACGTATTAGACATTGTACTATTGTACAAACAGGAGGCGGCAGCCATTGCATGTTCAATGCGGCCGCGATCGCTCTCTTTGGCAACGAACAAAAACATTTCCAAATACGAGCAGCGGCAATGTCTACCTTTATAGAACACTGGCAGTACTTTGAAGATAATGCCGGCATACTATGGATAGAATTGGGCATTCAACAACTAGCGCGCGACACCTGTCGTTTTGACGAGAACAACGCAAAGAATTACCAGATTAGCTGGGGAGGCAACCCCCACCTCAAGGCAATCGCCGTGAAAGCCTGCAGAGACGTGTACGTCTATCTGCCTCTTTCTAACCTCGATAAAAACCGTATTGCCACGAACGACGTGCAAACAGCGATGAACACCGGCACGACGCTACACATGCGTTATTCGCCCTTGGAACAGCCTATAATCGACCGCACACCTATAATGGCTTTATTAAGCGCAAATCATTACTCTGCAATTGTAAAGAACGAGCCAAACAGCACGATCTTTGTGCCTAAGGGACGCGGAAACATGTTACCCGACGAAACGATAGCTACAAATACATCTCCGCTAACAATCCGATGGAGCGGTCGCATCAAAGAAATCGACGCTTCTTTGTCCACCTCGCTCGACCGAAAGAGGTCGACAACTTCCTTGGATAAATCTCCATCGACGCCACGGCGGCGCAGCACTCGTAAAGCAACGCCGCTACAAGATGATTCTAAAAAGGCTAAACCGAGTCCGGAACCGTCGCCGACAGGAGTCACACGTAGCAAACGCAGCAAGGTTTCCCAACGCGACTCGAAAAAATAAATAATCCATTCGCAAATAGTTGTTGCAAATCAATAAAGTAAGTGTAAACTTTACATATGTATGTATGTATCTTTTTAAGTGTGTGTAATACATTGGAGGATAGGGTTGACTATAAAGGGTGTTGTGGAGGTCAATCGTCATACACAGAAACAATTAATAAAAAAAATACACTATACAAACACAAATAAATACACTTTTAAAAATAAACCAAAAAAGATAGTAAAAAACTATCAAAATCATAAAGCCTGTTACAAAAAACAAGCAAATAAAACCAAAAAAGATAGTAAAAAAACTATCAAAATCATAAAGCCTGCTACAAAACACAAGCAAAAAAAAGGGTTAACCCTTCATTTCATTCTGTTGCAAATTTACAACATACCTATTCAAACTCCTGCAATTGTCTATTAGTTGCGTCAAGCGCCAACTAGCATTCTGTTGCATATTTGCTACATTGTTAGCGTTGTATTCATTGTAACAAATAGTCGATCAGAGATGGCGCATGTCTTACTTTGAAGGCTGTTTGAAGTTTGTGCATGTTGCTGTCATCAGCTGCATTACGTGTACGTGCTTTGTGACTAAATAAATGATAGTAATTGTTTATAAAAAAATTCTAAACTGAAGCTGCTTTACTATAAAGGTATGTAGGAGTCCTACAGTGAGCACCAAAAGTATGGAACATACCAAATATAACCAAAATCAACGTTTTTTTCTAAAAATCCCGAAACACGTCAATTATCTTTTTTAAAAATACACATTTGAATGTCAAAATCATTTTCCGACCTTCATTTGTTTGCAAGTGATGACGTCATCAGTATTTTTTTTAAATGTCAACCCCCATTTTTTTCGCGTTTTTGATACATCATTCCATTGCTTAAATGACAGTATAAAAATGTTGATACCTTACATAAGAAAATTTTCGAGAAATAAATTATTCAATGTTTAATAAACGCCTTTATTGAAAACCGAAGTAGAAAAAGAAGTAGTTGCATGCAGAATGATGTGGCTGAAAGAAGGTCTATCGAAATAAAAACAAGAGACTAACATGAAAACTTTGAATGGAAGGTAATAGCTCGATGCAACCGACTTACTGCATTCAATTTCGGTAAAGTTTGTAAACGTTTGGAAACAACCTCGTCATTGTGCAGTAAAGGACATGTTGTACAAAAGCAACAGGGAGTTCCACACTCTTGCTCTCTTGTTTACGGGCGACCCAACGAAAAAAAAGCGATCGAGTTGTATGAACAAACACAACAAAAAGTGACGGCATGTGCTTATTTAATGCGGAAAACTACTTTTTCTTTTAGTTAACTCACAATTCCGCTGTGTTGTTACAAAGGTTGTAACATTTCATCGAAGTAGAAGAAAACCAAAACCATTCGTTATCGACCATTTCCCAAACCAATAACGGAATCTTTCGTTGCTGGACAAACTAATCGTAAATCATACTATGGAGCTGCCGGTGAGCGTCCTAGAAAGCGGAAGTTTAGAGATTGAACGTATAATGGAATTGGGAAATGATAATGAAAATGAATCCATGGAAGCCGTATCTGTTCATTTAGAAATCAACAACAATTCTACCGTAATTGAAGGAGAAAAAGAAAAGCAAACTCAAACAACAGCACCAAATCTTTTTCATGCAAGTGGTAGTGGTCAAATTCGTCAAATTGTGCATGAAAATTTATTTTCTTTTGAATCGCTATCTAAAAGCGTACATTTTAAATATTTCACCGGCTTATCATTGAAGCACTTTAAAGCATTTTATACATCTCTACAACTTAAAAAGAAATCGTCTATTAAAGGAATTTGCTATACAAGCCGGTTTACATCAAAATATTCGGAATGGGGGATAATACATGAGGCAGACGCTCTGCTCTGTCCGACTACAAAGAAATATTCGCAGCAAATCATGAAAATGTGGAAATTGTCTCTGCAGGTCTCTTACTTGCAACCGAACTTGTCGCAGTTTGGAGCAGCGCCAGATGTGATGGTACGTTGTTCATGCTGTGGCATAGGATGTATCGAAATTAAATTGTTCATATTTACTGAAAAGCATGGATCTACAAACATTTGCGGAGTGTAAAACATCGTGTGTATGTAAAATAGGTGATAATCTTGAATTGGACAAATCCCATGCCTACTCTTACCAGGTGCAATGGCCAGATAAAGATGAGTGGCGCTAGTCATTGCGATTTCGTCATTTGGTCGCCCAAACAAATTTACCATGAACGGATATTATTTAATGAACCACTTTGGATGGAGAAGTCTGCATTAGCCATCAATTTCTATCGTTGTTGCGGAAAATGGTTTTTGACACCGACAAGGACGGCGGCAGATGCGGGACGTCCTCGAGCCGTTTACGTTCGCCACCCCGACGGTGGAGGACAACGCGGGATGGGGCGAGGACACGAGGCGGGTGCGGGAGTTGGTGGCGGTCTGGCTCCTCGGCTACGCCACCTACGCCAGGATCATGCAGACCAATTTGTATTCGGAGGACGCCGCCTTCAGGGATTTTCCTCGCCTCCTGGGGACGTTTTCGAAAAAAACGCTTGCGAGGAAGGAGGTCGAGAGGGCGACCAGGAACAACTACCATCTTGGCCGCAGCCGCGTGGAGGTGTCGACGGTTGCGGGCCGCATTTTAAATCCGCCGACCCTCTTCGACCAGTGCCTGCTGGCGGCCACCTCCGACGCCGGACCGCCACCGTCGCGGGCGGCCAAGCACGCGTGTTTCGTGAAGATGCTGCGGGGCTGTGCGGACCAGTGGCCGTCGGAGTTGATTACTCCGCCGAGAAGTAAGTACGCCTTTTCAGTGTAATTATTATTACTTTTTATTAATTTTCGCTTATCATGCAATCTAAATTTATTAGTTTATTATCTTATTTATTAAATCAAAATTCTTTGTGCGATCTGTACGAACATTGGACGGTTATCAACGGAAGTGTAGAACGTGTGTAGTGTGTAGTGCCACCAAATCACTTCGCACAGGATCCTTTTTTACCCGAAGCCGATTAAGTTTAGAACAACTCATTCTCATGGTATACTGCTGGTGGAAGAACTTTTTGCAGAAAGACCTTGCGCATGAGGTTGGAATAGGCCACAGAGCATCGCATACCACGGTAGATTGGTGCCCCTTCTGTCGGGACGTGTGTCGTGATCACCTGCTTAACAATCCAACCGTCATGAGGGGGCTGCATGAGGATGGGACGCCAAAGGTCGTGGAAATCGACGAAACCAAATATTTCCACAGGAAATAGCATCGCAGCATGTGGAGGGAGGGCCACTGGGTGTTTGGCATTGAGAGAGGTTCCGAAGCACGCTTTCTGGTGGAAGTGCCCGACAGGAGGGAGGCGACGCCTTCTGCTTTCATCCAGCAGTATATATTGTCTGGAACTATCATAGTGTCGGATGGTTGGGCAGCGTACAGCTATTTGAGAACTTTCTTGTTTGTGTCGGCCAGCAATATCTCGTATTGTACTTCAACATCATTCCTCATTCCATCCGCTGTAGCACCCACCAACACTAGGACGCCATTAGGACCATCCCCAACACCCATGATGGATGAGGCCAGCGCGGCGTTGCAACAGAAAGCAGCCCTTTTCAGGGCTAATAATATATTACAAAGATCCGCAAGACCCTAAATCGTACAGGCCGATATGCCTGCTCAACATACTGGGCAAGATATTGGAAAAACTACTAGGCGCCCCACTTCAAGAACATCGAGAAGCATGAAGCACAATACGGGTTCAGGAATGGTAAATCCACGGAAGACGCCGTAAACAAGGCGCTGAAAACGGTCGAGGAAGCAGACTCCAAGTATGTCAAGACCATATTCGTCGGCATATCGGGGGCCTTTGATAACTTGTGGTGGCCAGCCGTATTCCTACGGCTTAGAGAAATAAACTGTCCAGAAGACAAGCAAGGGTTGTCCGCAGGGCTCCATCTGCGGCCCCATATTCTGGGACCTGATGATGGAAGAACTGTTGGCAACACTAGATAGGAATGAAAACACAACAACTACGGTGGCGTATGCCGATGACTTACTGCTAGTAGTAAAGGGAAACTCCAGACTCCCTATGCCTTGATGAAGGGAAACCTTAGAAGTGACCCCGTCATTAAGGTAGAAGGTAAGAATATTAAAAGGACCCCCACAACAAAATACCTCGGAATATGGATAGATGAGAAGCAGAATTACAGTAACCATATCGAAGAAACATTTATCATGGCTTCAGTCCGATGCCAGGGTAACATTTATATCAAGATACCTTGGAAATCAAACTGCTTACCTGCATAGGAACGCAGTGTTTGTATTGCAATGCAAGTGTCACTATGAAGTGCAGTCGAGCTCAGTCCTTGTACAAAATGAATCCTCCCACACAGATTTTCAGCAATGTGATTGGTGAAAATCAATTTGGACCAACCAATGAAATAATTTTGGTTGTCTGGATTTAGTATAAAAGGGGAGCAAATTGGAAAATCATTCAGAGTTTAGTTGGAGTGAACCACCTAGCAACTCTCAACATAACCTAGAGGTTTCCTCAGGTCTTTCCATAATAATACATTTATTTAAGCCTTCTGGATTGTTATGAAGAATAGAACTGTATCAAGCAAATCTAGTAGATAGCGTAGCACGTTACGAGCGATTCTACACCATACTAGTGTCACGTATAATAATTGATTACCTAATAATATTGGTTACCTAATAGTTAATTCGTACGTTCCTTTGTTCATAAATTTAAGGTGACCTTTCTTCACGGAACTTAGCTTTCCGCTATGAATAATTATCCCATAATTATCCTCTTAGATCACGCATGATTCGTAGTAATAGACGAGTCGAACCGGATCTAGGTTAACCAACGCGTACGTTTAACCCTTGAAAGATCATGGCCAACTGGTGAATGTTCTATTCTTTTGCGTCAATGATTTTGAGTATAAACACCGTGGTTTTGAGGCATTCTGGGCAGTTCGATCAGAGTCAGTTGTGACAAGTGAAAAGAACCCAGAACATCTCAAGATGACCACCTATCACATTATGTAAGTTTACTTTCAAATATATTCTTTTAATTGTATTTATGCTTTTATTATGTCTTGCATCCCTAAATCAGTCGCAAGCTACACCCTATAAAACCAAATGCGACAAGTGGTGGAGGTGCTAAAAGTCCACATTTATTTTTCAAAAAAAATGTATTTTATTTCCTTTAAATTGTTTCGAATTTCATTGTTTTATTTAAAATCTTTCATATTTTAATCTTTCAAAGGGGGGAAAGAAAGTAACAATACAATGCTGATTAATTTAACTTTTATTTGACGATTTCATGTTTAATTAATTTTTTCAAATTTATAGAAAAATAATAACAAGTACAATATTCATTTATTTAACGTAATATTCGTTTTTTATTCAGAAAGTAAAGCTATTTTTTAAAGGTACAACATTTATTAATTTAATTTTCACTTCATTTAATGGTTAGGTGGTTAATCGAATTTTTAAAGACCTTTTTATATACAGAACTGCCAGGGAAATAAGATGTTCACTAATTTAATAAAATTTATAGTTAGAGTGGTTAAATTTGTTTTCAAAAAATTATAAATGTCAGGAAGGCAACAATCACGAAGTACGCCTAATAAACAGTACGATTTAAGATCGCAAAGATTAAAAATAGACGTCAGTGAGATAGCAGGGGCATCAGCGGAAGACGACGTTTTTAAACCTCGTTCATCTTTATCACGATCACCCACTCGTACTCAAAATTTAGGGACAAAAGAATCTAGGGATTTAGGAATTAGTAACGACGATACGCTTATTGCTGCTCATTCTCCAAATTTAGAATTAGACGAGTCTAGTGATTTAGAAATTCTTAGGGAAGACGTGCTTATTACTACAACATTAACAATAGAAAATCAAACAGGTGAAGACGTTGAATTAAAATCCGATTTAGACCAGTTTATAGATAAAATTGCAACCACTGAATTTATTTTCCCTGAACCTGAAACAACATCCTTATTGCACGTACAGGGTGATCCTGAACATTCTGAGGGAAGTTCAGATAATCCTGACGAAGTAGAAGACCCTGTAGATACCCAAAATCCTGTAAATTCTGATAACTCAGATCATTTTGATTCAGACTCAGTATTAGCAATGGCGCAAAACGACAGGACGATTAGTGAGGTTTTGACCAGTGCAAAACAGGCAATTTTGCCGAAATTCACTTGTCCTGACTTTTTCACGCCAGGTGAAAGCAATTGTGTAACATTTTTCCAACAATTTGAACGCGCATCCCCTCTGTAATGCATGGAATAATAATGAAAAGATTAGGCATTTTGGCAATTATCTTAAAGATTCGGCCAATCAGTGGTATATTCGCTTTGTAGAAAATCCACAAAATGCAACTTGCAAATGGTCCGACATAAAGGAAGCGTTCACCCACCATTTAGGCGGAAGTAGTAGCATAAGGGTGGCCAGACGCCAACTCCTGTCCCGAAAACAGCAAAAGAAGGAAACGGTCCTTAAATTTTATTACGATTTGTTAAGGTTAGCAGATAATGTACCAGGGGTACCTTTGTCTGATTTAAGAGATTATTTTGAAATGGGATTACTCCCACCATTACGAAACGCTTATCAAATTTTAGCACCCTCAGATGATCGTTTAAATGAAGACACCTTCCGCGAAGCAGTTTTGAAATTAGCGGATATTGAAAAAACCGCGATAGAAGGCGCAATCACGACGCGTGCGAATGACTACATTATGACGTTAAACGCTGATTTCACACCCAGCGGTGCCTCCGAGGGTCAACGCCGCAATTCCGAGGTCGAAGACCAAGGCCCACCAAATTATAATACAGGTTTTTCAAGGACCGGTTTTTCCAGACCTCCGGGTCCGATAGGACAAAGAGGCCGCACACAGGGGAACCCGTTCCGTTCACGAACTACTGACGCAAGACCGCGGTGTTACAATTGCGATCGTCCGGGACATTTCATGAGGTCTTGTAACCAACCCCTACGGAATAGGTATCAAAATTCTAATTATCAGGGGAATAATAGGGCGCAAAATTTAGATAATTATCGGGGTACTAGTAATAATCAGCCACGAAATGACAATCGTTATCAAAACGAGGTTAGAAGGAACGACAGTCGTTCTCCCAACAGGAATGGTAGGAACGTAACTTTTTCCCGTACCCCGTCACCTGCTTTAAACTCCCCGGTGCGACATACGCAGGCTTAATGACGTATGTCGCCAAAGATAAAACTAGTTATAAGTCGCCGAGAATCCTTCAAGTAAAGGGTAGTACCGCACGATAATATAGTACCATTGACCAAAAAGATTTCGCTAACAACCGCAAATAACCATAAAATTTTAATATTAGGTGAAGCTTTAGTTCCAGTTTTGCTAAATAATGTAGAAATAGACGTAGTGGCCTTAGTAATTGATAATTTCCCTTCAGCATTTTTATTAGGTGTAGAATTTTTACAGAATAATTCAGCATTTATAGATTTTTCAAATAACACATTAGTATTGCATGACGCCAACTTTGAAATCCCAGTAGTAATACCCTTTAATCATGGCAAACCATCAACCGCGAACCTCGTCATCAGTCCGGAATCCACATGTGAAGTTTTAAAAGTAGCGCTTCAAGATGACGTAATTTTGACTAAAGGAAGTTTTGTCACTGTTCCCGTACAAGTCATCTTCCCCAGTCCAGCTGCGTCTGACGTCATTTGTCCTTCTGTGATGACGCAGTTCTCTTTCCAGATAAACGAAGCACCACTTCTGAAAAAATCAGTAATTATTAAGAAATTCCCTTATTTTGAGAATGATCAATATTGTTCGTTCAGTTAGAAGTTTTAATAATCGATAAAGTCAAATTGTTTTCTAGAACTACTCTTGGATATTTAATTCAAAATTCTTTCAGTCCAAATAGTGATGTATTTCTTGTACAAAATGAGCCCGAAGTTAGGCAACCCATTCAGCATAATATTAACCAAGATTTGAGTGAGACCGAATATAATTCCCTCTCTAAGCTCCTTACAGAATTTTCGGATATTTTTGCAGAATCCACAAGTGCTATGGGTTTTACGGACCTAATAGTACACCACATAGATACTGGCGATTCAAACCCTATCAAATCGCGTCCCTATCGAGTTTCACATCAAGAACGAACAATTATCAAAGATCAAATAAACGAAATGTTAGATAATGGGGTAATTACACACTCCACCTCACCCTGGAGTAGCCCCGTGCTCTTAGTTAAAAAGAAAAGTGGCGAATTTAGGTTTTGTATTGATTATCGTAAACTCAATTCCATAACACGAAAAAATAATTACCCTCTCCCTCTAATTGATATGTTTTTCTATACCTTAATGGTGCAAATATCTGTTATCTGTTATACCTGTTTAGATCTTTATGCCGGTTTTTGGCAATGCGGTTTAGACGAATCTAGCAAAGAAAAATCTGCCTTTATTACAACAGATGGATTATTTCAATTTGAAAAATTACCCTTTGGTTTATGTAACGCCCCAGCAACCTTTCAAGCCTTAGCTGATCCGAGTTTTCGAGGGGTTAAAATGGAAAGAACTTATAGTTTACATGGATGATATTTTAGTATTTTCTTCCACTTTTGAGGAACACTTAGTTAGATTGCGACACGCATTCGAGCGTCTTCGAGCTGCTGGTTTAACCCTAAAACCCTCTAAATGTACTTATGCTCAAGACAAGGTTAAATTATTAGGGGATGTAGTTTCTTCCGAAGGGTTAGCACCAGATCCCGATAAATTGAAAGCTATTTCACATTTCCAACCACAGTAAAGGCTGTACAAAGTTTTCTTGGATTAGCTAATTATTACAGAAAATTCATTTTTAACTTTTCTATTATCGCGCGCCCTTTATACGAAATAACGAAGAAGGACGTCGAATTTCATTGGGGACAACATCAAGATAATGCTTTTAATCAGTTGAAGGACAAACTTACCAGTGCTCCTGTATTGGTACATTTTAACCCTGATTCTCCCAAAGAACTCAGGACGGATGCTTCCATAGCAGGGGTAGGGGGTGTTTTACTACAACAAAATGGGACTGAATGGCACCCCATAGCTTTTGTATCTCGTTCATTAACTAATGCAGAAAAGAATTATAGCATAACAGAATTGGAAGGTCTTAGTGTTATTTATTGTTTGACTTATTTAAGACATTTGATTCATGGTCGTCCTGTTACAATCGTCACCGATCATAATGCCGTTTGTTACATTACTACCATGAAGAACCCCACAGGTCGTTTGGCTAGATGGTCAATTAAACTTGCCGAGTTTGATTATGAGATTAAGTAAAGCCAGGCAAAATTCATAGGGATGCAGATGCGCTTTCTAGGAACCCTGCATCAGCCCCTACGGCTACGGATGAGGAAGATGCCATGGAGGTTCCCACTTATTTGTTGGAAAGTCAGGAAATTTCTGAATTACAAGCAGCAGATCCGAAATTGCTAGATTTAATTAATGCTATTAAAAATCCTGAACAAGCAGGAATAGGGTTAGGTAGGCGCGCAAAGAACTTTATTTTACGAGAAGGGATTCTTTATCGAAAGAACCCTAGTACCGAAGGTGAACCAGATTTATTGGTGGTTCCTTCACAATTGAAGGAAGAAATTTTGTATAGTCATCATAATGAGCCAATGTCAGGTCATTTAGGTTTCACTAGGACTTATTATAAAATAAAAAATAGGTATTATTGGGAAGGACTACAATCAGATGTTGAAAAATACGTTCGGGGATGTCCCGATTGTCAATCCCGCAAAGGACAGAAGTATCTGAAACCAGCAGGACTTCTGCAACCCATCTCGGTAGGTTTACCTTTCGATAGGGTTGGTATTGATTTATTAGGGCCTTTTGTGAAAACACGCCGTGGTAAAACTATGATTGTAGTAGCTGTAGATTACGCTACCAGATGGGTAGAAGCAAAAGCTCTCCTTAATGGTAAGGCTGTACCAATCGCGAATTTTATTTTTGAAAATATAATCGCGAGACATGGATGTCCTCGATATTTGCTTAGTGATCGTGGGCAAACATTTAAATCAGAATTGGTAGGAGCATTATTAAAAATTATGGGGGTGTGAAGTAATTTTACAACCGCGTATCATCCCCAGTGTAATGGATTAACGGAAAGGTTTAACGGAACCTTAGTTAACATGTTATCTTTGTATGTGAATACACAACAAACCGATTGGGATTTGTACGTCCCTCATGCAGTGTTTGCATACAACACTACTCGGCAAGACACCTTGCGAGTATCTCCCTTTTTTGTAGTTTATGCTAGGGAGGCAGTTCTTCCGACGGAAGCAACCCTTAAACAAGATGTCCAGACGGAGGACATCGTACAACTTAGGGATCGCGCATTGCACGTCAGGAGTCGTGTAATTGAAAATATACATAATAAGAAACATAAAGATAAGCAGCGATACGATTCTAAACATCGCCCGCTTAATTTTGAAATAGGGGATAAAGTTAAGGTTTTTACCCCAGTAAGAAAAGTAGGAAAATTACCTAAATTGATGTGTAGATTTTTCGGTCCATACGAGATTGTAGAAAAGCTTAGTGATGTAAATTATCTTGTCAGAAAGGGTCTAACCAGTAGATCCAAAACGGATGTCGTCCACGTAGGTCGCATTTTACCCTATCACGAGCCTTGGACCTCAACTCCTGATCCTCTTGCGTCCACATCCTTTGAAGTCGAACCTGAAACCGAAAGTGAAGCTTAGAAACCGAAGCTTCAAATGCTATATTTGCTTAAGAGATTTTCATTGTCACTCATACCCTAAAAATGTATCCACAGAGCATCAAACGCTCCAACCGTCGCGCAGAGGGTGCGCCCGACCGTCTTTGTGGACTTACAATTCATGTACGACCAGGAGTGTCGGCATGTTTTGAAAGAATTCGCGGTGGTGTTACCAGAGGGGAAGATCACCTCAGTCGTATTCAAGCCACCGTGTCCATGGCAGCGGCTTTCACCAGTCGTGAAGGGACGAAACAGGTACGTAACAGACCACGTCCACGGAATACGGTGGAGTGATGGGGAGGTCCCCTATAGTCAGATGGTGAGGATCCTGGAGGAGACCTTGACACCCTTCTCAGTGGTGGTGAAAGGGCTGGAGTAGGTCAGGTTCCTCCAGCAAATGGTGCCGGTGTTGGACATTGAGGAGTCCCAACTGTCCACGGCTACCCCTGCAGAGTATAGCACCTTGCAAAAATCACATCTGGCGGGGGAAATGTGCAGTATATCAAGCAATGTACTTACTGCACTACGAACAAATCACGGGAAGAACGGCACTCCCCACGGTCCACCCTTCACCCCACGTTTTCGAATCGTCCCTGCAGCCGGCTGAAAATTGGGATGAACCTGTATGGAGTCCGTTTTCAACCGAAGAAGGCGGACCAGCATCCACTCCAGCTTCAGTAGAAGCGAATGCAGGATCCACCTCCAGTACAGAGACCACGCCGGGAGAGACCGTTATAGACGAGACACGACCCGCCCCAGAGAACGATTGCGGATCAGGTTCATCCACTACCACGGTTCCAAATAACCACGAGACATCTCCTGAGTCCCCAAGCAGCAACATCGCTTCTCCACAGCTCGAGCCAAAGGAAGAGGTCGCCAGCGAACAATCGTGGCGCGCTCCGCCACAGGTCGACATCGATCTCACGGGGGAAGACACCTCCGATGAAGAGGAATTGCTCTTCGTGCCTTCCTTTGTACCTGACAGTCCGACCTTCACACCAACGCCTTCGCCCATCCCTCCAAGCAACACCAACAGCAACGCAAACAGCAGCCAGATAGAACAGAAATATTCGCCGTCCGCACCGCAGTGTCCCCCAGTGGAAGTATATTGTTATTCCCCCACGTCACCGGTCTATACTCCCACAGCGTCTCCGTGTCCGCCCTACTCACCAGGGTTGCCATGGGACTTTGCGTGAGTCCGCTTCGGTCCCCTCGGGTCCTCCACCCTACGGATTACCATCGCCCCCAGGGCCGGGAGATCAGGTACCCCAGGGCTGATAGGGTTACTACTACCACGGTGTAGCAACCAACCACTACCAGCCCATGGTAGCTTTCTCGGGGCGCCTCAAGGGCACCTCTGAAAAACGGAATACAGACATGACAAGGACGAAAATGGAAAAGACGACGGTTACTTACCCATCGTCACGGGCCATCGCGTTTAGGTCCGCACCTGCGCCTCCCTCTAGATCTATTTCCTCTATAGGAGGAAGCGGGAGTGCAGGGCGAACCGTCCGGACAGCCCGGACGACCCTCCTCATCGGGACGTACCTTGGAGGAGGAGGTCCCCTCTCTTCCGGAGTAGACTCATAGTCCGGAATGGCCCCAGGGCCCGCCTCGAGGCCCGGGTCCCCCACCACTTCAAGATAAGCCGGACCATCATCGACCCCATACGCTGGATTGCTGATTGCTAAAATGAAGAAGACACTAAAATTAGTGCAGTGAAAAGTGACAAAGTGACTCTACAAGCCCAGAGCATAAACAATGTACATAGAAATAAGCAAATATACTTGTAAGCAAATGAACTTTAATTAGAAGTAAGATTAGTGTTAGAGATTAGTACCCAGACCTGAATATTAATGATAATTATTTGTTTAAGTAAGAGTAATGGAGTAAGCATTACAGATATAAAGATATAAGAAGAATATTAATAAATTATGTGTAGATATCTGAATGATCAGAGTTTTATTTGAGAGAACGTGGAGAACAACCTACAAATAGGAATAGGGACTCCAGTCAAGGTAACCACAGGAGCCTTTTGGAAGAGATTGCCGGATACAATCACCTACGCAGCAACCATACCTTTGACCTATCAAGCGATCTGGTATGGAATCCCTCAACAAAACAAGCGAATACCAAACGACCCCTTATGCGGACACAACGAAACCCATGTCTGCAAGATGGCCGTTGAACTACTGAAGGTTTTCGATGGCGAGCTCACGCTTTTAAGGGAAGCCCTCGATCCACAGCATTGGGGAACCTACAAACCAAGTGTATTGGACCAACCTATGGAACCTCCCTCCACAAGGAAGGATAAACGGGCCATAGAATCCGTTGCTGATTTCTTCTCGTGGTGTTGTGGTGTAGCCACAAATCGTAAGGTAGACTCCCTGCGCACGGACGAGCATGATTTACAACAACTATTGTTGAAACTTAGTTTAGGGTTAAATCGACACCTACGCGATGTAGCTAATAATTCCCATGCATTTTTAATATATCACAGGCAAGTCGAACGAAATTTTGCAGAAACTAGGCGCAACATCGACAAGTTGGATCATATCGACCACAACTTGCGGAATACCATCGATAGGACTGCTGCGCACTCCGATATGAATACTCAACGGGTAATGTTTTATGTTTATAACAATTTATTACGTTTAATTAATTTTGAACGCACAGTAAATAATTTAGAGATTATGAATCAATGTAAAGATCACAAAATTCCGACTGCAGTGGTACATCCTAAAGTACTTCGTCATGATTTATTTATGCTCCTTAAAACGTTAAAACCTGCAGGGCACGAACTTGCAATTCCTATTTACGAAATTTCTCGTTATTATAAATTACCGATTGCGGATTGTACTTTTACTGATTCTAATATTATCGTTAGCCTTCGAGTTCCAATAGTTCCCAGCGACCTTCGATGGGGCTTATTCGAACTTATGACAACCCCTTTCGCTTGGAAAAATGATACTTTTACGTTAATGCATGACACCCTGTATCTTGCGGTGGCATCACCCACCTCAGATAATAGCAAAATTGCAGCCATGCGACCCATTTCCGGGTCCGGGTTACATCATTGTCGACCTTTTCAAGACAAACTTTGCTATTTGCCTAGATTCACAGCTGATAGTAGTTTTGGCCCGCAATGCGCTTATCGCATGTTCACGGGATCAACCGTGGATGAACTTGGAAAACACTGTCCCTTTCAATGTCATACAAGTCAGTCAATGACTATCACAGAAATTCGCGATATTTTTAAAATTACCCACCCGAACAATAAAACGATTGTCAGGTGCCCAGACGTAGATACTCCTTTAGACCCTTCGGTCTACAATCAACCGGGAGCCCTTCAACTAAAATTACCCTGTAGTTGTTCTTTACATGTGAATAACAAAGAAGTTACTTCACCCCGTTTCCCTTGCACAACCCAAGGCGAAAAGACTCACGAAGTAATTCATATTTTACCAGCTATCTGGTCTAACTTAAAAACTTATATATTACAAGTACACTTATCGGAACCTACTTTTGATAACATGTCGGAATGTTTAAATGTTAATTGGTCAACTTCGATTCCTCATTTAAATTTAACTACTGCTTCTACTTTTAGTCGCATAGAAGACACCCTTGACGCAGCATTAGAAAAAACCTACGGAGACCTTTATGCCTATCACGGTGATTCTGTTTATTTAATTTGGAATATAATTCTATCAGCGGTAGTAGCCTATTTGTTTCATAAAAGAGGTGCCGTATTAATTAATTTAGCTCGTCCGGTTGCGTCCCAAAGTTTCCGAAATCCCCCACGATCGTTTAATCATACACTTTTGGTATCCCTTATGTGGTTTTGTTTAGCTGGTTTTATAATTATTACCATTTTTCTTCTTGCATATTGCTTTTATCGGCTTAATAAAATTAGGAAAATGAAGAATCGTCATATCCCTTTGAAGGAGATATTTGAAGATAACAAATGGATTCAAAACCCGGTTTACAGAAAAACTAAATCTGGTAAGAAAACTGATAAACCTTTAACAGCATGTAGGTTTGCTCCTATCACCACAATCGAAGAAGAACCAGTCGCTGAGACTTCTACAGAGAATTTGAAACTGCCAGTGGGAAAAAGTGTAACATTGACACTTCAATCCGGCCCAGTTTTCCGGCAGGGTACCATCCCGGAAAAATCCACCGGAATTCAATAAATTGATTCACATGGTGGACGGTAATGGAAAATTTTTTATTGTTTTTGAGAGTTCAAGGATACCAAGTTGTAAGTACATTAATTGAATTAAATATGTCTTTTAAGGCCGGATTTCCATTATCGCTGTATGTTTTTGATGATGATAAGCGCTATATTTTATGGATTATGATTATGAGATTTTATGAGAATTTATGGATTTTGAGATACTCGAGTATTAAGACCCTGAATTTGCAATTTTTCAAAGTATTCCTTCACGATGTTTCGGACTTTCTAAGCGGGGAGAGAAAAAGTGCACTCTCTGCCTTCACGCTTTCAAAATTTTCAGTTATTTTACATTCCTAAATTACTTATGACAAATTGTAGATTAGATTTTGGTTAAGCTATCCCAAGGAAAAATTCTGGGATCAGGTGGTCTCCTACATCCGCAAATGAGGACGGATGAGGCTAGATAATGATAGTTTTTTCTAGGAAAACGAATGATGATTGCGTAATTTAAGGCAGTATATGGAATCCTCCTTTTTGGTTTCGTGTCTTCCGTCTTATTCACATAAATAAACGAAGTCACAAAGAGATAAATCAGTCAGCACAAAGAATTAGTTGAAACCAGTTCAAGAAGTTGTGTAAGAGTTTTTCAACAAAGAACAGGTCAGAAGTTTAAGTTTAATGGGTATTAATCAACAATTGAATATTAATTAACAAGTTTAGTGAGTATTAACCAACGCTTGAATAATAATTAACAAATAGTAAACAATTAAGTAACAATTAACAATTAGTGGTATAAATTAGATAGTAAGAAAAAAACTAACTAAACATGAATAATCTCATGTTTTTTCAAATTTTAACTGTGATCGTTGTGGCAGAAAAAATCCAAGACTTCTTAAGTATTGACGTAACTTCCGGTATTCATATTCAGAGATTACCTAATGTAAGTTTTTATCAATTGACAAAACCAATCTTGTTTAAATTGGAGAAACCTAAGAGTTTATTGGATAAACTAAATTGTTCGAATTTCTGCACAGCAACGGTAAATAAACCTTTGTGTGAATTTATACGTAGTGATGTATCAGAATATTTTTCATTAATTAATTTAGATAATAAGAGAGAGAAAACAGACATATTAGTAGATGATGGTGAGATCTTTGATTATCAATTTGCAACGCGAAATCATATAACGCGAATGTTTACCTCTGATAGTGAAATTGAGGAACTAATTGATAGAATAACTAGTTTAAGGCAAATACCTTTGTACAACTTATCTTACCCAGATCAGTTTAAAACTATTCTTGGTGGGATTGGTTGTCTTCATGCTAAATTAGCCGAATATATTTACTGGGACGCGATTATCAGATATCAATGGTCAAAGTCACTTGTTAATATGTGTCAAAATAAAAAGTTGCAATTAGATATAGTCCCTATGGTAGAATTAAGTAAGGTTTTGTATCAAATTAATGATGAAAGTTACAGCCCAGCACTCAACAACATAGCATCGTACTATAACCTACCCTTGGTCGAATGTACTTTGTCTAAAGGATCCGCTCTAATTGGTCTACACGTACCAATGATCCACAACCTCTTAAAAGGTTTACGGATGAGAAAAATGCTAACGCCTAATTTCGCTTGGGAAAATTACACCTGCTCTGTAGATGTGCCAGCCTTTAACTTCGCCTTGGTGGAACTCGATTCCCAATGGACGATCTTACTACCTAAGTGCGATCCATTTAAAGATGAATTGTGTTTGGTTTATAACAACTACGGAAACCACGCCCTAGGAGTCGCCTGTGTGAAACAAGCTCTAGCTGGAGGTTCTGTGCAACAATTATCAAATGTGTGCCCTCTATCCTGTAAAGATACTGGAAGAAACACCCAATTTCTAGTGCCAATTGGACTCAACAAGTTTTTGGTGACTCATCCTGATCCAAAACTGCAAGTACACTGTCCGAATAGCCAACACACCTTAAATGCCTCGATTGGAACTCTTTTGGTCACGTTACCTTGTGACTGTTTTCTGAAAGACTACAATGGAGTTGAAGTCAAGCCAACTTATGCCTGTCAAGAAGAAAACAAAGGCAAACTCGACATCCGGGTAGCAGTTCCCGCCGCTTGGATTCGATTGGAAGGCCTGAAAATTCCGCCTTATGGAGACTCTAGTCCTAAGTTTGCTACTTTGAGCACCTGTTTAAACTACAAATGGCTACAACAGTACGAGAATCATAAAACTAAGTCCGATACTGTTTCCCTTTCCCTAATTGGAGTCCTTTACTTTATTGTAACTTCCTTAGCTATTCTTGGATTTTTCCTACACCGACTAATCCAGAACCAATTCCTTAATTACCTTCCTTTGAGCACGGTACCACGTAGACCGTCCGCTCCGGGCTTTTCTTCAAGAAGAACCCCATCACCCCCGAGGACAATTCCTCGACGAACCCCATCACCTCCAAGGACCCTCGCTCGACGACCAACGTCGTTACGTTTGGATGGACCGCCTAGAACCCGGTTCGCCCCAGATTTACCTCCTCGAAACCCCACCCCGGAGAGTGCCTATCTACAACCTGTTGAAGGCGCTAAAGTATTTGTGCCTCCTACCGAAAGTACTAAGGGATACATACCCTTAAGCCAACTGATGCAGTCTGGAGGACAAGTTTACAGTTCACCAGCGGAAGAATACCTGCCAATGTCAAGTCCAGGAGGACCACGCCCCACGGCGTATCTGTAAATCAACGACCTTCAAGCTGTTGCTATGTATAAAGGAGATTTTCCGTTCCCGTTCATCACCATTTGAAATTAAAAACTCACAAATGTCATAGTAGTCCGTATTTTTATATGGGATACTTTTAAACCCCAGGCACATGCGATGTACAACGAAGTGTTCCCGTTTTGTACATTCTGGTGGTTTATATATGCTATAGGATTATCAAAATTTGTTCCTAATAGACAAAACTTCACCAAGTTGAAATTTCTTCCCTTACTTACACCTCAACATCATTCAGTAAGTCTAGTTCCTGCGAAGAGGTCAAAATTAGGCTTCCCATATTATCCAATGAAAGTCCCCAAGGGTTTTCAAAACGCCCCAAGAAAACGTTACCTATAAAATGGGTGTTCTCCTTTTATAATTTCTATTGAACTCTTTGGAAATTAAACTTAACAAACCCCTCCGCTAGCAGCATACATACCAACGCACACATCAAATGAAAATTTATTTTGTGAAAGCAAGTGTTTCGCGAAAATTAGTGCTATTAAAATTAAATAACCCCTTCAAAAGAAGTGTTTCTCAAAGGTTTCCTCGACCATGTTTAATAACAAATTGTGAATATAATAATAATTAATTATAAAGTGTTACTTACCACTTGTAGAAGAATTCATGTTCACTGTTAACTGTGTCACTGTTGAACTAAGACTGAAAACCGAGTTGAACGTTTACTAGTGCGTAAAATTTGCAATAATAATGTCACGTTATAATTTAGTGACATGGTCTGGATAGAAACACATCAACCTTTTAATAGTTATATTTAAGCACAAGTTACATTATTGACTTAATATTAAATGATACACCACACAGGTGGGCTTACATGAATAGCATAGCTATTAGTAGATAGAGCGTAGCTGGGGTTGAAACCATGTTGACAAGACTGTAGCCTTCTTGGTCTTGGTATGGACGAACTTGATCTTGATATTACCCGCAGTCCGTAAGTGAAACAAAATTTATTATTACCAACTTATTTTGATTAAGTGGTTAACATCCAATGGGAATTCCTGAAATAATAATTCGTTTCTTCTTTGTTTTTTAGAATTATTTGAAGGATGGAGGATCCAAGGAGTGGACATCAACTATGGCGCATATCCACTAACTATAGTGACATCCTGGGTCACCACCCAGATAGGACCCGGAAGGATCTACGTCGTGTGCCCAGGGAATCGGTTTTACCTTTATGGTATCAACGTTCCTACTGATTTCGTTCTGATCAGGGTACGCGGCGTGGCTCCAGGGCTTGCACAACTCTCCTTCCAATACTTAGACGAGGAGGACCCGCTCATTCCATATCCTGGACCTGTTGGACTGCAACCATCTCCAGAGAGGGCTGTACCGCTCTCTATGACTCCACCGCTGAACCTGGTGGGTGATCTGCTAGGACCACCTCCAATTTATAACAACTTTGAAGCCGAAGAATGAAGAATAATTTAAAGAATAATTAATTTAAAAAAAAAATATTTCCAATTTTTTTTTACTTAATAAATGATTATTAAATTACCCCACAGTATTTTCTTTTGTGTTGGTTTTTACATTTTCAGAAATAAGGATAATTGAGTAAGGGTTGCAAATGAATGCTTTTGCTACCTCCTGTATATGATAATCTGCTTCGATTCACTTTACATGCGCAGTCAAAGTTACTCAGTAACTGACTGACAGCTACTCTGAAGTTGTTGGAAGTTTTTTTTTTTGTGTGTGCAAGTATTATAAGCTTTAAAATTTACAGTAAGTATAAAATTTACTTAAATAATTTACAACTTTCATTGTTAGAAGTTCTTGAAGTAATTTTCTTTAACTATTGTAGCAATTACTTTTTCTGAAGTATAAGTTTAGACCGTAAAAAACGTAAATCTTCTAAGTATTGAAAATTGCTTACATTGCATAAAACACACCCTAAGAACAAAGAATACAGCAATACTATAAGAATTTCAAATTAATTTCTAGATAATTATATGTTAGTAATTGTACATAAGCAAGCGGTGCTATATTGTGGATACAAATAGAATCAAAATTATTAGTAAATATTTTAATATTAATATAATAAATATGGGGTTCAATTAATAAGTGATTGACCTCATATCTAGTAATAGAAAACTCCTTGTTTCATAGCTTTATTAAATCTTATTACAATGAACTGTGTTCATGTGACTCAGGAGCGTTTTGAAAACGTCTTCCCCTTTCAATATCAATCATATCAAAATCTCTTGCAAGTTCTTCTAAATGCATGCGTTCTCTTCTTGTTTGTTTGGCTTTTACATATTTTAATACAAGTCTGAATATAATGTAAGGGACTGTTAGAATAATCAAACTTAAAAGAAAATATTGAATGTCTGAGAAATTTCTTGAGTGTACTGGTTTGTTATTAACAATTTTTGTAGCTAACTCGTTTATTTCATCAAACTTATCACTTAATAAGCCTAGATCATCCAAATTTTTAGCTATAGAACGATAATTTGAGCTAAGATTCATGTGTGGTATTACGTTTGAAAAATTTTTAAAAACAGAATGGTTCAGGTCCAAATTAATTGGTGGAACATATTCCAACGTGAGTTCTTTGCTTAATATTTCAGTATGCGGTAATAAAATTACATTTTTTGTATGACCTGAGCATCGTGAGGATAATATAATCTCACCGACTCCTTTGAGCGTTATGTCCTTAGAAATAAAATCATCACAAACAATTGTTAAAACTTCAAAATCAGGTATTACGAATATCCAGTAATTAAAAATACAATTATTAGTCTTTTTATCTAAGCTTGACAGTTCTAAGTCGACTTTCCCCTTATTATTTAAATTACTAATTATTGATTATTGGAACTAATTTTTTGAATAGATGTTTCAGAAAGAAATCCTATTACAATTATACAAGGATTTTGGATACCCTAAATTCCTGAACTTTGAGAAAGGATTCAGTCTTAAAAGGTTCCATAAAGTGAGATTAATATTTCAAACAAGAAATTCGCAATTTACATCTGCAAGTGAGTTTATTAATAACTAAGTTATCAATGTTAACATAAAAATCCGTACAGGCAGTCTATTGTAGTCTACATTTACCGACGTTTGTCTAGCAATCCACTATTAAATGTATTTTCTCATGCAGATTTGCAGTTAATGACCTGTATTCTGTCTATATTGCAATTTATAGAACTTATGTTCTATTTAGATTTTGTATTATTCGAGTTTATTTGTTATCTTCATAACATTATTTTAATTTCTTTTTAATTCATTTCATTTGTTATCTTTATAACATTATTTCTTTTTAACACCATTTCCTTTTAATTCAAAGCATGCAATTTCATTAAAATAGGTTATATAAATTATGCCTCTCAATTAATTACTTTTGCAATAAACTTGAATTAAAAAGTGATCAGCCTTATCTAACGCCTGAACATTTCTATCCTGTAGAAAGTTCCTGTTTCTCTTTCCCCTTTAAAAATGCGCGCGCTTTACAACAAAAAGGTCGTTAGATTTCCCCTTGTCTGATTTTCAAAATTACTTCTTAATTTTCTTTTGGCGCCTTAGAAAACTTTCCAATACTGGAGAACAGTAACTTTAATAAAAAGAACAAGAGATTAGATGTCTCAAAACAATTAAAATACACTCCCGGAGCAAACTAATATAGGGGAATCAACTAAGTCCTTTGGACAAATAAATTGGAGCATATTTACCTACGTAGGATTTCGGACATCTCTTTGTCAGAAACTTGATTATGCCTCTATAATCAATATGACAGTACACAAATACAGAGAAAAATCTCTTTTCTCTAACCGAAGTAAATCAGAAATGGCCCTTCAATTCTAAAATATGTGAAAAGATTCATTTAGATGAGAATTAAATTCCTGACTTTTGTTAAAGCTGATCATTATTATGCTTTGCATAATATATTTATTCATTTATATTAAATTGTCTTATTACCACCAGAGAAACTTCAAGAAGAATGGTAATCATGGTATGAGGCTATTACTATTACTTTTAAAATTACTTTATGTATTACTTAGTTAATACATGTATGACTTTTATTTTATTTTTTAGCTATACGGCAATTAAAGTCTCAACTTCATCCGAGGGTCCAACCGGATTGAAATTGTCTGTGTTATTACTGTTAAAGGAAGTAGTTGAATTTTCCAAAGAAGATTCATTTTCTGCCGACACATCCCATGGATCAACATAAGGTAGCATCCGAGAAATGTGCACGACCTCACATTTAGCATTAGGTGCGGTACCTTTTTTAACTAGATAATCTACTTCTGACTTCCTTTCTATAATTTCATATGGACCGAACCACCTCAATAAGAGTTTTTCGGTCTTTCCTATTTTCCGAATAGGTGTAAAGACTTTTACTTTTTGTCCAACTTCAAAAGTTAGTAACCTATGTTTCGAGTCATAACGATTTTTATCTTTAATTTGTTGACTTCTAATATTTTGAACAGCTAGGTTTCTTGCGAATAATGCTTGATCTCGTGCTTGTATAACATCGAGAGTTTTGACCGGTATGTTTAATTGAACATCTGTTGGTAATCTTGGTTGCCTACCATATACTAACATAAATGGTGATAATTTAGTAGTTTCTTGACGAGATACATTATAAGCCCATGTGACATGAACTAAATGTCTATCCCAGTCAGTTTGTTTAGTATTTGTATACACGCTAAGCATGTCTACGATTGTATGATTAGTACGTTCAACTAATCCATCACAAGCGGGGTGATATGAAGTAGTCATCCGTGAATTAGTACCCATTAGTCTTAGTAATTCTGTAACTAGTTGTGATTGAAAAACTTTTCCTCGATCTGAAATTAAATATTTTGGGCTTCCGTGCCTACATATTATTTGCTCTAATATGAACTGTGCTACTCCCTCACTTTTACCACTTGCTAGTGCCCGTGTTTCGCAGTAACGCGTAGCATAGTCTGTAGCGACAACTATTGTTGTTTTACCACGTTGACTTCTATGAATGGGGCCTACTAAATCTATTCCTACTTTTTCAAATGGCACACCTATGGTGATTGGTTGTAATTGACCAGGGGGTTTTTGCGTACTCCCTTTTCGTGCTTGACAGGATTGACATCCTGAAACATATTTCTTTACGTCTTTTAACAATCCATCCCAATAGTAATTCATTTTAATTTTGTGATATGTCTTTGTAATGCCTAAATGTCCTGCCATTGGAGCATCATGGTTATTATATAAAATTTCGAATTTAAGGGTATTTGGTACCATTAAAAGATATTGAGAACCCTCTGAACTAGCATTTTTCTTGTAAAGGACACTATCTATTAATATAAATGACTTAGCACGTTTACGTTCACTAATTGTTAAAGTTGTGTCTTGTATATTTTCTAATGCTATAAAAAGTTTGGCTAAGTTTTTATCTTGATGTTGTAGGTTGCTGATATTATTTGGTACCATGATGAATGTCGGTACGTAATCTGCTTGAAGTTCATCAAATTCTGAAGCTACTTGACATGGATTACGGGATAAAGCATCAACGTCTCTATTTAAGACTCCACGTTTGTGTTTGATTGTATAATCAAAATCTTGAAGTCGTATCGACCAGCGTACTAGCCGACCGCTTATGCCTTTAGCACTGCGTAACCAACATAGGCAGTGATGGTCTGTAACTATGGTAATATGTTTTCCATAGACGTAAGGTCTCAGATATGTTAAACTCCAAATAGCTGTTAAGGCTTCTAATTCGGAAATCGAGTAATTTTTTTCAGCTTTGGTCAAGCCTCTGGAAATGTATGCAATTGGAAAGAACTCATTGTTAAATTTCTGTAGTAAAATGGCACCAAGTCCTTCAATACTTGCATCTATTCTTAACTCTGTTTCTGCGTGAGGATCATAATGACGTAAAATGGGTGCAGTTGTTAATTTTTCTTTAAGTGTATCAAATGCCTCTTGTTGCATTGCTGTCCAAGAGAATTTAACAGATGATTTAGTGATTTCGTAAAGTGGTTTAGCTATTCTGGCAAAATTTTCAATGTGATTCCTGTAGTAATTACAGATACCAAGAAATGACTGTACCTTCTTAACTGTTGTTGGAGTTGGAAATTGTATTATGGCTTGTATTTTTGTATTATCTGGTAAGATGCCTTCTGCATTTACTGTATGTCCTAAAATAGTTATTTTTGTCTTTGCATAGCTGCACTTACTAGGTTTTAATGTTAGTTTGTAATAACGTAATTTATCAAAAGCTTGCTGAAGGCGAACTAAATGTTCCTCAAAGGTTTTTGAATAAATGATAATATCATCCATGTACAAAAGTAAACCTTTAAATTTTAAATCTGCAAAAACTTTATCTGCCATTTTTTGAAATGTCCTAGGAGCATTTGTTAAACCGAAAGACATTACATTGAATTCATACAGTCCATCCGGAGAGACAAAAGCCGTTTTTTCCTTGTCATTTTCTTTTACATTAATTTGAAAATATCCGCTAAACATATCCAAGGAAGAAAAATAACAAGACCCATTTAAGTAACTAAGTAGGTCCTGTATAACTGGTAATGGGTAAACTTGTTTTTTCGTAACTGCATTCAGTTTTCTATAATCTATACAAAATCTGATAGAATTATCTTTCTTTTTGACTAAAACAATTGGCGATGCCCAATCACTCTGTGATTCACGAATTATGTTATACTTGAGCATTTCATCTATCTGTTCCTGAATTATTTCTCTTTCTTTATGAGACACTCTGTATGGTCTTGATTTAATTGGGTCGGAGCCTTCAACTATTATTTCGTGTTCCACTAAACTAGTTGAGCCCATTTCTGAGAAGCTAGTTGCAAAAATGTCTTGATATTCATTTATTAACTGTTGTAGTTGTTTTTGTTCATTTATTGTTAACGAAGGATTTATATCATGTTTGATGCATTTTGAATTATCGTAAACATCAAGAGTCGCTAACAAATTTGAGTCATTAATAATTTCAAAATATGCCAACGTAGTACCTTTAAATAAACGTACTTTATTTAAATTATTTGATTGTAATGTTAGCTTCCACATTTTTGTGTTAACCTGTTTGACATCCTGTACAATTAATTTATATCGACTTAAAACGATTTCTTGTAAACATATTTCATAAAGGTTATTTGAAAAATTTCCATTTTTATGTAGCTGTAAACTAACAATTTTCACTTCATTCGGCCAAATTTCAGTATCTTTTGTTAAAGTTAATTTATATTTAGTATTTTGTTCATTAGGATTAGAAATTTTATCCAAAAAATTATTAAAAGTTTTAATTGAAGTTGTATTGAGTTGCCAAAGGTCCCTGATAGTAGATTTATGAATATCAATTGTGATAGGTTGTGCTGTATTATTATTAAACGTTATAGTATGATCATGAAAATTAATTATGCTTTTGTTTTCCAGCAAGAATTTCATTCCAAGAATTAAAGGTTTTGGAGAAGATTCAATTACTAATGCCGAAACTGTAGTTTTCCAATTTTGAATGGATAAATTTATTATTGACGATCCTATGACGGATAGTTTATGATTATCAACCGTTGTTAAAAATGAAATGGAACTAGGTTGTATTATTGTATGTACAAATTTTTTATCAATTACGTTTTCGACAGCACCTGTATCAATTATAATTTCGACTTCTTTATCATGAATATAGCCTAAGATAAGTAAAACTTGTAATTTATTATAAATATCAGGGAGCCTTTCGTTAAAATGCAGGACAGCTTGTAGGCTCAGTGCTTTTGCTGTCCCCTCACGTTTCCCGAAGAATTTTGCTGTACAAAACTGTTACGATTGTTGGTTCTACGCCAAGTATTCCCATTATTGTTGAATTGTCTGGGTTGGTTATATCGTGGAGTATTTGACTCATTATTTCGGTTTGTCATACAAACGCTGCTGGTATGTCCTGCTCTATTGCAAAGAAAGCAAATTGGTCTACCGTCCAATGTACGTGTTGGGCGATAAGAATTAAATCGTCCCTTTCTATTATTATCATTATGGTTGAACTGATTACCACGATTGTAATTAAATTGACTATCACGATTGTAATTCATATTATTTCTAGTATAATTTCTAGAAGTTTCAGGTGTATTTATATTTAAAACCGGAGTTTCAGTACTTTCAAGTTTTGAAATGCTCTCTCTCTTTTTTGCGTCGCTGATTTTGAGCACTAGTTTTTTAAGTTTTTCCAAAGTCATATTTTCATCTGAAAGTACCAAAAATTGATATTGGTATGAAGGATGTAACCCACATTCAAAATATTCAATGATCTCTGATTCGGCCATATTTTCATCTAGGTTATAACAAATATCAAGTATTTCGTAGAAAAAGCTGTTAATGTCTTCAAATTCTCCCTGTTTTTTATTTCGTAGCTTAAACTTTGCTTCGCGATTGACAGCCGCCCCAGCGAATTCTTTTATGAAATTTGCTTTAACATTTTCCCACGTATCATTTTGATGAATTGGATTAGTTCGAAATTTTTCATACCATATTGCCGCTGGTCCTAACAAAAAAGATCCAAAGAAAAATATCTTATTTCCGTCTGCCCATGAATTTACCGCAGCAGCCCTTTCATAACTCTTTAAAAATTTAGCCGGATTTTTATTCTTAATGGGGTCAAATGTTTCTGGACTTATGAATTTAGGTAAAGTCGGATTTACTGGACTTTCAAACGCCTGTATAATTGTTGAATTTGCCATCTTAATATTTGTTACGGATGTTTGATTATTAATAACAGTTGTTGAAGTAGCAGGGACACTTTTATCTAATTGAAATAAATTTTTATTTATTAAAATTTTTTCTTGCACTGTTTTGGAATTATTTTCATTAATAATTAAGAGAGAATTTTCTGACGCATCAGGTTCTGAACTACTTATTTCTGTATTATCAAATAAATCTGAAATATTTATTATTTGCTGTTGGTCTGACCCATCTGTTTTTATTTTTATTAAAAACTTATCTTTAGTGTTTGTATCAAAATTTTGTGCCACTGTAGTTGGAGATCGTAAAATTCTAGCACTACGACCAAAAACTTTATCTGCAGATGATTGAAGTATATCTTTAAATTCAGAATAAGAATGTGATCTGTTTAATACTGAAGTTGGAGGACTTCTTACAACTTTAGTACTAGAAGCAAAAATATTATCTGGAGATGACTGAAGTGTTTCTTCAAATGCAGAACAAGAATGTGATCTATTTAGTACTGTAGAACTATTATATTTTGGGTCAAAATTAGATGTATAACTTGGAATTGACGCGGTTATTGAAGTAGAATTCGCAGAATTTTTTGTTACAAGGTGTTCCCTATTTTTTACAAGGTTGACATGATCAGATCCAGACATTGCACACGGAATCGTAGTCCATTTTTGAAATGATTAATGAAATTTCAGAATTGATTACCCGAAATTACATCAAAATACTCGCATAACGATTCAAAATAAAAACGGCACCTCCACCAAAATATGTCACGTTATAATTTAGTGACATGGTCTGGATAGAAACACATCAACCTTTTAATAGTTATATTTAAGCACAAGTTACATTATTGACTTAATATTAAATGATACACCACACAGGTGGGCTTACATGAATAGCATAGCTATTAGTAGATAGAGCGTAGCTGGGGTTGAAACCATGTTGACAAGACTGTAGCCTTCTTGGTCTTGGTATGGACGAACTTGATCTTGATATTGATGTCGACTGACTGACTAGTTGTTCCTTCCTTGTGGCATGTTAATCCTTTTATAGTATTAGCTCCCCTCCTATCTATTGCATTCCATTTACAATGTCCTTAAGTCTATATTTAGTGATTGCACACTGACAGGATGTTACTTGTTTTACATGATGAAATAACATGATGAAATATGGATTGAACACCTGCACTAACTTGCAATAACAAATGAGTCACCATCACAAGCCATTTCAACATGATGCAATTATCTTACATTGTAGTTAACATTCCATTAGCATAAAAGATACTTAATTAATATTCAATCAATGCCCTATCAATACTTAATCAATACCTAATAAATATCTAATCGATCTGCTTGTGACAATAACGGCCAAAAGCGATAACGGCCTTATCGTCATCCTGTTGTTCGAGAGTGTTGCGGAAATTAATATTTTAATTTGAAAATAACGACTTGTTTAATTAATTAATCTGATATATGTATACATTGTAATATTTAATAAGGAAGATTGTGGTCTTTGTGGTTTTTGAAAACCGCAAAACGTGATTGCATACCGCAAAACGTGCTTATGCAAACACACAAAACCACAACAGTACTAGGATGCTAGGATAAACAGAGGCTATTATTTTTTCAAATTAGAAATCATTATCGGAAATGCATAATTAATAAATATTCATAATTACGAACTAGATTACGTTCGAAGTTTTCTATATACCTCTCTTTATCGCTGGACTCCTTTTTCCTTTTCTATTTTCATATTTTTTTTATATTTTGATGTTTGAATTTTATATACGTGTTTATAATCTTAGTTTCCACGTACAGAGCTAAAAAGAGTTCGCCCACGCGACGACAACTTAGATAACTTTATGCATTCTCGCAAACAAGTTCATTCATGAAAATTCACATGATATTTTTGACTCTTTGACTTTCTATGTATTAGGATTGCATGAATAGTATTAGATATTATTTTTTATTCTTTGTTAAAGGAACTAGTTTCCTGACGAGACGATGAGAATAGAATCTATCACACCAGTGCCGTAGTCAGTATTCACTTCGGGAGAAGTGTCCCTGTTTTAGTACCGGGGGAGATTTGTCACGTATAATAATTGATTACCTAATAATATTGGTTACCTAATAGTTAATTCGTACGTTCCTTTGTTCATAAATTTAAGGTGACCTTTCTTCACGGAACTTAGCTTTCCGCTATGAATAATTATCCCATAATTATCCTCTTAGATCACGCATGATTCGTAGTAATAGATGAGTCGAACCGGATCTAGGTTAACCAACGCGTACGTTTAACCCTTGAAAGATCATGGCCAACTGGTGAATGTTCTATTCTTTTGCGTCAATGATTTTGAGTATAAATACCGTGGTTTTGAGGCATTCTGGGCAGTTCGATCAGAGTCAGTTGTGACAAGTGAAAAGAACCCAGAACATCTCAAGATGACCACCTATCACATTATGTAAGTTTACTTTCAAATATATTCTTTTAATTGTATTTATGCTTTTATTATGTCTTGCAACCCTAAATCAGTCGCAAGCTACACCCTATAAAACCAAATGCGACACTAGAATTCCAACAGCAGTTTCTCCACTTCCTCCATCACCAGTCAAGCAGACTTCTTCAACTTTACCTTCAGTTGTCAACAATCAAGAATCTGTTATTTTATCCAAGGAAGATCCTTTAGAAATTCCCCATTCTGTTGGTTACCATCTTGAACCTCTCAAGACATCTTCAACCAGCTACATTGGAATTTCTCCATTCTTCTTATCTAACTTGGACCCTCGAAGATTCATTGTTAGATCCAACTAGCGAAGATCTCAAGAAGTTGAAGTACCTGAAGACCTATCACAATTTCGTAATTGTTGGGATTATTTCCCTCACATGTATTAAAGTTTTCTTTAACAATATTAATAAAGGGTATCTTTACCCACTTTACAAGAATTTAATTTAACTGTTGTATATAAGTTGTTCTGATATAATAAACATATTTGATAATCAATTGGAGTCAGATTAATTCAATATCACAAATAAGAGTACGCAAACCGCTACACATTCAACAAAGCCAAAATGAACATGAACAAAGTGGCATGGGCTGCGGTGGGACGATAGCGATGTGCCATACCATCAGGTGGTTAGGTTGCTAGAAGAAAATTTAATTGCATACACGGTGGTGGTAAAAGGTATAGACAAGGTAATGTACCTCCTGCAGATGGTGCCAGCTTTGGATGTGGAGGAATCCTCATGTCCGAAGCTACCCTCGCGGAGCGTGGCACCCTGCAGAAACCATGTATGGAAGGGTCAGTGTGCCGCCTATCTGGCACTTTACCTCTTCCATTATGAAGAGATTACCGGTAGGGAGGTGACCTTTACACCACACCAAGGACACCACGTCCTATATGTCAGTGTCAACGATACCCTTAAGCCCCAAGGAGTCCCCAGAAACCGGGTCAACGATCTGTGGCTGCGATGAAGAGGAATCCCCGCCGCCGTCACCCACGGAGACGATCTACGAGCACAAACCGCGGTACATTTTACATCTGGATATAAAAAAACCATTGTAGGGAAAGACTGGAAAAATTTGGATAGTGATTTAATCCAACTAAAAGTGCTAGATGTTTCAACCAATACATTTTTTATTGTTGTAAACATTTACGATCCCTATGAGTGGGCCTTTTTAGAAAAGTGTACCCACTGTGGTTTTCAAGGCTGCCCTTTAGGATATAGTTACTGTGAGATCGCTGTCAAAGGAAATTATTTACAAATACTAACTTAATGTAAGTATAATAACGAATTTTGTATTTTAATCTCATCAAGGTTTATTTTTTAGCATGAATAGAAGGATAATCATTCCTGTAAGGTTATTGGGGGTAATAATCTCCAATTAATTCGATACCATTATTATTTTGACTCAGATATTCAAGTAGAATTTGAAATGGCTAATATGGAAAACCAACTCAAATGTGTAATCTGGAATATGCCACTCCCAGAATCGGGATTTGCGATATTGAATGTTACGATCAGAACAAAAAGATGTATTTATTATTCGATATTCACTATGGTGGTGTAAAGGGTGAAAAGTATTATTCAATAACACATGATTTCCTTTGTGGTTTTTGGTAAGTATACAGTGCTTCCCGGTAACGGATAAATTCAATAAAACCGTTGAGAAAAATATTTCAAATAAATGCTCGGACACGTCGATTTTTATTTTTAAATTATCATTTAGAGATGTAATTTTCAACCCCCCACTCCCCACCCCTAAGCGCTACCAACTCCAACTTTAAAAATTCAAATAGCAAAGAACCCTTTCTAATACCTCATCTCATAGCTTTTTTTATGCTGAATACAATAAAAAAAGTTTTTCAAAATCGGTTGATAAATAACGGAGATATTTACCAAAATGTATTCAAATGAAAGTGCCAATATTCGAGCAGGCGTTGGTACAGCTTTAGCAATGGGTGGTAAAAACAATTGCAACTTGTTTGTAATTGAATGTATACAAAATGTATCTATCTATCTTCAACCCCAGTCATCATTAGAACTTCGATTCTTTCGGCTTCAGTAAATCTCATTTTTGTTATCTTATTTTTCAATCATTAATAATAAGTAACACACACTCCACTAAGTAATGTCACTACATTTTGTATCGAAAGTGGTATGGTGCTATTTGAATAGAATAAAACTCAAAGTTGGGGTTGTAGTGGGTGGGGGAACTCTTCAAGGTCTTTTTGACAGTCTACTTGTTCACCTTGAAATTACCAGTTCCGTTACCGTTCAAGGTTCAACATTCACTATTTAATCGAATTTTGAAAGTGGCGCCAATCAGTTTTCTACCATGGCGGCATTCGTATACAACGACTTTAATGAAGTTTTTCCTCTGGAAGACCAATACTACTTTTATAATATGTTTCCAGAGTTTGTCGGAGGCGAGTTTCCGGCTGATGCACCACCAAGTCCACCATCAACACCGACAGTGGATCGCCAACTATATGCGTTTGCAACAATTCACTGCACGACAATGAGTCGCGGAGAGCTGCTCCAGGACGTGGTGAAGTTTACCAGTCGACCGTTCCCTATCAACGGATCGCTTCACCACTGCTACAGGAAACAGGTTGTGGACCCAATACTAAGATTTATGGTTCGATGTATCGATCCGTGTTTGGGTTATATTGCGTATTTCTGGTCTGACCAGTAATACCTGAACCAACCACACTTAACCTCAACCAATATGACTCCGCCCATTCGACTTCTACTATATAAACACAGACTAGCAGCTTCCTGTTAGTCAGTTGTTCTCGACATCTACAACCAACATGTGTTTCGAAGTTAACGGTCAACATTACCAATCGTATTTGGAACGTCTAAAAACATTTCGCACAAATTGGATCAGGACTCAATCTCCTGAATCCCTTGCCAGTGCAGGTTTCTTTCTTGCTTGTGAAGGTGTTGACGACGTTCAATGCTAGTCCTGCGGAATTCGAATTTATGAGTGGGAATCTGCGGATGATCCTCTAACTGAACACCTCCGATGGTCTCAAAGCTGCAAGTTTGCTAATTTCATGAATGAATTTAAAATAGCTAAGGGTTTGCTGGATGAGGTTTTCAACACTCTGAACGGTTTCGAATTAGCTGCCAAAATGAATGGAATTGATTATCTTCTAAAACTACTAGAAAACAAATTGCAGTCGAACGAACACACTCAAAGGGGCGAAGATGTTGCTGGAAGTACTGACTCAGGTCGGAACGTTCAACTTGGTATAAACACACTGCTTTCGCACATTTCTAGACATTGTTTTAAATAATCCTATTGTTTGTATTACTTTGTTTAAATGTAATAAAACTTATATTAAGAAACTTTAATTCTGTGTTTCCCTAACTATATCAAAGATGTTACAACTACTTTGCTGCAGTTGAAAATTTATCTTGAGCTGTAAACATGTTGCACTATAATACAAAGGTAAGAAAAACTATTTTCCAAAATATATTCAAGTGAAAAGTTTGATGTACTCATTTGAGTACAGTGGGACATAACCGCTATATTTGAGAATCATGTCACGTAACTACGTTATTGTTTTTCCTAGAGGCACTACACGTTTAGAATGGATTCTAATGAGCAACCAATACCTACCCGGATGTTTTACGGCAGAAGATATGAGAATTTAGGTCCAGCTTTAGATGATCTTCCATTGTTAGAGACAACTAATGAGGTAGATGTTATAATTCCTCCAGAAGTGGATGAGCAGACAGACGAGGAAGGTATTGACGAGGATGACATGCAAGTGGTATCAGCACCTCATGATGTTCCTGGAACAATTGAACTCCACTACGACGTAAGTGATGAGGAAAATTCGAGTGATGATGGAAGTCCCTCTTGCAGTATTGAGAAACAGGAATCTAGCTAATAAAAAGAAGCTAGGGTAGCCGGTGTGGAGTAATGATGCTGACACTGATATAAGCATGCCCGCAACTCATGGATATTTAGATAGGTTGAATATAATGAAGGCTGAATTGGGAGATAAAAACCCGGTTGAGATTTTTGAAACGCTGATTGACAAAGTTGTGATTGACCATATAGTATATCAAAGTAACCTATATGCGCAACAGAATAATAACCATAGCCTTCTGTTCTCCGAATCTGACGTGAAAATCTTTTTGGGAATACTATTGCTGACAGAATACCACTGTTTACCACGTGAGACAATGTACTGGAGTTTGGACGAAGATGTGTGCGTAGATTTGGTAGCGAAAAGCATGTCTAGAAATAGGTTTCAAGAGATAAAAAAATACATACATCTTGCAGATAATACAGTTTTGAACAAAGAAGTCAAAATGGCCAAACTTCGAAATCTGGTAATCTTGTGAATCAGCGATTTCAACAATGGGGGGTTTTTAATGAAGAGTTATCTATTGATGAGGCCATGATGAAATATTACGGTCACCACTCCGCAAAACAGTTTATCAGAGGAAAACCTGTCAGATTTGGATATAAAAATTGGACCTTGTGCAGTTCAACAGGTTACTGCTATGCCTTCGACACTTACTGTGGAGCCAAGAAAACAGAAACTACCCAAACTGCCCAAGAAAAGAAGCTTCCCTTGGGGTCTAAAGTGGTTCTTGATTTGCTTCAAACCATAGCAGTTCCTTCAGATCACATAATCTATTTTGACAGTTATTTTACAAGTCACGGTCTCATGGAATCTCTAAAAAGCCAAGGTTACCGAGCCACCGGAACCATACGCGATAATCGCACGAAAAAATGCCCCCTTATTGACACCAAACAAATGAAGAAGAGAAGTAGAGGTTCATATGACCATATGTTTGACAGTGAATCGTCTCTTCTATTGGTCCGTTGGATGGATAATAATGTAGTTACAATGGCTACCAATTATGATTCCGTAGAGCCTCTGGGGAAGGTGAAACGTTGGTCATCAGCTCTAAAAGAAATAACGGAACTGCCTCAACCATTCTTGTTCAAAAACTACAATCGGGGTATGGGTGGTGTAGATCTGCTTGACCAGTCGGTCAATAATTATCGAATAAATATAAGAGGAAAAAAGTGGTGGTGGCCTTTATTTACCCACATGATAAATATGGCTGTAACCAATACCTGGCGAATATATAAATTGGTGTCCGGAGAGGATGTTGATCTGCTCTTCGTACAACGTGCAATTGCCCGTCATTATCTACGATGTTATGAAAAATCATCCCAAAAACGTAGACCAAGTGCCAAAGTACCTTCAAGCATTGTGAAGCATGAGGGCGGTCATTTTCCCGAAAAACTAGATAAGCAATTGAGGTGTCAAAAATGTCATGCAAGGGTGAGGTGGATGTGTTGTAAGTGTAAAGTAACTCTGTGTGTAGAACGAGACTGTTTTAAAATATTCCATTCCTAGTATCGGGGCTTCAGTCCGATGCCAGGGTAACATTTATATCAAGATACCTTGGAAATCAAACTGCTTACCTGCATAGGAACGTAGTGTTTGTATTGCAATGCAAGTGTCACTATGAAGTGCAGTCGAGCTCAGTCGTTGTACAAAATGACTCCTCCCACACAGATTTGCAGCAATGTGATTGGTGAAAATCAATTTGGACCAACCAATGAAATAATTTTGGTTGTCTGGATTTAGTATAAAAGGGGAGCAAATTGGAAAATCATTCAGAGTTTAGTTGGAGTGAACCACCTAGCTACTCTCAACATAACCTAGAGGTTTCCTCAGGTCTTACCATAATAATACATTTATTCAAGCCTTCTGGATGTTATGAAGAAAAGAACTGCAACAAGCACGATTCTACATCATACTAGAATTCCAACATCAGTTTCACCACTTCATCCATCTCCAGTCAAGCAGACTTCTTCAACTTTACCTTCAGTTGTCAACAATCAAGAATCTGTTATTTTGTCCAAGGAAGATCCTTTAGAAATTCCCCATTCTGTTGGTTACCATCTTGAACCTCTCAAGACATCTTCAACCAGCATCATTAGAATTTCTCCATTCTTCTTATCTAACTTGGACCCTCGAAGATTCATTGTTAGATCCAACTACCGAAGATCTCAAGAAGTTGAAGTACCTGAAGACCTATCACAATTTCGTAATTGTTGGGATTATTTCCCTCACATGTATTAAAGTTTTCTTTAACAATATTAATAAAGGGTATCTTTACCCACTTTACAAGAATTTAATTTAACTGTTGTATATAAGTTGTTCTGATATAATAAACATATTTGATAATCAATTGGAGTCAGATTAATTCAATATCACAAATAAGACTACGCAAACCGCTACACTAGTATTAATTGTAGTATATTATCCCAATGTACTCACTCGAGTATACCTATTTTTCCGGAAAAATTGAGGGAAAACTACTATATGTTCATATATTAAAATGTTTCAAATACAGTTCTGTGAAATATCTGCGAGTTTCAATTCGTTCTGAGAAAAATAAATCCGTGGGAGGTAAAGGGTTAAGGACTGTCGCAATGAACCAATAAAAAGTGCATTTAATGATGACAATCTTATGTTTCTTCAAAACGTTCTAAAGTGGTTTGCAACGACCTAGCTCCCTAGCTCGTGAGGAGGAGGTCGCCACAGAATTTATTTGTGCCAGGGATAGCTCGGGAGTACCCAGGGTTCGTTGAAATCTTTGAAAATAAAATCTACGGATCAAAATAACAAGTTTATTTACACACGGGTTGAACACTGGTTCAAGGTGGCTAAAATTAACAAAATGAACGTTTTATCTGTATAGCTAAAAATAAAAAAAATTAACAAATGTATAATATGTACAAGTTAATAAAATTAAACAAATTTTTGGTAAATTATTTAAGTCCGGTTCTGGATTTTGAAATATAACTTACAGTTCTCTGTTTGATTAAAACGGCAGATTGCCGGGAGTGATCAAAGGGGTCAAATTGTGCCGGAGCGGCGGTTTTATAGCCCGGCGTCGGCTTCCTTCGCACAGCGACGCGGACCGTCCCTTCTCCTTCGTGGAGGGAGAAGTTGTTGCCCGCGCCTCTGTATGACGTCTATCTGGCGGAAACGACGCTATCTTGGGAATGTGGAATATGGCGTCTTATATACGACGCACCAAATTCCACACCCCAAGAATTGCGTCGTTACAGGTTTAAATTATGGGATGATCTCGAAATACAAGGGGAGATAAGTACTTCAAGAAATGGAAAATTAACAAAGCAGACCAAACACTGCTCTCGTTCAAACCACAAATGGTTTAATAGAGCTATCAAAATATCTTTTACTAGAATTACATTTCCAATATGTATTATTAAATCGTTTTCAAACTGATAACTTAGAAAGTAGATTTGGAATTTACAGGCGAAGGAGTGATTGCAATTACCACATTTCAGTCGCACAGGTTTTAGAATCGGAACGTAAACTAATAATTATTAATCTTTTAAAATTAAAATCGGCAACAAAAGGCGAATTCAAACTGACGAAATTTTTAGATATCCTATGTACACTGATGACGTTACCGAGAAATTCGAAAATGTCGAAATGTTCGAAGATGCGTTAATTTTAAGCGAGGACGAAACGTTAACGGAAGACGAAATAGAAGTGTTAGTGTATATTTCTGGATATATTGTGCACACCATTCTTAAAACTTTAAAATGTGACCAGTGTAAGAATTTAATTTGTTATGATAGACAATTAGAAATATAAACCGTTGCGAATCCAGAAATATTTCAGTATTTAAAACATTTAGACCGTGGTGGACTAAAATGGCCTAAACAATTTTTTGTAGAAATAATATCCCAAATGTTTTTGTTATTTAAAGTTCTGATAGGCAATTTCTTCGAACTAAAATTTATAAATTGTAAAAATCAGAAAAACGTATTGAAAACACTAGCATTTGAAATGTTAATTTATAAAAGCATGTCAGTACATCAAATGTGTGAATGCGGATCTTCTAATACTATTTTAGTAGAGAAGTGTATTTTGAAATTTTGTAATATATTATTAAATAATTATTGTAAAGTTAACCAAGACAAATTGAACTGTAATAAAGCGTCAAAGAATAAAAAACTTACAAGTAACTAGTTGATTATTAATTGACAGTTTAAGTTAAAATAGTTCATTAATATTGTATTTCTTCATATTATAAGTTTATTACAATATATTCTTGTTGTTACTTAAATCATGTATATTTATATATTATATATTTATGCAATTAATATGAAGTGTGGTGTATTACAAATTAATTTTTGTATTTACAAATATTAGGAACTATTGTATCAATAATAGGGAATTGTTTTTGTTAATTTTATATTTTAAAAGCATTTTAATTTTAAATAAATTATAACTGAATTAAGTTACATAGGTAATTACATTAAACAACACACACGTTTCTTGACGGAACTTTTATTTTAATATATTTGTAGATAGATATTAGTTGATTGTTAGATATTTTCAAATCGTTGGCATGGAAGTTAGAAGTTACGACAAATAGAGGTGAAAAGTTTTTATTAGCAAATAATAAAGAAAATATGATCTCTATTTTTTCATGCAAGACAAATTTAGAGTGCTTATGTAAAGCCGAAGCAGTGTATATGGATGGTACTTTTGAATATTGCCCCAAGTTTGTTAAAACAGTTATTTACGATACATGGATATGTGAAGAGCCATTATATACCACTCATTTTTGCTGTTTTACTAAACAAATCTAAAACTACATACGAAGCAATGTTAAAATTAATTATTGGCAGTTGCGAAGAACATAATTTTGTGCTTAAACCTCCGACAATAGTTATAGACTTCGAAACAACAATACATGAGGCATGTGTAAATGTTTGGCAAAACGTAGAAATCGTGGGGTGCCGCTTCCATTTAATGGTGGAGAAAAAATCAAGAATAAGCTTGTCAACTGATTATAGGAACAACACAGAAATTGGGAAATGGCTTCATTATACGTTTGGCTTGTCGTTTTTCGACGCAAATGAGGTAGGCGAATCATATGTACATGACTTAGCACTCGTTCAACCAGAGGATGTCAAAGTAACAAAATATGCTGATTATCTTATCGATAATTACGTAACTGAAGATTCAAGATTCCCTTCAAGTATCTGGGCTGCTGCATCATCTTCCATGGCCAGAAGAACAAACGCGTGTGAGTAGTTTCATGCACATTTCAAACAAAACTTTTACTCAGCGCATCCAACAGTGTTCATTTTTGTGAATCAGTTAGTTAAATTACAAAGTGAAGTATATATTAAAATTAACAGCAGTGAGAACTATAATAAAAATGTAAACGCTAACACAAAAAGGCGCCAAGAATATTTGAAAAGAAAGTTATCGGATTATAAAAATGGACAAACTACTAGATTTCAGTTTGTGAAAATAGTGTCTCACTATTTTGATTGTGTTTAAACTGTAAATGTCGTCACTGTAAATATCACCTATCATGTATTTTGTTGCTACATACAAATGTCCTATAGGGCTTCTTTTATTTTCGATGGTTGTTTATTTATTTTAGACATTCTGTTATTTGAATAATTCACACAATTTGCAGAAAGCTGTTGCAACTCTGTATTATATTATTACCTACCCGTTGTTTACAATTTCCGTTTACCGTTTACCGAAATGATCAAAAGAGGCCGCACAAGACAGAATGACGCAACAACAATGGAACGTGACAACTTCTGCACTCAATTCCACTGTCGTGCTCAACCAGGATGGCCGCAAAATATCACACTGCAGTGCTTCGAACAGTGGTCTGCAGGGGCCAATGCTTTAGATCACAGGCTAGTGTTAGATGAAGCCAATTTTCACAAGGTTTGGGTCAACCTACAGACACCAGCAGATCATACAACACAGATCGATGATGGGCTAGTAGCTACTCCAGCTGCTAATATCGCCGAGATATGGAGGCGCCACAGTCAGATGACTCAATTCTCGCCTTTTATGAGACATGGGCGACATTCAAAGCAGATGACCGATGTACCAAACTCATTGCTGCTTGCATCATTACGATGCTAATGCTAACGAAACAAGACAATGTCACTGAAGCGTGGATGACCACACGCTTGAATCAAATTAAAACTATAACTGGAGATTTACCACTTGAGGATTACGTGAACCTTGATGTGCTGCAATCATCAATGGCTTTGGGTACAACATCAGAGATGACGGATGATCAAATATACAATTATTTGATGACTCTCTACACTTTTTGGAGGGAAGAAAATATAGGGCCGATGGCGTGGATAATCGAGCAATCAGCAAACCATAACGTGACTGGGGCTTGGCACTTGCTGAAGCAGTTGTTAAGGCTGAATTTTTAGACCTGGACACCTTAATGTTGAAGATACCTTTTGTGCAGTTTTAGCAAGTTGCTCTCTTGGTAGCTTATTTAGAGCATGACCGCTTTTGTTCAATCCGCAATCCGCCAGTTAAAATTCGAGATTATGCTGATTTGGCTTATATTGGAACATCTTTGATGCACAGGGGTGAGAAGAAAACTGTATACAAGGGAACCCTTTGTCATATGCCAAAAACTCTAAGACCGAATTGGATTCTCTGGCAAACACATTGATAGATTTGTGACTGTCTGTAGCTAATCTTGATGTTAATGTTGCGTCAATGTTAAAGCGCTTATTTAAGAACTTTCACATACATCAAGATGGTGATGATATGTACTTTGCCAACGTGGGGCAATTACAATTCGCAGTTCTACAACAATTGTATAAAGGAATCCGTGAAAAAAATTTGAAAGTTAAAGCATAATAGAGTTAACTTGAAGTTTGTTACAGAAGTAAATGTATTTCGTAATGTTCAAAAATTTAAGTTTGAAAAAAGAGCGTTTTCATTTCAATTAATTTCATATACTTTTTCTATCTTATTCATTTCACTTTTATAAACATAGACTAGCCTAGAAGTGGTTACACTGATTTTATTTTATAGGAGCCTGATGTTTTTAAACATATTACTAGAACATTTATTGATTTAAATAAGCCTCCTATGTATTCAAGTAATCCCTTTTGTGCAATTTAAGTCACTTAACTTTTTCTGTTCCCTTTCTTTTTTTTTTCATTGTAATATGGTTGTAACGACGCTATCCTTGGGGTGTGCAATTTGGTGCGTCGAAAAGAAGACGCCATGTTGCACATTCCCGAGATAGCGCCGTTTTCCAAGATCGACGTCATACAGAGGCGCGGGCAACAACTTCTCCCTCCACGAAGGAGAAGGGACGGTCCGCGTCGCTGTGCGAAGGAAGCCGACGCCGGGCTATAAAACCGCCGCTCCGGCACAATTTAAATAACTCCGAACTTCGAACTCCGAACTCCGAATTCAAATTCGATTAGTAATTTTGGTTGTCCGAGAATATTTGAAAATTTAACTTGAATCTTAAATTCCAGTTAAATTTCGCCAGTTTTGCCCCGAAGTAATTTCCGGTGTTCATATCGCCGCAAATTGCTTAATTGTGAATAAAAATTAATTTCATTTCATAACCTGTTCTTTTGGTCATCAGTGAAGTGTGGCTATTTTGCTTTCCGTAAGTAATTTCAAATTTACGTTCTGACCTGAAACCTCCGACCTGTTTTCCGCTCCCGAATCCGATCCTAGTTAGCATAGTTTATCCTGGTGGACCGTATGTGGCATCATACAAGACGGCTTTCATCAGGGTAAGCTTCCCCAAAGTAGGGCATATGTGCTTGCAACAAGTGAACTACCTTGTTTAAATCCCCAATTCGTTATTCCGAGTAATGTTTTGCTTTTATGAGTGACAATTTCGTAACACGTAGAACAAAACACTAATTACTCAGTTCCGAATCAGCCCTACGGAGTTTTACCCTATATGTGACCATAATACGTAACAAGTAGGGTGAAACACACGTAAATTACCGATAACCTTGTCCTTCGACCTGGGTCAGAACTGAGTTGGGTTCTTCAAACCACCCAGTAACATAATTTCAGTTTATTTACCTTTTGTACGACCTTGTATTTGATTTAAGTCAAGTAAATTCACCGACCGACATAAAATATAATTATTTTAAGACTTACCTGGCCACACTGTCACTAAATCACCTTATTTTTGCACAACTTAGCCTGTTGGCTTGTCACAATAGTTTTTGATTTAAACAAACCCCATATTTTACAAATCCAGTTTTGTTTGCTTTCCGCCATGTTGGTTTTATAACGTACAACAAAGTAATTTATTTAAGATAGCTTAACAGAGGCGACCCCTCTGGTCGTTCTCTACAACCCGTTGTTTTATCAATACAGATCCCTGTAATTTTCCGATTCTAGACCAGAGCCGGCCGTAAATAATTTATTCAAAATTGATTAAATTTTATTAAATTGTACATATCATTATTTTTGCATACATTTGTTAATTTTTATTATTAGTTACATAAATAAACCGTTCATTTTATTAATTTTTAGTCACCGTGAACCAGTGTTCAAACCTCCTGTAAATATTCTGTAAATAAACTTGTTCTTTAGATTTCATAGGTTTTATTTTCAAAGTCCGACGAACCCTGGGTACTCCGAGCTACTCCCTGGCACAAATAAATTCTGTGGCGACCGCCTCTCCACAAGCTAGGGGGGTAGGTCGTTGCATGGCGCCCGAACAGGGACCGCTTTAAAGAAGTAGTATCATCCGTATCAACCTCCATTCACCAGCACCTGATTCACCATGATTTCCGACACCGAAGGAGCTGTTGGTGAGTATAAGCTAACCCCTACAGAAGTCCACAGGTTGACCAAGGAGGAATTAGTCACTCAAATGAAGACACTAGGCCTGGACACCGAAGGGAAAGTAGACGACTTGCGAGCGCGACTGAAACTCTTCATGGAACGTAGTCCCGAACCAGCCCGGAAAACCCTGCCTAATCCAGGTCTGAAAATACCATCTTGGTCCGCTCCAACGCTCGCACCAGTACCAGCCATCCCGATGGTGTGTGACGTTGTACGGAAGTGGGGTGTGAAGTTCGACGGGGAAGGTGATCCGGTGTCCTTCCTGGAAAGGATCGAGGAACTCACCACCTGCTACCAGCTTCGTCGGGATTCGCTGTTGACAGTCCTTCCCGAACTCCTGAAAGGTAAGGCCATATTATGGTTCCGTAATAACAAAGATAATTGGCAGACATGGAGGGATTTTGAGAAACAATTCCGAGTTCAATACCTACCCGCTCGCTTCCGAGGAAGACTCGAAGAAGAGGTCCGAAGAAGAACCCAGGGCAATCATGAATCCGTCACGGACTACATCACCGCTCTCCAGACGTTGATGCGCCGACATGGGGGATATTCCGTAGCCAGCCAACTGGAGCGGGTGTATGATAATTTACGACCCGAGTACAAACTGTACGTGAGAAGACGAGATTTCAAAACCTTACCTGAGCTGGTCCAGCAAGCCACCGAGTATGAAATCCTGAAGTTAGAAGAAGCCACTTTTCGTCCTCCGCCCTCTCCAGTTCAGGCCTACATGGCAGAAACCGCCTATGAAAGCCGCCGACCCAAAGGCGAAAAGACCCTCCCCGTGATGGCAGTAGCCGCGAGAAGCCCAGAACCCCCAGCTCGCCCTGCCACTGTTCATTTCAGGACTTCATCTCCCCCACTCAGGCCTCCAAGTGGGGTCAGCACTCCCGTGATCCGTACCCCAGTTCCCAACCGTCAACCCACCGCTTCAGCTGCCAGGGAACAGATCTGCTGGCGCTGCGGGGAGTCTGGACATTGGCGCACCGGATGCCGTAACCCTCCACGCCTGTTCTGCTCCTGGTGTGGACAGCAAGGGGTACGTTCCGACCACCCAGGGTGTAGGAAACCACGTCCGGGAAACGCCTCCGGCCGTCGAGAGGTGTGAGGTCCTCCCGGCAACCCCAGGCCGTCTCCTCATCCACCATCAACCAAGCGGAGTGGAACAACTGGCTGCAACGAGTAAGACAAATTATGACAAACAATTCAATCCATCCCACTTCCTTAGCTACCTTAGAATCCCGGCTCTTTGTTAAGCTAAATATTCGCAGCCGAGAATTTGTCGCCTTGGTGGATACAGGAGCCACCAGGTCATACATTGGTCCCCGCATTGGAGCGTTCCTGGTGGACGAAGGATACCAGGCCTCCACCGAGAATCCCACCGCCGTCCAATTAGCCGATGGTTCCCTCGTCCACACAACCGGATGTTTTACCTTCCCCACAACTATTGGCAGCCTGGTGATCGTGTCCCCCTGGGAGCTACTACCCAATCTATCCACCGAAGCCATAGTGGGCCTGGATTTATTAAAAAAATTAAATTGTTCCATACAGCCCGACCAGAAAAAGCTAGTTTTTCCTGATGAAGAAGTCGACTTAATGGACATGGAGACCGCTTCCGGACTTGGAGGTCTGCAGGCCCTCACCCACGAGCAGCTGGAGAAGCTCAACTCGTTCCTAGACCAGGAGCTACCCCTGTTTCAAGCGGTTAAAGGACCTACCAACAGAACCCAACATGTAATTAAGTTAAAACCCGGTACAGAACCAGTTAAACAAAGGTACTACCCCCGAAACCCGGTGATGCAAGATATAATAAACCAAGAAGTTTACCGAATGTTGAATGAAGAGGTCATCGAACCGTCCAGTAGTGCGTGGAGCTCCCCAGTAGTCCTGGTAAAAAAGTCATCCGGTAAGCATAGATTTTGTATTGATTTCCGCAGGGTCAACGATGTCACGGAACCCGACGCATACCCCTTACCCTTCATTCAAGGGATCCTGGACAAGCTCCGAGGGGCCCACTTCTTGACCACGCTAGATCTGAGACAGGGATATTGGCAGGTTCCCTTGTCACCCGAAAGCCGACCCATTACAGCCTTCACGGTACCTGGTTTGGGCTTATTCCAATTTAAAGTCATGCCCTTCGGACTACACGCCGCCCCTGCTACGTTCCAGCGTCTCCTGGACACTATCATCGGCCCCGAGCTTGAACCAAATGCCTTCTGCTACTTGGACGACATTATAATTGTCAGTCGCACCTTCGACGAACATCTCCAGCACCTGCAAACCGTATTCCAAAGGCTACGAGATGCCGGACTGCAGCTTCAACCCGAGAAGTGTGTTTTCTGTCGCAGCGAGCTCAAATACCTGGGTCATGTGGTCAACCGACAAGGTATCCAAACGGATCCCGAGAAGATTGAAGCCCTCCTCCAGGTGGAGCAACCCCGAAACGTCAAAGCCGTAAGAAGATTCCTGGGGATGGCCTCCTGGTACAGAAAATTCATACCGCAGTTCTCCCAGACGGCCGCTCCGCTTACTGCCCTCCTGCAGAATAAGAAATTTTTATGGGGTTCTGACCAGGCAGAAGACTTTCGCCAATTGAAACAAACACTCACCTCCGCTCCTATACTAGCCTGTCCTGACTTCCAGGTTCCATTTTGCTTGCAGACAGATGCCTCGAATACCGGACTCGGCGTGGTCCTGACCCAGGTGCAGAATGGAGACGAGCGAGTCATCGCCTATGCCAGCCGAACTCTCTCTCCAGCCGAGAAGAACTATTCCACGGTCGAGCTGGAATGCCTCTGCGTGGTGTGGGCCATAAGGAAGCTCCGCGGTTACCTGGAGGGCTACAAATTCACCGTTCTCAGCGACCAGCGGAGTCTCAGATGGCTTCACTCCGTCCCGAATCCCACCGGCCGGCTCATGAGATGGATGTTAGAGCTTCAGCAATACGATTTTGAAATCCAGTACCGCAAAGGCTCCATGAACCAGGTCGCAGACGCTCTTTCCCGAGCCCACGAGGAACAGGAGCTGGAAAAGGTAACTGTCAATCCTGTTTCCGCCATAACTCCCAAGGAGGATTGTCGGTGGTATCAAAAGTTACTCGAAAACGTGAAGACCGACCCGGAGGACTTCGATACTTACCGTATACAAGAAGGTAAATTGTTTAGGTGTTTTCCCGATACAGATTCTGCATTGACCGAAGGATTCCATCCACTTTGGAGACTGTGTATACCGACTCCCCAGCGCAAGGAAGTCCTACAGGAATGCCATGACCAGTCCGGCCACCTGGGGATTCGTAAGACCATCCACCGAATTGCCCAACATTACTTCTGGCCGGGACTCCACAGGGATGTGGTCCGTTATGTCCGAGCATGCCACACCTGCCAGGAGTACAAGAGGACTCAGGAGAAGATACCGGGCAAGATGTGCTGGTCCCGGGTAGAGGGCCCCTGGGAAGTAGTCAGCACCGACTTGATTGGCCCACTCACCAGGTCTACCAAAGGCAACGTATATTTGCTTGTATTTCAGGACCGCTTCACTAAGTGGGTGGAGGTCCACCCTCTCCGGAAGGCAACCGCAAGCACAGTGATTAAGGCCTTCCAGGAAAAAATCATCTTTAGATTTGGCACCCCTAAAACGGTGGTGTCAGATAATGGGTCGCAATATGTTAACAAATTGTTTCAGGGATTGACTCAAACGTATGGTATTAAGCATCAGCTTACCCCACCATATACTCCCCAAACGAATCCAGTGGAACGGATGAATAAGGTCATCGGCACCATGTTGGCGCAACTCTCCCGAGGCAACCAGAAGACATGGGATGCTTCTCTCCCAGAGATGGTCTTCGCCATCAACACTGCCAAACATGAGTCCACTGGATTCTCCCCCTCTTTACTCAATTATGGCCGTGAGATGCTGCTCCCCGGATCTCTCCGAGCCCAGGCCGATCCAGCAGAAGGTCCCGAACCCCCAACATACCCGGAGTATCAGCAACAGTTGGGGAAGCTGCAACAAATTTATAAATTAGTAAAGGAAAATCTGTCCAAAGCCTTCGCAAAGCAGAGTCATCACTACAACTTGCGGCGGAGGGATTGGAGACCCCAAATCGGTGAGTTAGTATATAGGAAAGAACATTTACTTGCAGATGCCGCCAAAGGATTTTGCCCCAAACTTGCTCCCAAGTATGCTGGTCCCTTCCGCATCAAGAAAGTGATCTCTCCGGTGATGTTCCAGCTCCAGGAAACCCGGGGACATCGGGCTGCAGGTACCGTCCATGTTAAGGACCTGAAACCGGCGCACGAGCTTCCCCCACCAACCATCGCCATGATGGGGGGGATGCCACCCACTATATCTCCGGCTGACCACAGAACTGCAATTCATTCATTCTTGACTGTTGGAAACAACAAGTTAAAGAAAGAAACCTCACCTCCGTATACAGAAATGGCTCCAGTACAGAAGCACCGCCGTAACCGTGACCGCCGCTCGAAGCCGTACAAAATCAGGCCCTGGAATCCGTCCCAGTACCTGCCGCCGATGCCCATAGTCCGCTCTCCCGATGGCATCGTGGCTCGGGTTTCCTTGGAGGGAGTTGGTGCCCCAACCTTGGCCATCCCTTCGCCCACCGATCCGGCGTATTCACCAGGTCTACCGGAATACAGCCAACCTATAACGCCGAAGAAAGAAAAGAACCTGGTGAGAAAGCTAAAACAGTTATTTGGGGACTCACCTGTGACTCCGCCGGCCAACCCAGACCAGGAAGGGTTGTACTTCTCGCCCCTGCCGAGGACGCCAGATCTCCAGAAACCTCCACTAACCCCAGGCACCCCACCGTGCATGGTCATGGAGCAGGAAGAGGTTCGTATTCCGTCTTCCGTACCTGAGGAACTCCTTCCTGCTGCCAGCCCTCGTCCGCCTGTAGTGGAGTCGTTGGGGATCCAGTCCTTGGTTGAGAAGATGGTACAGCTCCCTGGGCCGTCAACTTCTGGGATGACCATGCCTGTTCCCCAACCGATGGCCGTTCTCCAGACAGCAGTCATGGCGACGACTTCCTCCTCCCGTGTTCCCGGGAAGAAGAAGCGTAAAAACCGTAAGCAACATAAACGGGTGAGAGTATTCTTTGCTCCAGGTTGTTTTGTCCGGGTGAGGAAGGATCGTCTGCTAAACATGACCACGTCACCACTACAAAACATATCTCCTGCCCTCAACACCAGCCCGTCAGCCTGAGGAAGAGATCCGACAACTCCACGACACCGGCCCAACCGCACTCCCGACATTTCTCCCTTCCACCCGAAGAGAGGGAGGAATGTAACGACGCTATCCTTGGGGTGTGCAATTTGGTGCGTCGAAAAGAAGACGCCATGTTGCACATTCCCGAGATAGCGCCGTTTTCCAAGATCGACGTCATACAGAGGCGCGGGCAACAACTTCTCCCTCCACGAAGGAGAAGGGACGGTCCGCGTCGCTGTGCGAAGGAAGCCGACGCCGGGCTATAAAACCGCCGCTCCGGCACAATTTAAATAACTCCGAACTTCGAACTCCGAACTCCGAATTCAAATTCGATTAGTAATTTTGGTTGTCCGAGAATATTTGAAAATTTAACTTGAATCTTAAATTCCAGTTAAATTTCGCCAGTTTTGCCCCGAAGTAATTTCCGGTGTTCATATCGCCGCAAATTGCTTAATTGTGAATAAAAATTAATTTCATTTCATAACCTGTTCTTTTGGTCATCAGTGAAGTGTGGCTATTTTGCTTTCCGTAAGTAATTTCAAATTTACGTTCTGACCTGAAACCTCCGACCTGTTTTCCGCTCCCGAATCCGATCCTAGTTAGCATAGTTTATCCTGGTGGACCGTATGTGGCATCATACAAGACGGCTTTCATCAGGGTAAGCTTCCCCAAAGTAGGGCATATGTGCTTGCAACAAGTGAACTACCTTGTTTAAATCCCCAATTCGTTATTCCGAGTAATGTTTTGCTTTTATGAGTGACAATTTCGTAACACGTAGAACAAAACACTAATTACTCAGTTCCGAATCAGCCCTACGGAGTTTTACCCTATATGTGACCATAATACGTAACAAGTAGGGTGAAACACACGTAAATTACCGATAACCTTGTCCTTCGACCTGGGTCAGAACTGAGTTGGGTTCTTCAAACCACCCAGTAACATAATTTCAGTTTATTTACCTTTTGTACGACCTTGTATTTGATTTAAGTCAAGTAAATTCACCGACCGACATAAAATATAATTATTTTAAGACTTACCTGGCCACACTGTCACTAAATCACCTTATTTTTGCACAACTTAGCCTGTTGGCTTGTCACAATAGTTTTTGATTTAAACAAACCCCATATTTTACAAATCCAGTTTTGTTTGCTTTCCGCCATGTTGGTTTTATAACGTACAACAAAGTAATTTATTTAAGATAGCTTAACAGAGGCGACCCCTCTGGTCGTTCTCTACAACCCGTTGTTTTATCAATACAGATCCCTGTAATTTTCCGATTCTAGACCAGAGCCGGCCGTAAATAATTTATTCAAAATTGATTAAATTTTATTAAATTGTACATATCATTATTTTTGCATACATTTGTTAATTTTTATTATTAGTTACATAAATAAACCGTTCATTTTATTAATTTTTAGTCACCGTGAACCAGTGTTCAAACCTCCTGTAAATATTCTGTAAATAATCTTGTTCTTTAGATTTCATAGGTTTTATTTTCAAAGTCCGACGAACCCTGGGTACTCCGAGCTACTCCCTGGCACAAATAAATTCTGTGGCGACCGCCTCTCCACAAGCTAGGGGGGTAGGTCGTTGCATGGTTAGGTTAGGTTAGGTTTAAATGTTAAATGCAGGTATCAGAAACATACCTAGCGTATTTTAGGGTTGTAACTTTCATAACATAAAAGCTGCATAGAAAATCGCAAAAGCTGACTATCTCCTAGCAACTGATAGCCTTTATACATTGGCAACTAAATCAAGTAATTTTTTATTATTAGATTATATTATTATATTATATTATAAATTATTATTATTATTAAACTATACTCACTATTGCTGTCATGATTTCAACGGCAAATAACAATACCATATAAAAATAAAAAAAAAAACTTCAAACTTTACTTTGCTACTATTAAAAAATATTTTGAATGCCACAAAAGGCGCTGCTGTAACAGGAAATTATACTTTGTTTAATTTTTTATAAGTACATTTTTCAACATTTGCAGGTTTATACACATTTTTAATTATACATTTAAAAAAATTAACAATTTTAACTTACATTTTATGTAAGCAAATATTATTCAAGACCAGAACCAACAGCAAAGACTACACAAAATTTGTGGTTTTCTATGAAACCACATTCTACAATCTTCGCTTCGTGTATCGTGTTGCACCTGCATCGTTCGTAAACTATCGTTGTTGCACCTGCATCGTTCGTAAACTGTAGGAACAAGTTCGTAAACGTTATTTCAGTTTTAACAACGACCGAGTAAGTAACAAAAAACATATTTTTTATAATAAATTAATAGAAACAATTTAAACTTTGTAATAATTGGATGAAATTGTCCAAGGAAACACCTGTCACTAATTTTTTAAGACAAATTACAAACGTTCTTTTGTAACGTTCCCCCTTGAACGTACAGTATTTATTTTTGCACTAGGGTAGCTTAGCGGGAAAATCCAGGGTCCTTTATAAAAGGGGTTAAATAAATAACTGGAGATAAACCTTCTGAACAATTTATTCAGGAACAATATTAAGTATTTACAATTTATGTACATGAAAATAAAGCATAAATAATTTAATTATAAAATTCAGGTTAAATATAAGGAAGTTAATATTTCCGGGTGTGAATGGTTCTTTGAAATTGGGGTCTGTGTAAACGGGACTAAGTCCAGTGCGCACCTTGCTCTTAAGGAGATTGGCGCAGGTTGAACGACGCGTAATGGCCACGAAGGATTTTCAATAGCGAAACGGGTATAGTGGAATCAAATGTGAAATAAAGTGTTATGGGGCTTCGACCCCTTCAGGAGTCTTCTGGTATAACGGGTAAGTGATATTAAAGAGAGTTTTAATATGCAATTTAATTCCAGTGATAAACAAAAGAATTCGGTCAGGGATGGACAGAATATTCTGGTAAGCAATCAATTTACTGTAAAATTGGATTGCGTATGAAAATAAAACAATTGAGTGTCAATCGATGATTGATTCGGGTAGTGTTTAAATTCACGTGATCTCAGGGATGTACCAACTACTCTGGTATGTAATTAACTTTATACAGGATATTAACTAGCAAAACAATTGATTGTTTAATTCACTAGTTTTAAGTAGTAATAGGATGACAAAAGCAGAGCTACGTTTGCACGTGATCTTACTACTGACATCAAACTAATACAAAAAGCTAATGATATCCCAGAATGCAACGTTTAGCACATGCACGTCTGGATAATTAGTTTGAATAAGTAAAGTGCTATGTTACGATCCTAGGATCATACACATGCAACGTTTACAAATTCTCGGAGAGACAAGGCGGGTTATAATTCAACAATCAATCGATCAGGAAATTAAATAAAATTGAAATATACCAGCTATCGTTTGTACACCACAGATCACTGTAATTATTAGCCACTACTCGGTTTGCTTTAAGAGCTGAAAATATTCAGGTCAATTTTTAATCTGGGTCTCGGAATGAATCGAACTTTAAAACGGGTTGAACGGAGTCAAATTATTTAGACAAGTTCTAAATAATTCTCGGCAACTAAGTCAAATTGATTTCGGAAAATAATTGACTATAAAAATGTCTAAAATAAGTACAGTAATCTTCTCTAAAATGAACTGCGCTCTGAATTTATAGGAGAGCTCTAGGCTCCCCACTCGGGACGAAACTGGGCGGATTAAAACTAGGTCCTGGCGGGAGTATCGGGGAGATTCGGAGTTAAACGAGGACGACTGACCTCAGCAAATACAGAAGCCATTAAACTGCTTCTTAAATATTTGCTACTGGTCAGACGCCTCGTTACATTCCTCCCTTCCCGGGGGAAAAGAAAAATAAACGGGTTAATAACAAAAATGAAAAACAAACGGGACGGTTAGTAAACGGTAAAATTAAACAGGTGAATAAAAAGAAATAAAACATAAATATATACAAATTTCAGCACTGCTGATGACGACTAGGCGGAAGGCTCATCACCATGGCGGCTGGGCTAGGATCAGGCGGGCGGACAGGCTGGTGGCTTAACCTGGTTCCTCCGACGGACCGGCTGGTGTTCCAGGAGAACCCGGATTTTCTGGTGTCCTGGCTGGTATTTCAGGCGGAGCGGCGGTGATCTCCGGCGGACAGGCTGTTTCCTCCGGCGGCTATACTGGCGGCTTCGGCGGTCGGACAGTTTACCCCGATCGGTAGGCTTGCTACTTCGGCGGCGATCTGGGGAATCTATAAAAGATTTTGTGACAAAAGATACCTGAATTGTCAGCGGCGGTGTGGACGGAAAATCCTGGATCGGCATCGGCACCACAGGAGCTACGGCTGGGCTCTCCAAAGGCTCCATCCCGGACGTACAGAAGCTGGCAGCAGGAAGTTCCTCGGAAACGGGAAACGGAAGGTGGAATTCTTCCTGCTCCATGGCTATGCACGTTGAAGGATATGAAGTCGATGGAGGCTCTCGGAGGTCCTGGGCACGGTCTACGGTTGGCGGTGACAGGTAATTTTCGGTACTCTTCGGCGGACAAAACTTTTGAACATAATTTTCTGGTTTTTCAGGTTCCGGTTCGGACTGCCATGTACCTGGATCAGGACAGATTTCTTCCTCCAGCGGCTGTAACGCACGTACCTTACCTGGAGAGGTCAATTCAATGGCTGGATCTACGTCGGGACCTGGAGCTGTCATATCTGGGGCACGGATTTTCTGGTCGGGACATGGAGTTGTCATATCTGGGGCACGGGTTTCCTGGTCGGGACCTGGAGTCGGCAACGGTGTCGTGGGTGTGGAGATGATCGAACGCGATGGAGCCTCGGGAATTTCGGTGGTGGCAACCATCACTTGAGGTCCTTCTTCACACCTGGACTTCGGGTTTTCCTCGGCGGTGACTGGTTTATCCGGCTGGACAGGTAGTAGTCGAGGACGGGCGGCTGTTGTTCCATTTTGGATTCGGACGGGCATGTAGGACAGTCGGAAGTAGCTTTCAAAATCGGACCAGGTATGCCAATCGAATTTATTATTACGGTACCAGTCTAAACCTTTCCCTTCCAACAGTAACGGCAGGACAGGTAGAAGAGAGTCTGGTGGGAACTGGTAGTGCTGGATAATTGCTGTAATCTTACCAGGAAGGGGGCAGGATCACCCTCTCCGTTGAATCGGACACCCCATTGTTGGACGACGTCACATACCAGCGGTACAAGCGGGTTTCTGGGTGGTGCGGTCCATGGGTCTGTCCTCACAGCATCGTAGTACTGCATGTCGACGGCTTCCTGTTTGTAAACAACAGAAGAAATTATATCTGGATACCTGGAATACATTGGCATGATGTCGGCTACTGTAAACTGTACAAACTAAACATGTCTAACTCTGTAAAAAAAAATAAAAATTATGCTTGATACGGGTTTAATTTAAAAGGTTTCTCTCCAGTTGTGGGACTACGGAAAATTATTTACAAAAGAAAATGCCTAGTATCGGGCGCCCTGTACTTAATTGGGGAATGTCAAACCTGCTCGGGGGCCATGTAACGTTCCCCCTTGAACGTACAGTATTTATTTTTGCACTAGGGTAGCTTAGCGGGAAAATCCAGGGTCCTTTATAAAAGGGGTTAAATAAATAACTGGAGATAAACCTTCTGAACAATTTATTCAGGAACAATATTAAGTATTTACAATTTATGTACATGAAAATAAAGCATAAATAATTTAATTATAAAATTCAGGTTAAATATAAGGAAGTTAATATTTCCGGGTGTGAATGGTTCTTTGAAATTGGGGTCTGTGTAAACGGGACTAAGTCCAGTGCGCACCTTGCTCTTAAGGAGATTGGCGCAGGTTGAACGACGCGTAATGGCCACGAAGGATTTTCAATAGCGAAACGGGTATAGTGGAATCAAATGTGAAATAAAGTGTTATGGGGCTTCGACCCCTTCAGGAGTCTTCTGGTATAACGGGTAAGTGATATTAAAGAGAGTTTTAATATGCAATTTAATTCCAGTGATAAACAAAAGAATTCGGTCAGGGATGGACAGAATATTCTGGTAAGCAATCAATTTACTGTAAAATTGGATTGCGTATGAAAATAAAACAATTGAGTGTCAATCGATGATTGATTCGGGTAGTGTTTAAATTCACGTGATCTCAGGGATGTACCAACTACTCTGGTATGTAATTAACTTTATACAGGATATTAACTAGCAAAACAATTGATTGTTTAATTCACTAGTTTTAAGTAGTAATAGGATGACAAAAGCAGAGCTACGTTTGCACGTGATCTTACTACTGACATCAAACTAATACAAAAAGCTAATGATATCCCAGAATGCAACGTTTAGCACATGCACGTCTGGATAATTAGTTTGAATAAGTAAAGTGCTATGTTACGATCCTAGGATCATACACATGCAACGTTTACAAATTCTCGGAGAGACAAGGCGGGTTATAATTAAACAATCAATCGATCAGGAAATTAAATAAAATTGAAATATACCAGCTATCGTTTGTACACCACAGATCACTGTAATTATTAGCCACTACTCGGTTTGCTTTAAGAGCTGAAAATATTCAGGTCAATTTTTAATCTGGGTCTCGGAATGAATCGAACTTTAAAACGGGTTGAACGGAGTCAAATTATTTAGACAAGTTCTAAATAATTCTCGGCAACTAAGTCAAATTGATTTCGGAAAATAATTGACTATAAAAATGTCTAAAATAAGTACAGTAATCTTCTCTAAAATGAACTGCGCTCTGAATTTATAGGAGAGCTCTAGGCTCCCCACTCGGGACGAAACTGGGCGGATTAAAACTAGGTCCTGGCGGGAGTATCGGGGAGATTCGGAGTTAAACGAGGACGACTGACCTCAGCAAATACAGAAGCCATTAAACTGCTTCTTAAATATTTGCTACTGGTCAGACGCCTCGTTACATTCCTCCCTTCCCGGGGGAAAAGAAAAATAAACGGGTTAATAACAAAAATGAAAAACAAACGGGACGGTTAGTAAACGGTAAAATTAAACAGGTGAATAAAAAGAAATAAAACATAAATATATACAAATTTCAGCACTGCTGATGACGACTAGGCGGAAGGCTCATCACCATGGCGGCTGGGCTAGGATCAGGCGGGCGGACAGGCTGGTGGCTTAACCTGGTAAGCTGGTTCCTCCGACGGACCGGCTGGTGTTCCAGGAGAACCCGGATTTTCTGGTGTCCTGGCTGGTATTTCAGGCGGAGCGGCGGTGATCTCCGGCGGACAGGCTGTTTCCTCCGGCGGCTATACTGGCGGCTTCGGCGGTCGGACAGTTTACCCCGATCGGTAGGCTTGCTACTTCGGCGGCGATCTGGGGAATCTATAAAAGATTTTGTGACAAAAGATACCTGAATTGTCAGCGGCGGTGTGGACGGAAAATCCTGGATCGGCATCGGCACCACAGGAGCTACGGCTGGGCTCTCCAAAGGCTCCATCCCGGACGTACAGAAGCTGGCAGCAGGAAGTTCCTCGGAAACGGGAAACGGAAGGTGGAATTCTTCCTGCTCCATGGCTATGCACGTTGAAGGATATGAAGTCGATGGAGGCTCTCGGAGGTCCTGGGCACGGTCTACGGTTGGCGGTGACAGGTAATTTTCGGTACTCTTCGGCGGACAAAACTTTTGAACATAATTTTCTGGTTTTTCAGGTTCCGGTTCGGACTGCCATGTACCTGGATCAGGACAGATTTCTTCCTCCAGCGGCTGTAACGCACGTACCTTACCTGGAGAGGTCAATTCAATGGCTGGATCTACGTCGGGACCTGGAGCTGTCATATCTGGGGCACGGATTTTCTGGTCGGGACATGGAGTTGTCATATCTGGGGCACGGGTTTCCTGGTCGGGACCTGGAGTCGGCAACGGTGTCGTGGGTGTGGAGATGATCGAACGCGATGGAGCCTCGGGAATTTCGGTGGTGGCAACCATCACTTGAGGTCCTTCTTCACACCTGGACTTCGGGTTTTCCTCGGCGGTGACTGGTTTATCCGGCTGGACAGGTAGTAGTCGAGGACGGGCGGCTGTTGTTCCATTTTGGATTCGGACGGGCATGTAGGACAGTCGGAAGTAGCTTTCAAAATCGGACCAGGTATGCCAATCGAATTTATTATTACGGTACCAGTCTAAACCTTTCCCTTCCAACAGTAACGGCAGGACAGGTAGAAGAGAGTCTGGTGGGAACTGGTAGTGCTGGATAATTGCTGTAATCTTACCAGGAAGGGGGCAGGATCACCCTCTCCGTTGAATCGGACACCCCATTGTTGGACGACGTCACATACCAGCGGTACAAGCGGGTTTCTGGGTGGTGCGGTTCATGGGTCTGTCCTCACAGCATCGTAGTACTGCATGTCGACGGCTTCCTGTTTGTAAACAACAGAAGAAATTATATCTGGATACCTGGAATACATTGGCATGATGTCGGCTACTGTAAACTGTACAAACTAAACATGTCTAACTCTGTAAAAAAAAATAAAAATTATGCTTGATACGGGTTTAATTTAAAAGGTTTCTCTCCAGTTGTGGGACTACGGAAAATTATTTACAAAAGAAAATGCCTAGTATCGGGCGCCCTGTACTTAATTGGGGAATGTCAAACCTGCTCGGGGGCCATGTAACGTTCCCCCTTGAACGTACAGTATTTATTTTTGCACTAGGGTAGCTTAGCGGGAAAATCCAGGGTCCTTTATAAAAGGGGTTAAATAAATAACTGGAGATAAACCTTCTGAACAATTTATTCAGGAACAATATTAAGTATTTACAATTTATGTACATGAAAATAAAGCATAAATAATTTAATTATAAAATTCAGGTTAAATATAAGGAAGTTAATATTTCCGGGTGTGAATGGTTCTTTGAAATTGGGGTCTGTGTAAACGGGACTAAGTCCAGTGCGCACCTTGCTCTTAAGGAGATTGGCGCAGGTTGAACGACGCGTAATGGCCACGAAGGATTTTCAATAGCGAAACGGGTATAGTGGAATCAAATGTGAAATAAAGTGTTATGGGGCTTCGACCCCTTCAGGAGTCTTCTGGTATAACGGGTAAGTGATATTAAAGAGAGTTTTAATATGCAATTTAATTCCAGTGATAAACAAAAGAATTCGGTCAGGGATGGACAGAATATTCTGGTAAGCAATCAATTTACTGTAAAATTGGATTGCGTATGAAAATAAAACAATTGAGTGTCAATCGATGATTGATTCGGGTAGTGTTTAAATTCACGTGATCTCAGGGATGTACCAACTACTCTGGTATGTAATTAACTTTATACAGGATATTAACTAGCAAAACAATTGATTGTTTAATTCACTAGTTTTAAGTAGTAATAGGATGACAAAAGCAGAGCTACGTTTGCACGTGATCTTACTACTGACATCAAACTAATACAAAAAGCTAATGATATCCCAGAATGCAACGTTTAGCACATGCACGTCTGGATAATTAGTTTGAATAAGTAAAGTGCTATGTTACGATCCTAGGATCATACACATGCAACGTTTACAAATTCTCGGAGAGACAAGGCGGGTTATAATTAAACAATCAATCGATCAGGAAATTAAATAAAATTGAAATATACCAGCTATCGTTTGTACACCACAGATCACTGTAATTATTAGCCACTACTCGGTTTGCTTTAAGAGCTGAAAATATTCAGGTCAATTTTTAATCTGGGTCTCGGAATGAATCGAACTTTAAAACGGGTTGAACGGAGTCAAATTATTTAGACAAGTTCTAAATAATTCTCGGCAACTAAGTCAAATTGATTTCGGAAAATAATTGACTATAAAAGTGTCTAAAATAAGTACAGTAATCTTCTCTAAAATGAACTGCGCTCTGAATTTATAGGAGAGCTCTAGGCTCCCCACTCGGGACGAAACTGGGCGGATTAAAACTAGGTCCTGGCGGGAGTATCGGGGAGATTCGGAGTTAAACGAGGACGACTGACCTCAGCAAATACAGAAGCCATTAAACTGCTTCTTAAATATTTGCTACTGGTCAGACGCCTCGTTACACTTTCAGTTTTAACAATAACCAATTTTTTTTAAAATAAAGAATATATACATTTGCTACTTTAAACTTTAAAAAATGATAATATGTATTTAATCGCAATTTTTCTAATATCTGAAATTTAATCACAACCTAAAAAATTAACGTCTAGGAGGTGCGAGTTTCTAGAATTTCACCACCACTTGCAAATGCTTTCTAACATGCACAAATAACTAGATTTAAAAATTTTTTTATCAATCTTTGATATTTTTAAATTTATATTAGAAAATTTAATTTTAAAAAAATCAGTTTTTTTTTTATTCACAACAATAGCATTCTACCGCTTTTTGTATTAACATTTAATAATATTTAATTAATAATTAATAAACAAAATATTGCTTTGTTATTAACAATAATAAAATACATTAAATATAAACATACATTAAAATAGGTAGACAAACGTTATAAAAAAATATCTTTTTTTATATTTATACAGGGTGATTTCTAACGTACGGAGGAAACTGAAAGGACAAGTAGAGAGGACCAAAACTTAGTATTGTTTACAATAAACTTTTCATCAAAATCGAATAACAAGAAAGTTACAGCAATTTAAAGTTCTTATAATTTAACGCCCACGTTTTGAGTACCGCTGAGCTTATTGTATTCGCTTTTTCATCAGAAACACTTATCACACAATCTGATAAATTGCTCTACATGATCAGATTATGTAAATCAGCGGTTGTCAATAAACGAGCACCTATGACTGAATATTTTAAACAACACTTTTTACTAAATTTTCTTTAATTAACTTACAAATATACAAAAGTAGAATTCAAAACTTAAATAATTACCGTATTTCATTAAAAAAGTTCTCAAGTTTATAAGAACTTTAAACTGTTGTAACTTTTTTGTTATTCCATTTTGATCATAAATTTATTGTAAAAAAAATTATGTTTTGGTCTCCTCTACTTGCCCTTTCAGTTTCCTCCGTACGTTAGAAATCACCCTGTATAAAATGCTTCTAAATTAAAAAACACATACCGACATAACCGGCATAAAAAATATACAGGGTGATTCAAAAATGGCGCATAAGCTCTTCAGTACGTTGTAGGGGACGGTTATTTGAACTGTGGAAAAATCATAAAAAAAATTTAGCTGCTACATTTTTGTAGTTAACAACGAAGAAGTAAGTTGTAGATTTGGCAACACGGGTGCAGCTATGTAGTATATGAGTGGCTTTTATTTCGTTTCATTTACATAGTGAGCTTATTAAAAGTTTCAAACATCGTTGCCACATATTTTTTTAAAACAACTTGATAGGAAAATATCAATTTTGAAAGCTAATATTTCAGGATAATGAGGTGTTATGAGCATTTTATTTATTACCCACTATTAAAAATACTTAAATTATTTATATGAAATGATGAGAAGTTTCAAAATCCACATGAATTCAAAGTTGAGTTCTCAACTTAACTTCTTCATTTCTCAGCAAATTAGCGGCTAAGAATTTTTTTACTATTTTTCCTACACTTCAATTATTATTCCCAACAACGTACTGAAGAGCTTATGCGCCATTTTTGAATCACCCTGTAGAGTATTATGTTTTAAATTAAGTCGAAAATTTAGACGACCATTCAAGAAAATAAAAAATTATAAAAATAATATGGCTATACTAACATCATAATAATAATTTAAAAAAAAAATAACATCTGCGTAATAGATACTTTGATTTAATGACAGGTGTTTAACAATTTCAACATGCTACATAATATATAACAGTATAGTACCAACTAATTATTACCTACTTTGTTATTACAGAATATGTCAACAACCGAAAGCCAACAAACGTAAGTACCTACCAACTACACTATATAATAAGTACCTTATTTTTCTTTCTAAACTAAAGAAAATTCTTTTTCAAAATTATTATCAGGATATTAAATAAAAATATCGTTTTTTTTTACGTCATTTCTCATAAAAAAAATAAATTTAAATGAATTAACTATGTATGTATTGTAAATAGGTCCCAATTACTATGCCGTCTCTCCGAGGCGACACATCAATTTTTTGGGGAGTCTTCCCCAAATAAGGTCGTAGTACCTAATGAGGTAAACCAGTAAGTATAGTTTTTAAAATTAATTGTATTATAAAAAATATATATTTTAAAATTAAAACATATAAATATTTAAATACCTGTATTAATTAAATATAGGTAGTACCATACTAATCATAATATTCAAACCAATTGTATAATTTTAATAAATTATTGTATTTTTATAGACCAAGTCAAGCTGCGAGTAGCCCCCCAGCATTTACAAACCTGTAAGTATATATTCAATTGTAATATAATTTTTATTTTTTTTAATTTTTAAATAAACAATGGTATATAATTTTAGCTATTATTACTGAATGTACGCATCAAGTAGCTTGATTTTCTAATAGCAGCTTTTCTTACTGTTACAAATTTTTTAAAATTAAAACATAAATATACCTGTAATTAAATACCTTTATTAATTAAATATAGGTAGTACCTACCATACTAATCATAATATTCAAACTAATTATCTAATTTTAATAAATTATTTTATTTTTATAGCCAAAGTCACGCTGCAGGTGCCAAACCAGCATGTCCTATAAACCCGTAAGTATATTTTCAATTGTAATATACTTTTTTTTTTTTTTTAACTTTTCAACAACCAATAGTATATAATTTTAGCTATTATGATCAAAAACTAATCAAATAAAAGTTAAACAATACAAAATGTAAAATTGGATTTTATTAGTATCTACTACTATAATTAATAATTTAAAAAATGATGCAATTTTTTTTCACAGAAATGAAGACTCGTTTCGACGAAGAGTAAGTTATTAACTATTTATTACCTACATATTTATAACAAATTATAATAAACACTTTTTTTTTAATAGCAAGCAGCGATGACAGCCATATTGGCTTCATTAGAAAAAAATGTAAGTTCTTATACAACAACAAAATTTAAAAAATATAATTACTAATTATTATTTTATTTTTTCAAGACGACAGAACAACTAGAGGAATATGGGAGTCAGATGCGGCTGACGGAGGAGCCGCATGCCACAACGTACATGCCACCCCCTCATAACATGGTAAATATAAAAATAAATTTAATACAAAAAATTACATACAAATCACCGTACCTAATATTCATTATTTAAAATAAATATGTAAAATAAAACAATTTTTTTATAGCGGATGCCATCAAACCGCAGAAGTTATGGAGGGGGATGGCGGAGTCGTAGGAGCGGTCGCCGCGGGGGTCGGAGGGGCAGGGGGAGAGGCTACCTAATAATTAATCAATATTATAATCAATAATTTATAAATAAAACAGGGTGTAGAATTGAATGACGAAACATAGGGATTTTAATGGTAAAATTTTGAAAGTCAAATATTATTTTCCCTAATTAAAAAAAATATTTATGAAAGTTTTTTGTACAGAAAAAAATTCTACGTCTACCCATGTATTTATTATTAGCTTTCAGTTTTTCATAGGCTGAGAAAATTGAAAATAGTGTCACGTATAACACCCACGAGTTCTGTTAATTGGCAAACTCACGAGTTCTTTTAATTGCTAAAACTATTCGCATTCTTTTAATTAGTAACAATTGCTAATATTATCAAAACCACATGCTTGCTCATCTGGTGGATCACGCGCTTTTGTTTAATCATCCCGGATCTGGGAAACCATAAAGAGGAATCTTGAACCCTCCAAAGATCAGGGACATTCTGGTGAACCGCCGCATTTGACGTCAATGCCTTTTGGGTATAATTACTCTTGTTTCGGGTCTCTCTGGGCAGTTCGATTGTGTATTCTCGCGAGACCCCAGAACGACCCCACGACGATGTCAACCTATCATATTATGTAAGTTACTTTCAATATATTCTTTTAAGGCCCGGTCTTTCCACCTCTTAATAAAGTTGCTAATAAAATTATTTGTCAAATAATTCTCAAAACCGTCTTTCCACCTCCTAATAGTGGTTATGTAGCTAATAAGGGCTCTTATTTGCCGAATAACTTATCAGGAGCTTGAAGCTCCTAGTAAAAGTTAAAACCTACTTATACGCGTGCGCAATAGCACTTTGCTTTGATTTAACTCGACTTTCATTGACAGATTCAGGTTAAGGTGAATGACCGCTGTCTCAAACTTTGAATTTTTTTGAATTTATTATTGTTTTTATTCGTTATACTTCGCGGACATTGAGCATGGACGTTTTTGACGACCTATTCGAGCAGGATCTGGTCGAAATTGTGGATTTTGTAAACCCCGAGCGTCATCCTTATACAGTGCGCCCCCGGCCCGATAATATGAATGTGTGGGATGATAACGAATTTATTCGACGGTTTAGGGTTTCTAAAGACTCTGTGAGAGAAATCTTGGGTGAAATAGAAGATAGCTTGACTCATCGAACAAACAGGTCTGTACGAAATTCACTATGTATTATTTAACTTTTATAATTATATATTCAAACAATTTATACTTTCCTTGTAGAAATCATGCAATATCTCCACTACAACAATTGCTTCTCACACTGCGGTTTCTTGCCTGTGGAAGTTTTTATATAACGATTGGAGATTTTGGAGGTATTCATAAATCGACAGCCGGAGCCATTATTCACCGAGTAGTGAATGCGTTAGCTGAATTAAGAGCACGGTATATTAAATTTCCACAAACTGGTGAGGAAAGAACTGCTACAACTGTACAGTTTGCAGAAATCGCACGGTTTCCCAGAGTTGTTGGAGCCATTGACTGTACACATATAAAATTACAATCACCAGGTATGAATCTATTTGAATTTTGGTATATTCATTGTCTAATATTTAATAATTTAATTCATAGTGTCACTATGATAGATAGTGGCAGATTATAAGTGTTGATTTCATTTCATTATAGGTGGAGCAAACGCTGAAAATTTTCGCAATCGAAAAGGATACTTTTCTCTGAACGTGCAGGCTATTTGTGATGCAAATACCTGCATTACAGATATAGTAGCTCGATGGCCAGGAGCGACCCATGACATATTTAACAATTCTGGAATTATGATGAGGTTTGAAACAGGTGAAATGGGAAATTTACTTCTATTGGGAGACAGTGGCTATCCATTGCGGTCTTATTTATTAACACCATTTAATAATCCAGCAACAGAAGGAGAAAATATTTATAATGAGTCGCAGATCAGAACCAGAAACGTTGTAGAACGAACTTTTGGCATCTGGAAAAGGCGTTTTCCAATATTATCTTTGGGCATAAGATGTCGCTTACCACTAGCTCAAAAAATAATCGTTGCAGCTGCAATTCTGCATAACATTGCATGTAAAAATCATGACGATCTACCACTGCATGAGGAAGCAGCCATGGAAGCAGAAGGATTAGAAATTAATGAAGAGGTTGTAGCACCTAGACACCAAAATGACAATATAACACGGCAAACAATAGTGGGTTATTTTGAGTCATTGTTGTAACTTTGAATTTGGTCACTTAAAAAAAATTTATTTAATTTGAGTTTAAAGAAGGAAAGGGTCATCATTGAAACATATGTTTACTATTATACTAAAATACAATTTGCTTTATTTTTTAATTACTTTCTACTATTTACAATAAAACTATATACAAAAAAGTGTTAATAAAAAATTGATTTAATTTGAGTTTAAAGAAGGAAAGGGTATTCATCATTGAAACATATGTTTACTATTATACTAAAATACAATTTGCTTTATTTTTTAATTACTCATTTAAAGTTCTTATCTTCAGCATTTAATTGTTGTTTTTTTAATAATAGTTCAATTTCTTTATTTTTAATTTCTAAGGTGAGCAATTTTTCTTTTAATTCACTCTCCCTCTTTAGCTTTGCCCGAGCATCTAACAGCAACTGATTTTGTAAGTTCAGATTCTCCATAAATAACTTATGTTGCTCTAGCCGGCGATCTTCTTCATTTTGCAACAATTTAGTATGGAGATCTGAATGCTGTTGTTTTTGTTGTCTATCCTCTGCAGCCATTTGTGATTGTAAATTTAATAATTCCTTTCTAGACTCAGTTAATAAATCAATTTTTGCATTTAATGTGTCTTTATTGATGTTAGACTTCTTTGGAGTAGTTACTAATGCTGGATGTTTTTTTGTTGATTTTAATTGTTTGGGGTTCCAAGTTTTCCAGGATGTAACTACCTTCGTAGCATCATTTTCTGGTTCTGTCCAACTGATTTCTTCCACGATATTCTTGTCTATACCTTCTGCTGCATCTGGTGGATTATCCATCACTTCAGAAGCAACTCCTGTCTCAACCTCCTCTATGTCCATGCTCAAGCTAGTGCCTATAAAAGTATTTGTTAGCAATCCAGTAAATACCTATCTGAAAATTTAGTTTACATACCTGGAAATATATTATCGGAGTCATTTTCCGATGGCAGTCCTTCGACACTTAAGGAAATGTAGCCGAACAGCTTCTCCTCGTAATCGGTCAGTACCTGAATATCGGCAGTACCTCCTCCAGTTTTAAAAACTTCTAGTTTATTGTTGTTCATCTTCCGTTTGATGTTTCTTTTTACGCCATCGTATTTTAGGCGCAGCACTTTACTGGTTCTGTTGACCCCAGTAAGGGCACTAAACTCAACAGCGATGTTCGACCATGCTAAATTTTTTTCTTTCCACGTAACAGCATCGGTTTGCTTATTATCAATTTTGTGGATATACCTGATAGCAATATCCACTAAAAACCGCACTTCTAACTCAGTAAAATTGACGGATCTTTCACGTTTTTGTTTATCCGCTGTACTCATTTTAAAAACCGATTTACTAACAGAGCTGTTTATACTTACACAATGCTTGTATAAATGCAAAAAGGGCGCTCTACTAGGTACTAGGTAGTATTTTATGATCACATCTGGCGAACAGACGTAGGAATTTACGACACAATGCAAGTGCATTTCAAATTTTATATTTACCGCTAAAATTTGAATTAAGGGATGATGCTGTATTGCATCTCTTTCTTGTTCACACAATATGTGCTATAGCCAACCTTATCTAACACATTAGAGTGAAGTTGTTTCGCACAACTTTTAGTGAGTTTTGGTACCAACCTTAGAAACGCTACTGCTCTGGCATTTATTTGTCAAATAGTTATTTGGCAGATAAGTTGTCTTGGAAAGACGCGCATGAGCTACTGGTCGGATAAGCGTTCCTAATAAATTTATTTGACAAATAGCTATTGGCCACTTTATTATGAAGTGGAAAGACCGGGCCTAAGTTGTATTTATGCTTTTATTATGATTTGCAACCCTAAAACCCGTCGCAAGCTACACCCTCAAACCAAATGCGACAAGTGGTGGAGGTGCTAAAAGTCCTAAATTATTTTCAAAAATGTATTTTATTTTTATTTAAATGTTTCATATTTTATCAGTTTATTTAAAATTTTTTAAATTTTAATCTTTCAAAGGGGGGAAAGAAATAATAGTGCAATGCTGATTAATTTAACTTTCATTTAATGATTTGATGTTTAATTAATGTTTTTAAAATTTCTAGAAAAATAATAACGGGCTTAATTTATTTTATTTAGGAAATGTTCGCTTATTTAAATTTTTATTCACAGATACAATTTGTTTAATATAGTGCTTGTTTATTTAATTTTTATTTAGTGATTTGATTATTAATCCATTCTTTAAAGGGACAACGTTTATTAATTAAAATTTCTATTTCATGATTGAATGACTCGATTTTTTCAAAAATTTTTATAGAACTGCCAGGGGAATAAGATGTTCACTAATTTAATTTTTATAAAATTGATAGTTTTTGGTGGTCAAACCTTTTTTGAAATTCAGTATAAATGTCAGGGAGACAACCATCGCGAAGTACGCCTAATAAACAGTACGATTTAAGGTCGCAAAGATTAAAAATAGACGTTAGTAAAATATCAGGGGCATCAGACGAAGAAGACGTTTTTAAACCGCGTTCATCTTGGTCACGATCACCAACTCGTATTCAAAATTTAGAAACAAAAGAACCTAGAGATTTGGGAATTCTTAAAGACGATACGCTTATTGCTGCTCATTCTTCAAATTTAGAGATAGATGAATCAAGTGATTTAGAAATTCTTAGGGATGATGTGCTTATCACTACAACATTAACGATAGAGAATCAGACAGGTGCAGATGTTGAATTAAAATCCGATTTAGATCAATTTATAGATAAAATTGCAACCACTGAATTTATTTTTCCTGAACCTGAAACAACTTCTTTATTGCAAGTACAGGGTAATCCTGAACATTCTGAGGGAAGTTCAGATAATCCTGACGAATTAGAAAACCCCGTAGTTATTCCAAATCCTGCAAATTCTGATAATTCAGATCATTTTGAAGATTCAGTTGAACTCCTAACTAATCAAGACCCGTTAATAATGGCGCAAAACGATAGAACAATTAGTGAGGTTTTAACAAACACGAAACAGGCTATTTTACCAAAATTCACTTGTCCTGACTTTTTCACGCCAGGCGAAAGCAATTGTGTGACCTTTTTCCAACAGTTTGAACGCGCAGCCCGCTGTAATGCATGGAACAATAATGAAAAGATTAGGCATTTTGGCAATTATCTTAAAGATTCGGCCAATCAGTGGTACATTCGCTTTGTAGAAAATCCGCAAAACGCAAATTGCGGATGGTCAGACGTGAAGGAATCATTCAATAAATTCTTCGGGGGTGCGTCCTCCATTCGCTCAGCCCGGAAACAATTACTTTCTCGTAAACAACAAAAAACGGAAACGGTTCTCAAATTTGAAATGGGGTTGCTCCCACCGTTACGAAACGCCTATCAAATTTTGGCACCCTCAGATGATCATTTAACCGAAGACACATTCCGCGAAGCCGTTCTAAAATTAGCCGACATTGAAAAGACAGCAATTGAAGGAGCAATTACTACGCGAGCAAACGATTACATCATGACATTGAATACCGACTTCGCACCCATTGATGCCTCCGACGGTCAACGCCGCGTCTCGGACAGCGAAGGTCAAGTTCAACCGCGTCATGAGTCAGGGTTCTCTGGGACCAGCTTCGCACGACCTCCCGGTCCAGCAGGGCAACGAGGCCGTAGTCAGGTTAATCCGTTTCGTTCGCGAACTACGGACGCGAGACCGCGATGTTATAATTGCGATCGTCCAGGACATTTTATGAGGTCCTGTAATCAACCACCTAGAAACAGGTATCAAAATTCGAATTATCAGGGGAATAATAGGTCCCAAAATTCAGGTAATTATCAGGGAAATGCTAATAATCAGTCGCGTAATGACAATCGTTATCAAAACGACACTAGAAGGAACGATAACCGTTCTCCCAATAGAAATGGTATCTTTTTCTCGTACTCCGTCACCTGCTTTAAACTTTGCAGTGCGGCATGCCAGAACTTAAGTATGGAAACCCATGCCGCTAAGATAAAACCTAGTTATAAGGCCCCTAGAATCCTTCAGATTAAGGGTGAAGTTTTTGGACGATCCACTAGCATAATTGTAGATACAGGTAGTTTTTATAATATTATTAGCGAAAAACGTGTACGACACGAAGATATACTTCCATTAACGAAGAAAATATCTCTAACAACCGCGGATAATCATAAAATTTTAATATTAGGGGAAGTTTTAGTACCGCTTTTATTGAGTAATGTAGAAATAGAGGTAATGGCTTTGGTAATTGATGCCGCAAACTTAGTCATCTTGTGATAATGTTTTAAAAGTAGCACTTCAAGACGACGTAATCTTGACCAAAGGAAGCGTCATCACCGTTCCTGTACAGGTCATGCTTCCGAATTCCGCTGCGTGTGACATCATTTGTCCTTCTATGATGACCCAGTTCTCGTTTCAGATAAACGAACCACCGCTTCTGAAAAAATCAGTAATTATTAAGAAATTCCCGTACTTTGAAGACGATCAATTGTTTGTTCAATTAGAAGTTTTAATAGCCGAGAAAGTAAAATTATTTTCCAGGATGACTTTAGGGTATCTAATTCAAAATTCTTTAAGTCCAGATAGCAATGTATTTCTTGTACAAAACGAGCCAGAAATTAGGCAACCCATTCAGCATAATATTAACCCTGCCCTCAGTGAAATCGAATATAATTCTCTTTTAGAACTCCTTACGGAATTTTCAGATATTTTTGCAGAATCTACTAGTGCTATGGGATTTACAGACCTGATAGTGCATCACATAGATACAGGTGATTCAAACCCTATCAAATCCCGTCCTTATCGCGTTTCGCATCAAGAACGTACAATTATCAAAGATCAGATAAACGAAATGTTAGAAAATGGGGTAATAACGCATTCTACCTCTCCTTGGAGTAGTCCTGTGCTCCTAGTCAAAAAGAAAAGTGGTGAATTTCGATTTTGTATTGATTATCGTAAGCTAAATTCTATCACCCGAAAAAATAATTATCCCCTTCCTCTAATTGATGATGTTTTTCTGTACCTTAATGGTGCAAGGTTTTTTACCTGTTTAGATCTCTACGCTGGTTTTTGGCAATGTGGTTTAGACGAGTCTAGCAAGGAAAAATCTGTTTTTATTACTACTGACGGATTATTTCAATTCGAAAAACTCCCCTTTGGTTTATGTAATGCTCCAGCAACCTTTCAAGCCCTAGCTGATCGTGTTTTCGAGGGATTAAATGGAAAGAACTTATAGTTTATATGGATGATATTTTAATATTTTCTTCCACTTTTGAGGAACATTTAGTTAGATTAAGACGCGCATTCGAACGTCTTCGAGCTGCTGGTTTAACTCTTAAACCTTCCAAGTGTACTTATGGTCAAAATAAAGTCAAATTATTGGGACATGTAGTCTCTTCAGAGGGATTAGCCCCAGACCCAGATAAATTGAAAGCTATTTCACATTTTCCAATTCCAACTACGGTAAAAGCTGTACAAAGTTTTCTAGGATTAGCTAATTACTACAGAAAATTCATTTTTAACTTTTCCATTATTGCACGCCCTTTGTACGAAATAACTAAAAAAGATGTAGAATTTAATTGGGGACCTAATCAAAATAACGCTTTTAATGAGTTAAAGGACAAACTTACCAGTGCACCGGTGTTAGTGCATTTTAACCCTGATTCTCCTAAAGAACTCAGGACAGATGCTTCCATATCGGGAGTAGGGGGTGTATTACTTCAACAAGATGGAGACGAATGGCACCCTATAGCTTTTGTATCTCGTTCATTAACTAAGGCAGAAAGAAATTATAGCATAACTGAATTAGAAGGTCTTAGTGTTATTTATTGTTTGACTTCTTTGAGACATTTGATTCATGGCCGTCCTGTTACAATCGTCACTGATCATAATGCCGTTTGTTACATTACCACCATGAAAAACCCCACAGGTCGTTTAGCTAGATGGTCTATTAAACTTGCTGAATTTGATTATGAAATTAAGTATAAGCCAGGTAAAATTCATAGAGATGCAGACGCGCTTTCTAGGAACCCTGCATCAGCCCCTACCGCTACGGATGAGGAAGATGCCATGGAAGTTCCTACGTATTTGTTAGATAGTCAAGATATTTCTGAATTACAAGCAGGTGATCCAAAATTATTAGATTGAATTAATGCTATTAAAAATCCTGAACAAGCAGGAATAGGATTAAGTAGGCGCGCAAAGAATTTTATTTTACGAGAAGGGATTCTCTATAGGAAAAATCCTAGTACAGAGGGTGAACAAGATTTATTAGTAGTTCCTTCACAATTGAAGGAAGAAATTTTGTATAGCCATCATAATGAACCCATGTCAGGTCATTTGGGATTTACTAGGACTTATTATAAAATAAAAAATAGGTATTATTGGGAAGGGCTACAATCAGATGTAGAAAAATACGTTCGGGGATGTCCCGACTGTCAATCGCGAAAAGGACAAAAGCATTTGAAGCCAGCTGGGCTTCTGCAACCCATTCCAGTTGGACTACCCTTTGATAGGGTTGGTATTGATTTGTTAGGACCTTTTGTAAAAACGCGCCGCGGTAAAACTATGATTGTAGTGGCAGTAGATTATGCTACACGTTGGGTAGAAGCAAAAGCTCTCCCTAATGGTAAGGCAGCACCAATCGCGAATTTTATTTTCGAAAATATAATCGCAAGGCATGGATGTCCTCGATACTTGCTTAGTGATCGTGGACAAACATTTAAATCTGAGTTGGTAAGTGAATTACTAAAAATTATGGGGGTGCAAAGTAATTTTACAACCGCGTATCATCCCCAATGTAACGGGTTAACAGAAAGGTTTAATGGGACTTTAGTTAATATGTTATCCTTGTATGTAAATACACAACAAACAGATTGGGATTTGTACGTTCCACACGCTGTATTCGCATACAACACAACTAGGCAAGACACCTTACGAGTGTCTCCCTTTTTTGTAGTTTATGCTAGGGAGGCAGTTCTTCCGACGGAAGCAACCCTTAAGCAGGATGTCCAGACGGAGGACATTGTACAACTCAGAGATCGTGCATTGCACGTTAGGAGTCATGTTATTGAAAATATACATAAAAAACAACATAAAGATAAAGCAAGGTACGATTCTAAACATCGACCGCTTAATTTTGAGGTAGGAGATAAGGTTAAGGTCTTTACCCCAGTAAGAAAGGTAGGAAAATCACCTAAATTGATGTGTAGATTTTTTGGTCCATATGAAATTGTGGAAAAACTTAGTGATGTTAATTACCGGGTTAGAAAGGGTCTGACCAACAGATCCAAAACAGATGTCGTCCACGTAGGTCGCATATTGCCCTACCATGAACCTTGGACCTCAACTCCTGATCCTATCGCCTCAACATCCCATGAAGCCGACCCTGAAATCGAAAATAGTGCTTTAGACACTGAAGCTTTGGCTGTTTTATTTGCTTAAGAAATTTTTATTGTCACTCTCACCTCGAAATGTGTCCAACAGAGCATCAAACGCTCCAGAAAGGACGCGCAGGGTACGCCCTACAGTCTTCGCGGACCTTCAGTTTCTGTGTGACCGAGAAGGGCGCTTCCTTTTGAAAGAATTTGCGGTGGTGGTGCCAGATGGTACCATCACCCAATACATCTTCGGGCCGCCCTACCCCTGGAGGCGCCTATCGCCAACCATGCGGGAACGGAACCGGTATGCCACTAACCACATACATGGGTTGAGATGGGAAGATGGCGATGTGCCCTACCATCAAGTGGTGAGACTATTAGAAGAGAATTTAATGGCATACACGGTGGTGGTAAAGGGCATAGATAAAGTGCGTTACCTCCTGCAGATGGTGCCAGCTCTGGACGTCGAGGAGTCATCGTGTCCAAAGCTACCCTCCAGAAGCGTGGCACCATGCAGAAACCATAGATGGGGGGGTAAATGCGCCGCTTATCAGGCACTTTACCTCTTCCATTACGAAGAAATCACCGGTCGGCAGGTGACCCTTACCAACCAACCGTCTCCCCATGTGTTCACGACGCCCGAAGTATGGGACGACGATAGATCCACCCCAGCCTCATCGAGTGCGTCTTCAGCGCCGCCTGAAGAGTCGTCTCCGGCGTCGCCTGAGGAATCTCCGGCGTCACCTGAAGAATCTTTGGCAGCACCCGAAGAGTCCCCAGCCTCCCCGGAGGAGTCACCAGCCTCGCCTGATACGGTTCACGACGCCGAGGACACCGCGTCTTATATGTCGGTGTCTACGATACCCTTCAGTCCTAAACAATCCCCAGAGACCGGATCCACAGGCTGCAGGTGCAAAGAAGAGGGTTCCTCGCCGTCATCGTCTACGGAGACGCTTAACGAACACAAGCCAGGATATATATTACACCTAGATCTGGACTCGGGTTCAGATAGCGAGAACGAGGGTAGGTGGATGTACGTCGCTGTCAACCCCTCCCGCTCGCCCTCGCCTGGCCCAGTGGGTGATCCCGATAGGCCTTACTCGCCAACAGCTCCACCCTGTTATCCCCCACCGCCTCGCTATTCGCCAACGTCTCCGGAATATACGCCAACGCCGTCCACGTGTCCCCCAGACTTACCCGAACTATTCTAGGCCTATGCTTAGGTCCCCCTTCCTCGGCCTCGACGGAGCCTCTTCGACCATTTCCAGGGCCGCCTCACCAATGACCCCAAGGGCGAGACAAGACATACCCCAGGGCTGCCAGTTCGGCTACTACTAAGGTGTAGCAACCGACCACTACCAGCCCATGGTAGCTGCCCCGTGGAACCTCAGCGATATCCCTAGAAGAAGATAAAGACGTTCCAAGTGATGAACTTAAGAAAATAAGTGTTACTTACCCAAGGTTCCGGGTGTACGCGTTTAGCGCAGCCCCAGCCCTCTCCCTCGGTTCATCTTCCTCCAAGGGAGGAAGTGGGAGGGCTGGCCGAACCCTCCTGGGGCGCTCAGCATCCCCCAGCACCTGAATGTACTGAGGGGCACCAGCCACCCCCGGAGGCACCCACTCGCCCCTGATTTCCTCGTAAGCAGGAGGCCCCAGCCGAGGCACCCGGTATACTCAGGCCGCCAGGCTAAACAGTATGACGTCACAAACCCAGGCCGCTCGGACAGCACACAACCAATGCGTTTAATGCTGTGGGACGATATTGTGTAGCATTAAATGCCCACATTTAATTACCTGTGTTTTCCAGACCTAACTTAGATGTCATTCCCTGAAGATATTTTCCATTTGGTATGGTTAACATATTCGATTTTCTTAATTTTAAATAAGCGCCGCCGGGAAAAGATAAATATATCGTATATGCCCAAATCAACATATCCGCTAAGTAAATCCTTTTCGTAAGATATAACAGACCCAGTTGCTCTTTCAGAAAAGTGATTTTGTTTCATATATCAGAGTCTACTTCTTCTAAATTATGTATTATTTCTAAGTATTGGATCGCTTTTTCAACACAAATTTCGGCACAGTTTGGTTCGGTAATGTTGCTTCCAAATGAATTTAAATGGGTAATGTTTTGTAGCTTAGACCATTTATCACAAGTAAAAGTACTTCCCAAAATATTTTTTATTTTGCCATCTTGTAGAATGCTGTGTTTTATACAAACTTCGGTATATAAATTTTGACAAACCTTAATTGAATAAACTATGTATGGAATTTTGCTGTTAACGTCCGTTTTATATAAACATATGAACTCTTCTGCCAGTACCTCATGTTCTATAAAATTCTGAATCTTTTTTTCAACATTAAGTTTAAGATTTTCAAAATCAATTATTATGTCTTTTTCTTTCAAACTGTCATCGATTTCCTGTTTCCTCTTCTTTCTGTCTTGGTCTCTCTCAGATGGAGTTTTCCTTTTTGGCGTTAATTTTAGGACATATACGATGGGGCATCGTGAAAAATTGTAGGAATTGCCTCAGATGTTAGTTTACGAATTTTCCTTTTAACAACTAAAACCGTCCCATCCGCTCTGGTTGCAGTATCGTCTCGAACAATAAACCTCTCGTCAAAATGTTTCTCGCAAACAAAAGAGTTTTTTGTTAATACATAATTATCCCTTTTTATTTTACGCATCCAAGAATTAGAACGATCTACATCTATTGGGAATGCGAACATTGTATGTAACTTTCCCTTCACAACTCTTGTAATTGCTCCTACACGCTGGTACGCAACACTTGTTCGGCATTATTATTTTGTATAGGTAATCTTATACTTCAAAATGAAATGCCACAAAAATATTACGATATAGGTACCAACTACTAATTATTACATTCAACTGGAAGTAAAAAATGCAAACGCGTGCATGCAAATTATCGCAGATGCACCGCCTGGGACTGTGACGTTTTACCTTGTAGGTGGGGATGGCTACTGGCCTGAGTATACCGGGTGCCTCGCCCCAGCTCCGCGACTCGCTCCGGCATATCCCCCTCCACCTGGACTAGCATATCACTCGCTAAAAGTGAAAAAAGACACTTAGTTTACGCAGTGCACAAGTGACAAGTGACCTTAAGAACAACCAATAGCATATATATATTTTGTAAATAATAGTGTATAAATAAATTATAAGTAGAAATAAGAATAGCGTAGATTAATACCCAGGCCTGCATCAGAAAATAAATATTTATGGAAAGAAAATTAAATATTGAATAAGTATTTTAAAGATAGATGTAACACATAAGGTGTTAATAATATTGAAAATGTATTTTAGGGAAAGAAGATAACACATAAGGTGTTAATAAAACATGTTTCAATGATTGACTGATCAAGTGTTTTATTTGAGAGAAAGTGGAGAACAAAAAGGTTTTGTTTTATGATTTCAGATTTATTTTTACTATTGTGGTGAGCTACCTACGAACAGGAATAGGAACTCCTGTTAAAGTGACAACAGGTGCCTTTTGGAAGAAATTGCCGGATACAATCACCTACTCTGCAACCCTACCTTTCACCTATCAAGCAATCTGGTATGGAATACCTCAGCGGATACCAAACGACCCCTTGTGTGGGCACAACGAAACCCATGTCTGCAAGATGGCAACTGAAGTAGATGACCTACTGAAGATCTTCGACAGGGAACTCAAACTTTTAAGGGAAGCCCTCGATCCACAGCATTGGGGAACCTATCGTCCCAGTTTATTGGACCAACCAACGGAAACTCCTTCAACAAGGAAGGATAAACGAGCTCTAGAATTTATTGCTGATTTCTTTTCATGGTGTTGTGGCGTAGCTACAAATCGGAAAGTAGATTCTTTACGCACGGACGAGCACGATTTGCAACAATTATTGCTGAAAATTAGCCTAGGGTTAAATCGACACCTTCGCGAAGTAGCTAATAATTCTAATGCATTTCTAGTATATCATAGACAGGTAGAACTAAATTTTGCAGAAACTAGGCGGAACATTGATAAACTAGACCGTATCGACCACAACCTACGGAACACCATTGATAGGACAGCTGCAAACTCCGATATGAATACTCAACGCGTAATGTTTTATGTTTATAACAATTTGTTGCGCTTAATTAATTTTGAACGCACTGTGAATAATTTAGAAATTATGAATCAATGTAAAGATCACAAAATTCCGACTGCAGTGGTACACCCTAACGTACTACGTCATGATTTATTTTTGCTTCTCAAAACTTTAAAACCTGCAGGGCACGAACTTGCAATTCCTATCTATGAAATTTCTCGTTATTATAAATTACCGATTGCCGATTGTACATTCACTGATTCTAACATTGTCGTTAGCCTTCGAGTTCCGATCGTTCCAAGTAACCTCAGATGGGGACTATTTGAATTAATGACAACCCCTTTTGCATGGAGAAACGATACTTGTACTTTAATGCATGACACCCTTTATCTTGCAGTGGCATCACCCACTTCAGATAATACCAAAATTGCAGCCATGCGGCCCATTTCCGGGTCTGGTTTACACCATTGTCGACCTTTTCAAGACAAACTTTGTTATTTACCTAGATTTACAGCTGACAGTAGTTTCGGTCCACAATGCGCTTATCGCATGTTCACTGGATCTACAGTGGATGAACTTGGAAAACATTGTCCTTTTCAATGTCATACAAGTCAGTCAATGACTATCACGGAACTCCGCGATGATATTTTTGCAATTACCCACCCGAAAAATGAGACAATTATCAAGTGCCCAGAAGGAGAGACCCCTTTAGACCCCTCGGTCTACAATCAACCTGGAGCCCTTCAAATAAAATTACCTTGCAGTTGCTCTTTGAACGTGAATAACAACGAAGTTATTTCACCCCGTTTCCCTTGTACGACTCAAAGTGAGAAAACCCATGAAGTAATTCATATTTTACCAGCTATCTGGTCAAACTTAAAAACTTACATTTTGCAAGTTCACTTATCTGAACCCACTTTTGATAACATGTCGGAATGTTTAAATGTTAATTGGTCAACTTCGATCCCTCATTTAAATCTAACTACTTCTTCTACCTTTAGTCGTATACAAGAAACCCTCGACGCAGCATTAGAGAAAACTTATGGAGACCTTTATGCCTATCATGGTGATTCTGTTTTAATTTGGAATATTATTCTATCAGCAGTAGTCGCCTACTTATTTTATAAAAGAGGTGCCGTACTAATTAGTTTAGCTCGTCCGGTTGCGTCCCAAAGTTTCCGGGAACGCCCACGTTCGTTTAATCAAAAACTTTTAGTATCCCTTATGTGGTTTTGTTTAAGTTGTTTTATTATTATTACGATTTTTCTTATTGCATATTGCTTTTATCGGCTTAACAAAATTAGGAAAATGAAGAATCGTCATATCCCATTAAAGGAAATTTTTGAAGACAGTAAATGGATACACAATCCAGTTTACGGGAAATCTAAAAATGGTAAGAAAACTAATAAGCCTTTGACAGCTTGTAGGTTTGCTCCTATAACCACAATTAAAGAAGAAGAAGTCGCAGAGACTTCCACAGAGAATTTGAGACTGCCAGTTGGGAAAAGTGTAACATTGACACTTCAATCCGGCTCAGTTTTCCGGCAGGGTACCATCCCGGAAAAATCCACCGGAACTCAATAAGTTGTTTTCACATGGTGGACGGTAATGGAAAATTTTATTGTTTTTGAGAGTTTAAGGATACCAAGTTGTAAGTACATTAATTAAGTTAAATATGTCTTTTAAGGCCGGATTTCCATTATCGCTGTATGTTTTTGATGATGATAAGCGCTATATTTTATGGATTATGAGATTTTTATGGATATATATGATTATGTGATTTTATGAGATTTTATTGATTATTGATTTTGAGATACTCGAGTATTAAGACCCTGAGTTTGCAATTTTTCAAGGTATTCCTTCACGATGTTTCGGTCTTTCTAAGCGGGGAGAGAAATGCGCATTCGCTGCCATAACGCTTTCAAAATTTTCATATTTTATTTAATATTTATTATTTATATAATCTTGTATTTTAACAAAGTAACGCTTGAGAATGTCAATAAAATAATTTATAAGTAGTTTGTGTTCGGCTTGTTAAAAAACACAAGTATTTGTGATTTCTAAATCACTCGAATTTGGTCGGCACATGAAGCTTGATCGGATGCCCTCTTTACGGGGCATGTGTTTTTCAAAATTATGCAATTTTTTTATGATAATGATATAGATAGGGATGGCCTATCTGGCCATATATCGGGTTTATCGGTAAACTTTCACGATGTCTTTTAGTTAAAAGATGTTTCCCAAAAATTGTAAATAACTACGTCCACGTTTTAGTCATTAGAAGAACTTTACTAAACTTTTAACTTCTAGTTTCCATTAGCTAGGTATATGAATAAAGAATACTGTTATATAGTTAATATCTAAAATTATAAATGATGAGACTCCTGACGACAATAAGGACTTTGCTCAATTTTATTGTCTAACCAATTAGTTACATATGAATTGCAAATAGTTTCCTTTTTAATATTTATTTTATGTAATATATGTATATATTGTAAATTTATAATTAGTTTTAGGTAGATATTATTTTCTAGTAATGACATAATATTAATGTGATAAATATAATATAATGTTTTAATAAAATGTTTTCTCGTTTATTTTTAAAATATGTGCTACTGTAAGTAACATAACAACAATGCAATGTCAAATACTTTAACTAAATTAAAAAATTTCAGGAATATAATTTTCTAAATTATAATAATAAAAAATGTAGAACTAAATTATTAAATAGCAATTTTTTTTTAAAGAAAAATATGTGTACTTTTCCTTTAAAGTATAATTACCACATTTGATAAACAAATGCTTTTATTTCATGTATGTTTTGTTAGGATTAGATTATAGTTTTGTCATCCCTATAATAATTATATCTTTATAATATATAACAATTTTTAAAAAAAGATAGTACAGATTAAAATATAAATCTTATTATTCTACTTTAACATTATTATTTTACATTTTAAAACTTAATTTAGTAAGTTATAGCGTTTATTTACACAGTCTTTTATACCCCGAGCGGAACACAATCAAAGTTACTCACTAAACGTCTTTTTGTATAATTTAATTGAAAAGTCTTTGTTTCTGGTGTCGTGAGAACTTCATTATTAAATGTAGAGTGAAAAAACATTTAGTATTTCCTACTACGGCAAAGAGTATTCAAACAGGGAGTACAAATTCTAACAACCCACTCGTTGAAGAAATTTGGAAAAAAGGTGCAGTTCGGAAAGCAAAACGCATTTTGAATCGCGGCAGTTTAAAAAATTAAAATTACAGCAGAATGCTATTTGTACATCAACACCTACAAAACGAAGGTATTCCGCAAATTAACCTGGTTAAAGATACGCAGGAGTTTACCTGTCATCCTGATGCTATGGCAAATAGTCTGTGTAGATGTCCATCATATTATGATTGTGCTATATCACAACAGTATGTGATAGGAGTGTATGAGAATGTAGTAGGCTTGCATGACATTAAGTTAAGAGAAGACTATCTAGTCTTTTTAGGAATGAATGGCTAACGGGTACAGCAATAGATGCATGTACATTATCACTTTTATGTAAAAAAAAACAACGTTTTTATTATTTAGAGTTTTTCCGTCGTGACCTCCTGGGGGGCCAACCTTGTGAGCTTCACTCTGGTTCCCCTTGAAGCACCGATCCTTAGGAGTTGGCAGGTTTTTCTTTCGGACGCCAGGCTCTTATCCCTTTCACTGCGAGAACCGGATAAGTCCGGAAAAATATTTCGTGCCCGAGGTGCGCGAAACGTATAACTACGTAAGCCGGGAGGCATGCGTAGATGCGGGAAACATACGTATCCGCTTATGGCAATGTCTTTCTGATGCATTTAACTTGTGTTCTGTGAAAAAAATTGATGGGAGGGGGCGCGATCACGTGCCCAGCTGCATACTGTAATTTGCGTGTTACGATTAGTTTAGTTCGTGCAGTCGTTGTTATTAGTGCAATTAATTATGGCTAAACGGAATTTAACGGAGCAGGAATTATAAGACCTTTATAAGATCTTGATCAAGACGGAGATAGTTTTGAACCCGACGATGTTATTGCTCTTGAGAGTGAATCCGATGAGGAGAAATCAAAATCTGATGAGTCTATAGCTCTTCCGTCAACGAAAAAAAAAGATAATTCTCAGCAAAAAAAAAAGATGATGGAAGAATTATTCAAGTGGAAAAACCAGGACCTGAATCCGAATATACACCAGTTTGATGATACTAATTCAGGGTGCAAGTTAAATTTATCAGAAGAACCGTCGATTTTAGAAGTTTTTAAAACAATTTTTTCGACCGATATAGTATAAACAATTGTTGACGAAACAAATAGGTATTACACACATGTGTAAGTCACATGTTATAAACCAACAAAATCCAGAAAAACATTCTAGGTTGAAAAACTGGAAAGCAACGAATGTTGATGAAATGTACGGAGTCAGAATTTATGATAATTATTTAACTATAAAGTCTAGTAGGGATAAAAATATTTTAAGTGTTGATATAGATTTAAGTGCGTTCGACTCACATAATGTATGGTGGAATCATAGGGAGCAAGAAATGCGATTTCTATATTATAGTGGAGAAAAAATACAGGATAAGTATGGTCCTGATAAACTCACGTTTCAGGATCTTATTACATAAACGTATGGTAAAAAAAATTATGTTCATGATTCAATGTGGGATAATGGTCGTCAACTAAACAAAATTTCAATTCTAACGAAAAGCTATCTGATGATATAAAACAATATGTATATAAAACTGAAGTGAAAGATGATATCAAGGGCGTAGTTCCTATGGTGAATGTGCTTAAGTTAAACAAAGACTTTCATTATTTATTAAAAGAGGAGTTATATGACGAAAAGATTCCAGAGTCAATTATGATGAGGTTTTCTCCAGTTTGGATATCTAATGGAAGAGATTTCATAAGATTAACTAGTGCAGCGTCGGGTGAACTGACTACTTTATTTATGAATACTGTGGTTAATATAGCTACAAGAGCTTGCAGTTCTAAATTATGAATTAACGGGTAAATCACCAAGAAGTTACGTGGAAGTTCCAGCGGGCCAAGTACCAGACGAAGACCTCCTAATATTATGAATTGAAGATGAAGAATGGGACGTGATGTTGGGGGCACGTCAACGGCCACCAACCCCGGGTGCAGCGTCGGCCCGGTTATTCGAGCAGAAGATTAAAAAGTTTAAAGCAAGTAACAATTCCACCCCAGATAATAAGTTGTTAGTGTCATACATGTTCATGTGTAATTCACGAGAGCTACATTGTTACATGACTCTAAAACCTTATTTTGGATTACAAATGATAATTTTTTTAAATTACTTTTGATTACTGCTTGTTGCCATGTGTTTGTAATAAATAGCTTTCACTATAATTCTCATGAAAGTTGAAAGTGTAGCTGTGAAAAGTAAAAGTTTATTTTTGGTTTATTTTGTTACAGACTGAGAAGGAGAAGCACTTTCCAACCGTAACGGCTTAAATTTAGACAAGTTCTGACACTTTATACAAGAGGGGATGTGATGTTTGCAATATCTAAATGATTGCCTACACACAAACCGAGTCAATACTACAATACTGAAACGCTTCACATATTTCAACGAGTGTTTTAGCTGTCGTTATGTCATACAATTAATTAAACCTTTCCTTTTTGCTAAATAACTTATACTTCAAGTTAGGAATTCTCTTTTTGTTCAGGCATTCTTAAATTTTCATTGCAGAAGAATTTCTAAATAATCTATTGAGTGATTCCGATTCACAGAGTTTTCGTTGTTTCAGGTGCTTGTGTTCAGGTTGTGTTGCTTCAATTAGCTGAGTTACAGTTCCCGCCAGCAATTGAAATGGCAACTGTTTGTGCGTTGACAAACAATAACGTGCGGCTAATATTCGGCGAAATTGATTCGAATATACAGAAACGGTGTCGCGATGTTGTGTGAATGTCGAGACTCCCTTTCTTTTTCCATGTCTGATTTGGGCAAAACAAATGCTGCTGAATTGACTATAGTGTGGTACGGAAGAACTCGTAGTGTATCGGGCATACCGCATGCCGGTCAAGGAAAAAGAGATTTTATGTACTTGCTTGCTAACGGTATAGTTCGCACGTCAAATTCACTTTACGCGAGTGCTATTCTTTTACTAAAAAAGAAAACTGGCGACTATCGAATGTGCGTGGATTACCGGCGTTTAAACGCGGTGACAAGTATCCACTTCCGCTTATTGAGGAGCAGCTAGATAGGCTGGGTGGTCATCAGTGCTTAGAATTTTATGTTTGTATTTACGCTTGATTATGGTTCCCACGCGCGTGCACTCTCATTAATGCACGCGTTTCCAGGATTTCTTTGTATACACGTGTTTGCACTCGGGTGACGCGATTTCTTTTATTGGGCATAAGCGATCTCGCTTTTCTTGACATGAGTGACTTTCCCAGTAAGATACTAGTGCATGTTGCCATTTCCAGAGCAATCGCACATTTTCGTAGTACAAATACGATTATTGTAGCCCACTTCCGCGTTTTGTAGTCTGACCTATTTAATAAGCATTTACGAGATTTTAATGTTTGGCACGCGCGTGCACTCTTTACTTCCTGGAACTGTTTTCAAGCTTCTTTCGTATACTTGATTCACTCTGTGTTACTTTTAATTCATTTCTGTTCCAACCTCTGACAACGACCAGGCTCCACTTATCAGCTTATCTAACTTGTACTTGGCGATCTAACCAATTGCATTAAGGTATTTTTTTTTGCGTGTTTACTTAAATTTATTTTGCAATGATTTAGTTTTTTATTTTGCTTATTTACAGCCATGTCGAAACAACCACACAAATTATCTACCAAAAAGAATACACAAGAACCACGCCAGGGGTCGTCCTCACGCCCTAGCACATCCGCCGCCACCACCAGCAGCGCCTCCCGGGCGACAGTACGCAATGCTTGATGAAGACGACATTCTGTGTCTTGCAGCTATGACACCAACGCCCAAGCCGTCAACCAGTGACCTGCTGACACAACCATCCACCTCGACCATGACCGCAACAGCGACCACCGCCGGAGCAGCACCCTCAAGGACACCCACCGCGGAAGAGAGCGGCGGCGAAAAGCCTATCTTAGCCGTGTCCAGGAAGAGGCGCCGACGTTCAGCAATGACCCCAATGGACAGTGCGTCCTCGACTTCGTCGGCCGGGACCTCTGCAACAATCACGCCAGTGAACTCACCACCACGATCGCTGTTAACAAGACTCCTGGAGGAGACAGTGTTTTTACTTATTTTACTAACGTCGTGATTCCAGCACTCAGGGTGGCTATTCTGTAATTATAGTGAACGTGAACATTTTTCGGGCGAAGGAAACGTTCACATCACGTTCACTTCGCTAACGCGAAAAAACGCTATTCTACAACTATTGTGAACGTTTAGTAAACGTGATGTGATCCTAGCGGCGTTGTCAGTTGTGTCTGATATTTTTAACCAATGAGAAGGGCGCATAGTCGTCGTGAAGCTACAAGCACGTAGGGTTTGAAAACAAAAATGAAAATGTAACCACTGTTCAAATATTTCATTCTGCAACATTGATAGGAGAATAAAATTTATTCGAAGCTCGACTTACTGACGCTTGGCTTACAGCTACATAACTATTGCTACTAGTAATTTCTTGGTATGAACCAAAAACCAAAAATTGAAGAGCAATAAGAACCTTGCGCTCGATGGTAATTCCTAAACATCTTCTGGCTTGCATAAATGGGGTAACGACTTCAATAAATTATGTCTCGGGCAAAATCTTTGTTTACCCTGAATTTTTTTACAAATGCAATATCTGTTAAGGTGAAAGGATCTTTCATTTGTAAAACTTGACGTTCCCGCTTAACCTTGTTCAGCTTCGTTGAGGTTTCTCAAAATCTCATTTGCAACAAGCAAATTAACTACATCCATGTTAATTTTTATCAAGTGGAAAACACAACACTGAATCGACTTGAATAAAACCACAGAAATGAACAAAAGTCAAAAATGCGAGGTTAGAATCCAACTTTCACGGCGTGAACAATTTGATTCCCCGAAAATTTACTAGGCGATGCAAGTTCACTCATTTTTGGCGGTATGTGAGCGTTCCCAGAATTCAAGAATACATAGTTTTAGTTTTAGGGTGAACTCCGCCCACTTCACAGGTGAAACACGCGTTCACGTTTTTCAAGAATAGCTACCCAGGGATGTTTCACAAAATGTGATGATAATGTGTCGAACGTCACCTTTCTCTTATCCCCGACGACCATGAATCCTGTTTTAAACGATTTGATAAACAAATGCTTTTATTTCATGTATGTTTTGTTAGGATTAGATTATAGTTTTGTCATCCCTATAATAATTATATCTTTATAATATATAACAATTTTTAAAAAAAGATAGTACAGATTAAAATATAAATCTTATTATTCTACTTTAACATTATTATTTTACATTTTAAAACTTAATTTAGTAAGTTATAGCGTTTATTTACACAGTCTTTTATACCCCGAGCGGAACACAATCAAAGTTACTCACTAAACGTCTTTTTGTATAATTTAATTGAAAAGTCTTTGTTTCTGGTGTCGTGAGAACTTCATAATCATGTGTTCTACAAATGTTGTTCGGCTCGAATAGGATAGGTTTATTCATTTCAGGGTCATCGATCATTTGAATTAACCAAAACCAACAGAATAAATATAGAAGTCTATTTCCCGGGTATCCGGAACTTGTTAAGATTCATCACGAAACACAAACACTTGATAATTCCAGGTACCTGTTTATTTTGGAACTGATTTTGTAACACCATTTGTTAGGTTTCTTTTAATTAATCGCGCAATCGAAGTATTATATAAATTATTTTTAAATGAGAACTTTTATCCATAAGAAATTTAAAACCTTTTTCAAAGCATGCATGTATTGTGTTATTATTCTTCTTGTCTAAGTGTAGTACCTGGGAATTCAAGAAAAATATTATTTGATATTTACATCAGTACAAAAAGGGTTATATAAGATTTATTTTCTAATAAATTTTCAAGCGGATCTTTTAGAAATTTTACAAGAAGTTTCTTTATAGGAAAAAATTATACATCGATAACCTGGCTATCGTATAATTATTATATGAAATAAATTGCGTACTCATTAAAAAAGTTTATTTTCAAAACATCTTATCTGAGCTGCTGCAACAAACAAACCCGTGAATTATAACAAATCAAGCGAGAAAATCGTTTTCTCGCGAGACGGAAATTATATTAAAAAACACAACACATGCATGCAAATGTACCAATTAACTTTTTGAAGAAAGCACATGACCGGAATTTGTCTCGCATAAATTCAAAACGATTCCACTGTAGCATCAGAGTTCGTATTACTTCACAAGCTTTTAAAAAAATCCTTTTGTAATTATTACTTTATGACGTAAAAGGATTTTTACCGCGAAAATTCAAAAATCTTTAAACCAGTAATAGAGAAAATGGAAAATAGCATACAATTGCCTCGATCCACTTGAATGCGACATGAAAAATGACAGATATAATTTCTGCTCTTATGAAGTAATAAAATTCTCATAATGTTGTTTCTCGTTGGTAACAATAAATCTTGATTTAAAATTCTACTTTCAGAGAGACATTAAAATTTAACTCAAAATGATAAAACAATTTCATTAAAAATATTGTAGTAATCAGGGTCAGTTAAATTTGTTCGTTTTTCGGGTAACTTCAGCTATTATTAATTGTCCCTACTTAGTTAATAGTTAGAAAAACGCGAATAAGCGGTATTCTCGTGTGGAACATTTTTTTGTTTTTTTATTTTTTTAGTTTTATTATTATTTTTTTTTTTATTTTTCCCATCCCAAATAATTTTTTGAGTACTTCTATCCATCCCAAATAATTTTTTACTTAACCAGTTACTTTTACAAAGAAATGCACTACCTTAACACCCCCCAGACCCGTAACCACAGCTAAAAGTCAGTCGACTACAACCATCAACGTAGCTATGTTGTTATACGGTAAACATGTCGGTGTACAACTGCAGACATCATTAGTGGCGTGTAGTATAGGGGAATATGAATCAAATAATTTGGACAACTGCGAAAGGCAAAGACCATTCACGCCGTCGTGGGACTTGGCCGAGATCATCATCCAGCACCTGGAGGGTAACACACTGGAAGAGGGTTATACCCTCTTCCATTCACAACCCTTTGGAGGTATTTTTACCAACCGGGCCGGTGAAGAAACGTTCTACGAGCTTCACCAGGTTGCGGGGTTAATAAAATACTCCAACCGGTTCATGTTGGAAGAGACGGAGGTGACATGGAAAACGCAGTCGATATGCGGAAAGAAGCGCTGAATACCGTAACCCCACAAGTGTGGACAAATTCTATAAACCATGCCGAAAAAGACAACATCTTGGTGGGAGAGAGAAACAGGTATTCCACACAGATAATAAGGCTCCAGTAATTATTCATCTGACTGCAAATTCTGATTTCTCGGACAGTGAATACGAGAGCGACGAAACATAAATCATTAATTATTGACGTTTTCAAGTGTACTTTTTTAAAAATCTTTAATTATAGAAGTAATATATTGAGAACAAGGCCAATGAAACTGCAAGAAAATATGGTAATGATTCTCATTTTCAAGTAAAAGGGTAAAGAAAAATTAAAAAACATTTTGACGAATTAGCTTTTGACCACCGCTTCGACAACAGGAAATAGATCTTTAAAATTACCATTTTAAATAATGTACTGGACATAATAATCGTCTCAACAATGAGACGATTCAGAACGTCACCAAACAATTTGACGAAGATGGCGATATTGGTTCCTTTTGTGACATTATAAAACTACTACGAACCGCATGTTGGACAGAGAGTTGGCGGACGTGGAGGAAATTATAAGTCATCAGCGTGGAACAGGAAAAAGAAGACGAAGCAGAAAAAGGTGGTGATAGAGCCGCGACTGCAAAAACGACGGAACAAACAATGGTGCAACTACACCCTCAACTTGGTCTTAACTGGGAGTGTCAATACCTTGGCCGAAAACTTTCAAATAGCTTTCAAATTCGTTTTCATGCTGTTGTAAAATCAATGCTTATTGCTCAAAAGCCTTTTGGATTGTTAATCTTTATTTCCCAGATGATCCCGCCGATGAAGATATCTTTCATTTGCCGGAGGATGACTATGAACCATTACCTTGTAAGGATAATAAATAAAATGAATACTTATTTTTTTGTAAGGAATTAAAGTTTTGGAATAGCAATTAATTATTATGTTTCAGTGGAAGCGTTTCAAACCACCGACGATGAATTTCGACTGGAACACCCATTTACGGCCAGGGAATACGATGACGTCGGATCAATTATTAGTCATTTTTAAACTTTGTTAAATAATTTACCTTCTGCGGAAGACTGTCCGATATATTCATGCCGTCAGAAAAACTATGCCCTATCCAACTGTGGACATTTGTTGTGTGAGTATTGCACAACGCAGTCATACAACCCAAGCAGCAATTCATCACGATGTCCACTACGCCGAACACCAATATTAGCTGCCCCAATTAGATTTTTTTTTATAAAACTAAACATGAAATAAATTGTGTGTATCATTTCGAAGAGTAGTATCAGTTAAATACCAACGTCATATTATCAACCATCGAAAAGATTTTTCAGAGCAACGCGAGCTTCTTCTCCCGAGAAGCACTTACGCTGCAGGTGGATGAAATTGAACTACCTATTAATTGGTCATGGCCAAATAGCACTCACAGGCGTAAGTTTTGAGAAATATCTTGATAAAAAGATAGGCACATTGGTTGTACCAAATCAAAATAATTTGTGTTTGGCATCTGGCATCATGCTGGGGATAGCCTTTAAAACAAAAGAACCTTAAACTTAAACATAAACGCTTTTCAAAATTATTTAACGAAATATACAATATAATTGTAGGTTTGTTAGAACTACTTATTTTGAAGGTCCGCGTTCAAGCGACAGAATTGAATTTAATTTAATCTTGGAAGAGAACCACTATAACGATAATGCATAAGATTGTGTTTTATGATGGATGAAATGTTCCTGAACAGTCATTTGTTTTATAACGTTAGCCATTATGAAATTATAGGATTTCATCAGTCTTATGACAAGAAAAGTTTTGTAGTAGCACCGAGGCATTGGTTCTAATGGCCCATGCAAAGAAGGCATAATGCAATAGTGGAAAGAGTTAAAATCGCGGCACAAGGCAAGCAATACGAATAATCCGAATAATTTTAACAAGGTAAAGGTCAAGTTGGCTGCTGAAGTATTTAGTTCTGTAGCATTAAATACGTACATCACTTTTAAGAAACTGCCTGCTTCTGCAACGGCAGCTGCCTTCTTCATCGAGAAAATGGACAAACTGTTTGATACTTTAAATTGATGGATCTTAACAAGTTCAACGCAGTTGGGGCTGTTGAAGAAAAGCCAATATTAAAAGTAAATGAAATGAAAGTTAACGAGCATTATGTCATTGAGAATATAAAAGCAGTCAACACTAAAACTTGGGGGCGACGTATTCTTGTAAAAACAGAATTATTTACTATATTTTTACCATCAAGATTTTCAAGTAGCATAACAAATGAAGACATTAACAATTTGCTTAAAACTAAAAACAATGAAAAAGCTGGAGAAATGAAATTGGCTTTAAAAAACAGGCATAAAAGACATTGGTAAACCGAATGTGGCTACTTTACTTGAACTCGTGGCGGTTGATATTGTAACAGTCGACTTCAAAACATTAAACGCTAAAATTATGCATTTTGTCTATTAAAAAAATTAAAAATAAAATTTTCCCTGCTGCAGATGATTGAGGTAAAGGATTATTTTTCTTCTTACATTCTTAAACTATTTTCAATGAATGGTTTTTTATTGCTTATGACATTAGATTGTTTTCTGTATTTAATATTATTTGATGGATCTAGAAGACGACCAACACATATGATGCAATTCTTTAAATTTTATAGAAGAACCAAACTCATTGGCTTGAATCGACTTGCAGATGTTGTAATAGTATTTGAAAATATTGACTGTTTAATTATTGGAGAAGCATTTATATATCCTCAATCTTTAAAAGAAATCTCTATATACTGTCTTATTTTAATACATATAAGAAGTGGATTAAATATTGAAGATTTGTTTATTCCAAATCTTTTAAAAAAAGAAATTAAGGAAATGGCAGATGACAAGTAGGTAATATATAATTGTTTTAATTTAGTAATAAAACTGCAGTAGAACGATTATCATGTGAATTCGATGCTTTGATGTGGGATGCTATTCATGAAGCTAACAGTCTACACAGTGATGTAGAACAAAATTTATGTGCTACTTTAGAAAAAATATATAAATCGGGCTACGAGTTGTGTACACTATTTTTAAAACGTAGACTACGTGTTAATCAGTTATTGAAGTGGATGCCGATTTTATAATAATGGAATCAAGATTGCCGACTGACAATTTACAAGTAAGTTGCTAATTGGAAACGAAATTACCATTTGCTATAAGTATACGTTATTATTACAGGTTTCTATGGAACAAATTATCCACATTCATAAAAATTCCATGGGCAATTTGGCAATCCTGATTACGAAAGGGAACGTGAAAAACGACTAACTACTTCCTTATATGGTAGCTCCAGGCTGCAGTCCCAGTGAACCACCGTTAACCACCCACAGCCATCAAGTAAAATTTAAACACACGCTAGCGGGTTCACAGCAAAACCGCAGTCAGGCACGTGATCTAGAAGCCCCGCCTACCCGGTTTGTGAAGGCGTGCTCGTATAAATATACGTTATTGTTAACTTTTGTTGGCATTGTTATATCAAGGTTTTAGTTAGTGTTTTTTTACGTTGTTTTTGCAATGACAGGTATGTAAAATATATAATTATTTAGGTACGGTTAGGTAATGACTCTTATGATGTCTATTACAAGAATTCATAAACATTTACCTAATTTTTCTCATGAAAATGAAGCAGGTTTCAGCGTGATTGCAGTAGGCAAATAATGACCATTTCTTTTAGCCAAGAAAAAAGTTTATTCCCTTCGCGAGTTGGAGCAACTCAGTTCTGCTGAACTGTTTGCCTTTATTGTAGAGATGTAACACTCGCCGAGGGTGCCTGGTACTTGAGTTGAAGAAAAATGGTAGCTAGAATATACCAGTACCCCGGTGAGTGACTAACGTATTAAAAACTGTAGTATTTAGAAAAGGACAGATTGAGCTGAAATAAAATTGTAAAGAATTTTCTTTGATGCATTCAGCTGGAGCCGAGCCTGTACAGTTGTACCTAAGCAAGGAGCACTTCTTTTAAGGAAAATTTTGATTTGTATTAGTTTTACGTTAAAGTCTCAACAAGGTAATTTTCTGAAGGAGTAAGGACTGAAAAGAATGAAAAACTAAATGGAGGAATAAATGAATATATTAATAAGCATAAAAATTATTCATAACAAAACCAACTTGGGAACTAACATTAGCCCCGGAACTTAGCGTAACGTAGACACAAAAATATAATTTTACTAATGAAATTAAAATAATGAAACTAAAATACTAACAATTCAATTTAGGATTGAATAGAATATTCAGAAAATAAAATAAAAGATTATTTAACGAAACTAATCTCGATTTACCCTTACAGAATAAAATTATAAATAATGACAAAAACGATATTCTGACCTTTCGATGTATTCGGATGTATTGACAGAAGCTTGCAATATTATATTTAAACGAAACTAATTAATTGATTTTTAAAATAATCTTCAGAAATAATTTTCCAAAGTACAACACATTCAATTAATTTTAAAACACTTATCAAATATTTCTCCCGAGTTACGACCGATCTTACTTTCGTGATTACTTACAGTAACTGAAGTTTTGTCTTTTGAAAAATTATGCGTAAGTTAAAATGGAAGGAAGTATTGAAGTACTTTTAATTATTTTATAGATACACGTTTCCTTAAGCTTGCCTCTAAACTTATTTCCATTTTCTCAGTTTTACTTAGTTTGCTGATTTGTATAAAACAGCGTTCTTTCACCTGTTCCGAACTTCAATTTTTCTGCAAAGCTAGTATTTCCGGCTTTGTGCTTTATTAAGTTGTTTCCCATTAATTTGCTTAATTCAGATATATCTGACTTTACGATTTTTTTGATACTTTGGTTTGAATGTGCAGAATATTGAACTTGGGAGCTTCCGTGAGAACGACACTGTAAGCTTAATGAAACTTTCCAATAACTAAAAGATGGTTCAGAATCAGAGACAATTTGCACATTTACTTAAAGGTACTATACACAGAACTAGTTAACAAATTACATAACATTGAATTTGACATTTTTGATAATGACATTAGAGAATTAGTTAGTAAAATTAAATTTAAAAAATAAAAAAAAAAAAAAAAAAAAAAAAAAAAAATAAAAAATAAAAAAAAAAAAATATAATACACAAAAAGATAAAATTTCTAGATTAGAACGAGAACAAAAATCTATTGAACCTAAAAAACCTAATAAAATTATAAATTTTCATCCTCGTGTACTAAATTTATCTAACGTAATATTTAATGACAAAGAAATGACGTTTCTAAATAAAGGTTTTAAATTTTCGACTTTTCCAAAATTAGATAATAATATAAAAGAAATTTTAGCAGTCAATTCTGAAAATATTATAAAAGAGAGGCATTTAAATTATGCAAAGTCTCAAATTTCTAATTTATTAAAAAGAATTTCGATAAACGATAAATTTAGATATAATACAAATAATAATATTTCTTTAATTAAATCAATTAAGGAAAAAGTTAGAGTAAATAATTTAATTTCTGTTAGGGCAGATAAGGGAAACACTTTAGTATTTTTACCTAAAAATGATTATTTAGAAAAAGTCAATGATTTTATAACAGATTCTAATCTAGAAATTTTAAATAGAGATCCAACAAATAAATACCAAAACCAAATAAAACAAACAATTAAAAATTGTGAAATTACTTTAACACCATACGAGAAACATAACATAATATATCCAAATCCACAACCACCAAAATTATACGGTTTAGTTAAAATACATAAACCTAACATTCCTATTAGACCTGTAGTTTCATACATACATGCACCAAACCACATGCTAGCTAAAACATTAAATAATATAATTAATAATTTAGGATACACTCCAAAATATTCAGTTAAAAACACTTCTGAATTAATTAATAAATTAAGTAACATTAGCTTACCACCACTATGTAAAATAGTTAGTTTTGATGTTACGAGTATGTTTTCACAAATACCCCCACAGGAATGTATTCCTTTATTAGAAAATGTTTTAATTAACAATAACATTGAATTAACAAAAAGGATAGAGTTGATTCAATTATTTGAACTTTGTATTAATCAAAATTATTTTATTTTTAATGATAAAATTTATCTTCAGAAAGATGGGTTACCAATGGGTAGTCCCATTTCACCACTATTGGCTAATATTTTTATGGAAAATATAGAAGATCAAATATTTGAATCAAATCTATCAAATAAAATTGTATTTTGGTTTCGTTATGTTGACGATATTTTGGCATGTTTTGATAGTTCTTTCGAATACATTGACGACTTTTTAATTTTTATTAATACTTTACACCAAAAAATTAAATTTACACTAGAAATTGAACAAAACAGATCTATTAACTTTTTAGACTTAAACATAAAAATTAATTCAGAAAACATACTCGAATACTCAATTTATAGGAAACCTACACAAACTGATATTACCATACCACATAACTCTTGTCATCATAATACACATAAATTAGCAGCATATCAATCTTTAGTACACAGAGCTCTAACAATTCCTTTAGATAAAAATAATTTTAATAGAGAAATTTCCATTATTAAACAAATTGCATATAGCAATGGTTATAACACTACACTTATTGACACTTTAATTAAAAAGAAAAATTATAAATTAGCTATTCAAAAAGTTTATTCCATTAATAACACTGATAAAACATTAAAATACGTTTCAATTCCATATTTTGGTAAAATTTCAGAAAAGATTGCTAAAATTATAAATAACACAAATAAATATAAAGTCATTTTTAAAACAAATAAAAATATTCTATACTCTCTTTTCAATGCTAAAGACAAAATTAATGATTTGCTAAAATCAGGTATTTATAAATTAAATTGTTCACATTGTGATTCAGTATATATAGGTCAAACAATTAGAAATTTTAGTATTAGGCAAAAAGAACATATCCGTTGTTACAAATATAAACATGCACATAAATCAAATTTTGCTAAACATTTGTTAGAACAAAATCACACATTAACATCTAATAATACAATTAAATTTTTACACTTTTCTGATAACAAAAATAAATTAAACATTTTAGAAGCTTTTGAAATTTATAAACACACAAAAAACAACATACCTTTAATGAATGAGCAAATTGATCTCTTAGATTCTCCTTTACTGAAGATTTTGGAATAAATATCTTTTTAAAACACTGATAAGCGACTGACCTCCGACGGGTTGACTGGGGCCAGCTGCTTCACGCAGTGTTAAAATAATAGAATCAAGGAGTTACTATATTTTTGCATTTGTTATAATATTTTATAATAGCTTTTGACAATGGCACAATGATGCCGAAATACGTATAAAGCGAATAAATCTTGATATTTCCCGTTGAAATCGATATTTTATTTAATATTTATTATTTATATTAATATTTTCTAAAATTTTTAATTTAATTTCACGCTGACTACTACAATACTCCCTGGTTTTTAAAAGATGTTATGTCCTTACGGACATAACGTCCTTTTTAATTTCATCGCGATGCACTACATTATATCTAACCCAAAAATATATTGTCTAAAACCATTCTAATCTAACTAATTGTTTTATTATATTAGAATATCTATTATTAGTAAACTATAAGAGTCTCTTTAGTCATACGTCCTGGCATATTGTCGTAGGTTATATACTGTTGCGTACCCACTTTGTATGTCACCCATGCACTATAAAGGTCATAATATTTTGTTTATAGTTGCACTAACTACACTGTCCGTTATCACTTTTGCTGAGTGCTGATGTTGTAGATTCTTGCGCTGTTGTCGCAGGTCATTGATGCTGCTTTGAATGTCCTGTGTTTTCTGTATTCATAAAATTCGTTTGTTTTTTTTTTTTTTGCAAAAGAAAGGACTGGGATTAGGTATGTGGTAGAGACTATTACCACGACGTTGTTGGTCTCCAGAATTAAAGGAAAGTAATGGATAAAGGTATAGTTTTGATTTTTCATTAACATATTCCATCTGTCCAATGCTGTAGATTTGGATAGCTTACGGATAAAGTTTCTTGTGATGCATTTGGTTTCGAAGTTGAAGTTTGCGTTGTGCTTCTGACAATTGTTTGTGGTTCTTCAATTTGAGCCTCTATATCGGCTGGTGTTTGTTTATTTGTGTTATGACGATGGATTAACCAAAGGGTAAGTGTATTCCATACGCTAGCTATCAGTGCGAAACTGCAACCTAGTGTTTTGTAGATAGAGAGTCCATTTAATATGACTCCTATTAGGTATTTAACTGTTTTTAGAATGACATAGAATCCAATAATGCCGCTCATAAACATTCCTATGTCGGTGAACCATCCCCAAATATATTGAATGGTGTTCCTTGCTAACTTTTTGATTTCGGTTCCATCAAATAAGTGTAATGTTGAATATCCAAAATTATCGGTTTGGTTGAAACCTACCATTTTAAGTGCCACCATATTTTCTACCGCTGCTCTTTCTTGTCCAAATAATAAAGTTCGTTGCACTTTTCTTATTTCATCTTGAGTATATAGACCGCTCGCTCCAAGAGGTTGAATTGGTTGAAACTGTAGTTTGTGTTCTTCCTCTGCATTCAGTAGTTGAGGAGGATTTTTTTCAATTGGGAATGGATTTAGACCAATCCATTTACCATCTACAAAATATAAAGGTGGTGTATGTGAGTTACATTCCACTTGTTCGGCGTATTTTTGAATTAGATGTGTTATTGGTGCCATAAATCTTGATTGATTGTTAACAATAATAGGCAATTCTTGATAGCAGTTTTCTGTTCTCCGCAATTGTGCTAGTTTTGGTGTACATTGCATGATGTACAAAGCTTCTCCCAGGACTCTTCCAACGAATCCCATTTTGTTTTTAATGATAGAGCTCAAAGCATTTGGTGATAGTGGTGCCATGAGTAATCTGTTTTTCATAATTTCGCGATGGGTTAGGCATCTGCGATGTACCGTGTCGGTATAAATTCTGTCGACGGTTCGTTTATATCCTTGTTCAATATACAACAGTTTGCTGTTTACATAGCTAGTCAGATCTGTATTTTGGGGTATTATGTCCAATTTGGAGTTTAGATGGGTAATATTGTTTTTAACTATAAGAATTCTGGGGTGTTCGGTTTGCCAAAGTTCGTAACCGCATAAAACTGTGGTTTTTACTAAAGATAAAGCAAAGATTTTTTCTCCGTATTCTACTACTAAAATTTGTTCTTCTGGTCGGGCGACGTTCTTGATGATATTTGCAATACCCTTGTATAACGATGAGAGGTTTTCATCACAATCTGTCGTTGGCGATAAATCCCATACTGTTTCTCCGAAAGTTGAATCAATGCAATAGCCTTCTGAATATTTGCATGTTATTCCTTGTATTAGACTGATTTCGTTATCATTTAATTTTACTGTGGCATAGTATTGTTTGGTATGAATTTTGATTGCTGCTTGAACTATTACTTTTTTCCAAGAGTGTCCATTTTCACTAAAAGCTGTACCTTCGCAACTGCTGTCGTCATTTAAATGTCCCAATATAGTTAACGATGCTTGTGTGGTTCCATTTATAATAAGTCCACCAATCCACTGATTAAAAAGTTTTAGTGTTTTGTATCGATGAGCACGTTTACATTCCTCGGGTCCTATGGATTGTAAGTACGTAGATACTCCTCCGGCAACCGCGGATGTGTGAGAATGCATTCCACAATGGGAGATGATTCTAGTTACTTCCACCATACAGGTTTGTACTTTATGTATTTTAAAGTCATTTTGTTGTATAATGTTGACGAATATTTTTTCCTCTTGATAACCTTGTTTTTCATCCGGGCATCGACTCACATCTTGTATGCTGATCACTGTTATGTTATTGTTCATGTTTTCACAGTCATACACTATAAGCACTAAGACAGTTTTCAAGTAACCACTAAATATTAAGAGCACTAGTTGTACGAGCAGTATATTCTTCATTATGTAACACTAAAATTCAAATAAGCTAATTAATTACATTTCTATTAATATTTTCTTAACCTTGAAATTGTACTACTATACTATATTATTATACTGTACTATACTTTATATTACCTAAATTTAAAGATACGTGAATAAAAATAAATTCCTCATCGTCCTTTATTTTTATTCCAGATTTTTATTCCACTTTAGTTAGAATTTTTGAATGAAAATGAATAAGTATACTAGTTTCAACTTTGTATTTTATTTTATTTATTTATTTATTATTATTTTTTTTTTTTTTGTTTGGTTATTGCCGATGGGATATTGCTGAAAAAAAATTGATTTATTTATTTATTTATTTTATTTTATTTTATTTTATTTTATTTTATTTTTTTTAATCTGGCTGAGAGCGTATTCGTAATCTGGACGAAGCTCTTAGTCCTTCCTTCTGTATTGAACCTAAATTTTCGACGTTTGGCAACTTTTGCAAGTTTTCTTGAATTAAATTTTTTGTAGGTTTGCTTATATCAAGTCTCCAATTTCTTTTATGCTGCTTTGGTGCTTGTTGCGTTGTTGGTTGTTGTTGTTCTGACAAACCCTGTAACAATGTTAGTGTTGCATTTTTTCGATGGTTTTCCTCGTCTGTGTCGTTTTCTGAACTCGCATCTTCAGTTTTATTGAAGTCTTCTATAGTACCCTGATTCTGATTACAATGTTCTGGTTGGTTGTTATCGAATCGTTTGCATGGTTTAAGTCTATTGACATGTACTATTTGTTCTTTATTTCTATTAAGCTCACGAATTTTAAAAGTAACTGGTCCTTTAATTTCAACAACTCTGAATGGACCTATCCAGGGTTTTATTAATTTCTTTGATAAACCGATTTTTCCACTTGTGTCATGTAGATACACTAAGTCTCCTAACTGAAATGGTTTTTCTTTAGTTTTCTTGTTATATTGTATCGCTCGCTTTTCTGCTGATTTTCTCATGTTTTCAGTTGCCTGAGTAAATGCGATGTTGAGTCTTGCCATTAGTTCAGAAACATAATTTTCGTCGGTATTATATTTTACTGTTCTAGGTTGTAGGATTTGATCTATAGGTAATATAGGATCTCTTCCATGAAGTAAGAAATATGGACTGTACCCTGTGGAACTATGTGTTGACATGTTGTGGGCCATCTGCATAAACATAGTCCAGTTGTCCCAATCTAGTTGATTTTTGTTGACGTAGTGACTTAGAAAATCTTTCAATACTCTATGCACTCGTTCTATCGATCCGTTTGCCATTGGGTGATATGCTGTTGTTTGCAATTTTTCGATGTTTAATGTTGTACATAGTTTATTGACATTCTCAAGCGTCACTTTGTTGAAATCCATGATTATATAAATAATAAATATTAAATAAAATATCGATTTCAACGGGAAATAATAAGATTTATTCGCTTTATACGTATTTCGGCATCATTGTGCCATTGTCAAAAGCTATTATAAAATATTATAACAAATGCAAAAATATAGTAACTCCTTGATTCTATTATTTTAACACTGCGTGAAGCAGCTGGCCCCAGTCAACCCGTCGAAGGTCACACATTAACATCTAATAATACAATTAAATTTTTACACTTTTCTGATAACAAAAATAAATTAAACATTTTAGAAGCTTTTGAAATTTATAAACACACAAAAAACAACAGACCTTTAATGAATGAGCAAATTGATCTCTTAGATTCTCCTTTACTGAAGATTTTGGAATAAATATCTTTTTAAAACACTGATAAGCGACTGACCTCCGACGGGTTGACTGGGGCCAGCTGCTTCACGCAGTGTTAAAATAATAGAATCAAGGAGTTACTATATTTTGCATTTGTTATAATATTTTATAATAGCTTTTGACAATGGCACAATGATGCCGAAATACGTATAAAGCGAATAAATCTTATTATTTCCCGTTGAAATCGATATTTTATTTAATATTTATTATTTATATTGTACATAGTTCTTTCATTAGTTTTGAAACGAAATTCGATCCTTGATCTGTTATGAGTTTTTCTGGCGTTCCATGACGTGCTATTATGTTGGTAAAGAATGCTTGCGCCACTGTTTCTGTCTTTTGATTTGGTAGTGGGATAATTTCTATGTATTTTGTAAAATGATCAATGAATGTTAATAGATATTTGTTTCCATTGTGAGACGTAACGAATGGTCCGGTTATGTCCATAGAACAACGTTCAAATGGTCTTGATATATCTGGAAAGTTTTGTAATGGTGCGTTTTTCAAATGTGGCGAAGTTTTTCGTTGATTATATGAATGACATTTCGAGACGTATGTGATAATGTCGTTTGTCATGTTTGACCAGTAACATCTAGTTTTTATAAAATTCAAAGTTTTCGTCTGACCTTGATGTCCGGCGAAGGGTAGATCATGAAAATCGTGTAGCACTTTCTTCACAAAACTTTTTGGTATTACCAAAACATCGTTGTTATTGTCTGTTTTATATAATAATCCTTCCTTGTCCAAAAAATAACCAAAGTGTTCATTTTCTAAATTTATTTGGTCCTTAATGGCTTGACAAAATGAATCTTTTTCTTGTTCTTGTTTAATATCTTCTCTATTCCAAACAGGTATACACGGTGGTTCTTCCATTTTAATTACGTTAGTTTGATGTAATTCTGTGTTAAATTTATAAATTACAACATGAATAGGCGTGTTATAGAATACATATTTAATCATTTCATGTATTATTCTCCACTCTAATTTATCTGCACCGCAAGCTATACGTGGTATTGCCAAAAAATTGTCATGATTTTTGAGCATCATTAGTTTTAAATTATGTAAGGTTTTCCATAAGGTTTCATAACTTGGTTTGTCTGAATATTTCGTTTTTGTGATTAGATAATAAATGTTTCGTTCCGGTAACTGTAAAATAGCAATTTCGGTTAAGGATTTATTTTGTGAACGCAATTCGTTCACTGAGCTAAACATATTCTTGAAGTTTAAAGCAATTCCTTTACTGATGTTGAAGTCTTCTGATACACAATGTGCTAAACTATAATGTTCAGGACAAGTAAATAAATTACCTTCCTTTTCTATTACGTTGTCGTTAAGTATTTTGTTTTTTTCAATGATTTGTAGAAATTCTTCGAAAGATAATTTGGTTATGTGGTTGGGTTTTTCGGCATTTTCATCGTAAATTCGGCTTAAAGCATCTGCGTTGCCATGTTTTTTTCCTGGCCTGTGGATAATTTCGAAGTCGTAATCTGCTAACAGTAAGGACCATCTTGCTAACCTTGAAGTTGGATTTTCAAGGGAGAATAGCCATTTTAACGGTAAATGATCTGTGATTAAACTAAATTTTCTTCCGTATAAATAACATCTAAATTGTTTGATTCCAAAAATGATTGCTAAACATTCTCTCTCACTCACGGTGTAGTTTCGTTCGGCTTTGTTAAATGCCTTGCTTGCAAAAGCTATCGGCCTTTCAAATCCATTATGAATTTGCGATAATATGGCTGCCATCCCAAAGTTTGAAGCATCTGTAGCTAATACAAAAGGTTTGTTGAAATCTGGGTAACATAATACATTTTCTGACGTAATCGCATTTTTTAATTTTTCGAACGCTTTTAAAGCTTCTTCGTTCATTTTGAATTTAACATCTTTCTTGGTCAAAGTAGTTAATGGTATGGCTAAGTTAGCAAAATTTGGTATGAATCTTCTATACCAACCCACGAGTCCTAAAAATTGTCGGATGTTTTTAATATTTCTTGGAACTGGAAAATTGTTGACTGCTTGAACTTTTGCTGGATCTGGTTTTATTCCTTTTTTCGAAAGTATGTGGCCTAAATATTTCACTTCTGTTGTTAATATTTTACATTTGTTTGGTTTTAATTTGATGTTGGCTTCTCGAAGTCTGTCGAAAACTAAACTTAATTTTTGAATATGATCTTCTATTCCTCGCGAACTGTGTACGAGAATGTCATCGAGATATGCGAAACATGTTTCTCCTAGAAGTCCAGAAAGTGTAAAAGATATAAATCTTTGGAATGTCATTGGACTATTTTTTAACCCAAAAGGCATTTTTAAAAATTCCCAATGTCCGTCGGGTGTCGAAAAACCTGTGTATTTTATGCTGTCTTCGTCCATTGGTATTTGATGATACGCTGATGTAACATCGAACACACTAAATAATGATGAATTTCCTAAATAATCTGTTACTTGTTGTAGTAATGGTAAGGGGAATACATCTGATTTGGTAACTTTGTTTAAAGCTCTGTAATCTATACATAATCGAATTTTTTCTGTTCCATCATCTTGTTTTTTCGTAATCAAGACTACCGGTGCGCTCCACGGGCTTGTTGAAGGTCTGATGATTTTTGTTTCTAGTAACCTGTCTATTTCTTTTTTTAAAACTTCTCGTTGACGATACGCTACAGGATATGGACGTTTGTTTATGGGTGGAACATTCTCTGTAATAATTTCGTGCTTAACTTTATTAGTGGTGAGTATTTCACCAAGTCCATCACAAAAAATATCACTGTATCGATGGATTAGTTCCTGCACTAACATTTTACTACGGTCTTCTAGATGAGATAAGTCGAAATTTTCTTCAATCCAATTTTCATTTGAGGTGTCTATTTTGTTAATCTGCATATATACTTTTGATTGGTTTTGGCCATCTACAATATTTTCAACTGGTTCTGCAATTGCAACCGATGTATTTTTTGTTAATGTAACTTCTTGTTGTGATAAATTTATCATACGTATCACTACATGCTTAGCGTTGTTTACTACTGTTCTTGCGGTTAAAATCCCATTTGTTCCAGGTTGATGTGGTTCTAACAGTAAGAATTTTTCTCTAATTCTGTTGAAGTTTTTATTAACTCCTATGCAATTTCTTTCCGACCAAGGTGGTAAAATAGTGTCTTCTAACAATTTAATTTTTTGATATTCGTTTGACCTTTTAGTTCGGGCAGTGTTACGTTCACTGACGTCTGGTGTTTCCTTACCAAGTTCATCTGTCGTCTTTACAGCTGTACTTCTGGAATTTGCTACTTCAGCGTATGTTCGGCCTTGGGGCGTGCTTTCTACTTGATTTGTTGTTTTTGTGTTGGCATTTCTTTGTAAATTCCTGAAATTGGTTTCTTTGGCGTTTACTAATTTGTTGTTTTCCTGATTATTTTCAGATATAACATCTGATATTTCTTTTTCTATATCATCAAATCTTTTGTTCATGAGGTAAATTCGTTGCCTTTCCACGAAATCTGTGTGGAAATCTATATCTTCTGATGAGTCCGATAAATATCCATTTTCTTCAATGACTATTTCTGGTTGAATATGCTTCTGTAGTTTCTTTTTACCTGCTGCTTCTGCTGCCGACATATTTTTCTTTTCACATTCTTTTGTAACTATAATTTCATTACAGTTTGGTTTATTATTATTCACATTTTTCTTGACCTTTATTAATTCAAGGTTTTCTGTATTTTTTTTGTTTCTTGTTTCATTTGGAAAATGCTGTACATCTTTCTTTACATTTTCTGTGTTGCTTGAATTTTCTTTGAAAATATTAATTGAATCCTTTTTGATTAAATTCTTAAGGTGTACATTTCCCTCGATTTCTTCTTTCTTTTGATAACTGTGTCCTATCTTATCACTTTTAAACACTTTTGGGATACTACTCTCAGTATTTCCCTTGTAGCTTTTTATTCTATTATCGTCTGTTACTTCTGATACTCTTCCTAGATTAACTTTCAACGAGTAATTGCAATTATCTGTAGAAGATGACGTGTTTCTCTGTTCAGTTGAATTTCCAATGCTCTCAGAGAGGAAATTTTTGGCTGATTCAAATTTTCTACGTCTGTCGTCCATTTTCATACCTTGTCTAACTACGCTAGATGAAAAACCACTCTCAGGGATTTTCATTGCTGTAGTTTGACCTTTCGCGAAGTACGGAATTTTGATAACATTTCTGTGATTATTAATACATTCAGAATAATAATCTGTTTCATCGCAATCTTCCGTATTACTTCTTGTTGTATATTCTTCCTGAACCCAATCACTGCTTGTATTTACATTGTTGTTGAACCCCGTATTTTCCCAATCCTGGCCATAAGTTTCTTCTATTTCTTCTTGATATAATAAAGGAATTTTATAGCCCCAAATTTTTACAAGTTTTTCCGTGTAATTGATACTGACTGAGTTATCTTGTAAAAATGTACGACCAATAATTCCATCACAATCGAATTTCAGTCCACTGTCGCAAATAATAACGTCATATTCACAGTTTACCATATTTTTCGCAAGTCCAAATTGTAGAGTTGCCATTCCTATGGCTGGAACTCCATGCCCTGTTACACCTGTTAAATATATATTTTCCAATTTGCGAATAGGTACTCCTTGAACTATGCCTTTCTTAAAAATTGTGAGTTTCGAACCACTGTCTAAAAATAGTTTTCTTACAATGCCATTGACGTATAAATGAATGATATTTGGTGCATCTCTTGAAAGTACAGGTTCTAAATTTGTGACGTGGACGTTGGCTATTTGATAACTTACGATTGGAAGCTGTTCCCTCCATCTAGGGGTTGGAGACGAAGGGGTTGTTCGTTTAAAGTCACCGCGTTGATTTGCGTTTTATTGTTTTGATGCATTTCACGATTTTGAGTTCCCATCTGGTTTCCGTTGCCTCTTGCATTGAAATTGAATGATGATGGTCTGTTGAAACTTTGAGTAGCATTGTACTTCCGATACGTTTGCGGGTTTCCATTAAAATTCCTGTGGTTGGAATAATTGTTTGAAGGATTATTTTCCCATGCGCTATTTCTATAGTTTGGTTGTCGGAAATTATTTGAAGAAAAATATTCTTTCCTTCCGCTGTTCGGCTGGAACTTAAAATTTTGACGATTTTCCTGATTGAGATTCCTGTTATGATTGTTGTTAGTGTTAAAACTATTGGCGGGTGTGATTTCTGGATATTTTTTTCGTACGTTTGAAAATTGTGTGTTGTTGAATTTTTGTTGTTGATTATTTTTCAATCTGCAGTCTCTGGTGAAATGGTTGTCACGGCCACAATAGAAACATCTCGGTCTTTGTTGTATGGTCATAACTTTGGACGATGCTGGTTGACTTCGGTTGTTGATTATTAATTCGGACAATTCATACTTTTTTGCAATTTCTTCCGCTTTCTCTAGCGTTAAGTTTTCTGTGTTCATGAAAATAAGTGTAAGTTGTTTAACTAAATCTTTCTTGAGTCCTGTACAAAATTGATTTAATACAAGTTCTTCGCATTTTTCTTTTAAAGCCGTTATTCTTTCTTGATTATTACCTGCTTTTTTAACATCTTCGGATAAAATTTCGGAACCCAGTTGTCTTAATCTGGTGATGTAACTTGCTACTGATTCGTCTAGTCTTTGGAACGTCTTGCTTAGGCGAATAAGATTTTCTCCAGGGACTTTTATTCTGTCGAAACGATCCACGAATTTTTGCTTAAAGGTTTGGTAATTATCTTCGTTGTACACATCGGGATCAGACATTAAAAATTGATACGCTTCTCCTGCAAGCCTTAGTTTAATTATCTGCAATGTAGTGTTGTCATCCCATTTGTCTACTTTTGCTCTGAATTCTATTCTCTTGAAATATTCTTTTACTGCTTGTTTTCCACTGAAACTTTCCACTGTTTGTGCTAACATACCTGGCGTCATGTATGGTAGAGTAAATGGGGAAGGTGTAGGTTTACTTGCTTGTGCTGCTGTAGCTGGTGTTTGATTTCCACTTGTTGGCATCTTAACGAAATGTTTCTTCTTTTATCACTAAGATTAATGACCTAAATTTTTCTAAATTTTATATACCTTTACCTAGATAGAAATTTTATATAAATGGATTAATTGTTTATAGTTTAAATACTTTTCTGAAATGGTATTTACCTGTAGAAAATAATACAGAAAACAGACATACATACAATAAATATAGGTTAATCGAGATCTTATGTTTTTGTGTTTACGCACCTATATAGGGTCATGTATAAGTGCTTTGTTGTAACCAATTGTTGTTGTTTCCGCTGCCACCAGTTGTAACACTCGCCGAGGGTGCCTGGTACTTGAGTTGAAGAAAAATGGTAGCTAGAATATACCAGTACCCCGGTGAGTGACTAACGTATTAAAAACTGTAGTATTTAGAAAAGGACAGATTGAGCTGAAATAAAATTGTAAAGAATTTTCTTTGATGCATTCAGCTGGAGCCGAGCCTGTACAGTTGTACCTAAGCAAGGAGCACTTCTTTTAAGGAAAATTTTGATTTGTATTAGTTTTACGTTAAAGTCTCAACAAGGTAATTTTCTGAAGGAGTAAGGACTGAAAAGAATGAAAAACTAAATGGAGGAATAAATGAATATATTAATAAGCATAAAAATTATTCATAACAAAACCAACTTGGGAACTAACATTAGCCCCGGAACTTAGCGTAACGTAGACACAAAAATATAATTTTACTAATGAAATTAAAATAATGAAACTAAAATACTAACAATTCAATTTAGGATTGAATAGAATATTCAGAAAATAAAATAAAAGATTATTTAACGAAACTAATCTCGATTTACCCTTACAGAATAAAATTATAAATAATGACAAAAACGATATTCTGACCTTTCGATGTATTCGGATGTATTGACAGAAGCTTGCAATATTATATTTAAACGAAACTAATTAATTGATTTTTAAAATAATCTTCAGAAATAATTTTCCAAAGTACAACAAATTCAATTAATTTTAAAACACTTATCAAATATTTCTCCCGAGTTACGACCGATCTTACTTTCGTGATTACTTACACGTAACTGAAGTTTTGTCTTTTGAAAAATTATGCGTAAGTTAAAATGGAAGGAAGTATTGAAGTACTTTTAATTATTTTATCGATACACGTTTCCTTAAGCTTGCCTCTAAACTTATTTCCATTTTCTCAGTTTTACTTAGTTTGCTGATTTGTATAAAACAGCGTTCTTTCACCTGTTCCGAACTTCAATTTTTCTGCAAAGCTAGTATTTCCGGCTTTGTGCTTTATTAAGTTGTTTCCCATTAATTTGCTTAATTCAGATATATCTGACTTTACGATTTTTTTGATACTTTGGTTTGAATGTGCAGAATATTGAACTTGGGAGCTTCCGTGAGAACGACACTGTAAGCTTAATGAAACTTTCCAATAACTGGAATTTATGTGATAAAAACGATACTTCTATAATTATTTTTGTTAAACATTAATATTTTCTAAAATTTTTAATTTAATTTCACGCTGACTACTACAGAGATACCTTCAGATAACGAATCTGAATTGGGTGACATTAGTGGCGACGAGGGAAATGAAGAGAATACATTCTTCAGTAACGCTAGCAACAATTTATTTCATATTGCCAATAGCCAATAGATTTTCAAGACGATGTCGGTGTAGTTGAAGATAATAATGGCTGGGACAGCGAGGATGATATTCCTCTTGCAGTCCTTAGACACAGAGAGTTAGTAAATAATTCAAGTTGGACAAAATCTTCTAGAAATTGTCTAAAGAATCTTAAAACTTTCAATGAAGAATACGGACCGAATATTGGAGCAAATGTGGAAACCCCAACTGACATTTTCCTTGCAGTTTTTCCTGAGGATTTGATTGAGAGTATTGTGTTCCAAACTAACTTATATGCACTTCAAAAGCATGGAAACGTCTTCCAGAGAATTCCCCAAACTTCATGTTCGTCCATTCGATAAAAGGTTACTGAATAAGCAAAGCCGTTCATGAACGTACTTCGTTTGTGTACGTCGAAGTTCAGAGTTACAGAATAAGTACAAAATCAGTTAAATAATATTGTAGTTGGTTAAATGAAGATTGTTTTTAATGAAATTGCAATAACTGAAAAACTGCCAATTTAGGCCGAAAAGTCGTTCTACGGTTTCGAAAATACGGGGTGTTGCTTTTGAAAAAATTAACATTTGAACGATTGAAGTATATGATGAAATTGACCAAGTGCAGAAAGCATTCGCAACATAACTGCAAAAGAAAATTTATTAACAAATTTTCTAATCGGGCATTCATAGTTTTCCCAAAATAAATAAATTTTACTCAATATTCAGAATCGCCAGACTGTCAATCATATCAAACGAGAAGACTGATGGAAGAAGAAGAAAAGAAATGAATAACCCTGAGTACAAACAAAGAAAAGAACAGCAATATTATGCTGCAATTAAACGCGAGTGTGATATGGTCATAGCTAGGTCATACATGGCAACGGAGCAAGGCCAAAAAGATGCCAAGAAATTACTAGAAAAAATGAAAAAAAGGGGGATAAGGTGTAAAGGCGGGCGTATAATATGAGGCGCCGTTTGTCTCAAAATTATTCAGTAAAATAGAATTTTTTATTTGTGGGTGAATGATAAGTAATAATGATAAGTGGAAGGGTACGAAGGATACAGGAAAACAATGTCGTATACCTACCCCCGCGAATCTTAAAGAAAGCCACTCATAAGGGTGTCGCTGTATAAAGGCGGCTATCGCGACAGCAAACGAAAAAGACACCAATCGTTTAAGAAAGTTCCAATAGAAGGGATGGATGCCCTTGTTTACTGAAAATCGAACAGTGCTAGGCCCAGAAACAGCAGGTGGTCGTGAAAATATTAAACAAAAGATTTAAAAATGATTCTTGAAAAAAAACAACCCTTTCAATACAATTCCTCGCGTTCGAGGACGAGCTCGTCAAATAGAAAGCGGATGCCCTTGTTTACAGAAAAGCGAAGAGTGCAGCAAAGTCCAGAAACAGCATGGGCTCGTCAAAAACGAGATAAAACATGTAAAAAGGGTCGTTTAACAAATGCAACCCTTTGAATACAATTCGTTGCGATCGAGGCCGAGCGTTTCAAATAGAAAGGCGATGACAAACAAAATAAAGTTGTAAAAATGGAAGCCACCCTGTTAACGTTGCATATAATGGAATATAGTCCTTTACGCCGAAAAAACGTGCGCGAGAACCGTTAGTAGCAGTAAAAAATATTGTTAAGTAACAATGCCACGAGTTCTAGAAAGCGATACAACCCTTTAGTGGCCGTGAACGTGCTATTACTCAGACCTTGAAAAGAAACCCAATGCTAAATAAAACCAGTCAAATAGCCGTAAACAAATGTATGCCGTGTAAGACAAAACCCTTGAAAAGCTGCAAAAGTATGAGTGGTGCAGGGGAGGAAGTACATAATATGTAAAATCGCGCATGCAGCATTCTCTAATTCTAGGTGGTAGGTACCAGGAAGAGTAGCATGGTACTACCGATCGGTTTGAAATTGCTATCATTGACTACCAGCATACTAATAAGGCCGCTGATGTCAAGTAAAATGAAATAGGTCATGCTAAAGGAAAGAAAATCGTACATTCGCTGATGAAAAGTGCGGTTTGCCGATTAACAAAGATTTATAACAGGTAAATTCACAAGGGATCAGCGAAAACACTGTAATTGCGAATAGGCACGACTCACATAAAGCAAATCTAGAAAACATCAACAAATTTGAGATCGGTTACCAAACATTCCGTCATCCTCGTACAAACTATCGTCATAGGAATGAACGTTGAAAACAGTTCCAGGAATAAAGCATTGCAGGTGCGTCGCAACCATCTACATGCAGAAAAATAAATATTAAACACCTGGAGGTGGCCAGGCTAATTATGAAAGAGAACGGGTACAGCCGGTGGGTATATGAGGGCCTGAAAGAACCGCGTAATTTAAGGAGCAAGCTCATACGCGAGAAGGGAAAGGTGCAAGACATGTTAAAAAGGCGGAGGAGTAAGTATACCCTATAAAGGTAGGAAATGTAACTAATTCAAAACGAATTTTGCAGTATCCGAGTTATTAAATGAATGGGAGGATGGCGAGGCGGAAGGTCGGGTATAAACACTCTATTTTAGTAGTTATCTATAATTCTACATGCGGAAAAAAGTGGTTGTGAACATAACTTAAGTGAATAGAGTTAAGTATATTTCTGAGTTCTTTTGTGTCTTAAGGTATAAGAATCATAAGTTCTACAGAGATGGTGCAACATAGTTAATTACAAATTACAATTTTTTTTTTCAAAAGGTAGGTGAACATAAAAATACTTAATTAAAGGTAAATTACATCTATTACATGATTGGAAACTATTTAAAATATGCAAATTAAACTGTGTAATCACATTAACAATCTCAAAAATACGTTAAAATTTCAGTTTTCTTATTATTTTCGAAAATACTATTGTATTCAAGACCTGCGATGTTTCGGGCGGGGGTGAAACGTCTCATCTTTGCTGAGTTAGCAGAATTGTTCTATATAATCATTTGTCATTCAATGGGGATCTCACTTGCGATTTTCATTGTCAACAGGAGTAACTTAGAAGACATCATCATTATGAATTTCGACGAGACACAGGTGGTCACCCACACCTCATCGCCGATTGATATCTGTCTGCTACCTGCAGTCCGTAAGTAAAAAAAAAAAAAACTATTATCACCAACTTATTTTGACCAAGTGGTTAACATCCAGTGGAAATACCGGAAATAACAATTCGTTTCTTCTTTGTTTTTCAGAATTATTTGAAAGATGGCGCCTCCAAGGGGTGTATGTGAACAGCGTTGTCTATAATAACGTCGTGGGTTACCACCTAGATTGGCCCTGGGGGTATATACGTCGTGTGTCCTGGTGACAGATTCTTTGTCTATGGGATAAATATCCCTACTGACTTTGTCATCATACGGGTGCACGGCGTACCACCTGGGGTGAGCCGCGTATTATTTCAATATCTTGATGAGGAGGACCCGCTCTTGCCTTTTGCTGATCCTTTTGGACCACCCTCACCAGAAAGGATGGTGCCTATCGTTACTCCACCAATCCCGATAGAGGTTAACGAAGAAACTAACGCCTACAACACTGAAGAATAAGGCTTCCAAAACAAATATTATTCAAAAAAAATTTTTATAAAGAGAACCACCTATAATCGCTATAATGACTTATAAAATATATTCATATTTGCATTTAATAAATATTTACTAAAATACCCTATAGTACTTTGTTTTGTGTTGGTTTTTTACATTTCCAGAAATAAGGATATTTGAGCAAGGGTTGCAAATGAATGCTTTTGACACCTCCTGTATATGATAATCTGACTGACAGCTACTCCCAAGTTGTTTGAAGTTTTTGTGTGTGTCCAAGTATTATAAGCTTTAAAATTTACAGTAAGTATAAAATTAACTTGTATAACTATACAACTTTCATCATTAGAAGTTCGTAAAGTAATTTTCATTAACTATTGTAGCAATTGCTTTTGCTAGAGTATAAATTTAGACAGTAAGAAACGTAAATCTTCTAAGTATTGAAAATTGCTTACATTGCAAAAACATCCCTAAGAACAAAGAATACAGCAATACTATATGATTTTTAAAGTAATTTCTACTAAATTGTTGTTGATTATTTTCTAATTCTAGATAATTATATGTTAGTAATTGTACATAAGCAAGCGGTGCTATATTGTGGATACAAATAGAATCAAAATTATTAGTAAATATTTTAATATTAATATAATAAATATGGGGTTCAATTAATAAGTGATTGACCTCATATCTAGTAATAGCAAACTCCTTGTATCATGGCTTTATAATATTTCATTACAACAAACTGTGTCAATATGATTTAATTTCAGTATGTTTAAATTTATCAATTTTCTTGAATTGCTAATTTAATTTGCTATAATTGTTTTTTTTTGTAAAAATTTTACGAGTAATTGTGGTTTTGTAGCTTTTTGTTAGAATTTTTATTCTTCTATTGAAGATTAATTAATTCTTTATCCCCTAAGTTATTTTTCTCAACTTTTTCAAATGGAACACCTTGTATATTTTTAACAATGTTACATAAATAGCAAACCTTTTTTTTTATTTTCATTCTATTTTAAAAAGGAATTCTCAAGTATAATAAAAAAAATTTACAAGTACTATCGTCAAATAATGTAATTGTATATACACTACGAGCTTATACAGATTGGTGGCCGTTATTGTGAACATAGAGACAAATGCTTGATTATGCATTATTTTTAAAATTGTGTTCTGTCAGTTGCTGTCATTGCTGTATAAATTTGCAATTGAAAGAAAAAAATTTGGTTAGATGGATAAATACAAGGTAACTGAAAAAGTACAAATCGTAAAATGGTTTTATGGGGGCATGTCAATACGTAAAATTCGAGATATGTTCAATGTAGCATTCGAAAATCGCCCCATTCCCTCTGTTGGCATTATACATCGAATTATTAAAAATTTTGAAAAACGTGGATGTTTAGGTCGGGTATGCCATAAAAGAAGACTTCTTCCTAATAATGAGTAAGAATTGCTTAAATTAAGAATTTGCGCTGCTGTTGAAGAAAATCCACATATTTCATCTAGAAATTTTGCTCGCAATGTTAATCTGCACCATTCTACAGTGTTAAAATTTTTGAAAAAACATGGGTATAGATCTTATAAATTACAAAAAAATCAAATAATTTATCCGTACGACCAAATTAAACGCATGGAATTTTGTGAGGTCGAATCATGATGAAAATTTTTAAATAACATATTATTTAGTGATGAAACCACGTTCCCTATCAATGCTCAACACAATCCATCAGTCACTCGTTGTTGGTCGAGAAATAATCCTCGCCTACATTACAACTTTCGCATGCAATATCCACAAAAATTGAACACATGGAGTGGCATATTAGGCAATCACGTTATTGGCCCGTATTTCATCCAAGGAAATGTAAACGGTGAATAATATCTGAATCTCCTTCGTAATCAAATAAAATAAATACCTAGTTTACGCCAAATACCGGGAATTAGACTAGACACCATTTGGTATCAACACGATGGTTGTCCGGCTCATAATACTTTAGTAGTACGAGAATATTTACAATATTTCACCTCAAATGCTTCACAGCGTAAGAACGGGATTTTATAATCGTCTGGGTTATTGTTCAGCAGAACAAGGAAATTTATTTGAATACTTATTGTAAATAATTAGAATTAAGGAAATTTGTTGTGAATTAAATTGATGTTGTTTGTTTAACTTTGAACCACTAATTTGCGCTAAAAGTTAGAAAATTGTATGTATTAGTTCGAATAAAACCCAAGAAGGCGTCTAGTTTAAACCATACCGGCCTCCGTAATTGTTAACTTACAGAACACAATTTTAAAAATAATGCATAATCAAGGTGTCGATACATGCAAAGCGCGTAAGCATATGTCTCTCTATATTCACATTAACGGACACTAATCTGTATACAGTGTGTCTGCTTAAGATCGCACCATATGGAAAACTTTTTTATTATTAATTTTACGAAAAAAAGTTATTCTTCATAAAAAGTTTTGCATGGTCTCAAACCTAAAATGCAACCATCAGATATTAATTTGTTTCAGTCGTATACGCGGTTTCTCAAAAAATATGAATTTGGTTCGAGAGTAAATTATGGATACCGACAGCCCAGCACGATTCCTTGTTACTATCTTTCAATAAAGTGAAAGATGGTATCAAGCTTGTAACAAGTTCATTGTGCTGTGTATTTGGTACAGTTGTACTGGCAGCATCGTCCGTAACGGGTAGAAAGTCCAATGCTAAGAAGGATGCAGTTGCTAAACCACCACTGAACCCAAAAAAATTATTGGGCTTTAAAGGTACCTACCTACCTATAAACTATAATACATTCAAAAAACTCTTGTGCTGTATAAGTGAAATTCAGTTGGTTAATACTTACAAAAATCCCTAATACCTAGGCTATTAGTAAATTATGGCACCATTTTCAATTTAAATTTGTACCTTTTTTTTCAGGCAACAAGGAGGGTGTTACCGTGGTCCTGTGTTTAAGTAAATCTTGATCGCAATCGTACTATTAAATTGTTTTAGAATTTTACAAGTGGTGGCCACAAAAAAAGAAAGTCAACGAAGTTGTACGGGATGTACATTTAAGCAAAATAGGATCAATAATCGCATCCAAAATTTATTATTTAAATAGACCAATTATATTACAGGCCTCGTTCTTCGTAATTACATAACGTAGTACCACTACTTTTCACTATGTGCACCACAATCTTTAAAGCAAAGACCACAACCATCTACCATACATACCTACCCAGCTAACTAATTCATTACACTCTTTGTGCTACAGTGCATCACTTGTTTTTTCTTTTTCATAACAAAGTTGGTGCGCGTATCAATATAGAATCAGAATGGGTAAATCAAAAAAGAGAAAGCATGATGAGGAGAGTCCTCATAAGTTACTAAAAAAGATAAAGCAGTTGGAGTCGAAGATGAGACGAAGAAGAATCCGCGTCATTTCTTCGAGTTCAAGTGACGAGTCCGACGCCAGTTCAGGGATGGATCGCGGCGCACCAGATCAACAACAAGACCGTAAGTTACGTCATCCTTAAAGTTACGTCACGTTCATACGTGACTATTTTGTGTTTATTGGTGATATTTAGAGCTTACTCGTAAAGTAAGACCATAATATACACAGTACTTGACTGAGCTCATACACAAGGTGAGACAAAGTCAAATTATAAGCCAGCTGAGCTCATACACAAGATGAGACATAGCGGCAATGACCTACAAAATTAAAAAAAAAAAAAAAAAGAAGACTAAATGAAAATGCGGCAAGGTTTTTTCAGTTGTGGTCTTTTTTCTTTAGGATCGGAGGGCCTTGAGATTGCTGCTTTGGACGAAACCACGTTAAGTTTGTTGGGAGACGATCCCGCGCAAGATAAAACACGGTCTTTTACGTTGCATGCTGAGTTGGCTAGCCGTTGGAATGGAGTTTTGTCCAAAGGCTTACCAGAGGACATAAAACGTCAGTTATTAGAAAAACATACTCGTGTGGGCAATTGTAACCTTGATCCTCCGAAATTAAATCCTGAAGTTCTTTCGTGCTCAAATGAGGCTTCTGTAAAGAGACGGCTATTTCGTGGACTCCCAGAAGCTCGCAGGATCGGCTTTGGCTGCTTTAGGAACAGCGATCACAAATCTTCTACTTAATAAAGAAGAAGGGGTCGATCGGTTTGAGCTATTGGAAAATTTATGTGATGCGGGAAAATTACTCGCAGACTTACATCACACTCAATCGTTGGCGCGTAGAGCGTATATATCTCCAGGGCTTAATAAACAAATCACAGGTGTGTTCGATAAGACCAACATTGATACCTTACTTTATGGGGTTGGCCTGGCAGAAAAAATTCGGGAGTCAAAAGCACTAGAAAAAATGGGACAAGAGCTCAAAGCTTCGACAGCTACACCTGCAACTAAAAGGGCCAATTTAAACTGGAAAAGCCCACCTGTTCGGCGGTTCCAGCACCAACAGGTGGGCAACAGAGTGCAGTTTCAACAAAGGCCGTTCCTGCAAAAATTCAAGGACACACGAGCTGCTACCAGACCTGCGAAGCGCCCACAATTTCAACCCTACAGACGCCAACGGCCGACTCAGTAGAGGTAGGACGGATAGCGGGGAGGTTAAAAAACTTTCTTTCCACCTGGAAATGTATACCAAATGACACATTCGTTTTAAATGTTATCAGGGGTTACAAAATTACAGTAGCCAGACCTTTTTTCCCAGACTTTGTGCATTACGAACCCCCTAGATCGGCACTTACCACTCAGGAAATAGCTACTGCAATAAATTATCTTATAAAAAAAGGTGTTGTAAAAGCCTGTAAGTCGGTCACGGGACAGTTTCTCTCAAACTATTTTTTAGTTTCAAACCCAAACGGCAGCAAGCGGTTTATTTTAAATTTAAAACAGCTTAATAAATCTATTGTTACTAATCATTTTAAAATGGAAGACATACGAACAGCCACAAAATTACTTAATCCTAATGATTTTATGTGTAGTTTGGACTTACAGGACGCTTACTTCTTGGTTAATGTTACAAAAAAAAGCAGGAAATATTTGAGGTTTATGTTTCAAGGGAGTTGCTTCGAATTTACATGTCTACCTTTTGGATTATGTACTTGTCCTTTTATCTTTACAAAAATTATGAAACCCGTGATTCAGATATTGAGAGAAAAAGGATTAGTTTCGTCCATCTATCTAGATGATTTTCTGTTGTTCGGAAGTACTTATGACCAGTGTTTACTCAATGTGCAAACGACTATAAGCCTTTTGCAATCATTAGGATTCATTATTAATTTCAAAAAGAGCAGTTTAATCCCTAGTACTAGGTGTAAATATTTAGGGTTCATTCTTGACTCTCGTACTTTCTCAATCGAGCTACCACCTGAGAAACGAAGTAGTTTGAAAAATTTAATACATAAATTTGCAAATAAGAAATGTTGCATACTGACCATGTTAACTCGTCGCTTATTTTGAGTTTAAAGGAAAAATCTTGGCTAAAACACCGGAAAATGAATTCGTTTACTTCAGAAGAGAAGATATATTTCCTATCAACGTGAAAGACATAACCATAATTTATAGAGGCTTGCAAAAATTTGGAGTGGAAAATACTGAATTAGATGTTTTAGAATTTGCTAAAATGAAACGAAAAATTCGTGGCAATGAAACTATTTGTGAAAATAAAAAAAGGTGATTAACACATCAGCAGTAAACATGATAAACATGTGCTTATCGGTTTAATAACAGCGAGTTTAGTACTATATAACCGCTGCAATTTTGTTATTTAAATATAAAATTATTCCATATCTACACCAGCCAAGATGACTAGTAACGAAGTTGACAACGATTACAAAGAAAAGTTCATGCAGACGATTGTGCCAGGAAAAGGGGTACAACCCTTATTTCTGCAGAATCTCTACATGTTAACGATCTGCATAAAATGGACTCCCGACCAAACGAACCACGACTCTATTGGGTTACCTCTTCAGTTGAAGCGCAAGATCCAAACTGAATGGCGTGATATCCAGACCAGGCTGCATGAATTTTTGGATACGTGGATCAACTGGGAGAATCGAAATAGAGAAGCGTTCAGGTATGTGCCCGAATGGTTTTTGAATCACCTGCCTTCATTTATTCAAAATTTAAGAATTCATAATGGTGGTCTATCACAAGTAGACAATTATGTTGTTAACTTTTTAGAAATTGTATATCATATAAATCATGAAAGTGAGGGATCCAGATACCTGAACCGGCGCATACTTGAATTGTTTGTTGCTAATGAGCCCTTGTTTGTCATTTTTCGCGCCTATAAGGTTGTAGATGCGCGTAGAATGGCTACAGGGTACCCCTGCTAATTGTTTGTCTCAAAATGTAGGTTTAAGAATGGAGATTGATGACTTAAATGACTTTATTCAATGTATTTTAGAAAACTTCTGTAGAGTAAAGAATGATATCGAAACAACATGTGCAATGTTGGTAGAAGTTCAAGAGATAAAACGCAGAAACGAGTATAAATATGCGCGACCGCGACTCTAACATACAGTTATCAGTCGTTCTTTCCTCTGAACATTATACCTACAAACAACTAAAATGACTAGTCAAAGGCAAAACGATTTTCTTGAAGTGCATCCTGAAGTAGAAGCTAAGGCCGGCAGCAGCAACTACAAAGATGCAAGGGAAGACAACCTGTCATTTATCAACGATGTGGGAACGTTAACCCAGAAACCGGTAACCAAGATGGTCGACCTTGAAGTTGAAAAACCCTACGAGTTTTTGGATGTTAGGGTTATTAAGACAAAATTTCAGAAGCGAGCCGTAGTCGTGGAGTTGGAGGACAGTCTTGTCTACCTGCCTAAAAGATTCGAGTTGTTAAAAGACGATCGCATTGTCATGTTAAATGACATGCGAGATGAACTAGTAATGGTGTATGATGGTGCGCACAAAATAAATAAGGGTAACGCAACGTCGGTAGTGCGTTTTCTTAGAAAAACCGCTTTATAATTTACTATATAAAATAACCAATAAATAAATAAAAGATATGTACAGTAAATCTTGTTTTATTTGATTTACAATATTTATATTACAGATTTATTTATCATTAATACATAGACTAATAACTCCTTAGACCTCTCAACATAATGCAGCCGTGGTTTTCGTAAATATTGTACCTCAGTGGTACGCTAGTAAAAATATTGTTAAGTAACAATGCCAGGAGTTTTAGAAAACGATCCAACCCTTTAGTGGCCGTGAACGTGCTATTACGTAGATCCTTAAAAGAAATCCAATGGTAAACAAAACCAGTCAAATAGCGGTAAACAAATGTATGCTGTGTAAGACAAAACCGTTGCAAAGGGGCAAAAGAATGAGGGGTGCAAGGGACGAAGTACATAATATTTAAAATTGCTCATGCAGCTCTCTCTAATTCGAGGTGGTACGAGGAAGAGTAGCGTGGTACTAGCGATCGGCTTGAAACTGGTACCATGGACTACCAGCATACTAATAAGGCCGCACATGTCAAGGAAAATGAAATAGGTCATGCTAAAGGAAAGGAAAGAAAATCGAAAAGTCGTTGATGATACGTGCGGTCCGCCAATTAACAAAGATATATAACAGTTAAATTCACAAGGAATCAGCGAAAACACTGTAATTGCGAATAGGCACGACTCATATAAAGCAAATCTAGAAAACATCAACAAATTTGAGATCGGTTATCAAACATTCCGTCAGCTTCATGCAAACTACGGTCATAGGAATGAACGTTAAAAACATTTCCAGGAATAAAGCAGTGTTGAATTCAGACTGTTTTATCAGGGCGGGCCTTGCAATATTTGTGGGGTGCAATATTATTTTGAAATAGAAATTGTATTAAATCACATACAAATTGTAAATTCGAACGGAAATATTGCTAAGTCAATAATGTAGACTTAAAGGTACAAAATTATAAACGACGCGATGGCCTATGTATTCTACGTCATAAACCACCTTTGTAATATTATAATTCTCAGGAACAGGGTCTTAGCACGTTTGTCATCATTGTGAAGACATATTTAAATGTGCAGTCAAAAGTGTCCGTGAGACATGCTTGAATTCAACGGTGCTAATATTGTAACATTAAGTCATCAAGCAGCGATACGAGTAAACAATGCAAAAGAGTAGTTGAGAATGTTATGGCAATCAGTAACTTAGTCAGTATCTTAAAAATTACAGATAATTACAAGCGAGCCTATGATAAAGAGGAGGAGGAGCGGTGTAAAGTAGAGGAAAAGCAGAAGGAGGAGGAGCAGGGGGCCCCGGTCCGGCAAAGGCGTAGGAGGCGCAAAAATGTAGAAATGCTACAGGCTGAAAATCGAGGCCTCCTGTGTGTGGGGAAGAGGAGAAGAAAATGTAAGTAGTAAGAAAGCAGAAGTTACACATAAAACTAATATGAAATGTTTATATCGCAGCGCCGAGTAGACTTACGTATTGAGGGGAGTGGAGTGGAGTAGGATGGAGAAGATGAGAGAAGAAAGAGGAAGTGCAGCGGGTGGACGATGAGGAGAGGTCGGTGGAGCAGGAGGAAGACTAGCAGGATGAGGATTTGTTTAATTGTAATTATACTTAATATGTTTTATCATTAATCAATGTCATGTGACCATCTTCAGCGTCACTGTTTAACTTTTTCAATTTATATTTCAATTTCTACTTTATTAATATTGCGAAAACGTTAATTATATCATTTTAATTCAATTATATTATACGTGGCGTAGACAAGGTTTCTCTTGTTTTAGTGTTCTTGGAATACCCTTTTCACCCACTTGGAGCACCATGGATCGTAATCAATTTACGCCAAGTTGTTATAACTTGCTTTCATATCAAAGTCTTGGACTTCACCTTTAGATTATCGGGACCGCGGTTAACTGATGATATGTTTAAATATACCAAGGGCGAATTCAATGAAAACTTTCAATTAATGAAACGTAAGGGGGTTTTATGTTCTGATTACTTGAATGCTTGGGAAAAATTGAAAGAAAAAGAATTACCACCAAAATCTAAATTTTATAATAAGCTAACAGAGAAAGATATTTCTGATATTGACTATTTTCATGCACAAACGGTTTGGGAAACATTCAAAATTAAAAATTTGGGTGAATATAGCGATATTTATCTTAAATGTGATGTGTTAATTTTATGTGATATTTTTGAACAATTTAGAAATTACATTTTTATACGGGTCCATCTTTGGCGTGGAACGCTGCTCTCAAAAAAACTAACATTACATTGGAACTTTTAACGGATAATGATAAAATTTTATTCATTGGAAAGGGTATACGGGGAGGATTAACTCAACTATCATCTGAATATAACGAGATTCATCAATGGGACTAAAATGTACAGGGTACTTTAGAGTTAACAGTTGCATTAAACCGTCGCTTACAAGATATTTTTTATTATCAATATACAAATTTCTCTTCGAAAACGTAACCAGAGAATTACCCATTTGCCATTTATCCTTCACAATATCATACTTTATTGCAAAATTTGATTTATCTACATTTTTATCATTTTTTAAAAATAAATCAACATATTTTCTTATCATAGGATCATATTGTTGCAATAGTTGTTCCCCTGTGGAATCCTCGAATATGTCGCTCTGTTCTAAAATATCCTCAGGTGTCATTTCTTCATTATCCTCTTCTTCCATTTCTTCCTCTTCTTCTTCTTCTCTCATCTCTCTAGACTCATATTTTGAAAGTGATTTGTCTATAGTCGGACGTTTCTTAACAACACCTTTAGATACCGGAGCGGGAGATAGAAGAGAAATCGATTTAGAGGAAAGAGAATCTTCAACTTCGTTACGATCATTAGAAGACGATACAACAGCATTAGTAGCAGATGGTGCGGTTGGTTTTGTTTTTCTTTTTCCACTAATATTTGCAATTTCTCTTAAAGGATCTAATATGGGCTTATGTACTCTTTCAAAAGTTTGGCGATTTTGACTAAGATGATCTTTGAGCTCTCTCAATTTTTTTCTAACGTTCTCACCTGCTTCAACCACCTTTTCCTTTAGTTTTCGTTTATTTAAATCCATAGCTCAGCTGTTACAATACCAGTTGACTTACCCGATCAACGATTTGATGGGATTCGAAAAATTAACATTTATATTTGATTTATTGACATTCTCAAGCGTCACTTTGTTGAAATCCATGATTATATAAATAATAAATATTATATAAAATATCGATTTCAACGGGAAATAACAAGATTTATTCGCTTTACATATACGTATTTCGGCATCAAAGTGCCATTGTCAAAAGCTATATAAAATATTATAACAAATGCAAAATAGAGTAACTCCTTGATTCTATTATTTTAACACTGCGTGAAGCAGCTGACCCCAGTCAACCCGTCGGAGGTCAGTCGCTTATCAGTGTTTTAAAAAGATATTTATTCCAAAATCTTCAGTAAAGGAGAATCTAAGAGTTCAATTTGCCCATTCATTAAAGGTATGTTGTTTTTTGTGTGTTTATAAATTTTAAAAGCTTCCAAAATATTAAATTTATTTTTGTTATCAGGAAAGTGTAAAAATTTTATTGTATTATTAGATGTTAATGTGTGATTTTGTTCTAACAAATGTTTAGCAAAATTTGATTTATGTGCATGTTTATATTTGTAACAACGGATATGTTCTTTTTGCCTAATACTGAAATTTCTAATTGTTTGACTTATATATACTGAATCACAATGTGAACAATTTAATTTATAAATACCTGATTTTAGCAAATCATTAATTTTGTCTTTAGCATTGAAAAGTGAGTATAGAATATTTTTATTTGTTTTAAAAATGACTATATTTATTTGTGTTATTTATAATTTTAGCAATCTTTTCTGAAATTTTACCAAAATATGGAATTGAAACGTATTTTTATGTTTTAGCAGTGTTATTAATGGAATAAACTTTTTGAATAGCTAATTTATAATTTTTCTTTTTAATTAAAGTGTCAATAAGTGTTGTGTTATATCCATTGAAATCGATATTTTATTTAATATTTATTATTTATATTTATATTTGAACTATATATCCATCTAATTCTTTCCGGTATCTACCTGTTTTGAGATCACTATCTTTATCTATAGTTAAAAAGCCATAATTACTTTTCCAACACTCTCTACATATTTCATGAAATTTATCAAAACTCATGTCGCTGCTCACGTGATCGTTATACCGGGTGGTGACTTGAGCGACGCAACATAGGGATTTCAATGGAAAATTCTTAATGTTCAATTATTGGCTCCCCTAATTATTTTAGAGCAAAATTGTGTTTAGTTTTTTTTTTAGAGAAATAAATTCTGCATCTTTTCATACTATTATTTACAATGTTTCATTTTCCGGAATCGTAGAAATAGAAGAAATTAGAAATGGTCTTTTTAAAAAAATAACTGATGCCATGGAATTATAAAATCAAACAAACGCACTGACATTTCTGTCTCATTACATTTTTTTTCTTTTTAAAGCAATAAAACGAGTATCTAGGTAATTGTGAGGTAATATAGGAACATATTTTACGCTAAACAAGGCACTTTATCATTTCTACTTTTTCTTTCGTTGAATACATTTTAAATATAATAGATTTTAATAATCGGTTATAAACTTCAAACTGTAATGACAGATGTAAATGCTAAGGTTGTTTGTTTAGATAATTCCAAGGCATCACTGATTTGTTTAAAAAGACCATTTTTAATTTCTTCTATTTCTATGCTCCGGAAAATATTTGGGTTACGTGGTTAACGCTCAAGGGTTGTTAGCGGACCCCGATAAAGTTACAGCGATTGTAAATATACCGGAACCTAAAAACGTCTCGGAAGTTAGGAGAATTATTGGAATGGCAAGCTGGTATCGACGTTTTATACCAGAATTTTCAGCTATTATCGCGCCACTTACCGCGCTTTTAACCCAAACTATTGATGATAAGGAACAAGTAATCTGTTATATTAGCCGGTCGCTAAATAAAGCAGAGCGCAATTATTCCGTTACCGAGCGTGAATGTTTAGCAGTTTTATGGGCAATTGAAAAAGTGCGACCCTATTTAGAAGGGACTCGCTTTACGGTGATCACAGATCACCATTCTCTCGTGTGGTTAAACTCCCTTAAGGAACCTAGTGGTCGTTTGGCCAGATGGGCTGTCAAGATCCAACAATATGATTTTGAAATCATACATCGTAAGGGGAAAGGTCACGTTGTTCCCGATACTTTATCGCGTTCCGTCCCGATTATCGATAACGTTCTTGTAAGTCCCGTAGGAAATCCCGCTCCCGATACCAAGGTAGAACCTGTGGTTAATTCTCGTACCGATCGGTGGTACAACCGCCTAATCAATAATGTCAAGCAAAACCCCCTATCGTACCCTTTATGGAAATTAAAGGAAGGAAAGTTATTTAAATATCTTTCACCTAGGTACCCTGATTTAGCGCAAGATGAAGATAAGTGGAGAGAAGTAGTACCAAAGTTTAATCGTTCCGCTATTGTAAAACAGAATCACGATGAACCAATTGCCGGTCATTTAGGAATTTTTAAGACTTTTGCTCGAAGATATTATTGGCCTAAACTTAAAGCTGATGTTGCTCGTTACGTTAATCGTTGTACCGTTTGTATCGCCCATAAGCCCGAACAAAAGAAGCCTGTTGGTTTTATGTCGCGGCACCCTATCGTTAAGAAACCTTGGCAAATGATATCGATTGATTTGGTAGGCCCGCTACCTCGGTCGAGCCAAGGATATTCTTATATCTTGTCAGTTGTCGATTATTTTACGAAATTCACGTTGTTCTTTCCGTTACGTTCCGCTACTGCTTCAGCAGTCGTTCAAAGAATTGAGGAGGGTGTCTTCCTAACGTTTGGAGGACCCCAATACTTACTTACCGATAATGGAGTACAGTTTCGTAGTAAAGAGTTTGCAAACTTGGTAAAGTCTTACTCAACTACGATTCTTTTTAACGCTTACTATCACGCTCAAGCCAACCCTGTCGAACGTGTTCATCGCGTATTGAAAACTATGCTCGCTTCTTACGTTAAGGAAAACCATAGAAATTGGGATCGATACTTAGCTAAAGTAGCTTGCGCTATTCGCACTGCAGTTCACGAAGCCATAGGGATGTCTCCCTATTTCGCAAACTTTGGTCGTGAAATGATTTTAGAAGGAAATCTTTTCGGTGAAGCTAACGATGCCGCTACCGTTGATAATATTCAGACCCCTGATCGCGAAACGCTTTTACGCCGAGCCCCTGCGCTCAACCAAATTTACGAAGATATCGTTAAAAGGTTGGATGTTGCCTATAAGAATGCCAAATCTCGCTATGACTTACGTAGACGTCCCGCTACTTTTGATGTTGGTGATACCGTGTGGCGTAAAAATTACGTCCTTTCCGACGCAGCCAAACATTTTACCGCTAAACTGGCTCCTAAATTTTTAGGACCCTTTTTAATTCATCGTAAAGTCTCGTATAATACTGTCACGTATAATTATTGATTACCTAATATTGGTTATCTAATAGTTAATGCGTACGTTCCTTTGTTCATAAATTAAAGGTGACCTTTCTTCACGGAACTTAAACTTTCCGCTGTGAATAATTATCCCATAATTATCCTCTTAGATCACGCATGATTCGTAGTAATAGATGAGTTAAACCGGATCTAGGTTAACCAACGCGTACGTTTAACCCTTGAAAGATCATGGCCAACTGGTGAATGTTCTATTCTTTGCGTCAATGATTTTGAGTATAAATGCGGTGGTTTTGAGGCATTCTGGGCAGTTCGATCAGAGTCAGTTGTGACAAGTGAACAGACCCCAGAACATCTCAAGATGACCACCTACCAGATTATGTAAGTTTACTTTCAAATATATTCTTTTAATTGTATTTATGCTTTTATTATGTCTTGCAACCCTAAACCAGTCGCAAGCTACACCCTATAAAACCAAATGCGACAAGTGGTGGAGGTGCCGAAAGTCCACACTTATTTTTCAAAAAATGTATTTTATTTTCTTTAAATTGTTTCGTATTTCATTGTTTTATTTAAAATCTTTCATATTTTAATCTTTCAAAGGGGGGAAAGAAAGTAACAATACAATGCTGATTAATTTAACTTTTATTTAACGATTTCATGTTTAATTAATTTTTTTGAAATTTATAGAAAAATAATAAGTACAATATTCATTTATTTAACGTAATATTCGTTTTTTATTCAGAAAGTAAAGCTATTTTTTAAAGGTACAACATTTATTAATTTAATTTTCGCTTCATTTAATGGTTAGGTGGTTAATCGATTTTTTAAAGACCTTTTTATATACAGAACTGCCAGGGAAATAAGATGTTCACTAATTTAATAAAATTTATAGTTAGAGTGGTTAAGTTTGCTTTCAAAAAATTATAAATGTCAGGAAGGCAACAATCACGAAGTACGCCTAATAAACAGTACGATTTAAGATCGCAAAGATTAAAAATAGACGTTAGTGAGATAGCAGGGGCATCAGCGGAGGACGACGTTTTTAAACCTCGTTCATCTTTATCACGATCACCCACCCGTACTCAAAATTTAGGGACAAAAGAATTTAGGGATTTAGAAATTAGTAACGACGATACGCTTATTGCTGCTCATTCTTCAAATTTAGAATTAGACGAGTCTAGTGATTTAGAAATTCTTAGGGAAGACGTGCTTATTACTACAACATTAACAATAGAAAATCAAACAGGTGAAGACGTTGAATTAAAATCCGATTTAGACCAGTTTATAGATAAAATTGCAACCACTGAATTTATTTTCCCTGAACCCGAAACCACTTCCTTATTGCACGTACAGGGTGATCCTGAACATTCTGAGGGAAGTTCAGATAATCCTGACGAAGTAGAAGACCCTGTAGATACCCAAAATCCTGTAAATTCTGATAACTCAGATCATTTTGATTCAGACTCAGTATTAGCAATGGCGCAAAACGACAGGACGATTAGTGAGGTTTTGACCAGTGCAAAACAAGCGATTTTGCCGAAATTCACTTGTCCTGACTTTTTCACGCCAGGTGAAAGCAATTGTGTAACGTTTTTCCAACAATTTGAACGCGCATCCCGCTGTAATGCATGGAATAATAATGAGAAGATTAGGCATTTTGGCAATTATCTTAAAGATTCGGCTAATCAGTGGTATATTCGCTTTGTGGAAAATCCACAAAATGCAACTTGCAAATGGTCCGACATAAAGGAGGCGTTCACGCACCATTTCGGCGGAAGCAGTAGCATAAGGGTGGCCCGACGTCAACTCCTGTCCCGAAAACAGCAAAAGAAGGAAACGGTCCTTAAATTTTATTACGATTTGTTAAGGTTAGCAGATAATGTACCAGGGGTACCTTTGTCTGATTTAAGAGATTATTTTGAAATGGGATTACTCCCACCATTACGAAACGCTTATCAAATTTTAGCACCCTCAGATGATCGGTTAAATGAAGATACCTTCCGCGAAGCAGTTTTGAAATTAGCGGATATTGAAAAAACCGCGATAGAAGGCGCGATCACGACGCGTGCGAATGACTACATTATGACGTTAAACGCTGATTTCACACCCAGCGGTGCCTCCGAGGGTCAACGCCGCAATTCCGAGGTCGAAGACCAAGGCCCACCAAATTATAATACAGGTTTTTCGAGGACCGGTTTTTCCAGACCTCCGGGTCCGATAGGACAAAGAGGCCGCACACAGGGGAACCCGTTCCGTTCACGAACTACTGACGCAAGACCGCGGTGTTACAATTGCGATCGACCGGGACATTTCATGAGGTCTTGTAACCAACCCCTACGGAATAGGTATCAAAATTCTAATTATCAGGGGAATAATAGGGCGCAAAATTTAGATAATTATCGGGGTACTAGTAATAACCAGCCACGAAATGACAATCGTTATCAAAACGAGGTTAGAAGGAACGACAGTCGTTCTCCCAACAGGAATGGTAGGAACGTAACTTTTTCCCGTACCCCGTCACCTGCTTTAAACTCCCCGGTGCGACATACGCAGGCTTAATGACGTATGTCGCCAAAGATAAAACTAGTTATAAGTCGCCGAGAATCCTTCAAGTAAAAGGTAAAGTTTTTGGAAGATCTACTAATATAATTGTAGATACAGGTAGTTTTTATAATATTATTTGTGAAAATCGTGTACCGCACGATAATATAGTACCATTGACCAAAAAGATTTCGCTAACAACCGCAAATAACCATAAAATTTTAATATTAGGTGAAGCTTTAGTTCCAGTTTTGCTAAATAATGTAGAAATAGACGTAGTGGCCTTAGTAATTGATAATTTCCCTTCAGCATTTTTATTAGGTGTAGAATTTTTACAGAATAATTCAGCATTTATAGATTTTTCAAATAACACATTAGTATTGCATGACGCCAACTTTGAAATCCCAGTAGTAATACCCTTTAATCATGGCAAACCATCAACCGCGAACCTCGTCATCAGTCCGGAATCCACATGTGATAATGTTTTAAAAGTAGCGCTTCAAGATGACGTAATTTTGACCAAAGGAAGTGTTGTCACTGTTCCCGTACAAGTCATCTTCCCCAGTCCAGCTGAGTCTGACGTCATTTGTCCTTCTGTGATGACGCAGTTCTCTTTCCAGATAAACGAAGCACCACTTCTGAAAAAATCGGTAATTATTAAGAGATTCCCTTATTTCGAGAATGGTCAATTGTTAGTTCAGTTAGAGGTTTTAATAGTCGATAAAGTCAAATTGTTTTCTAGAACTACTCTTGGATATTTAATTCAAAATTCTTTCAGTCCAAATAGCGATGTATTTCTTGTACAAAATGAGCCCGAAGTTAGGCAACCCATTCAGCATAATATTAACCGAGATTTGAGCGAGACCGAATATAATTCCCTCTCTAAGCTCCTTACAGAATTTTCGGATATTTTTGCAGAATCCACAAGTGCTATGGGATTTACGGATCTAATAGTACATCATATAGATACTGGCGATTCAAACCCTATTAAATCGCGCCCCTATCGAGTTTCACATCAAGAACGAACAATTATCAAAGATCAAATAAACGAAATGTTAGATAATGGGGTAATTACACACTCCACCTCACCCTGGAGTAGCCCCGTGCTTTTAGTTAAAAAGAAAAGTGGCGAATTTAGGTTTTGTATTGATTATCGTAAACTTAATTCCATAACCCGAAAAAATAATTACCCTCTCCCTCTAATTGATGATGTTTTTCTATACCTTAACGGTGCAAAATTCTTTACCTGTTTAGATCTTTATGCCGGTTTTTGGCAATGCGGTTTAGACGAATCTAGCAAAGAAAAATCTGCCTTTATTACGACAGATGGATTATTTCAATTTGAAAAATTACCCTTTGGTTTATGTAACGCCCCAGCAACCTTTCAAGCCTTAGCTGATCGAGTTTTCGAGGGATTAAAATGGAAAGAACTTATAGTTTACATGGATGATATTTTAGTATTTTCTTCCACTTTTGAGGAACATTTAGTTAGATTGCGACACGCATTCGAGCGTCTTCGAGCTGCTGGTTTAACCCTAAAACCCTCTAAATGTACATATGCTCAAAACAAGGTTAAATTATTAGGGCATGTAGTTTCTTCAGAAGGTTTAGCACCAGATCCCGATAAATTAAAAGCGATTTCACATTTCCCAATTCCAACTACAGTAAAGGCTGTACAAAGTTTTCTTGGATTAGCTAATTATTACAGGAAATTCATTTTTAACTTTTCTATAATCGCGCGCCCTTTATACGAAATAACGAAAAAGGACGTCGAATTTCATTGGGGACAACATCAAGATAATGCTTTTAATCAGTTGAAGGATAAACTTACCAGTGCTCCTGTGTTGGTACATTTTAACCCTGATTCTCCCAAAGAACTCAGGACGGATGCTTCCATAGCAGGGGTAGGGGGTGTTTTACTACAACAAAATGGAACTGAATGGCATCCCATAGCTTTTGTATCTCGTTCATTAACTAAAGCAGAAAAGAATTATAGTATAACAGAATTAGAAGGTCTTAGTGTTATTTATTGTTTGACTTATTTAAGACATTTGATTCATGGTCGTCCTGTTACAATCGTCACCGATCATAATGCCGTTTGTTACATTACTACCATGAAGAACCCCACAGGTCGTTTAGCTAGATGGTCAATTAAACTTGCCGAGTTTGATTATGAGATTAAGTATAAGCCAGGCAAAATTCATAGGGATGCAGATGCGCTTTCTAGGAACCCTGCATCAGCCCCTACGGCTACGGATGAGGAAGATGCCATGGAGGTTCCTACTTATTTATTGGAAAGTCGGGAAATTTCTGAATTACAAGCAGCAGATCCGAAATTGTTAGATTTAATTAATGCTATTAAAAATCCTGAACAAGCAGGAATAGGGTTAGGTAGGCGCGCAAAGAACTTTATTTTACGAGAAGGGATTCTTTATCGAAAAAACCCTAGTACCGAAGGTGAACCAGATTTATTGGTAGTTCCTTCACAATTGAAGGAAGAAATTTTGTATAGTCATCATAACGAGCCAATGTCAGGTCATTTAGGTTTCACTAGGACTTATTATAAAATAAAAAATAGGTATTATTGGGAAGGGCTACAATCAGATGTTGAAAAATACGTTCGGGGATGTCCCGATTGTCAATCCCGCAAGGGACAGAAGTATCTGAAACCAGCAGGACTTCTGCAACCCATCTCGGTAGGTTTACCTTTCGATAGGGTTGGTATTGATTTATTAGGGCCTTTTGTGAAAACACGCCGTGGTAAAACTATGATTGTAGTAGCTGTAGATTACGCTACCAGATGGGTAGAAGCAAAAGCTCTCCCTAATGGTAAAGCCGTACCAATCGCGAATTTTATTTTTGAAAATATAATCGCGAGACATGGATGTCCTCGATATTTACTTAGTGATCGTGGGCAAACATTTAAATCAGAATTGGTAGGAGAATTATTAAAAATTATGGGGGTGCGAAGTAATTTTACAACCGCGTATCATCCCCAGTGTAATGGATTAACGGAAAGGTTTAACGGAACCTTAGTTAACATGTTATCTTTGTATGTAAATACACAACAAACCGATTGGGATTTGTACGTCCCTCATGCAGTGTTTGCATACAACACTACTCGGCAAGACACCTTGCGAGTATCTCCCTTTTTGGTAGTTTATGCTAGGGAGGCAGTTCTTCCGACGGAAGCAACTCTTAAACAAGATGTCCAGACGGAGGACATCGTACAACTTAGGGATCGCGCATTACACGTCAGGAGTCGTGTTATTGAAAATATACATAATAAGCAACATAAAGATAAGCAGCGATACGATTCTAAACATCGCCCGCTTAATTTTGAAATAGGGGATAAAGTTAAGGTTTTTACCCCAGTAAGAAAAGTAGGAAAATCACCTAAATTGATGTGTAGATTTTTCGGTCCATACGAGATTGTAGAAAAGCTTAGTGATGTAAATTATCTTGTTAGAAAGGGTCTAACCAGTAGATCCAAAACGGATGTCGTCCACGTAGGTCGCATTTTACCCTATCACGAGCCTTGGACCTCAACTCCTGATCCTCTTGCGTCCACATCCTTTGAAGTCGAACCTGAAACCGAAAGTGAAGCTTAGAAACCGAAGCTTCAAATGCTATATTTGCTTAAGAGATTTTCATTGTCACTCATACCCTAAAAATGTATCCACAGAGCATCAAACGCTCCAACCGTCGCGCAGAGGGTGCGCCCGACCGTCTTTGTGGATTTACAATTCATGTACGACCAGGAGTGTCGGCATGTTTTGAAAGAATTCGCGGTGGTGATGCCAGAGGGGAAGATCACCTCAGTCGTATTCAAGCCGCCGTGTCCATGGCAGCGGCTTTCGCCAATCGTGAAGGGGCGGAACAAGTATGTCACGGACCATATCCATGGGATACGGTGGAGTGATGGGGAGACCCCCTATAGTCAGATGGTGAGGATCCTGGAGGAGATCTTGACACCCTTCTCGGTGGTAGTGAAGGGCTTGGAGAAGGTCAGGTTCCTCCAACAGATGGTGCCAGTACTAGACGTGGAGGAGTCCACTTGTCCGAGGTTACCCCTGCACAGCATAGCACCTTGTAAGCATCACATATGGCAAGGAAAATGTGCAGCTTACCAAGCGATGTATTTGCTGCACTACGAACAAATCACGGGGAGGACAGCACTCCCCACGGTCCACCCTTCACCCCACGTCTTCGAATCATCCCTGCGACCGGCTGAAAATTGGGATGAACCTATATGGAGTCCGTTTTCAACCGAAGGAGGCGAACCGGCATCCACCCCAGCTTCAGTGGAAGCGAATGCAGGATCGACCTCCAGTACAGAGACCGCCCCAGACGAAGCCATTATAGACGAGACACGACCCACCCCAGAGAACGATTGCAGATCAAATTCATCCACTACCACGGTTCCACATAACCACGAGGCATCTCCTGAGTCCCCAAGATTCCAGGCAGCGCAGCCCGCTAACAACGCTACTTCTTCACGGATCGCACCGAAAGAAGAAGTCGCCGACGAACAATCATGGCGCGCCCCGCCTCAGGTAGACATCGATCTCACAGGTGAAGACACCTCCGACGAAGAGGATGAATTGCTCTTCGTGCCGTCATTCATACCCGACAGTCCGTCCTTCACCCCAACGCCTTCGCCCATCCCTCCAAGCAACAGCAATCAAATAGAAACTAAATATTCACCATCCGCCCCGGAATGTCCCGCGATAGAAGTATATTGTTATTCCCCCACGTCACCGGTATATACTCCCGCAGCGTCTCCGTGTCCGCCCTACTCACCAGGGTTGCCATGGGACTTTGCGTGAGTCCTCTTCAGCCCCCTCGGGTCCTCCAACCTACGGATTACCATCGCCCCCAGGGGCGAGAGATCAGGTACCCCAGGGCTGATAGGGTTACTTCTACCACGGTGTAACAACCAACCACTACCAGCCCATGGTAGCTTTCTCGGGGCGCCTCAAGGGCACCTCTGAAAAACGGAATACAGATATGACAAGGACGAAAATGGAAAAGACGACGGCTACTTACCCATCGTCACGGGCCATCGCGTTTAGGTCCGCACCTGCGCCTCCCTCCAGATCTATTTCCTCTATAGGAGGAAGTGGGAGTGCAGGGCGAACCGTCCGAACAGCCCGGACGACCCTCCTCATCGGGACGTACCTTGGAGGAGGAGGTCCCCTTTCTTCCGGTATAGACTCATAGTCCGGTATGGACTCATAGTCCGGAATGGCCCCAGGGCCCACCTCGAGGCCCGGATCCCCCACCACTTCAAGATAAGCCGGACCATCATCGACCCCATACGCTGGATTGCTGATTGCTAAAATAAAGAAGACACTAAAGTTAGTGCAGTGAAAAGTGACAAAGTGACTCTACAAGCCCAGAGCATAAACAATGTACATAGAAATAAGCAAATATACTTGTAAGCAAATGAACTTTAATTAGAAGTAAGATTAGTGTTAGAGATTAGTACCCAGACCTGAATATTAATGATAATTATTTGTTTAAGTAAGAGTAATGGAGTAAGCATTACAGATATAAAGATATAAGAAGAATATTAATAAATTATGTGTAGATATCTGACTGATCAGAGTTTTATTTGAGAGAACGTGGAGAACAAAAAGGTTTGTTTTATGATTTCAGATTGGTTTTAACCATTGTGGTGAACTACCTACAAATAGGAATAGGGACTCCAGTCAAGGTAACCACAGGAGCCTTTTGGAAGAGATTGCCGGATACAATCACCTACGCAGCAACCATACCTTTGACCTATCAAGCAATCTGGTATGGAATCCCTCAACAAAACAAACGCATACCAAACGACCCCTTATGCGGACACAACGAAACCCATGTCTGCAAGATGGCCGTTGAAGTAGATGAACTACTAAAGGTTTTCGATGGCGAGCTCACGCTTTTAAGGGAAGCCCTCGATCCACAGCATTGGGGAACCTACAAACCAAGTGTATTGGACCAACCTACGGAACCTCCCTCATCAAGGAAGGATAAAAGGGCCATAGAATTCGTTGCTGATTTCTTCTCGTGGTGTTGTGGTGTAGCCACAAATCGTAAGGTAGACTCCCTGCGCACGGACGAGCATGATTTACAACAAATATTATTGAAACTTAGTTTAGGATTAAATCGACACCTACGCGATGTAGCTAATAATTCCCATGCATTTTTAATCTATCATAGGCAAGTCGAACGAAATTTTGCGGAAACCAGGCGCAACATCGACAAGTTGGATCGTATCGATCACAATTTGCGGAATACCATCGATAGGACTGCTGCGCACTCCGACATGAATACTCAACGGGTAATGTTTTATGTTTATAACAACTTATTACGTTTAATTAATTTTGAACGCACCGTAAATAATTTAGAGATTATGAATCAATGTAAAGATCACAAAATTCCGACTGCAGTAGTACATCCTAAAGTACTTCGACATGATTTATTTATGCTCCTTAAAACGTTAAAACCTGCAGGGCACGAACTTGCAATTCCTATTTACGAAATTTCTCGTTATTATAAATTACCGATTGCAGATTGTACTTTTACTGATACTAATATTATTGTTAGTCTTCGAGTTCCAATAGTTCCCAGCGACCTTCGATGGGGCTTATTCGAACTTATGACAACCCCTTTTGCGTGGAAAAATGATACTTGTACGTTAATGCATGACACCCTGTATCTTGCGGTGGCATCACCCACCTCAGATAACAGCAAAATTGCAGCCATGCGACCCATTTCCGGGTCCGGGTTACATCATTGTCGACCCTTTCAAGACAAACTTTGCTATTTACCTAGATTTACAGCTGATAGTAGTTTCGGCCCGCAGTGCGCTTATCGCATGTTCACGGGATCAACCGTGGATGAACTCGGAAAACACTGTCCCTTTCAATGTCATACAAGTCAGTCAATGACTATCACAGAAATTCGCGATGATATTTTTACAATTACCCACCCGAAAAATAAAACGATTGTCAGGTGCCCAGACGCAGATACTCCTTTAGACCCTTCGGTCTACAATCAACCGGGAGCCCTTCAACTAAAATTACCCTGTAGTTGTTCTTTACATGTGAATAACAAAGAAGTTATTTCACCCCGTTTCCCTTGCACAACCCAAGGCGAAAAGAATCACGAAGTAATTCATATTTTACCAGCTATCTGGTCTAACTTAAAAACTTATATATTACAAGTTCACTTATCGGAACCTACTTTTGATAACATGTCGGAATGTTTAAATGTAAATTGGTCAACTTCGATCCCTCATTTAAATTTAACTACTGCTTCTACTTTTAGTCGCATAGAAGACACCCTTGACGCAGCATTAGAAAAAACCTACGGAGACCTTTATGCCTATCACGGTGATTCTGTTTATTTAATTTGGAATATAATTCTATCAGCGGTAGTAGCCTATTTGTTCCATAAAAGAGGTGCCGTATTGATTAATTTAGCTCGTCCGGTTGCGTCCCAAAGTTTCCGAAATCCCCCACGATCATTTAATCACACACTTTTGGTATCCCTTATGTGGTTTTGTTTAGCTGGTTTCATAATTGTTACCATTTTTATTATTGCATATTGCTTTTATCGGCTTAATAAAATTAGGAAAATGAAGAATCGTCATATCCCTTTGAAGGAGATATTCGAAGATAACAAATGGATTCAAAACCCGACTTACCGAAAAACTAAATCTGGTAAGAAAACTGATAAACCTTTCACAGCATGTAGGTTTGCTCCTATCACCACAATCGAAGAAGAACCAGTCGCTGAGACTTCTACAGAGAATTTGAAACTGCCAGTGGGAAAGAGTGTAACATTGACACTTCAATCCGGCTCAGTTTTCCGGCAGGGTACCATCCCGGAAAAATCCACCGGAACTCAATAAATTGATTCACATGGTGGACGGTAATGGAAAATTTTTTATTGTTTTTGAGAGTTTAAGGATACCAAGTTGTAAGTACATTAATTGAATTAAATATGTCTTTTAAGGCCGGATTTCCATTATCGCTGTATGTTTTTGATGATGATAAGCGCTATATTTTATGGATTATTAGAATTTTATGGATTATGATTATGAGATTTTATGAGAATTTATGGATTTTGAGATACTCGAGTATTAAGACCCTGAATTTGCAATTTTTCAAAGTATTCCTTCACGATGTTTCGGACTTTCTAAGCGGGGAGAGAAAAAGTGCACTCTCTGCCTTCACGCTTTCAAAATTTTCAGTTATTTTACATTCCTAAATTACTTATGACAAATTGTAGATTAGATTTTGGTTAAGCTATCCCAAGGAAAAATTCTGGGATCAGGTGGTCTCCTACATCCGCGAATGAGGACGGATGAGGCTAGATAATGATAGTTTTTTCTAGGAAAACGCATGATGATTGCGTAATTTAAGGCAGTATATGGTATCCTCCTTTTTGGTTTCGTGTCTTCCGTCTTATTCACATAAATAAACGAAGTCACAAAGAGATAAATCAGTCAGCACAGAGAATTAGTTGAAACCAGTTCAAGAAGTTGTGTAAGAGTTTTTCAACAAAGAACAGGTCAGAAGTTTAAGTTTAATGGGTATTAATCAACAATTAAATATTAATTAACAAAGTTTAGTGGATATTAACCAACGATTGAATAACAATTAGAAATAGTAAATAATTAAGTAACAATTAACAATTAGTGGTATAAATTAGATCGTAAGAAAAAAACTAACTAAACATGAATAATCTCATGTTGTTTCAAATCTTAACTGTTATCGTCGTGGCAGAAAAAATCCAAGATTTCTTAAGCATCGACGTCACGTCTGGAATCCATATTCAAAGATTACCTAATGTGAGCTTTTATCAATTAACAAAACCAATTTTGTTTAAATTGGAAAAACCTAAGAGTTTATTGGATAAATTAAATTGTTCGAGTTTCTGCACGGCAGCAGTAAATAAACCTTTGTGTGAATTTATACGTAGTGATGTATCAGAATATTTTTCATTAATTAATTTAGATAATAAGAGAGAGAAAACAGACATATTAGTAGATGATGGTGAGATCTTTGATTATCAATTTGCAACGCGAAATCATATAACGCGAATGTTTACCTCTGATAGTGAAATTGAGGAATTAATTGATAGAATAACTAGTTTAAGGCAAATACCTTTGTACAACTTGTCTTACCCAGATCAGTTTAAAACTATTCTTGGTGGGATTGGTTGTCTTCATGCTAAATTAGCCGAGTATATTTACTGGGACGCGACTATCAGATATCAATGGTCAAAGTCACTTGTTAATATGTGTCAAAATAAAAAGTTGCAATTAGATATAGTCCCTATGGTAGAATTAAGTAAGGTTTTGCATCAAATTAATGATGAAAGTTACAGCCCAGCACTCAACAACATTGCATCGTACTATAACCTACCCTTGGTCGAATGTACTTTGTCTAAAGGATCCGCTCTAATTGGTCTACACGTACCAATGATCCACAACCTCTTAAAAGGTTTACGAATGAGGAAAATGCTAACGCCTAATTTCGCTTGGGAAAATTACACTTGCTCTGTAGATGTACCAGCCTTTAACTTCGCCTTGGTGGAACTCGATTCCCAATGGACGATCTTACTACCTAAGTGCGATCCATTTAAAGATGAATTGTGTTTGGTTTCTAACAACTACGGAAACCACGCCCTAGGAGTCGCCTGTGTGAAACAAGCTCTAGCTGGAGGTTCTGTGCAACAATTATCAAATGTATGCCCTTTATCCTGTAAAGATACTGGAAGAAACACCCAATTTCTATTTGGTGACTCATCCCGATCCAAAGCTGCAAGTACATTGTCCGAATAGCCAACAAACCTTAAATGCCTCGATTGGAACTCTTTTGGTCACGTTACCTTGTGACTGTTTCCTGAAAGACTATAATGGAGTAGAAGTCAAGCCAACTTATGCCTGTCAAGAAGAAAACAAAGACAAACTCGACATCCGGGTAGCAGTTCCCGCCGCTTGGATTCGATTGGAAGGTCTGAAAATTCCGCCTTATGGAGACTCTAGTCCTAAGTTTGCTACTTTGAGCACCTGTTTAAACTACAAATGGCTACAACAGTACGAGAATCATAAACCTAAGTCCGATACTGTTTCCCTTTCCTTAATTGGAATCCTTTACTTTATTGTAACTTCCTTAGCTATTCTTGGATTTTTCCTACACCGACTAATCCAGAACCAATTCCTTAATTACCTTCCTTTGAGCACGGTATCACGTAGACCGTCCGCTCCAGGCTTTTCTTCAAGAAGAACCCCATCACCCCCGAGGACCACTCCTCGACGAACCCCATCACCTCCAAGGACCCTCGCTCGACGACCAACGTCGTTACGTTTGGATGGACCGCCTAGAACCCGGTTCGCCCCAGATTTACCTCCTCGAAACCCAACCCCGGAGAGTGCCTATCTACAACCTGTTGAAGGCGCTAAAGTATTTGTGTCTCCTACCGAAAGTACTAAGGGATACATACCCTTAAGTCAACTGATGCAGTCTGGAGGACAAGTTTACAGTTCACCAACGGAAGAATACCTGCCTATGACAAGTCCAGGAGGACCACGCCCCACGGCGTATCTGTAAATCAACGACCTTCAAGCTGTTGCTATGTATAAAGGAGATTTCCAGTCCCTGTTCCTCCCCATTTGAAATTAAAAATTCACAGATGTCGTAGTAGTCCGTATTTTTATATGGGATACTTTTAAACCCCCATGAACACGCAATATATAACGGAGTGTTCCCGTTTTTTACATTTTAATGGTTTATGTATGTTTTAGGATGATCAAAATTTTGTCCTAAGTTGAAATTTCTTCCCTTACTTACACCTCAACATCATTCAGTAAGTCCAGTTCCCGCGAAGAGGTCAAAATTAGGCTTCCCATATTATCCAATGAAAATCCCCAAAAGTTTTCAAAACGCCCCAAGAAAACGTTACCCCTAAAATGGGTGTTCTCCTTTTATAATTTCTATTGAACTCTTTGGATATCAAACTTGTTGCAACTCAACAACCCCCTCCGCTAGCAGCACACACACGAACCAATACATCAACCGAAAAATTTTATTTTGTGAAAGCAAGTGTTTAGCGAAAATTAGTGCTATTAAAATTAAATAACCCCTTCAAAAGAAGTGTTTCTCAAAGGTTTCCTCGACCATGTTTAATAATAAATTGTGAATATAATAATAAAATTGTGAATATAATAATAATTAATTATAAAGTGTTACTTACCACTTGTAGAAGAATTCATGTTCACTGTTCACTGTGTCACTGATGAACTAAGACTGAAAACCGAGTTGAACGTTTACTAGTGCGTAAAATTTGCAATTATAACGGCCAAAAGTGATAACGGCCTTATCGTCATCCTGTTGTTCGAGAGTGTTGCGGAAATTAATATTTTTAATTTGAAAATAACGAATTGTTTAACTAATTAATCTGATATATGTATACATTGTAATATTTAATAAGGGAGATTGTGGTCTTTGTGGTTTTTGAAAACCGCAAAACGTGATTGCATACCGCAAAACGTGCTTATGCAAACACACAAAACCACAACAGTACTAGGATGCTAGGATAAACAGAGGCTATTATTTTTTCAAATTAGAAATCATTATCTGAAATGCATAATTAATAAATGTTCATAATTACGAACTAGATTACGTTCAAAGTTTTCTATATACCTCTCTTTATCGCTGGGATCCTTTCTCCTTTTCTATTTTTATATTTTTTATATTTTGATATTTGAATTTCATATACGTGTTTATAATCTTAGTTTCCACGTACATACAGAGCTAAAAAGAGTTCGCCCACGCGACGACAACTTAGATAACTTTAGGCGTTCTCGCAAACAAGTTCATTCATGAAAATTCACATGATATTTTCGACTCTTTGGCTTTCTATGTATTAGGATTGCATGAATAGTATTAGATATTATTTTTTTATTCTTTGTTAAAGGAACTAGTTTCCTGACGAGACGATGAGAATAGAATCTATCACACCAGTGCCGTAGTCAGTATGTTTTCACTTCGGGAGAAGTGTCCCTCTTTTAGTACCGGGGGAGATTTGTCACGTATAATTATTGATTACCTAATATTGGTTATCTAATAGTTAATGCGTACGTTCCTTTGTTCATAAATTAAAGGTGACCTTTCTTCACGGAACTTAAACTTTCCGCTGTGAATAATTATCCCATAATTATCCTCTTAGATCACGCATGATTCGTAGTAATAGATGAGTTAAACCGGATCTAGGTTAACCAACGCGTACGTTTAACCCTTGAAAGATCATGGCCAACTGGTGAATGTTCTATTCTTTGCGTCAATGATTTTGAGTATAAATGCGGTGGTTTTGAGGCATTCTGGGCAGTTCGATCAGAGTCAGTTGTGACAAGTGAACAGACCCCAGAACATCTCAAGATGACCACCTACCAGATTATGTAAGTTTACTTTCAAATATATTCTTTTAATTGTATTTATGCTTTTATTATGTCTTGCAACCCTAAACCAGTCGCAAGCTACACCCTATAAAACCAAATGCGACAATACTTACGAATTATCTGACGCTTCTGGCATTTGTAAAGGCATTTGGCATGCGAAAGATTTAAAACAGTGATGATTAGACATCCAAGTAGTTACGAGGCTCTTTCGTTCCCTGATTTTATTTGTTGTGGGAAAATTACAATGGGTGGATAGCGTGAAACTCAACGTACCCTCTCAGTGTGATTTCTTTGGGACTTCGAGCGTTTGTTTTTGTGTTTTCCAAACACAAACCCCGTGTCGCCTTTGGTAGGTTGGTCGGTACTCTTCACGGGTGTATGACGTGTACATAATACCCGTTTTGTCTATCTCTTCGCTTTTTCTTCTTTCCTTTAGCCCGTGAGTATGTTTGTACTGCCGGCACCTTTCTTTCGTAGCTTCGGCTACCCTTCTTATTCTTACGGGTAAGGCTCCCGCTCCCACCTTTTTTTTTGCTACCTCTGTCGTGTATCCTTTCCGTTGTGTGGTGAGTGGGTCGGAGATGTCTGCGGGGCGGACCTTGGTCGCCCGTCCCGAGCTCTTCGTCCCACTGTTGTAGTGGTTTTTTTTTTATTTTTTTTCTCTCGTTGATTGTAGGAGTTTTTTATGATGTTTGGTGGCGTTGGTCGCCCTAGTTTCGGCGGCCATCGCGAAGTTTCGATAGCTTGGTGATGTTTTGACCGCCTGGGGTACCAATTTTGCGAGCTTCACTCTGGTCCCCTTGTACTATTTTCAGCTGGTCGGACGCTATAGGTGCCGTAGAACGCACCACCGATGTTGGGTTGGGTCTACGTGTATAATAACATCTAGGGTAGGGGATTTTGGATTTTATTCCATGGGTTGGGTTGCGTCCGCTGGCCGAAACCGTAAGCCATTTTTGAGTGGCACCGACCCTTTAGAGCTGGCAAGGGAACGCCAGGCTCTAAAGGTAGTGGTGTGGTTTCGGTTCCCAGTTCCGAGCTCTGTTTTCATTCCCTACTCGGAATTCCATTTCTGCGATCCGTGTTCAAGAATAACCGCTATACTACCGAGTTTTTAACTTTTAGCGAATCCTCGGCAGCCATCTGGCGCTGATTGCTCCAAGCTTTACTGCACCAGTGATGGTGTCGGGCTGGTTGCTTTATGTTACGTAAATCAATTCGGCTTTTGGTGCCGTATCGTTTTCCTTCACTTTTCCGTCTCGTCGCGGTCGTCGGCGTGGGACCCGGCGCCGTGGCGAGTCGCGGTTTCTCGCTTTCTTCTTCCCTCCCGCATTCATTTGTATCAAGCTTTCGCTTTTATTTTTTTTTCCTTTTCTTCCGTCTCGTCGCGTGTCGTCGGCGTGGGACCCGGCGCCGCACAGTGGTTCCAAATCGTCAAATCGTGGACATAGAAATCAAATTCAAGTTTTTGGTTTGAAATATTTTTTTTCTTATAGAGCATCACTGACTGAACAACATTTTTAAATAAACTTTTTTTATATTATGACGGTAAGTGGGTCAATTGTTTTTTTATCGATAATCAAAAAAATCAAAGTCATTTTTTTGAGTTCTAATATTTTTTTCATGGTAGAAGATGTTATACCTACATTATTTCCCAATACCATTTTTTTGTATTTTGAAGTTAAGATGGCGAAAGAAGTTATTATCGAACCTTGAAAAAACATTTTTTGCGATTTTTTCGAAAGGTTTTAAATTGCCAGGGCTGACACTGTAACTGTATGTAGAAGAAGGTGTTTTACAGAACATAGGCGAAAAAGTATCCGGATATCCTTGCGTCCGTGGTAGTAATAGCTCGAGGATCAATTTTTATCGATGAAAATAAAAATCAAAGTTTTTTTTTTGAGTTCTAATATTTTTTTCACGATAGAACATGGTTATACCTACATTATTTCCAAATACCATTTTTTTGTATTTCGAAGTTAAGATGACCAAAGACACCCGTGTGGGAGGAAGAGACTGGGTCAGCTCCAGCGTCACTTATAGAGTCTCCGGTGTTACCTGAGGAGTCTCCAGCGTCACCTGGGGAGTCTCCGGCATCACCTGAGGAGTCTCCGGCGTCGCCTGAAGAGTCCCCAGCCTCCCCGGAAGAGTCGCCGGCCTCACCGGACGCGGCCCAAGACACCTAGGACACCACGTCCTATATATCGGTGTCAACGATACCCTTAAGCCCCAAGGAGTCCCCAGAAACCGGGTCAACGAGCTGTAGCTGCGACGAAGAGGAATCCCCGCCGCCGTCACCCACGGAGACGATCTACGAGCACAAACCGCGGTACATTTTACATCTGGATATAAGAAAACCATTGTAGGGAAAGACTGGAAAAATTTGGATGGTGATTTAATCCAACTAAAAGTGCTAGATGTTTCAACCAATACATGAATAGAAATCAATACCAGCGTAAGCCAAACACTCAACGCTACAACGTCGCCGAAATTGTTAACGGTGACTACAACGAAGGTTTCGAGCAATCTCGAGACTTCGCAATCGATACTGTACAACACCGAGGAAAACCTCGAGGACGCAGCGGAAACGCAACGCGAAAACAGAATCAGGAACATCGGGTTACTTCGTTTCGTAGAGCGCAATCACGCGTGACTGAAAACGACCTTTCTGAAGAGCTTCGAAAGAAACTGATTCCCGGAGTAAAAGACGGCCAATCAGCCGCAGACAGACTAGAAGCGGTAAACACCTAACAAAGCTATAACACTTTGTATCACGACTAGAGCAATAGGTTTTGGAACCTTAACCACCTTCGCAGCCATTTTCGAATTCAACAACGTTCCAGTAAGAGGTGATATTTATCAACTCTATCGTGTCAGTTTAGCTTTCTTAAGAGAGTGAGACCTTGTTGGTACAAAGAGGCGTAACTAGTATCCTCGATAATGAAGAGGACTATGCACAATTTCCAAGGGATGAGAACTTGGTAATTTTAGCTAAAGGAGTTGTAGCATTGCCGGATCAGATTGTTTCAGTAATCAAAATCACACATTAAAATCTAATAATACAATTAAATTTTTACACTTTTCTGATAACAAAAATAAACTAAACATTTTAAAAGCTTCTGAAATTTATAAACACACAAAAAACAACATACCTTTAATGAATGAGCAAACTGAACTCCGACGGGTTGACTGGGGCCAGTTGCTTCACGCAGTGTTAAAATAATAGAATCAAGCAGTTACTGTATAAATCATTTTGCATTTGTTATTTAATATCTTATAAATGCTTTTGACAATGGCACATTGATGCCGAAATACCAAAAAATAGTAAAAAAACTATCAAAATCGTAACGCCTGTTACAAAAAACAAGCAAATAAAACCAAAAAAGATAGTAAAAAAACTATCAAAATCATAAAGCCTGTTACAAAAAACAAGCAAATATTAACAATGTCTTTTTCAAATGTATCTTTTTAAGAGATACATAACCACAATAAGGGCGCGTGTGGAAAGAGAAATGGAGTTTCGTCTACGGGTACATTACGTATGTCTAGCAATAAAAAAAAAGCTATTAACGTCAAAACAAACAACGTAATCGATCCGTAACCGTTGCGTTCCATTTCCAAATGAAGAAACGTGTAACACCGGGCCTTTAAGTTAACGCTATATGCACGCGTTCTTCAAGGAAGCGTGGCGTTCCCCCTACAATCTAAAAAAAAAGAGAATGTAGAAATACGAACTAGCTGTTAACGTCAAAACAGACAAAGTTTCGGTTCGTGTTTCGTCTAGTACAGCGTTCGTGAAAGTTCGTAAAAGTTCTGTTTTGTGTATCTTTCACTAGGTAAGTGTATAGAATTTATTTTATTAAAATAATTCTTTGCATAAACAAATCAAACGACAACATAATTACATGAAATTATACAATAAAAGATGTGTGAACCCAATTCTTATGAAAATTTTCAAATGTCCATTCATCTTCAACGATGTACAACCTACAATTAAGCGTTAACGTGCGACAGTATAAAAAAACCGCCAAAAATGGCCGTTTTCCTGACTACAATACCATTACATTTTTTCAATTCAAAATATTACCTAGCGACAAATATTAAAAGATACACCATTATTTTACAATACGTTTAACAATAAATAATGTTTATATTAAAAATTTTATTGAAAAATTTCAACACAAACAAAAATTTCATTTTGTCAATAACAATTATTTTTATAATAAAATTATTCTTAAAGTACCTAACAAGGGCCATTTGTATAACCGTAGTTTAATTCTCCATAAAGCTGAACCACAATTAATTCTCATGGATACGATTATTGTAACATTCGTATCAATGACGGTTGATTGTGATGTATACGTTTTCTAACAAAAAATTCAATACTACCAAGTGTAACTAATTATTTTATTTACAAAACTAATTTCTTTTTTATTACTACTATCTACAAATTATTTCAAAAATATAAAATAATTACTTTTTTACAGTCAAAATGGATCAATCGTACAATTACGAAATGTAAGTGTTTTTTGTTTATATTGATACAGTACCTAGTGATTACACATTTGGTTATATTAAAAACATGTATTTTTCTTTTACAGATTAAACGTGTCAGTAGACGTTCATGAAGAACCTCAATCGTAAGTATACTAATATATTTCTTTAAATTACAATTGTTTAACCAAAAAATATAAACAATAAATGACATACATTACAATGTATAACAGTAGGTAACGTCTGATTCACAATTTTTGATTGAAGTATTACAATTACTTCATTTTTATAAATATCAAATTTTTTTTAATTTAAAACAATGTATTTTTCTGTTACAGATCAAATGTATCAATGGACATTACTCCCAACCGCCCACAAATGTAAGTATATTATTAAAAAGCTTCACAATAAATTACAATGTACAACATTAATAATCAATATCATTTCTTTTTTGCAGTCAACAGACACCGCAGCTTCCGGAACAAGAACAGACTCGAGTAAGTTATAATTAACTTTTTGTTAAATCTATAAAAACCATTATTTCCTGACACTAAAAAAAAATTTCTTTTTCACAGGAAACTATGTTACGTCAAATTATGGAGGTTCTGCGGCGGCCCACAACAGTAAGTTATAATACAATCAAAAGATTAAAACACTACATAAATATTAATATTAATCGATTTAATGTTTTATTTTCTTAGAGTGTTAGTGACGTACGAGAGTTTGCCATTCAAGCTACACTCTTCGCCCAAGGTGGGGCGGAAACCGATCCAGTCCAGGTAATTGATTCTTCATTAACATTATTATTTCATTAAATAATTTCATAACAATTAGTTAACTAAATACTTATTTTTCTTGTTGTCCTACTACATACAAAATATATATTTGTTTATAGTTTAATAGCCATCAAGGGGCGAGAGAGAGAAGTGTGGCGAGAACTGGACTGGACGCCAGAGGACGAAGAGGAGGCAACAACAACTGGAGACCTAATAGAAGAGGGCGGGGGAGGAGAAATTTCAGGGGACGGGGGTGGGAACGTGGTTATCAAGAGAGGGGTGGGAGTTCGAGGGGTTCGTGGAGAGGGAGTGCGAGGGGGGAGGTTCGGGACGAGGGGGTACAGGAGGAAGTGCAAAATGGCATGGGAACATCAATATAAATATAAATTAGGAAAAAAGTGTTTTATTTTAATAATTTACTTTCAGTAAGTAGGTACTACCTTGCTACAACAAATGTTGTAGAAACTTCCCACACCTTTACCTTTCAATTACTTCATTATGAAAACTTTCAAAAAATAATTTATAAAAAAAAATTAAAGGCGTTAACGATATAAAAAAAATTAACTTTTGTAAATGTTTGCACAATTGAAAATATTTATGAAAATAATTTATGTTTTATAAATTCCCTTTTACATAGTAATTGAAATTTATTTGAAAGTTACTACTCTACAAACTAATTACATACCAAAACAACTGACATGCTACACTACGTTTTGTAAACAGTCATTAAAAAAAAAAGCTATTATAGACATATACTCCTGTAAAAGTATCCAGAAGGCAAACCCATCCCTGATACAACAAGAACCCGGTCGACACTAGTCGCTTATTCAACACCTACTCCAGGGAACAGCAGTCGTTCACCCGAAAGAAAACTTACAACCTGAAGCAGGTAACAACCATAGCCCAATCAACAACAAAGGATCGAGTAAGAATCTCAGAACTTCAAGAAAAACTTCTGTACATTCCTCTTCTCAACAACCAAAGTGTTTTGTGGTTCGCTGTGCTGTAAACGTAAGCGAGATTTATATTAATGAGGTAGCGCATTGTGAAGGTAACTACTTGTGGTATCCTCATTAAGTAAGGTTACCAAACCAATCTGCAAGATTTCATAGAAGCTTGTGATTTCGCTGTAGGTAATATTCCTCTAGGTCAAGAATTGGGTGTTAGTTTAGGAATAAAATCAAAATTAACAGGTAACGCGAAACAGGTAGTTTCAGCCAGAAACCTCACTTCTTGGATAGACCAGTTTTAATAGAATATTTTGGAGACCGTAGAGATCTAGAAAGTTTAACTCGTGATTTATCCGCTACACAAAAATATGATGAAAAATATAAAACATATTCAGCGATTTCCAGCATTCGTAACATCATATCATTAAATAACTCACATACTCAAGCTCAAAAAGATCTACTAATAAATAATTATGAGAAAATAGGTTTCCAAACATTTTTAGCTGGTTAAACGAACCAATGGGTAGAGAACCCTCGTTCGCAAAAACCAACAAGTGTAGCTTTAGCATTACAACTAGTTTTTTATATTTTAGTTTAAGAGTGTTTGATAATATGTTATCATTTATCAACTGCTTTAGTAGGCACTATAAAGGAATAAAAATATATCTTTGACTTTCACGCCTCTATTAGGACAGGAAGAAAATATAAACCACTTCAAAAATCAAAAATATGTAACACTAAATATATTTTCTAAAGTAAAAACCCAAAACCAAAATTATAATCCAAGTCAAAGTATTAACAAGAACTCGGTTCAGAGAAATGTTAATAAAAATACTTCTTATTATAACCCCAATGATAAACCATCTCGAAATCAATCTTATCAATGGTATCAAGCCAAAGGTCAAAACATTAATTCTAACTTTGCAAATAATTCAAAACCTAATCATTCACAAAGTTTTGAGAAAACACAAAATTCTGAAATAACTAACCAAACTACATTTTAAAATAAACCACCACCTTTTCAACAACCCTCGACTTCTCTCAGTCAAAATTATCAAAACAAATCAATTCCTAATCGTTTAAACTACTATTTCTTATCTTCAGCCATTTTCATGATGTGCTGTTTCAATTTTTGTGTTTATTAAATTTTCAATAATCCTCTGGATTTAAGGATATTAGTTCCTCAAACCCTTGTTCCTTTTTGTGAATCTTGTATACGAATGCCGCCATGGTAGGAAACTGATTGGCGCACTTTCAAAATTCGATTAAATAGTGAATGTTGAACCTTGAACGGTAGCGGAACTGGTAATTTCAAGGTGAACAAGTAGACCGTCAAAAAGACCTTGAAGAGTTCCCCCACCCACTACAACCCCACTCTCACCCCCACCCTAACCACCAACCTTCCCCAACCCCACCCCGCGAACTCATGTAACTTTGAAATATATGTATATATGAATAGTTTTGAATCTACGGAGGTTAGTTGAAAATCGTCAGTGTGTAATAAGGCGTTCGTAACGTAAGAAACAAAAGTGCTATGGATAATTTATTACAGTGTATCGAAAATGCTGCGAATCAAGTGAAGCATAAATCTGCTGAAGCGTTTGATATAAGCAGTGCAAGATATTGCCCAGTATTACTACGACGTCGAAGCTATCCTCTCAATAAATCTAGGAGTAAATTCATTGTTGTTGGTTTGTCTGGCTACACACCGTTTACACCTGTTATACAGTTGCATGGTGTTAAACATGATTTGGTAACATTAGACGAGACTGAATTGAAAATTCTGTTTGAAAATCGCGGAGCAATAGCAAATTATTTCGCAAAAGATGTTCAACTACAGTCATTCAATTTAAGCGGTTCAAAGAAAATTAACTTTCAAACAGTGGGTCCAGTCAAAGTAATATGTGTTAAGGACCTCGCTGAAGGTGGTGATGAAATTTATCTTGGAGTCGAGTCGTTGTTGAAATTGTGGAGTTTACAGCATTTAATTGGTTATGGCACTGAAATGCTGAAAACATTGGAATATTCAACATTTTATGCAAGTATTATAAAAAGTGTCGCTCAAATATTAGGAGACGTAAAACAAAACGTTGAAAGTATTTTGTTAAATCTGAATATCAAATCAGAAAACGTTGAGTGCATGATTGAAATGCTAAAATATTGCGAGGATATAATAAGATGCGATATTGAACTTGAACAATATTTACAAGTACAGACGCAATAATTAAATATGTGGACGGCTTATGCATACTTTTTCTAGACAGTCTATCCCAAATAATTTTTCTAGACAGTCTATACCAAATAATTTTTTACTTAACCAGTTACTTTTACAAAGGATGCACTACCTTAACACCCCCTCCAGACCCGTAACCACAGCTAAAAGTCAGTCGACTACAACCATCAACGTAGCTATGTTGTTCTACGGTAAACGTGTCGGTGTATAACTGCAGGTATCATTAGTGGAGTGTAGTATAGAGGAATATGAATCCAATAATTTGGAAAACTGCGAAAGGCAAAGACCATTCACGCCGTCGTGGGACTTGGCCGAGATCATCATCCAGCACCTGGAGGGTCCCACACTGGGAGAGGGTTATACCCTCTTCCATTCGCAACCCTTTGGAGGTATTTTTACCAACCGGGCCGGTGAAGAAACGTTCTACGAGCTTCACCAGGTTGCGGGGTTAATAAACTACTCCAACGGGTTCTGTACGGTTGGAGCCTTCAGAAAGGCAGTGCTGCAGCGTTTAGCGTTGGAAGTGTTTTTAGTGTTTTTTTAGTGTTTTTTAGTTTATTGTGTTTAGTTTAGTTTAATATTTAGTTTAAGGAATATTGTACAGTTTTTAATATACCGTGTGTCCCTGGGAAGACGGAACATAGGGATCTTACAATGGTAATTTTTTAAAATGATCCAAGAGTGCTTTGAATTTCTATTTGGTGGAAGCGTCGACGTCGTTATGTCAGCTGTTTAACGCGCTTGCTAATACAGATGTAATACGCACGTGCGTTATACTAACAAACGATTCAACAATTATTTACAATACGAATTGACAGCCGCGCTCTTGAAAATCAGTTAGAAATAAAATTATTAATTATTTGCTCAAATTGGTTCATGTAAATTTAAATAGTGTTTTAATTAAATTAAATGAGACCGAGTAGCATTATAAAGGTAGTAAATACAAAATAATTTGTTTCCAGTTGACGTTATGGTTCTAAGATCTTTTTCAGATTATGATGGATTAGGTGAACAATTAAGGCTTTTCGCAAGTTACGTATTATTAGAAACTGAAAATGAAATTACGAAAATTATACTAGTAGGTACATAAAATAATTCTGTAGACCTGTGTTAGAAAACTTTCCTTTGTAGTACCTATGCAAGAATCCGGCTCCTTAAAAATCAAATACTTTTAATGTAACAATTATTTGATCACATTAAATTGCCGTAGAAATAAAGATTTCATATTCCTACACACTAACTGATAATAATATTCGCTTTTTTTCTTTGATTTCATCTTAATACAGTCTTATGCAATTAGCATTTTAGCATGTTTCATCATAAAGCTGATTGTCGCATCAAATTCTTCGGTTCATACATCAAGATCATCCTATTAAAGTAAATTTTCACTATCACATGTAATTTAACTGGTATTACTGATTGTCAGCTCTAAACTGTCTTCAGGACCCCATTTAAAAAAAAATTAACATGAACATAACCTTTAATTGTCTTTGGTTTTAGTAAATTGACATTTAAAACACAAACAAAAATGTAGATCTCGAGACGATCATACATGATCGGCATGGAAATCGTTAACGATCGGTGAGATTCGTGTAATTGTTTCAAGACGAATGCTTCAAAGCACTCGTGGATCATTTTAAAAAATTAGCATTATAAGATCCCTATGTTCCGTCTTCCCAGGGGCACACGGTATATTTATGATTGCTATTGTCAACTCCTTTTTTTATTTGTTGCATTTATTTTGTAGGAATACTGTAACTCCATAATATTTTTTCTATAACTTTAATTAAAAGTGAAACAATTTCAAATTTAATTAAAACTACTGCTATATAATAAACAGAATTTCTTTATTGTGCTTACAACTGCACATCAATACCTTCTACACCAAGCTTTTGAAGATATTTTAGAAACTGCAAGTCATCTCTAGCCCCACCACCATTACAATTTGAAAACAAGGTATTGTATGCTCTAGCACCATCAAGCACGCAATTATCAATAATTGCGTTGTAGAAGTGCATGTTACCCAATTTCGCAAACGGTAGGTAGCAGTTCTGTATTACACATTCACTTTCGTCGACCACTGCACAAGCCATGCTTAGAAATGGTCTATCGTTATCGTCGTACCTTGGACATACACTAACACAATCTTTTAACTTTTTAAACATATAATCACTACTTGCGATATAACCCTTTGCCAGCCATTTCCGTATAAATTTATCAGATAGAAAATATTCTTGAATCCCCTTCTCCATTATATTCCAGAAACACAAGAAATTATATTCGCTCCAATCAGGTCTAACGATGCCTGCATAAACTAATTGTGTAGGTTTTCGCTCGCCTTCTGATGTTGTTATTAATTCAAATAAGAGGCTTCTTTGTTACACTCATTTAAACGACGAATTATAGCTCGATTTGCAGGATTTTTTTTTTCAACAATTTGCTATCGTACCACTGCGGTTTTGAGTTACTCGTCGACATTTTTAACACTTTACGCGATACCGTTTACGCGCAACTTTTATATAGTATCCCCCACCATAACGTTCCGAGTCTGCGCATTGTTTACAATTCCCCACCTTACTATACGAGTCCTTGAAAATCAGCCAGTTTGCTACAAACACTCCTACAGTCAACATGTTGTTTCTGTACGTTCCAGACGAAGCTGTTTATTGGATTCATGATGATGCTGAAATTCGATACCATAAGACTGGGGAAATACCAACTATAAACCCTGAACTGAGCTTCCCATTCCCCGAACCGCTTCATCCGCTAAATAGCGCATTATCAGATTTTTTTGGAGCGCAATATGGCTTTTTCCACTATAGTGCATCAGTTATTTATACAATCGACCCCTTGCATGTAATTTCCAAAGATCGTTATCCAGCTCTGCACAATTTAGTTTTGAGGGTTGAAGTTTTCAAGAGACTTCATAATTTATCAATCGTGAGTACTATCGATGAAAGTAATTCGGACGGATCTGAAGATTCCGAAAATGAAAAAATGCCTCCCGTTCCCAGAACTGTCCAAAACAATCTACTAGCAATTTTCATTATGAAATATTCCAGGTACAAAGGCCGGTTCCGCAACGCCACAGTACTACTTCTTCAAGTTGGCAAGCGAAAGTTCTGCTTCGAGGTACGGAGTGCATGAAACAAACAGAAAAAACCTTATGTATCGTTTATCAGTAGTAGCAGAACATGTACAGTTTCGTGCATGTATTTTAACCAAAAAAGAGTAGAGTAGCATGTGGCATGTAGTAGTTGTAGTTTAGTAGAATAAGTTTATCAATCTATATACTCTAAAATGGGAATTAATAAAAAGAAAATATAACAAAAGGCAGAGCCGCTAGATAGCGGGAAGTCAGAACAGTACGGTCCATACTAAATATCAGATGATGAACCCGAAGATACGATGAAAGAAGGTCGCTTAGCCACCGTCATGTGCCACTCCAAGGAAAAGATCCCTTGCGAGGCGTCGACAACCAGACGGTCGTCTACTTCAGAAAACATCAAATTCGGTGGCCCCATCGCACCACCAAATATTATCGAAACCAGTCCCCCATCGAACTAGCCTATGCCATCACCATCCACAAGGCTCAAAGTCAGAGACGCTAGGCAAAGTTGTGGTACAGGCGAACAAATTGTTCGCTAGCGGCCACGCGTACACAAGCGTCAGTAGGGTGCGGAACCACAAGAGCATCCACTTTACCGAGGTCGAAACACGTTCGGTCATATTTGCGCCCGAATTGGTCGAACTTCTTTGTTGGTTCCATCGAGTGGACGTTCTGCAAGACGACTTTGACGGGGTAAAATCCCCCCCCCCCCCTGGGACATGTCGTCACCTGAGGATTATAGTGTTCTATCTGCATTTTTTAATAAAATGATGATTCGAGTACTCCAGATGCATATTGTTATATCTGAATATAATTTGGGTATAATATTGTACAGTTTAAAGGTAATATAGGTCGTGTTAAAATGTTCTAACATATCCCTTCATCTTTTGAGTATTATAATATTCTATGTGACCGACCAATAGATTTACAGCATTTTTGTAGATAGAACAATTTAACAGCAAAATAAGTCGGATTTCATATTTTTTGTTGTCACAATCATGGTTGTTGTGAACGTTGAAGTTTGTGTGTTTTTTGTGGTTTTTAATAATAAGCAATAATTGACGAAATGTGAAGCAGATAGAACAAAAAAAATATGTTTCCTTAAAAAAATAATAAAATTGTTCTGAAAACCTTTTTTTTGTGTATTGTTATTCTAATAAACTATAATAAAATAACAACAACGTTTATTAAACCCTTTATATATATATACAGTAAAACTTTAATTAAATAACCAATATCTCTTACAACTATTTGCACATGAATGCCTAAAGTTTGTATTCGCGATTCCCACATATTGTAATAATTGCAGATAGAACACTATAATCCTCAGGTGACGATGTAGCGCCAGAGCTGTCGGACCGGCAAAAAATTCAAGTACCCATGACCGATCTGATACACGGATTATTCAGTAGTGAGGAAAACTAGGAGAATAACGCGAAAAAATCAGTCTCGTTCTTGATTTTAGTTTTTAAGTCGCCAATCTCCATTCTTAAACCTACATTTTGAGACAAACAATTAGCTAAATTTGCCCTTTCAATTATCAAATTTGTTGTACAATCGTAGTAATCGGTGTTTGCTTCCAATAGTTGACCATCACATCTGCTCTTGTAATTATCGTTTTCAAAAAGAGTGGAATTTTTCAAACCTGTGCTTCCATCCAAAGTAAGGGAAAAAGGTTGATGCTGTTTTGAATTTTTATACATTGGCATGGGAAATCCTTGGCTAGATAATGGAGTCCATAAGGCGGAAACCATATGGGTGGGGTTTAAATGGTTGTATAGAGTATGCGAACCATTCAAATAATAACTGGCATTTAAAACCAATTCTTGCGCATTTAAACGCAGAAGAAATAAAATTGTAAAAACAATAAATACAATCATTGTGATGCTCTGACACTGGTGAACTGAAATAAATGCATCTATTGAAGCCCTTTTATTTCAAAAAAACGTTAATTCAGCAAAATTTGATTTTTTAATCTGAAATTTATGAATTTTTAAATTTTGTAACAATAATATAATAAATATTTTAACTATAGGAAACTGGAGCTTGTAAATCATGTATTAACTGCGATAATATTCGTGTCTACGTGACCTCTTGTGCCTCGTGTTGACCATATTGACGATCAGAATAAAAGTTTGGCTGATGCAATAAATTTCCATGTTGCATCGTTTTGAAACTTTGTCTTTGGATCACATGTTGTTTTTGATAACGGCGATTTTTTCGTAAAGATTTTATGTTGTAATAAATATACACTGTATACAATATAAAATGTTTCTATTATAAATTTCTGCTACCCTTGTTACCCACTTTATAGTATAAACTTAAGTTATCTTATATTATATTCTATAAGCTATCGGGTGAAATCGATAGTTTACGGATACATTTGGAGAAAATATAAAGACCCTTGAAGGTGTACTGCTTTCATAACGAGTAAAAATGTGTACACAAACGGAACGGAACGAATTAGCGATTCTTGTTCATCTTCTATCAACCCAGTTTCATTGATAGAATTAAAACGTGATGAATCACATCCTGTGTTAAAAGCCTATAATCAATATTTTAAAGAAATAAAAAGATTTCAAGATGGTCATGATGTTAACTCAGTCGCTTATTTTGAGTTTAAAGGAAAAATCTTGGCTAAAACACCGGAAAATGAATTCGTTTACTTCAGAAGAGAAGATGTATTTCCTATCAACGTCAACGACATTACCATAATGTATACAGGCTTGCAAACATTTGGAGTGGAAAATACCGAATTAGATGTTTTAGAATTTGCTAAAATTAAACGAAAAATTCGTGGCAATGGAAATATTTGTGAAAATAAAAAAAGGTGATTAACACATCAGCAGTAAACATGATAAACATGTGCTTATCTGTTTTAATAACAGCGAGTTTAGTACCATATAACCGCTGCAATTTTGCTATTTAAATATAAAATTATTCCACATCTACACAGCCAAGATGAATACTAGTAACGCAGTTGATAACAACTACAAAGAAAAGTTCATGCAGACGATTGTGCCAGGAAAAGGGGTACAACCCTTATTCCTGCAGAATCTCTGCATGTTAACGATTTGCATAAAATGGACTCCCGACCAAACAAACCACGACTCTACTGAGTTACCTCTTTCGTTGAAGTGTAAGATCCGAACTAAATGGCGTGATATCCAGACCAGGCTGCATGAATTTTTAGACAAGTGGATCAACTGGGAGAATCGACATAGAGAAGCGTTCAGGTATGTGCCCGAATGGTTTTTGAATCACCTGCCTTCATTTATTCAAAATTTAAGAATTCATAATGGTGGTCTATCACAAGTAGACAATTATGTTGTTAACTTTTTAGAAATTTTATATCATATAAATCAGGAAAGTGAGGGATCCGATACCTGAACCGGCGCATACTTGAATTGTTTGTTGCTAACGAGCCTTTGTTTGTCATTATTCGCGCCTATAAGGTTATAGATGCGCGTAGAATGGCTACAGGGTACCTCTGTGTTTGCTGCTATGGAGATCTCCTAATACGCGGGGACCTGGAGGAAGATCCTGAGTATTCAATGTTTCATTTTCAGAATGTTACAGGTACAATGAGAATTTATCGGCTGTTGGGCTGCATATCGGCATATAATATGTGCCGTGACTGCGGCAACACCCTCATGATCTCAGTTTACACCGAAGAAGATAATATATCCACAGAGGATAGCTGTATCTCAATTCCATGCGGTTCAGCCAAAAAACGGATAAGGTCGGAGACCTTTCACCCGCAATTGAGATATTGGACACCGCTAACTCAGTGGTTACCTAGGATACCAACAGCAGTAAATTCTCAATTTACTCAGGATCTGCAGCTAGTTAGGGAATTGACAGCCGACAGTTTAAGTCAGGAAGAGGAAGAAGAGCAAGAAGAGCAAGAGGAATAGGGAGTCCTGGAAAATTTAAATTATTGTAATTATATTTAATAAAAAATGTTATTCTTTTCATTTTTATTTTATTTATTTATACATTGAAGTACCTAAGTAACAATATGCTTCTTTTCGATCCACGAATTATGAGAGCTATTAAAACCTAACCATTTTACGTATAAATAGTCTCCTTCTCGTTTAAAATTTTTTCTACTAAATAAACGTCAGGATGCTGCGTTTTCTGCAATTCTTCGGTGTAGAAGCTTCCTAAGATAGGATTATCATCTGTATCTTTCAACAGGTAGGTAGGTGGGTCCGTATAAAGAACATTAGCTATTCGCGATTTTGACTACCGATGAGGGCGCTGTTAACGCTTGGGTCACGTGATTTGCAAGTCATACTTTCCGTGTGCTCTCCACTGTGTTTACGTAGTTTTGTGTGTTTTTGATTCGTGTTTATAGTGTTTTCCTGTGTTGTTTTTAGTTATACAAGTACTTTAATAGACTATTTTAGTGTTTAAGTTGTGCAGTTCAACATTTTTCGATTGTGTAAGTAAACCAGTACACCTTTTATTTTAAAATGGCTTGGACTCTGGAATGTTAGGTTACAATATTATTGCACGTGTTCAATATTCGAAAAATCATTATCTTTTTGCCTATCTACTATTTAATAACATATTATAATAATAAATATATTGTCTTATTTAAGGATTATGGCTTTTCTACGGATGCTTGCGTTTTATAAATATTTAAATGTTGTCCCAGAGAGTCGTTGTGTCACCGAAGGTGAAGAACTGTATTTTGCTAACCAGTTGGTCAAGTGTGGTTTGGGAAATGTTGATGGTCCCAAATACGAAGTTATTGCTCTTTGTTTACAAACAAGTGCATTAACAGATAAGCCCCACCAAATAAAGGGTGAATTATTGATTCTGGAAGGTGTTGTGAAGATTGAAAGATTTTCATGTACTTGCAACGCAGGCTTTTATCAGGAGTGTGCAAACATGTTTCTGCATGCTTATTTTATTGTACCAGGTACGAGTAGTTTTATATAAATATAGTTATATTACTTATTAATATGTTACAATTTAGGAACAATATAATGGAAATGCCAACTTTAACCTCCACTGATTTGGAGTGTTATTGGAAAAATACACACAAAACGACTGTTAAGGAGGCTTATGCCCCGAAACCAATTAATAAGAGCTCCTGGGCTATACCAATCAGACGTGTCGCAGGTTTGACAAAAGAACAACGCGAGAAGTGTTTAAATACTTTTAGACGACGTCCATCTAACAGTATTTTATACAAACATTTGTAAGTTACACTAATTTTAAAGTCGCATCAGTTTATTAATTTATCAGTTAATTTGCAGCTCCAAAACTTGCAGTAGAAATAGCACTGGCAATGCCGAAAATTTCAACGAACCGCAACCTGGTCCTAGTGGTGTTGGTGCTAGCCTTCGAGGAATACAAAAGCATTCCAATAACCTTCATGAAAAGGTTATAATAAATATGGAAAGTTCCATGTTTATTAACACGGTCAATATTTCAATTGAAGAATACAACCTTAAGCAGTGTTGCAGGAATGTTTTAAAAATCTTGGCTGCGCAAAATGTTCGCGAGGCAATTGCAGTTACTCAAGGCACTGTCGAATGGAAGCAATTCAGGCAATTGAGAATCACAGGTATAATTTGCATTAACCAATTTAACGGCAGTGGTAGATAGTTAAAAATAAATATCTTTCCAGGATCTACGTGTTATTCGATATACACATACGCAAAAACGGAGTGGGAAAAGAAAGCCAAAACTTTGTTTTTTCCAAAGTCCATTTGCATTTGAGAAATATAAGGAGACTTGTGGTGCAGGAAAGCAAGTGATTAAGTTGGGATTGGTTGTATCCCACATGTATCCTTGGTTTGGATTCTCTCCCGATGGAGTGGTGTTTGAAAACGGCCATCCCACAAAATTAATTGAGATTAAATGTCCTTTATCAGGTAATCATGGTTCTTTGAAATGTTTCTTACATATTCATATTTTTTTAAATTGCAGGTGCTACAGAGGATGCCACCACTTTTGCGTACTCATGCAAATATTTAAAATTTGTGGGTGAAAACCTGACGTTAAAAAAGAAGCAACCATATTATGGGCAAATTCAACTTGGTCTTGCCCTGTTAAATTTAAAACAATGTGATTTGATATTATATTCACCAAAGTCAAACAATTTTTTAAAAATTGTTGTAGAATTTGACGAAGAATTTGCAAAACAATTAATAGAGAAAGCCTCCTATAAATATTTAAACCATATTTTACATTATGCATGTAAGTGATGTGTGATTTTTGCATTATTTCAAAGTAATGTGTGCCAAAGAGATTTATATTTAAATGTTGATTTAAACTATTGCTTGAATTTATTTCTTAAATCAAAATAATTATAAACTTATTGTAGAGACTGATTATTTGTACCAAGAGGTCAACAGTTAAATCAATTTAAAGTAAATTTTAAACTGATACAAGTTTCTACTCCAAAAATTACAACCAATTTTTTTCATAGTTTTAAACACTAGAATTGTGGTTTAAAACATGTTTTTTTTAAATGCTATAAAAAACAGTTTTAAACATTAAAAAACCTTTTAAAGCATAAAAACATGTTTTTTTGTTTTAAATAAAAAAAACATGTTTTTTTTTTCAACGCTGATTAACAGTAATCTACAAATAAAAGGAAAATTTGATAAATTAATTATTTACATTTACCTATTAACAATTTATTGTACATTTTAAAAGTAAAATTGATAAATTTAAAAAAAATAATTTACATTTATTAACAACAATTATTGTACATTTTAATATCTACATTTAAGAATAATAAAAGTTTAAATTATACATTATTTATAAATAAATTTGTCCTCGGCCAGAATTGGTGCTTGTAGATTCACAATTGCACACGCAATGATAAATATATCGTCAATGTAGCTTACCAGGTTCCATGGTAAGGGAGTATTGAAAATTTCAAACAGGCGTATACGTTGGTTTGCCCTTTCTACATGTACTCGGGCTCTTGAAACACAGATATTTCTTTGGGCTTCATTCGCAGAAAATTGTTGCTTGTTCCTCAAAAAATGAGGTTGTACCATTTTTATAAAATGCTCGTTACATATATCACCAACTGCAAAGCCTTTATCCACCATGATAAGAGTCGATGTGGCTTGTTAAATGGTTAATTATGCCACTTTGTTCAAAAATTGCTTTATCCGATGCTCTTCCACCATAACACTCTGACACAAACGTTAGCTGGAGATACACCGGTCATAAATGTCAACGTATTTCTGCCTTTGTAATGGGAATACGTTTTAATTCGGCAGCATCTACATTTCGGTCTCTGTACAGGAATTTCTATGCAGTCTAGAATAACTCGAACGCTTGCAAACTGCTTGAAGCATTTTGGCAAATTTGCTCGACATTCGTCTATCGATGGCCAATATACATTTTCTTTTAATACATTAGCAATGTATTGCACATATTCGTTAAAAGTTAATCGGCATGTACTAGATGAAATTTGAAAAAAAATTGATAAAACCCGAAACTTGAGGGCGAGTTTCAGTTTCATAAAAACGAGAATGACGCAGTCCCTCACCGTTAGCTTTCGGCATCTAGGGGTGGTATAGAATTCGGACACTAATTTTATTATATCATTCAGATCTTCAAAACATGATATTCCAGTAAGTGAATTCAAATACAAATTATTTGTGATCGTAGATGTGAACGATCTAAACAAATCTCCACTAGTTACCTGAACTCCTTTTTCAACCGTCCATACATTGCCCGGCTGTTCCTGCGTATTATGTGAAGGCAGATATAACAAGACATCAACAGCACTACGCTCACTATTATTTAACTCGCCTAAAGTACGCACTGTTTTCGTATTTGAATTATTTTCCTCTGGAAGGTTCATATTACAATCTTGAATTTGAATTTCGGGTCCTGCCTCCATTAACATTTGCCCTTTCCTGCTACGTTGTTCCCTTTGACCTGTTACCGCCAGTTGCTTGTGATTCTCAAAACATCTCTTGGGTAGATTTTGTGACGGCACTGCATTTAATTTCAAATGAGGTTTTCTAGAGAATTCTGAAAGATAAATTACACTTGTTTATTACCTAAATTTGTAAATTGAAAACTCCTAACCTTACTACTTACCATAAAGATAGTCTTCTTTCTTAAAATGCTTTGCACAAACACGCATATAATTTGTGGCAGGCTTTCCCATCTTCAACGCCAATTCCCATGCTTTTCTGCGAGGAACAGATTCATTATTGCCAAAAGAATTTGTGATTTGCACGTGGCCGCTATCTGTCCGCGGAAATAAATGAAAACTAATGTTTTCTTTCATCCTAACGGTATGACAACCAAAAACAGCACAATTTGTCTTATCCATCTTCTTTTTAAGTACACAATTCATATTTTTTGTAATTTAATTAGGGATAAATACAACAATTCTGTACGTTTTCAACGTAAACACCATGTAAACACTGTTAAGAGTATGACTTGTAGAGATTCAAAATATCGCCACCAGACGGCGTTTTCTTATTTGGATTCGCGAATACGAAATAATTCTGAGCTCCAATTTGGTAAATATCCCTTAGAAAAGACCGACTTAAACTTGGATATTCGTACGATGTCCCCTTTTTGAAATTTAACGTTGCGGTTTGATTTCTTAACTATTCTGTTTTTTAACGATGACATCAATGGAGTTGTTTTTGTTACATGGCGTGGTCTCATGTCAATGGTGCTATGTTTTCTGTAGTTATATTTAACGGTTATTTTTGCTAGCAAATCCAGCCATTTATAATTTCCTTTAAAACTAAATTCTTTAAATAAACATGATTTCATTTCCCAAAGCTTATTCTCCAATTCAGATACATATTGCTTAAGTATACCCTCCGTCTCAATGGTTGCCAGAATTTCTCCCTGTGTATAACTCTTTTCTAAGGGAGCTAAACGGTCAAGACCATTATTAATTTTAAGTAGGGACGGATCGATTCTTTCCGTGTAAAAGTGATATATTCTTTTTACCGTTTCTTCTATTTTTGAAGTTATATATTGTTTGGTTGTAGCGTCGCCATCTTCTAAGGGTTCACCCATGGCGTAAATATTGGATGGTGTGTGCATAGACTGCGTTGGCGCATCTGTGACGTCATGTGACGTCAGCTTGGAGCAAATGTGCAAGCATGCACCACAGTGTGCACACAGGTTCTATTGTATCTGTGCGAGATTATTGCAATTTGAGTAGCGTGATTTACTAAGTAATTTACTATTATTAACGAGACGCAAAAGAGCAACTACGAGAGCAAGAAAATCATTGATAAGGGATCTGATAGAGGAAACGTAAGATATTAGTACAAATAAAGATGTAGTTTAAATGCTGGCGCTAAAATAGTAGTGCTATCAAACCTCTCTACTCGTTTATCACTCTTTTGAGTAGCTTTTTTCTCGTGTTTTAAAAGACAACTGAAACTATGTTTCAAAAAGACCGTTCTCTAAATTTTCTAGAGTATTATTTTGGAGTGCGATATTGTTGTTGAAATTAAAGAAAGAGAATAAACAGTTTTAAACAAACGGAATTTTAAAACTGCTTAATTCGCATATTATCATTAATTTTGTAGATCAGAAAACTCCTCAGATTTGGCGGACTCGGTATTTACATCCACACCCACGCCTGTAAAAGAGTGTACACCACAAGAAAAGACACTTTTAATGCAACAAGAAATTTACAAAGAGAAAAATTAATACAGAATATAGAGAGCTATAATTCAAACACTTGCCCAGGAGAAGAGTGAGCTATTTCACATTTCCCAATTCCAACTACAGTAAAGGCTGTACAAAGTTTTCTTGGATTAGCTAATTATTACAGAAAATTCATTTTTAACTTTTCTATTATCGCGCGCCCTTTATACGAAATAACGAAAAAGGACGTCGAATTTCATTGGGGACAACATCAAGATAATGCTTTTAATCAGTTGAAGGACAAACTTACCAGTGCTCCTGTGTTGGTACATTTTAACCCTGATTCTCCCAAAGAACTCAGGACGGATGCTTCCATAGCAGGGGTAGGGGGTGTTTTACTACAACAAAATGGGACTGAATGGCATCCCATAGCTTTTGTATCTCGTTCATTAACTAAAGCAGAAAAGAATTATAGTATAACAGAGTTGGAAGGTCTTAGTGTTATTTATTGTTTGACTTATTTAAGACATTTGATTCATGGTCGTCCTGTTACAATCGTCGCCGATCATAATGCCGTTTGTTACATTACTACCATGAAGAACCCCACAGGTCGTTTAGCTAGATGGTCAATTAAACTTGCCGAGTTTGATTATGAGATTAAGTATAAGCCAGGCAAAATTCATAGGGATGCAGACGCGCTTTCTAGGAACCCTGCATCAGCCCCTACGGCTACGGATGAGGAAGATGCCATGGAGGTTCCTACTTATTTGTTAGAGAGTCAGGAAATTTCTGAATTACAGGCAGCAGACCCGAAATTGTTAGACTTGATTAATGCTATTAAAAATCCTGAACAGGCAGGAATAGGGTTAGGTAGACGCGCAAAGAACTTTATTTTACGAGAAGGGATTCTTTATCGAAAAAACCCTAGTACCGAAGGTGAACCAGATTTATTGGTGGTTCCTTCACAATTGAAGGAAGAAATTTTGTATAGTCATCATAATGAGTCAATGTCAGGTCATTTAGGTTTCACTAGGACTTATTATAAAATAAAAAATAGGTATTATTGGGAAGGACTACAATCAGATGTTGAAAAATACGTTCGGGGATGTCCCGATTGTCAATCCCGCAAAGGACAGAAGTATCAGGACTTCTGCAACCCATCTCGGTAGGTTTACCTTTCGATAGGGTTGGTATTGATTTATTAGGACCTTTTGTGAAAACACGCCGTGGTAAAACTATGATTGTAGTAGCTGCAGATTACGCTACCAGATGGGTAGAAGCAAAAGCTCTCCCTAATGGTAAGGCTGTACCAATCGCGAATTTTATTTTTGAAAATATAATCGCGAGACATGGATGTCTTCGATATTTGCTTAGTGATCGTGGGCAAACATTTAAATCAGAATTGGTAGGAGAATTATTAAAAATTATGGGGGTGCGAAGTAATTTTACAACCGCGTACCATCCCCAGTGTAATGGATTAACGGAAAGGTTTAACGGAACCTTAGTTAACATGTTATCTTTGTATGTGAATACACAACAAACCGATTGGGATTTGTACGTCCCTCATGCAGTGTTTGCATACAACACTACTCGGCAAGACACCTTGCGAGTATCTCCCTTTTTTGTAGTTTATGCTAGGGAGGCAGTTCTTCCGACGGAAGCAACCCTTAAACAAGATGTCCAGACGGAGGACATCGTACAACTTAGAGATCGCGCATTGCACGTCAGGAGTCGTGTTATTGAAAATATAGATAATAAGCAACATAAAGATAAGCAGCGATACGATTCTAAACATCGCCCGCTTAATTTTGAAATAGGGGATAAAGTTAAGGTTTTTACCCCAGTAAGAAAAGTAGGAAAATCACCTAAATTGATGTGTAGATTTTTCGGTCCATACGAGATTGTAGAAAAGCTTAGTGATGTAAATTATCTTGTTAGAAAGGGTCTAACCAGTAGATCCAAAACGGATGTCGTCCACGTAGGTCGCATTTTACCCTATCACGAGCCTTGGACCTCAACTCCTGATCCTCTTGCGTCCACATCCTTTGAAGTCGAACCTGAAACCGAAAGTGAAGCTTAGAAACCGAAGCTTCAAATGCTATATTTGCTTAAGAGATTTTCATTGTCACTCATACCCTAAAAATGTATCCACAGAGCATCAAACGCTCCAACCGTCGCGCAGAGGGTGCGCCCGACCGTCTTTGTGGACTTACAATTCATGTACGACCAGGAGTGTCGGCATGTTTTGAAAGAATTCGCGGTGGTGTTACCAGAGGGGAAGATCACCTCAGTCGTATTCAAGCCACCGTGTCCATGGCAGCGGCTTTCACCAGTCGTGAAGGGACGAAACAGGTACGTAACAGACCACGTCCACGGGATACGGTGGAGTGATGGGGAGGTCCCCTATAGTCAGATGGTGAGGATCCTGGAGGAGATCTTGACACCCTTCTCAGTGTTGGTGAAAGGGCTGGAGAAGGTCAGGTTCCTCCAGCAAATGGTGCCGGTGTTGGACATTGAGGAGTCAAACTGTCCACGGCTACCCCTGCAGAGTATAGCACCTTGCAAAAATCACATCTGGCGGGGGAAATGTGCAGCATATCAAGCAATGTACTTACTGCACTACGAACAAATCACGGGAAGAACGGCACTCCCCACGGTCCACCCGTCGCCCCACGTTTTCGAATCGTCCCTGCGGCCAGCTGAAAATTGGGATGAACCTGTATGGAGTCCGTTTTCAACCGAAGAAGGCGAACCAGCATCCACTTCAGCTTCAATAGAAGCGGATGCAGGATCCATCTCCAGTACAGAGACCACCCCGGGAGAAACCGTTATAGACGAGACACGACCCGCCCCAGAGAACGATTGCGGATCAGGTTCATCCACTACCACGGTTCTAAATAACCACGAGACATCTCCCGAGTCCCCAAGCAGCAACGTCGCTTCTCCACAGCTCGAGCCAAAGGAAGAGGTCGCCAGCGGACAATCGTGGCGCGCTCCGCCACAGGTCGACATCGATCTCACGGGGGAAGACACCTCCGACGAAGAGGAATTGCTCTTCGTGCCTTCCTTTATACCCGACAGCCCGACCTTCACACCGACGCCTTCGCCCATCCCTCCAAGCAACACCGACAGCAACGCAAACAGCAGCCAGATAGAACGAAAGTATTCGCCGTCCGCACCGCAGTGTCCCCCAGTGGAAGTATATTGTTATTCCCCCACGTCACCGGTCTATACTCCCGCAGCGTCTCCGTGTCCGCCCTACTCACCAGGGTTGCCATGGGACTTTGCGTGAGTCCGTTTCGGTCCCCTCGGGTCCTCCACCCTATGGATTACCATCGCCCCCAGGGGCGGGAGATCAGGTACCCCAGGGCTGATAGGGTTACTACTACCACGGTGTAGCAACCAACCACTACCAGCCCATGGTAGCTTTCTCGGGGCGCCTCAAGGGCACCTCTGAAAAACGGAATACAGATATGACAAGGACGAAAATGGAAAAAACGACGGCTACTTACCCATCGTCACGGGCCATCGCATTTAGGTCCGCACCTGCGCCTCCCTCTAGATCTATTTCCTCTATAGGAGGAAGCGGGAGTGCAGGGCGAACCGTCCGAACAGCCCGGACGACCCTCCTCATCGGGACGTACCTTGGAGGAGGAGGTCCCCTCTCTTCCGCTATAGACTCATAGTCCGGTATGGACTCATAGTCCGGAATGGCCCCAGGGCCCACCTCGAGGCCCGGATCCCCACCACTTCAAGATAAGCCGGACCATCATCGACCCCATACGCTGGATTGCTGATTGCTAAAATTAAGAAGACACTAAAGTTAGTGCAGTGAAAAGTGACAAAGTGACTCTACAAGCCCAGAGCATAAACAATGTACATAGAAATAAGCAAATGAACTTTAATTAGAAGTAAGATTAGTGTTAGAGATTAGTACCCAGACCTGAATATTAATGATAATTATTTGTTTAAGTAAGAGTAATGGAGTAAGCATTACAGATATAAAGATATAAGAAGAATATTAATAAATTATGTGTAGATATCTGACTGATCAGAGTTTTATTTGAGAGAACGTGGAGAACAAAAAGGTTTGTTTTATAATTTCAGATTGGTTTTAACCATTGTGGTGAACTACCTACAAATAGGAATAGGGACTCCAGTCAAGGTAACCACAGGAGCCTTTTGGAAGAGATTGCCGGATACAATCACCTACGCAGCAACCATACCTTTGACCTATCAAGCGATCTGGTATGGAATCCCTCAACAAAACAAGCGAATACCAAACGACCCCTTATGCGGACACAACGAAACCCATGTCTACAAGATGGCCGTTGAAATAGATGAACTACTGAAGGTTTTCGATGGCGAGCTCACGCTTTTAAGGGAAGCCCTCGATCCACAGCATTGGGGAACCTACAAACCAAGTGTATTGGACCAACCTATGGAACCTCCCTCCACAAGGAAGGATAAACGGGCCATAGAATTCGTTGCTGATTTCTTCTCGTGGTGTTGTGGTGTAGCCACAAATCGTAAAGTAGACTCCCTGCGCACGGACGAGCATGATTTACAACAACTATTGTTGAAACTTAGTTTAGGGTTAAATCGACACCTACGCGATGTAGCTAATAATTCCCATGCATTTTTAATATATCACAGGCAAGTCGAACGAAATTTTGCAGAAACTAGGCGCAACATCGACAAGTTGGATCGTATCGACCACAACTTGCGGAATACCATCGATAGGACTGCTGCGCACTCCGATATGAATACTCAACGGGTAATGTTTTATGTTTATAACAATTTATTACGTTTAATTAATTTTGAACGCACAGTAAATAATTTAGAGATTATGAATCAATGTAAAGATCACAAAATTCCGACTGCAGTGGTACATCCTAAAGTACTTCGTCATGATTTATTTATGCTCCTTAAAACGTTAAAACCTGCAGGGCACGAACTTGCAATTCCTATTTACGAAATTTCTCGTTATTATAAATTACCGATTGCAGATTGTACTTTTACTGATACTAATATTATTGTTAGTCTTCGAGTTCCAATAGTTCCCAGCGACCTTCGATGGGGCTTATTCGAACTTATGACAACCCCTTTCGCTTGGAAAAATGATACTTGTACGTTAATGCATGACACCCTGTATCTTGCGGTGGCATCACCCACCTCAGATAATAGCAAAATTGCAGCCATGCGACCCATTTCCGGGTCCGGGTTACATCATTGTCGACCTTTTCAAGACAAACTTTGCTATTTGCCTAGATTTACAGCTGATAGTAGTTTCGGCCCGCAGTGCGCTTATCGCATGTTCACGGGATCAACCGTGGATGAACTTGGAAAACATTGTCCCTTTCAATGTCATACAAGTCAGTCAATGACTATCACAGAAATTCGTGATGATATTTTTACAATTACCCACCCGAAAAATAAAACGATTGTCAGGTGCCCAGACGTAGATACTCCTTTAGACCCTTCGGTCTACAATCAACCGGGAGCCCTTCAAATAAAATTACCCTGTAGTTGTTCTTTACATGTGAATAACAAAGAAGTTATTTCACCTTGTTTCCCTTGCACAACCCAAGGCGAAAAGACTCACGAAGTAATTCATATTTTACCAGCTATCTGGTCTAACTTAAAAACTTATATATTACAAGTACACTTATCGGAACCTACTTTTGATAACATGTCGGAATGTTTAAATGTTAATTGGTCAACTTCGATCCCTCATTTAAATTTAACTACTGCTTCTACTTTTAGTCGCATAGAAGACACCCTTGACGCAGCATTAGAAAAAACCTACGGAGACCTTTATGCCTATCACGGTGATTCTGTTTATTTAATTTGGAATATAATTCTATCAGCGGTAGTAGCCTATTTGTTTCATAAAAGAGGTGCCGTATTAATTAATTTAGCTCGTCCGGTTGCGTCCCAAAGTTTCCGAAATACCCCACGATCGTTTAATCATACACTTTTGGTATCCCTTATGTGGTTTTGTTTAGCTTGTTTTATAATTATTACCATTTTTCTTATTGCATATTGCTTTTATCGGCTTAATAAAATTAGGAAAATGAAGAATCGTCATATCCCTTTGAAGGAGATATTCGAAGATAACAAATGGATTCAAAACCCGGTTTACAGAAAAACTAAATCTGGTAAGAAAACTGTTAAACCTTTCACAACATGTAGGTTTGCTCCTATCACCACAATCGAAGAAGAACCAGTCGCTGAGACTTCTACAGAGAATTTGAAACTGCCAGTGGGAAAAAGTGTAACATTGACACTTCAATCCGGCTCAGTTTTCCGGCAGGGTACCATCCCGGAAAAATCCACCGGAACTCAATAAATTGATTCACATGGTGGACGGTAATGGAAAATTTTTTATTGTTTTTGAGAGTTCAAGGATACCAAGTTGTAAGTACATTAATTGAGTTAAATATGTCTTTTAAGGCCGGATTTCCATTATCGCTGTATGTTTTTGATGATGATAAGCGCTATATTTTATGGATTATTAGAATTCTATGGATTATGATTATGAGATTTTATGAGAATTTATGGATTTTGAGATACTCGAGTATTAAGACCCTGAATTTGCAATTTTTCACAGTATTCCTTCACGATGTTTCGGACTTTCTAAGCGGGGAGAGAAAAAGTGCACTCTCTGCCTTCACGCTTTCAAAATTTTCAGTTATTTTACATTCCTAAATTACTTATGACAAATTGTAGATTAGATTTTGGTTAAGCTATCCCAAGGAAAAATTCTGGGATCAGGTGGTCTCCTACATCCGCGAATGAGGACGGATGAGGCTAGATAATGATAGTTTTTTCTAGGAAAACGCATGATGATTGCGTAATTTAAGGCAGTATATGGTATCCTCCTTTTTGGTTTCGTGTCTTCCGTCTTATTCACATAAATAAACGAAGTCACAAAGAGATAAATCAGTCAGCACAGAGAATTAGTTGAAACCAGTTCAAGAAGTTGTGTAAGAGTTTTTCAACAAAGAACAGGTCAGAAGTTTAAGTTTAATGGGTATTAATCAACAAGTAAATATTAATTAACAAGTTTAGTGGATATTAACCAACGATTGAATAATAATTAACAAATAGTAAATAATTAAGTAACAATTAACAATTAGTGGTATAAATTAGATCGTAAGAAAAAACTAACTAAACATGAATAATCTCATGTTTTTTCAAATCCTAACTGTGATCGTTGTGGCAGAAAAAATCCAAGACTTCTTAAGTATTGACGTAACTTCCGGTATTCATATTCAAAGATTACCTAATGTAAGTTTTTATCAATTGACAAAACCAATCTTGTTTAAATTGGAGAAACCTAAGAGTTTATTGGATAAACTAAATTGTTCGAATTTCTGCACGGCAGCGGTAAATAAACCTTTGTGTGAATTTATACGTAGTGATGTATCAGAATATTTTTCATTAATTAATTTAGATAATAAGAGAGAGAAAACAGACATATTAGTAGATGATGGAGAGATCTTTGATTATCAATTTGCAACGCGAAATCATATAACGCGAATGTTTACCTCTGATAGTGAAATTGAGGAATTAATTGATAGAATAACTAGTTTAAGGCAAATACCTTTGTACAACTTGTCTTACCCAGATCAGTTTAAAACTATTCTTGGTGGGATTGGTTGTCTTCATGCTAAATTAGCCGAGTATATTTACTGGGACGCGACTATCAGATATCAATGGTCAAAGTCACTTGTTAATATGTGTCAAAATAAAAAGTTGCAATTAGATATAGTCCCTATGGTAGAATTAAGTAAGGTTTTGCATCAAATTAATGATGAAAGTTACAGCCCAGCACTCAACAACATAGCATCGTACTATAACCTACCCTTGGTCGAATGTACTTTGTCTAAAGGATCCGCTCTAATTGGTCTACACGTACCAATGATCCACAACCTCTTAAAAGGTTTACGAATGAGGAAAATGCTAACGCCTAATTTCGCTTGGGAAAATTACACCTGCTCTGTAGATGTGCCAGCCTTTCTTTAACTTCGCCTTGGTGGAACTCGATTCCCAATGGACGATCTTACTACCTAAGTGCGATCCATTTAAAGATGAATTGTGTTTGGTTTCTAACAACTACGGAAACCACGCCCTAGGAGTCGCCTGTGTGAAACAAGCTCTAGCTGGAGGTTCTGTGTAACAATTATCAAATGTGTGCCCTTTATCCTGTAAAGATACTGGAAGAAATACCCAATTTCTAGCGCCAATTGGACTCAATAAGTTTTTGGTGACTCATCCCGATCCAAAACTGCAAGTACACTGTCCAAATAGCCAACAAACCTTAAATGCCTCGATTGGAACTCTTTTAGTCACGTTACCTTGTGACTAAAGCACTATCGGTATATCATGATTAGCATGCAATAGGCCCCACCACAAATAAAACAATTCCTCCTCCTGCGCAGCGAGAGGCGAGAGAGATAAACTAAGAGTTTATAAAGACAGTGTCCCGGTATAAGTTCTCAATATGACAACTTCATCAGTTAATGTCAACATTATTGGTAAGCAATGTACTGCATGTATTATGTTCGATTTGCATATCCTATTGGATATATATCTAAAAAAGTAGATGAGTTAGGAATAAGAGATTGTTCAATAATAGTATGTTGTGAATGTGCTATAAACAATTTTAAAAGTATATATAATAGATTAGATGATGGATCAAAATTATTAAATGTATTCGTAGAACATAAGCATAATGTAGACGAAGTGTCTATGCCATGCATTAATTGTCATTCAGGAGTTCAAAAACAAATATTGTTAAAATGCATGTTAAGTAATATACATTATTCGTTTTGCAAGAAAAATGTATTTGTAAAATTGCTTAAAGTTCATTTTGTATTTACGTCTGATCGTGAATATGAGATACTATTACCTGACGAATCATTTAATTTGTTACAATCATGCAAAGTACAAAGTCTTACTGATGTTGAAACTGATGGAGGTGTTATGCAACATGCTCAACCATTTTAATATAATTTAGAATTACTACAAAGTGTCTTCGACGAGTGTGTTGAAAATATTACAAATCATGAGTCACCCTCCATCCCCAATTCAAACAGTGAACAGCGATTCAGAAGAAGAAGTATCAATCAAGAAGAAGAGTATGATAACAGAAGTACTACCTCTACAACAGGTAGTATCACTAATATGTTGTTTGGAACTGTACTGGATGAAACCGATGACGTTATTAACGATAATAGTAGCAACAAAATTAATATTAGAGAAAGAAGACCGTATGACTTTACAAAACAGACGGTATTGGATGAATATTTTCAAAGAGTTGAAGACAATCGTAACGAATCCTACCAACAAACAGAAAAAGAAGATGCTAACGTTTACGAAATCCGTCGATTCGTTCGAGAAGTTCAAAGAAGTAATCTTAGACGAAGAATTATACACGACATTATACGTACAGGAGATGCCGACGAATGGCAACGAATTATTTATGGAATACGTAAAACAGGCTACAACGGAAATCTCACGTGGGTTATCGAACATGGAACACATATTCACGTTATCCACGATTGCCATTGGACCAACTCCTCCTGTAGATGTTCCAGATTCTATCAATTATCAAAGTACTCGAGGGATAGAAAGTCTTTTTGGACCAGCGCTTTCACAAGAGAGCGGTGGCTTATTTTCACAAGCTATCTTTGTCAACGACCAAGAAAAACATTATTCGGCGAAGTATGGCACACCATGTTTATTGAATATTGGCATATTAATAAATATTTTGTACTTTACAGATCTCCGGGAGAAGCTGGCGAACACTTAATCAAATTGACAGTGCACAACACCAGCGATATTGCGCATCTTTCAAGCGATCAGTATTGGAGGAAAGCAGCAATTCGGACGACTTTTCTAACTTCTTCGTCGAAGGACAACCTATATCTGATAGTAATGGACTTAATTTCGAAAGTAGCGGAACGTCTACAGCAAATACCAAATGTAAAAAAAGAAGTTACGCAGAAAGGATGTTACAATTCATCAGGACAACGCCGGTATGCCCCTTATTAAATATCACTAATACACGCCCATGGTTAACATCGCAATTCAAATTTATACGTCGAAACGATAAAACGTTTCAAACATGTATAGAATTATTTGCTTTAGAATTATTAGATAAAACGGTTGAAGAATTATTTGTATTGTATGATGGTAAACAATGTATTTTTAACGCACCTATTGGAGACACTTTTAATTATTATTTAGATTTAGAACAAAGCATAGATATACTAAATAAGTTGTTAATTGATCAGTGTAAACTTGGTGTAGGTATATTTTTACAGGATTTATATAATATTATTAACAAACTAGAACCTAAACGTAATTGCTTTATGGTGTATGGGGAAAGTAACGCTGGTAAAAATTTTTTCTTTGATTGTGTTATACATTACTTTTTAAATTTTGGTCAAATAGGTAATTTTAATAGATTTTCTACGTTTCCACTGCAAGAATGTGTAAACAAACGAATATTATTATGGAATGAACCTAATTTTGAACCTAATGCTATTGACACTTTAAAAATGTTATTCGGAGGTGATAATTTTAATGTAAAAGTTAAGTATCAAATGGATGTTAATGTATGTAGAACACCAGTTATAGTATTAAGTAATGTACAATGTTTTCCTGTTGATGTAATATTTAATACTAGAATGTATAGATATAAATGGAATAGTATTAATTGGTTAAAAGGTATAGATAAAAAACCATATCCATTAAGTTTGTATTATTTATTTAAAATGTACAATATTATTATTTAAAGTTTCTTTTTCTTACGTCATAATGTATTCATTAAACTAAAGTTTACAATATTATAGTCATTGTGATCATTGACACCACCTAATACAACATTATCTGGTCTATAATGAACATTGTCTCCGTACGGATACATAGAATTATCATTAACTTCTACTATCATTTCACTTTCACAAATCCAATAAGAATATGCTGTTACATATTTAGTATCATCAATTGTAGGATTTAACGCTGGTACTGCTTGAATACCAATATGAAGCGATGGTTGTGCCGATATATCAGATGATCCAGAAGATGTCAATGTATGTGCTAATGGATTTTCTAACGTCCGAATCCAAATATTATCTTTGTTTGATCCTGCACCAGTTACGTATGTTGTTTTTTCTTTCGCAACAACCTTCATAATACCATCTGTTATAGAAGATCCTGTCAACTCTGTTACTAGATTTTCTCTCTGTTTATTAAAAATATTTCCAGTAAATGTTGTCTCCGTACCATTCGTACCATCCACTGGTATATCATGTACTCCACGTTCTATCCAACCTCGTTTAACTTTATAATTATAATTAATTATTGGTTTACCAATAGCTGTACGAAATAAGAAACGACGTACATATCTATCAAGCATAGGTAATCCCTAATCAGCAAACGGATATGCCGTAGGATATTTAGTAACACCGCCTTCTACATATGCACTTTCATTTTTAGTTTTATTTAAATATAATACCGCGTAGTGGTTTAACGTTCTAGGAATACCCATAATACATGGTATATTAGAACCCATTGATCCCGGAGCTGATGCTCCGTATAATTTACCTAATATAGCTATATTATTATCATAACTAGTTGAAGTAGGAACCATCGGAGCAGTAGAACTTGTTGTATATCTATAATTTTTAATATACATTTTATGATTTAACCCTATACAATATTGACCTATAATGCAATGTTTTGAAGTAGCTTGTCCAGTCATCGTAGTTCCATAATCAAACGTCGCTATGTCATCTAATGGAGTACATTTAACGTTAACACTTATTATTTTACTATTGTCCGGTAACATTAACAATTCATGTCTATCTATATAAAACCCTATTAATTCCACTGGTACACGTGCTAACCCAGTTGTAAATAACCAATGAGCTCCTGCTGTTTTAGGATTTGCTGCGTTTGTTACGTGATCTATTATTGCGGTACTATACCCATACGTATTAAATATACGTGTTTTTTTAAACACCTTTCTATATGGAGCAACTTGTTTACTACGACCAATGTATAATATACCACCACCTTCAACATCTCCTGATATCCCAGCACCAGACTGCGGTCCAAGGCTACCATCAATAGTACTAACGTCCATACTTTCAGGTGAATTATTAAATCCTACGTCACGTAACCTACTTGCTTGTAAAGGTGTTAATTCGTTTATTATTTCCATATCATCAGGGTCAGATGATTGACTACTTTCTGGACGATTATTACCGTAACGATTTTCTGTAGGACGAGGTTGTGCAACTCCGACGGGTCCACAACCTGCAGCTGCTCGATTTCCTGCTTCTTGCCGTTGCCAATCGTTATAATTTAACACACCACCACCTGCTTTATACCTTTTATAATTTTCACTACGTTCCCATTGTTGTTCCGCATAACGTTGCTGATTTTTATTTAAAGCAGTAATTTTTCTCTTTTTTCCACCTGGATACATTGTACCAAATACATGTTCTGTAATATATTTTATACCCAACCCAGCCGCACCTAGCAACGAATGAGGATTATTATTATGTACATAATCAAGAACAAACTCGTTTATAGAATGCTTATCGTGACTGTGAATATTATCGGGGTCACGTTCGTATAAATTATCATGTTCTTGTGCAATTAAATCGTCTGTATCTACTGGTTCACCTTCATTTAATTTATTACCCGGACCTATATATTTATGATATGGTAATCGCATAACTTACACCGGGACACTGTCTTTATAAACTCTTAGTTTATCTCTCTCGCCTCTCGCTGCGCAGGAGGAGGAATTGTTTTATTTGTGGTGGGGCCTATTGCATGCTAATCATGGTATACCGATAGCGCAAGGCGCTCCTTTACTTTATTGTAACTTCCTTAGCTATTCTTGGATTTTTCCTACATCGACTAATCCAGAACCAATTCCTTAATTACCTTCCTTTGAGCACGGTATCACGTAGGCCGTCCGCTCCGACCTTTTCTTCAAGAAGAACCCCATCACCCCCGAGGACGATTCCTCGACGAACCCCGTCACCTCCAAGGACTCTCGCTCGACGACCAACGTCGTTACGTTTGGATGGACCGCCTAGAACCCGGTTCGCCCCAGATTTACCTCCTCGAAACCCAACCCCGGAGAGTGCCTATCTACAACCTGTTGAAGGCGCTAAAGTATTTGTGCCTCCTACCGAAAGTACTAAGGGATACATACCCTTAAGCCAACTGATGCAGTCTGGAGGACAAGTTTACAGTTCACCAACGGAAGAGTACCTGCCTATGTCAAGTCCAGGAGGACCACGCCCCACGGCGTACCTGTAAATCAACGACCTTCAAGCTGTTGCTATGTATAAAGGAGATTTTCCGTTCCCGTTCATCACCATTTGAAATTAAAAACTCACAAATGTCATAGTAGTCCGTATTTTTATATGGGATACTTTTAAACCCCCAGGCACATGCAATGTACAACGAAGTGTTCCCGTTTTGTACATTTTGGTGGTTTATATATGCTATAGGATTATCAAAATTTTTTCCTAATAGACGAAACTTCATCAAGTTAAAATTTCTTCCCTTACTTACACCTCAACATCATTCAGTAAGTCCAGTTCCTGCGAAGAGGTCAAAATTAGGCTTCCCATATTATCCAATGAAAGTCCCCAATGGTTTTCAAAACGCCCCAAGAAAACGTTACCCATAAAATGGGTGTTCTCCTTTTATAATTTCTATTGAACTCTTTGGAAATTAAACTTAACAGACCCCTCCGCTAGCAGCATACATACCAACGCACACATCAACCGAAAATTTATTTTGTGAAAGCAAGTGTTTCGCGAAAATTAGTGCTATTAAAATTAAATAACCCCTTCAAAAGAAGTGTTTCTCAAAGGTTTCCTCGACCATGTTTAATAACAAATTGTGAATATAATAATAATTAATTATAAAGTGTTACTTACCACTTGTAGAAGAATTCATGTTCACTGTTAACTGTGTCACTGTTGAACTAAGACTGAAAACCGAGTTGAACGTTTACTAGTGCGTAAAATTTGCAATTATAACGGCCAAAAGCGATAACGGCCTTATCGTCATCCTGTTGTTCGAGAGTGTTACGAAAATTAATATTTTAATTTGAAAATAACGAATTGTTTAATTAATTAATCTGATATATGTATACATTGTAATATTTAATAAGGAAGATTGTGGTCTTTGTGGTTTTTGAAAACCGCAAAACGTGATTGCATACCGCAAAACGTGCTTATGCAAACACACAAAACCACAACAGTACTAGGATGCTAGGATAAACAGAGGCTATTATTTTTTCAAATTGGAAAGGATTATCGGAAATGCATAATTAATAAATATTCATAATTACGAACTAGATTACGTTCGAAGTTTTCTATATACCTCTCTTTATCGCTGGACTCCTTTTTCCTTTTCTATTTTTATATATTTTTTATATTTTGATATTTGAATTTTATATACGTGTTTATAATCTTAGTTTCCACGTACATACAGAGCTAAAAAGAGTACGCCCACGCGACGACAACTTAGATAACTTTATGCGTTCTCGCAAACAAGTTCATTCATGAAAATTCACATGATATTTTCGACTCTTTGGCTTTCTATGTATTAGGATTGCATGAATAGTATTAGATATCATTTTTTATTCTTTGTTAAAGGAACTAGTTTCCTGACGAGACGATGAGAATAGAATCTATCACACCAGTGCCGTAGTCAGTATGTTTTCACTTCGGGAGAAGTGTCCCTGTTTTGGTACCGGGGGAGATTTGTCACGTATAATAATTGATTACCTAATAATATTGGTTACCTAATAGTTAATTCATACGTTCCTTTGTTCATAAATTTAAGGTGACCTTTCTTCACGGAACCTAACTTTCCGCTGTGAATAATTATCCCATAATTATCCTCTTAGATCACGCATGATTCGTAGTAATAGATGAGTCGAACCGGATCTAGGTTAACCAACGCGTACGTTTAACCCTTGAAAGATCATGGTCAACTGGTGAATGTTCTATTCTTTGCGTCAATGATTTTGAGTATAAATACCGTGGTTTTGAGGCATTCTGGGCAGTTCGATCAGAGTCAGTTGTGACAAGTGAAAAGACCCCAGAACATCTCAAGATGACCACCTATCACATTATGTAAGTTTACTTTCAAATATATTCTTTTAATTGTATTTATGCTTTTATTATGTCTTGCAACCCTAAATCAGTCGCAAGCTACACCCTATAAAACCAAATGCGACAGTATAATGAGGGACAATAGTGATGCATTTTCATTACCGGACCGGAGATTTGTTGAATTATTTCGCTTACGCAAAGATATAGTACATTACCTTTTACAACAACTGACACCTCACATGAGGATATCGAGGAAAATTAATTCGGTGTCTGTCGAACTAAGAATCTTTGCAGCATTAACATTCTTTGCTACTGGAAGTTACCAGCGAACTGCAGGACAATTTTTTTCCACTTACCCACAACTTTTAGGTTAACCAGCTTTTTATACAACGTGCAAGTAAATTAAATTTTTTGGAATTTTCTATCTTTTATTTGCTTGCGTTATTAGATAGAGATAAATACCATAGCACGACTTCCACAAATGCGCTACGCTACCACGCACTAGCGACAGTTAGCGGGAGTTAGCTAGTGTTGGGGATACCGAAATCCGACAAGTATTTTACTTTCTGGGTGAGGGGACAAAGAGGAACGGGGCGACATTGGCGGAGCGCAACTCGGGATCCCACCACTGGTGATCTTCGCGTGCCGAGGTCATATAACCATATATGGACATGCAAACTAGTATATAAGCACAATGTTTCTCCATTCGAGGCAGTGTGCTCCAGCTACACACACAGAGAGACAGAGTGTGCGTCCAACACTCAACAGCCAAGCAGTAGCTTCGACCAAGTCTACAACCAAGCCAACTGGTTGCGCCCTTTGGGGCCCAAACTCTACATTTGAAGAATAACTACAACAAGATAGACCTGGCCAGGGTCCAGCAATCAACTCTAAATAGAAGACTACAGAACACCCCTTCAACCAACCATGGTTGGTTTGGCACTACTAGCTGTTGTTATGTAAGCTCACCTTGATGGTGCATATTATTCATCTTTGTAAACTTTAATTAAATATAGTTATGTTAAAGTACTGACTTATTTAAATCCAGACCAGTCACAATTTATAACGTGACAATATTAACCTTGTGCCTATGTCTGATAGGTAGCCAGGATGCGAAACTTATTTTTATACACTAAAGAATAATTGAAAAAGGCACTGGATGCCATAAAAAGTGGTATGCCAGTGTTAAAAACAAGTAGGGTTTTCAGTGTGCCCAGAACAACTGTGAGTCATAAAATTGCTGGCGACGCGACGCGCCGTAAAAGTTTAGGAAAAACGGGACCATCTTGTGTAGTGGGAAACGAAATAGAAAAGGAACTATCAGACTTGATAAAAAAATCTGCAAGCATGGGGTTTCCCATTAGCAAAGATACACTTAGCTATTCGGTCAAAAAAATAGTGGAAGAAACAGAACGAGAGACACCGTTCTTAAATGGAAAACCTGGCTCTAAATGGTTTGCCGGATTTTTGAGGAGGCATCCTGAACTATCCGTTAAGCAAGCGAATATATCTACACAGCCCGAGCAAATAGAACACCTGAAAAAATACGGAAATGGTTTCAAGACACTTTAGAATTGCTTAAAGACGATCGTATGATACTTGATGGTCCAAGTCGCGTGTGGAATATGGACGAAACGGCATTTTACCTAAATGCTGCTGGAGGTTTTATACTCGCTGAGAAGGGAAAACGTGTATATGGTACATCTTCGAATAGTGACAAAGAAAATATAACAATACTTGAGATACCTATGGCCAAAACTGGTAATGGAAGTGGCCACATGAGGGTATTACGTGGCCACAACCGGTGAAATGTGTATTTATTTCTTTTTCATTTTATTTTGTGGATATCGTATAGTTTTAACCTTCTCTAAATTAGTTTTTCGCCACTAAAATATATGAAATGGCGACATACAAGAATTGACGTAGGGATAAAATTAGCCAATCCTTTTATACAGGGCAGCGAAGTTCAACTTTGCCTTAAGGTGGCCAAAACCGGGGTCTCTGCCCTAATAACACTATGAAGGAAGAAGCATTATTTTAAATTTAATTGGTTCTTCTGTTTATAACTTTTAAGTGTCTGATTGTGTGATAATACTGATAATACTATGAACAAGTTTTTTTTTTCACCTTACAGGTGAGTTATCTGCAAAAGATTATAAACCAGCTTGTGGGGGAGATATTCACCAAAGTACGTGAGGGGGTGTCCGACGACACCAGACTTCAACATTGGTATATGTACCCGCCGGGGAGGGCCGCCGAGTATGTGGTTGCATGGCTTGAGCGCCATGACTAGGAGTTCAAGATGGAACCACATATCCTGGAGAAAATTTAAACGCTGCACAATACCAAATTGGGGTCGATAGCAGAAGAAATAGCGTTGATCACCAGGGGGTACAATGGGAATATTAGGTTATGCTTAGATGCTAGAAATATAAATAAACAAACTCTTCACAGTATGAAAGTCCTCAAAAGATTGAAGGAATTATAGGACGAATAGGTAATAAGAAATAGTCTCAAAATTAGACCTTAAAAATTCATTTTGACTAATTTCTCTTAATAAAAATTCTAGAAAATATACTGGTTTCAGTATGGACCCCTCCTGGTAATTGGCCGCTATATGAACGGGTGGTGACCGACATGAGCTATGCGCTTATAAATTCAGTGTTACATAGTTGGAATGGAACAACATTGAGGTACTTAAACCTCTGCTACTCCCTTTTTCAAGACCAGAGAAGATTGAAAGATGGCAACTGTGTATTCATCAGTCTATGTTGTGTAATCGTGCGCTACATTATAGATGACAAATTATTTTTTTCGTTACGGGGCAACAAATGCTGGAAGGAAATGACACCTTTGAAGAAGATCATCAGCAAGGAACAACTGGATGTGGCCCTCATGACATGCACCAAGGGAGGAAAATTGTTGGAACTGCACCTGCATGCGACCAGTAATGTGGCGAGACGACCCTGGTATGTTAAAAAGCGCATTTATTATTACGCTGGTGTAATTAGCACCTTAACCGGTAGGGTATTTCCTGTTTTAGAATTAATTTGTTGTCGCCACGACAAATCGTGGATAAATTCTTGGTTGACAAATTTTAAATATACCTCTGCTACTCCCTTCTTAAAGACCAGAGAAAATTGAAACGCTGTATAATCCCAAATTGTGGTCGACAGCGGAAGAAATAGCGTTGATCACCAGGGGGTACAATGGCTCGGCCAAACCGCGGTCTATGTAGTGTACACCTTTGTAAAAATATTGCAAAAGATGCAAGAAAATGTACTTCCAATACCGATAAAGTGGAAAAAGATTTTTTGGACGAGAATGTTTCGGCAATTTGTAACATTTCAGATTTGCAGATTGCTGGCGTGTGGTACAAATACTTTTCGTTTATTCTTTTATCTCCTTACAGTAGCCCAGCCGTCTCAGAAGCAATCGAAAAATGCGTAACCAACGCCACGTCGAAAAGATGTTCCGCTGAAGAAAAAGAAAAGGCGGCTACGGCCACTTCCAAAAATCCGAGCCACTCGCCCATGGAAAGTAACACGTTAAAAACCTGCACGTCGTTTTACGATCATTTTCTCCAAATTGCAGAATTGTGTGATATCGATGTACTCTAGTCAGAGTGACAAAGATAATCAGAATCCGTACTTCAATCCCCAGTTTAACGAAATGCTTCGCATCTGAAAAAGTATTTACTATTATTTCCCCTATGGGCTGGTGTTTCTTTGGTTTCAGCTTCCACAACAAAGACGGGTAGTGACAGATGTAGTAATGCCATCGTGGAAAATTGGTTCGGGTACGTTAAAAATGTTTTAGGCGTTACCAGAAGATTCAAGCGCAGCGAATTCCTTAGAACTGTCATGAAAGCGAGGACTCTGCATCCAGAAAGAATTAAAGAACGACATTCCTCCAACTGGATGTGCTACAATTCGTAAGAGGAAACCTCCTGGCGATGTGACTGCAACGGAACAATGGGACAAACGAAAACGAAGGGAATTTTCGTATTTCAACCAGTTATATTTGAACCGATCCCGTAATAGCAAGCTTCCCAAAACCGCAGCCAAAAGAAGATAATTCGCAACATGCGGAAAAATAGACGTAAGTATACAAAAAAAAATGCAAGACGAAAAAGACTGCGAGCCCGACAGAACGTGGGAACAATTAATAATAGTAGCGAATGGAGGATTCTATGTGCAACTTGCAGGTTCATATAATTACACCGTTTGTACCTTCGAGGATATACCCCTTTTCCTTGGAAAGGTATCACCATCCAAGATTTTTCTACATTGCATTTTAGTCATAGTTTAGCCCATAGGGATATGTACCTCAGCACAACTATTATTATCGATGGCCTTCTGTATGTTTCGTCTAAACACACATTACAGTTTCAGATCCTACCATGTCAGCTGTCGACCGACTTGCTACATCATGAAATCACATGTTTCACCTTAGAGAATATCCGCCTTTTTAAAAGATATCGTCATCATGCCAATTTGTACAGGAGAACATTTTACTTGCTGATCTTCAGACAAAAATTTTCCGATACTTCGAACCTATGCCCATCCCTCGTGAAACGGATACGCAGTCTACCAAGTTGTACCTCCAAAAGTTTCTTGCATTTGCAAAGAGGTATAATCTGAAAGCCGTGTTGCCAGAACGACCTACAATACAGCTACGGGGATGGAACACGGCGATTGACAATTACCCAAGGCAACTAGATTGATATAAGTGTGGCGTATTCGTAATTTTCTACGCGCTTACTATTTTGAAGCAGGAGGTAGTTGCTGCTTCGCTTGAAGCTAACCGTTATCGAGCTCAATTACAGCTTACATTATTAGAGGCGTCGGACGATAAGAAAAATACTTGTATGTTATGCAATCGACCTAATGTGAAAGATAGAGAATATTCTTGAATCCCCTTCTCCATTTTATGCCTGCATAAACTAATTGTGTAGGTTTTCGCTCGCCTTCTGATGTTATTAATTCAAATAAGGCTTCTTTGTTACACTCATTTAAACGACGAATGTTAGCTCGATTTGCAGGATTTTTTTTCAACAACTTGCTATCGTACCACTGCGGTTTTGAGTACCTCGTCGACATTTTTAACACTTTACGCCATACCGTTTACGCGCAACTTTTATATAGTATCCCCCACCATAACGTTCTGAGTCTGCGCATTGTTTACAATTCCCCACCTTACTATACGAGTCCTTGAAAATCAGCCAGCTTGCTACAAACACTCCTACAGTCAACATGTTGTTTCTGTACGTTCCAGACGAAGCTGTTTATTGGATTCATGATGATGCTGAAAGTCGATACCATAAGACTGGGGAAATACCAACTATAAACCCTGAACTCATTCCCATTCCCCGAACCGCTTCATCCGCTAAATAGCGCATTATCCGATTTTTTTGGAGCGCAATATGGCTTCTTCCACTATAGTGCATCAGTTATTTATACAATCGACCCCTTGCATGTAATTTCCAAAGATCGTTATCCAGCTCTGCACAATTTAGTTTTGAGGGTTGAAGTTTTCAAGAGACTTCATGATTTATCAATCGTGAGTACTATCGAAGAAAGTAATTCGGACGGATCTGAAGATTCCGAAAATGAAAAAATGCCTCCCGTTCGCAGGAGATTGTCATTCGAGCACAACCTTCGGTAGCGTCACCATGGTTCCGGTAAAGTTGTTAGTGGCTTTGGCTGCCGTTTACGATGGGTTTCTCTATGTGCAACAACGTTCCAAATTCCATTTCCGCATCTATAACCTATGATCCTAATATGAGTAACGCTACTTGGTATAAAATGAACAACTCCGTCTTGGCTGAAATCCCTGTATTTAAAATACCTGTGAGAAATTTTACTGAAAATGGTTTATTAACGTTCAAGATAAAATTCCAAGCACCTACATACGCAGTAACTTCCAATTGGCAAACTATTAAGATAAGTGATGATGTGTTTAAGAACTGTACTGGCTTTAACAATTCCTATTGGGTATCTGTAATTATTCTAGGAACTGTACTATTACTCATGGCGTCATTATCTATTTTATTTAATATATTTATTTCTGTTTACTATCTGTATTAATTAACAATAAGTAAAAACTATGGTACAATAATCAATGGCTTGGTAACAGTATGGGAGTGGCATTCCTGTGAATGCAACCCATTACTTTCTTGCTGAAGCATAAGGTTTAGTTATTTTAACAATTTAAAATCTATCAGGCAAATCTAATGGTTTGAACCTTTTTAGTCTATGAGTTTGTGTACTGTTGTCGAGTAGGTTTACTGCGAGGGCGTTTGGGTGGTGTGATACCTTATTTAGATACTTTTCACTGCACTTACTGATTTCGTCTCTCACTGTATTCACTTTTAAATCACTGATAATATCTGCACTTCTTACAAAGTACGGGGCGTCACACATTGCACGAAGCACTTTGCTCTGAAACCTTTCTATAATTTGTATGGTTGAATCTGCCGCAGCTCCCCATAACTATAGACCATAAGTCCATATTGGTTTAAATGCTACCTTATAGACTAACATCTTATTTGGGAGAGATAGCTTAGATCTGCGACCAAGTAACCAGTAGTGCTTGTTGAATTTAAGGTACAGTTGTTGGCGTTTCTTCCGAACATGGCTTCTCCATGTTAATCTTTTGTCCAAGTGAACACCCAGGTATTTAACTTCTTCCACCTGAGACAGCGGAGCAGTATTTAGAAAAACGGGGGGTGGTATTCCCTTGCATTTGGTGAACGTGATATTGACTGATTTCGCTTCGTTGATTTTAATCCTCCATCACTATCTATAGCATATTTTGTCATATATATGTCAATGATGTCTTATAATCTTAGATAGTCTGTTAATGTTATTTTTGTTCGTTTCTGTGAAATACTGTATTAATAAATGTACACCATTTCTAAATAAATTTATTACATGTTACGCTGTTTCAGTTACTAGCTCTAGTCTTGCGTTCGGCCTTGGTCTAAGGGAGTGACCTTGGTTAATATTCAAGGACAATGACCTTCGACATTGACCTTGACCTTGAATTCACGGTTAGGAGTGGGGGAAGTTTCCCAGAACTGTCCAAAACAATCTACTAGCATTTTTCATTATGAAATATTCCAGGTACAAGGGCCGGTTCCGCAACGCCACAGTACTACTTCTTCAAGTTGGCAAGCGAAAGTTCTGCTTCGAGGTACGGAGAGTGCATGAAACAAACAGAAAAAACCTTATGTATCATTTATCAGTAGTAGCAGAACATGTACAGTTTCGTGCATGTATTTTAACCAAAAAAGAGTAGAGTAGCATGTGACATGTAGTAGTTGTAGTTTAGTAGAATAAGATCTATCTATATACGCTAAAATGGGAATTAATAAAAAGAAAATATAACAAAAGGCAGAGCTGCTAGATAGCGGGAAGTCAGAACAGTACGGTCCATACTAAATATCAGATGATGGACCCGAAGATACGGTGAAAGAAGGTCGCTTAGCCACCGTCATGTGCCACTCCAAGGACAAGATCCCTTGCGAGGCGTCGACAACCAGACGGTCGTCTACCCCAGGAAACATCAAATTCGCTGGTTCCATCGCACCACCAAATATTATCGAAAACAGTCCCCCATCGAACTAGCTTATGCCATCACCATCCACAAGGCTCAAAGTCAGAGACGCTCGGCAAAGTTGTGGTACAGGCGAGCAAATTGTTCGCTAGCGGCCACGCGTACACAGGCGTCAGTAGGGTGCGGAACCACAAGAGCATCCACTTTACCGAGGTCGAAACACGTTTGGTCATATTTGCGCCCGAATTGGTCGAACTTCTTCGTTGGTTCTATCTAGTGGACGTTCTGCAAGACAACTTTGACGGGGTAAAATCCCCCCCACTGGGACATGTAGCACCAGAGCCGCCGGACCGGCAATAAATTAAAGTACGCATGACCGATTTGATACACGGATTATTCAGTAGTGAGGAAAACTAGGAGAATAACGCGAAAAACTCAGTGTCGTTCTTGATTTTAGCTTTTAAGTCATCAATCTCCATTCTTAAACCTACATTTTGAGACAAATAATTAGCTAAATTTGCGCTTTCAGTTATCAAATTTGTTGTACAATCGTAGTTATCGGTGTTTGCTTCCAATAGTTTACCATCACATTCTACCCATCTGCTCTTGTAATTATCGTTTTCAAAAAGAGTGGAATTTCTCAAATCTGAGCTTCCATCCAAAGGGAAAAAGGTTGATGCTGTTTTGAATTTTTATACATTTGCATGTGAAATCCTTGACTAGATAATGGAGTCCATTGGGCGGAAACCATATGGGTGTGGTTTAAATGGTGGTATAGATTATGCGAACCATTCAAATAATAACTGGCATTTAAAACCAATTCTTGCGCGTTTAAACGCGGAAAGAATAAAATTGTAAAAACAATAAATAAAATCATTGTGATACTCTGACACTGGTGAACTGAAATAAACGCATCTATTGAAGCCCTTGTATTTAAAAAAAACGTTAATTCAGCAAAATTTGATCTTTTAGACCTAAACTTATGAATTTTTAAATTTTGTAACAATAATATAATAAATATTTTAACAATAGGAAACTGGAGCTTGTAAATCATGTATTAACTGCGATAATATTCGTGTCTACGTGATGCCTCGTGCGATGCAATAAATTTCCATGTTGCATCGTTTTGAAACTTTGTCTTTGGCTCACGTTGATTTTGTTTGATAACGGAGATTTTTTCGTAAAGATTTTATGTTGTAATAAATATACACTGTATACAATATAAAATGTTTCTATTATAAACTTCTGAAACCCTTGTTACCACTTTATAGTATAAACTTAAGTTATTTTATATTTATATTATATTCTATAAGCTATCGGGTGAAATCGATAGTTTACGGATACATTTGGAGAAAATATAAAGACCCTTGAAGGTGTACTGCTTTCATAACGAGTAAAAATGTGTACACAAACGGAACGGAACGAATTAGCGATTCTTGTTCATCTTCTATCAACCCAGTTTCATTGATAGAATTAAAACGTGATGAATCACATCCTGTGTTAAAAGCCTATAATCAATATTTTAAAGAAATAAAAAGATTTCAAGATGGTCATGATGTTAACTCAGTCGCTTATTTTGAGTTTAAAGGAAAAATCTTGGCTAAAACACCGGAAAATGAATTCGTTTACTTCAGAAGAGAAGATGTATTTCCTATCAACGTGAAAGACATTACCATAATGTATAGAGGCTTGCAAACATTTGGAGTGGAAAATACCGAATTAGATGTTTTAGAATTTGCTAAAATTAAACGAAAAATTCGTGGCAATGGAAATATTTGTGAAAATAAAAAAAGGCGATTAACACACTAGCAGTAAACATGATAAACATGTGCTTATCTGTTTTAATAACAGCGAGTTTAGTAACATATAACCGCTGCAATTTTGCTATTTAAATTATTCCACATCTACACAGCCAAGATGAATACTAGTAACGAGTTGACAAAAACTACAAAGAAAAGTTCATGCAGACGATTGTGCCAGGAAAAGGGGTACAACCCTTATTCCTGCAGAATCTCTGCATGTTAACGATTTGCATAAAATGGACTCCCGACCAAACGAACCACGACTCTACCGAGTTACCTCTTTCGTTGAAGCGCAAGATACGAACTGAATGGCGTAATATCCAAACCAGGCTGCATGAATTTTTAGACAAGTGGATCAACTGGGAGAATCGACATAGAGAAGCGTTCAGGTATGTGCCCGAATGGTTTTTGAATCACCTGCCTTCATTTATTCAAAATTTAAGAATTCATAATGGTGGTCTATCACAAGTACACAATTATGTTGTTAACTTTTTAGAAATTTTATATCATATAAATTAGGAAAGTGAGGGATCCAGATACCTGAACCGGCGCATACTTGAATTGTTTGTTGTTAACGAGCCCTTGTTTGTCATTTTTCGCGCCTATAAGGTTATAGATGCCCGTAGAATGGCTACAGGGTACATTTGTGTTTGCTGCTATGGAGATCTCCTAATACGCGGGGATCTGGAGGAAGATCCTGAGTATTCAATGTTTCGTTTTCAGAATGTTACAGGTGCAATGAGAATTTATCGGCTGTTGGGCTGCATATCGGCATATAATATGTGCCGTGACTGCGGCAATACCCTCATGATCTCAGTTTACACCGAAGAAAATAATATAACCACAGAGGATAGCTGTATCTCAATTCCATGCGGTCCAGCCAAAAAACGGATGATAAGGTCGGAGACCTTTCAGCCGCAATTGAGATATTGGACACCGCTAACTCAGTGGTTACCTAGGATACCAACAGCAGTAAATTCTCAATTTACTCAGGATCTGCAGCTGGTTAGGAAATTGACAGCCGACAGTTCAAGTCAGGAAGAGGAAGAAGCGGAAGAAGAGCAAGAGGAATAGGGAGTCCTGGAAAATTTAAATTATTGTAATTATATTTAATGAAAAATGTTATTCTTTTCATTTTTATTTTATTTATTTATACATTAAAGTACCTAAGTAACAATATGGATAGAATCGGGCATTCAACAACTAGTGCGCGACACCTGTCGTTTTAACGAGAACAACGTAAAGAATTACCAGATTGGCTAGGGAGGCAACCCCCACCTCAAGGCAATCGCCGTGACAGCCTGCAGAGACGTGTACGTCTATCTGCCTCTTTCTAACCTCGATAAAAACCGTATCGCCACTAACGACGTGCAAACAGCGATGAACACTGGCACGACGCTACACATGCGTTATTCGCCCTTGGAACAGCCTATAATCGGCCGCACACCTATAATGGCTTTATTAAGCGCAAATCATTACTCTGCAATTGTAAAGAACGAGCCAAACAGCACGATCTTTGTGCCTAAGGGACGCGGAGACATGTTACCCGACGAAAAAATAGCTTCTACGCCCGTAACTATTATAGAAATCGTCGACGACGAACGACCAACAACGTCAAAAAAAGACGACCCTATAAATAGCATACACAGAAACAATTTATAAAAAAAATACACTATACAAACACAAATAAATACACTTTTAAAAATAAACCAAAAAAGATAGTAAAAGAATTATCAAAATCATAAAGACTCTTACAAAAAACAAGCTAATTGTTTTATCCATAGACTTATTAATGTACCCCTCTCACTTGAGGAATTTGAGTTAGAAAAATCCAAGATTATTCATATTGGACTTGTTAATGGTTATGATCCTGATTTTATTATTAATCTTATTCAAACTAGGATTAATAGAAATAATATTTTGAAATTAACTGGTTTACTTGCTTATAAAGACTGTGATTATAATAATTTGTCTTGTTTAACTTACATTGCTTCCCCTTCTATTTTACTTAGTAATATTTTTAAAAACTATAATATAAAAATTGCTTTCAAATCTAAAACTTCTAATTATAACCTTTTGTGTAAGTACAAGGATAAAATTCCTCAAGATGAAAGAGCTGGCATTTACCGTTTAGATTGTAATTCTGTTTATATTGGGATGACCACTAGAAATATTAAAATTAGAGTTAATGAACATTTTTTAGACTCGTAAAGAACAACAATAACCATAATGTTTCAGCTTTCTCCGATCATATTTTAAATTCAGGTCACAATTTTGATAAAAATGTAAACTATTCGATTTTGCACTCAGAATCGAATTTTAACAAACTTGTTCGATTAGAACAATTGGAAATTCACAAACATAATACTGATGTTAAATATAATATTGTTAATGATATCATTTTTGAATGTCCCGCTATAATATCCAATTTGTAACTGTTATTTTTCACTTATGCTTTGGCTATGCTGTTATATTTTTCGTCTGATTTTTAATATGGTAACCTCTTGACGTTTACTTTATTTTGAATTTTTAAATCTTTGATCAAAGTCATGTTTTTTGGCTTTTTATTCTTCAAATTTAAGTCAATATGTTAGCTTTTGGACGGCTTTATTTGTGGATGTATTTTTATTAAACTTTTTGATATTCCATGTAATATTTACATTTTAATTTTACCGGTAAGTTTAACCTATAAGTGATACTATAATTTTAAATTTAATTAACTTTGTTAGTATTTTCTTTTTATTATAGCCCGAGGATGGCAATTAATGTTTGATTTTGCCGAAATATATGTAGCTATATAAATTTCTCATTATATTTAATACGAGTGGAGATTTTGTGTTTTTTCTATTATTATGTAATTTGTTAACTAGTTCTGTGGAAATCGACAGATTGAATCGAGCATCTGCCAGTCAAAACATGAAAATAGCTGATTTAGAGTGCGCAGCCACTGACCGTTCGAAGTTGCTAAATCCCAACCAAATTCCGCAAGGAGCTCGCCCATCTTTCCAACCTCGCCCATCTTTTCAACCCCGTTCAAATTATAATCAAAATTCACAAAATTTTAGAGGACAAACGGAACCATACATTAGAAATTTTCAAAATTATAATCCAGGACGCTCGCAATCTCTCTCTACCGAGTTACCTCTTTCGTTGAAGCGCAAGATCCGAACTGAATGGCGTGATATCCAGACCAGGCAGTATGAATTTTTAGACAAGTGGATCAACTGGGAGAATCGACATAGAGAAGCGTTCAGGTATGTGCCCGAATGGTTTTTGAATCACCTGCCTTCATTTATTCCAAATTTAAGAATTCATAATGGTGGTCTATCACAAGTAGACAATTATGTTGTTAACTTTTTAGAAATTTTATATCGTATAAATCAGGAAAGTGAGGGATCCAGATACCTGAACCGGCTCATACTTGAATTGTTTGTTGTTAACGAGTCCTTGTTTGTCATTTTCGCGCCTATAAGGTTATAGATGCGCGTAGAATGGCTACAGAGTACCTCTGTGTTAGCTGCTATGGAGATCTCCCAATACGCGGGGACCTGGAGGAAGATCCTGAGTATTCAATGTTTCATTTTCAGAATGTTACAGGTACAATGAGAATTTATCGACTGTTGGGCTGCATATCGGCATATAATATATGCCGTGACTGCGGCAACACCCTCATGATCTCAGTTTACACCGAAGAAGATAATATAACCACAGAGGATAGCTGTATCTCAATTCCATGCGGTCCAGCCAAAAAACGGATGATAAGGTCGGAGACCTTTCAGCCGCAATTGAGATATTGGACACCGCTAACTCAGTGGTTATCTAGGATACCAAACATCAGTATGTCGTCGTCTGCTGGTGGTACAACAAACCCCACCTTGGTTGAATATTATGTAGTAGAACATTTTACAAGGGAAATATTGTCTCAAATACCCGACTATGTGGACATTGACGTCGCTCCCATCAAGGAGCGAGTTGCCGAGGAGGTAAGAATTACCGCTGTAGGAATGTTACTGCAGAAACCAGTATTAAAAATTTCCGATTTAAGGAAGGGTCATCCCTATCAATAAACCGATGTACGATTTGTCAAGACGCAGTTCCATGAGAGGGCGGTTGTTGTAGAAATGTCCGAGTGCATTGTCTATTTACCGCGTAGATATATTGCGATGCGAGAAGACGAAATTGCCGTTTTAAAATCTCAAACGGATTCTTTATTCTTCATTTTCGAGGAAGCCCATCAAATTAAGGGAAGTAATCCCACTACATTAATAAAATTCGTCAAGAGATCGGAGTTTCTTAGTGGTGGTGGTGGTGCTGCTGCTAGCCCACATCAAGCAAAAAAATGAAAAAAACGTAAGGTTTTCTTTATATTATATGTTGATAATATACTTGTGATTCGTAAAATTAAACATCGTACCGAGGGAGAAAGTACTATTACGCTTATTCCGATTTAAATATCAATAATATTTTTGTGTAGGTTTTGTATAACAATTATTGTATTGCTTTACCTATATATTTTTATATAATTATATATATATGTACTACGATACTTGATTTTATACTTTTTGAGTTAGCAGGGGGCACAGGTGATTGTGGTGGTGGTAGTTAATAACATTATATCCATTGAGTTTTGAAGCAAGGTACGTTAGTTGGTGCAGATACTAGAAGACCACTAGCAACAGCACAATAATAATGGAATTGTCTAAGAATTTTTGAACCTGTGCGTAACGAGTCGGGAAGCAATTCCTATATACGAGTTGAACGAAAAATACGTAAGACTTGTTCGAGAACTTATAATTAATGAAAAAAGCGACAGTAGAACCAGCAGCAGTGTAGGTAGAAAAAAACACCTGGAAATAGTGCTCGGTCAATTGTTGGGTTTACGTGTTCAAATACAAGTAAAGCTGAGAAGCGGAAAATATTTACTGGATCGTAGGTCTAATCAAATACATTTAAGATATTTTATTCGCTTATTTTTCTTAAATAAACTGTTCACCACACAGGTGGATTCTGCGTTTAAAAACAGACTGTTTACAGGTGTGATTATAAATCATACCTTAGATAATCCAGGGGAATTTTGCGAGACTGCTTTTCCGATTTTCAAGCAAAAAATTAGCGCAACTATTAGAAGAACCAGGAATAAAGCAATCAAAGTTAATGTAGCGTTCTGTTGTGATTATGTGAAAGGTCACGACTGTTCAGTGATTGCGAGAAAATATTTCAACACAGCCAACGTTCAAGTCGCACGCTCCACCATGAGAACTATTTTTTTTATTCAAATGAGAAACAACATTATTACACAGCTACGACTTTATTGGTTTTTCTTTTTTTCTTCAATCCATCTATGTTGAACTGTATAGACGAAATAACATGTAGACATCGTGAAACAGGTATATTAGCATATTATTAGGTTTGTTCCAACAAACGGTTCTGATACAGTTCATGAATCAGTTCACGAACAATTTTATGCGCATGCCTTGAAAAAGTACTGTCTCTGAACTGGTTCTGCTGCGTGTTGGAACGTATCACAAATGACCACGACCCTTGCGCGCATGCTCTAAAGAAATCGTCCGTATGAGTTCTCAGTCAGGACCAGGAACTAATTTCACCGTTCTCGAATCGGTTCGGAATTATTAGTTCTGTCGACGTTGGAACGCTCTGTGAACTAGTACCAGGATAAGTTCCGTATTTGTTGGAACGCTAATTTCAATTTGTGCACACTCCGGCCAGTTCCGAACCGATTCGAGTGTTTGTTGGAACAAACCTATTGTAAAACATGTTGATATTATTTGAGTAGTAGTAGAGAAATAAATGCAAACATATAGTCTGTTTGTTTAATCAAGTAATGCACGTCATAGATCACATGATTTACCACCAACACCGCCGGTAACATCGAATAAAAAAATTCAAATTTAATTCTTTTACTTTTTTCCAATTTTTTACTTTTTTAATTTAGTAGATAACGGTACGTGGCTAAAAGGCCTATGCATTTTTGTAGATGAATAACAAATCAGCTTTCAGATATTTATATTGTGTAGCACAACCATCGTCAGGTTGGTATTATTTCCACCCAGTTTACATATTTGTTGTGGTTGTCAGTGCAGGTTAGTTTCGTTCGTTTATTCCCTTTGTTGTCAATCTTTCCAAGTTTAATTTGATTTTTACAGCTATAAAAAACAGTTCTTTTCAGAACTAATTCGTATCGTATTTTTGTACACGTATACAAAATGCCGAAACCTTTAAGTAGACAGTCAAAACAACTTGTCGCGCGTTTAATAACGTATTTCGAACGCGAAAGGGATAATGGTGGGCCATTGCTTCCTTTGAATGCTGTAAGAGAGGTAAGTAATTATTAATTTTTTATACCATAACATATTGATACCATGTTTTACAGAGAGTCGCGAATGCGCTAGAGTTAAACGTGAAAACGGTTAGCGGTATATCGCAACAAGTGAAAACTAATGCACTTTTGCGTAGTCCAAAACGAATTCGACCAAGAACGAAACGTGTGTCAGATGTAACTGAAGCAGTACAAGTGGCAATACGAAATAGCGTGTATGCAATGTACCAAAACAGTAAGTAAATATAATAGTTCGTTGAGATTATAAATATTTACAATTAGTTTATAATTAATTACAGAACAGCACATAACTCTGCGTACATTATTATCTTTTCTTAAAGAAAGATATATTTTTGATGGATGTCAAGATTCTTTAAGCAAAGTGTTAAAAGGCATTGGATTTCGCTGGAAGAAGAATGACCCCCGACGAGGCCTTATGGAATTAAACCACGTAGCTTTTGCCAGACTTCGTTTTTTAAAAGATTACCTGGGTAATCTAAATGCAGCTGATCCATGGCAATTCGTCTATCTGGACGAAACCTGGATTTTTGAAAATGGCTCGATAGGAAGATCTTGGCAGGACAATAGTACAAAAACGGTTAAATGAATAAAATCTGAAGGAGAGGTAAATAATTTTATAATAAAGTTTAATATAATTGTTACGGTATTGTTTTTTTCAGATACATTATATTACATGCAGGTAATGAAAATGGTTTCATTCCTGGTGCGTCGCTTACATTTTCGTCTAACACGAAAAATCCCGATTATCATGGGGAAATGAATCAAGAAAATTTCTTGAAGTGGTTTGAAGACCAACTTTTAAAGAATTTGGCAGATCCGTCGATAATTATCATGGATAATGCAAGCTACCACAGTTCCTTGCAGGACAAAACTCCTAATAGCAGCTGGAATAAACCGCAAATTATGGACTGGTTGAAAAACCGTAAGATTGAATGTGATGGAAGTTTATTGAAGATCCAGCTGTTGGAGTTAGTTTCATTGTAAGTGCCAAATAAAATGAAAGTATAAACTGAAACCCTAATAAAATTATTTTTTTTAGAAATAAACCTCCAAAAACGTAAAAAAGTCGATACACTCGCTGAACAATATGGACATCGAGTGCTGTGGCTTCCTCCATATCATTGCGTATTTAATCCAATCGAAAATGTATGGGGATTGGCTAAAAGATATTATAATGATCATGTTGGAAGAGATGGAGGTGGCATGGAAAAGGCAGTTGATATGTGGAAAGAAGCACTGAGTACCGTAACCCCACAAGTGTGGAACAATTCTATCAAACATGCCGAAAAAGAAATAAAATCTTGGTGGGAGAGAGAAAAGATATTCGACACAGATAATAATTCATTTGAGTGCAGTCTGATTCCTCGGACAGTGAATATGAGAGCGACGAAACCTAAATCGTTGTTATTGAGTTTTCAAGCGTTACTTTGTTAAAATCCATAATTATAGAAATAATAAATATTAAATAAAATAAAACTTGTAGAACTATAGTTTTTATATTTGTATTTGAATATTTACCCACCATTGTCGGGACAACTGGGTTATTTTGTGAAATTTTCTTGACAATGCACACATTTTTGGTGCATTAAAAAAGTAGGGTTATAACATTTTCAACTGTTTAGTTTGTGCATATACACATACAAGGTTGTGATGTCATCAATTTTATTCATGACGTGCATTACTTGTTTCAACAGACAGACTATACCATAAAACATCTCTTATCGCTTTTACTTATCTAATACATAACTCGCGAGTTTTGTATTGAAACTCCCGTTTGGACTTTTCTAAAAAATGATTTATTTTATTGACATTTTCAAGCATTACTTTGTTAAAATCCATCGAATAAAATATCGATTTTAACTGGAATAACAATATTTATTTTGCTTTATACGTAATTCGGCATCAATGTGCCATATAGCATATATCTAGCAATGGTTATAACACTACACTTATTGACACGTTAATTAAAACCACTCTGCTACAAAATTAAATGTTAATTAGCGTTTGGGATGCAAAATTTAAAACAAAACAATTATTTCGTTTTAAATTTAAAATACAGCGTAAAATTATTTTTCTTTTGATGACGCGTGTTCTTCGGTGTGACGTTAAGTGCTTTTTATCCAACCGTTTTCAGAATAAATTTTTTTTCTTTCAGTAACAATATTAGCACTAGGTAATTCCTAATAACAAAGAAAACACACATAACTAATCGCCATTCAATATAAAGATGCCACCAAAATCGAAATATATTTTCAACGAAGAGAAACAACGATACCTGGTGGAATGTTTGCATTTGGGGCATGCTAAACAGAAGAAAAAGGAAAGCGACAATTTTAATTTAGTAACGGACACTGCTACGTCTTTTAAGAAGCGGTATCCAGATCGTCTGCTAAAAGAAAAAAGTTTATACAATAAGGCTTTGGAATTTCAGAAAAAAATTATCAAAAAGGACGATAATGCAAACATAACAATGTCAGACAACGAATACGAAAATTCAGTTACGGACAGCACTGCAACCAATAACAATTCCGAAACGGAGAACATTGTTGGAACGAGCATCCAAAATACAAGTTTTGGCAAAATGATAGACAACAATTCAATCTTTGACGGATTCGACACCCCAAGATCACCATTAAAATTGTCCAAGGATACTGCTGCGATTAGGATGTCTGGAAAAAAAGGCAAATATCATTTTGACGAAGAAAAGCAACAATGTGGCGAGACGACCCTGGTATGTTAAAAAGCGCATTTATTATTACGCTGGTGTAATTAGCACCTCAACCGGTAGGGCATTTCCTGTTTTAGAATTAATTTGTTGTCGCCACGACAAATCGTGGATAAGTTTTTGGCTGACAAATTTTAAATATACCTTTGCTACTCCCTTCTTAAAGACCAGAGAAAATTGAAACGCTGCACAATCCCAAATTGGGGTCGACAGCGGAAGAAATAGCGTTGATCACCAGGGGTACAATGGCTCGGCCAAACCTCACGTCTAGTGTACACCTTTGCAAAAATATTGCAAAATATGCAAGAAAATGTACTTCCGATACCGATAATGTGGCAAAAGATTTTTTGGTCGAGAATGTTTCGGCAATTTGTAACATTTCAGATTTGCAGATTGCTGGCGTGTGGTACAAATACTTTTCGTTTATTCTTTTATCTCTTTACAGTAGCCCAGCCGCCTCAGAAGCAATCGAAAAATGCGTAACCATCGCCACGTTCCGCTGAAGAAAAAGAAAAGGCGGCTATGGTCACTTCTAAAAATACGAGCCACTCTCCCGTGGAAAGTAACACTTTAAAAACCTGCACGTCGTTTTACGATCATTTTCTCCAAATTTCAGAATTGTGTGACATCGATGTACTCAAGCCAGAGAGTAACAAAGATAATCAGAATCCGTACTTCAATCCCCAGTTTAACGAAATGCTTCTGGAAAAGTATTTGCTATTATTTCCCCTATGGGCTGGCGTTTCTTTGGTTTCTGGTTTCACAACAAAGACGAGCAGTGACAGATGTAGTAATGCCATCGTGGAAAATAGGTTCGGGTAGGTTAAAAATGTTTTATGCGTTAACAGAAGATTCAAGTGCAGCGAATTCCTTAGAACTGTCATGAAAGCGAGGGTCTGCACCCAAAAAGAATTTAAAGTACGACATTCCCCCAACTGGATGTGCTACAATTTGTAAGAGGAAACCACCTGACGATGTGACAACAAATAAAAACATCATCAGATATACTGCCGGTGGGATCCAAAAATATATGGAAAGAAGAAGAGACAAATGTATACGGTTTAAGGAGTACTGATGTCAGTTCCGGAAAATTGCACATTTGATTTGTTTTCATTTTTGCAAAGTTCTTAAATCTTTCCAGCCTTCAGCTAAACTACCTTTACTGGAAATGTCTGATCAATTAATCGAAGAATTGATTGATGTAGAGAAACATCAAACAGACATTCTTGTTAATCTTAGTATTTCGATATTAAAATTGAATAGTATTGTAGAAACTTTAGAAAATATTAGTAATAGATTTAATATAGTCCGTAGCTTAAATATTACATTGTATATATTATTATTATTTGTTGTATTCATATTTAGTTTAATCACAATTGTATACCGGGTGACCGGTTTCAAAGGTGTACATAGGGATTTAACATTGTATTGAACGTTTCTGCCGATTCCTGCTCGCCAATTCAACTTACAGGAATGGTAATGGTATTACTTGAAAGGTAAAATGATTGCGCTTCAAATGGCGCTAATAATAAAATTAAATGTGCTATACTTATTTTAAAATATCGATTTAAAATTTTGCGATTTTTAAATATGACGTGCCATGATTTTCAAATTTTTGTTAAATTAGTTTACATTTACAGAAATCCACTAATTTACGCAAACTAAATTATCAAATTTTTTGACAAATGAAACTGAAAAATTGCAAATAAATAAACCTTTTTATTTAGATAAAAAGAATCTTTTTAATTAATATATAGGATGCTTGCAAATTAGTTAATACATGCTGTAACAAGGTGTAGAAATTTCATTAAATATTAACAAACACAATATTTATTTAATACAGTCGTTGGAATAGGGCTATAAGATTTATACAGGGTACTTGAATGCGTACAAATGAAAGAAATAAATTTCAGTTAATAGAGGATGCGGTAATCTTGTATTTGATGTACTATCTTTTAATTGTACATGCGAGAACAGACTTTAAATTCTCCCTGAATACGTACACTGTTGTCATATCGGAATGTATGTACAGGGTGTAGTAAAATAAATACAAGCATCACAAACGATTTGAGGTTCAATTACTTACTTCTTTTATATTAAAATATTGCAACGTTACGAGGATTGATAACATTTTGTGTCTGGTTAGACACTTGGGTTATATGCAATCATCTTTCTATGTTTAATTAAATAATAAAATATTTTAATAATCCAATTTTTCAATACGCTGTATATTTATCCTAATAAATTTTGCAACATTTTATTAAATAAATACTACGTATACTTTGGACACACTTGAGATAAAGTATAACTATTATACATTACCGAGATAATGGCTACGTTAAGGAACCCTACAACGGTAATTTAATATAATTTAAACATTATTAATTATCAATTTATTCTTTTATTTACCTAGAGTTTAGAAAGCGTCCAAGAGTTTGCGGCCCAAACCGCACTGTTACATTCTTCGGGCAGTTCCGGAGATGTGGTAATTTTTTTTTTTTAATTTTTTGTTATTCAATGTTCACAACAATGGCTAGCTGTCAGATTGAAAAAATTAAAAATACAATAAATAACCACTACTTAATGATATTTGTACGATAGCAAGGCATTAAATAATAAACATGTTTTTTCTTTTTCCTTTACGTTTTATTACAACGGTAGCAATTTAGGACAAACTAAGAAAAATACATTCAAGCAACGTGCAGGTAGGTACATAAGCTTAAAGAAATTTCTAGGATGCATAATTATTACAGTTAGATAAGTTATAAAAGGTAGGTAAGTGCTATTCGGCAATTTACGATACTAAAACTACTGCAACCAAGGTTCGTGTAAAACACTTGTCGTAAGCGTACTGGAACAACAGGTTAACTACTTTCGTGTGCTGATATTCTAAAAGGAAATATTACAAACCTAATAAATGCATTAAATAAAAAAGGATATAGGTACCTAGTCGAAATGTCAGCCAAATTTGCCAACAAATAATCTTTATTATGTCGACGTTGGTCTTACACGTATTTCTGTTATTGCTGGAATCCATGGAAATAATAAAAGAACAACAATCCTTCTCAGCTAATTAATAAAAGGTAATACTTCTGGTTATTACGATACTACAAACGTTTCAAGTGGAAAGCTGCAACTACACAGCAATTACTTTCGTCTGTTGAATGCTATTTTAAAACAAAATTACAAACTTAACGAACGCTTTAAATATTAAGGATACGTATTACCTAATCAAAATGCCAGCGTGCAATCACAACTTGACAAGTTAAAATTTCCATGTTATCAATGTTGGTCTTGCACATTTATGATATTGCTGGTAGGTATCGGATGAAATTAATAAATAAACAATCCTTCAACATTATCTTCGTTTCGACTGGATTAAAAATGTACCATAAGTATTTCTGAGCGGGGCAATTGAAAACCATAATCTTAAACTTCTCAGCTAATTAATAAAAGGTAATAATCCTAGTTACGTTACTACAAACGCTTCAAGTTGAAAACTGCAACTACACGGCAATTATTTTCGTCTGGTGAATGCTATTCTAAAACAACATTACAAATTGTAATTAAAAACACGTTATATATTAAAAACTGGTGTACCCACCGCAAAATACTGTAAACTTTATTTAAAAGTTAAGTTGGGTTAGGAAACTATACCTAAACAAAATAAGCCGATTAAGTTACAAGGTTCGATTAGGTTACCTTTCGGCTCTACATCTAAGGGTTAAATTATTTTTTTTAACCAAACACCTGCTGAAATAGACATTTTTTTAATAAATAAAAAGTTTGTCCACGATAAATGTCAGCCATTTGCTGTGTAATTAACCTTTGACATCGCGTTTGCGTGTATCCATTCTACTTCACCGCGCACAAACACGCGCAAAAATTAATGAGCAAAGAAAGTTTCAAATTTTGAACATAAATTTTAAATGAAATTAATAAATATAGAGCAACAATTTAAATAATAAATTTCAAGAATTTCAAATTCCTGCCATTCCACAATATATTACCCATGTATACCCATTTTGAGACGCTACAACACTTTGACGTTTGCGACTGTTTGTTAGAGAAGTGCCAAATTTTAACAAAAGTCAGGTAAGTTTATCTTCCTTTTACAAAGAATAATTAATTAATTTTCGCGTCAATAAGACACAGAAATAAATTACAATTATCAAAATATATAAAGAATCAACTCAGCTTGCCTTACTGTCTCGTAAATTACTTGCTAATACAACGTTACGGGTAAAAAGGCGCCAAAACAGAGTTGGCTCTTATAAATTCCGTATTTTGGCCTTAGATTAATAGCCAATCGCTCTAAACGTGCTTTTAAATTAATAGCATGTCAAGATTCGTCAAAATTAATTGAAAGAAGTATATGGGAAACACTTTTTTTTTTAAATTATTAACCTTCAAAAATTGCCATTAGGTAACCCACATTTACCTGTAACACATTTTTTATCATTACGAAACGAAAATGAAAAACAAACCATATCGTGGGACAAGCAAAACATTTTATTGTTAATTGCATCCTACAATCCGTAATGAATGTTTTTTTATTTCTTCAGAATGGATAATGTTAAAAAGGACAGCGGCGTCAAGAAGACGATTAGGAAAAGGGTAAGTAAAGTACTAAACTTACGAAGGGGGGGGGGGGCAGCAACCAATTCATTATCAGTTCAATTAAAAAAAAAAACTATCCACAAGAAAAACATTTAAAATATTACCACATTTTAATTATTTTTTGTTGCTCTGCCTACACTCCCTGACACCACTGCATTTAAACGATAAACAAATTATAATTATTTAATAAAAAAAACCACACAGAAATCAAAGGGGAAACGGCCAGGCGGTGTGCTGCTGAGGCGAGTGGTCCAGTTAGAAACTCAGCTTGCGGTAAGTACCAGTTTATCGAAATTCTTGGCAAAAACTTGCAAATGTACATGTTGAAAATAATACAATAAACTTAACCAACAGCAAGTACAACAAAACCGTCAACAGGAGGAGGACCAACAACTTCAACAGTCTGTGACCGTAAGTTCTTTTACTTTGTCCTGATCTTTTATTTCTTTTTTTATCTAAAACAAACATTAACCTTACGAAAATGCAATTTTTTTTTTTTTAGATACTACCAGAATATAAAAAACATCAATTAATCGGGGATAGCCAACTGCTGAGATTTGCAGAGCAAATCGTTGGCTATCCCCGATCGGCAATAACTAGGACAGGTAAAACAATCTCATTTTAAATAATTATATTGTTACACGGTCCTAAGTACATATTTCATTTTAGAAGACACTGGCAGCAGAAAGATGGGGTTGTGCGTCAGCGGGCAAACCGTTGGCCAATTGCTGACCAGAGTAGACCATCAACAGCTCTCGCCACAAGTTATCCCACTTATAGGGACGAACGACTTTCTGCAGGTAAACAACAAGAATTATAAATTAATCTATAACTTTGCAATAACAAATATTTTTTTTTAAAAGCACACCAATATGACCCGGTTAATGGATGGCATGGCCAAGATGATAACTTTGTTGCAAAACAGATGCAACAAAGTTGTCATCTTGACTGTGCCACCCGTTCCTAAGCTGGTGAATAGGAACGGGGACCATATTGCTGCGTTGCAGAAAGTCAACGCCTTCTTAAAGTCGTTTAACAACGGTAAGTTTCTTCTTTTAATTTAATAAGTAAATATATAATTATTCTGGTTTTTTTGTAAACACAAGCAGGAACAAAGGCAAATCAAAAACTAACAGTTACATTTTCAGCAAACAACATCTGCGTGGTGGACGTGGCCAATGTGTTGATAACATCAAACACCACGATATGCGACGGCTATTTTGAAAAGTAATGTATAATCGTAACGAGGACAAAAACTTTTTGTTTATAACACTCCCTCAAATATTTTTAACAGATATTACGGCAAAACACCAAGGCGAGACGAAATACATCTCAATTTTAAGGGTCTTAAACTTTTAAAGGCTTTATTGGACATAGAGTATTTTGATGATATCGTCTAAATACTCGATGTTCAATAAACCCTTTATAAGTTTGGATAGCCAAAAATGGGTTGGGTATCGAATATTTGGACGAGATTAATTAATTAATTGTAAAGGTTAATTAATTATTCTCGTCCAAATAATCGATACCCAATAAAGGTGGAAGGTTAAAGAACCCCGTCGAAATGTCAGCAGCGTGCAATCAGACAACTTTTGCCAAGGAACCCTTTATCGTATCAACTTTGCTCCACGCTTTATCTTCTTCAAAATTTTTTTTAAAACATCATCAACGTAACTAAACCAAAATCCGACTTGCATTCTATAATCAAAATAATTTACAATTTAAAAACATTACAACAATATAAAAAACAAAGTGCAGCCGATTCTTTAAAAAACGTTTCTGCTAAAACATGTAACAACATTCTTTTCTAAAACGTGTTATCCTTTGGTGTGTATCTTTGTAATCGTGTGGTTTGTAACGACATGGAAATGTAATGAAGGAGGACAATTCATACCGATTGTTATGATTGTTGATGGTATGCAATCTGCAAATACTCCTGCCATGAAGTTGCATCATGATGGATCCAGTTGACATGTAACTGTTACAATGTGAACAAATTTGTTGCTCCACAATGTTAGGAGGACAATTCATACCGATTCTTATAATAATTGTTTATGGTAGTTGCAATCTGTAAAATTTTTAAAGAAATAATATTACTAACTATCTATAGTATTACATTACACAACAGGAGTAAATGATACCTATTTATATAAAATTAGCTCAACTCTGTAATAATAACTATCTGTCAGATTGAAAAAAATTAAAATATGTAATTAATTATTAATAACGTAACGGATAATTATTGCAATAGCAAGGTATTAAATAAATATAACATGAAATAATAAGGATGTTTTTTCTTTTCTTTCCTTCAAGTTTTATTAGTATAATAATTAGTAACAATCTGAAACATTAAGCAACATGCAGGTCGGTAGATAAGCTTAAAGAAAACCTCAAACAGCAACAATTACTAGGATGCATTTTACATATTTTAGGAAAGAAACAAAAAGGTTATCTTAAAATTTTCAAATCATTTACAACAGGTAAATGCTATTCGATAGATAATTTACAGTTACGATACTAAAACTAGTGCAAAGTTTCGTGTAAAACGGCTGTTGTAAGCTTCATGCAGGAACAATAAAAGCAAAAGGCAAATCATTACTAAAGCCCAATCAAGCTGCTGCAAATGCTTTTGCTTGTCGTTATTCTAAACCAACATTACACAAACTTAATAATGAATGCTTTAAATATTAAGGATACATGTATTACTTAGTCAAAATGCCAGCGTGCAATCAAAACGTGACAAGTTACAATCTCCATCTTATCAATATCGGTCTTGCACATTTCTTATATTGCTGGTATCGGATGAAATTAATAAATGAACAATCATTCAACATTTTCTTCGTTTCGACTCGATTAAAAATGTACCATAAGTATTTCTGAACAGGCCAATAGAAAACCATAATCTTAAAATTCTCAGCAACTACATTCGTCTACTGAAAGCTATTCTAAAACAACATTATAAATTGTAATTAAAAACACGTTATATATTAAAAACTGGTGTACCCACCGCAAAATACTGTAAACTTTATTTAAAAGTTAAGTTGGGTTAGGAAACTATACCTAAACGAAATAAGTCGATTTTTTAGTTACAAGGTTCGATTAGGTTACCTTTCGGCTCTACATCTAAGGGTTAAATTATTTTTTTTAACCAAACACCTGCTGAAATAAACATTTTTTTAATAAATAAAAAGTTTGTCCACGATAAATGTCAGCCATTTGCTGTGTAATTAACCTTTGACATCACGTTTGCGTGTATCCATTCTACTTCACCGCGCGCACACACGCGCAAAAATTAATGAGCAAAGAAAGTTTCAAATTTTGAACATAAATTTTAAATGAAATTAATAAATATAGAGCAACAATTTAAATAATAAATTTCAAGAATTTCAAATTCCCGCCACTTACCAAGTCTCCCTACTCCATTACATAGACATCGTCAACTGTCAAATTGCATTTATTAGACACTTTTGTAAAATTCTTCATGAGTGCACATCATATTTTATGCCGTCATTGAAATTGATCGAATTTTAAACCGAGAATACTTTGCAATTATCGTTCCAGAAACCATTTTAAATCGTTCTTTTCATTTTGTATTACAAATTTCAGTTTGAATTAATTTATTTCTTGTTTCGTGTAGTCAAAGTTTTTTTAACTGGAAACCATCATTTTTGTCTTTGTGTATATTAATAAATTATTGTCCACAGACGTGGCGAAACATTCACCTATCGCAATCCAAACCAACGTTACTTTGAAGTTTATGCAATGATATTCGAAAAGGAAAATGCAAATATGGCTTTCCGTTTATTTTGTGCCAAAATGAACAACTAGATAAGGTTGGCATGCGTTATCTCTACAAACGAACACACGCCGAAGACATACACATAGCACCTTACAACTTGGGCATTTTGTTGTTTTGGGGCGCGCACATGAACATCCAAAGGGTTACGAACAACGGCTGGGAAATGTACCTAGCCAAGTACACGGCTAAGGCCGCGAAAACAATCAAAGTAATGTTCGATAAAAAACCGGTATTTACAAGTGGCAAAAAACCCGAAACAGACAAGACAGAAGACAATAATAACAAAAAAAAAGACGAACAAGAAAAAATAGATAACACGTGCGATACCGAGAAGTACTTGACAAGAAGGCTCGTGTCATCTCTAGAATGTTGTGCAATTTTGTTGCAAATGCATCACTGCACCGCCAGTCGAGAGGTAATCTATCTTCCAACAGCCGTGGATCCTGCCAAGAGGTTCCTCAAACGCAAACGACACATGGCACAAGACAGCGAAAACTCTGAAGACATTTATTACCAAACCCGGTTAGAAAAATACCTGGACAGACCTGAGGAACTATCCGAACTAACGTATCCACAGTTCTATGCCGCTTATTATTACGGCAAAACACCGACAGACAGAGAATATCCAGACAATAATTTGTTTGACGAGGTAAACGAAGACGAATTCGGCAACGACGACGAGAATCAGACGTACGCAGATGAACAACCGATACCACTGCTACGCGACAAACTAGGCAGATACTTGCGTCGTCGAATGGGGAAGCACGCCGTTCCCTACTTCAGACACGTTTCGCCTTTCGGTGATCAACTGGAAGAGTACTGTCTGATCAAGTTGCTAAAGAACGTCGCGCTAAACCGAGAAACCGTCGGTTTATTGCTCTCCCGTACAGGCTCTTACATGCAAGAATGCCTCGATCGAGGGCTAATAAACGAACAGGATGAAGCCATGCATTTTATGGAAGCGTGCGTGCAACGCGGCTACAGCACAGAAAGACTGATAGCGTTGGCAAATCGCCTCATAGAAGGCAACTGGCTGGAGGACCAAGACGTAAACCAACTCCTCGAAACCGTGGCCCCCTATCACCTAGCCATAGAAGAAGCACTCGCAAAAGAGATTGTGGACGAAGACGACCACGAGGGCCTATTAAAAGTGCAACCAAAATATCCGGTCCAACATTATGCCAATAGATTTTCCGAATCGCAAGGTCAAGCGTTCGAATACATAACGAAAAGATGGGCCGACGGAAAACAAGTGTTTAATTACATTAACGACTAGCCACCCACAAATTTATACCCAGAAATTGGGAAGCGGCACCGGGATAATGTAACATTAAACTCAACACTAAATCCACTTTAGTATATACCCACAGTTAACACCCACAATTTGTTCTATTTAGACTCATATTATTGGAAATGGTATATGGATACCGACAGCCCAGCACGATTCCTTGTTACTATCTTTCAATAAAGTGAAAGATGGAAGCAAGCTTGTAACAAGTTTATCGTGCTGTGTATTTAATGCAGCTGTACTGGCAGCATCGTCCGTAACGCGTAGAAAGTCCAATGCTAAGAAGGACGCAGTTGCGAAACCACCACTGGGCCCAAAAAAATTATTGGCCATTAAAGGTACCTACCTATAAACTATAATACATTCAGAAAACTCTTGTGCTGTATAAATGAAATTCAGTTGGTTAATACTTACAAAAATCCCTAATACCTAGGCTATAAGTAAATTATGGTCCTATTTTAAAATAGGTTCCGGGTGGCAATTTTACCACAGAATTCCTGTACATGAAGAAAATTATGGTAATGTGTTACAGGTAAAACTATTTCGAGATGAAACTTTAAGTACCATGTTCAATATTTATTTCGGACCTATGCTATGTTAGAATTAGAAAACTGTAATGGTAACGGGATTATTTTCATCCGAACATGACTTTAGTGATGTAGCGAGTAAAGGAACAATTATTGAGGAAAATAATAATGGAGTTTGGTCGAGGTTCTCACCCAGACCAGACGTGTTGTGAAACGATCCGAGTGTTTTAAGAGTTTTTGGCGGTTTCTGTCAGTCATACCGACGGAAAACAACAAAAAAGTGCGTGGGAAGTGTGTGCAAAGACGTTCAAGCGCGTGAACAACACGAGTGATACCTGAAACACCTGCGCCGGCGAGCTACCACAGGTACTCCCAGGTAGCGTAGCGAGTGAAGCAACCCGAAGATCACTGGACCCGCTCCAAAAGCTAAGTCTAGGGCTTTACACGGCATGTTTCCTAGGTACTAAAAATGGAAACAGCTTACGTAGGAGCGTGATCTTTGACCTTGTTATGAGCGAGTTTGCAGATATCGCTAAATATAGTTTATTTATTAGTATGAATGTTTTTAATTTATATTGTTACATTGATCACGTGGTTTGATGTTTTGCCATGCGATTGGGTGTATTAGTATGTAGGTTTATTAAATATGGTCATTGTAATTGGTGAACGATAACCACTAAGATGCCTGTCCCCACCGTTTATGCTTCCGAGCATTTAAGTTATTGTAGAAAACATAGTTACTGGTTTAGACACGGAGAACGGTGTCCTGCTTGTATTGGATTGGATTAGTTAGTTGCCAGTAGTGACATGCGTCGTTGCTGTTTGAAACCTACAGTTATGGAGCCAAAATCTCAAGATGTCACGTTAGATGCAGCAATTGATAAGATGTTAAAAAGTCAGCACCATGTATTAAACGGATCGAAATATTTTTTAGGCAATGCGCAAATAAAGTTTGTGGAAGTGAGCTTGGTTCCGATATTTGGTAAGAATAATTAATATTATATTATAGTTAAGAAATTTTAATAGAATAACTTTATAGGATTAGAACCAGCGGTACGAATTGTTTCTGGACTGAATATGATATTTTTCTCGGAAGATGAATGGTACGAGTTTATGAAAAATGAAAAATTCATCGAGAGTTTTTTCGGAGAGAATCGCAAAGTGGTGCCAGAAGCCATGAGTTTTAGAAGCTTTCGGTTTACGTTTACTGAAACGGACAATGTTAAATTCGTGGCAATAAAATCTAGAACGATGGAAATATTCTTGGCTCATGATTCTTTAAAAACGTTGTTTAGTTTACAAGAATTGATTAGGTTAAAAATTAAATTGTTAAAAAAACAAAATTTTAGAGAATATGTGCGGAGTATTTATGCATCAACCGATCTTTCAACTTTACTTAAAGATAGACCGGATAACATCAATAAACTATGTTTAATAGAATACAATAAATATTATAATAAAATTACATTATAAAATTTTATATACATGTACATTATATAGGAAAAAAAATATTATTATAAGTTTAAATTGTTTTATTGATTGCATTTAAAATGAAAAATACATTGTTAACAGATCAAAGGCAACTGTTTAAGTGATGTGAAAAGCAACATGGAGGTCCCACTTTAAAAGGATCCGTGATGTTAAGGTTAAAGTCTTCGTCCAGATCAATTATAGGTGTTCGAGTATATTTCCTTAGATAGTCAGCTTGATCTCTTCCTTTAACGTAGATAATGTTTTCTCTTTCGGTATGCATATCCAAAATGAAGCCCATTTGATCGGTGTTTATAAATCCTGAGTTCCACCTTAATCCGTGTTTATTCCTTGTATCTGATTTTACATCTTGTTGATGGCTTACCGTCAACTGTCGAAGGTCAAACGGTGGTTTAAACAAGTATTGACTTGTATGTAAACCGTTAGTTATTGCCATTTCCTTAGGTATGAAGTCGGGCGTTTTGAATCCTTGTATGTCAATTATCAACATCTTAGATTTGTTGACTTAAAACAATATTGGTAAGCGGACGATATTTTACGAGAGCGTCGTGTATAATTAACACGTACGCGTATGTGTTTGGTGGAAAACTGACTGAAGATTCCAATTCAACTTTTATATCAACGGTACCTGCTTTGATATCATCTTGTTGAGCAATCAATAACAAAAATAGGATTTTCTTTAAACTTCGAGTATGATAACAGAGGTTGCGAGGGTCGTTGATAATAACTTTTTTGAAAATCACAGTAATTTTTATACGCTAACAGATAGTAATTTTTAGAGAAATCCAAGTTCCATTTTGTGTATGGAAAGGCTTTTTCGTTGAGATATACGGTTATATTTGTAATGTTAGCTGATTCAAATATGCTACAATCTTTAGTTGAATCGTTCGATTTGTTTGTTTGCAAACCAACGATTATATATCTAGGTTTAGAGAAGTCGGTTTTGGTTCTTAGATTTGTTATTTCTATTTTATTGTTGCGTAGACCTGGAATAGTATAAAGTTCTTTCTTACGAAAACCCATCTGAACTTCGCCATCCTTCTTTAAAATATCTAACAGTTTGAGTTTTTCTGCATCATTAAGCTTAAGATAAGGAACCCACCACTGTATTTTTTCAATTTCAAATTTAACAGTAGTATCTCCTTTGTAACAATTTGTGTCTGTTTGAGAACGTCTGAGAACTAAAGCTTGTTTCATATTAGGTATGATTTTATTATAATCTTCGGCGATTCCTAATATGAATTTTAGAGGTACCAGTGCCGTGAAATTTGTAATAAAACCGGCAGCATTACGTTTGACTATGTTTAGTTTCTCTTGTTCTGGTGACCATCCTGCAATTTCGAACTCGGTACTTTCTAATGGACTTAAAGATGCTAACCCTTTTAATGTTGTTGTTATTCCAGGATTTCGAACGGTTTCTACTATTTGATCGCCTAATTCGTACCAAATTTCTTCAAACATGAATGTAATAACATTACTAGTTAACTCGTATGATTTGGCGGCTTCGTCTGGAGACACTTTCACTTCCAAATATAGATAACTGTCGTAGGTGGACGTGATTAGATCTTGATGTTGAATTACAAAACGAATTTCATCACTTGGACCGTACTTGCCGCCAGATCCATAGGGAGGATGAGCGTGGTACTCTCTTTCGATTATTCTATTATCAAACACTACTTTTTTGTTAATGTTTAATTCCATTGTTAATCACTTTAAGCCCCAAAGATTTTAGAAAACGAATAGATTTAGTAGATAATGGATTCACACGATGATGACCTCTTGTTTGACGTATGGCTCTATAGTTTGTGACGTTGGAGATGTTATAACGATCATTTTTATTTTCTGAAAAGTCTATCCCCATTTTTTTAATTCTAAACGAATAGATACTTGCTCTTTTCAAAGGTTCACCGTCTTGAATCGATAACCAAAGGGCAATGTCCCCGATTCTATGGGTGGAGACTGGTAAATACAAAACACTAGAGGGTTCTTTTGCCACCAATTCACCAGGTTCGGCATCAAGAGCGAACTCAAAAATTGTATGATCTGGCGCTCCGTTAAGATAAGATCCTCCCGTTATGTTACACTGTACTCTGATGTTTGTAGCTGGAGATATTCTAACGTCAAGATCTGATTCATGAATCGTATTTGCCTGTAATGTTTTTGAGGAAAATTCCAACATACGACCGATGGAATCGGAACGTGTAAAGTCAATATTATACTTGCTTTCAATTACGCACTGTAATGTGTTGGTATTAGCTATAAGGGAGAAAATCTTATTTGATTCGTCTCTCTCTTTTCGATCGTCTTTTTCACCTAAACGCTTTTTAATGTAATTGTTTAGTGAGTTAATTTCGTAAGCTCCGTTGGGTATCACTAAAAACTTAGAATCCTCCCCCCCTGGTTGCTTTGAGTTGGAGTTGCACCCGCAGTTCCAGATCGGCCTACTGAGACGTAAAACTTTTTAGCAATTTTCTTATGTAAGGGTATAAAAATATTAGAAGCTTAAAAAGAGAAAAACAATGTCTATCTAATGCGACAATCAAATATACATGTTTCTGTTTAAAAAAAAGTCGATGACGTCACTACAAAAAAATGACTAACGCAAAAAATTTTTGAAGCATCTTAAAATATGCGCCGTAATGTAAATCGCTATACCTGTCCGAGCGTTTTCCAGAAAAAATTATATTTCGAGAGATATTGAATATGTTCCAAACTTTATCCACACACTGTATATGTAATCACGCAGTTGTGCAGAATGCCTCTTCAAATTCAACATCTACATACCTTACCAATAAAAATTTAGAAAGAAGTTGATTCAAAAGATTGTAGAAAGAAACATGGACCTTTGTTACCCTCCTCCATTAGATGCATTGTATGCGGTCCCAGCAACTGTGGGAAAACTTCAACATTATTGACTCTTTTAACGCATCCGAACGGTTTAAAATTTGAAAACGTGTATGTTTACTCCAGATCATTACATCAGCCAAAATATGAGTTCTTAAGGAGCGTCATTAAATTAATACCTGAAATAGGATATTTTACATTTAACGGAAATCAAGAAATAATGGATCCAAACATGGTTAAACCTAATTCAATTTTTGTTTTTGATGACGTTTCCTGCGACAATCATCAACCTATGAGACAGTATTTTAGTATGGGTCGACATTATCATATAGACTGCTTTTATCTATGTCAATCGTATGCGAGAGTGCCAAAACATCTTCTACGCGATAATGCAAATATGATAATCGTATTTAAACAAGATACTTTAAATCTAAGAAAAATATATAACGATCACGTGAGCAGTGACATGAGTTTTGTTAAATTTCATGAAATATGTAGAGAGTGTTGAAAAAGTAATTATGGCTTTTTAACTATAGATAAAGATAGTGATCTCAAAACAGGTAGATACCGGAAAAAAATAGATGGATATATAGTTCAAATATAAATGCTAATTTTTCTAATCCCATCAAATCGTTGATCGGGTAAGTCAACTGGTATTGTAACAGCTGAGCTATGGATTTAAATAAACGAAAACTAAAAGAAAAGGTGGCTGAAGCAGGTGAGAACGTTAGAAAAAAGTTGAGAGAGCTCAAAGATCATCTTAGTCAAAATCGCCAAACTTTTGAAAGAGTCCATAAGCCCATATTAGATCCTTTAAGAGAAATTGCAACTATTAGTGCAAAAAGAAAAACAAAACCAACCGCACCATCTACTAATACTGTTGTATCGTCTTCTAATGATCGTAACGAAGTTGAAGATTCTCTTTCCTCTAAATCGATTTCTCTTCTATCTCCCGCTCCGGTATCTAAAGGTGTTGTTAAGAAACGTCCGACTATAGACAAATCACTTTCAAAATATGAGTCTAGAGAGATGAGAGGAGAAGAAGAAGAAGAGGAAGAAATGGAAGAAGAGGATAATGAAGAAATTACACCTGAGGATATTTTAGAACAGAGCGACATATACGAGGATTCCACAGGGGAACAACTATTGCAACAATATGATCCCATGATAAGAAAATATGTTGATTTATTTTTAAGAAATGATAAAAATGTAGATAAATCAAATTTCGCAATAAAGTATGATATTGTGAAGGATAAATTGCAAATGGGTAATTCTCTGGTTACGTTTTCGAAGAGAAATTTGTATATTGCTAATAAAAAATATCTTGTAAGCGACGGTGTAATGCAGCTGTTAAGTCTAAAGTATTCTGTACATTTTAGTCCCATTGATGAATCTCGTTATATTCAGATGATAGTCCAAACGAACGCTCATAGAAAAGGATTTCAACGGACAAGTGGTAGAAAATAAAAGCGATAAATACAAAAACGTTATTAGACCTATGATTCATCGATGGCATGAACCTCTTAAAAGGCCCATGCGTTCTAAATATTTTAGTGGAAAGGGTGTTACTGATAACCTAAAACAAGTTACTGAAAATGTTGTAGATTATATTTACTGGAACGAACCTGAAGAATTAGTAGAACGTTTAAGGCTGTTAATTGCATCTCAACCAGCAGGTCACACGAGTCATCAAAACGAAATTCAAAATATACTCGAAGAGTTACGCGAAGAAGGAATAATTGAATAAGTGACAATGCCCATTGATAAATTTGTGAGGTATACATCGAAAAATCGATACGTTTCCCGATCTGCTGCTCCAATCACCACCGGTTTAAAGTTTACAAACGAAGGAAACATTGATTTTACAAATAAACGTTTGTTAAACGTAGGCGAACCCTTGGAAGATGGCGACGCTACAACCAAACAATATGTAACTTCAAAAGTAGAAGAAACGGTAAAAAGAATAGACGACTTTTACACGGAAAGAATCGATCCGTCCCTACTTAAAATTAATAATGGTCTTCAGCGTTTAGCTCCCTTAGAAAAAAGTTATACACAGGGAGAAATTCTGACAACCATTGAGACGGAGGGTATACTTAAGCAACATGTATTTGAATTGAAGAATAAGCTTTGGGAAAAAGTGGATGTGTCGCAGGAAGATTTAAGAAGACGAATAGTACAACTGGAAAGAACATTGAAAAAATGAGTACAAAACGAGAGGTGATAGAGGAGCTTCACAAGTCAGCGAGAAAAAATTTCAAACGACAAAAAGTTACATGAAAAGGATTTGATAATCTCTGGCAAATGGACCTAGCGAACATGCGTGCTTATGCGAAAAGTAATCGTGGACATAATTATATTCTTGTAATTATAGATTGTTACTCAAGATACGTATGGACGATTGCTTTAAAAAATAAAACGGGAAAACATGTAGCAACTGCTTTTGAAAGAATATTAAAGCAAGATAAACGAATTCCAAGGAATCTACAGACCGATAGCGGAACAAAATTCTACAATTCTCAAATGAAAAAAGTTATAAATCAACACGGAATTAATCACTATTCTACTTTTAGTTCAACCAAAGCATGTATGGCGGAACGTGTTATCAGAACATTGAAATCATGGTTATTTAAAGAATTTAGTTTTAAAGGAAATTATAAATGGTTGGATTTGCTAGCAAAAATAAACCGTTAAATATAACTACAGAAAACATAGCACCATTGGCATGAGACCACGTGATGTAACAAAAACAACCCCATTGATGTCATCGTTAAAAAACCGAATAGTTAAGAAAACAAGCCGCAACGTTAAATTTCAAAAAGGAGACATCGTACGAATATCCAAGTTTAAGTCAGCCTTTTCTAAGGCGTATTTACCAAATTGGAGCTCAGAATTGTTTCGTATAGTTTATTATTTATGAATTTTTAAATTTTTTAACAATATATAATAAATATTTTAACTATAGGAAACTGGAGCTTGTAAATCATGTATTAACTGCGATAATATTCGTGTCTACGTGACCTCTTATGTCCCGTGTTGACTTTATTGACGATCAGAATAAAAGTTTGGCTGATGCAATAAATTTGCATGTTGCATCGTTTTGAAACTTTGTCTTATGTTGTTTTTGTTTGATAACGACGATTTTTTCGTAAATATTTTATGTTGTAATAAATATACAGTGTATACAATATAAAATATTTCTATTATAAATTTCTGCTACCCTTGTTACCACTTTATAGTATAAACTTAAGTTATCTTCGGGTGAAATCGATATTTTACGGATACATTTGGAGAAAATATAAAGACCCTTGAAGGTGTATTGCTTTCATAACGAGTAAAAATGTGTACACAAACGGAACGAATTAGCGATGCTTGTTCATCTTCTATCAACCCAGTTTCATTGATAGAATTAAAACGTGATGAATCACATCCTGTGTTAAAAGCCTATAATCAAGATTTTAAAGAAATAAAAAGAATTCAAGATACTGATCATGTTAACTCGTCGCTTATTTTGAGTTTAAAGGAAAAATCTTGGCTAAAACACCGGAAAATGAATTCGTTTACTTCAGAAGAGAAGATATATTTCCTATCAACGTGAAAGACATAACCATAATTTATAGAGGCTTGCAAAAATTTGGAGTGGAAAATACTGAATTAGATGTTTTAGAATTTGCTAAAATGAAACGAAAAATTCGTGGCAATGAAACTATTTGTGAAAATAAAAAAAGGTGATTAACACATCAGCAGTAAACATGATAAACATGTGCTTATCGGTTTAATAACAGCGAGTTTAGTACTATATAACCGCTGCAATTTTGTTATTTAAATATAAAATTATTCCATATCTACACCAGCCAAGATGACTAGTAACGAAGTTGACAACGATTACAAAGAAAAGTTCATGCAGACGATTGTGCCAGGAAAAGGGGTACAACCCTTATTTCTGCAGAATCTCTACATGTTAACGATCTGCATAAAATGGACTCCCGACCAAACGAACCACGACTCTATTGGGTTACCTCTTCAGTTGAAGCGCAAGATCCAAACTGAATGGCGTGATATCCAGACCAGGCTGCATGAATTTTTGGATACGTGGATCAACTGGGAGAATCGAAATAGAGAAGCGTTCAGGTATGTGCCCGAATGGTTTTTGAATCACCTGCCTTCATTTATTCAAAATTTAAGAATTCATAATGGTGGTCTATCACAAGTAGACAATTATGTTGTTAACTTTTTAGAAATTTTATATCATATAAATCATGAAAGTGAGGGATCCAGATACCTGAACCGGCGCATACTTGAATTGTTTGTTGCTAATGAGCCCTTGTTTGTCATTTTTCGCGCCTATAAGGTTGTAGATGCGCGTAGAATGGCTACAGGGTACCCCTGCTAATTGTTTGTCTCAAAATGTAGGTTTAAGAATGGAGATTGATGACTTAAATGACTTTATTCAATGTATTTTAGAAAACTTCTGTAGAGTAAAGAATGATATCGAAACAACATGTGCAATGTTGGTAGAAGTTCAAGAGATAAAACGCAGAAACGAGTATAAATATGCGCGACCGCGACTCTAACATACAGTTATCAGTCGTTCTTTCCTCTGAACATTATACCTACAAACAACTAAAATGACTAGTCAAAGGCAAAACGATTTTCTTGAAGTGCATCCTGAAGTAGAAGCTAAGGCCGGCAGCAGCAACTACAAAGATGCAAGGGAAGACAACCTGTCATTTATCAACGATGTGGGAACGTTAACCCAGAAACCGGTAACCAAGATGGTCGACCTTGAAGTTGGAAAACCCTACGAGTTTTTGGATGTTAGGGTTATTAAGACAAAATTTCAGAAGCGAGCCGTAGTCGTGGAGTTGGAGGACAGTCTTGTCTACCTGCCTAAAAGATTCGAGTTGTTAAAAGACGATCGCATTGTCATGTTAAATGACATGCGAGATGAATGGTGTATGATGGTGCGCACAAAATAAATAAGGGTAACGCAACGTCGGTAGTGCGTTTTCTTAGAAAAACCGCTTTATAATTTACTATATAAAATAACCAATAAATAAATAAAAGATATGTACAGTAAATCTTGTTTTATTTGATTTACAATATTTATATTACAGATTTATTTATCATTAATACATAGACTAATAACTCCTTAGACCTCTCAACATAATGCAGCCGTGGTTTTCGTAAATATTGTACCTCAGTGGTACGCTAGTAAAAATATTGTTAAGTAACAATGCCAGGAGTTTTAGAAAACGATCCAACCCTTTAGTGGCCGTGAACGTGCTATTACGTAGATCCTTAAAAGAAATCCAATGGTAAACAAAACCAGTCAAATAGCGGTAAACAAATGTATGCTGTGTAAGACAAAACCGTTGCAAAGGGGCAAAAGAATGAGGGGTGCAAGGGACGAAGTACATAATATTTAAAATTGCTCATGCAGCTCTCTCTAATTCGAGGTGGTACGAGGAAGAGTAGCGTGGTACTAGCGATCGGCTTGAAACTGGTACCATGGACTACCAGCATACTAATAAGGCCGCACATGTCAAGGAAAATGAAATAGGTCATGCTAAAGGAAAGGAAAGAAAATCGAAAAGTCGTTGATGATACGTGCGGTCCGCCAATTAACAAAGATATATAACAGTTAAATTCACAAGGAATCAGCGAAAACACTGTAATTGCGAATAGGCACGACTCATATAAAGCAAATCTAGAAAACATCAACAAATTTGAGATCGGTTATCAAACATTCCGTCAGCTTCATGCAAACTACGGTCATAGGAATGAACGTTAAAAACATTTCCAGGAATAAAGCAGTGTTGAATTCAGACTGTTTTATCAGGGCGGGCCTTGCAATATTTGTGGGGTGCAATATTATTTTGAAATAGAAATTGTATTAAATCACATACAAATTGTAAATTCGAACGGAAATATTGCTAAGTCAATAATGTAGACTTAAAGGTACAAAATTATAAACGACGCGATGGCCTATGTATTCTACGTCATAAACCACCTTTGTAATATTATAATTCTCAGGAACAGGGTCTTAGCACGTTTGTCATCATTGTGAAGACATATTTAAATGTGCAGTCAAAAGTGTCCGTGAGACATGCTTGAATTCAACGGTGCTAATATTGTAACATTAAGTCATCAAGCAGCGATACGAGTAAACAATGCAAAAGAGTAGTTGAGAATGTTATGGCAATCAGTAACTTAGTCAGTATCTTAAAAATTACAGATAATTACAAGCGAGCCTATGATAAAGAGGAGGAGGAGCGGTGTAAAGTAGAGGAAAAGCAGAAGGAGGAGGAGCAGGGGGCCCCGGTCCGGCAAAGGCGTAGGAGGCGCAAAAATGTAGAAATGCTACAGGCTGAAAATCGAGGCCTCCTGTGTGTGGGGAAGAGGAGAAGAAAATGTAAGTAGTAAGAAAGCAGAAGTTACACATAAAACTAATATGAAATGTTTATATCGCAGCGCCGAGTAGACTTACGTATTGAGGGGAGTGGAGTGGAGTAGGATGGAGAAGATGAGAGAAGAAAGAGGAAGTGCAGCGGGTGGACGATGAGGAGAGGTCGGTGGAGCAGGAGGAAGACTAGCAGGATGAGGATTTGTTTAATTGTAATTATACTTAATATGTTTTATCATTAATCAATGTCATGTGACCATCTTCAGCGTCACTGTTTAACTTTTTCAATTTATATTTCAATTTCTACTTTATTAATATTGCGAAAACGTTAATTATATCATTTTAATTCAATTATATTATACGTGGCGTAGACAAGGTTTCTCTTGTTTTAGTGTTCTTGGAATACCCTTTTCACCCACTTGGAGCACCATGGATCGTAATCAATTTACGCCAAGTTGTTATAACTTGCTTTCATATCAAAGTCTTGGACTTCACCTTTAGATTATCGGGACCGCGGTTAACTGATGATATGTTTAAATATACCAAGGGCGAATTCAATGAAAACTTTCAATTAATGAAACGTAAGGGGGTTTTATGTTCTGATTACTTGAATGCTTGGGAAAAATTGAAAGAAAAAGAATTACCACCAAAATCTAAATTTTATAATAAGCTAACAGAGAAAGATATTTCTGATATTGACTATTTTCATGCACAAACGGTTTGGGAAACATTCAAAATTAAAAATTTGGGTGAATATAGCGATATTTATCTTAAATGTGATGTGTTAATTTTATGTGATATTTTTGAACAATTTAGAAATTACATTTTTATACGGGTCCATCTTTGGCGTGGAACGCTGCTCTCAAAAAAACTAACATTACATTGGAACTTTTAACGGATAATGATAAAATTTTATTCATTGGAAAGGGTATACGGGGAGGATTAACTCAACTATCATCTGAATATAACGAGATTCATCAATGGGACTAAAATGTACAGGGTACTTTAGAGTTAACAGTTGCATTAAACCGTCGCTTACAAGATATTTTTTATTATCAATATACAAATTTCTCTTCGAAAACGTAACCAGAGAATTACCCATTTGCCATTTATCCTTCACAATATCATACTTTATTGCAAAATTTGATTTATCTACATTTTTATCATTTTTTAAAAATAAATCAACATATTTTCTTATCATAGGATCATATTGTTGCAATAGTTGTTCCCCTGTGGAATCCTCGAATATGTCGCTCTGTTCTAAAATATCCTCAGGTGTCATTTCTTCATTATCCTCTTCTTCCATTTCTTCCTCTTCTTCTTCTTCTCTCATCTCTCTAGACTCATATTTTGAAAGTGATTTGTCTATAGTCGGACGTTTCTTAACAACACCTTTAGATACCGGAGCGGGAGATAGAAGAGAAATCGATTTAGAGGAAAGAGAATCTTCAACTTCGTTACGATCATTAGAAGACGATACAACAGCATTAGTAGCAGATGGTGCGGTTGGTTTTGGTTTTCTTTTTCCACTAATATTTGCAATTTCTCTTAAAGGATCTAATATGGGCTTATGTACTCTTTCAAAAGTTTGGCGATTTTGACTAAGATGATCTTTGAGCTCTCTCAATTTTTTTCTAACGTTCTCACCTGCTTCAACCACCTTTTCCTTTAGTTTTCGTTTATTTAAATCCATAGCTCAGCTGTTACAATACCAGTTGACTTACCCGATCAACGATTTGATGGGATTCGAAAAATTAACATTTATATTTGATTTATTGACATTCTCAAGCGTCACTTTGTTGAAATCCATGATTATATAAATAATAAATATTATATAAAATATCGATTTCAACGGGAAATAACAAGATTTATTCGCTTTACAGTGCACTAGGCTAATTGTGACATGAGGGTAATTGTGACATTTAATTATATTTTGAATATCCCGCTGATTTTCGTTACTATACTTGCGTCTTTTTCTTCTATAACATCAAAACTACTTTCCCGTGAATTGGCGGGAGTTACACGCTGTAAGCTTCGTCTCAGTAAGTATCCTTAATAATTTCTTAAATTAATAATTCAATTTATTAATCTTCAAATTTGCATATAGAAGCAACTACATTTATTGTACAAATGTTAACGCTAGGAATGCATTGCTAAACCTTGTATGAATGTTTATAATTTAAATTATAACCTCAAACCTTCCCAGACATAAGTTAGCGGGGGTGTCACAATTAAACAGCAAAACTTATGAATGGTTTTAAATGTGACATTTATAGCTGTAATATTGTGACACCCATGTCACAAATACCCATTATTACTTTTTGTCCATAGGTTTCAAAAATGGGTAAAATTAAGAGTGATCGAATAAAGAAATATGAAAATAAAGAGTTACTTCTTGCCGTGGAAGCCGCGAAGAAAGGAATGCCGGTCAAAAGAGCAGCTTTATTGTACAAAATACCACGAACAACACTAATTTCGCGTATAAAGGGATGGAAAAATCGGCCAGCATCTGTGCAGGTACGACCTGGGAGAAAAGTTGATTTGTCGGAAGAAGTAGAAAAACAATTAGCAGGTCATATTCGCAACATGAACAAATGGGGTTTCGGTTTAACACGAAAGGAAATTTTAAACTTAGTTGCAGTCTACGTCGGAGAAAATAATATTAAAACCAGATTTAAGAATGGAATTCCAGCAAAAGATTGGTTCATAGGTTTCTCTCAGAGACACAACTTATCTTGCAAAAAACCAATTAAACGACAAAGTATCAGAACTCAACAGACAACACCACAGATCATTTTTGGTTTCTTTGACTTGTATGAAAATACTGTTAAAGAATTGGGTTTGCTGAATGAACCTCAGCTTATATTCAACTTAGACGAAACCTCATTGTGCAGCGACCCTAGCACTACCAAAGTTGTAGCAGAGAAAAATAAAGCCGTGTTTCGGCATACTCACGGCACAGGAAGAACCAACACCTCGGTTTTGTTTTGCATATCAGCAGCCGGGGATAAACTGCCTCCGTATATATTGTACAAAGCCAAAAATTTATGGGATATTTGGATGCCTGAACAAGCATACCCTAACACCGGCTATGCTGTTACAAAAAGTGGGTGGATGACGGAAGATTCTTTCTATTCTTGGTTTAAAAATCATTTCTTAAATAATTGTCCAAAAGAACGACCTTTACTGCTTATATTTGATGGCCACACGTCACACATTTCAATGAAACTGATAGAGCTTGCAATGAAGGAGAATATATGCCTACTAAAATTACCCCCTCATACTACACACATTCTACAACCCTTAGACTCAGTTGCTTTTGGCGTATTTAAGAAAAAATGGGATGAACGGGTGGCTGAATGGCAACGAGAAAACTATGGAACAGGTTTAAGCAAAGCAGATCTATCGATTTTAATTGGAGAGGTGTGGAGAAATCTGCCTAATTCAATACTAAAACGTTCATTTCAAAATACAGGATTGTATGATGACAGTGGGGTTGAAAATCCCATCAATCGCAAAATTATAAAAGATAACATTTTTAAACCTCACGATATAGAGGAATACCACAAGAAAACCAATTCCATTGAAAACTGTCAAGAAGCCAACATGTCTGCTGATAGTAATTCAGAAACTGTATCTTTAAACACTGCTAGCTCTTCGGCCAGCACCATCAGTTTACCCTTACAACCGGCCACCATGGTGAATAAATCTTTCGAAGAACTTCTTTTGGAAAAAATTGGTAATAACCATTCAAAAAAAACAGTAACAGCTACAAAAAAAAGAGTAGATTCGTCTTTTGCGGATGTCCTTACTCGCGAGGACTACTTGAAAGTGTTTAAGGAGAAGCAAGAAGAGATCAGAATTAAGAAAGAGCAGATAAAGATTCGTAAGGAACAAGCAAAAATTCGTAAAGAAAATTTGAAAAATAGTAAAGAGAATAAGAAACAAAAAACAGATTCAAAAGTTTATTCTGAAAGTGAAGAAGGCGAAGAAGAATACTGCAGCGGTAGTGATACTGATAATGGAACTCTCAACGACCTCCTTGAAGAAGAAATACAAAATAAAGTTGAAGAAATGGAGTTTGATACAGTCAAGGAAATGAAAACTAATTCATGGGCCATTATTAATTATGCGACCAAAAAAACATTGAAACGATATATTGGAAAAATTTTAGAAATCAATCAGGAAGATGATACTGTTCAAGTCCAATGTGTTAGAAAAAAAAGAAATTTTTTTATTTGGCCTGATGTAGCTGATGTTGACACTGTGTCTGTTAATGATATCTTCTCAATTCTACCTGATCCTAAAATAGGACGGAGAGGAGAAGTGCTATTTGATATAAAGTTTGATAGTTTAAATATCCAATAAAAGAAGTTTATTATTAATTATGTATGTGTTTTTATATTATTTTCGTAGTATATGTATGTATTACAAAGTTTTATTTTGTGTATTTTGTACGATATTTGATAAATAAAATCTCAAAGCTAAAAAATATATATCGAAAATGTCACATTTAGCAGCCAGAAATGAATCACAATTACAAGCACGAGACGCAATACAACTTAATGTGGTTTTACAGAGTGTGTCACAATTAAAACGGTAAGGTGTCACAATTAAAATTTTTCTATGTTAATTGTGACACTCTAGCATATATAAACAATTGATAAATTCAGTTAGAAAATTAAATACTGGATTGACAAAAGACAAGCCAATTATTAAGTAATATTAAGACAACATTTTCAACTAAGTAAAATTATGTTTACATTTACTGTGTTTTAGAAAATTAATTTTCAACAAAAAACGCAGAAACCTATGTCACAATTAGCCTAGTGCACTGTATACGTATTTCGGCATCAAAGTGCCATTGTCAAAAGCTATATAAAATATTATAACAAATGCAAAATAGAGTAACTCCTTGATTCTATTATTTTAACACTGCGTGAAGCAGCTGACCCCAGTCAACCCGTCGGAGGTCAGTCGCTTATCAGTGTTTTAAAAAGATATTTATTCCAAAATCTTCAGTAAAGGAGAATCTAAGAGTTCAATTTGCTCATTCATTAAAGGTATGTTGTTTTTTGTGTGTTTATAAATTTTAAAAGCTTCCAAAATATTTAATTTATTTTTGTTATCAGGAAAGTGTAAAAATTTAATTGTATTATTAGATGTTAATGTGTGATTTTGTTCTAACAAATGTTTAGCAAAATTTGATTTATGTGCATGTTTATATTTGTAACAACGGATATGTTCTTTTTGCCTAATACTGAAATTTCTAATTGTTTGACTTATATATACTGAATCACAATGTGAACAATTTAATTTATAAATACCTGATTTTAGCAAATCATTAATTTTGTCTTTAGCATTGAAAAGTGAGTATAGAATATTTTTATTTGTTTTAAAAATGACTATATTTATTTGTGTTATTTATAATTTTAGCAATCTTTTCTGAAATTTTACCAAAATATGGAATTGAAACGTATTTTTATGTTTTAGCAGTGTTATTAATGGAATAAACTTTTTGAATAGCTAATTTATAATTTTTCTTTTTAATTAAAGTGTCAATAAGTGTTGTGTTATATCCATTGAAATCGATATTTTATTTAATATTTATTATTTATATTTATATTTGAACTATATATCCATCTAATTCTTTCCGGTATCTACCTGTTTTGAGATCACTATCTTTATCTATAGTTAAAAAGCCATAATTACTTTTCCAACACTCTCTACATATTTCATGAAATTTATCAAAACTCATGTCGCTGCTCACGTGATCGTTATACCGGGTGGTGACTTGAGCGACGCAACATAGAGATTTCAATGGAAAATTCTTAATGTTCAATTATTGGCTCCCCTAATTATTTTAGAGCAAAATTGTGTTTAGTTTTTTTTTTAGAGAAATAAATTCTGCATCTTTTCATACTATTATTTACAATTTTTCATTTTCCGGAATCGTAGAAATAGAAGAAATTAGAAATGGTCTTTTTAAAAAAATAACTGATGCCATGGAATTATAAAATCAAACAAACGCACTGACATTTCTGTCTCATTACATTTTTTTTCTTTTTAAAGCAATAAAACGAGTATCTAGGTAATTGTGAGGTAATATAGGAACATATTTTACGCTAAACAAGGCACTTTATCATTTCTACTTTTTCTTTCGTTGAATACATTTTAAATATAATAGATTTTAATAATCGGTTATAAACTTCAAACTGTAATGACAGATGTAAATGCTAAGGTTGTTTGTTTAGATAATTCCAAGGCATCACTGATTTGTTTAAAAAGACCATTTTTAATTTCTTCTATTTCTATGCTCCGGAAAATATTTGGGTTACGTGGTTAACGCTCAAGGGTTGTTAGCGGACCCCGATAAAGTTACAGCGATTGTAAATATACCGGAACCTAAAAACGTCTCGGAAGTTAGGAGAATTATTGGAATGGCAAGCTGGTATCGACGTTTTATACCAGAATTTTCAGCTATTATCGCGCCACTTACCGCGCTTTTAACCCAAACTATTGATGATAAGGAACAAGTAATCTGTTATATTAGCCGGTCGCTAAATAAAGCAGAGCGCAATTATTCCGTTACCGAGCGTGAATGTTTAGCAGTTTTATGGGCAATTGAAAAAGTGCGACCCTATTTAGAAGGGACTCGCTTTACGGTGATCACAGATCACCATTCTCTCGTGTGGTTAAACTCCCTTAAGGAACCTAGTGGTCGTTTGGCCAGATGGGCTGTCAAGATCCAACAATATGATTTTGAAATCATACATCGTAAGGGGAAAGGTCACGTTGTTCCCGATACTTTATCGCGTTCCGTCCCGATTATCGATAACGTTCTTGTAAGTCCCGTAGGAAATCCCGCTCCCGATACCAAGGTAGAACCTGTGGTTAATTCTCGTACCAATCGGTGGTACAACCGCCTAATCAATAATGTCAAGCAAAACCCCCTATCGTACCCTTTATGGAAATTAAAGGAAGGAAAGTTATTTAAATATCTTTCACCTAGGTACCCTGATTTAGCGCAAGATGAAGATAAGTGGAGAGAAGTAGTACCAAAGTTTAATCGTTCCGCTATTGTAAAACAGAATCACGATGAACCAATTGCCGGTCATTTAGGAATTTTTAAGACTTTTGCTCGAAGATATTATTGGCCTAAACTTAAAGCTGATGTTGCTCGTTACGTTAATCGTTGTACCGTTTGTATCGCCCATAAGCCCGAACAAAAGAAGCCTGTTGGTTTTATGTCGCGGCACCCTATCGTTAAGAAACCTTGGCAAATGATATCGATTGATTTGGTAGGCCCGCTACCTCGGTCGAGCCAAGGATATTCTTATATCTTGTCAGTTGTCGATTATTTTACGAAATTCACGTTGTTCTTTCCGTTACGTTCCGCTACTGCTTCAGCAGTCGTTCAAAGAATTGAGGAGGGTGTCTTCCTAACGTTTGGAGGACCCCAATACTTACTTACCGATAATGGAGTACAGTTTCGTAGTAAAGAGTTTGCAAACTTGGTAAAGTCTTACTCAACTACGATTCTTTTTAACGCTTACTATCACGCTCAAGCCAACCCTGTCGAACGTGTTCATCGCGTATTGAAAACTATGCTCGCTTCTTACGTTAAGGAAAACCATAGAAATTGGGATCGATACTTAGCTAAAGTAGCTTGCGCTATTCGCACTGCAGTTCACGAAGCCATAGGGATGTCTCCCTATTTCGCAAACTTTGGTCGTGAAATGAATAGAAGGAAATCTTTTCGGTGAAGCTAACGATGCCGCTACCGTTGATAATATTCAGACCCCTGATCGCGAAACGCTTTTACGCCGAGCCCCTGCGCTCAACCAAATTTACGAAGATATCGTTAAAAGGTTGGATGTTGCCTATAAGAATGGCAAATCTCGCTATGACTTACGTAGACGTCCCGCTACTTTTGATGTTGGTGATACCGTGTGGCGTAAAAATTACGTCCTTTCCGACGCAGCCAAACATTTTACCGCTAAACTGGCTCCTAAATTTTTAGGACCCTTTTTAATTCATCGTAAAGTCTCGTATAATACTCACGAATTATCTGACGCTTCTGGCATTTATAAAGGCATTTGGCATGCGAAAGATTTAAAACAGTGATGATTAGACATCCAAGTAGTTACGAGGCTCTTTCGTTCCCTGATTTTATTTGTTGTGGGAAAATTACAATGGGTGGATAGCGTGAAACTCAACGTACCCTCTCAGTGTGATTTCTTTGGGACTTCGAGCGTTTGTTTTTGTGTTTTCCAAACACAAACCCCGTGTCGCCTTTGGTAGGTTGGTCGGTACTCTTCACGGGTGTATGACGTGTACATAATACCCGTTTTGTCTATCTCTTCGCTTTTTCTTCTTTCCTTTAGCCCGTGAGTATGTTTGTACTGCCGGCACCTTTCTTTCGTAGCTTCGGCTACCCTTCTTATTCTTACGGGTAAGGCTCCCGCTCCCACCTTTTTTTTTGCTACCTCTGTCGTGTATCCTTTCCGTTGTGTGGTGAGTGGGTCGGAAATGTCTGCGGGGCGGACCTTGGTCGCCCGTCCCGAGCTCTTCGTCCCACTGTTGTAGTGGTTTTTTTTTTATTTTTTTTCTCTCGTTGATTGTAGGAGTTTTTTATGATGTTTGGTGGCGTTGGTCGCCCTAGTTTCGGCGGCCATCGCGAAGTTTCGATAGCTTGGTGATGTTTTGACCACCTGGGGTACCAATTTTGCGAGCTTCACTCTAGTCCCCTTGTACTATTTTCAGCTGGTCGGACGCTATAGGTGCCGTAGAACGCACCACCGATGTTGGGTTGGGTCTACGTGTATAATAACATCTAGGGTAGGGGATTTTGGATTTTATTCCATGGGTTGGGTTGCGTCCGCTGGCCGGAACCGTAAGCCATTTTTGAGTGGCACCGACCCTTTAGAGCTGGCAAGGGAACGCCAGGCTCTAAAGGTAGTGGTGTGGTTTCGGTTCCCAGTTCCGAGCTCTGTTTTCATTCCCTACTCGGAATTCCATTTGTGCGATCCGTGTTCAAGAATAACCGCTATACTACCGAGTTTTTAACTTTTAGCGAATCCTCGGCAGCCATCTGGCGCTGATTGCTCCAAGCTTTACTGCACCAGTGATGGTGTCGGGCTGGTTGCTTTATGTTACGTAAATCAATTCGGCTTTTGGTGCCGTATCGTTTTCCTTCACTTTTCCGTCTCGTCGCGGTCGTCGGCGTGGGACCCGGCGCCGTGGCGAGTCGCGGTTTCTCGCTTTCTTCTTCCCTCCCGCATTCATTTGTATCAAGCTTTAGCTTTTATTTTTTTTTCCTTTTCTTCCGTCTCGTCGCGTGTCGTCGGCGTGGGACCCGGCGCCGCACAGTGGTTCCAAATCGTCAAATCGTGGACATAGAAATCAAATTCAAGTTTTTGGTTTGAAATATTTTTTTTCTTATAGAGCATCACTGACTGAACAACATTTTTAAATAAACTTTTTTTATATTATGACGGTAAGTGGGTCAATTGTTTTTTTATCGATAATCAAAAAAATCAAAGTCATTTTTTTGAGTTCTAATATTTTTTTCATGGTAGAAGATGTTATACCTACATTATTTCCCAATACCATTTTTTTGTATTTTGAAGTTAAGATGGCGAAAGAAGTTATTATCGAACCTTGAAAAAACATTTTTTGCGATTTTTTCGAAAGGTTTTAAATTGCCAGGGCTGACACTGTAACTGTATGTAGAAGAAGGTGTTTTACAGAACATAGGCGAAAAAGTATCCGGATATCCTTGCGTCCGTGGTAGTAATAGCTCGAGGATCAATTTTTATCGATGAAAATAAAAATCAAAGTTTTTTTTTTGAGTTCTAATATTTTTTTCACGATAGAACATGGTTATACCTACATTATTTCCAAATACCATTTTTTTGTATTTCGAAGTTAAGATGACCAAAGACACCCGTGTGGGAGGAAGAGACTGGGTCAGCTCCAGCGTCACTTATAGAGTCTCCGGTGTTACCTGAGGAGTCTCCAGCGTCACCTGGGGAGTCTCCGGCATCACCTGAGGAGTCTCCGGCGTCGCCTGAAGAGTCCCCAGCCTCCCCGGAAGAGTCGCCGGCCTCACCGGACGCGGCCCAAGACACCTAGGACACCACGTCCTATATATCGGTGTCAACGATACCCTTAAGCCCCAAGGAGTCCCCAGAAACCGGGTCAACGAGCTGTAGCTGCGACGAAGAGGAATCCCCGCCGCCGTCACCCACGGAGACGATCTACTAGCACAAACCGCGGTACATTTTACATCTGGATATAAGAAAACCATTGTAGGGAAAGACTGGAAAAATTTGGATGGTGATTTAATCCAACTAAAAGTGCTAGATGTTTCAACCAATACATGAATAGAAATCAATACCAGCGTAAGCCAAACACTCAACGCTACAACGTCGCCGAAATTGTTAACGGTGACTACAACGAAGGTTTCGAGCAATCTCGAGACTTCGCAATCGATACTGTACAACACCGAGGAAAACCTCGAGGACGCAGCGGAAACGCAACGCGAAAACAGAATCAGGAACATCGGGTTACTTCGTTTCGTAGAGCGCAATCACGCGTGACTGAAAACGATCTTTCTGAAGAGCTTCGAAAGAAACTGATTCCCGGAGTAAAAGACGGCCAATCAGCCGCAGACAGACTAGAAGCGGTAAACACCTAACAAAGCTATAACACTTTGTATCACGACTAGAGCAATAGGTTTTGGAATCTTAACCACCTTCGCAGCCATTTTCGAATTCAACAACGTTCCAGTAAGAGGTGATATTTATCAACTCTATCGTGTCAGTTTAGCTTTCTTAAGAGAGTGAGACCTTGTTGGTACAAAGAGGCGTAACTAGTATCCTCGATAATGAAGAGGACTATGCACAATTTCCAAGGGATGAGAACTTGGTAATTTTAGCTAAAGGAGTTGTAGCATTGCCGGATCAGATTGTTTCAGTAATCAAAATCACACATTAAAATCTAATAATACAATTAAATTTTTACACTTTTCTGATAACAAAAATAAACTAAACATTTTAAAAGCTTCTGAAATTTATAAACACACAAAAAACAACATACCTTTAATGAATGAGCAAACTGAACTCCGACGGGTTGACTGGGGCCAGTTGCTTCACGCAGTGTTAAAATAATAGAATCAAGCAGTTACTGTATAAATCATTTTGCATTTGTTATTTAATATCTTATAAATGCTTTTGACAATGGCACATTGATGCCGAAATACCAAAAAATAGTAAAAAAACTATCAAAATCGTAACGCCTGTTACAAAAAACAAGCAAATAAAACCAAAAAAGATAGTAAAAAAACTATCAAAATCATAAAGCCTGTTACAAAAAACAAGCAAATATTAACAATGTCTTTTTCAAATGTATCTTTTTAAGAGATACATAACCACAATAAGGGCGCGTGTGGAAAGAGAAATGGAGTTTCGTCTACGGGTACATTACGTATGTCTAGCAATAAAAAAAAAGCTATTAACGTCAAAACAAACAACGTAATCGATCCGTAACCGTTGCGTTCCATTTCCAAATGAAGAAACGTGTAACACCGGGCCTTTAAGTTAACGCTATATGCACGCGTTCTTCAAGGAAGCGTGGCGTTCCCCCTACAATCTAAAAAAAAAGAGAATGTAGAAATACGAACTAGCTGTTAACGTCAAAACAGACAAAGTTTCGGTTCGTGTTTCGTCTAGTACAGCGTTCGTGAAAGTTCGTAAAAGTTCTGTTTTGTGTATCTTTCACTAGGTAAGTGTATAGAATTTATTTTATTAAAATAATTCTTTACATAAACAAATCAAACGACAACATAATTACATGAAATTATACAATAAAAGATGTGTGAACCCAATTCTTATGAAAATTTTCAAATGTCCATTCATCTTCAACGATGTACAACCTACAATTAAGCGTTAACGTGCGACAGTATAAAAAAACCGCCAAAAATGGCCGTTTTCCTGACTACAATACCATTACATTTTTTCAATTCAAAATATTACCTAGCGACAAATATTAAAAGATACACCATTATTTTACAATACGTTTAACAATAAATAATGTTTATATTAAAAATTTTATTGAAAAATTTCAACACAAACAAAAATTTCATTTTGTCAATAACAATTATTTTTATAATAAAATTATTCTTAAAGTACCTAACAAGGGCCATTTGTATAACCGTAGTTTAATTCTCCATAAAGCTGAACCACAATTAATTCTCATGGATACGATTATTGTAACAATCGTATCAATGACGGTTGATTGTGATGTATACGTTTTCTAACAAAAAATTCAATACTACCAAGTGTAACTAATTATTTTATTTACAAAACTAATTTCTTTTTTATTAATACTATCTACAAATTATTTCAAAAATATAAAATAATTACTTTTTTACAGTCAAAATGGATCAATCGTACAATTACGAAATGTAAGTGTTTTTTTTATATTGATACAGTACCTAGTGATTACACATTTGGTTATATTAAAAACATGTATTTTTCTTTTACAGATTAAACGTGTCAGTAGACGTTCATGAAGAACCTCAATCGTAAGTATACTAATATATTTCTTTAAATTACAATTGTTTAACCAAAAAATATAAACAATAAATGACATACATTACAATGTATAACAGTAGGTAACGTCTGATTCACAATTTTTGATTGAAGTATTACAATTACTTCATTTTTATAAATATCAAATTTTTTTTAATTTAAAACAATGTATTTTTCTGTTACAGATCAAATGTATCAATGGACATTACTCCCAACCGCCCACAAATGTAAGTATATTATTAAAAAGCTTCACAATAAATTACAATGTACAACATTAATAATCAATATCATTTCTTTTTTGCAGTCAACAGACACCGCAGCTTCCGGAACAAGAACAGACTCGAGTAAGTTATAATTAACTTTTTGTTAAATCTATAAAAACCATTATTTCCTGACACTAAAAAAAAATTTCTTTTTCACAGGAAACTATGTTACGTCAAATTATGGAGGTTCTGCGGCGGCCCACAACAGTAAGTTATAATACAATCAAAAGATTAAAACACTACATAAATATTAATATTAATCGATTTAATGTTTTATTTTCTTAGAGTGTTAGTGACGTACGAGAGTTTGCCATTCAAGCTACACTCTTCGCCCAAGGTGGGGCGGAAACCGATCCAGTCCAGGTAATTGATTCTTCATTAACATTATTATTTCATTAAATAATTTCATAACAATTAGTTAACTAAATACTTATTTTTCTTGTTGTCCTACTACATACAAAATATATATTTGTTTATAGTTTAATAGCCATCAAGGGGCGAGAGAGAGAAGTGTGGCGAGAACTGGACTGGACGCCAGAGGACGAAGAGGAGGCAACAACAACTGGAGACCTAATAGAAGAGGGCGGGGGAGGAGAAATTTCAGGGGACGGGGGTGGGAACGTGGTTATCAAGAGAGGGGTGGGAGTTCAAGGGGTTCGTGGAGAGGGAGTGCGAGGGGGGAGGTTCGGGACGAGGGGGTACAGGAGGAAGTGCAAAATGGCATGGGAACATCAATATAAATATAAATTAGGAAAAAAGTGTTTTATTTTAATAATTTACTTTCAGTAAGTAGGTACTACCTTGCTACAACAAATGTTGTAGAAACTTCCCACACCTTTACCTTTCAATTACTTCATTATGAAAACTTTCAAAAAATAATTTATAAAAAAAAATTAAAGGCGTTAACGATATAAAAAAAATTAACTTTTGTAAATGTTTGCACAATTGAAAATATTTATGACAATAATTTATGTTTTATAAATTCCCTTTTACATAGTAATTGAAATTTATTTGAAAGTTACTACTCTACAAACTAATTACATACCAAAACAACTGACATGCTACACTACGTTTTGTAAACAGTCATTAAAAAAAAAAAGCTATTATAGACATATACTCTGTAAAAGTATCCAGAAGGCAAACCCATCCCTGATACAACAAGAACCCGGTCGACACTAGTCGCTTATTCAACACCTACTCCAGGGAACAGCAGTCGTTCACCCGAAAGAAAACTTACAACCTGAAGCAGGTAACAACCATAGCCCAATCAACAACAAAGGATCGAGTAAGAATCTCAGAACTTCAAGAAAAACTTCTGTACATTCCTCTTCTCAACAACCAAAGTGTTTTGTGGTTCGCTGTGCTGTAAACGTAAGCGAGATTTATATTAATGAGGTAGCGCATTGTGAAGGTAACTACTTGTGGTATCCTCATTAAGTAAGGTTACCAAACCAATCTGCAAGATTTCATAGAAGCTTGTGATTTCGCTGTAGGTAATATTCCTCTAGGTCAAGAATTGGGTGTTAGTTTAGGAATAAAATCAAAATTAACAGGTAACGCGAAACAGGTAGTTTCAGCCAGAAACCTCACTTCTTGGATAGACCAGTTTTAATAGAATATTTTGGAGACCGTAGAGATCTAGAAAGTTTAACTCGTGATTTATCCGCTACACAAAAATATGATGAAAAATATAAAACATATTCAGCGATTTCCAGCATTCGTAACATCATATCATTAAATAACTCACATACTCAAGCTCAAAAAGATCTACTAATAAATAATTATGAGAAAATAGGTTTCCAAACATTTTTAGCTGGTTAAACGAACCAATGGGTAGAGAACCCTCGTTCGCAAAAACCAACAAGTGTAGCTTTAGCATTACAACTAGTTTTTTATATTTTAGTTTAAGAGTGTTTGATAATATGTTATCATTTATCAACTGCTTTAGTAGGCACTATAAAGGAATAAAAATATATCTTTGACTTTCACGCCTCTATTAGGACAGGAAGAAAATATAAACCACTTCAAAAATCAAAAATGTGTAACACTAAATATATTTTCTAAAGTAAAAACCCAAAACCAAAATTATAATCCAAGTCAAAGTATTAACAAGAACTCGGTTCAGAGAAATGTTAATAAAAATACTTCTTATTATAACCCCAATGATAAACCATCTCGAAATCAATCTTATCAATGGTATCAAGCCAAAGGTCAAAACATTAATTCTAACTTTGCAAATAATTCAAAACCTAATCATTCACAAAGTTTTGAGAAAACACAAAATTCTGAAATAACTAACCAAACTACATTTTAAAATAAACCACCACCTTTTCAACAACCCTCGACTTCTCTCAGTCAAAATTATCAAAACAAATCAATTCCTAATCGTTTAAACTACTATTTCTTATCTTCAGCCATTTTCATGATGTGCTGTTTCAATTTTTGTGTTTGTTAAATTTTCAATAATCCTCTGGATTTAAGGATATTGGTTCCTCAAACCCTTGTTCCTTTTTGTGAATCTTGTATACGAATGCCGCCATGGTAGGAAACTGATTGGCGCCACTTTCAAAATTCGATTAAATAGTGAATGTTGAACCTTGAACGGTAGCGGAACTGGTAATTTCAAGGTGAACAAGTAGATCGTCAAAAAGACCTTGAAGAGTTCCCCCACCCACTACAACCCCACTCTCACCCCCACCCTTACCACCAACCTTCCTCAACCCCACCCCGCGAACTCACGTAACTTTGAAATGTGTATATATGAATAGTTTTGAATCTACGGAGGTTAGTTCAAAATCGTCAGTGTGTAATAAGGCGTTCGTAACGTAAGAAACAAAAGTGCTATGGATAATTTATTACAGTGTATCGAAAATGCTGCGAATCAAGTGAAGCATAAATCTGCTGAAGCGTCTGATATAAGCAGTGCAAGATATTGCCCAGTATTACTACGACGTCGAAGCTATCCTCTCAATAAATCGAGGAGTAAATTCATTGTTGTTGGTTTGTCTGGCTACACACCGTTTACACCTGTTATACAGTTGCATGGTGTTAAACATGATTTGGTAACATTAGACGAGACTGAATTGAAAATTCTGTTTGAAAATCGCGGAGCAATAGCAAATTATTTCGCAAAAGATGTTCAACTACAGTCATTCAATTTAAGCGGTTCAAAGAAAATTAACTTTCAAACAGTGGGTCCAGTCAAAGTAATATGTGTTAAGGACCTCGCTGAAGGTGGTGGTGAAATTTATCTTGGAGTCGAGTCGTTGTTGAAATTGTGGAGTTTACAGCATTTAATTGGTTATGGCACTGAAATGCTGAAAACATTGGAATATTCAACATTTTATGCAAGTATTATAAAAAGTGTCGCTCAAATATTAGGAGACGTAAAACAAAACGTTGAAAGTATTTTGTTAAATCTGAATATCAAATCAGAAAACGTTGAGTGCATGATTGAAATGCTAAAATATTGCGAGGATATAATAAGATGCGATATTGAACTTGAACAATATTTACAAGTACAGACGCAATAATTAAATATGTGGACGGCTTATGCATACTTTTTCTAGACAGTCTATCCCAAATAATTTTTCTAGACAGTCTATACCAAATAATTTTTTACTTAACCAGTTACTTTTACAAAGGATGCACTACCTTAACACCCCCTCCAGACCCGTAACCCCAGCTAAAAGTCAGTTGACTACAACCATCAACGTAGCTATGTTGTTCTACGGTAAACGTGTCGGTGTATAACTGTAGGTATCATTAGTGGAGTGTAGTATAGAAGAATATGAATCCAATAATTTGGACAACTGCGAAAGGCAAACACCATTCACGCCGTCGTGGGACTTGGTCGAGATCATCATCCAGCACCTGGAGGGTTCCACACTGGGAGAGGGTTATACCCTCTTCCATTCGCAACCCTTTGGAGGTATTTTTACCAACCGGGCCGGTGAAGAAACGTTCTACGAGCTTCACCAGGTTGCGGGGTTAATAAACTACTCCAACGGGTTCTGTACGGTTGGGGCCTTCAGAAAGGCAGTGATGCAGCGTTTAGCGTTGGAAGTGTTTTTTAGTGTTTTTTTAGTGTTTTTTAGTTTATTGTGTTTAGTTTAGTTTAATATTTAGTTTAAGGAATATTGTACAGTTTTTAATACATATTTATGATTGCTATTGTCAATTCCTTTTTTTATTTGTTGCGTTTATTTTGTAGGAATACTGTAACTCCATAATATTTTTTTCTATAAATTTAATTACAAGTGAAACAATTCCAAATTTAATTAAAACTACTGCTATATAATAAACATAATTTCTTTATTGTGCTTACAACTGCACATCAATACCTTCTACACCAAGCTTTTGAAGATATTTTAGAAACTGCAAGTCATCTCTAGCCCCACCACCATTACAATTTGAAAAGAAGGTATTGCATGCTGTAGCACCATCAAGCAGGCAATTATCAATAATTGCGTTGTAGCAGTGCATGTTATCCAATTTCGCAAACGGTAGGTAGCAGTTCTGTAATATACATTCACTTTCGTCGACCACTGCACAAGCCATGTTTAGAAATGGTCTATCGTTATCGTCGTACCTTGGACATACACTAACACAATCTTTACACTTTTTAAACATATAATCACTACTTGCGATATAACCCTTTGCCAGCCATTTCCGTATAAATTTATCAGATAGAAAATATTCTTGAATCCCCTTCTCCATTTTATTCCAGAAACACAAGAATTTATATTCGCTCCAATCAGGTCTAACGATGCCTGCATTAACTAATTGTGTAGGTTTTCGCTAGCCTTCTGATGTTGTTATTAATTCAAATAAGGCTTCTTTGTTACACTCATTTAAACGACGAATGCTAGCTCGATTTGCAAGATTTTTTTTACAACTTGCTATCGTACCACTGCGGTTTTGAGTACCTCGTCGACATTTTTAACACTTTACGCCATACCGTTTACGCGCAGCTTTTATATAGTATCCCCCACCATAACGTTCTGAGTCTGCGCATTGTTTACAACTCCTCACCTTACTATACGAGTCCTTGAAAATCAGTCAATTTGCTACAAACACTCCTACAGTCAACATGTTGTTTCTGTACGTTCCAGACGAAGCTGTTTATTGGATTCATGATGATGCTGAAAGTCGATACCATAAGACTGGGGAAATACCAACTATAAACCCTGAACTGAGCTTCCCATTCCCCAAACCGCTTCATCCGCTAAATAGCGCATTATCCGATTTATTTGGAGCGCAATATGGCTTCTTCCACTATAGTGCATCAGTTATTTATACAATCGACGCCTTGCATGTAATTTTCCAAGATCGTTATCCAGCTCTGCACAATTTAGTTTTGAGGGTTGAAGTTTTCAAGAGACTTCATGATTTATCAATCGTGAGTACTATCGAAGAAAGTAATTCGGACGGATCTGAAGATTCCGAAAATGAAAAAATGCCTCCTGTTCGCAGGAGATTGTCATTCGAGCACAACCTTCGGTTTGGCGCTGCTTTGTGTCGCCGAGCGACGCGCAGCTGTAGTGAGAATCACTCCATATGAATGCATGTAAAACATTCTCGACAGCGTTTTGTTGCTCTGTGTCGCGCTGCGACGCGCCGCGCCGCGTTGCCCTAGTGAGAATCAACCTTGAATCGAGCATCTGCCAGTCAAAACATGAAAATAGCTGATTTAGAGTGCGCAGCCCCTACCACTGACCGTTCGAAGTTGTTAAATCCCAACCAAATTCCGCAAGGAACTCGCCCATCTTTCCAACCTCGCCCATCTTTTCAATCGTCATGTGACTACCTAAGAACCAATAAGAATGCGTCTATAGGGAGCGTCACTAATGGCGCGAAACGGCACCACTCTTTGTTTCGACTCAAAGAGATCGCTGCGTTTTTTGTCTTCATCTAGTTTGTTTGATCGTTTGTTGTTACAGTTATTGTTATTTTTGTTGTTATCGTTCTCGTTATTTCCTTTGTTATCGTTCTTGTTATTGTTTTTGTTTCCTGTTACCTTTATTTTTCAACATCATGGCAAAATTGCACGCGGTCACGATACACTTACAACGGTATGCTGAGCTCTGAACTTAAATGCGTTCGGCTCGCGCAGTGACGTCTGTGCGAAGCAAATATGAATTCGATGCACTTGTCTGCATGGTGATTGCAATATTGCGTTCGAGTATGATTTAATTTTGCAAAATTGCTAAGACAACTTTATGTTTTTAAACATGCCACAATGACAGCTGGGAACCACAAGTCCCTTATTCCCTTCCAAAAAGGTATAATTCTCTCTAATAGATCACTAGAAGTACTGTACGATTACCTTCATTTAAATTATAACATTGAGTATATTATAACATCACGTTTAAACCAAGATGTTCTTGAAAACTTTTTCTCGTACATTAGGGGAATGGGGGCCTGCAATGATCACCCGAATCCCCTAGATTTCAAGTATCGTTTGCGGTGGTAGGTACATACTCGGCAAAAATTCAGCAGCGGTTTTTACAGAAAATACTAATACCGAGGAAAATGGGGGAAATGTTTGTTAAAGCCTTTTCAACAGAGCAATGAGGAATCTTAAACTATTGAGGATGATTGTCTGACAAAGAAGATGCTGAAAGATCTTACAAAAAATGTTGACAACGAAATAAATACCCCTAGAGAGGAAGTAGAAAGTTTAATTCCTTATTCATTTGTTGAGCCACATTATCCCGAATTGGAAAGCGATATTTCAAATGAAACTACAATTTCTTACAAATTTGGATTGCAAGGAAAATATTAATCGCGAAGCTCTGAAATATATTGCTGGTTATATTGCGTACAAGTTCAAAGACAAATATAATCATTTAGGATGTAAAACTGATAAAATAAATCTTACTTCCGGGTCTCCAGCTCACACGCACGATTGGATACATTTTATATCTAGAGGTGGTCTCTTAAATCCTAGTTATGAATTACTTCAAGCTGCCCAAATATTGGATTCCGAATTTAATTCTATGCATGGGTCATCACTGTCAACAGAACAAAACTTATTCAAAACCTTGGCTGACAGAACCATCGCAAAACTGGATAAAAGTAACATACCGTACGAAGTAATTTTATGTTTAAGCCGAACCCGTACGTACATTAGATTGAGAGAAATAAATAAACAAATTAGCTTCGAAAATTGTAAACGTAAATTAGAGAAGAAAATGTCCAAATTTACAAACTATAAGAAACAGAGTTAAATATTTTCACTTTATTTATTTTTTTGAAATGTATAGGTAGTTATCGAATGATGTTAAGTACACCTATATATCGCGCTATTACAGTTTTAGTTTTTATTTAGATTATCAACTATATATTAAGTCATATAAATAAATATAAACTTGAAACCACCTACTTATTTTGATTAGAATTCGTTTATCCTCAATAAAAACTCCGTAACTCATACTTCCCCTATTATAATGTGCTGCCGCTTGCTTCGCAGTGACGTCACATGTGCGAGAAGGAAAGATGATAAGCTGCGCGTCGGCATACCGTTGTAAGTGTATCGTGCACGCGGTGGAAATTTTACCCTGGAAGGCGAACTTCGCTTGGCGCAAATCATTTTGACTTATAAGGATGTGGTGGAAAACAAAACCACTAATTTGATTTCACCGGCCGAAAAGGTAAATACACATGTTAACTTTACAAAATGAATATACATTTTCTAACAATTCTTATCTATTTGCCTCTTGTAGGAAGTTGATTGGGGCAAAATTATGACCCAGTTTGATAGCTGCCATGGGCCTCGCACTGTGGCACAACTCAAGTCAAAGTACGACAATTTAAAGACGGCAGCCCGGAAGTACTATGCTACTCAAAGGATGCAGTTGTACGGCATAGGTGGGGGGGCCGAATCCACCAAAGACAGGCGTAGCATAGTGTACGATATACACTACTGCGGAAGTGCATAGGAAAACGTACGGTCGAACAAAGGGGGGCTCTTGCCATGAAGTTCTGGGGAATGATGGAAAGAGCGAGCGAGGAGACGAGGAGGGAGATTGAGGAAGGAAGGAAGGGTAGGACTAGACGTAGCGAGGAAGGTGTTGCAGGATAACGGCTACAGTTCCTGTGTAGTCAACCGATACAAGGAGGCGCGGAACTTGGCCAGCATAATGTTTAGGGAGAAGCTGAAGTTGGTTGAGGTGCTGCGAAGGCGTAGGAGTAAGTATACCGTATAAAGGTAGGAAATGTAACTAAATCAAAACTAATTGTGCAGTGTCGGAGCTGGTAGAGGAGTGGGACGAGGAGTTAGACGCAGGTGAAGTTGTGGGACGTGCTCAAGAGGAAGAGTGGTTAGAAGAAGATCGTGAAGGGGCCGATGACGGCGAGGAGACGAGAGGAGGTAATGAAATACTGTCAAAGTAAGTTATACATGATTAACGTGATGTAATGTTTTACAGATGAGAGCGCACAGTGGGAGGAGAGTGATGTGGAAACGGAACAGGAAGAGTTGGTACAGGATGAAGAATGTCTAGAGGGTAGTGTAGAACTGGAGAAGGGGGAGATGGACGACGAGGAGGGTTGTAGAGGGTTCACCAAGGAGGAGCAGGATCGGGAGGAGGAGGTTGATGAGGAGGAGGGGGCCGATGACGGCGAGGAGACGAGAGGAGGTAATGAAATACTGTCAAAGTAAGTTATACATGATTAACGTGATGTAATGTTTTACAGATGAGAGCGCACAGTGGGAGGAGAGTGATGTGGAAACGGAACAGGAAGAGTTGGTACAGGATGAAGAATGTCTAGAGGGTAGTGTAGAACTGGAGAAGGGGGAGATGGAGGACGAGGAGGGTTTTAGAGGGTTCACCAAGGAGGAGCAGGATCGGGAGGAGGAGGTTGATGAGGAGGAGGCGTTTAGAGGTTTCAGCAAGGAGGAGCAGGAGGCCGGTAAACGGAAGAGGAAGCGGCGTAACAATGCCGAACTGTTACTGCAGGAGAATCTGCAGGTGCCAATGGGTAGTAGGAAGAGAAGAAAATGTAAGTAGTAAGAAAGCAGAAGTGACACATAAAACTAACATGAAACGTTTATATTGCAGCGCCGAATAGATTGACCTACCCACATACTTAAAACGTGAAGGGGGTTGTAAGGGCAGGAGGGTGTGTACGGGGAAACATTAGGAAGGTGAAGAGGTTTTTAATTGTAAGTATACGTAATATGTTGTGTCATTAATCAATGCCATGTGACCATCTGCAGCTTCACTGTTTAACGTTTTCAATTTATATTTCAATTGCTACTGTATTACTAATGTGCAATAAGTGTGTGTCTAACGTAATATGTTATTGCAACTAATTAATTTATGTTGTTAGTTGTTGTTCATGTATGTAACACCTATGCTAATTGTAGTCTTTTTTTTGTAATGTTATAGATCTGATGATGCAAAGCCAACCCAAATAGTTAATCATATCATTGTTATACAAATATATGATACGTGGGTTAGACAAGGGTTCTCGTGTGTTATTGTTCTTCGATTACCTTTTGCACCCACTTGGATCACCAGGGACCGTCATTAAGTTACCTTAAGTTGTTATAACTTGCGTTCATATAAGTTAAGTACGTGATTAACGTGAGCACGATGGTTAAAATCGATATTCTATGTGATACGTATATGTCTATGTGTTGTATGTTAATTAAAATACTTATTATATTTGATAGTTATATGTCTCTGTGCAAATGTTGTTGTGTATTAATAAAATGTTTCAATGTACTATTTGTTATTGTACTTAATGAAGTGTAAGCAGGCGAGCGTGGTAATAACAAATGTGAGAAATAAATAAATAGCGTTAAGTATCTGAACAATGGCAAAAGTCATATTAAAATTGTCTACTGTAAGTACGTATATAATAGTGTGAGAGCAAACGAAGAGACTATAGCACAGCGTAAGACGAATAGACTATAGATGGAACGGGAGGTATTGTAGGGAAGTATTGTTTCGACGGTAACAGGGAGCGCCATCGAACGCGCTGGGTGTGAAGCAAATACATACAGCAGAGTTGCAAACACACGAAATGCAAGCTGTTGCGGGGAGCGGGGTGTGGGCGGTGGCAAAAACTTCTCTCAATAAACCGGGATAAGAAAATGACTTTTAAAACGACTCCCGAAGGACCATAGGATTAGAATTTAGTTGAAACGACAAGGTAGGTATATGCGAAGAAACAAAATGAACACGATGCCGTTAACGCAAATCCTAAATAGAAAACCGAAAACACCTAAAATACCGAAAAAACGTATAATTTTAACTTAAAATACACAAATTGCTAAAACCGTTGTAAGAGGTATCGCAAAAAAGAAAAACGCGAAAAGTACAATGGAACCACCGATCGGTCTGAAACCGTTAGCATGCATTACCAGGATACTAAAAAGGTCCCTGAGGTCCACGAAACGGAGATCGGGTATTCCAAAGGAAAAAAAAAGAATAAAAGAGTAGAACATTTGTAAATTATCTAGGGGTCATCTTATAGAGCCTTCACATGATCTTATGGTTATTGCTCAAGATATGGAACAACAGTTTAATAACCTGCACGGAAAATATTTTGACAAAAATAGGTTCGTTATTAAACGAATCGTAAATGTTGCCATGTTATTTGAAGGCGGTTTGAGTTAAGTTTATTTTTATATGTGGAATACACCTGGTACTCACGCGATCGCTTTGGTTTACTTTTATGATTCAATATTAAAAATTTTACTATCGTAAAGAATATTAAAAATTTGTTTTCAAGAAAAAACTCTTATATAGGTTTATCTGGGTTCATTTTTATAAAGAAGTAAGTTTGTCATGTGATACTGATGTGGTATCATCATAGTAATGTTTGTTTAAAGCTAAATTAAATTTGAAATAATTGAAATTCCGTAATATTTTACATGTACGGAAGCACATAATAGAGTTTGGTTAGTAAACGATTAAATTTTATCAAAACTTAAAACGTATCTAAAAAGGATACTATGTAAAAGGTTTTATAGCTAGAGTTGCATTAATAATAAGTTCTTGTATTGTATTGTCCAATATTTCATGTAATGATGGTTTCCGAGGATTCATCCGATGTTAGTAATATGTCTTGAGATCTTAAATCAGGTATTATTGTAATGTAATTTTTATAATTATAAGATGTTTTAGCTAGAGCTGTTAACAATCTTATCTAGCCTTCAGCTACATTCGATTCTGTAAAATAATAAAAATAATTTAAAACATGTGCTCAGATATAAGGTTAAGTTAGTCAATTTTGGATAAAAACTTAAGATTGAGTCCTAAGTTGGAGTTCAAAATGAAGCTTAGATAAAGAAGAAGAAGTTACAAGTCAAGAAAGGTCGAGATGATTTTGGAAAATAGAGAATTTGAAAAATTAAATTTTGAGGTTAGAAAACAATAGAATGTTAAATTTTCAAAATAAGTCAAGTTGGATATCAAAAGATGAAGAAAGACGCAAGGATTCTAAATTTGGTGATATTTTGGAAATCATACGAAAATTAAGGAAGTTATGAAGAAAATTAAAGAATTGGCCAGAATTTACTTTTGAGGCCATTTTGAAAAATCCCAGGAGAGGGTAGAAATTTTCTGAAGAAAGGGAAAACTTATATATACGAGTGCAGAGCATTTTCAAGGGAGTTAGAATATTTGATACCGAAGAAACCACGTCGTGTGGTTTGGAAAAACCGTTTTATTGTCAAATGTTCTAACCCATGTAATAATGTGAACATCGAAATAAATTTCAATCATCATTAAAAAAAGTTCGTATATGTCAAATAGAAAAGTAAATTTTAATAAATCCAAAGAAATAAATAAAGTTCGATTTTGTAAAAACAGTAAATTGGATTCATCACCTAACCTAACAATTACTATGTGGATGGAAAAGTTAAATAAATAGAAGTAAAGAAAAATTCAAAAAAATACCCAAATTGTAGTCATCGATGGAGGAAAGGCAGTGAAGTGATCATCGTTGGATGCAGTTAACAAGTTTTGTACGAGATAAGGTGTTGTGTAAAGTTCTACGTTTATATAAAATTTCAAGATGGAGTAGCAACCTTGGATAACATGAAAGGATTTATAGGATGCGTCAGATTTAAGGTAGAAGTAGTCATAAGATTCAAGTAGGGGTTGATAGGGTTTTAAATATAATTATCATTTTGTAATTAATTTTGTAAGAGTAAGAAACTCAAAAGTTTCAATTTGTTTCAAGTTTTATTTATACAAAGAAAAATTTCTTCGTTTGTCATTAAATATTTCTACAGTTCAAAGTAAATGGTATTTTTATTTTTGCATTTTTTTTTAAATTAAACAGTATAGAGCAGCAGCGATCCAGAGACCAGGAGATAAGAGTCTTGTGTTATTTTTTTTATGATATTTACAGTTAGCCGGAGCATTAATAGAAGAAAGCTTGGAGGCCGTACGAGTACGAGGTGTGTTCCAGGTTTTTTTTTATATAATTTTATAAATTTGTTTTCGTTATTAACCCATATAACGTAGCAATATAAAGAAAGTTTTTATCAGAGTTCCTAAGACACGCGGAATTTTTCGCGTCCCTAAGGACGAAGCTTCTACGGTTGAGGCTTTTGATCATCTTTCTCTTGATGAGATAACAGATGAAGTAACTAGCGCTTAAGCTAGACTATGTCCCGCCAGTAACGCCAATAGGCACGAGGCTTCACGTAATTGTAACTCCCTTGACACGTATGTATTTTTTTTTAATAAAACTTGGTACCCCATGTCTCAAGGTAAAACTGCATCGATAACGAAATCGTTGCAGTTTTAATTTCCGAGTGCGTGAAACAGATCGGTGAAGTAAATTTTATTAACAATAAAGGTTTGGTGAAACATATTTTAAAGAGCTTGGGAATTGTGAGTAATAAAAAAGTAATTGATTGTTTACGTCAAAAGTGGCGGCGCAGTACTGATAATAATATTCAGTTTATGGTTGAAGATTTGTTACAAGGGTCCACAACCAAATTGAAGAAAACTTCCTGAGGGGCAACTTAAAAAGTGTGAATGTTAATGATAGATGTAGTATGCCTGCTGATGTGCAATTGGAGAAAATCGTAAAGGAAGTAAAAGCGACCGTAGACGAGAATGAAAGTAGTAGTTTCGATCACGATTTTCTTAAGGATTGCGGTCAGTTGTCGCCAATTTCAAATCCTCTTGACGAGATTCTTTACCAAGACTCCTCTATCCCGCCTGATCATCTGTTAGATCATGTTCACCTGAGTTCTCCGACTGTTCGAATGGATCTCTGCATGTTACAATCACGCCTTGTACTCCTACAACAACGCAATTCTCGTGAAAGCAAACCAAAATATCTTAAAACCGCATGTCCCTGTAAAGATGAAAGCGTTTCCAACCCTATTGACAAGACTCAAAAGAACTGTCGACTTCTTTGACGATAACGGTAACTTTGATTCAGAGTCGTTTCATCAAGTAGTCAAGAAGAAGATGGAAACTGGGAATGTGTTTTGCGTATTGTCATTTAGAGGTCTTCAATTTCGAAAACGTGGCCCAAAAACTGTAGATTGTGCAACACGTTGGTGATTCAAAATTTTATTGTTTGAGAGGAAATGAGAGGAAGGCTGTGAGCGGTCATTGATTCATCAAAATTCCAGATCGGGGCAATTAGAATTTGTTAGATGTGAGTGAGAAGTGCGCTTCGGCACGAAATTTTCAAGGTGTCCGTAGTTTAGCTTGTTAGGTCCTGCTATGTACCTGTGTACCTATCTACCTTCTATTACTTACTAACTTCTTTTCTATGAATTGCTTCATCATATCTTATCGATAACTTTTTAAATCCTTGCTAAATATTCTTTATATATTATTTAATCAGAATCACGTTATTGTATTTCATCATTTCGATAACAGTCATTTGCAAATTCTTCGAAATAAGAAGTAATGTATGTGTCCAGTCACGTACACCGTTTTTGATAACATTTTGTACAATTCTCGTTTCTGCGAAATTCAACACTGATTACTGCTCTGCACCAATCAGTGCACTAGCATCCCTTATTTACCATATTTGGTCATTACTGTTGACGTCTGTAATCATAACTCATAAAAGCTTGTAATGTACTAATATTGAGCAGTCTTGTCCAAGTAGCCGCTTCATACTTGTAAAATAAAAGTAATCAACTGTATTAAATTGTTTTATTTAATACTTTAAAATAAATCATCAAAATAAAATTCAAAGTTTAAAATTATAAAAATAAAAGTTATAAAATTTGGCGCAGTCGGTAGGATAAGTCCAAAAACCACGAGTTGTATTAAATTTTTATAAGTCCTTTCGACTAACAATCAATAGATTGTTGGAAGCAAGACAAAAGGCAGAAATTTAATTTAAACTCCTTAAGTCCTTTGTACTAACAATCAAGCCAGATTGTTGTAAGCAAGACCAGAGGCAATAACAAATAATTAAAAGAATTAAATACACTTTAATTAGTGCTTTTGAAACGTGTTCCTACAAAAGTATCCGAAGGCAAACCAATTCCTGATACTAAGAACCCGGTCGACACCAGTCGTTTATTCAAACCTACAACTCCAGGAACAGCAACCGCTCAACCTGAAAAGAAATGATTCGTGATTTCGCCGTAGGAAATATTCCTCTAGGTCAGGAATTAGCTGTTAGTTTAGGAATCAAATCGAAATTGACAGGAAATGCCAAACAGGTAATTTCATCCAGAAGCCTCACTTCTTGGATAGATATAAGACCAGTACTAATAGAATATTTTGGAGATCGTGGAGATTTAGAAAGTCTAACCCGCGATTTATCTACAACTACACAAAAACAAGATGAAAATTATAAAACATATATTCAACGAATAGAAAAATTACTTTCTAGCATTCGTAATGTAATATCTTTAAATAACACACATACTCAAGCGCAAAAGGAATTACTAATAAATAATTATGAAAAGATAGGTTTGCGAACATTTTTAGTCGGATTAAACGAGCCTATGGGTAGAACCCTACGTTCACAAAAACCTACAAGTTTAGCTTTAGCATTACAATTATTAGGAGAAGAAGAAAATATAAATCATTTCAAAAACCTAAAACATGTAACTCCAAATATATTTGCTAAAACAAAAACCCAAAATCCAACTTTTAATCCGAATCAAAGTAGCAACAAGAATTTAGTTCAAAGGAATTTTAATAAAAATATATCTTATTATAACCCCAGTGATAAGCCATCTCGGAACCAATCATATCAATGGTACCAAGCTAAAGGCCAAAACGTCAATTCTAATTTTGCAAACAATACAAAACCTAGCTATTCACAAAATCCTCAGAGAACGCAAAATTCTGAAACAAATAATCGAACTACATTCCAAAGTAGACCACCACCTTTTCAACAACCCTTAAATCGAACTACTTTTCAAAACAAATCACCACCTTTTCAACAACCCTTAAATCGAACAACTTTTCAAAACAAATCACCACCTTTTCAACAACCCTCGACTTCTCAAAGTCAAAGTTATCAGAATAAAGCAATCCCCAATCGTTTTAACTACTGTCAGGAGTTGAACGACCCCAGTGTTCAACCCCAGGAACAAGTAGAGGAGAATCTGGACAATTTAGACCTAGAAACATTGGAAATTGCAGACAAAGAATATCTCGATTTTTTAGCCCAAATCGATACAGAAATGTTCTCGGACGACAGTCAATAATACTAAAAAGACGGACTAATAAAGATAATCAACTCACCCCTACAAACATCTTATATTATTTGAAAGCAGCCCAAACAAAATTAGATTTTTTGATTGATACTGGCGCACCATTATCCATCATTAAAACTTCTGTTTATGAACAATATTTTCCAAACATTCCTTTAATTCCTGTAACAAGAAGAGCCGTAAGAGGAGTCAGTAGTACAAACGAAATAATAATTACTCACTGTATGAATTTAAACATATTTAGTGGTCCTGTTAAATTTTTCGTAGCAGAAATAGAATGTCAATTTGATGCTATAATAGGTACTGATGTTTTAACTAAATATAAAGCTCAATTAGATTTTGCACAAGAAAGACTACTTATTGTAGTTAACAAAGAAACTGTATTTTTACCCTTGTCAAAATTTTATAGAATGGATCCCTCAAATTCGTCAAATTCATCCATTTCCTGTAACCATAATCTTCAACAGGTAGATCATGCGATTAATAAAGAAAACATCCCGTACGATAGTCAAAATTCTTTTGTAGATTTGTGTCACGAATATGAACCCATCTTTCAACAAACAGACTTTCAAACAGTTCTGGAAAGTAACATATCTCATCAAATAATTACTACTTCTGAAGAACCCATAGCATCCAAACTATATCGTTTACCCCAAGTCCATGTACAAGAAATCAATAAACAGGTAGACCTATTAAGTAAAGGAGTAATACGTAATAGTCACCTTGGAGTTCACCCGCATTAATTGTATCAAAAAAACTGGACAAGTCAAATGAAGTAAAATACCGAATGGTTATCGATTATAGAAAACTTAATAATATCACTGTTAGCGATCGTTATCCCATTCCCAATATTACAGATATTCTAGATAAATTAGGAAATTGCAAATATTTTACGACATTAGATTTAAAATCAGGATTTCATCAAATTAAAGTAGATGAGAATTCCATAGCGAAAACAGCCTTTTCAACTAATCAAGGACATTTCGAATTCCTCCATATGCCATTTGGACTCAAAAATTCACCTTCAATATTTCAGAGAGCAATGGACTCTAGTTTCAAAAATATACCATTCTGTAGGTACTATTTACCTAGACGACATAATCATTTTTTCAAAATCTGAACAAGAACATCTACATCATTTAAGATATTGCTATGTTATTTGAGGTCGGTTTGATTAAAGTTATTTTTTTTGATATGTAGAATACACCTGGTACTCATACGAACGCTCTAATTTTCTTTTTACATGATTCATTACTTTTATTAAAAATTTTACTATCGTAAAGAATATTGAAAATTTGTTTTCGAGATAAAACTCTTATATAGGTTGATCTGGGTTCCTTTTTTATAAAGAAGTAAGTTGTTAGGTGATACAGAGTTGGTATCATCATTTTAATGTTTGTTTAAGTCTAAAGTAAACTTGAAATAATTGAAATTTTTATAATATTTTACATGTACGGAAGCACAAAATAGTTTGGTTAGTAAACGATTAAATTTTAACAAAACTTAAAACGTATCTAAAAAGGATACTATGTAAAAGGTTTTATAGCTAGAGTTGCATTAATAATAAGTTCTTGTATTGTATTGTCCAATATTTCATGTAATGTTGTTGTCAGAGGATTCTTCCGAGGTTTTTAATATGTCTTCAGATCTTAAATCAGGTATTATTGTGATGTAATTTTTATATTTATAAGATGTCTTAGCTAGAGCTGTTAACAATCTTATCTAGCCTTCAGCTACATTCGATTCTGTAAAATAATAGAAATAATTTAAAACATGTGCTCAGATGTAAGGTTAAGTTAGTCAATTTTGGATAAAAACTTAAGATTGAGTCCTTAAGTGGAGTTCAAAATGAAGCTTAGATAAAGAAGAAGAAGTTACAAGTCAAGAAAGGTCGAGATGATTTTGAAAAATAGAGAATATGAAGAATTAAATTTTGAGGTTAGAAAACAATAGAATGTTAAATTTTCAAAATAGGTCAAGTTGAATTTCAAAAGAAGAAGAAAGACACAAGGATTCTAAATTTGGTGATATTTTTGAAATCAAATGAAAATTAACGAAGTTATCAAGAAAATTAAAGAATTGGCCAGAAATTACTTTTGAGGCCATTTTGAAAAATTACAAGAGAGGGTAGGAATTTTCTTGAGGAAGGGAAAACTTATAAATACGAGTGCAGAGCATTTTAAAAAGAGTTAGGATGTTTGATACCGAAGAAACCACGTCGTGTGGTTTGGAAAAACCGTTAATTGTGTCAAATGTTCTAACACTAATGTAACGTCGAAATAAGTAATTAATAATGAAAATAAAAGTTGGTGACCAGTAATCAAAATTATGTGTTTATAATTAAATCAAGAAAGTTTGATAACCTTACGGAATTTGGAGATGTGCAGAAAAGTTTAAAACAAATTAATTATATAAACAAATTTCAACTTACCGAATAGAAGACAAGAAAGGATTAACGTTGGAGAAGTGAAGTGAATTTTTGGAGGCAGTTTTTGGATGCAGTTAACAAGTTTTGGTACGAGAGATTGTGTTGTGTCAAGTTCAACTACGTTTATATAAAATTTCAAGATGGAGTAGCAACCTTGGATATATATAGGATGCGTCAGATTTAAGGTAGAAGTAATCATAAGATTCAAGTAGGGGTTGATAGGGTTTTTATTATTATAATAATTTGGTAATTGATTTGTAAGGTTAAGAAACTAAAAGGTTTCAAATTTGTTTCAAGTTCATTTATACCAAGAAAAAATTCTTCGTTTGTTTTTTATTATTATTAAAATTTCTACCGTTCAAATTGGTATTTTTATTTTTGCTTTTTTTTTTTATTAAACTACAGATCAGCAGCGACCCAGACACCCGGAGATAAGAGTGTGTTTTTTTATTATTTATGAGTTTAACAGCTAGCCGGAGCGTTTATAGAAGGAAGCTTGGAGGCCGTACGAGTACGAGGTGTTTCAGGTTTTCTTTTATAAATTATAATTTTGTTGTCGTTATTTACCCAGATAACGTAGCAATATATATTTGGAAAATTATTGCAAGCTAATTTAAAATTACAACCTGACAAATGTGATTTTTTTTAAAATTCAGTGACGTACTTAGGTCATATCATCATACCGGAAGGTATTAAACCAGATCCATCGAAAATTGATAAAATTATTAATTTCCCAGAACCGAAAAATCCTAAAGAAATAAAAGGTTTTATAGGAATTTTAAGTTATTACCGAAAATGTATTCCAAATTTAGCCGAAAAAATAAACCCTATTACCAAATTATTAAAGAAAAACACTAAGTGGAATTTCGATGAAAACTGCAAACTTTGTTTTGAAGAATGCAAAACCTTGTTAACTAACGACCCAATAATAATTTTCCCAAATTTTGAAAAACCATTTATTTTAGCTACAGATGCAAGTCAATTTGCCATAGGCTCTGTCTTATCACAGGATTATAACGGTCAAGAACATCCTATAGCTTATGCATCAAGAACTTTAAACGAAACTGAAACAAGATATTCAGTCATTGAAAAGGAATTGAGGGGTTTGTATCAAAAACAACCAATGTCACTTTTCATAAAATTTGACTTTTTGGTATAATATCCTTGTAGGGAACATGGCGCATGTTGTCAAAATGTGTTAGTTACAAAACTAACCATTGTCAGGGAATTATAGCGATCGCAGATATAGGTGGTTTTGTAAAAACAGCCAATGTCAAGAGAAAGCGATGCAACCCTTTAGTGGCTGCGAATAGGCACGACTCATATAAAGCAAAACTAGGAAACATCAACAAATGTGAGATCGGTTATGAAACTACAAATTGTAAAATGTCTTTTATATTTTGTTGAAAATAGTTTCGATAAGATCGATATCAATTATACCTATAATGTTTTTCTTGTCACATTATGTCGGGCATTCTGCAGTTTCTTGTTTTTGTAACTGATACCTAGTAGCTATAAGTTACCAAAAATTGTGGTTTGTAGTTGCAAGTTACATGGAACGTGCAATGTTATTCAAGCAAACTCAGCAGTAAGTAATGAGAAAAAGCTAAATACTCGACGGCTAGTTTAGAGAATTGCTGAAATGCAAATACCTACTTATTTTAGAAATCACTCATTTGATTACATTTAAAAAGTAATATCTCTGAAACAATCAGTCGGAATACCATAAATGTTGATATTGTTGAATTCAGAATTTCATTATCAATCCAAATCTACCAAAACAATAGGGGGTTGCCATTTAAAAAATATATCGATGACGTCACCGCTTGAAACCGGAAAGCGGTACAAAAATGAAAATGATCTCAAAAAAGTAGTTGATATCGTTAGAGCCAGTATCTTAAAAATTACAGATAATTACAAGGGAGTCTATCATAAAGTTACTGTGTCCAGCAGGAGGTTGGTAATCGATTATTTGTAATAATAATTATCGAATCGTTTGAATGCGTGTACAGGAATGCACGCTAATACGCAGAAGTAACGTACTTAGTAGAAGGGGTTTGCGAATGCGTCCAGTCCATGTCCAGTCAGTTGCAATCATGCCGCTGTTAAAGAAGTGCATAGGTAATCGGACGGTGGAACAAAGGGGGGCTCTTGCCATGAAGTTTTGGGGGATGATGGCAAGAGCGAGCGAGGAGACGAGGAGGGAGATTGAGAAAGGGAATGTTGGACTAGAAGTGGCGAGGATGGTGTTGAGCGATAATGGCTACAGTTCCTGTGTAGTGCTGCGATACAAGGAGGCGCGGAACTTGGCCAGTAAAATGATGAGGGAGAAGAGGAAGTTGGTGGAGATGATGCAAAGGCGAAGGAGTAAGTATACCGTATAAAGGTAGGAAATGTAACTAAATCAAAACTAATTGTGCAGTGTCGGAGCTGGTAGAGGAGTGGGACGAAGAGGTAGACGTTGGTGAAGGTGTGGGACGGGTTGAAGAGGAAGGGTTAGAAGATGACGGCGAGGAGACGAGAGGAGGTAATGAAATACTGTCAAAGTAAGTTATACATGATTAACGTGATGTAATGTTTTACAGATGAGAGCGCAGAGTGGGAGGTGAGTGATGAAGAATGTCGAGAGGGTGGTGTAGAAGTGGAGAAGGGGGAGATGGAGGACGAGGAGGGGCTTAGAGGGTTTAGCAAGGAGGAGCAGGGTTGGGAAGATCGTGATGACGGCGAGGAGACGAGAGGAGGTAATGAAATACTGTCAAAGTAAGTTATACATGATTAACCCGATTTAATGTGTTACAGAGGAGGATGACGTGGCAGGATGTAAAGGGTGTGAGAGGACCGAAGAACGGGAGAAGGGGGACATGGACGATGATGAGGGAGTTAGAGGATTCACCAAAGAGGAGCAGCAGCGGGAGGAGCAGGTGGAAAAAGAGGGGTTTAGAGGATTTAAGAAGGAAGAGCAGGAGGCCTTTAAGCGGAAAAGGAAGCGGCGGAACAATGTGGAACTGTTGGTACAGGACAATGTACAGCTGCCAAAGAGTAGGAAGAGGATACCAAAATGTAAGTAGTAAGAAAGCAGAAGTGATACATAAAACTAACATGAAACGTTTATATTGCAGCGCCGAATAGATTGACGTATTGAACAGTAAAGGATTTTGTAAGGGAGGAGGGTCGTTACGGAACACTAGGAAGGTGAAGAGGTTTTTAATTGTAAGTATACGTAATATGGTATTGTAACGTGCTACCAGTGGCACAAAAGTTTTGGGCGTTGGCCAACATCGCCAATTTTGTGTTCCACTGGTAGTTCACGTTTTGAGCGCGGGTGGCGCTGCAAGTAGAGAAGCGGAGAAGAGGATTCCCACCACCGATTCGTACCGTCCACCAATCACAGCCCTGGCTTGGTGGGGAACCCGCATAAAACCAGCGCCCCAAGCCAGAATCCACAACTCCGTTTTCGACTTTAAAGTTAAAACTTCTAACTTTAAATCCGATACCGTGTATTTTCCGAATTTATTAGCCGTTTATTCCGTTTATTTTTCCGATATTTTACCATTGATTTTATTCCGTTTATTTTTCCGATATTTTACCATTGATTTAATTCCGTTTATTCCGTTTATTTTTCCGAATTATTTTTATTTTTACTATTTTTATTACCTGTAATTATTTTAGTATTCATTTCAAATTTTAGTAACCGTGGCCCAAAGAACGTTTAAGGTTTACATCCAGGTACAAACCCCAAGTCCGAACCAGTACCCGTTCCTTTCCGAGACCACCCGCTTCGTGAAGAACTTGAGCGAAAGGTCTCATCCTTAACCTAGACCGAGCACGCCTGTGCAAACTTGGCGAGGTCTAGGTCTGTTCCCCAGGACACAGCGCTGGTGTCCATTAGTGCTGTCCTGGTTCCCTCAACCGTGAGAAACCGCTGCCTTTTTCCCCCCAGGGTACAGTGCTGGTGTCCATTGGTACTACCCTGGGTTTTTCCCTTCCCGTTTAATTATCCCCTATAATTAAAAATTACTGCCTACCTGAATTCGTTGTTTCCGAGCCCGAATAAACCTTGCACCGAGTACCTGGATGTAAAACGTTCCTTCGGTTCGATTGTTTTGAATCGATCCGCACCAGTTTTATAGCTGGGGTTTTGTTGAATCGAACAGGTTTCAGTGGCTTGTTCTTTAATCATTCCTTAAAAGAATTAATTATAGATTCAAAGAGTCAAGGACCTTGAGTTCATAAAATTCCTTTCCAATTCCCGAATTATAAATTATACTCACCGTACATTATCCTTAACCCAAAGATCCAGACTGCCCTTCTGGCCTCTGGGTAACTGTTGAATCCTTCCATTTAATTAAAACGAAGCAGATTTGCTTTTACTTTTGTTTATAGGTCAGCCTCAGCTGTCAATCTTGACGTCAACGCGCAGACGACAACACTTACTGTAAACTGGTGTTCGCGCTGCCAACCCTGACGAAAATCCCCAACTGCCGGCGGGAACAGCCGTAATTCAAATACAAATATTTTTACTGTTTTACATAAATTGTTTATTTTTTTGTTTTATTATTACAATTCTACTCAGAATAATTTGTACATAGTGTAAATAAATATTGTTAATCAGGTTTAAGAAGCATCCTTTTAATTTTAAAGCACAACTCGACCCCTGGACTACTCAGAGCTACCCGAAATACAAATTTTGCAACGTCCACCCTTATTAGCCGGGGGTGAAACGTTACAGTATTGCAACTAATAAACTTATTTTGTTAATTGTTGGTCACCTATGGTAATTGTAATCTGTTTCTTGTAATGTTATAGATCTGATGATGCAAAGCCAACCCAAACATTTAATCATATCACTCTTATACAAATATATGATACGTGGGGTAGACAAGGGTTCTCGTGTGTTATTGTTCTTCGATTACCTTTTGCACCCATACTGTCAAAGTAAGTTATACATGATTAACGTGATGTAATGTGGAGGAGGAACATGAGGAAGGTGTTGGGCTATCTTCGATTACCTTTTGCACCCACTTGGAGCACCAGGGACCGTCATCAAGTTACCTTCAGTTGTTATAATTTGCGTTCATATAATTTAATTACGTTATTAACGTGAGCACGATGTGTAAAACTGATATTTTATGTGATACGTATATGTCTATGTGTTGTATGTTAATTAAAATACTTATTATATTTGATAGGTATATGTCTCTGTGCAAATGTTGTTGTGTATTAATAAAATGTTTCAATGTACTATTTGTTATTGTACTTAATGAAGTGTAAGCAGGCGAGCGTGGTAATAACAAATGTGAGAAATAAATAAATAGCGTTAAGTATCTGAACAATGGCAAAAGTCATATTAAAATTGTCTACTGTAAGTACGTATATAATAGTGTGAGAGCAAACGAAGAGACTATAGCACAGCGTAAGACGAATAGACTATAGATGGAACGGGAGGTATTGTAGGGAAGTATTGTTTCGACGGTAACAGGGAGCGCCATCGAACGCGCTGGGTGTGAAGCAAATACATACAGCAGAGTTGCAAACACACGAAATGCAAGCTGTTGCGGGGAGCGGGGTGTGGGCGGCGGCAAAAACTTCTCTCAATAAACCGGGATAAGAAAATGACTTTTAAAACGACTCCCGAAGGACCATAGGATTAGAATTTAGTTGAAACGACAAGGTAGGTATATGCGAACAAACAAAATGAACACGATGCCGTTAACGCAAATCCTAAATAGAAAACCGAAAACACCTAAAATACCGAAAAAACGTATAATTTTAACTTAAAATACACAAATTGCTAAAACCGTTGTAAGAGGTATCGCAAAAAAGAAAAACGCGAAAAGTACAATGGAACGACCGATAGGTCTGAAATCGTTAGCATGCATTACCAGGATACTAAAAAGGTCCCTGATGTCCACGAAACGGAGATCGCTTATGCCAAACGCAAGAAAAAAAATAAAAGTAAAGTAGCATGCACCGTTGGCATAAAAAATTAAATAAAATTAGCATAAAAATAGAGAATGGCATAACACTGGTACCATGCACTGCTGGTGTGCTAAGAAGGACGGGGATGTCCACGAAAGTCAGTTCGGGTATGGAGGAGGAGCTGGACGATGAGGAGTGGTCTGTGGAGGAGGCGCAAAAGACGACGAGGGGAGGTAATGAAATACTGTCGTTGTTTTAAGAAATCATTTATTACTATAAAAGACTACAATACTGTCAAAGTAAGTTATACATGATTAACGTGATGTAATGTGGAGGAGGAACATGAGGAAGGTGTTGGGCGAATATTACGAAGATGAAGAGGGTTTTAATCTTAAGTATACTTAATATGTGTTATCATTAATCAATGTCATGTGACCATCTGCAGCCTCAGTGTTTAATGTTTGCAATTCATAATTCAATGTCGACTGTATTAATAGTGAACAAGAATTGTCTGTCCAACGTAATATGTTATTGCAACTAATTATTCTATTTGATAAGTTGTACATTTATGTAACACCTATGCTAATGGTAGTCTTCGTCTTTTAATGTTATAGTTCTGACGATGCAAAGCTGACCTTGCAAAAACGGGAACCGTAACGCTTCTGGTACTCTGTTCAGTCACGTGGACCACCATGGACCTTAAAGAAGTTACGTTAAGTCGTTATAACCAGCCATCATACACGTTAAGTACGAGATTAACGTGAGGACGACGCTTAAAAGCGGAATTGTATGATACTTACATGTTCATGAGTAGTATGTTACGTCCAAATTGAAATACTTATTATATGTCGTATCCATATGTCTCTGAGCAAATGTTGTTTTTTATTAATAAAGTGTTTGAATGTAGTATTGGTTATTGTACGTAATGACGTTTAAATAGGCGAGTTTGATAATAACAGTAATGAGAAATTAATAAATAGCGTAAGTATCTGAACAATGTGAAAGAGCAAACGAAGACACTATAAGACAGGATAACACTAATAGACTATCGATGGAACGGGATGTATTGGAGGGAATGACTGTTGCGAACAAGCGGATAGCTCTCACAGGTCTGCTACAAACAGCTGAATACACAAGTCCACTGGGTTTGTGTAAAAATTAATTCTCAAACTGCAACTAACCTAAAGCTCGAGGGGCGCCCAACTAGTCTTTGCAAAAAGTTCTTGCTTTAGGTTAGGTGCAGCTTGAGAATTATTCTTCACAAAAACCCAGTGGACTTGTGTATATACATACGCTCAGCTGTTTGTAGCAAAACTGTGAGGGCTATCCGCTTATCTGTTGCGAAGTTAACAGGGGCGCCATCCAACGCGCTGGTATTGAAGCAAATACATACAGCAGAGTTGCAAACACACGAACCGCAAGCTAAATAAAATTAGCATAAAAATAGAGAATGGCATAACACTGGTACCATGCACTGCTGGTATGCTAAGAAGGACGGGGATGTCCACTAAAGTCAGTTCGGCTATGCCAAACCGAAGAAAAAAAATAAAATTAAAGGAGCATGCACCATTGGCATAAAAAATTAAATAAAATTAGCGTAAAAATACAGAATGGCATAACACTGGTACCATGCACTGCTGGTATGCTAAGAAGGACGGGGATGTCCACCAAAGTCAGTTCGGCTATGCCAAACCGAAGAAAAAAAATAAACTTAAAGTAGCATGCACCATTGGCATAAAAACATTAAAGTCGCTCATAAAGAGTGCGGTTCGCCGATTGAAAAATACGGAATAGTCCTGTGAAAGGAACAGGGTACTAGCGAATGGACTGTAGGTGCTACCAGGTATGATTCACATAACGTAGAGTAAGAAACCATCACGAAAATTCAGATCGGTTATGCCGAAAAAAAAAAAGTTCGACGGCCTGCTATCAATCACCCATCCTAGCATATAAGCCTACGAAGAATCCTGTAACGCGATTCGATACTATGAAAATAACCATGGAATCACCGAGCGGTTGGAAATCGTTATCATGCATTACCAGGATACTAAAAAGGTCCCGGATGTCCACGAAACGGAGATCGCGTATGCCAAACGCAAGAAAAAAAATAAAATGAAAGTAGCATGCACCGTTGGCATAAAAAAGTAAATAAAATTAGCATAAAAATAGAGAATGGCATCACACTGGTACCATGCACTGCTGGTGTGCTAAGAAGGACGTGGATGTCCACGAAAGTCAGTTCGGTTATGCCAAACTCAAGAAAAAAAATAAAATGAAAGTAGCATGCACCGTTGGCATAAAAAAGTAAATAAAATTAGCATAAAAATAGAGAATGGCATAACACTGGTACCATGCACTGCTGGTATGCTAAGAAGGACGGGGATGTCCACGAAAGTCAGTTCGGTTATGCCAAACTCAAGAAAAAAAATAAAATTAAAGTAGCATGCACCGTTGGCATAAAAAATTAAATAAAATTAGCATAAAAATAGAGAATGGCATAACACTGGTACCATGCACTGCTGGTTTGCTAAGAAGGACGCGGATGGCCACGAAAGTCAGTTCGGCTATGCCAAACGGAAGAAAAAAAATAAAATTAAAGTAGCATGCACCGTTGGCATAAAAACATTAAAGTAGCTCATAAAGAGTGCGGTTCGCCGATTGAAAAATACGTAATAGTCCTGTGAAATGAAGAGGGCACTAGCGAATGGACTGTAGGTGCTACCAGGTATGATTCACATAACGTAGAGTAAGAAACCATCACGAAAATTCAGATCGGTTATGCCAAAAAAAAAAAAGTTCGACGGCCTGCTATCAATCACCCATCCTAGCATATAAGCCTACGTAGAATCCTGTAACGCGATTCGATACTATGAAAATAACCATAGAACCACCGAGCGGTTTGAAATGGTTATCATGCATTACCAGGATACTAAAAAGGTCCCTGATGTCCACGAAACGGAGATCGCGTATGCCAAACGCAAGAAAAAAAATAAAATTAAAGTAGCATGCACCGTTGGCATAAAAAATTAAATAAAATTAGCATAAAAATAGAGAATGGCATCACACTGGTACCATGCACTGCTGGTGTGCTAAGAAGGACGTGGATGTCCACTAAAGTCAGTTCGGCTATGCCAAACCGAAGAAAAAAAATAAAATTAAAGGAGCATGCACCATTGGCATAAAAAATTAAATAAAATTAGCGTAAAAATACAGAATGGCATAACACTGGTACCATGCACTGCTGGTATGCTAAGAAGGACAGGGATGTCCACCAAAGTCAGTTCGGCTATGCCAAACCGAAGAAAAAAAATAAAATTAAAGTAGCATGCACCATTGGCATAAAAACATTAAAGTCGCTCATAAAGAGTGCGGTTCGCGGATTGAAAAATACGGAATAGTCCTGTGAAAGGAACAGGGCACTAGCGAATGGACTGTAGGTGCTACCAGGTATGATTCACATAACGTAGAGTAAGAAACCATCACGAAAATTCAGATCGGTTATGCCGAAAAAAAAAAGTTCGACGGCCTGCTATCAATCACCCATCCTAGCATATAAGCCTACGAAGAATCCTGTAACGCGATTCGATACTATGAAAATAACCATAGAACCACCGAGCGGTTTGAAATCGTTATCATGCATTACCAGGATACTAAAAAGGTCCCTGATGTCCACGAAACGGAGATCGCGTATGCCAAACGCAAGAAAAAAAATAAAATTAAAGTAGCATGCACCGTTGGCATAAAAAATTAAATAAAATTAGCATAAAAATAGAGAATGGCATCACACTGGTACCATGTACTGCTGGTGTGCTAAGAAGTACGTGGATGTCCACGAAAGTCAGTTCGGTTATGCCAAACTCAAGAAAAAAAAATAAAATGAAAGTAGCATGCACCGTTGGCATAAAAAAGTAAATAAAATTAGCATAAAAATAGAGAATGGCATAACACTGGTACCATGCACTGCTGGTTTGCTAAGAAGGACGCGGATGGCCACGAAAGTCAGTTCGGCTATGCCAAACCGAAGAAAAAAAATAAAATTAAAGTAGCATGCACCGTTGGCATAAAAAATTAAATAAAATTAGCATAAAAATAGAGAATGGCATAACACTGGTACCATGCACTGCTGGTATGCTAAGAAGGACGGGGATGTCCACTGTTGGCAGACAGGGATCAAAAACCCTCGTCATCCCGTAGAAAATTTGTTAGAAACCTTGGCCAATTATTTGACTTCTGTCCATGACAAACTGAACGTATGTTGCACGGTTCAGTAATTTGAATTTTGTGTACTGCAGCTCCCCCTCGGTATCAAATATTTCTTCAGAGGAGTCATCCTTATTAGAATCAAATCGTGAAGACGGAAACGAAGTTTTCAAAAATTATAAAATTAATAAAATTTTCAAGAGGGGATCTTTCGGTGAAATTGGTTATGGATAATGAATTGGTGGGTAATTCGGATGAATCGTAAATAAGTGACTCATTTCTTTGTTAGCAACTAAACTATAGCTAAACACAAGCAAACAGAATTGCCATTATCCGAGAGGCCGAACCTAATCTCCGAATTGGAGCAAGATTAATGTGCGTGCTGACGGGGCACGGCGAGACAAACAAACACAAATTCAGACTAGGGAAGCTGGCAAACCCTAACTGCGACATATGCGTTGGGCGAGTCGACAACCCTATCCACAGAATACTGAGATGTAAAAATTTCGAAAATGAGAGAGAATACCTAAAAACCCTGACCCGAGAGTGGCCCATTCGAATGAAAGAGCTGGCCATCCTAACACTGAGCCATGAAATAATCAGAGAAGCGGTAGAAGCCTTCATTAGCGAGGACAAGGGAGAGGAAATAAGAGACAGGAGATAATATGAGACTACCGGAAGAGGACAAAACACCATCAGCAACACCAACCAAGCAGAGAAGGAAGGAAGGCGACATTATTCACGGTCATCCAGTAGTACATATTGCCAGGAACCATCATCATGTCCGACGGTTGGAGGACATACCATAATATTCCGCAGATATGGAGGGGAGTGTAAGAGCATCAGGTGATAATTCACCAAGAGCATTTTGTGGATCCGGAAGACAGAACCATCCATACAGAAAATGTAGAAAATATGTGGCACAAACTCTGCAGGCAATTCGGCACGTCTCGAAATCTCTTTCCCTTCTATCTGCATGAATTTGTATGGCGGTGTCGCATGCAGAATGACCACATCTTCGAGAAGTTCCTCGTGTGAGTCGCTCAACAATACACCGTGTGATGTATCGGCACCTGTGCAGACCTGTGCAAACCAACCAGCGCCACTAAGCGAAATTCTTGGTAAAGATGTAGACAAGAGGTGCCATATTTTATAGTAGTGAGGGATTTGAAGGTTCCATCTGTTATCTACAATTATTCAAATGAATAATTCCCATTATTATGTTATAGTTTAATTTATTTTCCGTCCGCTATCCAGTAAATTGATAAAAAGTGTGAAAGAGAGAAACATACGCTGTTTTCTAGTACCATATTATTACTTGGCTGAGCAATAACGGTATAAACGCTGTTTCTTGACATAGCATTTGTCGGCGATTGGTGGTAACAATGTAGAAAATGCTACTAGAAGGGTTTGGGTCACCATGGTGAAACTGCGGCCTGCCACTGCACAGCACAAAGTTTGGGGACGCCACTCCACTGGGGTGTACAGGGGGTAATAGCATCCATGACACTTATCGAAGTTCTATGCGTTTCCGTGTTTCAGTACTCTGGTTTACCGACGAACTATATTTTCTAGTTTGTGTTGAATTGCACATGCTACATTTTTAGGTTATCTTTCTTCATCTAGCACTTTTTTAAAATACTCCTCCAGTAACGATCAGGACGTATCACAACCAGTAACCGATTTTCAAATCTCAGAAATTGAAAATCTCACAAGCGAGGATAGTTAGCGAGGGTCAGCTTATGTTGGCGGGTATATTTTAAAAAATATTACTGTATCTGATTGTGATACTTGCCGCAACAAACTGTTTTCCAAGGAAATTACTAATCTCCATGTTTTTACTTCTTTTAAGGAATTGGACGACAGGTAACGGATGAAATATTACTTATCTAGAACATACATGACAACTTATATAAATATCTTGATTTACATACTTTCAAGTCTCAACTTGGGGACAACTTCAACGTAATTTTGTTGATTGGGACAACCGATATAAAATCCATAAGTAATAAAATAAGTAATAATAATAATAATAAAAAATAAATAATAATAAATGTTGTATTTCCAGAATATTTTTCTACCACTGTTAAAGAAAGCTTATGCTCAACTTTTAAGTGAATTAAAGAAAAAATGTTCAAGAATTGTTCTGTTAACGATCCCACCGATACCTGCAATAGCGGAAACTAGCAAGACCCACTGGTTTGTTTTAAACGGCATGAATGATTACATCAAAAGCCAAGCAGATGGATCTATGGTGCTTGTTGTGGACGTGGGAAACCGTTTTGTTGGTCCGTTTAATTCTATTGCCATGGAATACTTTGAAAGGTTGGTGTACTGTTTTGTTAGTTGTAAAGTTTCATTATTTTTCATTACAGAACAATGGGGAAAGATCATCGTCCAGATCTTATGCACTTGAATAAGAAAGTTTTTTGTTGCTGCAATTTCTTATAGACTTGCATTATTTTTAATATTGAACAGTGAAAAGTAAGTTATTATATACTGACTTAATTTTTTCAATAATATGATTCAGTTCCTACTAGTTCTGAAGATGAACCAATTTTTGAAACTCAAACGGATGACGAAGCTGAAGAGGATGTAATCACTGTTATAGAAGGTGACTATGTCATGGTAGACTTCAATGGTCAGAAATTCCCTGGCCAAGTCCTGGAACTCTTTGAAAACTATGTCAAAGTGAAACACATGACAAAAAGCGGCGTATTCGGCTGGCGTTGGCCAGAGAAAAAAGAATATTATAGATTATAACGAATTAGAAATTCTAAGAATTCTTCAGCCACCCAAATTACTTAATAAACGTGGCACTTATTCGGTTCCTGAGCTGGATCGCTATTATTAATAAAACCAAGTTCAAGGGAACTAAATCAAGATTAGATCCCGGCCTTATTTCATTGGCAAAAACCATGTTAATAGGGGACGATGCGTTCGATTTGAGACACGAACGGAATCAGTTCCGTATGGCATTCTTGAGGAAAATGCGGATGGGTGTCTCCGGGTCAGGATATTATAAACAGGATATCCACCTTGAGAGGCAGGAAGGTTTCCTGTTACTTAGAGATCAGAAAGCCGAAGAATTGGTTCGGGGTACGTTTTGGGAGGTACTGGAGTATGTCACAGTAAACTTTCCCAGAATGTTGCCTAGGTTGAAAACAGATTTGTTGTTTTATTTAGAGGGGGATTTCAAAAATCTTGAAGACGTGTTGACCCGGTTGCGTGCATTACGGCGAACATCGCCTATTTTAGAAAAATATTCAAAGATATCTCAGTTACCATTTTGTGAACATGATCATCCATATTTTGGATATCCAGGGGTCGAATCGGAAAATATCTTCATCGTTAATGATACTTGCCTAGTTAGAGTACGTCATCCAGGTGCTATGCTTTTAACTAAAGATCAGTTTATGGCACAAGACGTAACCCCAGATACTGGGTATTTGATTAACGCTTTGAAATCGGATAGCGACGGTGCCAGAACCAATGACGGAGAATTAGTTGCAAAATCATTCGTAATAGCAGAGACCAATGAAGTCTACTTGTATTGCTACATGGATCCTGATATTGAGGGGAGTTACATAGTGGTATGTAAGCCCAGACCGCACAATGGGTGTGTAGTTTTGTATCTGTGTGACTATGGCCAGTCCCTGAAGAAGTTAGTGAAGGAACAACGGGAGAGAGCAATGAAAGCTAACAGCGTGAGGAATAGACGGTTTGTGGGGGAGAATTTTTCAGTAGATTTGTTGCTGGCTGCGGACGGAGATGATTTGGATAAAATCAGTGACAATGCCATGTATATCGGCTTGAAGACAATAAAAGTCTAGCACATCAAGAAGAAACGCAAATTTGATAAAGTGCTTGACAGGCAGTCGCACATGGTCCGTCTGTCTAAGGTAGAAAAATTCAACTTCTCCGACAAATTACCAAACGTAAAATTAAATAATGTTATTTGCATCTCAATGACATTGGTTATCTGGATACTGAAGTGGCGTTTCGTAGTATGGGTTTGAGAGCCAGAGCTATCGGAAAGAGACTCATATTCTCCAAAGCCTGGAAGGTGATTTGATTACAACCATTAACGCGGATTTGGAATAACATCAAAATGTAAAAATCAAGATAAGGATCTTGACTTTAGATTTAAGGAATTTTATAGTATTAGATTTTGTTTTTACTTTTACTTTACTTTTTTGCTTATAATAGAGTTAAAACTACAGTAGAACCTGTATAAAGTGACCACCCAAGGGACTGACCCAAAGTGGTCACTTTAGACAGGTGGTCACTTTAGGGAAAATGCATTTCAAGTGTCAGTTGTAACGCTTCTTGGAATTATTGGTTGTCATCTTTTAGCGGTAGGTCACAACTGCACTTAACACACGTAACAAAAAAATTGGCAGCAATACTGGTGAAAAGATTGTTAAAGAATGATTTCTTTAGTTGAACCAAGTGCCTTTTATACTAAAATTTGTTTATAAATTAGAAAATTAGAGGTAAAGTAGTATCTTTATAACGAGAATCTTAAGGTAACTTTGTTAATGGTGATTTTAAACAGAGAAATTTTAAATTCTTTGTTAAGTGGTCACTTTAGACAGATGAATTTTAAATGGCATGACTTCTAGAATGTGGTCAATGGTCACAATAGGCAGGTGGTCACTTTATGGAGAAAAAAATACATTGAAGAGATAGGGTTTTGGCAGGGACCGGCGTAAAGTGGTCACTTTGGGCAGGTGGTCAGTTTATACAGGTGGTCACATTTACAGGTTCTACTGTATTTGACATTCTTGTAATAAATTGATTTTCATTTTGGTATATTTTGCTTTGATTATTTACATCTTCCATGTATTCCTTAGTTTTGAAGGTAGCCGCACCAAACTTGGAGCACATTTTAAGCAATAAACAACACCATACCCTGTTACCCCCGATATTAAACAATTCACTTCCATAGGGAAATACACAGGGGTGGTCCAGTTGCCTCAAAAATCCGGGTAACTGGACAGAAAATAAAAAAATAAATAATATTTCAAGTAAATGATATCTTTATTCCCAACAACTTATGTGACTGATGTATCAATATGTAGAGAAGCTTAGCTCAACAAGATTTGAATCTATATTTCGTACAATTGCAACTGTGGTACTTCAAACATCGCGCATTGTAAAATGGGGGTCCAGTTAACCAATTTGACCTTAACCATTTTCAACATCAATTTACGTGTAACGTTTGGATGGGATTGTGCAATGGTTTTTGTCAACAGTACTGCGTGGTTGTTCTTATCAGCAATAACCATGGCCGCGCGACGAGGTGTCTCTGCACCAACCAATATTGTGGATCCAGCCCTTGTGTTGAATAACGAAGTCAGTTGGAAAACTGGTGTCAGCGATTGCTCCAGTTTAACGATCAAATGGCCATTTTAAGTGATTTGGCTAAAGCAGGATTCTATTATATGGGTATGCAAGATGTTGTAAAATGCGCGTTTTGTGGAATTGTACTACGCAATTGGGTAGTAGGTGATACCCCTATAGGGGATCATTTCCGTTGGAATCCTGATTGTCCATTGTTGGATAATTATATTGAGTATAGGCCAAATAGCTATCCTGAAAGCGAATGCCCGCCCCAGGAAAATCAATTGGAACCAGTGCATCCGGCATCACAGGACATAACAGATAATAAGTTTTTATGTAAAGTTTGCTTAATAAATCCGGTTACATTAGCATTAAGCCCTTGCGGACATTTTTATGTATGTGCCCCATGTATAATGCGTCTATCAAAATGTCCTATATGTAGGTGCTCCATTGAAGGGCATATAAGAACGTATTTGTCTTAATAATATTGTAATAATAGCGGTAACATAATTTGATAACCACTTCCTCTCTGTATCAATTATATATTATAGGAAAAAAAATGCTTTTTAATTTTTTGAAAAAAACATTTATTATTATTATTAATTTAACAATTAGATTAGAGGTAAATATTTTAGAAATTATAATTCTAATGTATTTTCTACATACTACATTCAATAAAAAAATGTTTTAGAATCGCGTTTTTATTTCCTGATGTAATTCTCTGAATTGAGATAATTTATCTTAATATTTTCATGGAATTCTTTTAAGTACAGTGATGTAAATTAGTTATGTGTGTTAATTCATTGGAGTAAGATGTATACCCTTATCTCCTTTTTCTCCCCCAATAAATTGGGGAGAAAAAGGTGATAAAGATAAGTGTCTTATTCAAATATCACATGATTTCCTTTGTGGTTTTGGTAAGTATATATAGATTTCATTCTGCCTAAAAATTATTAAAAAGTTAAAATGAGTTCAGACCGTAAGTCTTTAAAGAAAGTTATTTTAATTTTTTTATTAATATATAATTTTTTATAGAAATACTTAGTCAAATAGGCGTAAGCCTACTGCGTGGGATTTTGCCTCCGGAGACCGTAAGTAATTTATTATTTTATTTACATGTATTTTAAGAGAAAATTGAAGGACCCCACCCAGGTGTGTTTATTGGTGGTGTCGGTGCCGCCTGGGGGGGCTGCTTGGCCATGCCCCATAATTGCGAGTTTTCAGTGGCAGGGATGGTCCTGCCAAATCTATAAAGACGCCCTCCATGAGGGTATCTACTTCATGACTGTAAGTTTTTTTAAATTTTTTATCATTAACAAACACTAATTACCTTTTATTTTTTCAGCGAGTCGTAGTTGAATAAAGTCGTAAATTTTTTATATTTCTTTAATAAACACAATCTAATACATTTTTTTCTATTTTTCAGAATGAAAATTTTTTAGGTAGTTTTTAGTAGTTTTTTTAGTTAGTAGTAGTTTTTATAATAAAAATATATATAAAAAATTACATTTCTTTTATTCCTAACTACAGCAAATAATATAAGCAATAAAAAAAATTACATTTCTTTTAGTGAATTATTAATAATACTATCAGTAACCGACATATAAGCAATAAAAAAATTACTTTTTTTTTATTCCTAAATGTAGTAAATTTTACTTTTTAAAAATCTGGTACAATTATATAAGCATTCATCAGCGTAAGCAGTATAAGTTTTTCTTAAAAAATGTGTATGCGTAAACACAAACTGAATTGTTTCGTCATAGGTTTCTTATGGGGGTGAGTGCGCCAGAACACTCCTTATTATGATACGGACTCTAGTGTCACTTATACCTGATCTACTCCTCAGCGTTCCTCAGTTAAAAACTGTATTTTGGCTACGATGGACGTACGATTTTAAATGTACTGGCGGATTTGTGTTTTATATGTAATAAGTTGCTTCCAGAAAGCAATTTTGTTGGCTGGATGGAGTAGTTGTCAATTTAAAATTTAGTTTTTGAACTTGACATAGGGTGAGTTTGAATGTTAAGTAATTTCACAATTTAGGATTACACGTGTTCAGGGAACTTTCAACTGTGAGAACAAATTTAACTTATTTTGTCCAATTAGGACTTAAGACAGAGTGGTTTTTTTCAAAAATAATAATTTAAATTTATTGTTTGAGAAACACAAATACTCTCCTGAAATTTATAACGTTGACGAAAGTCGCCTCCTCTTACTTTCGAACGTAAAAAAAATCTTAATATCCTTTATATAACTCCTTGTATACCTGATGGGTTTTCAATCTTATTTTTCGATTTCAGCTGCCTTTGAAATGTACGCAGAAGCCTCCCAGGATGAGAAATCAAAAGACGGACTATATGGGGATGACCCCCCTGCTCCCATCGTCTTGCCTGCTTCAGGGCTGTATAACCATCTTCATCTGCTCTTATTTTTCGATTTTAGCTACCTTTGAAATCTACGCAGCTACCCCGCACGGATCTCCACCTAGCGAAATCTGCGATCCAGAATTAATTTAAGCACATGTTCACACTGCTCAAGAAACAAGTCAAAATTGCCATCGGGCTTTCGATATACTGAGGCTACATAGAAATTGTGAATTCATATTATTTCAAAATGTTTCTTAATACAATGTTTACTAATATTGCTTATAGGAGTAACAGGAATACCTTTAACAAAAATACAAGTTTAGGAAAAAATCCTAGAAAAGGTATCCTTGGAAAAGAATCCTGCGGAAAGAACCTTTAATAAACAATTCTTTCGAAAAAATTCTTGAATTACAGAAGACCATCTTCATTTTGTGGTCATCGGCATATAAATAGCACTGTCAAGGCAGACTTGTATTTCAAAAACGGAAAATATTTTTAAAATTCTCTTCACATCAAGCAAGACTTAATCCCACAATCTTAAAATAAAATTCAAAATTTGTTAGTCATCACACTCTTGTAACATCAATCTTGGGACACACTGTATATCGATAATATCATTCTGTATCTGAACATCTGTTACGGGTAAAGTGAGAAATGAGGATATACCTAGGTTTACCCGGGTAAAGTGCACTCACAGGCGTCTTATTCGGTAAACGTTTGAAGGTCTTTGACACATCTTATCACGCGGACCTTATCTAAGGCGTATTTTAATTGAATGCTGAAAGATGCATGAGCGTCCAACGGATGATGAACCCCCCCACCCCTGTTGAATTGCTATGCGTGCAGGAATTGCTAAGATACTTCGTTTCTGTTAAAATGTATGAACTAATAATGTCACGCCACGGGGAACCCGAGGAAAAAAATATGTTAATGGGATGGATGGACGCACAATTGTCCAGTGACGGTAAGACTGATACGATCTAACAACGAAATAATGTACATCCAGCAAATCAATTGTGAAAACAAAATTCATTATAATTCTTTTAAAAACGTTTGTATTTGAAATTTTTTTAAAATTCATTTTATACATCCTTATTTAGTATTTAAATTATAATAGTATATTATTCAACGAGCATGTAAGGATGGTTATTATTCACGACGGTTATTAAATAACAACAATTTTTGTAAAACTTTAATTTTATTTGTTAATTTACAATAACGTTTAATTCTACAGCCATACGAGAAGCCCAAAATGTGGGAAAACCATTAAAAAATAATGGGTATAAATTTGACATGGCATTTACGTCAAAGTTGACGCGTGCCCAAACCACGTTGCAAATAATACTGCAGCAAATGGAACAAGAACATATACCAACTATTAGAACATGGCATTTAAATGCGCGTCATTACGGAAATTTAACCGGATTAACGAGAGTGGAAGCCTACACCATATATGGGGAAAACGAAGTAATGCAAATACGTAAAAATTACTCTAGTAAACCGCCACCTATAGAAGCCAACAATCCAACCATTCTAAGTAATAATGAAGATGAACCGAAATGCGAATCTTTAGAACAGACAATTGCGCGTGTTATTTCTTTTTGGGATGATGTAATTGTTCCTCATATAAAAGCTGGGAAATCCATTCTTATCATAGCCCATAGAAGTAGTTTACGTGGTATTATTATGTACCTAGAACACAATATGACTGAAGAGAATATACTGAAGGTTGAAATTCCATATTGTTGTCCATTTAAATATAAATTAAATGAGTGTCTAAAACCTGTTTCAAACAGCAGCTTCCACTATGTGGTGAAGAAAGCGTTAGTATTTCTAGCTCCCGGAGCAGAAGAAATTGAATTTATACTTCCTGTGGATGTCTTACGTAGAGGTGGTGTAAGTTATTGTCAACCTTCAGAAAGGAAATATATAAACTTAATTTATTATGTAGGTAATTGTGGCGGTAGCAGGCCTTCCAGACAAATCGCCCATTACATGTAGAAATGGAGTTGTGATTATCCCGGATATCGGCATTTCCGAAGTAGCTTACAAAGGCCCTTTCGATGTCCTGGTGTTACCTGGCGGTTGTGGGGGTTCGAATGCTCTTGCAGAATCTCAAGAAGTCGGAAAATTATTAAAAGAGCATGAAAATAATGGACGTATTGTTGCTGCCATTTGCGCTGGTAAAAACGTATACTATTGGTTTGAAAAATTCAGCTAATTTTCTGTCATTTTAAGCTCCAACTGCACTGAAAAAACATCGGATAGGAATGGGAAGAAATGTTACTTCTCATCCCTCTAAGAAAGCAGTTATGATGGAAGGTGGCAGCTACGTTTATGAAGAAGATAATGTTGTTGCAGTTGGAACCTTAATTACAAGTAGGGGACCTGGTACGTCTGCTCAGTTTGCTTTAAAAATATTGGAGAAACCTGCAAGCAAGGAGAAGGCTTGTGAAGTGGCTGAAGCCATGTTACTTTAATTTATAATGTATAAAAAAATACTTTATTACATATAGATATACATCATTTAATTCTCATTTGTGTTTTTTTTTATTATAATTGGCTGCAAAGTAATTCTCTAACTAATATTTTAAATTAAAAATTGTTCAGCCGATTTATAAATTGTTACTATACCTTTTTTACACATAAAAAAACAACTGTTTTAAAAAATGTTATCAAATGTATAAACAAATTTAAAATATTATTTAGAGAATTATTTTGCAGCCAACTATAATACAAAAAACACAAATGAGATTTTGAGATGTTTCATTAACTTAAAAACTATTGATTACTGCCGATGGTAACTTAGATTACCGAAATATATTTAATTTAACTTTATACCATCATGTAACCTTCATCATTTAATTCTCATTTGTGTTTTTTTGTATTATAATTGGCTGCAAAATAATTTTCTAACTAATATTTTAAATTAAAAATTGTTCAGCCTTATAAATAGTTACTTTTTATAATGTAAACAAATATCTAGAGGACTTATTTAAAAGTAAATATAAAATATTTAATATAAATAATGTGTTGTTTTGTTGATACATATTGTAAGTTAATTTTACAAAAAGTAGATTGGTTGCCATGGAAATTAAATAAGCCGAAACTGTTATAGAAAATTTCATGGAAATCTTAACACTCTGATGCAGTTTATAACCTAATTAAGGGTCTATTCTGTAAGCAACTGGTTTCAAGACACTTTAGAATTGCTTAAAGACGATCGTATGATACTTGATGGTCCAAGTCGCGTGTGGAATATGGACGAAACGGCATTTTACCTAAATCCTGCTGGAGGTTTTATACTCGCTGAGAAGGGAAAACGTGTACAGTCTATTTTTTTTTAAAGATCCACCAACCTCGCAATTTCTCTCGAAAGTATGTTTGGCAACGTTGCTGGTGAAATTTTTTAGTAATTTTTAAAGTAGGGTTAGGACTAATAAATTTAATGGTCAATTTTGACAGCTGCTTTTCCCAAGAAATATTTTCAGATATTTTGTTAAATATTCTTGATTAATGTGGATATATGCTGAGTTTATGTAAATTTGCTCGATTTAATAAGAAGTATAATAGTTTTATAATAATTAATATATAAATAATTCGAGGTAAGAATAGAAAAAATGTATTCAGGATTAAAATAATTGGGATTATTTTCAGAATCAGATTGGGGTGTTTCAAATTTTGAATCATCATATGAGAGATATGGTTCAAAATTGAATCTGTATCCGAATCTTCACCTTGATATGTTACGATTGGCGGTATATTTTGAGCATAAAGTTGTCCATTTGTCCTAAATTATTTATCAGCCGCCATAATTGAACTTTTGTACATGTAAGTTAAAATGAAACGTTACACTTTATTAAATAATGTCCCATTGCAGTTTTGTTGGAATAATGTAGGTATTGGAGGTCTCTCCAAATGAACAGAATGACATGGGGCATTTAAAAAATAATAACAGTTTTAAAACCATCAGATGGTAGAGCTGGAATTAATTGATTAATCCACTCTTTAAATAGCTGACTATTCATCGTTTTGTGATAATCCCGATCATTGTTTCTGGGTCATAAAAGCAAACTACATCCATCTAAGAAACCTAAACACACCCAGGATGGAGCACTGTAAAGCTGCTTTCCTTATTGTCTAATCTTTCTTGGGAAGGTTATTGTCAATAGTCCAAGATTTAGTAGCAGAATCGTTTTTGTAAATCGGGGTTTCGTCAATAAAAATAAATTTATATTAGAGTACCTAGTCATCTTTATGTTTTAATTAACATTTTAAATAATTTAAATTTGAAATGTAGTGATGCGCACGCATAAATTGACAGAACATTTTGATTGATCTTTGAATCAATGTTACCATATATTGACAAAAATTACTAAAAATTTCAATTTTTTTATTATACCAACTGAACTCAACAGGTGGTGGATCTTTAAAAAAAAACGGACTTTATATGGTACATCTTCGAATAGTGACAAAGAAAATATAACAATACTTGAGATACCTATGGCCAAAACTGGTAATGGAGGTGGCCACATGAGGGTATTACGTGGCCACAACCGGTGAAATGTGTATTTTTTTCTTTTTCATTTTATTTTGTGGATATCTTATAGTTTTATCCTTCTCTAAATTAGTTTTTCGCCACTAAAATATATGAAATGGCGACATACAAGAATTGACGTAGGGATAAAATTAGCCAATCCGTTTATAGAGGGCAGCGAAGTTCAACTTTGCCTTAAGGTGGCCAAAACCGGGGCGTCTGCCCTAATAACAATATGAAGGAAGAAGCATTATTTTAAATTTAATTGGTTCTTCTGTTTATAACTTTTAAGTGTCTGATTGTGTGATAATAATATGAACAAGTTTTTTTTCACCTTACAGGTGAGTTATCTACAAAAGATTTTAAACCAGCTTGTGGGGGAGATATTCACCAAAGTACGTGAGGGGGTGTCCGACGACACCAGACTTCAACATTGGTATATGTACCCGCCGGGGAGGGCCGCCGAGTATGTGGTTGCATGGCTTGAGCGCCATGACTGGGAGTTCAAGATGGAACCACATATCCTGGAGAAAACTTAAACGCTGCACAATCCCAAATTGGGGTCGATAGCAGAAGAAATAGCGTTGATCACCAGGGGGTACAATGGGAATATTAGGCTATGCTATGCTATGCTGTGCGAGACGACCCTGGTATGTTAAAAAGCGCATTTATTATTACGCTGGTGTAATTAGCACCTCAACCGGTAGGGCATTTCCTGTTTTAGAATTAATTTGTTGTCGCCACGACAAATCGTGGATAAGTTCTTGGCTGACAAATTTTAAATATACCTCTGCTACTCCCTTCTTAAAGACCAGAGAAAATTGAAACGCTGCACAATCCCTAATTGGGGTCGACAGCGGAAGAAATAGCGTTGATCACCAGGGGGTACAATGGCTCGGCCAAACCGCAGTCTATGTAGTGTACACCTTTGTAAAAATATTGCAAAAGATGCAAGAAAATGTACTTCCAATACCGATAAAGTGGAAAAAGATTTTTTGGTCGAGAATGTTTCGGCAATTTGTAACATTTCAGATTTGCAGATTGCTGGCAAGTGGTACAAATACTTTTCGTTTATTCTTTTATCTCCTTACAGTAGCCCAGCCGTCTCAGAAGCAATCGAAAAATGCCTAAAACCAACGCCACGTCGAAAAGATGTTCCGCTGAAGAAAAAGAAAAGGCGGCTATGGCCACTTCCAAAAATCCGAGCCACTCGCCCATGGAAAGTGACACGTTAAAAACCTGCACGTCGTTTTACGATCATTTTCTCCAAATTGCAGAATTGTGTGACATCGATGTACTCTAGCCAGAGTGACAAAGATAATCAGAATCCGTACTTCAAACCCCAGTTTAACGAAATGCTTCGCATCTGAAAAAGTATTTACTATTATTTCCCCTATGGGCTGGTGTTTCTTTGGTTTCAGCTTCCACAACAAAGACGGGTAGTGACAGATGTAGTAATGCCATCGTGGAAAATTGATTCGGGTACGTTAAAAATGTTTTAGGCGTTACCAGAAGATTCACGCGCAGCGAATTCCTTAGAACTGTCATGAAAGCGAGGACTCTGCATCCAGAAAGAATTAAAGAACGACATTCCTCCAACTGGATGTGCTACAATTCGTAAGAGGAAACCTCCTGGCGATGTGACTGCAACGGAACAATGGGACAAACGAAAACGAAGGGAATTTTCGTATTTCAACCAGTTATATTTCAACCGATCCCGTAGTAGCAAGCTTCTCAAAACCGCAGCCAAAAGAAGAACAATTCCCAACATGCGGAAAAATAGACGTAAGTATACAAAAAAAAAATGCAAGACGAAAAAGGCTGCGAGCCCAACAGAACGTGGGAACAATTAATAATTACAGGACCTCAATTGTTTAGAAATGGTTTAGTAGCGAATGGAGGATTCTATGTGCAACTTGCAGGTTCATATAACTACACCGTTTGTTCCTTCGAGGATATACCCCTTTTCCTTGGAAAGGGTATCACCATCCAAGATTTTTCTACATTGCATTTTAGTCATAGTTTAGCCCATAGGGATATGTACCTCAGCACAACTATTATTATCGATGCCCTTCTGTATGTTTCGTCTAAACACACATTACAGTTTCAGATCCTACCGTGTCAGCGGTCGACCGACTTGCTACATCATGAAATCACATGTTTCACCTTAGAGAATATCCGCCTTTTTAAAAGATATCGTCATCATGCCAATTTGTACAGGAGAACATTTTACTTGCTGATCTTCAGACAAAAATTTTCCGATACTTCGAACCTACGCCCATCCCTCGTGAAACGGATACGCAGTCTACCAAGTTGTACCTCCAAAAAAGTTTCTTGCATTTGCCAAGAGGTATAATCTGAAAGCCGTGTTGCCAGAACGACCTACAATACAGCTACGGGGATGGAACACGGTGATTGACAATTACCCAAGGCAACTAGATTGATATAAGTGTGGCGTATTCGTAATTTTCTACGCGCTTACTATTTTGAAGCAGGAGGTAGTTGCTGCTTCGCTTGAAGCTAACCGTTATCGAGCTCAATTACAGCTTACATTATTAGAGGCGTCGGACGATATGAAAAATACTTGTATGTTATGCAATCGACCTAATGTGAACGATAGAGAATATTCTTGAATCCCCTTCTCCATTTTATTCCAGAAACACAAGAAATTATATTCGCTCCAATCAGGTCTAACGATGCCTGCATAAACTAATTGTGTAGGTTTTCGCTCGCCTTCTGATGTTGTTATTAATTCAAATAAGGCTTCTTTGTTACACTCATTTAAACGACGAATGTTAGCTCGATTTACAGGATTTTTTTTCAACAACTTGCTATCGTACCACTGCGGTTTTGAGTACCTCGTCGACATTTTTAACACTTTACGCCATACATTTTAAACAATAAGTTTGTGTTAAAGCATATTTTGTTATCTTTATCGGTCTTTATCAGTCGGGTGATTTAAAACTTGCATTTAAAATCAGTCATTTACATCTAACTGTATCCGGTAGTTTACGTCAGAAGGTAAAGTTACCCACCCAGTTACTTTCCAATACAACAGTCAAGGCAATAGTTTTGCGGGTGAAAAAAATGCTATCTACAGAATGGGAACATACGGCCCAATTTATTAAAATTATTAATGACTGGTTTGGTGTATGCAATTCTAGTGCAAAATATGGATCGTATGCGGGTTTAAATGGATATGGGGTAAATTTAGATAAACAACAGCAAATATGACATAAAATGAACGAATTAGTTTTGGGTATGAGACAAATCGGTAAAAAAAACATAAAGAAATCATTGTATCTACGAGTATCCATCCCCTTACGAAGTGAAACACAGTGTGAAATGGTATATTTTAGGTAAACATTCGGAAGCAATATTTTCAGTTAATAAAAATACGGAAGATACAACATGTGACACAAATTTAACGGTACTTGCCTCACTAAATAATGGAAACCAATATTCTAGCCAATTGCCAGAGGAACATGATTTAAAATGTTCTAGTGGTGCATTACTTGCACCATTACTTGTATTAGGAGTAATTGAGAAAACGTCTACAGTAATTGAAGAATTTGAGGATATTGTAGGGATTGATGAAAATATTATTAATTCACATGGTTTATGGTATCTAGCAGGATATGTTGCGCACCGATATATAACAAAATATCCTTCTTTAAATTTAGGAATGAAAACAAAAGAATTACCAACTACATCTGCCGATAGCTGGATTTGTAAATTATCTAGGGGTCATCTTACAGAGCCTTCACATGATATTATGGTTATTGCTCAAGATATGGAACAACAGTTTAATAACCTGCACGGAAAATATTTTGACAAAAATAGGTTCGTTATTAAACGAATCGTAAATGTATTGAAATGCAAATATCAAGATTTTCCAGAAGATATTTTACAATGTTTAGTTCGTTCACGAACGCACATAAGAATTAAACAATTTATATTGCATTTAAAAGGTATGGATACCAGTGATCGAACGAAACTGTGTAAAAAAATGAGAAAAATAACGAATAATTAGAATAAGGTTGTACACAAATCAAGGCAACTTACTGTGAACTGCTATAAAATATCATTAAATTTATATTTATTTAAATAAAGTTTATTATTTGCACAATTTAGTCCGAATTAATTTTACTTTGTACTATAAAAAGCAACGCTATCACGCATTTACGAATTATCGGCGTCCGGCCGTCTTAACTCCAAGACTACGTCATGCGCGCAGCCGTTGCATTTTCGTCAGGTCTATGCACACACAATCCAACAATATTTACGCCATGCTACCTGCCACCCTAATGCCGCTGGCGTCTCCTTTATATATATAACTCGTATACCTGACGGCTTTTTTCTTATCTTATTTTTCGATTTCGACTATTTTCGAAATCTACGCAGATGCGACCCAGTAACTTGCATGTTTAAATGTGCACCATGAGCTATTAAAAGCCGAATTATATGGAGATGACCCCCTGCTCCCTTCTCTTCTATATTCACATATATTGCTTTTAAATGGTTGTCCTCATCTTCCTATTACGACTGTAGCACTTCTACCTGCTTACCCTTCTATACTGATGCAGCCTCCTTTATATATAACTCGTTAATTTTTTTTCGATTACAGTTAGGTCATTGATGGTTTGTAATACAATATTTGTAGAAAAATATGGTTGAAATGTAACAATCCTCATTTTCCTATTACGGCTGTAGCACTTCTACTTACTTACCCCCTTTTTTTTTCGATTACAGCTATGTCATTGATGGTTTGTAATACTTACAATATTTGTGGAAAAATATAACTGAAATGGAACGAACATTTTCATAATATTTTTCTTGATGACGAATATTATTATTTATTGAATTATGAAGGGTAAAAAAAACCCTTATATTGCTGAAAGAATACGTGAAACAATAAAAAATAATAAAATAATTGGTACTATATATTTAATAATTTTAAAACAATAATGTATAACTTGTAGTTGATGTTTTTATATTTTTTCATTGATAATAAGAATAAAACATGTTTTAGTTATTTTACAAAGTCGTTTTTTTCAATCCAAGAATTGTGAGAAGAATCAAAACCTAACCACTTAACATAATATTTATTGTCTCGTTCTTTTAACACTTTTTCCTCTAGATAAATGTCTTTTAAGGCGTTCGTCAACTTTTTGCAGTTCTTCCGGGTAGAAGCAGCTCTTAATTGGTTCTCCCTCTAAATCTTCAAGCAAATAAGTGATAAGACTGGTGTTAAAATCGATTCGAAGTCACTTTAACAACTTTAACAACACGAAACAGTTCACTAGACCAAGACGGTATATAACCTTTAGTGAAAAGGGATTTAAATTTAGAGATACGCACAATGTTGCCTACTTTTAAGTTTTTTTTAAGGGAGGTTTTCTTTTTGAGTGCTCCTGTTGACACAGCCGTTTGCTGATGGACAAATGTTGTTTTTTTCTTTACATCAGCAGGACAAATTCCTATACTACGATGTTTTCTTTGGTTATATTTGGCTGTTACGTTTGTAAGTACTCCTGTCGACGTCGCTTGCTTCCTGCCTCCGCTACCATCAATCCATTTATAACTTCCATTATAGTTAAACTCTTTGAAAATCCAAGTTTTTAAGGTACGAATCAATCTTTCAGCCATGGATGCCTTCTGTGAACTAAACGTTGAATAATGCACAATGTTGTAGCGGTTCATAAGTTTACTAAAGTGAGAGTTGTAGAATTCTGTACCGCGGTCCGTAAGCAGATTTCTAGGTACACGTCCGCCTGATGACTTTAAGATTTTCTCGAAAGCTGTCGTCACACATTCTGCAGATTTATTTAAAAGCGCCTCGGTCCATGCGTACCTGGAATAACTGTCAATCACCACTAGTATAAACTGATGACTTCTATTTATTTCTTTGTAGGAAGATAAATCTGCAAGGTCAGCTTGCCACAAATTATCGAAACCGCCTGTAATAAATTTACGGCGACTGAAATTTTTCCTGGCCGGCTTATGAAGTTCGTTTGTTAACAATCGTTTTTTATTAATTACGTGTATTTGCGCTGGTTTTTTTTGAGCGGCCTCTGACACTCCCATCGCCCCAGGTGATACCATTATTTACTTTTGCTTCTAGATTACCCAACCTATCTGTTAAATCTTCGTTGATAGATCGAAACGATTGATCCAGTAGCTGCTCCAACTCCAGTTTTTGTTTTTTCAACGCTTCAGTAACGGTACTTTGCGTAGTAATTTGACCTTGCGTGTAGCGGCTACAAGAGGTCTCAATTTCTACAAACCGTTATTTATTTCAACGATCTTGGGGTCAATACGAGAACTGTAGATTTTTAGGATTAAGTACAGGCATTTAAAGTACAATCAGCAACATCTTTAACAAAAAAAAATTCATAAAAAGATCACTGTTTCTATATGTGAGGTACTCTAACAAAGATAATTTATTAGCATGTTCATTGACATTGTTATTGTCAGTTTCTTTAGATAGTACAACATGTTTCAACTCGTTTAAACTCGAGGAAGTATCAATTAGAGGTTGGATTTGTTTTCACGTAATCACTAAAATTTTGGGTACCTAATAATACAATTTTTTGATTCATTACATCCTTAATATTAAACAACGTCTTAATCAACAGGTAGTCCATACAAATCTGCATACTTCGACATTTCATTACCATCACCTTCATGGTACGCGTTACATCGGCCAAGGAAAAATTTATAACAAAGTCTTTAAAGCATATTGCTTCCGGTATTACGTCAGCATCCAAATCCATGAAATAACTCATTATAAAAGTTTCGCTCTCCAACAGCTCCTTCCAATCGGATACGGTCATAAATAGGGATCGCATTCTAGGCGTAATGAACTTTCTTTAATTTTTTAGGCAGGTCGTTGGATTTTTTAATAAGCACGTTTCATAAAATATGGATCAATTTGAACCCTATTTGTTTTCGCCTAAAATGCCTAAAACGTGCCGTAGTGAACTATTTTTGTTTTTAGCGCCTAAAACTGACTAAAATAAGGTTTTAAAGCAAAATTCGCCGGTTCCTTTAAAACATGTTTCAACAATTCTAAAAATTTCGGTAATAATGTGCTTTTCCTCATTTTTATGATTTAAACGTGCCTACCCCAAGAATTTTAAGATTATACTAAACAGATGGTCTGGACAAACAAATTATTGCACTTAAAGGAACCTTTCCCAGTAGTTTAGGATTATGCAGGTATCCGCAAATAATCCGCAACATCTGCACAGAGACAGAAAAGGCTTTTAGGTAATTACGCCTGGTCAGTTGTGACCAAAAATATTTAAATTTTCTTGGAGTGTTAATCTGAACTGTGAAGTGAAAGGAAGTGTTCTTATTAGTTAGAAAAGTGTTACTTATTCTCCAATAAAAATGCCGAAATGCAAATCAAGTCTGAAACAAATCAAATCTGAAAGGGAAGTGTTCTGTAAAGTGTGTGGAAAGGTGGCTAATATGCTTAAACTCTTTCATAATATTTTTTTTATTTATGCCAATGTTTTGTTACTGTTATCAGTCGAGATATTTTATAACAGCTTTCTGTAAAATTGCATCTGTTTCATGATTTGAATTTTAGTTTATATGTGAAAAAGGGGGTCATATGAAGCAGCACGAGGAAGGATTGCTACACAAATCAAATATATCAAAACCGCTAAGACAAACTTTAATTACGGAACATACACCAGATGCCAACAATTCTGCATTCAATTATGAACTTATCAGTGTTTTGGTTTCGGCCAATATACCTTGGGTTAAATTGCAAAATTCTGGACTCCACAATTTTTTGCGCAAACACTGTGGAAGACACATCCCCGACGAATCTACGCTACGAAAAAATTATTTATCCCAGTGCTATAACAATGTAAGTATATCTTTAGAAATTTTTAATTGTATCTTCTGAAAATTTGCTGTACCTATTACTTAAGACCGTGGATCGTATCCGAAGGGAACTGGAAGGCCACAATATCTGGGTATCAGTGGATGAAACGACCGATGCGGTTGGCCGCTATATCGCTAATTGTATAGTTGGAAAACTATGGGACGAAGAGGCTGGTAAATCATATTTGATTGCCTCAAAAGAACTGTTGGCCCTTTTGTGCTTCCACATCGATTAACAGGAAATGACTATTTATTATTTTTGCAAAATCATTTGCAAGAACTTTTAGAAGAGGTTCCTTTGGATGTACGTCGACAAATGTGGTTTTTACAAGATGGCACACTCCCCCAATTTAATCGTTTAGTTCGGCAGCATTTGAACATTGCATTTGAGAACAAATGGATTGGTCGAGGTGGTCCTGTTCCGTGGCCTCCACGCTCACACGATTTGACACCCCTAGATTTTTATTTATGGGGCCCTAAGAAGAGTATACACCAATGAAATACTTGACTTGGAAGATCTTCGTAACCGTGTTGATGCAGCTGCAACGACAATTCGACGGCAAGAGCAGAGCTCACTACTAAGCGTAGAAAGCCCGGCCGTAATTTTTTTGTAACAATAGATATTTGTAGTTATTATAATTGTGTTCGTGAAGACGCACGTAAGTTTAAGTTCGTTTTTTAATCTGCAGTTGTATGTTTTTTCTGTTGAAAAGTTTCATGTTAGTGAAAAATATCATTTGCCTGAGTTTATAGATGATGTTCGTGACGTTATTATTTGCTTGTGGCCTGATTGTCGTATTGATGTTCAAAGTTGCCGGTCTCGTAAGAGTACTAGTAAGTATATTAGTAAGGAAGATCGTGATGTTTTTTATAATTATTGTAAATTTTCTGATTTGCATTTTAATTATCGGGCTGTGATTGGGCTAGGAATTCAAGTAGTTTCCGTTTTGCCGATCCGTTCGTTTTGGAACATCGGTTTCAGTATAGATTTTTGCAAATGTTGTTCCGTGAGATGCAGATGGAAAAAGTACGGCCGGGTAATTTGAGAAAATTGGATTTTTTGTTTGGTGTAGCTTGGGCTGATAATTGTATATTGTGGTGGAATGATTTTTTGAAACGGTAAAGAATTAAAACGTAGGCAGTTGTATTTGTATGGTGATAGTAATATTGGTAAAAGTGCTTTGGTGGAGTTGTTGATTGGTCGGTTGAATAAAGAGCGAGACTTTGTGTTCAACAACAGGGCGATAACTTCGAACAACTGTTGTAAATAAAATAAAAAAGTTAATTGTTAAAAATTGTTAAAAAAATCATGTCTCTCTTAATGCAACTTTTGTTAAGGAATTTTAGGTTTAATCACCTTCTTTTAAGGTGGTTATTCGCCCCTTAAAAATAAAATTATAAGACCGCAAACACCCTGTATATAAGACTCGCCAACCGTATAAAAACCCTATTATTAAAACTATTATTGTACTACTCAGTCGTTGTTATTAAAAGCTACAGTCATCACTAAACTCTGGTTTTATTCATCTGGTAGTGTTGAACGTGTATTTACATTGGTGTCAGAAGATTGTGAAAGTGTGGTAACGGTCACAGTAATTGTGAAACAACCTATATCTATATCAGAAGACTTTGTGAAACTTGTTAACGGTCACAGTAGAAAAACTATTGTGCAAACTGACAAAATCAACTTCAGAAGACTTATGAAAATTTGGCAACGGTCGCAAGAAATCATTGTGCAAACAGCCGAAGTCAACTTTCCAAAACCGAAAACTTCAATTTCAACTTTGGTGCTCCCTCAACAACCAGTTGGTCTGGGATAGCTTCCAGCTAGCAAAACAACCGTCCATTGGAAACAGCGAGTGAAATAATCCAAAAAAACACCGTTGAAGCTTTCATCGTATCGATCCACTACTATGAATGTACCAGAAGACAGCTCTTGGACTGTAGGATATTCTTTTTATGAATAATAACACGTTCCATCTCCAAATCTTTTATCAACTCAACTATTACAAAATCAACCTCCAATCATGGCTACTTGGTCTATCGAAGTCGCTCAAAAAATACTCATTTCATTCGACGGAACAAACAAACAAATCATTCACGAATTCATTGATAAATTATTGTGATCAGGCTGAAAAGTACATTACTCCAGCATATAAAGCTATGCTGTTTTCAATCGTTTACACTATAACGATAACCCGGGGCATCCGGGCTGCCCGGGTGGGTCGGCCTGCCCTCCCACTTCCTCCCTTGGAGGAAGTCAATCTAGGGAGGTGTGCGGGGGCCGAACTAAGTACGATGGCCCGAGACGGAGGGTAAGTAGCGTTGTTCCTTTTGGATTCACCAATATTATGTCGGATTCACCAATATTATGTCCTTGTTCCTTGTTTCAGGGGTGCTCTCGAGGCTCCGAGGGGTAGCTACCATGGGCTGGTATTGGTCGGCTGTTACACTCTGGTAGTAGTCGTCCTAGCGGCCCTAGGCTATCTCCTATCTCGTCCTTGGGGGCGGTGGTGAGGTGGCCCCGGAGGGGGGTGAAGAGGGGACTCGCGCAACGCCCTACAGCAACCCGTGTGAGTAAGATTGGCATGGGGACGACGCCCGCGCCGCCGGTGTGTAGACTGGAATAACACGGGGCCACAGGGTGTAATCTCCCCAAATGGTTTGTGCAGAGAGTGCAAATTTCCGATGGTTACAACTTGCAACATTATTATTTTTCGCCTTTGTAAACATATCTTCCTTCGTTGTTTCGCGTTGGTGTGAAACGTCTTTGACGAAAGATTGTTGGCGGAATTCTAAACTGAAATTGACTGGTATCACTTCTGTCATTTTTTCAGTATCTTATTAAAAATTAAGTATTTAGCGACCTGTTGTGCTTTTTTTGGTAATTGCTAGCTCGATTAATTTATTGATATTATTTATTATCTTTTGACATTGTTATACTTGGATTAAATATTTTTTTTTGCTATTCTTTGATATTGTAATTTGTTATTGTTTGATATTGTTTACTTGAGAATTAATCATTTTTTTGCAGTTTAATCTATAATTTTCTTTAAGCTTTTTATTAATAAATAGTAGAAGATGGTAAGTTGCAAATTTATTATCCTTATTAAAAACTATAATAATACATATTTTGTTGTTCTGATATAATAAACATATTTGATAATCAATTGGAGTCAGATTAATTCAATATCACAAATAAGAGTACGCAAACCGCTACAAGACCATAGACCTTTGATTTATCTTTTTGGAATGACAAATCCTTCAAGTAGGTTAATTAAATTTAGGTTAGTGCTAGAAGAATACGATTTCACAATCAACTACATAAAAGGGAAAAATAATGTCACAGCGGACGCCTTATCGCGGGTCCAGTATACCTCCGATGAATTAAAAAATATGAACACTGCTGTATGCGAGACGATGTATGCAATAACAAGAGCACAGAGTAGGAAACTAAACGAAAGTGTCAATAGGAGTTTTAATTCGGTTGCAAATGAAAGGCTTGATCACCCTGGAGTTGTGCAACTATTGAAAAGGCCTAAAGATTCTTTCGAGCTACGTCTAATTTCAGAAAGACTTCGACAAAATAGATAGAAGTAAACAATACGATTGTAAAATAAGGAGACTGATATGTGTCAAATGTTCACAAATAATTTATTTAAAACAGGATTCTCGATCGACATTAGCGCTAGCCGCACTGTTGAGAGACCTAAAAAATATATGTGTCAAGTATGATATTCCGGAATTGGTTATAATTAAGAACGAAAAATGCGCGCATTTATTGAATGAAATGTTAAAGGGTACCCATGAATTAAGAAATGCTAACATAAAAATATCAATTATTAAAGATATTACGAACATATCAGATCTCCATACTAGACAAATTGTGTTAAATGATTTTCACATGTTACAAACGGGAGGACATGCAGGAATCAATCGTATGTATAACAACATTAAAAAATATTATTTTTGGCCTGGTTTACGAAAAGATGTCGAAACATTTGTAAAACACTGTAATGACTGTCAACGTTATAAGCATTCTTTACCGAGAATAGAACCAATGTCAATTACAACTACAGCTTCATTTGCATTTCAAAAAATCTTTTTTCTAATTCGGTATCGAAAATTCTTACTTATCAACATTCATTTCAGTTAGGAAAAGTACTATTTTTCCTAACTTGTATCGAAAACTGTTTTAAGTTAGGAAAAGTAAGATTTTTCGGTTTTAGACGTTTTGATTTTTCCGTTTTAGACGTTTTTCTGTTCCGTTTTTGATGTTTTGAATTTTTTAATTTTAGACGTTTTTTTGATCTCGGCCTTTCAGGAAGTAATATTATTATACCGAATTAGAAAAAATTATGTGTGCAATTCGTTAGGAAAATCAGATTTTTCTGTTCACGACATGTTTTTGATCAAAAAAACGTCTAAAACGGAAAAATCTTACTTTTCCTAACTTAGTACACAAATAACTATTTAGATATCGTAGGTCCAATAGAAGTAGATGCAAATAACAAACGATATATTTTAACTTTACAATGTGAATTGAGTAAATTTGTAGAAGGTTATCCTTAAGAAAATAAGGAAGCCACAACAGTTGCTAGAGCTTTCGTGGAACATTTTATTTTACGTTACGGTGTGCCCGAGGACAGTGGCGTAGCCAAGGGGGGGGCTGCCGGGCTAAAGCCCCCCCCCCCCCAGAGAACTTTCGTAATGGTTTTGATTTGCAATGGCTTTCAGTGAAGTTTTTAAATATACATTTGGAGCTGATCTATAAATGGTGTTATACTTCATATTTTAAAATTGATTAGTTATACATAATTGAGGGGCTATAAAATTCCTTTCAGTGAAGACTGTTTAGACTGTACACAATACCCGTTGCTTTATTTATGATATGTGATACCATCATATTATTTGCCGACTTTAAATTTTACTCGCCTTTTTCGTGCTGTTGTTTATTTAATAAACACGTATCACCAACAGGAAATAGTGGCATTCATATTCATTAATAACAAAACGCTCTCTTTTAGCGACAAACCCAAACATCATCAGAAAAGACATAAACTTCTATTGTTTAATGTAATACTATCTATCCGATTTACTGAAAGGTCTCAAAGTATAGTGTAGGTATAGTACATAGTGAGAGTGTATGAGCTTCAGTGTATTAAATTTTTTCTGCAATGAAAAGGCAGACAAATACAATTTTGTCATTTCTTACAAAAAAACCAAAACAAGCAGCCAGTTCGAACGTAACTGATACAAAAGATAAGGAAGACGCAGGCAGTTCTAAAATCGTTGTGCATGTGGAAGAAACACCTGACCAAAACCATGTCCCAATCGATGTCAATGCTGATGTAAGTTTATACGACATTTCGCGGTATGTGAATAAAAGGCAAGCATAGTTTAAGTTTAAGTGATAAACGAAAGTTAGAAGTACTACAAAATCTGTGGACGCCACCGATAAATTATACATTTCCTGCCACGTTGATAGGTAAGCAAAAGCGACGATTTCAGTCACTTTGGCTGCAAAATTATGCGTGGCTCGCTTATTCAAAACTTGAAGATGGTGCTTACTGCAAGTATTGCGTTTTCTTTGCAAAGAACGAAGTTGGGTACACAGCCTCGCAACAAACAGGGCAACTAGTGAAGTTGCCACTTAGAAATTGGAAAAATGCTCTCGAAGCGATTGAAACGCATATGAAATGTAATTACCATGCAAACTCAGTAACTACAGTAATGCGTATTCAAAATGTCAATTCCGGTAAACAGTTACCTATAAATTTACAACTTGATTCTGCACGATTAAAACAGGCCGTCGAAAATCGAGAAAAACTAGGTCCAATAATTAAAACAATAATTATGTGTGGTAGAAATGGATGGCCATTGCGAGGCCATCGAGACTCTGGTCCTATGAACATCGACGAAGAACCTAGAAAAGGTGAAGGTACGTTTCGTTCACTTCTGAAAATGCGTTTAGATGCCGGTGATGAAATTTTGAAAAATCACTTATTAACTGCTGGAAAAAATGCCACGTACATAAGCCCAGACATTCAAAACCAAATAATATATTCCTGTAATCATATAATTTTAAAGAAACTTGTGTCAAATGTTAATTCTGCAAAATGTTTCTCCGTTTTAGCAGACGAAACAACCGACATTGCTTGTAAAGAACAATTTTCACTCTGCGTAAGATACGTTGATATCGTAACATATAAAGTTTGTGAACATTTTTTACAATTTGTACCCGTTACTTCTACTACAGGTGAAGTTTTGGCTAATACACTTCTACGAAATTTAGAAGAATTTGGGATTGATATGAAGTACTTACGTGGACAAGGTTATGATGGTGCCGCGTCCATGTCTGGAAAATTTAATGGTGTTCAGGCACATATAACCAAACGGTACCCTACCGCAATGTATGTACATTGTGTGTCACATAGTCTAAATTTGGCTATAAGTAATGCTACCGAAGTACAAGATGTACGAAATTGTATTGGAATTGCAGAGAAGATGTGCACGTTCTTTGAAACTCCAAAACGTAATGAGGTATTATTACAGAAAATTGATGAGCTCGTTATTAAAACTAAACGGCACGGTTTGAAACAAATGTGCCCAACTAGATGGGTTGACCGACATGACGCAATCATGGTTACAGTGGAACTCTTCGAGCCAGCGGTACATGCGTTAGAAGAAATTAGTTATTGGCCCGACAGAGATACGGCTTCTTCTGCAGACTTAATTTTGAATAGTATTCGTAAACCTAATTTCCTAATTTCCTTATTAAGCGTACAAAAAGTTTTTGGACTAACCTTATCGTTAAGCAGAATACTACAGTCTACAAATATTGATTTGGGTACAGCTTGCCGTCATGTTCAGGATGTTGAAAACGCTTTGACGAACATTCGATCGAATGCAGAGGTAGAATTTAAAATTATATTTAAAGACGCTGAAAAAAAAATTATGGATATTCTAGGGACAGAGGTATTTATACCACGAAGAATTGGACGACAGGTATATCGAAATAATATACAAACAAACTCACCAGAAGAATATTTCAGAATATCAATATTTTTACCCTTTTTAGACGAACTATTGTCCCAACTTAACAGTAGATTTGTTAAACACAATAATATTTTAGAATCTTTATCGTGTCTTATTCCATCAGGCAACAGTTGCAGATAATCTAAAATTTAATAAATTGGCTGCTTTCTACAACAGCGACATACAAGAATTAAGTCAAAGCGTTTTAGAGAGCGAGTTCGTACTTTGGTACGATCGATTTTGTACCCAAGAGGATGGCGAAAAGAATAAAAATATTAGCGTACCAAATACTGCAATAGAGGCATTGGCAATGTGCAACAAAAGTATTTACCCGAATATCTTCATTTTGTTAAAAATTTTCGCAACATTACCTGTGTCTACTAGTACAAGCGAAAGATCGTTTTCCACCTTAAAAAGAATTAAAAGCTACCTACGAAATTCTGTTGGACAACAAAGATTAAATGGGTTGGCCAATTTAAATATACATTGGGAAATACCCGTTTCGGCTGACGAAGTTTTGGATGACATGAAGAAGAGCCAACGTAGAATTATTTTATAAAATTAGATTATGTAATAATGTTAAATAAAAGTATTTTGTAGTATTACAAAAAAAATCAATTTCATTTCCGTAATTCACTCTATTCTTAATATTTGGGAACAAAGACAAAGATAAAAGTTACAAGATACCTATTAACATTTTATTTTTGAGGGGTAGGTACTGAGAAAAAACCTTAAAACAACTTCACTATCTGTATAGCCCTCCCCAGATACAATTTCTGGCTACGCCACTGCCTGAGGACATTGTGTCTGATCAAGGTACAGAATTCGTGAATTCTACATTAGCAGAAACTTGCAAACTGTTACGAATTAAACAGTTAAAATCCACAGCTTATCATCATGAAACATTAGGTTCTCTTGAAAATTCCCATAAGTGTTTAGGCGCGTACTTACGAATGCAAATTTCAAAAAACCCAGATAATTGGAGTTTGTGGGTACCTTACTGGTGTTTTGCTTACAATAACACAGTTCATACGGTAACACAGTACACGCCTCAGGAGTTAATTTTTGGGAAAACAGTTCGATTACCAAATATTGCAAACCATGTTGATCCACTTTACAATTTTGACAACTACCCGTTAGAACTAAAATACCGGTTACAACAGGCATGTGAGGATGCTCGCAGTAACTTAATGGTATCAAAAATAAAGAGGAAGGTCATGTATGATAGAAAAAGTTGTTCTGTAGAGTATAAGATAGGAGATAAGGTATTATTGAAAAACAATTCGGGAAATAAAACCGAACCTTTGTATAAAGGTCCTTACGTAGTAATAGAAGAGAGGCCTCCAAATATAGTTCTAAGTATAGATAATAAGATTGTAGAATGTCATAAAAATAGAGTTAAGTTGTATTATGATAACTAGAAATAGAAATATAGATTTAAGAAAAAAAAAAATTGTAAAATTTTGGAAAAAATTTTTCCTTCTCTCATTATTCCAATGAAAAATTTTTTTTTCTTCCGGTGGATGATGTAATGGTATTAGTCAATTCAACAAATAGTTTAATGTTTGTTAATGGTTCATTGGCCTTACAAAGTCCAATCGAATGTGCAACTGTAGAATAAGCAATATTGTATTGAACTAAAATATGAAATGCGAAGAGAGATTAAGAAAGGAGTAGACAATAAAGTGTGAGTTGGAAATGACTGGTTGTCTTTTTGAGTAAACCAACCCTCTGTCCGAGTAGGGACATTACAACGTAATCTTGTTGATTGGGACAAACGATATAAAATCCGTAAGTAATAAAATAAGTAATAATAATAAATGTTGTATTTTCAGAATGTTTTTCAACCAGTGTTGAGGAAAGCTTATGCTTAACTTTTAATAGAATTGAAAAAAAGTGTTCGAGGATTGTTCTGTTAAGGTGGGATTTCCTATACGCGTCCGACGTACGCGTCTGACGTATGCGTCTAAACGCTACGTCCAAATGCAGAGGAAAGTGTTTCCCTATAATAAGCGTTTGACGCAGGAGTCGTGTTATTGAAAATATACATAATAAGCAACATAAAGACAAGCAGCGGTACGATTCTAAACATCGCCCGCTTCATTTTGAAATAGGGGATAAGGTTAAGGTTTTTACCCCAGTAAGGAAAGTAGGAAAATCACCTAAATTGATGTGTAGATTTTTCGGTCCATACGAGATTGTAGAAAAGCTTAGTGATGTAAATTATCTTGTTAGAAAGGGTCTAACCAGTAGATCCAAAACGGATGTCATCCACGTAGGTCGCATTTTACCCTATCACGAGCCTTGGACCTCAGCTCCTTGCGTCCACATCCTTTGAAGTCGAACCTGAAACCGAAAGTGAAGCTTTAGAAACTTCCATTGTCACTCATACCCTAAAAATGTATCCACAGAGCATCAAACGCTCCAACCGTCGCGCAGAGGGTGCGCCCGACCGTCTTTGTGGACCTCCAATTCATGTACGACCAGGATGGTCGGCATGTTTTAAAAGAATTCGCGGTGGTGTTGCCGGAGGGAAAAATTACCTCAGTCGTCTTCAAACCACCATGTCCATGGCAGCGGCTTTCACCAATCGTGAAGGGGCGGAACAGGTATGTTACGGACCATGTCCATGGGATACGGTGGAGTGATGGGGAGACCCCCTATAGTCAGATGGTGAGGATCCTGGAGGAGGTCTTGACACCCTACTCGGTGGTAGTGAAAGGGTTGGAAAAGGTCAGGTTCCTCCAACAGATGGTGCCAGTATTAGACGTTGAGGAGTCCACTTGTCCGAGGTTACCCCTGCACAGCATAGCACCTTGTAAACATCATATATGGCAAGGGAAATGTGCCGCTTACCAAGCAATGTATTTGCTGCACTATGAGCAAATCACGGGAAGGACGGCACTCCCCACGGTCCACCCTTCACCCCACGTTTTCGAATCGTCCCTGCGGCCGGCTGAAAATTGGGATGAACCTGTATGGAGTCCGTTTTCAACCGAAGGAGGCGAACCGGCATCCACCCCAGCTTCAGTAGAAGCAAATGCAGGATCCACCTCCAGTACAAATACCACCCCGGAAGAGACCGTAATAGACGAGACACAACCCGCCCCAGAGATTGCAGATCTAATTCATCTACTGTCGCGATTCCGGATAACCCCACAACCTCTTCTGGGTCCCCCAAGTCACAAGTGACGCAGGCCACCAACAGCGCAGCTTCTCCACAGCTGGCACCTAAAGAAGCGGTCGCCAGCGGACAATCGTGGCGTGCTCCGCCACAAGTCGACATCGACCTCACGGGGGAGGACACCTCCGACGAAGAGGTCGAATGGCTCTACGTACCGCCCTTTGCACCCGACAGTCCGACCTTCACGCCAACGCCTTCGACCATCCCTCCGAGCAACACCCACAGCAACGCAAACAGCAGCCAGATAGAACAGAAGTATTCGCCGTCCGCACCGCAGTGTCCCCCAGTGGAAGTATATTGTTATTCCCCCACGTCACCGGTATATACTCCCGCAGCGTCTCCGTGTCCGCCCTACTCACCAGGGTTGCCATGGGACTACGGATTACCATCGCCCCCAGGGGCGAGAGATCAGGTACCCCAGGGCTGATAGGGTTACTACTACCACGGTGTAACAACCAACCACTACCAGCCCATGGTAGCTTTCTCGGGGCGCCTCAAGGGCACCTCTGAAAAACGGAATACAGATATGACAAGGACGAAGAAATGAAAAGACGAGTTACTTGCCCATCGTCGAGGGCCATCGCGTTTAGTTCCGCGCCTGCACCTCCCTCTAAGTCCATTTCCTCAATAGGAGGAAGCGGGAGTGCAGGGCGAACTGTCCGGACAGCCCGGACGACCCTCCTCATCGGGACGTACCTTGGAGGAGGAGGTCCCCTCTCTTCCGGTATGGACTCATAGTCCGGAATGGCCCCAGGGCCCACCTCGAGGACCGGATCTCCCACCACTTCGAGATAAGCCGGACCACCATCGACCCCATACGCTGGATTGCTGATTGCTAAAATAAAGTAGACACTAAAGTTAGTGCAGTGAAAAGTGACAAAGTGACTCTACAAGCCCAGAGCATAAACAATGTACATAGAAATAAGCAAATATACTTGTAAGCAAATGAACTTTAATTAGAAGTAAGATTAGTGTTAGAGATTAGTACCCAGACCTGAATAATAATGATAATTACGTGTTTAAGTTACAGTAATGAAGTAAGCATTACAGATATAAAAGTATAAGAAGAATATTAATAAATTGTGTGTAGATATCTGACTGATCAGAGTTTTATTTGAGAGAACGTGGAGAACAAAAAGGTTTGTTTTATGATTTCAGATTAGTTTTAACCATTGTGGCGAACTACTTACAAATAGGAATAGGGACTCCAGTCAAGGTAACCACAGGAGCCTTTTGGAAAAGATTGCCAGATACAATCACCTACGCAGCGACCCTACCTTTGACGTATCAAGCGATCTGGTATGGAATCCCTCAACAAAACAAGCGAAAACCAAACGACCCCTTGTGCGGACACAATGAAACCCATGTCTGCAAGATGGCCGTTGAAATAGATGAACTACTGAAGATTTTCGATGGCGAGCTCACGCTTTTAAGGGAAGCCCTCGATCCACAGCATTGGGGAACCTACAAACCAAGTATATTGGACCAACCTACGAAACCTCCCTCATCGAGGAAGGATAAACGAGCTATAGAATTCGTCGCCGATTTCTTTACGTGGTGTTGTGGTGTAGCCACAAACCGTAAAGTAGACTCCCTACGCACGGACGAGCATGATTTACAACAATTATTGTTGAAACTTAGTTTAGGGTTAAATCGACACCTAGTACGCGAAGTAGCTAATAATTCCCATGCATTTTTATTATATCACAGGCAAGTCGAACGAAATTTTGCAGAAACTAGGCGCAACATCCATAAGTTAGATCGAATCGACCACAACTTGCGGAATACCATCGATAGGACTGCCGCACACTCCGATATGAATACACAACGGGTAATGTTTTATGTTTATAACAATTTATTACGTTTAATTAATTTTGAACGCACCGTAAATAATTTAGAGATTATGAATCAATGTAAAGATCACAAAATTCCGACTGCAGTGGTACATCCTAAAGTACTTCGTCATGATTTATTTATGCTCCTTAAAACGTTAAAACCTGCAGGGCACGAACTTGCAATTCCTATTTACGAAATTTCTCGTTATTATAAATTACCGATTGCAGATTGTACTTTTACTGATACTAATATTATTGTTAGTCTTCGAGTTCCAATAGTTCCCAGCGACCTTCGATGGGGCTTATTCGAACTTATGACAACCCCTTTCGCTTGGAAAAATGATACTTGTACGTTAATGCATGACACTCTGTATCTTGCGGTGGCATCACCCACCTCAGATAACAGCAAAATTGCAGCCATGCGACCCATTTCCGGGTCCGGGTTACATCATTGTCGACCCTTTCAAGACAAACTTTGCTATTTACCTAGATTTACAGCTGATAGTAGTTTCGGCCCGCAGTGCGCTTATCGCATGTTCACGGGATCAACCGTGGATGAACTTGGAAAACACTGTCCCTTTCAATGTCATACAAGTCAGTCAATGACTATCACAGAAATTCGCGATGATATTTTTACAATTACCCACCCGAAAAATAAAACGATTGTCAGGTGCCCAGACGCAGATACTCCTTTAGACCCTTCGGTCTACAATCAACCGGGAGCCCTTCAACTAAAATTACCCTGTAGTTGTTCTTTACATGTGAATAACAAAGAAGTTATTTCACCCCGTTTCCCTTGCACAACCCAAGGCGAAAAGAATCACGAAGTAATTCATATTTTACCAGCTATCTGGTCTAACTTAAAAACTTATATATTACAAGTTCACTTATCGGAACCTACTTTTGATAACATGTCGGAATGTTTAAATGTAAATTGGTCAACTTCGATCCCTCATTTAAATTTAACTACTGCTTCTACTTTTAGTCGCATAGAAGACACCCTTGACGCAGCATTAGAAAAAACCTACGGAGACCTTTATGCCTATCACGGTGATTCTGTTTATTTAATTTGGAATATAATTCTATCAGCGGTAGTAGCCTATTTGTTCCATAAAAGAGGTGCCGTATTAATTAATTTAGCTCGTCCGGTTGCGTCCCAAAGTTTCCGAAAACCCCCACGATCATTTAATCACACACTTTTGGTATCCCTTATGTGGTTTTGTTTAGCTGGTTTTATAATTATTACCATTTTTATTATTGCATATTGCTTTTATCGGCTTAATAAAATTAGGAAAATGAAGAATCGTCATATCCCTCTGAAGGAGATATTCGAAGATAACAAATGGATTCAAAACCCGACTTACAGAAAAACTAAATCTGGTAAGAAAACTGATAAACCTTTAACAGCATGTAGGTTTGCTCCTATCACCACAATCGAAGAAGAACCAGTCGCTGAGACTTCTACAGAGAATTTGAAACTGCCAGTGGGAAAGAGTGTAACATTGACACTTCAATCCGGCTCAGTTTTCCGGCAGGGTACCATCCCGGAAAAATCCACCGGAACTCAATAAATTGATTCACATGGTGGACGGTAATGGAAAATTTTTATTGTTTTTGAGAGTTTAAGGATACCAAGTTGTAAGTACATTAATTGAATTAAATATGTCTTTTAAGGCCGGATTTCCATTATCGCTGTATGTTTTTGATGATGATAAGCGCTATATTTTATGGATTATTAGAATTTTATGGATTATGATTATGAGATTTTATGAGAATTTATGGATTTTGAGATACTCGAGTATTAAGACCCTGAATTTGCAATTTTTCAAAGTATTCCTTCACGATGTTTCGGACTTTCTAAGCGGGGAGAGAAAAAGTGCACTCTCTGCCTTCACGCTTTCAAAATTTTCAGTTATTTTACATTCCTAAATTACTTATGACAAATTGTAGATTAGATTTTGGTTAAGCTATCCCAAGGAAAAATTCTGGGATCAGGTGGTCTCCTACATCCGCGAATGAGGACGGATGAGGCTAGATAATGATAGTTTTTTCTAGGAAAACGCATGATGATTGCGTAATTTAAGGCAGTATATGGTATCCTCCTTTTTGGTTTCGTGTCTTCCGTCTTATTCACATAAATAAACGAAGTCACAAAGAGATAAATCAGTCAGCACAGAGAATTAGTTGAAACCAGTTCAAGAAGTTGTGTAAGAGTTTTTCAACAAAGAACAGGTCAGAAGTTTAAGTTTAATGGGTATTAATCAACAAGTAAATATTAATTAACAAGTTTAGTGGATATTAACCAACGATTGAATAATAATTAACAAATAGTAAATAATTAAGTAACAATTAACAATTAGTGGTATAAATTAGATCGTAAGAAAAAACTAACTAAACATGAATAATCTCATGTTTTTTCAAATCCTAACTGTGATCGTTGTGGCAGAAAAAATCCAAGACTTCTTAAGTATTGACGTAACTTCCGGTATTCATATTCAAAGATTACCTAATGTAAGTTTTTATCAATTGACAAAACCAATCTTGTTTAAATTGGAGAAACCTAAGAGTTTATTGGATAAACTAAATTGTTCGAATTTCTGCACGGCAGCGGTAAATAAACCTTTGTGTGAATTTATACGTAGTGATGTATCAGAATATTTTTCATTAATTAATTTAGATAATAAGAGAGAGAAAACAGACATATTAGTAGATGATGGAGAGATCTTTGATTATCAATTTGCAACGCGAAATCATATAACGCGAATGTTTACCTCTGATAGTGAAATTGAGGAATTAATTGATAGAATAACTAGTTTAAGGCAAATACCTTTGTACAACTTGTCTTACCCAGATCAGTTTAAAACTATTCTTGGTGGGATTGGTTGTCTTCATGCTAAATTAGCCGAGTATATTTACTGGGACGCGACTATCAGATATCAATGGTCAAAGTCACTTGTTAATATGTGTCAAAATAAAAAGTTGCAATTAGATATAGTCCCTATGGTAGAATTAAGTAAGGTTTTGCATCAAATTAATGATGAAAGTTACAGCCCAGCACTCAACAACATAGCATCGTACTATAACCTACCCTTGGTCGAATGTACTTTGTCTAAAGGATCCGCTCTAATTGGTCTACACGTACCAATGATCCACAACCTCTTAAAAGGTTTACGAATGAGGAAAATGCTAACGCCTAATTTCGCTTGGGAAAATTACACCTGCTCTGTAGATGTGCCAGCCTTTCTTTAACTTCGCCTTGGTGGAACTCGATTCCCAATGGACGATCTTACTACCTAAGTGCGATCCATTTAAAGATGAATTGTGTTTGGTTTCTAACAACTACGGAAACCACGCCCTAGGAGTCGCCTGTGTGAAACAAGCTCTAGCTGGAGGTTCTGTGTAACAATTATCAAATGTGTGCCCTTTATCCTGTAAAGATACTGGAAGAAATACCCAATTTCTAGCGCCAATTGGACTCAATAAGTTTTTGGTGACTCATCCCGATCCAAAACTGCAAGTACACTGTCCAAATAGCCAACAAACCTTAAATGCCTCGATTGGAACTCTTTTAGTCACGTTACCTTGTGACTAAAGCACTATCGGTATATCATGATTAGCATGCAATAGGCCCCACCACAAATAAAACAATTCCTCCTCCTCCGCAGCGAGAGGCGAGAGAGATAAACTAAGAGTTTATAAAGACAGTGTCCCGGTGTAAGTTCTCAATATGACAACTTCATCAGTTAATGTCAACATTATTGGTAAGCAATGTACTGCATGTATTATGTTCGATTTGCATATCCTATTGGATATATATCTAAAAAAGTAGATGAGTTAGGAATAAGAGATTGTTCAATAATAGTATGTTGTGAATGTGCTATAAACAATTTTAAAAGTATATATAATAGATTAGATGATGGATCAAAATTATTAAATGTATTCGTAGAACATAAGCATAATGTAGACGAAGTGTCTATGCCATGCATTAATTGTCATTCAGGAGTTCAAAAACAAATATTGTTAAAATGCATGTTAAGTAATATACATTATTCGTTTTGCAAGAAAAATGTATTTGTAAAATTGCTTAAAGTTCATTTTGTATTTACGTCTGATCGTGAATATGAGATAATATTACCTGACGAATCATTTAATTTGTTACAATCATGCAAAGTACAAAGTCTTACTGATGTTGAAACTGATGGAGGTGTTATGCAACATGCTCAACCATTTTAATATAATTTAGAATTACTACAAGTGTCTTCGACGAGTGTGTTGAAAATATTACAAATCATGAGTCACCCTCCATCCCCAATTCAAACAGTGAACAGCGATTCAGAAGAAGAAGTATCAATCAAGAAGAAGAGTATGATAACAGAAGTACTACCTCTACAACAGGTAGTATCACTAATATGTTGTTTGGAACTGTACTGGATGAAACCGATGACGTTATTAACGATAATAGTAGCAACAAAATTAATATTAGAGAAAGAAGACCGTATGACTTTACAAAACAGACGGTATTGGATGAATATTTTCAAAGAGTTGAAGACAATCGTAACGAATCCTACCAACAAACAGAAAAAGAAGATGCTAACGTTTACGAAATCCGTCGATTCGTTCGAGAAGTTCAAAGAAGTAATCTTAGACGAAGAATTATACACGACATTATACGTACAGGAGATGCCGACGAATGGCAACGAATTATTTATGGAATACGTAAAACAGGCTACAACGGAAATCTCACGTGGGTTATCGAACATGGAACACATATTCACGTTATCCACGATTGCCATTGGACCAACTCCTCCTGTAGATGTTCCAGATTCTATCAATTATCAAAGTACTCGAGGGATAGAAAGTCTTTTTGGACCAGCGCTTTCACAAGAGAGCGGTGGCTTATTTTCACAAGCTATCTTTGTCAACGACCAAGAAAAACATTATTCTGCGAAGTATGGCACACCATGTTTATTGAATATTGGCATATTAATAAATATTTTGTACTTTACAGATCTCCGGGAGAAGCTGGCGAACACTTAATCAAATTGACAGTGCACAACACCAACGATATTGCGCATCTTTCAAGCGATCAGTATTGGAGGAAAGCAGCAATTCGGACGACTTTTCTAACTTCTTCGTCGAAGGACAACCTATATCTGATAGTAATGGACTTAATTTCGAAAGTAGCGGAACGTCTACAGCAAATACCAAATGTAAAAAAAGAAGTTACGCAGAAAGGATGTTACAATTCATCAGGACAACGCCGGTATGCCCCTTATTAAATATCACTAATACACGCCCATGGTTAACATCGCAATTCAAATTTATACGTCGAAACGATAAAACGTTTCAAACATGTATAGAATTATTTGCTTTAGAATTATTAGATAAAACGGTTGAAAAATTATTTGTATTGTATGATGGTAAACAATGTATTTTTAACGCACCTATTGGAGACACTTTTAATTATTATTTAGATTTAGAACAAAGCATAGATATACTAAATAAGTTGTTAATTGATCAGTGTAAACTTGGTGTAGGTATATTTTTACAGGATTTATATAATATTATTAACAAACTAGAACCTAAACGTAATTGCTTTATGGTGTATGGGGAAAGTAACGCTGGTAAAAATTTTTTCTTTGATTGTGTTATACATTACTTTTTAAATTTTGGTCAAATAGGTAATTTTAATAGATTTTCTACGTTTCCACTGCAAGAATGTGTAAACAAACGAATATTATTATGGAATGAACCTAATTTTGAACCTAATGCTATTGACACTTTAAAAATGTTATTCGGAGGTGATAATTTTAATGTAAAAGTTAAGTATCAAATGGATGTTAATGTATGTAGAACACCAGTTATAGTATTAAGTAATGTACAATGTTTTCCTGTTGATGTAATATTTAATACTAGAATGTATAGATATAAATGGAATAGTATTAATTGGTTAAAAGGTATAGATAAAAAACCATATCCATTAAGTTTGTATTATTTATTTAAAATGTACAATATTATTATTTAAAGTTTCTTTTTCTTACGTCATAATGTATTCATTAAACTAAAGTTTACAATATTATAGTCATTGTGATCATTGACACCACCTAATACAACATTATCTGGTCTATAATGAACATTGTCTCCGTACGGATACATAGAATTATCATTAACTTCTACTATCATTTCACTTTCACAAATCCAATAAGAATATGCTGTTACATATTTAGTATCATCAATTGTAGGATTTAACGCTGGTACTGCTTGAATACCAATATGAAGCGATGGTTGTGCCGATATATCAGATGATCCAGAAGATGTCAATGTATGTGCTAATGGATTTTCTAACGTCCGAATCCAAATATTATCTTTGTTTGATCCTGCACCAGTTACGTATGTTGTTTTTTCTTTCGCAACAACCTTCATAATACCATCTGTTATAGAAGATCCCGTCAACTCTGTTACTAGATTTTCTCTCTGTTTATTAAAAATATTTCCAGTAAATGTTGTCTCCGTACCATTCGTACCATCCACTGGTATATCATGTACTCCACGTTCTATCCAACCTCGTTTAACTTTATAATTATAATTAATTATTGGTTTACCAATAGCTGTACGAAATAAGAAACGACGTACATATCTATCAAGCATAGGTAATCCCTAATCAGCAAACGGATATGCCGTAGGATATTTAGTAACACCGCCTTCTACATATGCACTTTCATTTTTAGTTTTATTTAAATATAATACCGCGTAGTGGTTTAACGTTCTAGGAATACCCATAATACATGGTATATTAGAACCCATTGATCCCGGAGCTGATGCTCCGTATAATTTACCTAATATAGCTATATTATTATCATAACTAGTTGAAGTAGGAACCATCGGAGCAGTAGAACTTGTTGTATATCTATAATTTTTAATATACATTTTATGATTTAACCCTATACAATATTGACCTATAATGCAATGTTTTGAAGTAGCTTGTCCAGTCATCGTAGTTCCATAATCAAACGTCGCTATGTCATCTAATGGAGTACATTTAACGTTAACACTTATTATTTTACTATTGTCCGGTAACATTAACAATTCATGTCTATCTATATAAAACCCTATTAATTCCACTGGTACACGTGCTAACCCAGTTGTAAATAACCAATGAGCTCCTGCTGTTTTAGGATTTGCTGCGTTTGTTACGTGATCTATTATTGCGGTACTATACCCATACGTATTAAATATACGTGTTTTTTTAAACACCTTTCTATATGGAGCAACTTGTTTACTACGACCAATGTATAATATACCACCACCTTCAACATCTCCTGATATCCCAGCACCAGACTGCGGTCCAAGGCTACCATCAATAGTACTAACGTCCATACTTTCAGGTGAATTATTAAATCCTACGTCACGTAACCTACTTGCTTGTAAAGGTGTTAATTCGTTTATTATTTCCATATCATCAGGGTCAGATGATTGACTACTTTCTGGACGATTATTACCGTAACGATTTTCTGTAGGACGAGGTTGTGCAACTCCGACGGGTCCACCACCTGCAGCTGCTCGATTTCCTGCTTCTTGCCGTTGCCAATCGTTATAATTTAACACACCACCACCTGCTTTATACCTTTTATAATTTTCACTACGTTCCCATTGTTGTTCCGCATAACGTTGCTGATTTTTATTTAAAGCAGTAATTTTTCTCTTTTTTCCACCTGGATACATTGTACCAAATACATGTTCTGTAATATATTTTATACCCAACCCAGCCGCACCTAGCAACGAATGAGGATTATTATTATGTACATAATCAAGAACAAACTCGTTTATAGAATGCTTATCGTGACTGTGAATATTATCGGGGTCACGTTCGTATAAATTATCATGTTCTTGTGCAATTAAATCGTCTGTATCTACTGGTTCACCTTCATTTAATTTATTACCCGGACCTATATATTTATGATATGGTAATCGCATAACTTACACCGGGACACTGTCTTTATAAACTCTTAGTTTATCTCTCTCGCCTCTCGCTGCGCAGGAGGAGGAATTGTTTTATTTGTGGTGGGGCCTATTGCATGCTAATCATGGTATACCGATAGCGCAAGGCGCTCCTTTACTTTATTGTAACTTCCTTAGCTATTCTTGGATTTTTCCTACATCGACTAATCCAGAACCAATTCCTTAATTACCTTCCTTTGAGCACGGTATCACGTAGGCCGTCCGCTCCGACCTTTTCTTCAAGAAGAACCCCATCACCCCCGAGGACGATTCCTCGACGAACCCCGTCACCTCCAAGGACTCTCGCTCGACGACCAACGTCGTTACGTTTGGATGGACCGCCTAGAACCCGGTTCGCCCCAGATTTACCTCCTCGAAACCCAACCCCGGAGAGTGCCTATCTACAACCTGTTGAAGGCGCTAAAGTATTTGTGCCTCCTACCGAAAGTACTAAGGGATACATACCCTTAAGCCAACTGATGCAGTCTGGAGGACAAGTTTACAGTTCACCAACGGAAGAGTACCTGCCTATGTCAAGTCCAGGAGGACCACGCCCCACGGCGTACCTGTAAATCAACGACCTTCAAGCTGTTGCTATGTATAAAGGAGATTTTCCGTTCCCGTTCATCACCATTTGAAATTAAAAACTCACAAATGTCATAGTAGTCCGTATTTTTATATGGGATACTTTTAAACCCCCAGGCACATGCAATGTACAACGAAGTGTTCCCGTTTTGTACATTTTGGTGGTTTATATATGCTATAGGATTATCAAAATTTTTTCCTAATAGACGAAACTTCATCAAGTTAAAATTTCTTCCCTTACTTACACCTCAACATCATTCAGTAAGTCCAGTTCCTGCGAAGAGGTCAAAATTAGGCTTCCCATATTATCCAATGAAAGTCCCCAATGGTTTTCAAAACGCCCCAAGAAAACGTTACCCATAAAATGGGTGTTCTCCTTTTATAATTTCTATTGAACTCTTTGGAAATTAAACTTAACAAACCCCTCCGCTAGCAGCATACATACCAACGCACACATCAACCGAAAATTTATTTTGTGAAAGCAAGTGTTTCGCGAAAATTAGTGCTATTAAAATTAAATAACCCCTTCAAAAGAAGTGTTTCTCAAAGTTTCCTCGACCATGTTTAATAACAAATTGTGAATATAATAATAATTAATTATAAAGTGTTACTTACCACTTGTAGAAGAATTCATGTTCACTGTTAACTGTGTCACTGTTGAACTAAGACTGAAAACCGAGTTGAACGTTTACTAGTGCGTAAAATTTGCAATTATAACGGCCAAAAGCGATAACGGCCTTATCGTCATCCTGTTGTTCGAGAGTGTTACGGAAATTAATATTATATATTAATATTAAAACGTGATTGCATACCGCAAAACGTGCTTATGCAAACACACAAAACCACAACAGTACTAGGATGCTAGGATAAACAGAGGCTATTATTTTTTCAAATTAGAAAGGATTATCGGAAATGCATAATTAATAAATATTCATAATTACGAACTAGATTACGTTCGAAGTTTTCTATATACCTCTCTTTATCGCTGGACTCCTTTTTCCTTTTCTATTTTTATATATTTTTTATATTTTGATATTTGAATTTTATATACGTGTTTATAATCTTAGTTTCCACGTACATACAGAGCTAAAAAGAGTACGCCCACGCGACGACAACTTAGATAACTTTATGCGTTCTCGCAAACAAGTTCATTCATGAAAATTCACATGATATTTTCGACTCTTTGGCTTTCTATGTATTAGGATTGCATGAATAGTATTAGATATCATTTTTTATTCTTTGTTAAAGGAACTAGTTTCCTGACGAGACGATGAGAATAGAATAGAAAAAACGGGACCATCTTGTGTAGTGGGAAACGAAATAGAAAAGGAACTATCAGACTTGATAAAAAAATCTGCAAGCATGGGGTTTCCCATTAGCAAAGATACACTTAGCTATTCAGTCAAAAAAATAGTGGAAGAAACAGAACGAGAGACACCGTTCTTAAATGGAAAACCTGGCTCTAAATGGTTTGCCGGATTTTTGAGGAGGCATCCTGAACTATCCGTTAAGCAAGCGAATATATCTACACAGCCCGAGCAAATATAACACCTGAAAAAATACGGAAATGGTTTCAAGACACTTTAGAATTGCTTAAAGACGATCGTATGATACTTGATGGTCCAAGTCGCGTGTGGAATATGGACGAAACGGCATTTTACCTAAATGCTGCTGGAGGTTTTATACTCGCTGAGAAGGGAAAACGTGTATATGGTACATCTTCGAATAGTGACAAAGAAAATATAACAATACTTGAGATACCTATGGCCAAAACTGGTAATGGAAGTGGCCACATGAGGGTATTACGTGGCCACAACCGGTGAAATGTGTATTTATTTCTTTTTCATTTTATTTTGTGGATATCGTATAGTTTTAACCTTCTCTAAATTAGTTTTTCGCCACTAAAATATATGAAATGGCGACATACAAGAATTGACGTAGGGATAAAATTAGCCAATCCTTTTATACAGGGCAGCGAAGTTCAACTTTGCCTTAAGGTTGCCAAAACCGGGGTCTCTGCCCTAATAACACTATGAAGGAAGAAGCATTATTTTAAATTTAATTGGTTCTTCTGTTTATAACTTTTGAGTGTCTGATTGTGTGATAATACTGATAATACTATGAACAAGTTTTTTTTTCACCTTACAGGTGAGTTATCTGCAAAAGATTATAAACCAGCTTGTGGGGGAGATATTCACCAAAGTACGTGAGGGGGTGTCCGACGACACCAGACTTCAACATTGGTATATGTACCCGCCGGGGAGGGCCGCCGAGTATGTGGTTGCATGGCTTGAGCGCCATGACTGGGAGTTCAAGATGGAACCACATATCCTGGAGAAAATTTAAACGCTGCACAATACCAAATTGGGGTCGATAGCAGAAGAAATAGCGTTGATCACCAGGGGGTACAATGGGAATATTAGGCTATGCTTAGATGCTAGAAATATAAATAAACAAACTCTTCACAGTATGAAAGTCCTCAAAAGAAGGAATTATAGGACGAATAGGTAATAAGAAACTATTCTCAAAATTAGACCTTAAAAATTCATTTTGACTTATCGGGGCTTCAGTCCGATGCCAGGGTAACATTTATATCAAGATACCTTGGAAATCAAACTGCTTACCTGCATAGGAACGTAGTGTTTGTATTGCAATGCAAGTGTCACTATGAAGTGCAGTCGAGCTCAGTCGTTGTACAAAATGACTCCTCCCACACAGATTTGCAGCAATGTGATTGGTGAAAATCAATTTGGACCAACCAATGAAATAATTTTGGTTGTCTGGATTTAGTATAAAAGGGGAGCAAATTGGAAAATCATTCAGAGTTTACTTGGAGTGAACCACCTAGCTACTCTCAACATAACCTAGAGGTTTCCTCAGGTCTTTCCATAATAATACATTTATTTAAGCCTTCTGGATTGTTATGAAGAATAGAACTGTATCAAGCAAATCTAGTAGATAGCGTAGCACGTTACGAGCGATTCTACACCATACTAGAATTCCAACAGCAGTTTCTCCACTTCCTCCATCACCAGTCAAGCAGACTTCTTCAACTTTACCTTCAGTTGTCAACAATCAAGAATCTGTTATTTTGTCCAAGGAAGATCCTTTAGAAATTCCCCATTCTGTTGGTTACCATCTTAAACCTCTCAAGACATCTTCAACGAGCTACATTGGAATTTCTCCATTCTTCTTATCTAACTTGGACCCTCGAAGATTTATTGTTAGATCCAACTACCGAAGATCTCAAGAAGTTGAAGTACCTGAAGACCTATCACAATTTCGTAATTGTTGGGATTATTTCCCTCACATGTATTAAAGTTTTCTTTAACAATATTAATAAAGGGTATCTTTACCCACTTTACAAGAATTTAATTTAACTGTTGTATATAAGTTGTTCTGATATAATAAACATATTTGATAATCAATTGGAGTCAGATTAATTCAATATCACAAATAAGAGTACGCAAACCGCTACAGACTAATTTCTCTTAATAAAAATTCTAGAAAATATACTGGTTTCAGTATGGATGGAAATGTGTTCCAATTTGTTGTCGCCACGACAATCCTGGATACGTTCTTGGCTGACAAATTTTAAATATTATATCTGCGAGACACCCCTCCTGGTAATTGGCCGCTATATGAACGGGTGGTGACCGACATGAGCTATGCGCTTATAAATTCAGTGGTACATAGTTGGAATGGAACAACATTGAGGTACTTAAACCTCTGGTACTCCCTTTTTCAAGACCAGAGAAGATTGAAAGATGGCAACTGTGTATTCATCAGTCTATGTTGTGTAATCGTGCGCTACATTATAGATGACAAATTATTTTTTTCGTTACGGGGCAACAAATGCTGGAAGGAAATGACACCTTTGAAGAAGATCATCAGCAAGGAACAACTGGATGTGGCCCTCATTACATGCAGCAAGGGAGGAAAATTGTTGGAACTGCACCTGCATGCGACCAGTAATGTGGCGAGACGACCCTGGTATGTTAAAAAGCGCATTTATTATTACGCTGGTGTAATTAGCACCTCAACCGGTAGGGCATTTCCTGTTTTAGAATTAATTTGTTGTCGCCACGACAAATCGTGGATAAATTCTTGGTTGACAAATTTTAAATATACCTCTGCTACTCCCTTCTTAAAGACCAGAGAAAATTGAAACGCTGTATAATCCCAAATTGTGGTCGACAGCGGAAGAAATAGCGTTGATCACCAGGGGGTACAATGGCTCGGCCAAACCGCGGTCTATGTAGTGTACACCTTTGTAAAAATATTGCAAAAGATGCAAGAAAATGTACTTCCAATACCGATAAAGTGGAAAAAGATTTTTTGGACGAGAATGTTTCGGCAATTTGTAACATTTCAGATTTGCAGATTGCTGGCGTGTGGTACAAATACTTTTCGTTTATTCTTTTATCTCCTTACAGTAGCCCAGCCGTCTCAGAAGCAATCGAAAAATGCGTAACCAACGCCACGTCGAAAAGATGTTCCGCTGAAGAAAAAGAAAAGGCGGCTACGGCCACTTCCAAAAATCCGAGCCACTCGCCCATGGAAAGTAACACGTTAAAAACCTGCACGTCGTTTTACGATCATTTTCTCCAAATTGCAGAATTGTGTGATATCGATGTACTCTAGTCAGAGTGACAAAGATAATCAGAATCCGTACTTCAATCCCCAGTTTAACGAAATGCTTCGCATCTGAAAAAGTATTTACTATTATTTCCCCTATGGGCTGGTGTTTCTTTGGTTTCAGCTTCCACAACAAAGACGGGTAGTGACAGATGTAGTAATGCCATCGTGGAAAATTGGTTCGGGTACGTTAAAAATGTTTTAGGCGTTACCAGAAGATTCAAGCGCAGCGAATTCCTTAGAACTGTCATGAAAGCGAGGACTCTGCATCCAGAAAGAATTAAAGAACGACATTCCTCCAACTGGATGTGCTACAATTCGTAAGAGGAAACCTCCTGGCGATGTGACTGCAACGGAACAATGGGACAAACGAAAACGAAGGGAATTTTCGTATTTCAACCAGTTATATTTGAACCGATCCCGTAATAGCAAGCTTCCCAAAACCGCAGCCAAAAGAAGATAATTCGCAACATGCGGAAAAATAGACGTAAGTATACAAAAAAAAATGCAAGACGAAAAAGACTGCGAGCCCGACAGAACGTGGGAACAATTAATAATAGTAGCGAATGGAGGATTCTATGTGCAACTTGCAGGTTCATATAATTACACCGTTTGTACCTTCGAGGATATACCCCTTTTCCTTGGAAAGGTATCACCATCCAAGATTTTTCTACATTGCATTTTAGTCATAGTTTAGCCCATAGGGATATGTACCTCAGCACAACTATTATTATCGATGGCCTTCTGTATGTTTCGTCTAAACACACATTACAGTTTCAGATCCTACCATGTCAGCTGTCGACCGACTTGCTACATCATGAAATCACATGTTTCACCTTAGAGAATATCCGCCTTTTTAAAAGATATCGTCATCATGCCAATTTGTACAGGAGAACATTTTACTTGCTGATCTTCAGACAAAAATTTTCCGATACTTCGAACCTATGCCCATCCCTCGTGAAACGGATACGCAGTCTACCAAGTTGTACCTCCAAAAGTTTCTTGCATTTGCAAAGAGGTATAATCTGAAAGCCGTGTTGCCAGAACGACCTACAATACAGCTACGGGGATGGAACACGGCGATTGACAATTACCCAAGGCAACTAGATTGATATAAGTGTGGCGTATTCGTAATTTTCTACGCGCTTACTATTTTGAAGCAGGAGGTAGTTGCTGCTTCGCTTGAAGCTAACCGTTATCGAGCTCAATTACAGCTTACATTATTAGAGGCGTCGGACGATAAGAAAAATACTTGTATGTTATGCAATCGACCTAATGTGAAAGATAGAGAATATTCTTGAATCCCCTTCTCCATTTTATGCCTGCATAAACTAATTGTGTAGGTTTTCGCTCGCCTTCTGATGTTATTAATTCAAATAAGGCTTCTTTGTTACACTCATTTAAACGACGAATGTTAGCTCGATTTGCAGGATTTTTTTTCAACAACTTGCTATCGTACCACTGCGGTTTTGAGTACCTCGTCGACATTTTTAACACTTTACGCCATACCGTTTACGCGCAACTTTTATATAGTATCCCCCACCATAACGTTCTGAGTCTGCGCATTGTTTACAATTCCCCACCTTACTATACGAGTCCTTGAAAATCAGCCAGCTTGCTACAAACACTCCTACAGTCAACATGTTGTTTCTGTACGTTCCAGACGAAGCTGTTTATTGGATTCATGATGATGCTGAAAGTCGATACCATAAGACTGGGGAAATACCAACTATAAACCCTGAACTCATTCCCATTCCCCGAACCGCTTCATCCGCTAAATAGCGCATTATCCGATTTTTTTGGAGCGCAATATGGCTTCTTCCACTATAGTGCATCAGTTATTTATACAATCGACCCCTTGCATGTAATTTCCAAAGATCGTTATCCAGCTCTGCACAATTTAGTTTTGAGGGTTGAAGTTTTCAAGAGACTTCATGATTTATCAATCGTGAGTACTATCGAAGAAAGTAATTCGGACGGATCTGAAGATTCCGAAAATGAAAAAATGCCTCCCGTTCGCAGGAGATTGTCATTCGAGCACAACCTTCGGTAGCGTCACCATGGTTCCGGTAAAGTTGTTAGTGGCTTTGGCTGCCGTTTACGATGGGTTTCTCTATGTGCAACAACGTTCCAAATTCCATTTCCGCATCTATAACCTATGATCCTAATATGAGTAACGCTACTTGGTATAAAATGAACAACTCCGTCTTGGCTGAAATCCCTGTATTTAAAATACCTGTGAGAAATTTTACTGAAAATGGTTTATTAACGTTCAAGATAAAATTCCAAGCACCTACATACGCAGTAACTTCCAATTGGCAAACTATTAAGATAAGTGATGATGTGTTTAAGAACTGTACTGGCTTTAACAATTCCTATTGGGTATCTGTAATTATTCTAGGAACTGTACTATTACTCATGGCGTCATTATCTATTTTATTTAATATATTTATTTCTGTTTACTATCTGTATTAATTAACAATAAGTAAAAACTATGGTACAATAATCAATGGCTTGGTAACAGTATGGGAGTGGCATTCCTGTGAATGCAACCCATTACTTTCTTGCTGAAGCATAAGGTTTAGTTATTTTAACAATTTAAAATCTATCAGGCAAATCTAATGGTTTGAACCTTTTTAGTCTATGAGTTTGTGTACTGTTGTCGAGTAGGTTTACTGCGAGGGCGTTTGGGTGGTGTGATACCTTATTTAGATACTTTTCACTGCACTTACTGATTTCGTCTCTCACTGTATTCACTTTTAAATCACTGATAATATCTGCACTTCTTACAAAGTACGGGGCGTCACACATTGCACGAAGCACTTTGCTCTGAAACCTTTCTATAATTTGTATGGTTGAATCTGCCGCAGCTCCCCATAACTATAGACCATAAGTCCATATTGGTTTAAATGCTACCTTATAGACTAACATCTTATTTGGGAGAGATAGCTTAGATCTGCGACCAAGTAACCAGTAGTGCTTGTTGAATTTAAGGTACAGTTGTTGGCGTTTCTTCCGAACATGGCTTCTCCATGTTAATCTTTTGTCCAAGTGAACACCCAGGTATTTAACTTCTTCCACCTGAGACAGCGGAGCAGTATTTAGAAAAACGGGGGGTGGTATTCCCTTGCATTTGGTGAACGTGATATTGACTGATTTCGCTTCGTTGATTTTAATCCTCCATCACTATCTATAGCATATTTTGTCATATATATGTCAATGATGTCTTATAATCTTAGATAGTCTGTTAATGTTATTTTTGTTCGTTTCTGTGAAATACTGTATTAATAAATGTACACCATTTCTAAATAAATTTATTACATGTTACGCTGTTTCAGTTACTAGCTCTAGTCTTGCGTTCGGCCTTGGTCTAAGGGAGTGACCTTGGTTAATATTCAAGGACAATGACCTTCGACATTGACCTTGACCTTGAATTCACGGTTAGGAGTGGGGGAAGTTTCCCAGAACTGTCCAAAACAATCTACTAGCATTTTTCATTATGAAATATTCCAGGTACAAGGGCCGGTTCCGCAACGCCACAGTACTACTTCTTCAAGTTGGCAAGCGAAAGTTCTGCTTCGAGGTACGGAGAGTGCATGAAACAAACAGAAAAAACCTTATGTATCATTTATCAGTAGTAGCAGAACATGTACAGTTTCGTGCATGTATTTTAACCAAAAAAGAGTAGAGTAGCATGTGACATGTAGTAGTTGTAGTTTAGTAGAATAAGATCTATCTATATACGCTAAAATGGGAATTAATAAAAAGAAAATATAACAAAAGGCAGAGCTGCTAGATAGCGGGAAGTCAGAACAGTACGGTCCATACTAAATATCAGATGATGGACCCGAAGATACGGTGAAAGAAGGTCGCTTAGCCACCGTCATGTGCCACTCCAAGGACAAGATCCCTTGCGAGGCGTCGACAACCAGACGGTCGTCTACCCCAGGAAACATCAAATTCGCTGGTTCCATCGCACCACCAAATATTATCGAAAACAGTCCCCCATCGAACTAGCTTATGCCATCACCATCCACAAGGCTCAAAGTCAGAGACGCTCGGCAAAGTTGTGGTACAGGCGAGCAAATTGTTCGCTAGCGGCCACGCGTACACAGGCGTCAGTAGGGTGCGGAACCACAAGAGCATCCACTTTACCGAGGTCGAAACACGTTTGGTCATATTTGCGCCCGAATTGGTCGAACTTCTTCGTTGGTTCTATCTAGTGGACGTTCTGCAAGACAACTTTGACGGGGTAAAATCCCCCCCACTGGGACATGTAGCCCCAGAGCCGCCGGACCGGCAATAAATTAAAGTACGCATGACCGATTTGATACACGGATTATTCAGTAGTGAGGAAAACTAGGAGAATAACGCGAAAAACTCAGTGTCGTTCTTGATTTTAGCTTTTAAGTCATCAATCTCCATTCTTAAACCTACATTTTGAGACAAATAATTAGCTAAATTTGCGCTTTCAGTTATCAAATTTGTTGTACAATCGTAGTTATCGGTGTTTGCTTCCAATAGTTTACCATCACATTCTACCCATCTGCTCTTGTAATTATCGTTTTCAAAAAGAGTGGAATTTCTCAAATCTGAGCTTCCATCCAAAGGGAAAAAGGTTGATGCTGTTTTGAATTTTTATACATTTGCATGTGAAATCCTTGACTAGATAATGGAGTCCATTGGGCGGAAACCATATGGGTGTGGTTTAAATGGTGGTATAGATTATGCGAACCATTCAAATAATAACTGGCATTTAAAACCAATTCTTGCGCGTTTAAACGCGGAAAGAATAAAATTGTAAAAACAATAAATAAAATCATTGTGATACTCTGACACTGGTGAACTGAAATAAACGCATCTATTGAAGCCCTTGTATTTAAAAAAAACGTTAATTCAGCAAAATTTGATCTTTTAGACCTAAACTTATGAATTTTTAAATTTTGTAACAATAATATAATAAATATTTTAACAATAGGAAACTGGAGCTTGTAAATCATGTATTAACTGCGATAATATTCGTGTCTACGTGATGCCTCGTGCGATGCAATAAATTTCCATGTTGCATCGTTTTGAAACTTTGTCTTTGGCTCACGTTGATTTTGTTTGATAACGGAGATTTTTTCGTAAAGATTTTATGTTGTAATAAATATACACTGTATACAATATAAAATGTTTCTATTATAAACTTCTGAAACCCTTGTTACCACTTTATAGTATAAACTTAAGTTATTTTATATTTATATTATATTCTATAAGCTATCGGGTGAAATCGATAGTTTACGGATACATTTGGAGAAAATATAAAGACCCTTGAAGGTGTACTGCTTTCATAACGAGTAAAAATGTGTACACAAACGGAACGGAACGAATTAGCGATTCTTGTTCATCTTCTATCAACCCAGTTTCATTGATAGAATTAAAACGTGATGAATCACATCCTGTGTTAAAAGCCTATAATCAATATTTTAAAGAAATAAAAAGATTTCAAGATGGTCATGATGTTAACTCAGTCGCTTATTTTGAGTTTAAAGGAAAAATCTTGGCTAAAACACCGGAAAATGAATTCGTTTACTTCAGAAGAGAAGATGTATTTCCTATCAACGTGAAAGACATTACCATAATGTATAGAGGCTTGCAAACATTTGGAGTGGAAAATACCGAATTAGATGTTTTAGAATTTGCTAAAATTAAACGAAAAATTCGTGGCAATGGAAATATTTGTGAAAATAAAAAAAGGCGATTAACACACTAGCAGTAAACATGATAAACATGTGCTTATCTGTTTTAATAACAGCGAGTTTAGTAACATATAACCGCTGCAATTTTGCTATTTAAATTATTCCACATCTACACAGCCAAGATGAATACTAGTAACGAGTTGACAAAAACTACAAAGAAAAGTTCATGCAGACGATTGTGCCAGGAAAAGGGGTACAACCCTTATTCCTGCAGAATCTCTGCATGTTAACGATTTGCATAAAATGGACTCCCGACCAAACGAACCACGACTCTACCGAGTTACCTCTTTCGTTGAAGCGCAAGATACGAACTGAATGGCGTAATATCCAAACCAGGCTGCATGAATTTTTAGACAAGTGGATCAACTGGGAGAATCGACATAGAGAAGCGTTCAGGTATGTGCCCGAATGGTTTTTGAATCACCTGCCTTCATTTATTCAAAATTTAAGAATTCATAATGGTGGTCTATCACAAGTACACAATTATGTTGTTAACTTTTTAGAAATTTTATATCATATAAATTAGGAAAGTGAGGGATCCAGATACCTGAACCGGCGCATACTTGAATTGTTTGTTGTTAACGAGCCCTTGTTTGTCATTTTTCGCGCCTATAAGGTTATAGATGCCCGTAGAATGGCTACAGGGTACATTTGTGTTTGCTGCTATGGAGATCTCCTAATACGCGGGGATCTGGAGGAAGATCCTGAGTATTCAATGTTTCGTTTTCAGAATGTTACAGGTGCAATGAGAATTTATCGGCTGTTGGGCTGCATATCGGCATATAATATGTGCCGTGACTGCGGCAATACCCTCATGATCTCAGTTTACACCGAAGAAAATAATATAACCACAGAGGATAGCTGTATCTCAATTCCATGCGGTCCAGCCAAAAAACGGATGATAAGGTCGGAGACCTTTCAGCCGCAATTGAGATATTGGACACCGCTAACTCAGTGGTTACCTAGGATACCAACAGCAGTAAATTCTCAATTTACTCAGGATCTGCAGCTGGTTAGGAAATTGACAGCCGACAGTTCAAGTCAGGAAGAGGAAGAAGCGGAAGAAGAGCAAGAGGAATAGGGAGTCCTGGAAAATTTAAATTATTGTAATTATATTTAATGAAAAATGTTATTCTTTTCATTTTTATTTTATTTATTTATACATTAAAGTACCTAAGTAACAATATGGATAGAATCGGGCATTCAACAACTAGTGCGCGACACCTGTCGTTTTAACGAGAACAACGTAAAGAATTACCAGATTGGCTAGGGAGGCAACCCCCACCTCAAGGCAATCGCCGTGACAGCCTGCAGAGACGTGTACGTCTATCTGCCTCTTTCTAACCTCGATAAAAACCGTATCGCCACTAACGACGTGCAAACAGCGATGAACACTGGCACGACGCTACACATGCGTTATTCGCCCTTGGAACAGCCTATAATCGGCCGCACACCTATAATGGCTTTATTAAGCGCAAATCATTACTCTGCAATTGTAAAGAACGAGCCAAACAGCACGATCTTTGTGCCTAAGGGACGCGGAGACATGTTACCCGACGAAAAAATAGCTTCTACGCCCGTAACTATTATAGAAATCGTCGACGACGAACGACCAACAACGTCAAAAAAAGACGACCCTATAAATAGCATACACAGAAACAATTTATAAAAAAAATACACTATACAAACACAAATAAATACACTTTTAAAAATAAACCAAAAAAGATAGTAAAAGAACTATCAAAATCATAAAGACTCTTACAAAAAACAAGCTAATTGTTTTATCCATAGACTTATTAATGTACCCCTCTCACTTGAGGAATTTGAGTTAGAAAAATCCAAGATTATTCATATTGGACTTGTTAATGGTTATGATCCTGATTTTATTATTAATCTTATTCAAACTAGGATTAATAGAAATAATATTTTGAAATTAACTGGTTTACTTGCTTATAAAGACTGTGATTATAATAATTTGTCTTGTTTAACTTACATTGGTTCTCCTTCTATTTTACTTAGTAATATTTTTAAAAACTATAATATAAAAATTGCTTTCAAATCTAAAACTTCTAATTATAACCTTTTGTGTAAGTACAAGGATAAAATTCCTCAAGATGAAAGAGCTGGCATTTACCGTTTAGATTGTAATTCTGTTTATATTGGGATGACCACTAGAAATATTAAAATTAGAGTTAATGAACATTTTTTAGACTCGTAAAGAACAACAATAACCATAATGTTTCAGCTTTCTCCGATCATATTTTAAATTCAGGTCACAATTTTGATAAAAATGTAAACTATTCGATTTTGCACTCAGAATCGAATTTTAACAAACTTGTTCGATTAGAACAATTGGAAATTCACAAACATAATACTGATGTTAAATATAATATTGTTAATGATATCATTTTTGAATGTCCCGCTATAATATCCAATTTGTAACTGTTATTTTTCACTTATGCTTTGGCTATGCTGTTATATTTTTCGTCTGATTTTTAATATGGTAACCTCTTGACGTTTACTTTATTTTGAATTTTTAAATCTTTGATCAAAGTCATGTTTTTTGGCTTTTTATTCTTCAAATTTAAGTCAATATGTTAGCTTTTGGACGGCTTTATTTGTGGATGTATTTTTATTAAACTTTTTGATATTCCATGTAATATTTACATTTTAATTTTACCGGTAAGTTTAACCTATAAGTGATACTATAATTTTAAATTTAATTAACTTTGTTAGTATTTTCTTTTTATTATAGCCCGAGGATGGCAATTAATGTTTGATTTTGCCGAAATATATGTAGCTATATAAATTTCTCATTATATTTAATACGAGTGGAGATTTTGTGTTTTTTCTATTATTATGTAATTTGTTAACTAGTTCTGTGGAAATCGACAGATTGAATCGAGCATCTGCCAGTCAAAACATGAAAATAGCTGATTTAGAGTGCGCAGCCACTGACCGTTCGAAGTTGCTAAATCCCAACCAAATTCCGCAAGGAGCTCGCCCATCTTTCCAACCTCGCCCATCTTTTCAACCCCGTTCAAATTATAATCAAAATTCACAAAATTTTAGAGGACAAACGGAACCATACATTAGAAATTTTCAAAATTATAATCCAGGACGCTCGCAATCTCTCTCTACCGAGTTACCTCTTTCGTTGAAGCGCAAGATCCGAACTGAATGGCGTGATATCCAGACCAGGCAGTATGAATTTTTAGACAAGTGGATCAACTGGGAGAATCGACATAGAGAAGCGTTCAGGTATGTGCCCGAATGGTTTTTGAATCACCTGCCTTCATTTATTCCAAATTTAAGAATTCATAATGGTGGTCTATCACAAGTAGACAATTATGTTGTTAACTTTTTAGAAATTTTATATCGTATAAATCAGGAAAGTGAGGGATCCAGATACCTGAACCGGCTCATACTTGAATTGTTTGTTGTTAACGAGTCCTTGTTTGTCATTTTCGCGCCTATAAGGTTATAGATGCGCGTAGAATGGCTACAGAGTACCTCTGTGTTAGCTGCTATGGAGATCTCCCAATACGCGGGGACCTGGAGGAAGATCCTGAGTATTCAATGTTTCATTTTCAGAATGTTACAGGTACAATGAGAATTTATCGACTGTTGGGCTGCATATCGGCATATAATATATGCCGTGACTGCGGCAACACCCTCATGATCTCAGTTTACACCGAAGAAGATAATATAACCACAGAGGATAGCTGTATCTCAATTCCATGCGGTCCAGCCAAAAAACGGATGATAAGGTCGGAGACCTTTCAGCCGCAATTGAGATATTGGACACCGCTAACTCAGTGGTTATCTAGGATACCAAACATCAGTATGTCGTCGTCTGCTGGTGGTACAACAAACCCCACCTTGGTTGAATATTATGTAGTAGAACATTTTACAAGGGAAATATTGTCTCAAATACCCGACTATGTGGACATTGACGTCGCTCCCATCAAGGAGCGAGTTGCCGAGGAGGTAAGAATTACCGCTGTAGGAATGTTACTGCAGAAACCAGTATTAAAAATTTCCGATTTAAGGAAGGGTCATCCCTATCAATAAACCGATGTACGATTTGTCAAGACGCAGTTCCATGAGAGGGCGGTTGTTGTAGAAATGTCCGAGTGCATTGTCTATTTACCGCGTAGATATATTGCGATGCGAGAAGACGAAATTGCCGTTTTAAAATCTCAAACGGATTCTTTATTCTTCATTTTCGAGGAAGCCCATCAAATTAAGGGAAGTAATCCCACTACATTAATAAAATTCGTCAAGAGATCGGAGTTTCTTAGTGGTGGTGGTGGTGCTGCTGCTAGCCCACATCAAGCAAAAAAATGAAAAAAACGTAAGGTTTTCTTTATATTATATGTTGATAATATACTTGTGATTCGTAAAATTAAACATCGTACCGAGGGAGAAAGTACTATTACGCTTATTCCGATTTAAATATCAATAATATTTTTGTGTAGGTTTTGTATAACAATTATTGTATTGCTTTACCTATATATTTTTATATAATTATATATATATGTACTACGATACTTGATTTTATACTTTTTGAGTTAGCAGGGGGCACAGGTGATTGTGGTGGTGGTAGTTAATAACATTATATCCATTGAGTTTTGAAGCAAGGTACGTTAGTTGGTGCAGATACTAGAAGACCACTAGCAACAGCACAATAATAATGGAATTGTCTAAGAATTTTTGAACCTGTGCGTAACGAGTCGGGAAGCAATTCCTATATACGAGTTGAACGAAAAATACGTAAGACTTGTTCGAGAACTTATAATTAATGAAAAAAGCGACAGTAGAACCAGCAGCAGTGTAGGTAGAAAAAAACACCTGGAAATAGTGCTCGGTCAATTGTTGGGTTTACGTGTTCAAATACAAGTAAAGCTGAGAAGCGGAAAATATTTACTGGATCGTAGGTCTAATCAAATACATTTAAGATATTTTATTCGCTTATTTTTCTTAAATAAACTGTTCACCACACAGGTGGATTCTGCGTTTAAAAACAGACTGTTTACAGGTGTGATTATAAATCATACCTTAGATAATCCAGGGGAATTTTGCGAGACTGCTTTTCCGATTTTCAAGCAAAAAATTAGCGCAACTATTAGAAGAACCAGGAATAAAGCAATCAAAGTTAATGTAGCGTTCTGTTGTGATTATGTGAAAGGTCACGACTGTTCAGTGATTGCGAGAAAATATTTCAACACAGCCAACGTTCAAGTCGCACGCTCCACCATGAGAACTATTTTTTTTATTCAAATGAGAAACAACATTATTACACAGCTACGACTTTATTGGTTTTTCTTTTTTTCTTCAATCCATCTATGTTGAACTGTATAGACGAAATAACATGTAGACATCGTGAAACAGGTATATTAGCATATTATTAGGTTTGTTCCAACAAACGGTTCTGATACAGTTCATGAATCAGTTCACGAACAATTTTATGCGCATGCCTTGAAAAAGTACTGTCTCTGAACTGGTTCTGCTGCGTGTTGGAACGTATCACAAATGACCACGACCCTTGCGCGCATGCTCTAAAGAAATCGTCCGTATGAGTTCTCAGTCAGGACCAGGAACTAATTTCACCGTTCTCGAATCGGTTCGGAATTATTAGTTCTGTCGACGTTGGAACGCTCTGTGAACTAGTACCAGGATAAGTTCCGTATTTGTTGGAACGCTAATTTCAATTTGTGCACACTCCGGCCAGTTCCGAACCGATTCGAGTGTTTGTTGGAACAAACCTATTGTAAAACATGTTGATATTATTTGAGTAGTAGTAGAGAAATAAATGCAAACATATAGTCTGTTTGTTTAATCAAGTAATGCACGTCATAGATCACATGATTTACCACCAACACCGCCGGTAACATCGAATAAAAAAATTCAAATTTAATTCTTTTACTTTTTTCCAATTTTTTACTTTTTTAATTTAGTAGATAACGGTACGTGGCTAAAAGGCCTATGCATTTTTGTAGATGAATAACAAATCAGCTTTCAGATATTTATATTGTGTAGCACAACCATCGTCAGGTTGGTATTATTTCCACCCAGTTTACATATTTGTTGTGGTTGTCAGTGCAGGTTAGTTTCGTTCGTTTATTCCCTTTGTTGTCAATCTTTCCAAGTTTAATTTGATTTTTACAGCTATAAAAAACAGTTCTTTTCAGAACTAATTCGTATCGTATTTTTGTACACGTATACAAAATGCCGAAACCTTTAAGTAGACAGTCAAAACAACTTGTCGCGCGTTTAATAACGTATTTCGAACGCGAAAGGGATAATGGTGGGCCATTGCTTCCTTTGAATGCAGTAAGAGAGGTAAGTAATTATTAATTTTTTATACCATAACATATTGATACCATGTTTTACAGAGAGTCGCGAATGCGCTAGAGTTAAACGTGAAAACGGTTAGCGGTATATCGCAACAAGTGAAAACTAATGCACTTTTGCGTAGTCCAAAACGAATTCGACCAAGAACGAAACGTGTGTCAGATGTAACTGAAGCAGTACAAGTGGCAATACGAAATAGCGTGTATGCAATGTACCAAAACAGTAAGTAAATATAATAGTTCGTTGAGATTATAAATATTTACAATTAGTTTATAATTAATTACAGAACAGCACATAACTCTGCGTACATTATTATCTTTTCTTAAAGAAAGATATATTTTTGATGGATGTCAAGATTCTTTAAGCAAAGTGTTAAAAGGCATTGGATTTCGCTGGAAGAAGAATGACCCCCGACGAGGCCTTATGGAATTAAACCACGTAGCTTTTGCCAGACTTCGTTTTTTAAAAGATTACCTGGGTAATCTAAATGCAGCTGATCCATGGCAATTCGTCTATCTGGACGAAACCTGGATTTTTGAAAATGGCTCGATAGGAAGATCTTGGCAGGACAATAGTACAAAAACGGTTAAATGAATAAAATCTGAAGGAGAGGTAAATAATTTTATAATAAAGTTTAATATAATTGTTACGGTATTGTTTTTTTCAGATACATTATATTACATGCAGGTAATGAAAATGGTTTCATTCCTGGTGCGTCGCTTACATTTTCGTCTAACACGAAAAATCCCGATTATCATGGGGAAATGAATCAAGAAAATTTCTTGAAGTGGTTTGAAGACCAACTTTTAAAGAATTTGGCAGATCCGTCGATAATTATCATGGATAATGCAAGCTACCACAGTTCCTTGCAGGACAAAACTCCTAATAGCAGCTGGAATAAACCGCAAATTATGGACTGGTTGAAAAACCGTAAGATTGAATGTGATGGAAGTTTATTGAAGATCCAGCTGTTGGAGTTAGTTTCATTGTAAGTGCCAAATAAAATGAAAGTATAAACTGAAACCCTAATAAAATTATTTTTTTTAGAAATAAACCTCCAAAAACGTAAAAAAGTCGATACACTCGCTGAACAATATGGACATCGAGTGCTGTGGCTTCCTCCATATCATTGCGTATTTAATCCAATCGAAAATGTATGGGGATTGGCTAAAAGATATTATAATGATCATGTTGGAAGAGATGGAGGTGGCATGGAAAAGGCAGTTGATATGTGGAAAGAAGCACTGAGTACCGTAACCCCACAAGTGTGGAACAATTCTATCAAACATGCCGAAAAAGAAATAAAATCTTGGTGGGAGAGAGAAAAGATATTCGACACAGATAATAATTCATTTGAGTGCAGTCTGATTCCTCGGACAGTGAATATGAGAGCGACGAAACCTAAATCGTTGTTATTGAGTTTTCAAGCGTTACTTTGTTAAAATCCATAATTATAGAAATAATAAATATTAAATAAAATAAAACTTGTAGAACTATAGTTTTTATATTTGTATTTGAATATTTACCCACCATTGTCGGGACAACTGGGTTATTTTGTGAAATTTTCTTGACAATGCACACATTTTTGGTGCATTAAAAAAGTAGGGTTATAACATTTTCAACTGTTTAGTTTGTGCATATACACATACAAGGTTGTGATGTCATCAATTTTATTCATGACGTGCATTACTTGTTTCAACAGACAGACTATACCATAAAACATCTCTTATCGCTTTTACTTATCTAATACATAACTCGCGAGTTTTGTATTGAAACTCCCGTTTGGACTTTTCTAAAAAATGATTTATTTTATTGACATTTTCAAGCATTACTTTGTTAAAATCCATCGAATAAAATATCGATTTTAACTGGAATAACAATATTTATTTTGCTTTATACGTAATTCGGCATCAATGTGCCATATAGCATATATCTAGCAATGGTTATAACACTACACTTATTGACACGTTAATTAAAACCACTCTGCTACAAAATTAAATGTTAATTAGCGTTTGGGATGCAAAATTTAAAACAAAACAATTATTTCGTTTTAAATTTAAAATACAGCGTAAAATTATTTTTCTTTTGATGACGCGTGTTCTTCGGTGTGACGTTAAGTGCTTTTTATCCAACCGTTTTCAGAATAAATTTTTTTTCTTTCAGTAACAATATTAGCACTAGGTAATTCCTAATAACAAAGAAAACACACATAACTAATCGCCATTCAATATAAAGATGCCACCAAAATCGAAATATATTTTCAACGAAGAGAAACAACGATACCTGGTGGAATGTTTGCATTTGGGGCATGCTAAACAGAAGAAAAAGGAAAGCGACAATTTTAATTTAGTAACGGACACTGCTACGTCTTTTAAGAAGCGGTATCCAGATCGTCTGCTAAAAGAAAAAAGTTTATACAATAAGGCTTTGGAATTTCAGAAAAAAATTATCAAAAAGGACGATAATGCAAACATAACAATGTCAGACAACGAATACGAAAATTCAGTTACGGACAGCACTGCAACCAATAACAATTCCGAAACGGAGAACATTGTTGGAACGAGCATCCAAAATACAAGTTTTGGCAAAATGATAGACAACAATTCAATCTTTGACGGATTCGACACCCCAAGATCACCATTAAAATTGTCCAAGGATACTGCTGCGATTAGGATGTCTGGAAAAAAAGGCAAATATCATTTTGACGAAGAAAAGCAACAATGTGGCGAGACGACCCTGGTATGTTAAAAAGCGCATTTATTATTACGCTGGTGTAATTAGCACCTCAACCGGTAGGGCATTTCCTGTTTTAGAATTAATTTGTTGTCGCCACGACAAATCGTGGATAAGTTTTTGGCTGACAAATTTTAAATATACCTTTGCTACTCCCTTCTTAAAGACCAGAGAAAATTGAAACGCTGCACAATCCCAAATTGGGGTCGACAGCGGAAGAAATAGCGTTGATCACCAGGGGTACAATGGCTCGGCCAAACCTCACGTCTAGTGTACACCTTTGCAAAAATATTGCAAAATATGCAAGAAAATGTACTTCCGATACCGATAATGTGGCAAAAGATTTTTTGGTCGAGAATGTTTCGGCAATTTGTAACATTTCAGATTTGCAGATTGCTGGCGTGTGGTACAAATACTTTTCGTTTATTCTTTTATCTCTTTACAGTAGCCCAGCCGCCTCAGAAGCAATCGAAAAATGCGTAACCATCGCCACGTTCCGCTGAAGAAAAAGAAAAGGCGGCTATGGTCACTTCTAAAAATACGAGCCACTCTCCCGTGGAAAGTAACACTTTAAAAACCTGCACGTCGTTTTACGATCATTTTCTCCAAATTTCAGAATTGTGTGACATCGATGTACTCAAGCCAGAGAGTAACAAAGATAATCAGAATCCGTACTTCAATCCCCAGTTTAACGAAATGCTTCTGGAAAAGTATTTGCTATTATTTCCCCTATGGGCTGGCGTTTCTTTGGTTTCTGGTTTCACAACAAAGACGAGCAGTGACAGATGTAGTAATGCCATCGTGGAAAATAGGTTCGGGTAGGTTAAAAATGTTTTATGCGTTAACAGAAGATTCAAGTGCAGCGAATTCCTTAGAACTGTCATGAAAGCGAGGGTCTGCACCCAAAAAGAATTTAAAGTACGACATTCCCCCAACTGGATGTGCTACAATTTGTAAGAGGAAACCACCTGACGATGTGACAACAAATAAAAACATCATCAGATATACTGCCGGTGGGATCCAAAAATATATGGAAAGAAGAAGAGACAAATGTATACGGTTTAAGGAGTACTGATGTCAGTTCCGGAAAATTGCACATTTGATTTGTTTTCATTTTTGCAAAGTTCTTAAATCTTTCCAGCCTTCAGCTAAACTACCTTTACTGGAAATGTCTGATCAATTAATCGAAGAATTGATTGATGTAGAGAAACATCAAACAGACATTCTTGTTAATCTTAGTATTTCGATATTAAAATTGAATAGTATTGTAGAACCTTTAGAAAATATTAGTAATAGATTTAATATAGTCCGTAGCTTAAATATTACATTGTATATATTATTATTATTTGTTGTATTCATATTTAGTTTAATCACAATTGTATACCGGGTGACCGGTTTCAAAGGTGTACATAGGGATTTAACATTGTATTGAACGTTTCTGCCGATTCCTGCTCGCCAATTCAACTTACAGGAATGGTAATGGTATTACTTGAAAGGTAAAATGATTGCGCTTCAAATGGCGCTAATAATAAAATTAAATGTGCTATACTTATTTTAAAATATCGATTTAAAATTTTGCGATTTTTAAATATGACGTGCCATGATTTTCAAATTTTTGTTAAATTAGTTTACATTTACAGAAATCCACTAATTTACGCAAACTAAATTATCAAATTTTTTGACAAATGAAACTGAAAAATTGCAAATAAATAAACCTTTTTATTTAGATAAAAAGAATCTTTTTAATTAATATATAGGATGCTTGCAAATTAGTTAATACATGCTGTAACAAGGTGTAGAAATTTCATTAAATATTAACAAACACAATATTTATTTAATACAGTCGTTGGAATAGGGCTATAAGATTTATACAGGGTACTTGAATGCGTACAAATGAAAGAAATAAATTTCAGTTAATAGAGGATGCGGTAATCTTGTATTTGATGTACTATCTTTTAATTGTACATGCGAGAACAGACTTTAAATTCTCCCTGAATACGTACACTGTTGTCATATCGGAATGTATGTACAGGGTGTAGTAAAATAAATACAAGCATCACAAACGATTTGAGGTTCAATTACTTACTTCTCTTATATTAAAATATTGCAACGTTACGAGGATTGATAACATTTTGTGTCTGGTTAGACACTTGGGTTATATGCAATCATCTTTCTATGTTTAATTAAATAATAAAATATTTTAATAATCCAATTTTTCAATACGCTGTATATTTATCCTAATAAATTTTGCAACATTTTATTAAATAAATACTACGTATACTTTGGACACACTTGAGATAAAGTATAACTATTATACATTACCGAGATAATGGCTACGTTAAGGAACCCTACAACGGTAATTTAATATAATTTAAACATTATTAATTATCAATTTATTCTTTTATTTACCTAGAGTTTAGAAAGCGTCCAAGAGTTTGCGGCCCAAACCGCACTGTTACATTCTTCGGGCAGTTCCGGAGATGTGGTAATTTTTTTTTTTTAATTTTTTGTTATTCAATGTTCACAACAATGGCTAGCTGTCAGATTGAAAAAATTAAAAATACAATAAATAACCACTACTTAATGATATTTGTACGATAGCAAGGCATTAAATAATAAACATGTTTTTTCTTTTTCCTTTACGTTTTATTACAACGGTAGCAATTTAGGACAAACTAAGAAAAATACATTCAAGCAACGTGCAGGTAGGTACATAAGCTTAAAGAAATTTCTAGGATGCATAATTATTACAGTTAGATAAGTTATAAAAGGTAGGTAAGTGCTATTCGGCAATTTACGATACTAAAACTACTGCAACCAAGGTTCGTGTAAAACACTTGTCGTAAGCGTACTGGAACAACAGGTTAACTACTTTCGTGTGCTGATATTCTAAAAGGAAATATTACAAACCTAATAAATGCATTAAATAAAAAAGGATATAGGTACCTAGTCGAAATGTCAGCCAAATTTGCCAACAAATAATCTTTATTATGTCGACGTTGGTCTTACACGTATTTCTGTTATTGCTGGAATCCATGGAAATAATAAAAGAACAACAATCCTTCTCAGCTAATTAATAAAAGGTAATACTTCTGGTTATTACGATACTACAAACGTTTCAAGTGGAAAGCTGCAACTACACAGCAATTACTTTCGTCTGTTGAATGCTATTTTAAAACAAAATTACAAACTTAACGAACGCTTTAAATATTAAGGATACGTATTACCTAATCAAAATGCCAGCGTGCAATCACAACTTGACAAGTTAAAATTTCCATGTTATCAATGTTGGTCTTGCACATTTATGATATTGCTGGTAGGTATCGGATGAAATTAATAAATAAACAATCCTTCAACATTATCTTCGTTTCGACTGGATTAAAAATGTACCATAAGTATTTCTGAGCGGGGCAATTGAAAACCATAATCTTAAACTTCTCAGCTAATTAATAAAAGGTAATAATCCTAGTTACGTTACTACAAACGCTTCAAGTTGAAAACTGCAACTACACGGCAATTATTTTCGTCTGGTGAATGCTATTCTAAAACAACATTACAAATTGTAATTAAAAACACGTTATATATTAAAAACTGGTGTACCCACCGCAAAATACTGTAAACTTTATTTAAAAGTTAAGTTGGGTTAGGAAACTATACCTAAACAAAATAAGCCGATTAAGTTACAAGGTTCGATTAGGTTACCTTTCGGCTCTACATCTAAGGGTTAAATTATTTTTTTTAACCAAACACCTGCTGAAATAGACATTTTTTTAATAAATAAAAAGTTTGTCCACGATAAATGTCAGCCATTTGCTGTGTAATTAACCTTTGACATCGCGTTTGCGTGTATCCATTCTACTTCACCGCGCACAAACACGCGCAAAAATTAATGAGCAAAGAAAGTTTCAAATTTTGAACATAAATTTTAAATGAAATTAATAAATATAGAGCAACAATTTAAATAATAAATTTCAAGAATTTCAAATTCCTGCCATTCCACAATATATTACCCATGTATACCCATTTTGAGACGCTACAACACTTTGACGTTTGCGACTGTTTGTTAGAGAAGTGCCAAATTTTAACAAAAGTCAGGTAAGTTTATCTTCCTTTTACAAAGAATAATTAATTAATTTTCGCGTCAATAAGACACAGAAATAAATTACAATTATCAAAATATATAAAGAATCAACTCAGCTTGCCTTACTGTCTCGTAAATTACTTGCTAATACAACGTTACGGGTAAAAAGGCGCCAAAACAGAGTTGGCTCTTATAAATTCCGTATTTTGGCCTTAGATTAATAGCCAATCGCTCTAAACGTGCTTTTAAATTAATAGCATGTCAAGATTCGTCAAAATTAATTGAAAGAAGTATATGGGAAACACTTTTTTTTTTAAATTATTAACCTTCAAAAATTGCCATTAGGTAACCCACATTTACCTGTAACACATTTTTTATCATTACGAAACGAAAATGAAAAACAAACCATATCGTGGGACAAGCAAAACATTTTATTGTTAATTGCATCCTACAATCCGTAATGAATGTTTTTTTATTTCTTCAGAATGGATAATGTTAAAAAGGACAGCGGCGTCAAGAAGACGATTAGGAAAAGGGTAAGTAAAGTACTAAACTTACGAAGGGGGGGGGGGCAGCAACCAATTCATTATCAGTTCAATTAAAAAAAAAAACTATCCACAAGAAAAACATTTAAAATATTACCACATTTTAATTATTTTTTGTTGCTCTGCCTACACTCCCTGACACCACTGCATTTAAACGATAAACAAATTATAATTATTTAATAAAAAAAACCACACAGAAATCAAAGGGGAAACGGCCAGGCGGTGTGCTGCTGAGGCGAGTGGTCCAGTTAGAAACTCAGCTTGCGGTAAGTACCAGTTTATCGAAATTCTTGGCAAAAACTTGCAAATGTACATGTTGAAAATAATACAATAAACTTAACCAACAGCAAGTACAACAAAACCGTCAACAGGAGGAGGACCAACAACTTCAACAGTCTGTGACCGTAAGTTCTTTTACTTTGTCCTGATCTTTTATTTCTTTTTTTATCTAAAACAAACATTAACCTTACGAAAATGCAATTTTTTTTTTTTTAGATACTACCAGAATATAAAAAACATCAATTAATCGGGGATAGCCAACTGCTGAGATTTGCAGAGCAAATCGTTGGCTATCCCCGATCGGCAATAACTAGGACAGGTAAAACAATCTCATTTTAAATAATTATATTGTTACACGGTCCTAAGTACATATTTCATTTTAGAAGACACTGGCAGCAGAAAGATGGGGTTGTGCGTCAGCGGGCAAACCGTTGGCCAATTGCTGACCAGAGTAGACCATCAACAGCTCTCGCCACAAGTTATCCCACTTATAGGGACGAACGACTTTCTGCAGGTAAACAACAAGAATTATAAATTAATCTATAACTTTGCAATAACAAATATTTTTTTTTAAAAGCACACCAATATGACCCGGTTAATGGATGGCATGGCCAAGATGATAACTTTGTTGCAAAACAGATGCAACAAAGTTGTCATCTTGACTGTGCCACCCGTTCCTAAGCTGGTGAATAGGAACGGGGACCATATTGCTGCGTTGCAGAAAGTCAACGCCTTCTTAAAGTCGTTTAACAACGGTAAGTTTCTTCTTTTAATTTAATAAGTAAATATATAATTATTCTGGTTTTTTTGTAAACACAAGCAGGAACAAAGGCAAATCAAAAACTAACAGTTACATTTTCAGCAAACAACATCTGCGTGGTGGACGTGGCCAATGTGTTGATAACATCAAACACCACGATATGCGACGGCTATTTTGAAAAGTAATGTATAATCGTAACGAGGACAAAAACTTTTTGTTTATAACACTCCCTCAAATTTTTTTTAACAGATATTACGGCAAAACACCAAGGAGAGACGAAATACATCTCAATTTTAAGGGTCTTAAACTTTTAAAGGCTTTATTATTGGACATAGAGTATTTTGATGATATCGTCTAAATACTCGATGTTCAATAAACCCTTTAAAATTTTGGATAGCCAAAAATGGGTTGGGTATCGAATATTTGGACAAGATTAATTAATTAATTGTAAAGGTTAATTAATTATTCTCGTCCAAATAATCGATACCCAATAAAGGTGGAAGGTTAAAGAACCCCGTCGAAATGTCAGCAGCGTGCAATCAGACAACTTTTGCCAAGGAACCCTTTATCGTATCAACTTTGCTCCACGCTTTATCTTCTTCAAAAATTTTTTTAAAACATCATCAACGTAACTAAACCAAAATCCGACTTGCATTCTATAATCAAAATAATTTACAATTTAAAAACATTACAACAATATAAAAAACAAAGTGCAGCCGATTCTTTAAAAAACGTTTCTGCTAAAACATGTAACAACATTCTTTTCTAAAACGTGTTATCCTTTGGTGTGTATCTTTGTAATCGTGTGGTTTGTGACGACATGGAAATGTAATGAAGGACAATTCATACCGATTGTTATGATTGTTGATGGTATGCAATCTGCAAATACTCCTGCCATGAAGTTGCATCATGATGGATCCAGTTGACATGTAACTGTTACAATGTGAACAAATTTGTTGCTCCACAATGTTAGGAGGACAATTCATACCGATTCTTATAATAATTGTTTATGGTAGTTGCAATCTGTAAAATTTTTAAAGAAATAATATTACTAACTATCTATAGTATTACATTACACAACAGGAGTAAATGATACCTATTTATATAAAATTAGCTCAACTCTGTAATAATAACTATCTGTCAGATTGAAAAAAATTAAAATATGTAATTAATTATTAATAACGTAACGGATAATTATTGCAATAGCAAGGTATTAAATAAATATAACATGAAATAATAAGGATGTTTTTTCTTTTCTTTCCTTCAAGTTTTATTAGTATAATAATTAGTAACAATCTGAAACATTAAGCAACATGCAGGTCGGTAGATAAGCTTAAAGAAAACCTCAAACAGCAACAATTACTAGGATGCATTTTACATATTTTAGGAAAGAAACAAAAAGGTTATCTTAAAATTTTCAAATCATTTACAACAGGTAAATGCTATTCGATAGATAATTTACAGTTACGAGACTAAAACTAGTGCAAAGTTTCGTGTAAAACGGCTGTTGTAAGCTTCATGCAGGAACAATAAAAGCAAAAGGCAAATCATTACTAAAGCCCAATCAAGCTGCTGCAAATGCTTTTGCTTGTCGTTATTCTAAACCAACATTACACAAACTTAATAATGAATGCTTTAAATATTAAGGATACATGTATTACTTAGTCAAAATGCCAGCGTGCAATCAAAACGTGACAAGTTACAATCTCCATCTTATCAATATCGGTCTTGCACATTTCTTATATTGCTGGTATCGGATGAAATTAATAAATGAACAATCATTTAACATTTTCTTCGTTTCGACTCGATTAAAAATGTACCATAAGTATTTCTGAACAGGCCAATAGAAAACCATAATCTTAAAATTCTCAGCAACTACATTCGTCTACTGAAAGCTATTCTAAAACAACATTATAAATTGTAATTAAAAACAAGTTATATATTAAAAACTGGTGTACCCACCGCAAAATACTGTAAACTTTATTTAAAAGTTAAGTTGGGTTAGGAAACTATACCTAAACGAAATAAGCCGATTAAGTTACAAGGTTCGATTAGGTTACCTTTCGGCTCTACATCTAAGGGTTAAATTATTTTTTTTAACCAAACACCTGCTGAAATAAACATTTTTTTAATAAATAAAAAGTTTGTCCACGATAAATGTCAGCCATTTGCTGTGTAATTAACCTTTGACATCACGTTTGCGTGTATCCATTCTACTTCACCGCGCGCACACACGCGCAAAAATTAATGAGCAAAGAAAGTTTCAAATTTTGAACATAAATTTTAAATGAAATTAATAAATATAGAGCAACAATTTAAATAATAAATTTCAAGAATTTCAAATTCCCGCCACTTACCAAGTCTCCCTACTCCATTACATAGACATCGTCAACTGTCAAATTGCATTTATTAGACACTTTTGTGAAATTCTTCATGAGTGCACATCATATTTTATGCCGTCATTGAAATTGATCGAATTTTAAACCGAGAATACTTTGCAATTATCGTTCCAGAAACCATTTTAAATCGTTCTTTTCATTTTTTATTACAAATTTCAGTTTGAATTAATTTATTTCTTGTTTCGTGTAGTCAAAGTTTTTTTAACTGGAAACCATCATTTTTGTCTTTGTGTATATTAATAAATTATAGTTTTCAGTGTGTAAAGTGGAAACCAACATTAACGTGAGTACAATTAACGATTTTAGGTAGCTTATTAAAATTAATTGGTAAAAAACATTCTTTGAAATGGCGGGAAAATTGACAGTAATTCATTTGACGCCACCACGTCACCTTGCGATTTTATGTTTCACAAAGTACAGTTTTTACAAATTTAATGTCCTACTTGTCTGTTATTGTAACATAAGCACTCTATTTTGAAATTTATTATATGAGAAATAATTACCTCAGGTCTATTATTTTAGGCTCTCGCTCTAAGGCCCGATTGCACCACAGTATTTGACTACGAGGTTAGCTAAACCAGGATCAATTGGCATGGATACGATTGTTCGAACAATTGTATCCATGCCAATTGATCCTGGTTTAGCTAACCTCGTAGTCAAATACTTTGGTGCAATCGGGCCTAGGGCTCTTATAAAAAAATAATTGATCGAGAGAGAAAGAATTTATGGGCGTTACAATGGAAATACATAATTATTCTAAAATATAAAGTAGTCTTGATTTAGTGTCGATACAAATTAAATGTCAAATTGACAAGCTTAAAAATAAGAAAAATCGAATTAAATAACAGAGTAGTAGGACATTAAACGTCGAAGGCATAATACCTTAATAACTCTTTCGTCATTACAATCAATAAATCGAATAACACGTTTATACAGCGTACTTCAAAATTACCGTAACAATATAACGAGAAAGGTTGTCCAAAATATCAACATACACATCTGCCCTCATGTACCTTTGAAATAAATTTAGCAATTTACAGTAGATTCAAAATAGGAAAACGATTATGACAATAATAACTTATTTGCAATCAGTTTTAATTAAGGTTATAATAATTACAATTATTAAATGTTACAAAATTAAATTAAAGTTTAATCAGTAATTTATTATTATAATTCATGTTCGGAATGAGCCACATTATTGTTAATATCACTGTACTTTTCTACAAACGTCAAGTTCATGAATAAATCTGTTTAGAATTGTGATGTACTAGCAATCAGCTGTTAGGGTATCTTCAAGAAACATTGGGTCAATTATGCGTCTCCTTGACATAGCAATCCAAACGCCAATGTGTATCGGATGCTGTGGAGTTTATAAAAATTCACCAGGGTTCTCTGCAAACAAAACATCTTGTAATTTTGTTTTACGTAACGAGCCCGATGAAACAAAACTTTGTCTGAAAATAAACTTGAATCCAGCATTGTGTCATTTAAATTTCGGTTAAACCAATTGGAATACTTTTCATAATCGGAACGAAGTAACTCTTGCATTACTGAAAGTTTATACGAGTGTAAATAAAGTTTTCGTCTGACACGTTCCATACAGTAATCCTGCAATTAGAGATTAAAAACAATTTTGTATACAAAAATTGATATGATACAAAGTACACACCTTTTTTTTGCGCTGTACGTAATGGTTTTTTAGAGCTGCGGTCGATGCGTGTCTGTATATCCTGTAATGTGCAGCTCTATTCCGTTTTATATTTTGGCACATTCGTTTAGATATTTTCTCCTTATGTCGTTTTAAAAAACTCGAAACAAAATCTACTCACGGTAAATTATTTTTGAACACTGAAAGTTTGCGGCCAGATCTGTCGAGGTAGTTTTTCATTAGCACACGTAAATCATACTCATCCAACGGATACTCCCATTCTGCACATGTATTAATTCTGTTCACCAGCATTTTTTTCTGTTTCTTTCGATAACACAGGAGGCTTACCTTTTGAATTTACATCTGCACATTTAACATGCCGATATATTAAAACGGAATGAGTGATATCATATTTTTGTGAAGCCTCTCTGTATTACATCTACCTTCTATTCTTTACATCGTTAATGGCCTTTTTTAATAGCTCCTTATGATAACTGCGATGTGGGTGTCAAACAGACTTTGTACAATTGCAAGGCATGGTCTTCCATTTAACCTACAAACTTGCATGCTTTCCTTAAAATTCAATTATTCACTTTTAATTAAAATATATAAAAATGCTAAATATACTCACGTAGTAAACAGGGCATTCAAAGTTATTAATTATCATAAAATATTTCTAAAATTAGGTATAATAATGAAGTTTTGCTATTATACAAGTTTACAGTGTTGTCACGTTTTCTCCACTAGAACCAGGAACTTTAGTATGGTTTTTTTTACACATAAGTAACTGAAAGGAAGGGCTGCCAACATAAAATTTGAATATTTCGCGCCTTCATGTTATGATTGTCAAACTTTTTATTTTTAAACCAACGACCATCAAAATGTTTGAACTTTTTCCAACATTTTGTTATGATTTACCTAATTTTACGGTACGTAGTTTGTTTTGACATAGTAATCTAATGATTAGGTATAACTTACTGGCAAAACAAACTGAAAAGTTCCATATAAATAAACTTTTTTACTTAGATACAAAGAATCTTTTTAATTAATATATAGGATGCTTGCAAATTAGTTAATACATGCTGTAACAAGTTGTAGAAATTTCATGAAATATTAAGAAATATACTTCTTATTTAAATACAGTGCTGTAAGATTTATTTATACAGGGTATTTGAATGCGTACAAATGAAATAAATAAATTTCAGTTAATAGAGGATACGGCAATCTTGTATTTGATGTATCTTTTAATTGCACATGCGGGAACCGACTTTAAATTCTCCCTTAATACGTATACTGTTGTCATATCGGAATGTATGTACAGGGTGTAGTAAAATAAATACTTTTAAAATGTTGCAACGTTACGAGGATTGATAACATTTTGTGTCTGGTTAGACACTTGGGTTATATGCAATCATCTTTATATGTTTAATTAAATAATAAAATATTTTAATAATCTAATTTTTCAACACGCTGTATACAGGGTGTCTCAAATGGATTAGGATAGTATGGGTATCTTGGTTATTATTGAAGATAGAGATTCGGAGAAAAGTTTCAAACAAAAGTTACTAGGTTCGATTAGCACGATTTAAAAACGTCATTCATTTTTTTTTTCAAAATGGCGGTTTTCAAGATATTGATAGCAACTTTCTTATTTTAAATGGGCGCCATTTTGTTTTTTTACAGAAATGGATAGCATTTTTTTTTCTGATTTCAACGATGTATAACAACTTATGTTTAAATAAAGTTTTACACTGAATTTACTGATGTTTTATTTTTTTATGAATCAGTATGAGAAACTGCAAAACATTATCCATTTAACCGAATCTCTATCTTCAATAATAACCAAGATACCCATACTATCCTAATAATCCATTTGAGACACCCTGTATTTATCCTAACGAATTTTGCAACATTTTATTAAATAAATACTACAGGGTGATTCAAAAATGGGGCATAAACTCTTCAGTACGTTGTAGGGAATAATAATTGAAGTGTAGGAAAAATAGTAAAAAAATTCGTAACCGCTAATTTCCTGAGAAACGAAGAAATTAAATTGAGAACTCAACTTTGAATTCATGTGGATTTTGAAACTTCTCATCATTTCATATAAATAATTTAAGTATTTTTTCGTAGTGGGTAATAAATAAAATGCTCATAACACCTCATTATCCTGAAATATTAGCTTTCAAAATTGATGTTTTTGTACCAAGTTGTTTGAAAAAATATGTGGCAACGATGTTTGAAACTTTTAATAAATAAGCTCACTATGTAAATAAAAGGAAATAAAAGCCACTCATATACTACGTGTTACCAAATCTACAACTTACTTCTTCGTTGTTAACTACAAAAATGTAGCAGCTTTTTATGATTTTTCAAATAACCGTCCCCTACAATGTACTGAAGAGCTTATGCGCCATTTTTGAATCACCCTGTATACTTTGGACACACTTAGGGTAAAGTATAACTATTATACTTTACCCTAAGTGTTACAACTATTTTGCTACAAATTAAAAACGTAGACAATACATTAGTTTACGAAATTATAGCGTAACAAATCGTTATATTGAATAAGCTACTGTTTCTCAGATAAATGAAGATTTGTGCAAAGAATTGATTTCACAAATTAATTTTTTAAAAGAGTAATTAGTAGCTATCTGTAATTAAAAATAGGTTTGAAGTAATATCATAACACATATCATTAGAAAAATTATTTCTTTCTTTTTCAGCGAAAACTTAAGCGCGCGCCCGCACACACACACACACACGTCGTTAAACGTCTTTTAACATATCCCATTCTCCTTTCACGCGTGTAAAAGTAAAACATTTTTGAGTAAAGATGCCACGTAAACTGTCATATCATTTCGACGAGAACCAAAAGCTTCAATTAGTAGAATGTTTGCGTTCTGCTCATGCTACGCGCAAAGATGATGCTAATTGTAAGTTAAAGGTCCAAACGATAACGGCGATAAATTTTAAAAAATTACACCCCGATTGTCCCCTACGAGATAAACGTATTTATAACAAGGCTTTGGAATACCAAAAGGAATACCAAGGAAACATCAGCACTACGATCGTAGAGCTGAGCGATTCCTATGATTCCCTGTCAGTCAGCTTCGTCAGCGAACAGTCCACTGTTGATACGGAAACATTGGTCAATGTTACATGTCTTGAAAATGTTGAATCCGACACCGTTTCCGTCTCTGAACAGCTACAAACGCCAACGAAGGTTACATCAACTACAAACACGCAAGTTAAAACTAACGTCATTCAATCACTCAAATCCACATACACTTTTGACGAGGTGAAAAGACTTCAACTAATAGAATGTTTGCGTTCCGCTCATGCTACGCGTAAAAATGATGCCACTTGTAAGTTAAACATTAAAAACATAACAGCAACATATTATATCCTGATTGTCCCCTGCACTATAAAAGTCTTTATAACAAGGCTAAGGAATTTGAAAATAAACTCCAACGCGACATCAGCACTACGATCGTAGCGACGAGCGATTCCGAAGAATCCTTTTGCGTCAGCGTCGCGAGCGAAAGTACTGTCAAAACGGACACGGTAACTACTGATATAGCGCGTAAAAACGTAATTGAATCTGATACCGATTCCATTTTCGAACAGCTACAAACGCCAGTGGCGCCAACGCATACCACAAACGCGCCAAACAATAATGCCTTAACAAACGACGACGACAACGTATCCAACGTCGAAACAGCGTCGCCACATATTAAGGTACCACCTACACCGTTCGTGTGGACCAAACAAAACGAACAAACACTTATACAATGCCTTACAAAAATACGCACCACTACAACAAACACCAAAGACACCATACACCAACGTTTATACAAAGAATTTATAACACTTTGTCCAACATATCCATTTAAAGCAACCACTTTGTACACTAACGCGACATGTCTAGAAAAAGGTAGGAAAAAAACACTCGTCGTCCCACCAAAACCCAACATTCACAACTGGTACGTGGAAAAAGACACGTTTTTAATCAAATGCGCAACGGAAGCGTACCAGGAAAACCAACACAACATTGCCACGGGCGCGTACGAGGGAAGACAAGGAGTAAAATCACAATTTCACGACATTTTGGTTAGAAAATTTCGCGAAGTACACCCGGACGTCACCGGTCACACTATATCGACAAGATTCAATTTGCTACAGAAAACATATAAACTCAAGTTCGAAGTTGCAAAATCCGACTTGCCCGAGCAACACATCAGACACGTCATGAAATACTGGCACTACGGGTACACCATCAGCATAAGCCCTCTTTTCCAGGGCAGCTGCTACATTTGCTCAACCCTTATAGTTTATCCCGGAACCAAACACTCGACAACAACAGACCCAGCACCCGAACACGTACCTGTTCTCGAATATTACTCCCCCGAACACCTCAACGACATGTATAAAAAGAATCATCTCAGGTACTTCCGCTGCAGCATGTGCCGCAAACGAAACCTTTTAGGCTTATACCCATTAGCACCTACCGACATTAAATTTCTCCCAATACTAGACGAGATAGCCATCCTTAACAACGACGAAAAGAAACAGATAGCGCTGGCGGGCGTGTTTTCCACGAAACAAAAAATCCCGACTCTATGTTCGGCGTTTTCGAACACAGGATCGGCGACACGTTCTCACACCACCGCACTAACCAGCAATAGGTACCTTTACACTTACGCAAGACCTTCCTGCTAGAAGCGCTGATGGCACATTGCAAGGTCAGTTCGCGGACCGTGCAAAAGCTGGGCACTACCGGATGCGCCGCGTACCTCATCGGCGGAGTCACCATTCACCACTTTTTCCGTTTCGACATCCAGCTTAAAAGCTACATAGAAAAGGGCGACAACGAAGAGGCGCTGATGAAAAAGGTCAGCGTCATCATGATCGACGAAATATCGATGCTCGAGGAGAGTCTGCTGCACCGCATGGACGAGGAGCTCCAACGGGTGACCGAGAGCGTCATACCGTTTGGCGGAAAGAGCGTCATCATGTTCGGAGACGTCGCTCAGCTACCGGCAATCACCAGCAACATATGGCGTGACAGATCGTACGCCCGCTGGTTCGACACGATCGTGCTGAGACAGAACATGCGCGACGACAACCTGCGCTTCCAACAACTCCTCAATAACTTGCGGGTAAACAAACTAACCCAGGACGACTGGAGCCTCCTCGAGACCAGAGTGGTGTCCGCTGCCAACGTCAGAGAAATGGATCAGGGGCCAGGCGGAGCGTACCTCGTGCCTCTCCGAAAGACCAAGGCCATCTACGACCAGAAAAAGCTAGAAGAGCTGCCGGGAGAGGTGTGCGAGTACCTCGCGGAAGACACGGACGAGTCCAACAGGCCCGTATCAGAAGGAACGGCCAAATTCATAAAGACCATCGAGCGGACTAGCGGCCTTCTGCCGGCTAAGTTGCGCATCAAGGACGGGGCAAGAGTGATGCTGTTGTGCAACATCAACTTCCGGCACGGTTGGGTTAACGGTCGCCTAGCCACCGTCATGTGCCACTCCAAAGACAACATCGCTTTGAGAGCCGTCGACAATCCGACATTTACGACGGTCGTCTGCCGCAGAAAATATCTAATCCGCTGGCCCCATTGCACGACCAAATACTACCGGAACCAGTTCCCCATCGAACTAGCCTATGCCATCACCATCCACAAGGCTCAAGGTCAGACGTTGGACAAGGTCATCGTACAGGCGAGCAAATTGTTTGCGAGCGGCCACGCGTACACCGGTATCAGTAGGGTGCGCAACCTCGAGAGCATTCACTTTACCGAGCTCGAGCGACGTTCGGTCAAATTCGCACCCGAATTGGCCGAACTTCTTCTTTGGTTCGATCGAGTGGACGTTCTGCAAGACAACTTTGACGGAGTGAAACCCCCCATGCCCCACGTTCCGCCCCACTGGGACATGTACCGCCGAAGCCGCCGGACCGGCAAAAAAGTACATGTTCCCATGACCGATCTGATACACGGAATGTTCAGTAGCGAGGAAGAGGAGGAGGAGGTGACGACGCCGGCGATCGCACCTTCGTCCCCCCTATCTGCGACCGCGACCGCGACAAAGGAAAAAGCGCCGAAAAAACCTAAAACGCCGCGTGCGAAACCCCCGCGAGCGCCTACCACCGCACCGCAACCACCCCGTCAAAGCAAAGCAATCCCTTCTCCAAAACCACCCACCACGACGACGACGACGACGACGGCGTTTTCAGACGATGATACGTTGTCGCGTATGTTCAGCCGCGTGCGACAAATACCACTCGAGCTAGGTCGCGACGCGTACAGCGCCCAATTCCGCGTAGCACTCGGCAACATAGACGTGGCCGGATTCAAGAACGAGATGCAAGCTGCGGGTCTAAATATGATCTACGACCCTTCCCATCCCGTCTACGATGCCAGGAGCCTGCTGCATCCGGCCATGTTGCTCCATTGCACCGCCGTGGTCACGGAAGCCCACGGTCACTGCATGTTTAACGCGGTCGCGCTCGCTCTGTTTGGCACTCAACGATTGCACTTTCGGGTGAGGGAAGCAGTAATGTCTAGTTTCGTCGAACGATGGGATTACTTCGAAAGGAACTCCTTTTTATTCGGCTACGACACGGTTCAACAGCTGGTGCGCGACACCTGTCGCTATCCCGAAGGCGAAATAGGATGGAGTTCCAACGCTCACCTGAAAGCTATCGCCATAGAATCAGGCAGAGACGTTTACGTCTACTTACCGCTTTCCCCAAACGACCGCGTACTTTACAGGAACGTCACCCAGAACCGGTTACAAACGGCCATCGACGAAGGCACGACGCAAAACATGCGCTACGCGCCCATGACGAAAGCGTTACGGGGACGTACCCCCGTAATGTTACTTTTAAACGTGGGCCATTACTCGGCAGTCGTCAAAAACACCGCAAAAAGTCGAGTATTTGTACCATATTGCTGAGGCGACCTCCCACTAGAAGCACTAGCGCCGCCGCCCATTGCTTTTATCGAATTCCCAGACGACGACGACGACGTTCACCACCCCTCGAACAGAGTCGACAAAAGCAACGTTGCGGCCGCGGCTGCCTCGATGTCGCCTAGGCGCAGCAAACGCTTAGCCAGCATCGACAGCTTCGGTTCTTCGAAATCTAACAACAGCAAACGAAGAAGCGCCACGCCAATCTCTTCCAAAAACTCGACTGTGCCAAATTGCCGAGGCGACGTCTCCCCTAAAAAAGTAGCACCGCCCGTTGACTTCGTCGACCTCAGTCCTCCTCACGACCAAGTCCAACCGCCTTTCAGTCCTCCCAGAGTTGTATCGAGTCCGCGGAATCGCCCGGGCTGGTTCACAGTCGGACACATCAACTCCAAACCATCCGACGAAGCCAACGCTGCGGTCGCGGCTGTCCCGATGACGCCTAGGCGCAGCACGCGTTTAGCCAGCATCGACAGCTTTACTTCTCTAGATCCACCCACCCCACCCAAACGGAGGCGAATAACTTCGAAAGACTCGACGCGAACGCAACAGAGCAACTCCGACGTTAGCTCTATCGGATCATCGACAACTTCCATCCCGCGCCGCAGAAGTACTCGCCATATAAAACTCGACGCGAACGGAACAGGGACAAGTAAATTCCAAAATTAAAAATTACCACGGGCGCACGGGGAAAAGCCAGGTATAACTAGAATCACCGAAAGAATAAAGCGCATTTCACTGACTTCTCTGGTTTTTCTTTAAGTTTCCTTTTATTCATCATCACGGTTTAAATTTAATTTTCTCTACTTTATTGCTTTGCTGATTCTAGTACAGCTTAATAATAATTAACTAACTCGCTACTAATAATAATTAATGCGCCATTTAAAAATAATTAAATTTAAATTTTCAAAAAAAAAAATTTTAAGTTAATTTTTCAAATTCAAACATGGATTAGGCCTACTGGGGAGACCATGTAAAAAAACGAGTCAGGCATTCTACCGCAAACACGGTGGTGAGGAAATGAATGCCTTTCTTATTATTCTACTTCTTCATCTTTAGGAAAACTTAAATTTCCTTTGTTAATGTTTAACTATATTAATTTGGTTCCTAATAAAACTACAAGTCCTCCAACTTACATTTTCTTTGCAGGTTGAACACGATACAACGGTTTCCTTTATTTTGCCATTAACCAGCACAGACTCTCTGAAAATTGGTGGAATGATGTAACATTTGCACAACGCATTACATCTTCTAATGCATTCAACATTTCTTCAAAGTTCTTTTCATGTTATTCAGTTTGATTCTTTAAAATGTATTATTCGATCTGCATCTGATTCAATAGTAATTTGTGTCTTGTAACACAACCTGTGCGCATTGTCATGTGAAAAATGATCAACATTCAGATACAAAATATTCTTAAGTTTATCATAATTACAATGAATAATTACGATAATTTTATTAACCATCATTATTAGATTGCCTTGAAAATTTTCTTCCACATTAAGTTTCAATCTTCCATCTTTAGTTATTAAATCAACATGGTTCTCTTTAAAATGTTTATAAACATCAAATCCTGACAAATTTTCAGGGCACACGCCATTAGGTAATGATAGACAAAGGAACGTTTTATAAGAGCAAATATCCTCGTGTTGGGTAGTACTATTACCAATAGCATAGTTTCTTTGCAACCTTGTGGTTTGTAACGACATGGAAATGTGAACTGACTCATTCCAGTTTCAAACAATACGTTTCGTACAACTACTTCACTGTTGGAAAATGAGCGACAGCTGCAAATATTCCGAAGTTGCATCATGATGGATCCAGTTGACATGTAACTGTTACAATGTGAACAAAGTAGTTGCTCCACAATGTCAGAGGGCAATTCATACCGATTGTTAGTATTGTTCATGATATCCTTAAGTGATACAAAGACTTTGATAAATTATGGAATAGGCCTAAAGGGGAGACCATATCAAAAAACCGCGCCCAGCATTCTACCGCAATAACGGTGGTGTGGAAATGAATGCCGTAGATATTTTTCTACTTCATGATACCTAAAGAATTAAAAAAAAATTACCAAATATTAAATATGAGTAGTTGACCATGAAAAATAATTAGTTTAGTAAAGAAAAATGTTTAAAAAAAAAACTACTGGTATACCCAAACAAATGTAAAATCAAATTTACATTGCTCAACCCTTATCACACATGCGCATTCTCAAGACCTACAACTATATGTAAGACCGTGTATGGGAAAAAATATTTCAATTGGAAGAATTAATTGAGAGAATTAATAAAAAACTTAAATCGTCTTTTTTAAGAAAATACCAAAAGTCAAATTTACATCCTTCACCGCACAAAGCAACAAGCGAGGCTCGAACCGATGACGGCGAGGGGAAGCCCCCGAAAGGGGGCTTCGCCCGACGGAGACGTCTACTATTCACAAATGCCAAGCTCGAACCGACGACGGCGAGGGGAAGCCCCCGAAAGGGGGCTCCCCCGACGGAGACGTCTACTATTACCTAATGAAAAAAAAATAACTACCAACGGCCCACAGCTAAAAGTCAGTCGACTACAACCATCAGCGAGCTATGTTGTTTTTCGGTAAACGTGACGGTGCACGACTCCAAGTATCATTAGTGTCGTGTACTCTGAGGGAATATCGCTCAAACAATTTGGACAACTGTGAAAGGCAAAGACACTACACGCCTTCGTGGGAATTGGCCGAACTCATCATCTAGCACCTGGAGGGTCCCACACTGGGAGAGGGTTATACCCTCTTCCATTCGCAACCGTTTGGAGGTATTTTTACCAACCGGGCCGGTGAAGAATCGTTTTACGAGCTTCACCAGGTTGCGGGTTTAATAGAATACTCCAACCGGTTTTGCACGGTTGGAGCCTTCAGAAGGACAGTGCTGCAGCGTTGAGCGTTGGTGTGGAGTGGAGTGGAGTGTTTTTTAGTTTAGTTTAATGTTTAGTTTAGTTTAGTTTAGTTTAATATTTAGTTTAAGGAATGTTGTACAGTTTTTAATATATATTTATGATTGCTATTGTCAACTCCTTTTTTATTTGTTGCATTTATTTTGTAGGAATACTGTAACTCCATAATATTTTTTCTATAAATTTAATTAAAAGTGAAACAATTCCAAATTTAATTAAAACTACTGCTATATAATAAACATAATTTCTTTATTGTGCTTACAACTGCACATCAATACCTTCTACACCAAGCGTTTGAAGATATTTTAGAAACTGCAAGCCATCTCTAGCCCCACCACCATTACAATTTGAAAACAAGGTATTGTATGCTGTAGCACCATCAAGCACGCAATTATCAATAATTGCGTTGTAGAAGTGCATGTTATCCAATTTCGCAAACGGTAGGTAGCAGTTCTGTAATACACATTCACTTTCGTCGACCACTGCACAAGCCATGCTTAGAAATGGTCTATCGTTATCGTCGTACCTTGGACATACACTAACACAATCTTTACACTTTTTAAACATATAATCACGACTTGCGATATAACCCTTTGCCAGCCATTTCCGTATAAATTTATCAGATAGAAAATATTCTTGAATCCCCTTCTCCATTTTATTCCAGAAACACAAAAAATTATATTCGCTCCAATCAGGTCTAACGATGCCTGCATAAACTAATTGTGTAGGTTTTCGCTCGCCTTCTGATGTTGTTATTAATTCAAATAATGCTTCTTTGTTACCCTCATTTAAACGACGAATGTTAGCTCGATTTGCAGGATTTTTTTTCAACAACTTGCTATCGTACCACTGCGGTTTTAAGTTACTCTTCGACATTTTTAACACTTTACCCCATACTGTTTACGCGCAAACTTTTATATAGTATCCCTCACCATCACGTTCTGAGTCTGCGCATTGTTTACAACTCCCCACCTTACTATACGAGTCCTTGAAAATCAGTCAGTTTGCTACAAACACTCCTACAGTCAACATGTTGTTTCTGTACGTTCCAGACGAAGCTGTTTATTGGATTCATGATGATGCTGAAAGTCGATACCATAAGACTGGGGAAATACCAACTATAAATCCAGAACTGAGCTTCCCATTCCCCGAACCGCTTCATCCGCTAAATAGCGCATTATCCAATTTTTTTGGAGCGCAATCCACTATAGTGCATCAGTTATTTATACAATCGACCCCTTGCATATAATTTCCCAAGATCGTTATCCAGCTCTACACAATTTAGTTTTGAGGGTTGAAGTTTTCAAGAGACTTCATGATTTATCAATCGTGAGTACTAGCGAAGAAAGTGATTCGGCGGGATCTGAAGATTCCGAAAATGAAAAAATGCCTCTCGTTCGCAAGAGATTGTCATTCGAGCACAACCTGCGGTAGCGTGAACATGGTTCCGGTAAAGTTGTTAGTGGCTTTGGCTGCCGTTTACGATGGGTTTCTCTATGTGCTACAACCGCCAAATTCCATTTCCGCGTCTATAACCTATGATCGTAATATGAGTAACGCTACTTGGTATAAAATGAACAACTCCGTCTTGGCTGAAATCCCTGTATTTAAAATACCTGTGAGAAATTTTACTGAAAATGGTTTATTAACGTTCAAGATAAAATTTCAAGCACCTACATACGCAGTAACTTCCAATTGGCAAACTATTAAGATAAGTGATGATGTGTTTAAGAACTGTACTGGCTTTAACAATTCCTGTTGGGTATCTGTAATTATTCTAGGAACTGTACTATTACTCATAGCGTCATTATGTATTGCATATTTTGTCATATATTGGTCAATGATGTCTTATAATCTTAGATAGTGTGTTAATTTTTTCGTTTCTGTGAAATACTGTATTAATAAATGTATACCATTTCTAAATAAAATTATTAAATGTTACACTGTTTCAATTACTAGCTCTAGTCTTGCGTTCGGCCTTGGTCTAAGGGAGTGACCTTGGTTAATATTCAAGGACAATGACCTTGAAAATTGACCTTGACCTTGAGATCTGACCTTGACCGTTGACCTTGGATTCAAGGTTAGGAGTGGGGGGAGTGTCCCAGAACTGTCCAAAACAATCTACTATTACCTCATCCGTCCTACTTACAAAAATTGAGTGCAAAAATGGGTACTGAAAGGAGTGGATTAACTAATTCGCATATTAAATACTTAAAAGAAAAATTAAAATTATTGAAACCAGAAGAAAAATTCATAAACATATTAGTAGATGAAATTTATGTGCAGCCCGAAATATCTTATAAAGGCGGGAAGTTGGAAGGAATGAGCAAAAATGACAGTTTATCTCAGGCAACAACCGTACAAACATTTATGATTTCGAGCTTGTTGTCAAAAAATAAAGATGTAGTAGCCTTATATCCTATACATACTTTAGATTGCAACATATTATTTGATTTAACTGTAAACGTGGTAAAAGCACTAACTGAAATTGGTTACAAAATTATTTCCATAATTTCGGATAATAATGCTGTAAACGGAAAAATGTTTGGAAAATTATGTGGCGGCAATATAGCATCTTCGTTTGAAAATCCGTATGAAAAAGGATCTTAAATTTTCCTTCTGTACGATTCAGTTCACTTGTTAAAATCAATAAGAAATAACTGGATAAATCAAAAGGATCCTCAGCAAAGTTTCTATTATTCTTCTAATTACAATAACATTTCTGCCATATTAGGAGAGGAAACTAACCATGATGCGTCAGAATATGTTGCAGATACCAAAGATGAAAATTACACTATCGGCAAAGTAAGCGACCTAAAAACACTGTATTACAATGAACAAAAAAGTACTTTAAAACTGGCACCAGCACTATCACGAAAAGTTTTATATCTCAATTCAATGGAAAAACAAAATGTCAGGCACGCTGTATGTTTTTTTGATGAAAAGAACATAGCTGCACTAAAAGAATATTCTACTAAAAATAAAGTTAACATGGATGGTTCCATAAAACTTTTAAAAATCATGACAACTTGGTGGAAGATAGTGAATGTTAAACATCGATTAAAAGGAAAATATCTGAGGGATAAATTCAGTGACCCTATTAACCAGATGGAACACCATAATTTACAGTATCTCACAAATTTTGTAATATTTCTAAAAAACTGGAATGATCTTCGGGAACCTTATTTGGGAAAACCTCATAAACGCTACGGAAAATTAACAAGGGAAACGCAATTTGCATTAGAGCATACTTCGACCACTTTACGTTATATTTCAGAATATCTTCTGGAAACCCATAATTTTAAGTATGTGTTACTTGGCAAGTTTCAAACGGATAATTTAGATGCGAGATTTGGCCAGTATCGTCAAATGAGCGGTGGAAATTACCATACAGTGAAGTCCATTTATTATGCAATATAGGCATGTTGCAAGTTAATTGGTGTACCCACTTTAGCATTGGAATATAGGCAACCCATTATACACTGCTAAGCACTCTTGCCCCTGCCTACTGATGAATTTAAATTTTCAATTGTCAGGAATGTTTTATTTTGAGGTTAAACTCGGTTAAACTTTCATGTGTTGCTGATTTCGGTTACATCATAGATGGTTACATAAAAAAAAAACTAGCTAACTGTATAATGGGTTGCCTATATTCCCATGCTAAAGTGGGTACACCAATTAACTTGCAACATGCCTATATTGCATAATAAATGGACTTCACTGTATATCAGTAAAACAAATATTAGAATCAGAAAAAAAATTAAAAATTATTAGTGCAGTTAAGACTATTTCTTCACTCTTTGGCGCTGGAACATTAAAAGAATTTTTAGAAAGCTGCGGAAACTGTGATGATGAAACAGAAGCAGATACAGTTTCTTTTGAAGATCTGTTTAAACCCGAAATAATTAACCTATCGAGTAGTGTTAATATTAGTGCTGATGCCAACAAAGTATTAATTTATTTAGCGGGATACATAGTACATAAAGTAAACAGGTCTAATTCATGTGAAAAATGCCAGTCTATTAATGTACGATCGTCAGATGGATGTTGAACTATTGGGTGATATTGATACAGATAAATTCTCATATTTAAATTGTATAGACAGAGGTGGATTAAAATGGCCTAAAGATTTATTAGTAAACATGTTAGTTTTAACTTATCAAATATTTCAGGTGTTAATTGATGACACACATGAAAAATCATTTTTAGATTATGCAGGTAGTCATAAAACATTTCTATTAGGGCTAGCGATAGAACAAATCGAAATTCAGAAACTGATTGATTTACATTTTATTTGTGACTGTGGAATTACTTACAAAAAGTTAGTATGTAAATGTCTTTCAAGTTTTTGTAATGTGTTGTTAAATAATTACAGAAAACTCAAATGCGATTCTTTCAAAAAGAATAAAAAAAGAAAAGTAGAAGTTTTCAAAACTGCTGGTGTGTCTAAATAATGCAATATAAATGTTATAATATTTAATAATTATTTCATAATATATATAAACATTATCGGCATTTCTTTTTATTATTTTATTATCTTGTGTTCTTATCTGGTTTTTCTGTACAAAATCAAGCAGATATTGGTAGTTCCAATAAGCAACATATTCTATAAAGGAAAGCGTAAACTCGCAACTCAATAACAATTGAAGAAAATGTTTTTTCGTGAATATCAATATGTAGTTAAAAATGTCATAAACAACTTTTGTTTCGAGCATTTTTTTATAAAATGAATATTAACGACGGAAAATCGATGTCTCCATACTTGTTACGTTAATGGTCCATACGAGCATATACTGTACTGGCGATACGTAGGACCACTGTTGTGACGTCACCGCAGAGTGGTAGGGCCTGCTAAGAATCACGATGGCCTCGGCTTAGCCAGCATCGACAGCTTTATTTCTCTAGATCCACCATTTAATTTTCTGAAGTGGATAAAATACAACTAAGACACGTATGCAATACAACGTTTTATCCACAACCAGACCAGAGAGTGGCGTTTTTAAATTAATATTTTGGAAAAATTTTATTTTGACATTTTGAACTGACTTTTGTCATACGTGTTGCTATAGATTTACCATTGTTTTAATTATAAGACCTATGTGTTTTATTAATATCATAAGACGTCGCTTAATAGTGGATTATAACCTTATAATACACTGGTTGTGGATAAAATATATTAAATTTAAATTTTCAAAAAAAAAAACAATTTAAGTTAATTTTTCAAAATTTTTTTTCTTTTTTCTTTAATCAAACATGGATTAGGCCTACTGGGGAGACCATGTAAAAAAAACGCGCCAAGCATTCTACCGCAAACACGGTGATGAGGAAATGAATGCCTTTCTTATTATTCTACTTCGTCATCTTTAGGAAAACTTAAATTTCCTTTGTTAATGTTTCGCTATATTAATTTGGTTCCTAATAAAACTACAAGTCCTCCAACTTACATTTTCTTTGCAGGTTGAACACGATACAACGGTTTCCTTTATTTTGCCATTAACGAGCACAGACTCTCTGAAAATTGGTGGAATGGTGTAACATTTGCACAACGCATTACATCTTCTAATGCATTCAACATTTCTTCAAAGTTCTTTTCATGTTATTCAGTTTGATTCTTTAAAATGTATTATTCGATCTCCATCTGATTCAATAGTAATTTGTGTCTTGTAACCTGTGCGCATTGTCACGTGAAAAATGATCAACATTCAAATACAAAATATTCTTAAGTTTATCATAATTACAATGAATAATTACGATAATTTTATTAACCATCATTATTAGATTGACTTGAAAATTTTCTTCCACATTCAATCTTCCATCTTTAGTTATTAAATCAACATGGTTCTCTTTAAAATGTTTATAAACATCAAATCCTGACAAATTTTCAGGGCACACGCCATTAGGTAATGATGGACAAAGGAACGTCTTACAAGAGCAAATATCCTCGTGTTGGGTAGTACTATTACCAAATAGCATAGTTTCTTTGCAACCTTGTGGTTTGTAACGACATGGAAATGTGAAGTGACTCATTCCAGTTTCAAACAATACGTTTCGTACACCTACTTCACTGTTGGAAAATGAGCGACAGCTGCAAATATTCCGATCATCAAGTTGCATCATGATGGATCCAGTTGACATGCAACTGTTACAATGTGAACAAAGTAGTTGCTCCACAATGTCAGAGGGCAATTCATACCGATTGTTAGTATTGTTCATGGTATCCTTAAGTGTTACAAAGACTTTGATAAATTATGGAATAGGCCTAAAGGGGAGACCATATCAAAAAAACGCGCCTAGCATTCTACCGCAATAACGGTGGTGTGGAAATGAACCCGTAGATATTTTTCTACTTTATACCCAAAGAATTAAAAAAAAAATTACCAAATATTAAATATGAGTAGTTGACCATGAAAAATAATTAGTTTAGTAAAGAAAAATGTTTAAAAAAAATAACTACTGGTATACCCAAAAAAATGTAAAATCAAATTTACATTGCTCAACCCTTATCACACATGCGCATTCTCAAGACCTACAACTATATGTAAGACGTGTATGGGAAAAAATATTTCAATTGCTAGAATTAATAAAAAACTTAAATCGTCTTTTTTAAGAAAATACCAAAAGTCAAATTTACATTGCCCATCCTTCACCGCACAAAGCAACAAGCGAGGCTCGAACCGACGACGGCGAGGGGAAGCCCCCGAAAGGGGGTTCCCCCGAAGGAGACGTCTACTATTACCTAATAAAAAAAATAACTACCAACGGCCCCCAGTGGATGGTAACAAGAGCGCGCGCAGCTTGCCCCGAGCTCCTTCTTGACCAAGTCCCAAACAACTTCTCAACCACCAACCGCAACACAACTGCAACCCTTCCCCACAATGTATCCCTTCCTTCCAAAAAAACGGCGCTTAAACTATCCGTAAAGAAATATTATCGGATTCACACAACCTACCTAACAGGTGTTTAGTCCACTGGTAAGTGTTTTGAAAAAAACACAACCATTGTCGTCTGCGAGGGGCAAGCGGAGCGACCGGCGCGCGCGCGCTCTTGTTACCATCCACTGGGGACCGTTGGTAGTTGAGAATGACGTGGGACCTAGGATTTATTACTTGTGTGAACAACAAATAAAAACATCATCAGATATACTGCCGGTGGGATCCAAAAATATATGGAAAATGTATACGGTTTAAGGAGTACTGATGTCAGCTCCGGAAAATTGCACATTTGATTTGTTTTCATTTTTGCAAAGTTCTTAAATCTTACCAGCCTTCAGCTAAACTACCTTTACTGCAAATGTCTGATCAATTAATCGAAGAATTGATTGATGTAGAGAAACATCAAACAGACATTCTTGTTAATCTTAGTATTTCGATATTAACATTGAATAGTATTGTAGAACCTTTAGAAAATATTAGTAATAGATTTAATATAGTACGTAGCTTAAATATTACATTGTATATATTATTATTATTTGTTGTATTCATATTTAGTTTAATCACAATTGTATATATTAGAAAATGGTGCCAAGAAAGGCACGCGAACAACAACGTCGACCAGCCCGCAATTCTGGAAATAAATCCAGAGGACGACGATTTCGACGCATTGCTACCATCTCAACAATGAATTCAGGCATGAATTCATTTTCCGGATATGTTAAACTCTCGCGCATGATACTTTCGATACTGCCATACAAAGACAATGCTATCATAAAATTATTTGATTTAGGTTTTAATTTAATTGCGAAAATTCTGAGCGGCAACACATATTATACAGGTGCTTATTCAATGTTTAACATAACACCAACAAGTATGCTGCTAAACTCTTCACTTCTTGCTAAGGATACCAAGGGAGGTTACACTTTTCCCGGTTACCCTGTGAGCATGAAAGATGTTTGCTTACGAATTCGAAATAAGACAAAAGCAAACGAAAAATCCGGTAGATAGGCTGCGGTATTTATTCCTTTTCGTGAGGAACATGATAAGAATCACTATACAAAGATTTTGGCTGATATAACTTTTCCTGAAGTCGTAGCCATGCCCCACGCGCGAAATAACGTTGCAGGTAGAGATTTGCTTATTAATTTTAGAATGCGTGATCGTACAAACTATTGTGCGCGAGCACGTGAAATTACAGAAAGCATAGGTGTAGTGTACATAATATGGGACACTAGTGCGCGAGATTCGTTGGATCAAGCAATCGTTAATTCAACATTTAACTGTGAGATCGATTTACTTGGTGGTTGTATTCCACATATTATATTTGGTTCTCAGCATAGAGTGAAATTCAATGGTGACGACTTTAATATTAAAGCAATCACTACGGGGCGGCACATTAGAGTGCATAATTGAGTGAAGGAAGCATTACCCTTTATGAATATTCTGACTTTATGTTAGATGAAACGCTAATGAAATTTTAATTTATTAGATATCATTGCAGTAAAGTAAAGGTGTGCAAAGGTAGTAATTAAGGATAAACAATAGGAACTTACTACGAAAAATAAAAACATTATCAGATATACTGCCGGTGGGATCCTAAAATATATGGAAAGAAGAAGAGACTAATGTATACGAAGACCACGTTTTTCGTTTAAAGAGTGCGACACATTGGAAGGTATTATTTCCATTTGTGTGACACAGGATGAATGGCGAGATATTTGGTCAGGTGAAGTTTTACGAGCGAATGTGTATAACTATGTTTTCAAAACTAAGATTAGGCTTATTAATAACAGTTGTATTTTAAATGTAAAATCTTGGAATGTGTGCGTTACAAAAGGAACTATAACCGTATATGCCTATTGTGCCCACCCGGGTTGTAAGTTGTTTAAATGTATCATCAATCTCGTGCAAAATGAAAATGGCGAAGTAATGGTTTCTTTCTACAGCGGCGGAAGCGATTACAAAATTCTCCAGATTTCCCTTTAACTAGGTACGTCAAAGGTGTTGAAAGAACCTTCTTACAAAAAAAATGCTTTCTTGCACGGCTTCTGTCGCCCGGGCAGAAGATATCGAAAACGCTGATCCTGGCATGACAAAACGTGGCAACTTGGTCAGCATCCGGTCCGAGCCTGTGTACAGGCGTGTGGTATAAAAACTTTTCTTTTATTCTCAGATCTCCATACAGAAGCATAGCAGTAGCAGAAGCCATCAAAAAATGCGTAGTTATCGCCATGTCCAAAAGATGTTCCACGGAAGATAAGGAAGAAGTGGCTATGGTGACTTCCAGAAATACGAGTCACCAGAAATACCAGTCAGTTTCCTGTGGAAACTAACACACTTTGAAAAACTGTACGGCGTTTTATGACCATTTTGTTCAGATTTCAGAGCTATGTGACGTGCATATACTGAACCCTGGGAGTGGTAAAGATACTTTGGTAAATGTGTATTTCAATCCTAGGTTTAACGAGATGCTATTGGAAAAATATTTGCTGTATTTTCCGCTATGGTTTGGTGTTACTCAAGTTTCAGGTTCCCCAACAAAGACTGGTAGTGGCAGGTGCAATAACGCTATCGTGGAAAATTGGTTCGGATATGTTAAAAACGTTTTAGGAGTGACCAGAAAATTTAAGTGCACCGAATCCATTAGAGTTTGCAGGAAACGCGTGCATTGCATGCACAAGGAATTGGAGTTAAATATTTCTAGCACTGCATGTGCTAGGGTTCATAAGAGGAAAATACCTAAAGATGTGGCTGCAACAGAACAATGGAATAAACGAAAAAAGACGCCATTTTCATATTTTACACAGTTACACCTGAACCGAAGTGTAGATGGCAAACTTAACCAAACCGTATTCAAAAGAAGGGACATTGCAACTATACGGAAGAACAGATGCCAGGATGCGAAGAAAATGAAACACCGCAAAGGTTGGGAACCCGACCCAAAGCACAAGAAGCCAAAAATTCCAAAATTTCGATTGTTAGGGAATGGTTTAGTAGCGAATGGAGAATTCTACGTGCGACTTCCAGAATCGGCTTCGTCACATAATTACACTGTTTTTTCTTTCCAGAATAGTCCATTTCCTTGAGAAGGGATCGCAATTGAAGATTTTTCTACGTTACATTTTATTCAGTGTTTCACCGGCCAGGACATGTACCTTAGCACAACCGTTGTCGATGCTCTTCTGTATGTGACGTCCAAAGACGCAATCAATTATCAGATCATTCCATGCGAGCTGTCGACCGCCTTGATACACTGTGAGGACAGCGATTTCAGGGAAAAATCTTCAAATATTACGATCCCATGCCCAGTACTCATTCAAAGGACACGCATGCCACCGATTTGCATCTAAACAAGTTTATTGCATTTGCGAAGAGGTATAATCCTAAGGCTGTGTCTCAAGGGCGACCAACTATACCAGTACGAGGATGGGCGGCGCAGATTGACAAATACCCACGACAGGAAGACGGATATAATTGTGGCGTATTCATAATTTTTTACCCCCTTAGTGTTCTGAAGACGCAGACAATAGACGCATCGCTTGAAGCCAACCAATATAGATCTCAATTGCAACGTACATTGTTAGAAGCGTCAGATGACATGACAAACGCCTGTATGTTATGCAACCGATCTAATATAAACCGAACACTTCAATGGATTTTCTGCGATGGTATATGTAGAAGATGGATCACCAGGATTGCATACAGCGTGCTACCAAAACAACATTTATTGTTCCTGATGCAGAGCATATATGTCGACTATGTGTAGTCGCCAATGGCCACAAATAATGTATCTAATAATTATTTTTTATAATATACCCTCACCAAAATTCGTGGGGTGTATATTCGGCTTTCGCGTGTAGTTCATCCTTCTAAAACAACTCGAGAATGAAAATGAACACCACCAGCATGGACGTTGATTGCGTTTGCCTGGAGGATGATGTAAGATTTTTATTTTATTTTTATTAATTAATTAATTTATTTATTTATATATTATTATATAAATTATATATAATCATATTATATATAAGCATATTATGCTAATAATAATATGAAGGAAGAAGCGTTATTTTAAATTTAATTGGTTCTGCTGTTTATAACTTTTAAGTGTCTGATTGTGTGATAATGATGCGAACAAGTTTTTTTGCACATTACAGGTTAGTTATCTGCGGGAAATTCTAAACAGGCGTGTGAGTGAGATATTCACGAAGGGTCGTGAGGGGGGGTCCGACGACCCCAGACTGCAAATGTGGTATATGTACCCGCCTGGGAGGGCCATCGAGTATGTGGTTGCATGGCTTGAACGTCATGACTGGGAGTTTAAGCTGCAACCACATATCCTGGAGATGGTACTGGCGGGACAGCCTCCTGGGACCACCTACATGTCCTACAAAGTTCCAGGGAAGCGGAGGGCGGCGGATAATTGTCCGATACCCTCAAAACTACGGTGTTAATGACGATTTAAACCCATCACCATACGGCTATAAATTTAAACATGTAAATATTGCAATATAGGTACCAGTAAAATTTGTAATGTAATGTATGTAATGTATGGAAAAAGAAAACAAAGTTATTTTAATGTAAGCACCCAAACCTTTCAACCGACATTCGGTTCAATCAAAATGTATTAGAGCAATCAAAACCGTGGATTACACATATCATTCAGCAAATTAAATTAATCAGGTCAATCAAACCACGAAAGTGTGCTCCAATTAAGCAAAAAACTGCGAATTAAGGCGCTGGAGATCAACACCTGACTTTGACTCGTTTGGGTGACCGCCTGAAGACCTACATTTAAATTTTATACGAAAAAATTCAAAAGTTTTGAATTTACAATTCTAAAAATATTGCAAGATTTTAACTCTGCTGTGTGTGTGTATGTTATGATGTGTGTTATGATAATTTTTAAATGGAGCGGTATATAAGGCAAACACAGATACGTTTGCTTCTCACTGTATTCATGTCAGATCCGTTAGAACAGAGCGGGAGCCTTCATCCTTATACTCCTAGTTTAAGACATGATATTGAATACCTACGAAGTGAGTACCTGCATCAGCTAGAATTGTGGCTTGCTAAACTACATCAGTTTAAAACAGATATTGCTCTATACAGCGAGCTAAGAAACCTTACTGTCACGTTGGAGCATCTACAACTACAAGATTGCGTAACAACACTCAATGAAATGGTGGTGCTGCAAAATTTTCAAGAAAAGCCTGAAGAGTAACCCCAACAGGCGTGTACGCCATTTTTAGGTAAAGATGCCACGTAAACTTTCATATAATTTCGACGAGGACAAAAAGCTTCAACCTAGAGGTAGAATGTTTGCGTTCTGCTCATGCTACGCACAAAGATGATGCTAATTGTAAGTTAAACGTCCAAATAACGGCAAAAATGTTAAGAAATTATGCCCCGATTGTCCCTACGAGATAAACGTCTTTATAACAAGGACTAGAATATCAAAAGGAATACCAAGAAAAAATCAGCACTACGATCGTAGAGCTGAGCGATTCCCATGATTCCCCATTTCAACTCAGGTATTCGAGAATAGTGAACGTGCGTCATCACCAGCAACTAAAGATAATAATCTCAGAGGTTATCTAGCTAATTATAGTTATATTAAGTTAACAGATACTTATGTCTACGTGCTGTTTACAAAATGTTGACCTTCTCAATTAATTAAAAATATAAAGCAAACAATTTCAAAAAACAATAATTTTCTTCTATGTGGTTTCCATTTTTTTAACAGCCAATTTGTGTCGGTTGCACAAAGCAAACGATGATTAAACAAGTTTACTGTAGCAAAAGAATGTCAATATCAATTTATTTTGACTCGACTGAAATATAAAAAAATAATGAAGTGTCTGTCTCTAAGGGACTGCCATGCCATGGAGGATTCTGTATAAGTTTGAAAAATTCTTGATATTATATAATTATTATTTTTATTTTAATTTTTATAGTAATTATCGTCCTGTGCCAGAGCATCGCTGTGTTTCCCAGACAAATTGATTTTGATTCTGTCAATGGTGGGGTACAAATACACCGCCAAATACGTCAGGCCACCACCACAACAGTTCCTCCACCCTCTTTTACAGCATGTATTGAGGCCTGCAATGTCAGAACTACACCTCAATATAATCCCGTTTGTGGAGAAAATGGTCTGTCCTACCATAATAGGCAGAGATTGGAATGTGCACAACAATGTGGTTTAAGTAAGTAATTTATAATTCATAACAACATATTTTAAACTGTTCCACCAAACTAATTACCTCTTTCATCGTTTCAGGTGTTAAGGTATTACATGGTGGAACTTGCGGACCGTCACCTGGAGGAAAATAAATTAATACTTATGCTTATTATTTCGTCATATTTTCATATTCATTAGTTATTGTACAATTTATATTTATGTTAGCTGTAAATGACTCGTACTTTAAAATAAATGTCAAAAATTATTCTTTATAGAAATTGGACGTTTTATTTTTTTTTAAATTATGTACGAGAATGTATAAAATCCTGGTTCTCGTTCTTTATTCTGGAAAGTGAGTAATTATTGTAAAAAACTGATAAGCTATGATAAGGGCAAGACCTTTTTTATTTATAAATTATGTCAACATCGCGGAATGTGTTTCTGGTCAGTATTATAAAATCACTATTATCTCAAACTGATTGTCCTTGTTTTGAATTGTATAACCTTGACTTCTAAAAGGGATTAAAAAACAAAACGGTATTTTATTGAATTTTGTTAAATATGCACAAGAAACCGATCTTAACTACATCAGCATGGAAAAATTATGCACTAAGTAGTACACATAGAACTTATAGTTTAGGATACAATCATTTGAAATAATTTCAATTGTAAGCATGACCAAGAAAATCGATCCACACGCATCACGCGTTTTATTTATTTAATATGTTACAAAAAACAAGCAAATAAAACCAAAAAAGATAGTAAAAAAACTATCAAAATCATAAAGCCTGTTACAAAAAACAAGCAAATATTAACAATGTCTTTTTCAAATGTATCTTTTTAAGAGATACATAACCACAATAAGGGCGCGTGTGGAAAGAGAAATGGAGTTTCGTCTACGGGTACATTACGTATGTCTAGCAATAAAAAAAAAGCTATTAACGTCAAAACAAACAACGTAATCGATCCGTAACCGTTGCGTTCCATTTCCAAATGAAGAAACGTGTAACACCGGGCCTTTAAGTTAACGCTATATGCACGCGTTCTTCAAGGAAGCGTGGCGTTCCCCCTACAATCTAAAAAAAAAGAGAATGTAGAAATACGAACTAGCTGTTAACGTCAAAACAGACAAAGTTTCGGTTCGTGTTTCGTCTAGTACAGCGTTCGTGAAAGTTCGTAAAAGTTCTGTTTTGTGTATCTTTCACTAGGTAAGTGTATAGAATTTATTTTATTAAAATAATTCTTTACATAAACAAATCAAACGACAACATAATTACATGAAATTATACAATAAAAGATGTGTGAACCCAATTCTTATGAAAATTTTCAAATGTCCATTCATCTTCAACGATGTACAACCTACAATTAAGCGTTAACGTGCGACAGTATAAAAAAACCGCCAAAAATGGCCGTTTTCCTGACTACAATACCATTACATTTTTTCAATTCAAAATATTACCTAGCGACAAATATTAAAAGATACACCATTATTTTACAATACGTTTAACAATAAATAATGTTTATATTAAAAATTTTATTGAAAAATTTCAACACAAACAAAAATTTCATTTTGTCAATAACAATTATTTTTATAATAAAATTATTCTTAAAGTACCTAACAAGGGCCATTTGTATAACCGTAGTTTAATTCTCCATAAAGCTGAACCACAATTAATTCTCATGGATACGATTATTGTAACAATCGTATCAATGACGGTTGATTGTGATGTATACGTTTTCTAACAAAAAATTCAATACTACCAAGTGTAACTAATTATTTTATTTACAAAACTAATTTCTTTTTTATTAATACTATCTACAAATTATTTCAAAAATATAAAATAATTACTTTTTTACAGTCAAAATGGATCAATCGTACAATTACGAAATGTAAGTGTTTTTTTTATATTGATACAGTACCTAGTGATTACACATTTGGTTATATTAAAAACATGTATTTTTCTTTTACAGATTAAACGTGTCAGTAGACGTTCATGAAGAACCTCAATCGTAAGTATACTAATATATTTCTTTAAATTACAATTGTTTAACCAAAAAATATAAACAATAAATGACATACATTACAATGTATAACAGTAGGTAACGTCTGATTCACAATTTTTGATTGAAGTATTACAATTACTTCATTTTTATAAATATCAAATTTTTTTTAATTTAAAACAATGTATTTTTCTGTTACAGATCAAATGTATCAATGGACATTACTCCCAACCGCCCACAAATGTAAGTATATTATTAAAAAGCTTCACAATAAATTACAATGTACAACATTAATAATCAATATCATTTCTTTTTTGCAGTCAACAGACACCGCAGCTTCCGGAACAAGAACAGACTCGAGTAAGTTATAATTAACTTTTTGTTAAATCTATAAAAACCATTATTTCCTGACACTAAAAAAAAATTTCTTTTTCACAGGAAACTATGTTACGTCAAATTATGGAGGTTCTGCGGCGGCCCACAACAGTAAGTTATAATACAATCAAAAGATTAAAACACTACATAAATATTAATATTAATCGATTTAATGTTTTATTTTCTTAGAGTGTTAGTGACGTACGAGAGTTTGCCATTCAAGCTACACTCTTCGCCCAAGGTGGGGCGGAAACCGATCCAGTCCAGGTAATTGATTCTTCATTAACATTATTATTTCATTAAATAATTTCATAACAATTAGTTAACTAAATACTTATTTTTCTTGTTGTCCTACTACATACAAAATATATATTTGTTTATAGTTTAATAGCCATCAAGGGGCGAGAGAGAGAAGTGTGGCGAGAACTGGACTGGACGCCAGAGGACGAAGAGGAGGCAACAACAACTGGAGACCTAATAGAAGAGGGCGGGGGAGGAGAAATTTCAGGGGACGGGGGTGGGAACGTGGTTATCAAGAGAGGGGTGGGAGTTCAAGGGGTTCGTGGAGAGGGAGTGCGAGGGGGGAGGTTCGGGACGAGGGGGTACAGGAGGAAGTGCAAAATGGCATGGGAACATCAATATAAATATAAATTAGGAAAAAAGTGTTTTATTTTAATAATTTACTTTCAGTAAGTAGGTACTACCTTGCTACAACAAATGTTGTAGAAACTTCCCACACCTTTACCTTTCAATTACTTCATTATGAAAACTTTCAAAAAATAATTTATAAAAAAAAATTAAAGGCGTTAACGATATAAAAAAAATTAACTTTTGTAAATGTTTGCACAATTGAAAATATTTATGACAATAATTTATGTTTTATAAATTCCCTTTTACATAGTAATTGAAATTTATTTGAAAGTTACTACTCTACAAACTAATTACATACCAAAACAACTGACATGCTACACTACGTTTTGTAAACAGTCATTAAAAAAAAAAAGCTATTATAGACATATACTCTGTAAAAGTATCCAGAAGGCAAACCCATCCCTGATACAACAAGAACCCGGTCGACACTAGTCGCTTATTCAACACCTACTCCAGGGAACAGCAGTCGTTCACCCGAAAGAAAACTTACAACCTGAAGCAGGTAACAACCATAGCCCAATCAACAACAAAGGATCGAGTAAGAATCTCAGAACTTCAAGAAAAACTTCTGTACATTCCTCTTCTCAACAACCAAAGTGTTTTGTGGTTCGCTGTGCTGTAAACGTAAGCGAGATTTATATTAATGAGGTAGCGCATTGTGAAGGTAACTACTTGTGGTATCCTCATTAAGTAAGGTTACCAAACCAATCTGCAAGATTTCATAGAAGCTTGTGATTTCGCTGTAGGTAATATTCCTCTAGGTCAAGAATTGGGTGTTAGTTTAGGAATAAAATCAAAATTAACAGGTAACGCGAAACAGGTAGTTTCAGCCAGAAACCTCACTTCTTGGATAGACCAGTTTTAATAGAATATTTTGGAGACCGTAGAGATCTAGAAAGTTTAACTCGTGATTTATCCGCTACACAAAAATATGATGAAAAATATAAAACATATTCAGCGATTTCCAGCATTCGTAACATCATATCATTAAATAACTCACATACTCAAGCTCAAAAAGATCTACTAATAAATAATTATGAGAAAATAGGTTTCCAAACATTTTTAGCTGGTTAAACGAACCAATGGGTAGAGAACCCTCGTTCGCAAAAACCAACAAGTGTAGCTTTAGCATTACAACTAGTTTTTTATATTTTAGTTTAAGAGTGTTTGATAATATGTTATCATTTATCAACTGCTTTAGTAGGCACTATAAAGGAATAAAAATATATCTTTGACTTTCACGCCTCTATTAGGACAGGAAGAAAATATAAACCACTTCAAAAATCAAAAATGTGTAACACTAAATATATTTTCTAAAGTAAAAACCCAAAACCAAAATTATAATCCAAGTCAAAGTATTAACAAGAACTCGGTTCAGAGAAATGTTAATAAAAATACTTCTTATTATAACCCCAATGATAAACCATCTCGAAATCAATCTTATCAATGGTATCAAGCCAAAGGTCAAAACATTAATTCTAACTTTGCAAATAATTCAAAACCTAATCATTCACAAAGTTTTGAGAAAACACAAAATTCTGAAATAACTAACCAAACTACATTTTAAAATAAACCACCACCTTTTCAACAACCCTCGACTTCTCTCAGTCAAAATTATCAAAACAAATCAATTCCTAATCGTTTAAACTACTATTTCTTATCTTCAGCCATTTTCATGATGTGCTGTTTCAATTTTTGTGTTTGTTAAATTTTCAATAATCCTCTGGATTTAAGGATATTGGTTCCTCAAACCCTTGTTCCTTTTTGTGAATCTTGTATACGAATGCCGCCATGGTAGGAAACTGATTGGCGCCACTTTCAAAATTCGATTAAATAGTGAATGTTGAACCTTGAACGGTAGCGGAACTGGTAATTTCAAGGTGAACAAGTAGATCGTCAAAAAGACCTTGAAGAGTTCCCCCACCCACTACAACCCCACTCTCACCCCCACCCTTACCACCAACCTTCCTCAACCCCACCCCGCGAACTCACGTAACTTTGAAATGTGTATATATGAATAGTTTTGAATCTACGGAGGTTAGTTCAAAATCGTCAGTGTGTAATAAGGCGTTCGTAACGTAAGAAACAAAAGTGCTATGGATAATTTATTACAGTGTATCGAAAATGCTGCGAATCAAGTGAAGCATAAATCTGCTGAAGCGTCTGATATAAGCAGTGCAAGATATTGCCCAGTATTACTACGACGTCGAAGCTATCCTCTCAATAAATCGAGGAGTAAATTCATTGTTGTTGGTTTGTCTGGCTACACACCGTTTACACCTGTTATACAGTTGCATGGTGTTAAACATGATTTGGTAACATTAGACGAGACTGAATTGAAAATTCTGTTTGAAAATCGCGGAGCAATAGCAAATTATTTCGCAAAAGATGTTCAACTACAGTCATTCAATTTAAGCGGTTCAAAGAAAATTAACTTTCAAACAGTGGGTCCAGTCAAAGTAATATGTGTTAAGGACCTCGCTGAAGGTGGTGGTGAAATTTATCTTGGAGTCGAGTCGTTGTTGAAATTGTGGAGTTTACAGCATTTAATTGGTTATGGCACTGAAATGCTGAAAACATTGGAATATTCAACATTTTATGCAAGTATTATAAAAAGTGTCGCTCAAATATTAGGAGACGTAAAACAAAACGTTGAAAGTATTTTGTTAAATCTGAATATCAAATCAGAAAACGTTGAGTGCATGATTGAAATGCTAAAATATTGCGAGGATATAATAAGATGCGATATTGAACTTGAACAATATTTACAAGTACAGACGCAATAATTAAATATGTGGACGGCTTATGCATACTTTTTCTAGACAGTCTATCCCAAATAATTTTTCTAGACAGTCTATACCAAATAATTTTTTACTTAACCAGTTACTTTTACAAAGGATGCACTACCTTAACACCCCCTCCAGACCCGTAACCCCAGCTAAAAGTCAGTTGACTACAACCATCAACGTAGCTATGTTGTTCTACGGTAAACGTGTCGGTGTATAACTGTAGGTATCATTAGTGGAGTGTAGTATAGAAGAATATGAATCCAATAATTTGGACAACTGCGAAAGGCAAACACCATTCACGCCGTCGTGGGACTTGGTCGAGATCATCATCCAGCACCTGGAGGGTTCCACACTGGGAGAGGGTTATACCCTCTTCCATTCGCAACCCTTTGGAGGTATTTTTACCAACCGGGCCGGTGAAGAAACGTTCTACGAGCTTCACCAGGTTGCGGGGTTAATAAACTACTCCAACGGGTTCTGTACGGTTGGGGCCTTCAGAAAGGCAGTGATGCAGCGTTTAGCGTTGGAAGTGTTTTTTAGTGTTTTTTTAGTGTTTTTTAGTTTATTGTGTTTAGTTTAGTTTAATATTTAGTTTAAGGAATATTGTACAGTTTTTAATACATATTTATGATTGCTATTGTCAATTCCTTTTTTTATTTGTTGCGTTTATTTTGTAGGAATACTGTAACTCCATAATATTTTTTTCTATAAATTTAATTACAAGTGAAACAATTCCAAATTTAATTAAAACTACTGCTATATAATAAACATAATTTCTTTATTGTGCTTACAACTGCACATCAATACCTTCTACACCAAGCTTTTGAAGATATTTTAGAAACTGCAAGTCATCTCTAGCCCCACCACCATTACAATTTGAAAAGAAGGTATTGCATGCTGTAGCACCATCAAGCAGGCAATTATCAATAATTGCGTTGTAGCAGTGCATGTTATCCAATTTCGCAAACGGTAGGTAGCAGTTCTGTAATATACATTCACTTTCGTCGACCACTGCACAAGCCATGTTTAGAAATGGTCTATCGTTATCGTCGTACCTTGGACATACACTAACACAATCTTTACACTTTTTAAACATATAATCACTACTTGCGATATAACCCTTTGCCAGCCATTTCCGTATAAATTTATCAGATAGAAAATATTCTTGAATCCCCTTCTCCATTTTATTCCAGAAACACAAGAATTTATATTCGCTCCAATCAGGTCTAACGATGCCTGCATTAACTAATTGTGTAGGTTTTCGCTAGCCTTCTGATGTTGTTATTAATTCAAATAAGGCTTCTTTGTTACACTCATTTAAACGACGAATGCTAGCTCGATTTGCAAGATTTTTTTTACAACTTGCTATCGTACCACTGCGGTTTTGAGTACCTCGTCGACATTTTTAACACTTTACGCCATACCGTTTACGCGCAGCTTTTATATAGTATCCCCCACCATAACGTTCTGAGTCTGCGCATTGTTTACAACTCCTCACCTTACTATACGAGTCCTTGAAAATCAGTCAATTTGCTACAAACACTCCTACAGTCAACATGTTGTTTCTGTACGTTCCAGACGAAGCTGTTTATTGGATTCATGATGATGCTGAAAGTCGATACCATAAGACTGGGGAAATACCAACTATAAACCCTGAACTGAGCTTCCCATTCCCCAAACCGCTTCATCCGCTAAATAGCGCATTATCCGATTTATTTGGAGCGCAATATGGCTTCTTCCACTATAGTGCATCAGTTATTTATACAATCGACGCCTTGCATGTAATTTTCCAAGATCGTTATCCAGCTCTGCACAATTTAGTTTTGAGGGTTGAAGTTTTCAAGAGACTTCATGATTTATCAATCGTGAGTACTATCGAAGAAAGTAATTCGGACGGATCTGAAGATTCCGAAAATGAAAAAATGCCTCCTGTTCGCAGGAGATTGTCATTCGAGCACAACCTTCGGTTTGGCGCTGCTTTGTGTCGCCGAGCGACGCGCAGCTGTAGTGAGAATCACTCCATATGAATGCATGTAAAACATTCTCGACAGCGTTTTGTTGCTCTGTGTCGCGCTGCGACGCGCCGCGCCGCGTTGCCCTAGTGAGAATCAACCTTGAATCGAGCATCTGCCAGTCAAAACATGAAAATAGCTGATTTAGAGTGCGCAGCCCCTACCACTGACCGTTCGAAGTTGTTAAATCCCAACCAAATTCCGCAAGGAACTCGCCCATCTTTCCAACCTCGCCCATCTTTTCAATCGTCATGTGACTACCTAAGAACCAATAAGAATGCGTCTATAGGGAGCGTCACTAATGGCGCGAAACGGCACCACTCTTTGTTTCGACTCAAAGAGATCGCTGCGTTTTTTGTCTTCATCTAGTTTGTTTGATCGTTTGTTGTTACAGTTATTGTTATTTTTGTTGTTATCGTTCTCGTTATTTCCTTTGTTATCGTTCTTGTTATTGTTTTTGTTTCCTGTTACCTTTATTTTTCAACATCATGGCAAAATTGCACGCGGTCACGATACACTTACAACGGTATGCTGAGCTCTGAACTTAAATGCGTTCGGCTCGCGCAGTGACGTCTGTGCGAAGCAAATATGAATTCGATGCACTTGTCTGCATGGTGATTGCAATATTGCGTTCGAGTATGATTTAATTTTGCAAAATTGCTAAGACAACTTTATGTTTTTAAACATGCCACAATGACAGCTGGGAACCACAAGTCCCTTATTCCCTTCCAAAAAGGTATAATTCTCTCTAATAGATCACTAGAAGTACTGTACGATTACCTTCATTTAAATTATAACATTGAGTATATTATAACATCACGTTTAAACCAAGATGTTCTTGAAAACTTTTTCTCGTACATTAGGGGAATGGGGGCCTGCAATGATCACCCGAATCCCCTAGATTTCAAGTATCGTTTGCGGTGGTAGGTACATACTCGGCAAAAATTCAGCAGCGGTTTTTACAGAAAATACTAATACCGAGGAAAATGGGGGAAATGTTTGTTAAAGCCTTTTCAACAGAGCAATGAGGAATCTTAAACTATTGAGGATGATTGTCTGACAAAGAAGATGCTGAAAGATCTTACAAAAAATGTTGACAACGAAATAAATACCCCTAGAGAGGAAGTAGAAAGTTTAATTCCTTATTCATTTGTTGAGCCACATTATCCCGAATTGGAAAGCGATATTTCAAATGAAACTACAATTTCTTACAAATTTGGATTGCAAGGAAAATATTAATCGCGAAGCTCTGAAATATATTGCTGGTTATATTGCGTACAAGTTCAAAGACAAATATAATCATTTAGGATGTAAAACTGATAAAATAAATCTTACTTCCGGGTCTCCAGCTCACACGCACGATTGGATACATTTTATATCTAGAGGTGGTCTCTTAAATCCTAGTTATGAATTACTTCAAGCTGCCCAAATATTGGATTCCGAATTTAATTCTATGCATGGGTCATCACTGTCAACAGAACAAAACTTATTCAAAACCTTGGCTGACAGAACCATCGCAAAACTGGATAAAAGTAACATACCGTACGAAGTAATTTTATGTTTAAGCCGAACCCGTACGTACATTAGATTGAGAGAAATAAATAAACAAATTAGCTTCGAAAATTGTAAACGTAAATTAGAGAAGAAAATGTCCAAATTTACAAACTATAAGAAACAGAGTTAAATATTTTCACTTTATTTATTTTTTTGAAATGTATAGGTAGTTATCGAATGATGTTAAGTACACCTATATATCGCGCTATTACAGTTTTAGTTTTTATTTAGATTATCAACTATATATTAAGTCATATAAATAAATATAAACTTGAAACCACCTACTTATTTTGATTAGAATTCGTTTATCCTCAATAAAAACTCCGTAACTCATACTTCCCCTATTATAATGTGCTGCCGCTTGCTTCGCAGTGACGTCACATGTGCGAGAAGGAAAGATGATAAGCTGCGCGTCGGCATACCGTTGTAAGTGTATCGTGCACGCGGTGGAAATTTTACCCTGGAAGGCGAACTTCGCTTGGCGCAAATCATTTTGACTTATAAGGATGTGGTGGAAAACAAAACCACTAATTTGATTTCACCGGCCGAAAAGGTAAATACACATGTTAACTTTACAAAATGAATATACATTTTCTAACAATTCTTATCTATTTGCCTCTTGTAGGAAGTTGATTGGGGCAAAATTATGACCCAGTTTGATAGCTGCCATGGGCCTCGCACTGTGGCACAACTCAAGTCAAAGTACGACAATTTAAAGACGGCAGCCCGGAAGTACTATGCTACTCAAAGGATGCAGTTGTACGGCATAGGTGGGGGGGCCGAATCCACCAAAGACAGGCGTAGCATAGTGTACGATATACACTACTGCGGAAGTGCATAGGAAAACGTACGGTCGAACAAAGGGGGGCTCTTGCCATGAAGTTCTGGGGAATGATGGAAAGAGCGAGCGAGGAGACGAGGAGGGAGATTGAGGAAGGAAGGAAGGGTAGGACTAGACGTAGCGAGGAAGGTGTTGCAGGATAACGGCTACAGTTCCTGTGTAGTCAACCGATACAAGGAGGCGCGGAACTTGGCCAGCATAATGTTTAGGGAGAAGCTGAAGTTGGTTGAGGTGCTGCGAAGGCGTAGGAGTAAGTATACCGTATAAAGGTAGGAAATGTAACTAAATCAAAACTAATTGTGCAGTGTCGGAGCTGGTAGAGGAGTGGGACGAGGAGTTAGACGCAGGTGAAGTTGTGGGACGTGCTCAAGAGGAAGAGTGGTTAGAAGAAGATCGTGAAGGGGCCGATGACGGCGAGGAGACGAGAGGAGGTAATGAAATACTGTCAAAGTAAGTTATACATGATTAACGTGATGTAATGTTTTACAGATGAGAGCGCACAGTGGGAGGAGAGTGATGTGGAAACGGAACAGGAAGAGTTGGTACAGGATGAAGAATGTCTAGAGGGTAGTGTAGAACTGGAGAAGGGGGAGATGGACGACGAGGAGGGTTGTAGAGGGTTCACCAAGGAGGAGCAGGATCGGGAGGAGGAGGTTGATGAGGAGGAGGGGGCCGATGACGGCGAGGAGACGAGAGGAGGTAATGAAATACTGTCAAAGTAAGTTATACATGATTAACGTGATGTAATGTTTTACAGATGAGAGCGCACAGTGGGAGGAGAGTGATGTGGAAACGGAACAGGAAGAGTTGGTACAGGATGAAGAATGTCTAGAGGGTAGTGTAGAACTGGAGAAGGGGGAGATGGAGGACGAGGAGGGTTTTAGAGGGTTCACCAAGGAGGAGCAGGATCGGGAGGAGGA